>FNXX01000017.1:0-1454803 GCA_900108845.1 Iljinskaea planisiliqua | reverse complement strand
TTTTGGAACTATTTGAGAGGTTATTCTCATTTTCTGGTCATGATGGGTTACATCATTGATCAAATCCTCTTTGTCGTCTAGGTGCGTCATATCCTAGGAAATTGAGTGGGTATACCAAGGGTCTTCCGCAACCCTTGACGCTCCCTTCGATCCACTTCGATCCGTCTTGGTGCGTCATATCCAAGGGATCAACCGGTATATCAGAAGTCTTCCGCAGCTTCTGTGCGACCATTCGCTCCACATCCTTTGATCTTTGAGACTTCACGGTTTCTTGGATGCAAAGCTTATCCAATTCCACCTTAAAGTGCATAATCCTTGGGAGATTTTCCATCAACCCACCTCAGCTACTACTGCATCCCTCCATTGTGGACTGGCCATTGCTTCCTCGTATGTGGATGGAATGACCTCAGCTTCGATCTTGGTGAGGAATGCAAGATGTTCAGATGGCAAAAAAGCAAGCGAGCAAACAGCTTCAATTTCCGGATGAGCCACAGCATGACTATTGAAGTAGACACGAGAATTCTCCCTCGAACTTTCCGGAGCTTCGAACCCTCGAACTTTCTGATCCCTCGCACTTCGTCTACGGACAATGGGAGGTGGTTCCTGGTCCACCGAAGGTTGAGTGTCAGAGGTTGTCTGGTTGCTGGCTTGAACTCTATCCTGCGGTTTTCCTTCTTGGGTACGTGCTCCCCCTAATGGGTAGCATCGGTTTGGACCTCCTCTTGAGGTTCTTCAGTTTGCTCCCCCTTATGGGTAGCATTGGTTTGAACCTCCTCTTGAGGTTGGTCTCCTTCTTGAGGAGCTGTATTTGGAGTGGCCGGTTGTTGGACATTGTTGTGGCCTAGGTGACCCAAGAGGAAACGCAAGGTTGATGCTCGGTCAGAGGATGATTGAGCTAAGTTTTTCAAGCTATCCCAGTCCTTTTCCATGTAGAAACCTTGATCTTCTAAGAACTTAACATCTCTGGAAACATAGGTCCGATTGGTTGTGGGATCGAAACACTTGAATCCTTTTTGTGTAGTGGAATAACCAATGAACATACACTTGAAACTCTTCGCATCAAGCTTGGTTCTTTGTATTCCTGGAGCTAGGACAAAACAAACACATCCAAACACTTTTAGATAATCAATTGAAGGTTTGGACTTGTTGAGTACCTCAAATGGAGAGGAGTTGTTAAGGACTCTAGTTGGAGTTCGATTGATCAGATAGCATGCTGTCATTACTGCATCTCCCCAAAATATTTTTGGAACATTTGCATGGAACATCATGGACCGAGCCACCTCCATAAGATGTCTGTTCTTCCTTTCAGCAACTCCATTTTGTTGTGGAGTATATGGACAGCTTGTTTGATGCAATATGCCATGTTTAGCTAAGTGATCTTTGAACTTGCGATTTATGTACTCTCTTTCATTATCTGTTCATAAAACTTTCAATTTGGCTTTAAATTGGTTAGTCACATAGTTTTGAAAGTTTATGAAAGCATCAAACACTCTATCTTTAGAAGGAAGCAAGGTTATCCAAGTATATTTCGATTTCTCATCTATAAATGTCACGAAATATTTGTTACTATCCCTAGACATGCAAGGAGATGTCCAAACATCTGAATGAACTAGATCAAAGCAATGTTCAAAGATAGATAATGACTTTGGAAAAACCGATTTGCAAATTTTACCACGGATACAAGCTTCACAACTAGAGTGATCAAAGGAAACTTGAGGTAACAACAACTTTAAAGCATGAAAATGAGGATGGTCTAATCTAGCATGCCACAATTTATTCAGGCCATCAGAGAAACAAGAAGAAAACGAAACAGATTTGACATTGCTTGGTGAAGTGTCTTCCAAAACATACAGATCATCCTTAGTTCCACCTTGTCCAAGCAATTGCATAGTATCAATATCCTGAAACTATACACGGTTAGGTCCAAAGATAGCATAGCAGTTTAAATCATTTATTACTCTCTTAACCGATAGTAAGTTGGATATACAAGGCTTTAGACTGCTTATCAAGGCTTTAGACTGCTTATCAAATAACCTAAGGTCTCCAATTCCACTAACTGCAACCTTATCACCATTTGCTATAACCACACTACCTAAGACCGGTTTAATGTTGCTAAGAAGTTCAGGATTACTAATCATATGATGTGATGCTCCTGAGTCTACAACAAGTGAGTTATTTGACCGAGTTCCAATGGATTTACTAGGCCTAGTCATTGAGAAATAAGTTGTAACAGACTCCTTTAGGCTGATGATAGATTTGATGAGAGCCTCCAGGTCTGACTTCCTCACTAAGTCATTGTCCGGTCCTCTTGCTCCTCCATGAACTACCATAGCTAACTCGGATCCCTCCACTTGAGTTTGACCATTAGCAGCTGAGGTTGAACCCTGAGCATCCACCGCTTCAGTAATGTTGGCCCTTGCTTCCTTGAACTTGGCCGGCTTGAGGTGTGGGTGAAGTATCCAGCACTTGTCCTTGTTGTGACCTTTCTTCTTACAATGGTCACAAATCCAGTTCCTCCGGTCTTCTGACTTATAATAGGTCTTGTTGGTTGAGTGAAGCAAGCTCTTGTTTTCTGTTGGAAGTTCCCCTGTTCCACCAAATAGTCCAAGGGATCCTTGTTCCTTCTGAATCTGCGAACACACCTCTTCAAGACAGGGGAGCTTATCTGTTCTAAGCATGTGCTGAGGCAGAGCAACAAAGCAAACACTTTGTCCTGTTCCCTTCGGTCATCAAGCACGACAGGATCAATGGTTGCTGGCCTTAGCATGTCAAGCTCAGCGCATAGTGACCTGAACTTCCCGAAGAACTCATTAAACTCCATATCTGCTTGAGAAAGGTTGTTGATGGACCGCTTCACTTCAAACACCCTTGGGAGATTTGAAATGTTACCAAACACATTCTTGAGGGTTTCCCAGAGCTGCTTTGCTGTCTCGCAGTACGAGTATGCCTCTAGGATGGACAGGTCTAGTGACCCCTGAAGAATAGCCAGGACAGACTGATCTTCTTGGAACCATCGTGTGTCTTCTTCATTTGTTGGGTTTTTGACACTATCATAAGAGTCTTCAACATGACTCCAGACACCTTGACCACAAATAACAGTCTTTGTGGTTCTTGCCCAGAGCAAGTAGTTGCTTCCCCCTTTGAGGGTAACCGGTAGCTTTGTGAACTTGGTATTCTCCATGGATGCTTAAAGGAGAAGACTTGAGAGGTTCTGAGATGGAGAGACTGAACGAGTGGGTGAGAGAGAGAATCGAACCAGAGATGAGAGAATAGACACCAGAACTAGCAACCTGGCTCTGATACAATGAAAGAATATGCGGAATAGGTAAGGAGAATAGAGGAGTTTTAGCTAGAACGAAGGAGAGAATGAAGAATAGAGCGATAGAGATAAAGAGATTTCATTGTAACCAAAGATTCAATTGTTTACAAATGAGATACAATAGCTTATAAATGAAGAACTCTGGCAAGAATATGCCAGAGAATCTAGTGACTCATAGGGACGCGTCATAAAGCAGGGGACAGACCGCATCATTGGTCAAAAAGAAGACAGGGACGGCTTGACCAGCTGGCCTTATCCACAAACGGTCATGACCAGCTGGCTCGTCTGTCTTTAGGAAGCTTCCTATAAGCTTCCTTCTTGTCTTCTTGCGCCCGGACTTTGCACAATGCCAACCATCTCTAGGAAGCTTCTTAGAACGGTACGGTCGAGCTGGTACGGCCGGCCTTGTACGGACGGTGAGGTCGTACGGTACGGACGCCCGGACTTTGCACATCCTCCTCAACCTTCCAACAAGCTTCCCGGGACAAACGGACGTGGGTGTACGGCCGGCCTTGTACGGACGGTGAGCCCGTACAGTACGGACGGCCGGCCATACGTCCCAAGGTCAACAGTTATGGGAACATAGTCGAATTTTCTTGATCATTTTCGTCGTTCTTCTTGTGAGATCAGTCGCGGTTTTGGATGGGTTGTGAGATGCCAAGTCCCAGTGTTCATCCTCCGAACTGTTTCCTCGAAGTATGAGCGTTCGTTGGTAATCATCGTTCTTCCGTTGAGAACAGTCAACGGTTTTTTGATTGGTTCATCCTAGGAACTGTTTCCTGGAGTAGAAATCTTGAGAGAAGTGCGGGAGTATATAGCTATATATGGACCCATTCCCTCCCCCCCCTCTTTTTTTGGAGGGGGCAGCTGAACTCGTTTTTTTATACGAGCTGCCTACATACCATGTTGAGAAAGGGATCAAGCCACCCGTCGTTCTGCTTTTTTATTTTTAAAAATATCTTTGATTATCTCTTGGCAACGATGTCATTCTTTGTAAGTTATGTCGTTTCAAAGGTGCCTTCCTTGATAGTTGCCATCGATGTCTCTTCGGGAATGAATTCCTCTTTTCTGGGTTGTTCTTTTTCTGATTTCTCGTCTTTGTCGGTTTTAGAGGCCTTTGGGTGCGACTCTATGCTTGTGTCCCACTAGCCCTTCGGGTTATCTTTTGGCGAGGTCATTAGACTTCGGAGCTTGTGCTCTGCCAATAAGCAGATCCACGATTCCTTCTGATTTCCACAGATCGTCTTAATCCCGTCCGGGGAGGGAATTTAAGACATAAATGGTACGTCGACGGGATGGCACACATCAAGTTCATTTACGAAGTTGCCATTATGACATTGTAGATTGTGGGATGGTTGGCCACCGATATGTCTACAATCTTCGTGACTACGCCGGCATGGACCGGAAGTCGGATTGACTCCGCCAGCATGTTACCTCACTGATGAACCCGGTCAGCGATCTCGGGTTGGGTTTGACGTTAGAAACACTGACACCAATCCTTCAGAGTGTTTTCCGGAATATTACATCCACTGAACTTCCCGTGTCGATCAAGATTCAGGAAACGTCGTAGTCATTAATGACTAGTTTCAAAATTAGAGGGTCATCGTGGGGTTGATCGAGTCCTTCGGGTGTCGTTTTCTTCGAAAGTGATCAAGTCATCGTGTAGGGTACTCGGCTCTTGCGTATTGGACTTGTTGGCTCCTCTTCGCTGAAAGGCCTTTATAGCCGCAACCGAGTCTCGGCAGTACTGAGAGCCTCCATGATCATGTTGACCTTTCTCCAGTTACTTGCGGAGGACTCTTCATCAGATCTCCTTCCTCATTTTGGCGCCTCGTCGATCGGCTCTTGAGGACATTGTTTGTTGGGCCGGTTGTCGTGTGTCGCAGCATTTTTTTCTGTTGCTCGGAGGCTCTTCATCGTTATTGCGTCTCCGAAGTCTCCTGCCAAGAACTTGGCTGCAAGTCTTCTTGTGATGGTTTTGCAATTTGCGGTCGAGTGACCGTTGGCTTCGTAGAAATCACAAAAAGCTTTTTCGTCAAAGCATGTGTTGCGAGTCCAGGTGTTCCACCAACCTCGTTCGTGTTAGGCTCCATTGGGTGATCTCTCCGTGCTTTCTTGGCAATTATGGCTCAACCAGTGCTCATCCCTTCATGGTTAATGTACCCGCTACCGCGCCCGCTTCGCCTCTCGGTCAGTACATTGGGTGGCTGGGTCGGCACTCTGGTCATTGGCCTTGGTGGGCGGTGTATCTTCGTCATAACCTTCATATCTTCTTCGTGGATGACGAAATTGAAGGCGCAGTGAAGGGCATGTTGGATGGTCAGCGGCTTGTTCAGGAAAATTTCTTTGCGGAAGCGAGACTCAAACCACAGGGTCTTCTTCAGGGTGTCTAGTGCGGCTTTATTGCTTAAACTGTTGACCTTAGACACTATCATCTTAAATTTCTCGATGAACTCTCGGTGACTTTCTGTTGGCCCCTGGGACAGCGAGTAGAGGTCTACGTCAGATGTCAACCAGCTTATGAACAGCGAGTAATATGAAACGCCCCAACCCAATTTTTCCTACCGTGGGTAGTGTCTGGGCGAGTTCCTCGACCAGACTTGGGTCATTTTAAAATTTTATTTCTTAGTATTGTTTTTCGTATTTCTTTGAGCATTCTTAAACCAACATTAAGTATAAATCAAACTTAGATAGATAATTGAGGTTACAAGTACAATGATCAGTTTGCCATAAGCTACAAGTTCGCTATAAGCTATTACATTGCCTTAACCATATCTACCCAAATCCACCATCCGTTCCATCCTACCTTAGTTCTGCGGTCCATCGTCCACACCTTTTCCTACATCCACAGAGGAGGCGTAAGCATGATAATGCTTAGTGAGAGCGGTTAATCCGTCCCACCGAGCCAAGCAATATAATCGAACATGGGAATAAATCAAACAGTCTAATATGCAAATCCTACAGACACTTGATCGGACAATCATCACCTTAACCAGCCATATTCGCGATCTAAACCCATCTGCTTGATCATCACGACCCAAGCATGTTCCTGACCCGAACTACCGTGTTAAAGATGAATGACAACCCGGTCAAACAAGCAGAGTATTGAACTACCGGATAAGCAAGCAATATGAACAATTCCAAGTGTATCAAGACTAAGGGAAGAATGCTATTACGATCATAATCTTAACCGGGGAACACACACTCACCTTAGCCTGTCGGTTCTCGATTCCTCTGACACCTCTTGTCGTAGAATATTTCTCACGAACTGTCGCGTTCACGGCCACACGATCGCGGTCCACACACGTATGGTCGCAAACAGCAGATTAACGAAAGTCACGACCCGATTTGCCTTTTTCTCCCAAGTAAATCGATGAGTTTTCTTTCAATGTTCTTCTTTTAGTTTTCTGAGTTTTTTTTGTCACAAAACTCGTCAAACGGTCGCGGAATCCGTTTTATGTGAGGGTTTGGGTACTTTGCGGTCGCAAAAACCATCCAGAAACCGTCCCGTGCGCGCCGTTGACTTCCCCGCGCTTGGACGACAACCTTGCGTGACATTTGACACACACGACCTGGTAACCGTTCCCACCCAAAAATTGAACACGCTGGTCTTTTCAACCAAAAACCGCCTCAGTCCACACTAAGCTCATCGGTCCGCGAGTCAGGCTGTATGGACCAGCCCACCAACTTGTTTGACTTCCGACCAACCCAATCCGGACCTGGCCGGCCGTTCCGCGGAACCTGCTCGGTCTAAATAACCGTCAGTTTGGCCAAAAATCGTGGACTGAGCTAAAACTTGATTCAGCTGGATTGAGCTAGCTTCCAAGCTTAAACTGCTCATCTCGACTTCCACCCTTGACCGACCCAGCCTAAAATGCCGATCACGGGTGTTACAACACTCCCCCCACTTTGCTTAGACTTGTCCTCAAGTCTTCTTCTCTTTTCTCGGATTCCTTTCAAGTTTCTCGAACCACCTAGGGAAGTCAGCCTTCATCCTCTCCTTAGGTTCCCAAGTAACTTCCTCTTCTCCATCACACTCCCATACGACCTGGAGCATCTTGGTATTCTTGCGACCTTCAGCCATAGTCTTCTTCCCAATAACCCGGATTGGCCTTCCTTCTACGGTCAGATTCGGTTTGAGGTCCACTGGTGGTTCAGTTACCACCTTATGCCAATCTGAAATTGACTTCCTGAGCTGAGATACATGGAACACGTTATGAAACACATCCATAGCTGAAAGCAAATCCAGCTGGTATGCTACCTTCCAATCCTCTCTAGAATCTCATACGGTCCCATGTACCTTGGACTGAGCTTTGCATTCTTGGAAGCCCGATCCTTACCCTTGTATCTTACGGTCTTGAGATAAACCATATCTCCTACCAAAAACTTTAGCTCCTTCCTGTGTTTGTCCGCATAACTTTTCTGTCTATCCTGAGCTTCCTTCATCCTAAGCTTCAGAACCCTGATTCTCTCAGTCGTTTCCTCAACAAAGTCACGGCCAAAGATGCTGCGCTCCTCCACTTGGGTCAAACATAAGGGTGTTCTACATGGCCGTCCATACAGAGCTTCATAATGCGACATTCCAATACTAGCTTGGTAGCTATTGTTGTACGAGAATTCAGCCAGATGCAAGTATTGATCCCAATTACCGCCCCAATCCAGAACACACGCCCTCAACAGATCTTCAAGTGTTCTGATCGTCCTCTCCGACTGTCCATCGGTTTCGGAATGATAAGCCGTACTCATATGGACCTTTGTCCCTATACACTTCTGCATTGCTCTCCAGAATGCCGACTTGAACTTAGCATCGCGGTCAGATACAATGCTAAACGGTACCCCATGTAATCTTACGATCTGCTCCACATGCAACTTAGCCAATACCGCGGCATTATCAGCCTTGTTTGTTGGAAAGAAATGCGCTGACTTGGTTAGTCTGTCCACAACAACCCATATCGCATCCTTGCCATTACAAGTCGGCAGTCCAGTCACGAAGTCCATCGTGATCATGTCCCATTTCCACCCTGGAATGGGTAAGCTTTGCAACAATCCGCTTGGAACTTGATGCTCAGCCTTAACCATCTGACAGGTAGGACACTTAGGCACCCACTTGGCCACATCCCTCTTCATTCCGACCCAGTGATAGTACCTTTTCAAATCGCGATACATTTTGGTCGCACCAGGATGGATCGAGAACTTAGAGTGATGTTTTTCACCCAAAATTTCATCACGAAGTACTTGATTCTCCGTTACACACACTCGGCTGTTCACCACCATTGTACCATCAGCTGCCATCTGGTACTTTGTCTTCTCGTTTTGTACTGCCTTAGGCAGAGATTCATCTGCTCTCTGAGCAATCTGTACCCGGTTAAGCAAGTCTACTTGTTCCACTGCATTAAGCCCCAATGGCTCAAGGTCGTCAGACAATGCCCAAAGCCTTAGCATGCCTAGCATATGGACCAATCCTTCCATATCCCTTTCTGAATCCACTGCTACTCTCTTACGGCTCAGTGCATCCGCAACCTGGTTAGCCTTTCTCAGATGGTATTCAATACTCAGATCAAAATCCACTACCGTTTCCATCCATCTCCTCTTTCTTAAGTTTAACTCTGGTCGAGTGAAGATGTACTTCAGACTCTAATGGTTCATGAAGACTTGGACCTTAGCCCCATAAAGATAAGACCACCAGATCTTAAGTGCAAACACTACTGCAGCCATTTCTAGATCATGGGTCGAATAGTTCCCTTCGTGCTTCCTCAAGTGTCTTGAAGCATAGGCAATCACCTTACCCTGCTGAATCAGAACACACCCAAGCCCAACTCTGGATGCATCTGTGTAAACCACATAAAGCTCGTCATCCGTAGGCAAAGCCAACACCGGAGTTCTCGTAAGCATCTCCTTAAGCTTAGCGAAACACTTCTGGCATTCATCAGACCAAATGTACTGAACATCCTTCCCGGTCAATATGGTCATAGGTTGAGCCATACTCGCAAAGCCTTTAACAATCCAGTGGTACTACCCAGCCAACCCAAGAAAACTCCTTATCTCTGATGCATTTCTTGGCCTAAGCCATTCCACCATTGTGTTGATCTTTTCAGGATCCACGGACACTCCCTTGTCCGAGACCACATGACCCAAGAAACTTATTTCCCTTTGCCAAAAGCTGCACTTACTGAGCTTAGGAAATAACTTATGCTCACGCAGTCTTTCCATGATCATCCTTAAGTGAGCCTTATGCTCTTCTTCATTCATTGAGTAGACAAGGATATCATCTATGAAGATGATCACGGATTCATCCAGACAATCTCTGAACACATTGTTCATCATCTCCATGAAAGCCGCAGGGGCATTGGTCAATCCGAATGGCATGACCACAAACTCATAATGGCCATACCTTGTCCTGAAGGCTGTCTTTCGGATGTCTTCCTCGGCAAACGGAATCTGATGATAACCCGAAGCCAGATCAATCTTTGAGAACCAGGTAGCACCTCGGAGTTGATCCAACAACTCATATATCCTTGGAAAAGGGTACTTGTTCAACGGTCACTCGGTTCAGTCCGTGATAATCGATGCATAGCCTGAAGCTACCATCCTTTTTTCACGAACAGAACCGGTGCACCCCAAGGTGAACTGCTTGGTCGTACAAACCCTTTCTCCATCAACTCGCTTAACTGCTTCTTCAGTTCGACCATCTCGGCCGGAGCCATCCGATACGGGGCTTTAGAGATGGGAGCAGTGCCAGGCTCAAGTGCGATCGTGAACGGATCAGAATGAGCTGGTCGCAATCCAGTCAATGACTGAAACACATCCTCAAATTCCCTTACAACTGGAATCTCACTTAGCTCAGCCTTTGGTCCATCTTCCACTGTTGTGATCGCAGCGAGATACGCCTCACACCCCTTCTTCAGCATCCGTTTTACTTGGATTGCCGAGATAATCAAACTCCCACGGGTCGGTCTATTTCCTTGGTAAACCAGTTTTCCATTCTCGGTCTCAAACACCACTCGGCCTCTATGACATTCCAGAGTTGCCCTGTACTTTCCAAGCCAATCTATTCTGAGTATCACATCGTAATGCTTCACCGGGCAAATCATCTGGTCAGCTGGCATGTTCACCTGACCAATCATCACAGAGATGCTTCGGGCTTGTCCAGAAATGTACATGACTTGGCCTCCAGCTGCCTCAACTAACCCAATTTCATTCTCGGACCAATTCTGGAATTCACCTGATCCTATTCCTATCATGTCCGGATGCACAAAGCAATGTGATGCACCCGAGTCAAACAGTACATGGGTTGCCACACCGCCCATGTCTAAGGTTCCTACACAACCATATGGTTCTAAGGACCTAGTTCTTACACGTATCATGCAATTTCACATAGAAATGCTTAGGGTAAGTAAAAGAACGTACTAGTTATCGGACGAGTAGTACTCTGGCTAGCAGAGGAGCCTTCTCCAAGCGCACGCACACACGCGGCATGATGGCCTGCCTCTTGGTAGCCGATTCCTGTCCATCACTTGGACATTTCCCAGACTTCAGAGTTAGCTTCGGGCACTGGTTCTTGTAATGCCCAGCTTCTCCACAGTTGTAGCACAACCGTTCACCAGTGTTCCTCCCCTGTTCCTTAGGTCTCTGATCCTCCCCAGGGCAATCACACACCTTATGCTTCATACTTCCGGATCGGTGACAAGCCCCAGAAGCAGTCCGTCATGCTCCTACATGCATCTTCTTGCAAGTCGGACACACGCTGCATCCACCAGATGACTTGCCTGGTTAGGGACTCTTCCCAAGTTTCTTGTTTTTCCCAACATCATTTCCAGAGTAACCCGATGGTCCAGCACCAAACATCTTAGCTTCCACAATGATTCCTTCTTCCTGTTCCGCAGCCTTTTCAACCAACTCGGTAACAAAATCATAGTTGCGGATTTTGCAACGGTTGTTGATGTCCATACGCAAGCCGCACATGAACATGTGTACCAAAGACTCCTCACTCTCTGCTTCACGACCAACATACTTCTTTAGCCGATTAAATTCAGCTTCATACTCCTCCACGGTCATTAATCCTTGATCCAGCTTAAGGAACACACCTGCCAGATTAGCGAACTCCTCAGCTGGAAAGAACTTAGCTCGAAATTTCCCACAGAACAGAGGCCAAGTGAAACGTCCGCCAGTATCTTGACCCATCACATCACACCTTGCCACCAAGTGTGTGAATCAGAGTCCAGATAGTGCACTGCAATGTCCTTCTTGTAGGCTTCTGGACAACGGATGGAGTCAAAGTTCCTGCCCAGCCTAGTCAGCCACTGATCTGCTTCAATAGCACTCGATCTACTCGCAAAGAACTTTGTTCCAAGTTTCTGCATGTGACTCATCACTTGAAGGTAAGACGGGTCCTTTTGCACAGATAACCCGACTTCCGCATGCACCATCGGTTCCACGTTAACCACAGGCGGAGGAACATTCACACCAGGAACAACAGTCGGAAATGCCAACAGTCCCAACACTGCTTCCAATCCGACTGGGGCCCCAGCAGTCCCAGTCGTAACATCAGTCGCTAGTACAGGTGCGGTACTAGTCGCAATACCAATTGTAGCACCAGTCTCAGTACCACCTTCATTAACAGCCGCAGCACCACTTTCGACAGCAGTTGTGGTATCACTCTCCACACCGGTTACGGTACTAGTACTAGCACCCGCAGCAGCCGCAGCCACCTTACTCACAGCATTCAGCACATTAGCTGCGTTCAGAATTTCCTCAGTCACGGCCACATTCCTTGCCGTGTCTGTCCCAGATATTTCCACAGTCCCATCAGGGTTTCCAGTGACATTTTGGTCATCATCTGCCATCTGCGATGACCAGAACATCTTATTAGCTCATTTTATTAGCTAATATCTTTCAATTACATAAATTACTTACTGCAGAACAACCAGCAGATGGAAGGATGGATTTAACCCACTAACCCGTCTATGGTTAAGACTATCATAGAATCGACCATGCTCTGATACCAAGTTGAAACGCCCCAACCCAATTTTCCTACCGCAGGTAGTGTCTGGGCGACTTCCTCGACCAGACTTGGGTCATTTTAAAATTTTATTCCTTAGTATTGTTTTACGTATTTCTTTGAGCATTCTTAAACCAAAATTAAGCATAAATCGAACTTAGATAGATAATCGAGGTTACAAGTACAATGATCAGTTTACCATAGGCTATAAGTTCGCTATAAGCTATTACATTGCCTTAACCATATCTACCCAAATCCACCATCCGTTCCATCCTACCTTAGTTCTGCGGTCCATCGTCCACACCTTTTCATGCATCCACAAAGGAGGCGTAAGCATGATAATGCTTAGTGAGAGCGGTTAATCCGTCCCACCGAGCCAAGCAGTATAATCGAACAAGGCAATAAATCCAACAGTGATATGTGAATCCTACAGACACTTGATTGGACAATCATCACCTTAACCAGCCATATTCGTGATGTAAACCTATCTGATTGATCATCACGACCCAAGCATGTTTCTGACCCAAACTACCACGTTAAAGATGAATGACAACCCAATCAAACAAGCAGAGTATCGAACTACCGGATAAGCAAGGAATATGAACAATACCTAGTGTATCTAGACTAAGGGAAGAATGCTATTACAATCATAATCTTAACCGGGGAACATGCACTCACCTTAGCCTGTCGGTTCTCGATTCCTCTGACACCTCTTGTCACAGAATTTTTCTCACGAACTGTCGCGGTCACGGCCACACGATCACGGTCCACACACGTACGCTCGCAAACAGCAGATTAACGAAAGTCACGACCCGATTTGCCTTTTTCTCCCAAGTAAATCGATGAGTTTTCTTTCAATGTAGTTCTTTTAGTTTTCTGAGTTTTTCTGTCAACAAAACTCATCAAACGGTCGCGGAATCCGTATTATGTGACGGTTTGGGTAGTTTGCGGTCGTAAAAATCGTCCTGAAACCGTCCCGTGCGTGTTCTTAACCTCCCCGCGCTCAGACGACCTTGCGCGACTTTTGTCACACGCGACCTGGTAACCGTTCCCGCCCAAAAATTGAACACGCGGGCATATTCGACCAAAAAACCGCCTCATTCCACACTATGCTCATCGGTCCGTGAGTCAGGCTGTATGGACCAGCTCACCGACTTGTACGACTTCCGACCAACCAAATCCGGACCTGGCCGGCCGTTCCGCGGAACCTGCTCGGTCTAAATAACCGTCAGTTTGTCCAAAAATCGCGGACTGAGCTAAACAGCTCGATTCAGTTGGATTGAGCTAGCTTTCGAGCTTAAACTGCTCATCTCGACTTCCACCCTTAACCGCCCCAGCCTAAAATGCCGATCACGGGTGTTACATAATGCTTCAGTAAACCCGTAGATACTTGATCGAAATTATCGACTAAATCTCTTTCTAAGTGGGAGAACCACGTGAAAGCCGGTCCTTTCAAATACTCGACGAAAAATAGGAAGAAGCCAGCATCTCTTTCTTCGTTTTTGGACCGGGCTCGACCCGTGGCGACCCAAAAAACCGTCATATGTGTGAGATTTTGGATGAACATGAAGCTCACTCTTCACAAAACACCATTAACAAAGACAAAGAGAAGAGTTTGAATGATTTAAGGTTGAATGGACAAACAAAGGTCTGCCATTAAGGCAGACCCCAAACTGCATAACCTTAACTCTCTACATTGCAACCGATTGTGAAGAGCAATTAAAGGAGATGAAGCTATACAATTTGACAGAAGTTTGCCTCTTATTTCATTTGGTGATTACAAGTTGATTACACTCTCTTTATATAGAGAAATACATAAGAGAGATTCATTGAACCTAGACATAGGATCTAGTCAAGGCATAAAGAATATGCTAAAGCAAAAGCATAAGGCATCTTTGACTATGGACAGCTCATTGTCGCCAGCTCCTTCCTTATCTTCTTGCTTTTATCTTTTCTTGTCCCGGGGTTTGCACTTCTCGGGTTTTGCACGCCCGGACTTTGCACGGACCCTCCATTTGATATTCCGGACATTGGTCACACCAAGTCTTGATGGTACGGCCTCCTTGTACGGATTGTACAACTTCTGTACGGACATGTACCGCCTTGCCCGGGTTTTACACGCCCGGACTTTGCAGGGCCTCACCGGTAGTCTCACCCGGACTTTGCACGGCCGGCCTCTCCGGAAGTCTCGCCCGGAATCTGCACGGCCGGCCTCTCCGGAAGTCTCGCCCGGACTTTGCACGGCCGGCCTCTCCGGAAGTTTCGCCCGGACTTTGCACGGCCTCTCCAGAAGTTACGCCCGGACATTGCACGACCGGCCTCTCCGGAAGTCTCGCCTGGACTTTGCACGGCCGACCTCTCCAGAAGTCTCACCCGGACTTTGCACGGCCGGCCTCTCCGGAAGTCCCGCCCGGACTTTGCACGGCTGGCCTCTCCGGAAGTCTCGCCCGGACTTTGCACGGCCTCTCCGGAGGTCACGCCCGGACTCGGGCTCTCCGGCCTCTCTTCTTTATATACTCTAAAAATATGAGCCTTTGGATCTGTCGTCCCACCGTAGAATGGAATCCGGAATTTCCTGGGATCGGAAGGCTTCACATTTGTGATTCGGAATGTGAACGGGATCTTCTGGGATTCCTCCAAAATCTGATCGATCTCTGGGGCTGCGCTGATGTCCTGGTGGACCTGGGAACGCATTATCTTCATCTCGCTTTTCCCAAGAGCGAGCTGGGCTTTGAGCTCGGCCATTTCGCTTTTCTGATTTGCAGAGAATGGCATCCTGTCTGGTCGCCCTACTCTTCCTTGCTCCACGGCACGCTGTTGTTGCTCTACCCAGAGTTTGTTTTCCTCATCTTCAGTGAGCTCTCACACCTGTCTTCTGTGTCATTTCTTTCTTGGCCGGTTTCGTCTTCGACGGTTCTGGTTTGTCCTCCATTATATTCTTCAGTTAGTATTGATGTAGGTCGATCTGCGTTTTGTCAGGCATTGTTCTTTTGTTGCAGCGGTGGCGGCCTGGATGGGTCCACCCTCATCTCGATTGAGGTTTTCTCACTTGAGGTCTACCCTCCTGGTGCTTCTGCTTGCGGCGAGAATCAGAGACGCCTTGCTCCAAAGGTTCGGCAGGTTTACCCAAAGACTCCTCGCGGGGGAATGTTCCTGGTTCGGATTTCTTCCCTGATTGTCTCCAACTGTTGATTAACTGTTCTGTTGAGCTTCTACTGCTCGGCTTGTCGCTCCAGCAGTGTGGCTAGCGTCGTCTTCAGTTCGGTCATGGAAACCGTCGCCCCGCCTGAGTCGGCCGCTCCGCCTGGTTGGTTGTTTCATCCGTTGTTAATGTCGTTGTGAAGACCCTTACAAGTGATAGACACATGTCAGTTGGACAGCAATTGCAAGGAAGGAATTAGACTTGGTTAACACTGGCCGATTGCTGTCTGGAGAAGCCTAAAGTGAAATCCGTAGAGGCCAAGCTTGTGGAATTTGTTTAAGAAAGATACTCTAGTCATGGGTATGAGTACCAAAATATATTCAAGCTCAGAAGGTTGAAGTTTTTGTATTGGGCCAAAAGGATTTGAGCTCAGTCCATGTTATTTGCTGATGTGACCTTCACGGCCGATGCAGTTCTTCTCAGGCAGAATCAAGTTGGCCACGTTCCGATTGTGTGGTCAAGGTTTAATGAAGTTAATGAGACCTTAGGAGGAGATATGGTTGTGGCACAATAAGTTGGTTCAAGGGAAATAACTATTGGAACATTTCGGTTTATCGGTTGGTCGAGCAGAAATGTTGTTAACAACCGGACCTGCATGCACCTGCTTCAGCAGCTTGTCCTGTGTCACCATCTTAGTGTCCTGATTCACCTGCTTGACCTCCATCATCTGCTGCTGCAGCTTAGGGGAAAACATCTTCCACTAAGTTTCTTAAGCTCAAACTTTTCATTCCGACTTTGTTTTCCATCCTGAATCTGAATCTGAGCTTAGAATTTTATAATTATGGACGGATTATCCTAGAACAAGGATTTTTTCAAGGAGACCCGAAAACCTGACATGAACCATAGGGTGTCATTTTCTTATTCTGAAAAGGCCAAGGTTAGTCGTTGTTATTCTTGTTGTTTTACTGGAAAGAAAGTATGAGATATTGCTTGATTGATTGATGATTGATATACATGGTATTGATTGGATTGGATTGATTGCATGATGGTTGTTTGTCCTAGGTGGTTAGATATATGGAATAATCATGATATGATTAGGTATTGTGATTCGAGACTACACAATACCATCTTTTTGAGATATTGTGTTGATCATAATTGGTGATTGGCATATGCATTAGTATTGCAGTATTACGTATATATATATATATATAGAAGTGTTGTGAAAGGCCATTTGACAACCCAAGATGTTAGCCCTGGCCAGTCACACATAAACTGGGCCGAAGGTATGAATGCACGGAGGATTGGGACTGCAGCCTAGGGCCGCGCACCGCATGACGATGCGGTATCCGGGTGTGCTGGTGTTTATAGGCAGCCGGATGTGTAAACTCAATAACCATATGGTCATTTAGCCTGTGTGGTTATGATCAGTATGGGGCTATATTCGTGTAAGGGTGGTGTGAGTTGGGCAATGTCCAGTGTGCAAAAAGGCTTATATATGGAAGTAAAGTATATATATAATATGGATATAGGCATTTTGGATGCTAGTTGCATGTATGTTAATTTGTTACTTGTTGATTGTTATTTCGGGTTTTGGTGAAAATGATTATGCGGTTATGGGGAACCGGCTCACTGAGCAAACTAGTTGCTCACGACTCTACTTGTTTTGCACGTAACCCGTAGTGTGTTCATTCAGACTGGAGGAGCTAAGGCTGGTCTGTTGTAGATTGTCTGCCTTTTTGTAAAACAAGTAGGCGTTTAATATGTATAATGATGTTTTAAATCCCCGGCCAAATCTTTAGTTAAGTTTTGAAATGCATTTTGAACCTTATGTACTATATGAATTAAGGAGATTTTGGAAATGACGGGTTACCATGTGATATTAGTCCTTGTCCGAACGAACTAACTATTGAGAATAACTCGGGTTGTAAAGTCAGGATTTGTGTTTAATAGCTTATGTGTGCTTAAACATTTGGACAAGGGTTCCTGGATTTGTTTCGAAAACCTCTTACCAGATGTCTAATTACGAAATGTAGCATCTACGTTCTGGTTCGGGTTTAAGTGTTTGGCCGTGCATGTTGTTGTTTGATTGTTGCACGGTTGATCAAGTCAACTTTGACATAGACCGGATCAAGGGCGTTAAAAAAAGGTAGTATCAGAGCATGGTTCTACCATGTTCATATGGGACTTTTCAACATTTTATCGAGTGAATGAGTCGCAATAGGCAGTTAGGAAAACAGCCAGCTCCCCTTAATTAGGTTGATGGAATTAAGATTTACCCTTGTTCCGCAGATAGCTATGCACCGTAGTACCTATATTGGACGGCCAATAATCATGAGAGGTGGAAGGCGTAGGGGGTCGTTGGTCCAAAGAGAGTATGATCACCGTGGGCCTGAGAATCAACAGAACCATGACCAAGATGGTTATTCTGATTGGACAGTGGAAACTGATCCTTCTGAGGATATGGAAAGGAGATCAACGACGGATGAGTTAAGGGTAATGAGTTTACAGGACCGTACAAGTTCTGATTTAGAGTAAATTTATGGTGAAGTACATGGCCCAACCATGAACGGAGCATCCATAGAAATTGATGGAGATGCATTCATATCAGACTCGCCCGAAGAGCCGTCAGGGGCTGACGAAATGTCCGACCTGGGAAGGTCGAGGAATTACCAGCGAGAATGTGAGTATCCAGAATATTATAGACCAAGAAGGAGGGAACAAAGGGAACGAATGACAACACAAAGACCCCATGAATGGATGGCAACACCAAGAAGGCCATCAAGGACACCAAACTTGAATCCAACCCAAGGGACGGATCCTGTGACGCAGCTGGTTCAAGGGTTGTTTAACCGTCTAGACCAGCGGTCAGAAGATTCATCTCAGTGTATCCCAAATTATCTTCAAATTGTTACTCTGATGTAGAATCTGGGAACGCGACAGTACCGAGGAGCCGTTAATCCGATGGAAGCAGATGGATGGATTCGAAATCTGGAGAAGAATTTCAAGGCAACAAGATGTCCTCATGAGTTCAAGAAGGATGTAGCCGTGTATTATCTTGATGATGATGCACTTAATTGGTGGAATGAAGTAGAGATTCAGAATATGTGTAGGACCATTACCTAGTCGTGCTTCAAGAGAGAGTTTCGAAGGAAGTATTTTCCACCTGAAGCCAGGGATCGGATGGAAATGGAATTCCGTGATATTAAACAAGGACCCCGGAGAGTAAGGGAGTACGAGGCCGAGTTCAGCAGACTGAGAAGGTATGCACGCTATGGCCTTAATGAAGAACAAACAGTGATAAGGAAGTTCTTGAGAGGACTACGACCCTATATTTGAAGTATACTGGAAGCAACAAAGTTTTACAACCTGAATGAACCAGTGGAACGAGCGGTTAACATAGAAGATGGACTCGCTGCTAATAAGGGAAGTCAAGCAAATCAAGGGGGTAGGGCTGTCATACCTCGACAAAAGAAATTTCAGAGGACGGATAACCATGGAGTACGACCCTTTAATCGTGTCTGGTTCTCCAGAAGGGGAAGAGGTGGAGGAGGTAGAGTTGGACGTTTTGCTCCATCTCAGGACTCTTCTCCTTATTGTTATCGGTGTGGAAGAACGGGACATGTTTCTCGAACATGTCCTAATGCAAGAAAAGATGTGATTAATCCTTATATCTTCCATTGTCATACATGTGGTGAGCCAGGACACAATACAACATTATGTTCACAAACTCACCGAACTGCACCACAAGTGACTACTCAGCCACGGTATGATCAGAAAGCGACCACACCCCAACCCCCCGCCCACCCCCCCCCCCCAAGAGACAAGCAATAGAAGGGCAAGTGTTTGCCATAGATGTAGAGAAACCCGGACATTGCCGACCTTTTAAAGGTCCCATTATAGGTATGTATAGATTCTAACCTCTTGTAATTGATTGAGTCGTGAAGTACTTTTAATTGATAGATGAATTGGTATTGGATAAATTGTGATTGGAATAAATGCTTGATGTGATTAGGAACATTACATGTGGGTGGCACCCCCACCCACGTTTTGTTTGACTCAGGAGCGACACATAGCTTTGTGTCACCTGAGGCAGTGAGGCGTTTTTAGGGAACCTTTACGATAGTAAAGTTATGTGTGCCCAATAGAATACCCTGAAATGAAATCCTACAAGCCGAGAGTTGTATGTTCGAAGTTCCGGTTTGGATTGGTAAGGAGACCTTTGGGACTGACCTTTTAGTTGCACATTTGGGTCAGCATGAAGTAATCTTAGGTATGGATTGGTTGTCCACCTATCAAGCCCACTTAGATTGTGCAAGATGTAGAATTATTTTCGAAAGTATGGGAAAGCCTTCATTGATCTTTCGCGGCATATGTCCAAGTCAAGGGTTGTCTCTTGTTTTGGCGTTGAGGGCTGTAAAGGAATTGGAGGATGGAGAAGCCTACCTAGTCATGCTATCAGTAATGAATGGAGATCCAGAGATGAAGCAGGAGCTACTAAACATTCCGGTGGTACGAGAGTTTGAAGATGTATTCCAACAACTGGAAGGATTGCCTCCATCTCGGAGTGATTCTTTCACTATTACTCTTGAACCTGGTGCAGCACCCTTGGCCAAAGCACCATACCGGATGGCTCTAGCAGTGCTTGCAGAGCTAAAGAAGCAACTCGAGGATCTTTTGGAGAAAGGATTCATTAGACCGAGCTCATCACCATGGGGAGCTCTGGTTTTGTTTGTGAAGAAGAAGGATGGAAGGATGAGGCTGTGCATCGATTACCAGGGGATTAATAACATCACGATTAAGGATAAGTACCCCTTGCTAAGAGTCAATGAGATTTTGGATCAGCTTCAAGGTGCTAGTTGGTTCTCGAAGATAGACCTGGCATTGGGGTATCATCAGGTTCCTATTTCAGAAGGAGATATCATGAAGACTGCCTTCCGAACTCATTATGGCCCATATGAGTTTGTGGTGATGCCATTTGGTCTTACCAATGCACCTGTAGCTTTTATAAGGCTAATGAAAAGACTACCGAGAGTACTTAGATGACTTTGTAATCATCTTCATCAGTGATATACTCATCTATTCAAAGAGTGCGGAGGCCCATGAGAAACATCTGTGAAAGGCTCTGAAACGTTTACAAGACCAGAAATTGTTTGCCAAGTTCAGTAAGTACAATTTCTAGAAAAGAGAGATTGGATTATTAGGCCATCGTGTTTCAGAGAAAGGAGTCTCAGTGGATCCAGAAAAAAAACGAAGTTGTCCAGAACTTGTCGCAACCAATCAATGCTATGAAGGTAAGGAGTTTCTTAGGCTTAGCTGGTTATTATAGGATTTTTTTAGGAACTTCTCTACAATAGCCAAACCTTTGACTCGATTGACCGGAAAAAGAGTGACTTTTGAATGGAGTGAAGACGCGGGAAAAGCTTTTAAATGATTAAAAGAAGCTTTGACAAGTGCATCGATTTTAGGGTTACCAGAAGCATTCACAAACTCAAAGACTTACTTCGCATGTGTGTGCTGGATTGGGCAGGAAGTTGGAAATATTATTTGCCATTGGTAGAATTCTCTTACAACAATAGCTATCATGCAAGTATTGGTATGTCTCCATACGAAGTTTTATATGGACGACATTGTCGTACCCCAATTTGTTGGACGGATGTGGGACAGCGACAAACAGTGGGACCAAACCAGATCAAGGAATCTACTGAAAAAAAATTTGAATTTGTTCAGAGTAATATGAAGAAGGCCCATGATAGACAAAAGAAGTATGCCGATCAAAATAGAAGGAAGGAGTTTTTGGAGTAGGAGACTGGGTATATCTGAAAGTTGCAGCACAGAAAGGGAATGATAGATTCTAAAAAGTTGGAAAATTGACTACCCGTTACATTAGACCGTACCAGATTATCGAGATAGTTGGGGAAGTTGAGTATCATTTGAAGTTACCATCGGATATGACACTTTATCATGTATTTCATGTCTCCATGTTACGGAAGCTTATCTGAGACCCTAATGCGATAGAGCCGCAGCGGACAGGAGACATCCGAACCAATCTCACATATCCTAAAGGACCATTAAGGATAGGGGAGAGGCGTATCAGGAAGTTGAAAAATAGAGAGATCTCACAACTGCAAGTATTATGGGGAAAACAGCACCGAGTTGTGGTTACTTGGGAAGATGAAGCAAATTTTCGAATGACTCACCCAGAATTATTTATAGAAATAAGTGGGGATCAGGGAGATCGATCTTCAAACCCTTCGGGGGGGGGGGATAATGTGAATACCCGTCCAAGTGATAGATATGTGTCAGTGGGACAGCAATAGCAAGGAAGGAATTAGGCTTGGTTATGAATGGCTGATTGCTGTCCGGAGAAGCCTAGAGTGAAATTCGTACAGGCCAAGCTTGAGGAATTAATTTAAGAAAGATACTCTATTCATGGGTATGAGTACCAAAACAAATTCAAGCTCAGAAGGTTGAAGTTCTTGTATTGGGCCAAAAGGATTTGAGCTCAGTCCGTGTGATTTGCCGATGCGACTTGCACGGCCGATGCAGTTCTTCTCGGGCACAATCAAGTTGGCCACGTTCCAATTGTTTGGCCAAGGTCTAATGAAGTTAAATGAGACCTTAGGAAGAGATATGGTCGTGGCACAATGAGTTGGTTCAAGGGAAATAACCATTGGAACGTTTCGGTTTATCGGTTACTCGGGCAGAAATGTTGTTAACAACCGGACCTGCTTGCACCTGCTTCAGCAGCTTGTCCTGCATCACCAGCTTATTTTCCTGCTTCACCTTCCTCACCTGCTTACGTGCCCCAACCACCTCATGTCCTGCTTCAGCAGCATCCTGTGAGTCGTCACTCCGGCGCCGACATTTCTTATCCTCATTATTTTCATCACACCAGAAACACGAAACCTTAGAGAAAAAAATATAGAAGAGAATAGCCACCAGCTTAGAGGCTTTGGGAAAGTTACCGAGCAGCTTTGGGCAGAAAATCTTCCGGTAAGTTTCATAAGCTCAAACTTTCCATTCCGACTTAGTTTTCCGTCCTAAATCTGAATATTAGCTTAGAATTTTATTATTATGGATGGATTATCCTAGAACAAGGATTTTGTCTAGGAGACCCAAAAACCTGCTGTGGACCAAAGGGTGTCGTTTTCTTATTCCGGAAAGGCCAAGGTGAGTCGTGGTTATACTTGTTGTTTTACTGAAAATCAAGTATGAGATATTGCTTGATTGATAAGCAGGGTGTTGATTGATTAGATTGATTGGATGATGGACGTTTGGTCTTGGTGGTTAGATATATGGAATAATCATGATATGCTTAGGTATTGTGATTCGAGACTACACAATACCATCTTTTTTAGATATTGTGATGATCTTGATTGGTGATTGGCATATGCATTAGTATTGCATTATTACATATATAGTGTTGTGAAATGCCATTTGACAACCCAACATGTTAGCCCTGGCCAGTCACACATGAACTGGGCCAGAGCTGTGAATGCATGGAGGAATGGGATTGCAGCCTAGGGTCGTGCACCGCATGACGATGCGGTATCCGGGCTTGCTGGTTTTTATAGGCAGCCAGATATGTAAACCCAATAACCAGATGGTCATTTAGCATGTATGGCTATGATCAGTATGAGGCTAAAATCCTGTCTTGGTGATGTGAGTTGGGCCATGTCAAATGTGCGAAAAGGCCTATGTATGGAAGTAAAGTATATATATATATAAATAATATGCATATAGGAATTTAGGATGCTAGTTGCATATAGGCATTTAGAAAACTAGTTGCTCACGACTCTACTTGTTTTGCAAGTAACCTGTAGTGTGTCCAGTCGGACTGGAGGAGCTTAGGCTGTGCTGTTGTAGATTGTCTTTGTTTTTATAAAACAAGTAGGTGTTTAATATGTATAATGATGTTTTAAATCCCTGGCCAGATCTTTAGTTAAGTTTGAATGTATTTTGAAGCATATGTACTATATGAATGAAAGGAGATTTTGGAAATGGCGGGTTACCATGTGATATTAGTCCTTGTCCGGACGAACTAACTATTGAGAATAACTTGGGTTGTAAAGCCAGAAGTTGTGTTTAATAGGTTATGTGTGCTTAAACATTTAGACTAGGGTTCCTGGATTTGTTTCGGAAACCTCTGACCGGATGTCTATGTACACAATTTAGCATCTTCGGTCTGGTTCGGGTTTAAGTTGTTGGCTGTGCATGTTCTTGTTTGATTGTTGCGCGGTTGATCAAGTCAATTTTGACCTACACCGGATCGAGGGTGTTACAGTCCTTGATTTCCATCATTGTTTACTCCGTCTCGAGATATCGCTTTCTTTCTTGTATCCTTTTGCCCTTAGGGTTTACAGTATTTCTCGTCCCCACAGACGGTGCCAAACTGTGAGAGTCGGAACTCACACAATCAAAACTGATATTAAATGGGGGCTCGTAAATCCTATTTTAAAAGAACCCAATGGCCAAGATCAAAAGTTTATTTTATTAATGATCTTTTTGTCAAATACAAAGAGTTTCGCAAAATCTTAATTGTCTTACAATACGAAGCCTAAGTACTTAGAACGAGATGGTTTAAACCTTAATACATGTTATCTATAAATACTGAGCGACTTAGGATTCCTAGATGAGCTGCTACCGATGTGGGACGTCGCCAAGCATAGCAATCTGCCGACTTCACCGGGTTTGGGCTTTATCTGCGGCCTGTCTTCTCAGCACGTCATCGTTTGGTCCTGTCCTGACCCAGCTCGCCTTAGGTTTGGTCCGGTCTAATTCAAGTTCGATTTGCTGGCTTGTTCGGCTTCTGTCCAGGTCTGGTGTCCGGTTCGTGAACTGTGTTTCGTGAACAGTGGTCCAACCTGAGTTACGCAGGACCAAATCTTCGAGTTGGATATCTTATGTCCAGTTCGTGTACAGTATTCCGGAATCGTAAATAGTGCTTCGGAACAGTATTGCAAAACCGAGAATCGTCAAACTAAACTTTAAGCTCGTCGGTTCGGACAAGAAATATGCAAAGAGATTGTTTAAAAGGCCAGGTCGCCCAGAACCGCTCTGGATATGGTCGGTGACCTGCCCTTCGGGAAGACTGGGTCGGCTCTTTCTCTTTCCCGATGGAGAGAGCGGGCGACCTACTCCCTTGTGAGACCAGATCACCATTCTCTCTCTCCCGAGAGATAGAATGGGAGACCTGCTCCTCTCATGAGACCAGGTTGCTATCCCCTCTCTCCCGGGAGAGAGTATGGGCGACCTGCTTCTTCAGGAGACCAGGTCGCCAGTCTGTCTCTCCCAAGAGAGAGAGTGGGCGACCTGCTTCTCCGTGTTCTAATGTCAAGAGACCATGACCAAGTAGCCACATTCTGTAAAACGGACTTGCGATCTGCTTCTTCGTGTTATGATGTCTAGAGACCGTGATCAGGTAGCCATATTTCGTAAGACGAACTGACGATCTACTTTCAGGAAGACCAGGTTGCCTCTTTCTCTCTCCCGGGGGAGAGAGTGGGTGACCTGCTCCCTTGGGAGGACTAGGTTGTCATTCTCTCTTTCCCGGGAGAGAGAATGGGCGACCTGCCCCTAAGGGAAAACTAGGTCGCCACTCTCTCTCTCTCCCGGGAGAGAGAGCTGGCGACCTTCCCCTTAGAGAAGACTAGTTCGCCACTCTCTCTCCCTCCCGGAGAGAGAGTTGGTGACCTGCCCCCTTAAAGAGGACCAGCTCGCTATCCTCTCTGTCTTGGAGAGAGAATGGGCGACCAGCTTCTTCTGGAGACCAGGTCGCCACTCTCCCTCTCCCGGGAGAGGGAGTGGGCGACCTGCTTCTCCATGTTCTGATGTCTAGAGATCGTGATCAGGTCTCCATGTTCCACAAGGCAAACTGGCGTCCTGTCACTTTTTAAGGACCAGGTTGCCATGTTCCGTAAGACGGACAGGCAACCTGCCCTCACGTTCCGACATCTTGAGACTAGTCCGTCGCGTTGATACTTAGATTATTCGGCTTACCAATCCCGAGGGGTGGGTTTTGACCCCAATAGTTAGTTCCCCAGCTCGTTGCTTTCGTTCCGTGAAGCAATGAGCTTTTAAGTAAGGTGTTAATTGGGATTGGTGGACCGAGGTGGTAAGACGTATGCAAGAGGCGTATTTAGGGTTTTCTGTTGCTGTATACGCATTTCTCTTTGCTTCTTATCGAAATGAGTACGGTCCCGCTATGTTTCCATAGGATACCGTGTATTCTTATCTATAAGAAGAGCTATCTCCTTCTTCTTTTTACATAACTTCATTATTCTCTCCAAGTCTTTAAGGTAGTTCTTCTCTCTACTTTCTCTCTCTAAATCCTTTGATTTCTCTGTTGAGTGTTAGATGTCTAGTCCTTATGGCGGTCACATTATGACTCCGAGATTGTCGCTCGGTTCCTACGAGTTTGACTTCAACTTTCCATGTGTTCCGTCCGAACTTGATCTTCCATTGGACTACAATCCACGCCTCGATACAGGCTTCAACATGATAGTTGTGGAACTGATTCATGATGAAGTGGGAGGTTGTGGTGACCTGCCTTGGAGAGACGAATATGGCGACATGCCCCCAGTTGGGGAAGATGGCGAGCTGCTATGGGGAACAGGACATGGCGACCTGCCCAGTCCCGGAGGAAGGGGCGACCTGCCTTCCTTTGGAGAGTCAGGATTGCTTTGTGCAGCATTTCTTCAAGATCATCATATTTTTGCATCTCCAAGCGGTCTTGAATATCCCTGTTCAAACCACCAAAAAATCGAGCCATAGTTGCCTCAAAGTCTTCCTCCACATTGGCTTTGATCATTAGAGACTCCATCTCCTGGAAGTACACTCTTACTCCCTTGAGTCAGTTTCCTTAGTTTTGGTGGAGTTCTATGGTAATGGTTAGGCACAAATTATTTTCTCATGGTGGCAACCATCTCTTCCCATGTAGCAATGGGTCTTTGACATGTTCTTCTCCTCGTAGTCAAAACTTGATCCCACCAGTTAATAGCATAACCGGAAAATTCAGTAGCAGCAAGTCTAACATTTTTAAGTTCATAATAATTTTGACAATCAAACACAAACTCAATCCTTTTCTCCTGCTCCAAGTAGGCGTCAGGATCATTCTTGCCTTAGAATGTTGGGATCTTGATTTGAAGCCCTCATAGGTTGTCATCTGGCCTTGCAGCATGGTCTCCTCCACGAGGTCTGGTGTCTCTGCCCCTTCAGGCTCTCTTGGGGCTGTCGGCTGAAGAGTTTTGGTAGTACCCGTTATCATCATCTGATCTGACAGTTCTGGTTGGTGCTCTGGCTCTCCTTTGAGGTGCACCTTGTTGATCCTCTTAGATTTTGTCCAAACGAGTATGCATCTCCTCCATACCTGCATCCATCATTCTTTTTAATTCACTGGTTAGACCTCTCATTTGAATACTTGAAAGACATGTATTGTTCTCTTACTCCTCATCAGTTCCTGCCATCTTTCCTGAAGTCACAAGTAAATAGATGAAGCAATCAAACAATCCTAACTACTGTTTTCTCTCAAGTGTTTGCCTTCCTTTTTTCTTCTTTTTTTTTTGTCACAAAAGTTCTCGTGGAACAGAAACTCAATCAAACCCAATGAAATCCTTTTGAGAAGAGAGGAAGTGAGATAGATAGATTGCAAATTTTTTTTTTTTTGTGGAAACTGCTTTAACCAATCTGTACCTGATTTCTCCTAGGTCACAAGCCGATTTCTCCTGGATTTTCTTTCCTTATTTTCAAGAATATTGGCCCAATTTCCTTTCACAAGATAGACATATAACATTTTTTTCTCTTTTTAAAAAAAAAATGAAGAGATGAGAAAGATAAATAGAAATGATACCAAACTTTCAGAGTGTGCTCTGATAGCACTTGATGCAAAATTCCCAAGAAATGCACTCTTAAGTTGGCGTTGGATAAATCTTGATCAAGGAGCTACTAGCATCCAAAGAACAAGAGAAGTGGATTGAATGGTCATACAAGGATTGTGGAAAGCCCTTCATATTCCAACCTCAGCAGTCCTAAGATATGACACACTTAAACGACCAAAGAGGGTTTGTTGATTAGATATAACTCACCACCAAGAAACAATGTAAAACGAAAAACTAGGCAAAGATTGAATTTACTAGGCTTGAATGATTCTTCTGCTTCATGATTGACTCTTCAACTCCAATTGGCGAATTTCTTTCTTAGTCGTAGTTAATTCAGCAGACTTGAGAATTTACATAGTAGACTGGGAGTTATTTCAGCAGACTGTGAGAATGTGTTCAGCAGACTTGTGAAATAACAGAGCAGACTTGAAACTTGTTTTCCATAATGGGTCAGAAAGGGGTTTATACCGGCTTAGACAATGGATTCTCCAGCTTCTTGAACGTCTTGGACTTGTAACAACAAAAAGGTAGTGTGCTTCACCTCTTCCTCCAATAAGTCCATTTGATTAAAATCTGGACTAAGCAAAGACTTACTGCCTTAGAAAATTTCTTGAACCGAGACCTTGTTATAGCTTCAGCTGGTACTTCTAATGCTTCCTTAGGTTCATGCTCTTCCTCAGGTTCAAGCTCAGGTACTTTCTCAGATTAAAGCTCATCCATGATCACATCAGTCTGAATTCACAGGCTCTTCATCATTATCTACACCCTCGTTCATCATATCTACTCTTCTTTGTGTAAAATCTCGATTTTTGGTATATATGGAAACTTATGTGGAGAGGTTAAAAGAATTGATTTGGCTACCTATGTCACCAAAGTGCACTTACCTTTTCGATTGCACATCCACAGAGAACTCCAAGGTTAAGCGTGCTTGAGCTGGAGTAGTCAAATGATGGGTGACCTACCGGGAAGTGATTCGCAGGACCGTTTGAGTGAGGCCAAAACACGGAAAAACGGTCATGTGGTGATTGCAGAGTCAGTAATCATGACTTTCAAAGCTCCCGATTAACGTTCCGACCGTCGGACAAGGGTGGGTCGGCCCATGGGCTAGTGAGAGGACATAGGGCTCACTAGTTGGGGCGGTTGGGATGTTATAAGTGATATCAGAGCCGGTTAGTCGTCCCAGTGCTGACTTGTGAGGCATCTTAGGGACTGGTTTTGGTGTGCAACGAGGACATTGCACTCTGTGAGTGGGGGTGAATTGTAACATCCCGATATCTGGTATATATGGAAACTTATGTGGAGAGATTAATATAATTGATTTGGCTATATATGTCACCAAAGTGCACTTACCTTTTTGGTTTTACATCCAGAGAGAACTCCAGGGTTAAGCGTGTTTGAGTTGGAATAGTCAAGGATGGGTGATCTACCGGGAAGTCATTCGCGGTACCATGTGAGTGAGGTCAAAGCACGGAAAAACGGTCACGTGGTGATTGCAGGGTTAGTGTATCCTGACTTTCAAATATCCTGGTTAACGTCCCTACCATCGGAAAGGGGTGGGCCGGCCCATGGGTTAGTGAGAGGACTTAGGGGCTAACTGGTAGAGGCGTTATATTTTGGTTCACAGAAAATTGAGATTGTGAATGAACATCATATAATGAGAAACAACGTTGCATCACTTCCCGAAATTCTGGTGGTTTTTAACGAAGTGATTTTACTATTTTATACCGCTATTAAATATATATATCTTGTAAATATATAATTTTTCATTAGTTATATATGTTTTTGGTAATGAGATCAATTATAAGCAATTATTGATTCATAGTCTATTCTTCATTGTTCAGATGCAGATATCATAGATGTTGTCGGATCAACCGAGATGTAGGTGGACATTTTCATAAGAACTTTTAACTTCTTACATATTTTTAAAAAACTTATAACTAACATTTATATTGAACTCTTCACTGAACTTTCAAGTGATAATCTCTACCAAAAGGTGTCGGATCTTTAAGAGAGTAATTATTAATGGCAATAGCTTAGTCATTTAATGAGTCTTCTTTTTTTGTTGATAACTTCATTTCAAATTAGCATCATTCTCTGAATTTTCAAAAATATATTTATTTTTTCATCAAAATTTTGAAATAATTTAAAAATATTAAAAAAATTAAAATAATTTAAATTTATTCGTGCCGTTTGTTTGATTATGAGAACTTGTATTGTCTTCTTCGAAAGAATTTGAGTTTCCTCGAAAGAATTTGAGCTTCCTCGAAAGAATTTGAGTTTCCTCGAAAGAATTTGAGTTTCCTCAACAGTTTGATGTCATTTCTACAATTAAAAGGTTAAAATTAAATATAGCATATTGATTTTTATTCTATAAATTGGTTTATAATAACTTGTAACATCATAAAATATCATATTCTTATAAACTAATATACTAAATAAAAATTAATTTCTGAAATTGTGTGGTTTTACAACACTTAGCTAAAAAAATATAGTTAATTAAATTAAATTAATATAAAATAAGTTTAAATTTAACAAATATGCATTAGTATTATTCATTTTAAAAAATAAATAAATAATAAATGCATTTAATAAATTAAATTTACGTTAACTTCAAATGTTCTTTTAACTTTTATAGTTCACTGCACAAAAATCACAAGAATTACATTTATATTTTAGTTAATCTAAATTTCAGAAGAATAATTATATTTATTAGCCATAACTTTTTACAAATTTATATTATTTTTAAGCGAATTTCAAATAACTAAAGTCGATTAGTGGAAATTTGTATGAACCTTACGAAAATTTAATTATTTTTAAAACTAACATTTTTATTTAAAGTTTGAAAATAATTTTCTTGAAATATAAAATTTCATAAGTACTTTTAATTAATCAAAACATGCCTTAATTTTTATTTTTTAACTGTGATATATAATCTTTTTCTTTTTGTTTCTCATTGTATTTATTTTTTAAAACTTTATTTTGTATTTGCTTATTTATCTTTATATGATTTGCAGAAAATAAGTTAAGGGTTGAAATAAATTTGAGATCCGAGCTAATGCAAACGAGAATGATAATGTGTTTGGTCCTGAAGTAAAGAACCAATGGTGGGGAATAGTGAAAAAGACCCAGATTATTGTTTTTAGATTCATAACTTCATTATTTCCTGACTTCCAAAATATAAATTAGAATTACCGATGTTTACCTTATTAAACACAAAAACTTGATCAACAGTTTGCTTCTAATTTAATTAGTCTTCATCTCTGGTAAACAGATATATTAAAAATTCAACTTAGCATGACTCTAATATGCTAATGTGATGATTTCTTTATATAGTAGTTACACAATATACTAGTTAGGTAGAAATTTTTCATGTTTGTTTTGGGTTGTTAATCATTTTAAAAAATCAATTATTAAAAGAAAAAAAATTATAATATCCACAAACAACATTTCAATCCTTGCTGGCTTATTGTAGAAGACATATCAAGACTTTTTCTTCACGAAAGTTATCCCTCTTAAACAGTCATTATGAATATTGTTATTTTATCAGTTAATTTAACCATACATTTAAATCACATATTGTTGTTTGAATCAGTAAAAAAGGCATGTCATCCACTTACGTTTCGATCGTTATTATTTTCACTTGCCATTCACTACCTATATATAAGGGATACATAGATAGAGTTTGTCCAAGACGTGTTGGACCTATTCGGAAAAATGGCAGTGTGCATTAAAGTGTTAAATTCACAGTTTTATATTTTGACAAATTTTACATTGTAATGGTTTAAACTGGTAGTAAAATAAATAACATAATGGTCACCAATCACTAAAAATGTTAGATAAAATTGCTAAAAGAAATATGAACAGGTAAAACAGTAAAATTGGTAAAATATTTGTTTTTCATAGTATTTTAGTTAAAAAAAAAAACTAACAATTGAAAATAAAATGTAAATTTATTTATTATCCTAGGTGATAAAATTTTGTTTATGTAAAAATATATATATTCTATGCTGATTTATAAATACAGCAGTTGGTAACTTCAATTTCATCAATCCCTAAAAAAACAATTCTCTTGTTGATAAAAAACTTTTTTTCACATATTTCCAATAATAAAATCTGTTGTTTTCTCTTATCTCATTATAATTAAGGTAATATTTACTTTTTTCTACCCAATATTGTGTGTTTTCTTAATTTATTTTACAGTTTGGGTAATATATAAAAATTAAAAATTTAAGGGAAAATATCATTTTAATATGAGACGCTTGTACTAATAACCCATAAATGGAAGTTAATTGCAAATATAACACATCATTTTTCTCTCTCTAACAAATGCCACATTATCTCCCTTTTAACCTTGGTAGATTTGATCATCCACGAAAATCCTTTTACTTATGATTTTATTTCATTTATTTCGAAAATGGCAAAGACAAACACATCCTCATCTTCATCACTCATTTACGAAAATGCTATCGACATCAATTCTTCCAACTACCATTAACAACCAGATTTGAAGCTCTTAATGCTCTAACCACCGCACTTTAACCTCCTAAAATCCACCATTTGAGTTCACAAACTCCTTTTTCGCTATTGTCTCTCGATTTTCATCTCAAAAACTTATTAATTCAATTCTTCAAAATTTCAAACCCTTTTACCTGTGCATACAGGTGATTTTTGCGTACATAGACCCTGTTCTTCTTGGCATTTCGAAGTGGATAAACACAAAGGAGGGAGAATGTCTAGCTTGAGAGATGGTAGTACACTCAGTGAGCTTCTTCAAATGGGAGAAGATGATTTCAGTGTGGACAAGAAAATAGATATTGTGGAGTTATCTTATCTGTTACCAGATATGATGCTTCAACAAATGCCTACATATACCCGTCCTACATATGTGACAAGTGATAGACAAGTTCAGAGCTTTATCGAGTTAATTAAGGAGCATGTTTTGCGTCTTTGTGTAATGAGAAGGAGCTTGGATACTCAGAATGTCGATGTGAAGGGACATGGGGAGGAATTGCATGATGATGATGTTGAAGATATGGATGCATGGGATGACGAGGACGAAAATGCAGATGGTGTTAATGGTATCGCGGGTGAGAATGATGATGAGGGTGGTGCGGCGGATGATGTAGACGCGGATTTAAAAGATGAGGGTGATGCATTGGATGTGGATTATAGTGACTATGGGAGAGTGAAAGATGAGGATGAGGATGATATTGAGGATGAGGATCATATCTCGCTTGATGTTGTGGGTCGTCGTGTTCAAGGTGGACTGTCCAATGGCACATGGTCCGACAAAATCTTTGTCATGCAGAGCTTTCCTAGCAAAGAAAAGCTTGTATCAGAGCTGAAATTGACGGATGTGATGTTTAAATTTGCATTCAAAGTATATAAGTCAACGAAGACTTTGTTTGTGTTAAAATGTCATGTGGATGGACACATTTGGAAGCTTAGAGCCGCTGTGAAGAATAAACCAAACACGTTTTGGGTGATGAAGAATGTGAAGGTGCATACTTGTTCTGTGTCAGCCCGAGCAGGTATACGTAGACATTGCACTCCGAAATATATTGGAAGGTTATTCATAGAACGCGTTGGAATCATTAATGGAATTGTGGAGAAGCATATCACAGATTCAATGAAGGCGATGTTTGGAATGAACCTGGATTACTTGACTTCTTACCGATCTTTGATATATGCTCAAGAAATGGTACAGCAGAAGATGGATATGAGAGGCTGCCTTCTTATTTGCATGAAAGTGAGAAAACAAATCCAGGAAGTGTTACTGACATTGTACATGATGAGAAGAACCGGTTCAAGTACCTGTTTATATCTTTCGGGGATTCAATAGCTGGTTTGCGGTAGTTGAGGCAAGTTATTGTGGTTGATGGAACTCATCTAACTGGAAAGTATGGAGGGGTGCTGCTAGTGGCGGTCGGGCAGGATGGCAACTTTCAGATATTTCCGGTGGCTTTTGGAATCATTGACTCTGAGTGCGATGCTTCGGGGGAGTGCTTGTGAGAGTCGAAACTCACACAATCAAAACTTCTAATAAATGGGGGCTCGAAAATTATATTTTAAAATAACTCAAGGACTAAGATCGAAAGTTTATTTTATTAAGTGATCTTGTTTACCAAAGTACAAGAAGATTCGTAAAAGCTTAATGTCTTGCAATATAAAAAGTCTAATACTTGGAATTGGATGGAATTTAACCTGATACAAGCTATCATATATATAGTGGGCAACCTATGATACTGAAGAAGCTTATTAGAGATGTGGGACGTCTTTTAATCTGCCATCCGCCTACTTAGATAGACTTTAGGCCTGATCCGCGGCCCGAATCTTTAGCAGGTCGCCTCTTGGTCTGGTTCTGATCCAGCTTGCCCCCGGTTTGGTTTGGTTCACCCTGATTTCGACCTCCCGCCTTGCTTGGACTCTTTCCCGGTTTTTGGATCGGTACGTGAACAGTGCTGTGAGCAGTGTTGTTATTAAGAGTAACCCAAATCTGACTTCTGTTAAATCGAATCTTCGTCTTGCTGATTTTATCCGGTTTGTGAACAGTGTTTTTGTGGATTATCCTAGATGAACAGTTTTCCAACCCAAGTGATTCCGTCTTAAGCTTTCAGCTCGCCATAAAATGTTCGTATGAACTTTCAGCCTGCCCGTTTCTTTCATATGAACTTTCAGCCCGCCCATTTCTTTCATATGAACTTTCAGCCCGCTTGTTTCTTTCGTATGAACTTTTAGCCTGCCCGTTTCTCTCGTACGAACTTTCAGCCTGCCTAATGAACTTTCAGCCCGCAGTTTCTCTCGAATGAACTTTCAGCCCGCCCGTTTCTTTCGCATGAAATTTCAGCCCGTCTATTTCTCTCGAAAGGGACAAATGGCGAGCTGAAAGCTAATTGGCGGGCTAGTTAGTGAGAGGGGAGATGGCGGGCTGGTAAAGTGGCAGGCTGGTGAGTCAAACCAAGGTAGCTGCCTGGGAGGCAAACTAATGGCCTGGAAGGCAAAACTGGCGGCCTGGAGGCAAACTGGTAGCCTGTTTGGCAAAATTGCGGCCTGGAAGCAAACTGGCAGCTTGGGAGGCAAACTGTCGGCCTGTGAGGCAAACTGGCAGCCTGGGAGGCAAAACTAGCGGCCTGGAGGCAAACTGGCGGCCTGGAAGGCAAACTGGCGGCCTGGGATAGCCAACTGGTGGCCTGGAGAGCTTGGGCACGAGCTGCCTTACTGTTGGTTGAGATACTCGTCCCTTTGGATGAGTTTTCATGTCTTTGTATGAGTTTTCGTGTCTTCGTATGAGTTTTTGTGTCTTCGTATGAGTTTTCGTGTCTTCGTATGAGTTTTCGTGTCTTCGTATGAGTTTTCATGTCTTCGTATGAGTTTTTGTGTCTTTGTATGAGTTTTCGTGTCTTCATATGAGTTTTTGTGTCTTCGTATGAGTTTTCATGTCTTCGTATGAGTTTCCAACAAGCCCAACCATTCCAAGAGGAAGTTGGCTAGCTGGTTTGGTCCTCATTTATTCATTTCGTATAAATATTTAGACTTCTTGGCTCATCAATCTCTGAGGGGTGAGTTTTGACCCCAACAGTTAGCCCTCTAGCTCGTAATTTCCGTGTGCGGAAGTGAAGAGCTTTAAGTAAAGTATTGATCGGCACTGATGAACCGCAGTGGTAAGATGTATGCCAAGGGGTGAACTTCTAGTTTCTTGAACCTGAAGTCAATGAGCCAACCTAGTTGTTTGTGTGTGTGTTTGGCATGTTTATTTGTTATTTGCATTGCTGAATAAATTTTCTTGTTTCATTTTGCAGGTAGCTCACTAGTAGTAGTTTTCACATCGAATTTTACTCTTTGTACTTCAATTTTTAATTTGTTTTGATTATGTCTTTCTTACAGATAATTGTGGTTCACGTACCAGTTGTTTACTGAGTATGGATGATGGAAAATCAATCTTGGCATTTCGAAGTGGATAAACACAAAGGAGGGAGAATGTTCAGCTTTAGAGATGGTAGTACACTCAATGAGCTTCTTCAAATGACAGAAGATGATTTCAGCGGGAAAACAGATATTGTGGAGTTATCTTATCTGTTACGAGATGCGATGCTTCAACAAATGCCTACATATACCCCTCCTACAAATGTGACAAGTGATAGACAAGTTCAGAGTTTTATCGAGTTAAGTAAAGAGCATGTTTTGCGCCTTTGTGTAATGAGAAGGAGCTTGGATACTCGGAATGTCGATGTGGAAGGACATGGGGAGGATTTTCATGATGATGATGTTGAAGATCTGGATGCATGGGATGAGGAGGACAAATATGCGGATGGTGTTAACGGTATTGCGGGTGAGAATAGTGATGAGGGTGGTGCAGCGAATGGTGTAGACGCGGATTTAAAAGATGAGAGTGATGCATTGGATGTGGATTATAGTGACTATGGAAAAGTGAAATATGAGGATGAGGATGAGAATCATATCTCGCTTGATGTTGTGGGTCGTTGTGTTCAAGGTGGACTGTCCAATGGCACCTGGTCCGACAATATCTTTGTCATGCAGAATTTTCCTAGCAAAGAAAAGCTTGTATCAAAGCAGAAATTGACAGTCATGATGTTTAAATTCACATTCAAAGTATATAAGTCAATGAAGACTTTGTTTGTGTTAAAATCTCATGTGGACGGATGCATTTGGAAGCTCATAGCGGCTGTGAAGAATGAACCAAACACGTTTTGGGTGACGAAGAATGTGAAGGTGCATACTTGTTCTGTATCAGACCGAGCAGGTATACGTAGACATTGCACTCCGAAATATATTGGAAGGATATTCATAGAACGCGTTGGAATCATTAATGAAATTGTGGCGATGCATATCACAGATTCAAAAAGGCAATGATTGGGATGAACCTGGATTATACGACTTCTTACCGATCTTTGACATATGCTCAAGAAATGGTAAGGGGTACAGCAGAAGATGGATATGAGAGGCTGCCTTCTTATATGAATGAAATTGAGAAAGCAAATCCAGGAAGTGTCACTGACCTTGTACATGATGAGACGAACCGGTTCAAGTACCTGTTTATATCTTTCGGGGCTTCAATAGCTGGTTTTCGGTACTTGAGGCGAGTTATTGTGGTTGATGGAACTCATCTAACTGGAAAGTATAGAGGGGTGCTGCTAGTGGCGGCCGGGCAGGATGGCAATTTTCAGTTATTTCTGTTGGATTTTGTAATCATTAATTCTGAGTGTGATGCTTCGTGTGAGTGGTTGTGAGAGTCGAAACTCACACAATCAAAACTTATAATAAATAGGGGCTCGAAAATCCTATTTTAAAATAACTCAAGGACCAAGATCAAAAGTTTTGTTTATTAAGTGATCTTATTTACAAAAGTACAAAAAATTTTGTAAAAGCTTAATGTCTTATAATACGAAAAGTGTAATACTTGGAATTGGATGGATTTAAACCTGATATAAGTTATCATATATAGAGTGGGCAACCTAGGGTGCTGAAGAAGCTTATTAGCGATGTGGGACGCCTTTTAATCTGCCATCTGCCGACTTAGAAAGACTTTGGGTCTGATCCCCGGCCTGAATCTTTAGCAGGTCGCCTCTTGGTCTGGTTCTGATCCAGCTCGCCCCCGGTTGGGTTCGGTTCACACTTATTCCGACATCCCTCCTTCCTTGGACTCTTTCCCTTGTTTTTGGATCGGTACGTGTACAGTGCTGTGATCAGTGCTGTGAGCAGGGTTGTTATTAACAGTAACCCAAATCTGACTTCTGTTAAATCGAATCTTTATCTTGCTGATTTTATCCGGTTTGTGAATAGTGTTCTGTGAATAGTGTTTTTGTGGATTATCCTAGATGAACAGTTTTCCAACCCAAGCGATTCCGTGCTAAGCTTTCAGCTCGCCATAAAATGTTCGTATGAATTTTCAGCTCGCCTGTTTCTTACGTATGAACTTTCCGCCCGCCCGTTTCTCTCGTGTGAACTTTTCTCCCACCCGTTTCTCTCATAAAACTTTCCGCCCGCCCGTTTCTCTCGTACAAACTTTCGGCCTACCCGTTACTTTCGTATAAACTTTCAGCCCACCCGTTTCTCTCGAATCAACTTTCACCCCACCCGTTTCTTTCGTATGAACTTTCAGCCCGCCCGTTTCTCTCGGAAGGGACGAATGCCAAGCTGAAAGCTAGTTGGCGGTCTGGTGAATGAGAGGGGAGATGGTGGGCTGGTAAGTGGCTGCATGGTGAGTGAGGGAAAGTGGCGAGCTAGTGAGTGAGGGAAACTGGCGGGCTGGTGAGTCAAAGCAAGGTGGCGGCCTGGGAGGTAAACTAGCGGCCTGGAGAGCTTGTGGGCGAGCTGCCTTGCTGTTGGTCGAGATACTCATCCCTTCGGATGAGTTTTCATGTCTTCGTATGAGTTTTTGTGTCTTTGTTTGAGTTTTCATGTCTTCGTATGAGTTTTCGCGTCTTCGTATGAGTTTTCGTGTCTACGTATGAGTTTTCATGTCTTCGTATGAGTTTTCGTGTCTTCGTATGAGTTTTCGTGTCTTTGTATGAGTTTATGTGTCTTCATATGAGTTTTCATGTCTTCATATGAAGTTGGCTAACTGGTTTGGTCCTCGCTTAATCATTTCGTATAGACTTCTCGGCTCATCAATCTCCGAGGGTTGAGTTTGACCCCAACAGTTAGCCCCCATCTTGTAACTTCCGTGTGCGGAAGTGAAGAGCTTTAAGTAAAGTGTTTATCGGGACTGATGAACCGCAATAGTAAGATGTATGCCAAGGGCGGAACTTATAGTTTCTTGAACCCGAAGACGGTGAGCTGGTATATATTTTTTGCTTCAGAGAGGGGGAAATGGCAAACTGCCTAGAGGCAGAGATAACGGTGACCTGCCCTCTCTTATTGATAATGGTGACCTGCCTTCGTTCAGTTGACCACCAGTTTCTTGCTAAGATGTAGTCTGAGTGGACGTCCATTGGTAGATGCCAGCAGGCATTAGATGAATGCTAGAATATTTCTTTTGAATGTGCTCGGAATTTTTCAAACAGGTTTGTTTCAGGAATTTGGCTGATCAGACGATGAAGGTAACATTCGAGCCTTCCTTAACACTTGTGTGAGATTTTGATTTTCGTTTCTCCGTATGTGTCGGAATGCGCTCTTGGCGGGGACCCGATTGGGGATGAGACTGCCGAGGTTGGAGTGGTGGACTTTGGCGGTATGAACCACAGTGCTCTGGATGAGTGTTTTGGTGCTAGCTCTGACTAGAGAAGTCCTTGTAATTTGTAGTTCTGTTATTTGGTTTGGGTCGTTTAAACCCTTGTTGTATTATTGGTTTCTCGACATTTTTTAATCCTTTTTTGTTGAACTTGAATATTTTCGGAATATGCTTTGTGTTTGTCTTGGACTTTTTGGTCGACTTGAGTCTTGTGTGTTTTGAAGGGGATGCTTTGTCGGGCATTCCGATCTTTTTGACCAGAGTATCATTGAAGATACTTTCTGGGTTTGTGAATGGTTGTTAAAGTTGGGTGTTGTCTTTGAAGTCTTGGAGCATTCAGTGCGTTCGACATATGAACTCCTTTCTTTGGTGATACACATATAGAAACGCTCCTGAAGATAAGCTAAGTCGAAAATCGTCCAGATGCTTCCCATATTCCCGATCAGGTTGCGCCCTTCGGATATTAGTCCAGAAATTTATATAGCATGCTACTTTTATCCTTCTCTAGATGTCAAACGAACCATGGTTAAAGTCCTTGCTTATACTATAGGTGTCTTGTGGTGGCCAGAAACAGACAAATTTTTGAAAACTCGAGAGAGTTGTGGAATCATTAGTCGGATTGCCTTGATGATTTTCGTCGTTCTTCAGGTGAGATCAGTTAACGGATTTGGATGGGTTGTGAGATGTCAAGTCTCAGTGTTCATCCTCCAGACTATTTTCACGAAATATGAGTGTTTGTTGATCATTGTCATTCTTCCGGTGAGAACACTCGACGGTTTCTAGATGGGTTGTGATATGCCAAATCTCAGTGTTCATCCGGAGTTCGTGTCTTCGTTGTTCTTCCAGAGAAATCGTCTGTTTTTCAGATGGGTGTTGAGATACTAAGTCCCAGTATTCATCCAGAGTTCATGTCTTCGTCGTTCTTCCGGAGAAATCGTCCATTTTTTTATGGGTTGTCAGATGCTAAGTCCCAGGGTTCATCCTCCATACCGTATCATGGATTATGACTTTGTTCGAGCTCTTTACGGGAGTATAGATATATACAGACCTACTCTCCCCCCCCCCCCATTTTTGAAAGGAGTAGCTGAATTCGTGTTTTAGGCGAACTGCCTACGTACCCTTCAGAAAAGAGATCAAGCTACCCGTAATTCTTTTTTTATTATTATTATCCTTGACTGATCTTAGGAAATGACATAATCTTTAGTAACTTCGGTCATTACGGGGGTGCCCTCTTTGACAGGTGTCGTCGTCGGATCCTCGGGAATGACTTCCTCTTTTTTGGGTTGTTCTTTTCTGATTTCTCATCTTTATCGGTTTTTGAGGCCTTGGGGTGCGGCTCAATGCTCGCGTCTGACTTCTTGCGCTTCGGGTTATCTTTCGGTGGGATCGTCAGGCTTCAGAGCTTGTGCTTGGCCAAGAAGCAGATCCGCGATTCCTTCTGGTTTCCCCAGATCGTCTTAATTTTGTTTGGGGAAGGGAATTTGAGACACAAATGGTACGTCGACGGGATGGCGTGCATCGAGTTGATCCACGGGGTTCCCATTATGACGTTATAGATCGCGGGATGGTTGGCCACCGAGAAATCCACAATCTTCGTGATTCCGCCGGCATGGACTGAAATTCGGATCGTTCCGTCCGCCATGGTTACGTCACCAGTGAATCCGATTAATGATCTAAGGTTGTGTTGGACGTCAGATAGACTGATGTCCATCCTTCGGAGCGTTTCTCAGAATTTCACATCCACCAAACTTCCTGTGTCGATTAAGATTCGGGATAAATCACAATCCTTGATGACTAATTTCACCACCAAGGGGTCGTCGTGCGGTTGGTCGGGCCCTTCGGCGTCGGTCTCCTCGAAAGTGATCAGGTCGTCATCTATAGTCATTGCTTCCTGCGGGTTTGAAGTTTTGTCTCCTCTTCGCTGGAATGCCTATATGGAAGCGACCATATCTCGGCAGTACTGAGAACCTCCTATGATCATGTTGATTTTTCTTCGGTTGTTTGTGGTGGCTTCTTCATTTGATCTCCTTCCCCGTTTGGGGGCTTCTCCTTCCGGCTTTTGAGGGTGCTCCTCGTCGGACTGGTTGTCATGTGTCTCAGCGTTTCTTTCTGTTACTCTTTCCATCGTTACTGCATCTCCGAAATCTCCTGCCAAGAATTTGGCTGCAACTCTTCTTGCAATAGTTCTGCAGTTCGCGGTCGAGTGACCATTGGCTTGGTGGAAGTCGCAAAAATATTTTTTTGTCGTATCTTGTGTTGCGAGTCCATGGATTCCACGATCCCCGTGCGCGTCCGGCTTCGTCGGGTGATCTATCCGTGCTTAATTGGTAGTTATGTGCTCCTCCGTCGTTTCACTCTTTGTGGTTGATGTACCCGCTACTATACCCGCTTCGCCTTTCGGCCAATATGTTGGATAATTGAATCGGCGTCCTGGTTGCAGGCTTCGATGGGCGATGTATCTTTGTCAGGACCTTCTTCTCTTCTTCATGGAAAACAAAGTTCGAGGCGCGGTGTAGGGCATCCTGAATGGTCAGCGGTTTGTTCAGGAAAATCTCTTCGCGGAAGCGAGACTCGAACCACAGTGACTTCTTCAGGGCGTCTAGTGCGGCTTTATCGTTTAAACCGTCGACTTTGGACATTACCACCTTAAATCTCTCGATGAAGTCTCGAAGACTTTCTGTTGGCCCTTGGGACAGAGAGTAGAGGTCTGCGTCAGACGTCGACTGGCTTATGAACAGAGAGTAATGCTTCAGGAAAGCAGCAGATAGTTGATCGAAGTTATCAATCGAGTCCCTTCCTAATCGGGAGAACCAAATCAAACCTGATCCTTTTAAATGTTCGACGAATAAGAGGCAGAAACCGGCATCTCTTTCTTCGCTTCTGAACTGGGCTCGACACATGGCGATCTGAAAAGCCGTCATGTGAGCTGTTGGATCTGTCGTCCCGTCATAGAATGGAATCCGGATTTTTCTGGGATCAGAAGGCTTAACATCCGTGATACGTGGTGTGAACGGGATCTTCTGGGTTTCTTCCAAGACCCGATCAACCTCTGGGGCCGCGCTGATGGCCTGGTGGACTTGGGAACACACTATCTTCATCTCGCTTTTCGTGAGGGCAAGTTGGGCTCTGAGCTCGGCCATTTCGCTTTTCTGGCTCGCAGGGAATGGCATTCTGTCCGGTCGCCATACTCTTCCTTGCTCCTCAGCGCACCGTTGTTGCTCTACCCAGAGTATGTTTTCCTCATCTTCGTTGAGAACTTGCACCTCGTCCTCCGTCTCATCTTCGTCCTGGCCGGCTTCGTCCTCAGCGGTTCCGGTTTGTCCTTCGTTCTCTTCCTCAGTTATTGTTAATGTAGGCGGATTGGTGTTTTGTCTGGTGGTGTTCTTTTGTTGTATTGGTGGCAGCCCGGATGGGACCACCCTAGTCCTGATTGGGGTTTGCTCACTCCTAGAGGTTTTTCCCTCCCGGTGATATTGCCTGCGGCGAGAATCTAAGACGCATGGCTCCGAAAGTTTGGCGAGTTTGCTCCGAGACTCCTCACGGGGGAATGTTCCTGGTTCGGCCCTCCCTCCTCCCGGATGGTCTTCAATTGTTTGAGTCACTGTGATGTAACAACCGAGGGCCGGTTCCACAAGAATTGTCGAGGGACTTGAAGACTAGTCTTCAAGAAAATAGCAGCAATAAAAGCATTGTGACAAATCCTGTGCGGCTCTCTTCTTCAGGTCAAGGGGTGAGCGATACGTTGGGGAATGACGGGGTTGAACTAGCTGGCCGTGTGACTCTCTCTAGTTTGACCAATGGATGGGACGAGCGTATATTGATTCGGATGGACAGATGGAGCGTATGGGTTGAGGACGCCACAAGGTTCTATGAAGGGGAACCTTGATAAGTCGGTTGCTTAGGGCTGCTTCACACAAACACTAAGACTTCAAGGGTTTCTTGGCTTGAACAAGAGAATGCGGTTTCTTTATTAATTATAGGGTAAAAATACATGGCTGTAAGAGGGAACCTTATAAATGGTTCGGACAGCTGGTGCCCTTCGTGGGGTTTGAAGCAAACTACATATTGCATAAATGAAAGAAAGGAAAATACAATAATTCGAAACAACTAAAAAGGAATAGAGAATTAAACAAAACAAACCAAAGATCACAAGCAAACGGTTAGTCCAATCATAATGTGAATTGAAATTAAGCTTACCTCGGTTTGGGAATGGACGCGGATGTATTGGAACGTCTGAAGTGCTGTGTTTCATTTTGCCTGAATGTCAAATAAGGTAAGCTCTTGTGACACGGAAGAAGTGGTCGTAGAGGCGTAGCTTCCCCTTGTGCATTTGGTCCGACTTGTATGTAATATGCGTCTTGACATGTGCTTGGTCCTTCTTGGTTATCTTCTTGAGCCGGTCCTTGCTTTTCTTTGGAGTTGTCTTCTTGTTTCTCCATGATAGTGAGTGAGCTGAGCTGGTCCGTGACTTTCTGTAGGCCTTGGTAGTTGAATAGGCTGGCCACTCCTAGGTTGAAGCTCTCTCGCATGTTCCTAGTGCTGGATCGTGTTCTTGGGGTTTGCCTCATGGTTGGGATTGGTTTGTTGGTGCCTATGTTCTCATCACACTGTCCCGATAAGTTTCTCCTGCTCAGCCTGCCGTTCCAGGAGTGTGGCTAGCATCGTCTACAGTTCGGTCATAGAAACCGCATCTCCGCCTGTATCGGCCGTTCCGTCGGGTTGATAGTTTGCTCTGCTGTTTCCGTCATTGTTTACTCCGTCTCCGGACATTGCTTTCTTTCTCCTATCCTTTTGCCCTTAGGTTTGAGAATATTTCTCGTTTCCCACAGACGGCGCCAAACTGTGAGAGTCGAACCCACACAATCAAAACTTATAATAAATGAGGGCTCGAAAATCTTATTTAGAAACAGCTCAAGGATCAAGAACAAAAGTTTATTTTATTAAGTGATCTTTTTTGCCAAAGTACAAGAAAATTCGTAAGAACTTAATGCCTTACAATACGAAAAGTCTAATACTTGGAATTGGATAGATTTAAACCTGATACAAGCTATCATATATATAGTGGGCAATCTAGGATGCTGAAGAAGCTTACTAGCGATGTGGGACGCCTATTAATCTGCCATCCGCCAACTTAGATAGACTTTGGGCCTGATCCGCAGCCCGAATCTTTTGCAGGTCGCCTCTTAGTCTGGTTCTGATCCAGCTCGCCCCCAGTTTGGTTGGGTTCGCCCTGATTTTGGCCTCCTGCCTTGCTTGGACTCTTTCCCCGGTTTTTTTATCGGTACGTGAACAGTGCCATGAGGAATGTTTTTATGAACAGTAACCCGAATCTGACTTACGTTAAACCGAATCTTTGTCTTTCCGATTATATCCGGTTCGTGAACAGTGTTTCGTGAATAGTGTTTGTGGATAATCTCGGATGAACAGTGTTCCGTCCCAAGCGATTTCGAGCTGAGCTTTCAGCTCGCCATAAAATGTTTGTATGAACTTTCAGCCTGCCCGTTTCTTTCGTATGAACTTTCAGCCCGCCCGTTTCTCTCGTATGAACTTTCAGCCCGCCTGTTTCTCTCGTATGAACTTTCAGCCCGCCCACTTCTCTCGTACGAACTTTCTGCCCTCCCGTTTTTTCGTATGAACTTTCAGCCCGCCCGTTTCTCTCGTATGAACTTTCAGCCCGCCCGTTTCATTCGTATGAACTTTCAGCCCGTTCGTTTCTCTGGAAAGGGATGAATGGCGAGCTGGAAGCTAATTGGCGGGCTGGTGAGTGAGAGGGGAGATGGCAGGCAGGTAAGTGGCGGACTGGTGAGTGAGGGAAAGTGGCAGGCTGGTGAGTCAAAGTAAGGTGGCGGCCTGGGAGGCAAACTGGCGGCCTGGGAGGCAAACTGGCAGCCTGGGAGGAAAAACTGGCGGCCTGGAGGCAAACTGGCGGCCTTGGAGGCAAAACTTGCTGCCTGGGAGGAAAAAATGGCGGCCTGTTTGGCAAACTGGCAGCCTGGGAGGCAAACTGGCGGCCAAGGAGGAAAAACTGGCGGCCTGTAGGCAAACTGGCGGCTTGGGATAGCAAACTGGCGGCCTAGAGGGCTTGTGGGCGAACTGCCTTACTGTTGGTCGAGATACTCATCCCTTCGGATGAGTTTTTATGTCTTCGTATGAGTTTTCATGTCTTCGTATGAGTTTTCATGTCTTCGTATGAGTTTGCGTGTCTTCATTTGAGTTTTTATGTCTTCGTATGAGTTTTCGTGTCTTCGTATGAGTTTTTGTATCTTCGTAAGAGTTTTCGTGTCTTCGTAAGAGTTTTCGTGTCTTCGTATGAGTTTCCAGCTAGTCCAACCATTCCTAGAAAAAGTTGGCTAGCTGGTTTGGTCCTCGCTGAATCATTTCGTATAAATATTTAGACTTCTTGGCTCATCAATCTTTGAGGGGTGGGTTTTGACCCCAACAAAACTACAGCAAAGCTCCCAATAGACTCATCCTGACTCATTCTCAGGTTTTCAAACTTAGATTCCACATGATGAAGTCGAGTCCTCTTAACACTTATATCTTCCTCAAAGTGATTCACAAGGGTATCCCATGCCTTCTAAGCTGATTTGCACCCTTGATTGATTTTAAACTGATCAATGTTATTGCAAACATGATGGTGGATATTGCTCTTAAGTTGTACTTATATGCAGTCAGTTCCTCCTCTGTCTATGAGCTCAAGCGTTTTGCAACTCTGGTTTTGTTCTCAAGAATAATCATAGGTTCTGTCCAACCATTCACCACCGCAGACCAAGCAGACTCGTCAATCGCCTTTATCACATGGTTTGATCTTTCGTATGAGTTTTCATGTCTTTGTATGAGTTTTCAGCTAGCCCAACCATTCCTAGAGGAAGTTGCCTAGCTGGTTTGGTCCTCGCTTAATCATTTTTTATAAATATTTAGTCTTCTCGGCTCATCAATCTCCGAGGGGTGGGTTTTGACCCCAACAATGGGTTTTCACAAAATTGTGGAGCTGTTTTCAGACGAATATTTGATTGTCATAGTCTCTGACAGGCACTCCTCCATAGCTAAAGCATGCAGCACTGTTCTACCTTGGCCAACACGAGGAATATGCTACTATCTTCTACAACAAAACATTGTCACACATTTTCGTGGGAAACAACTCATGTATTTGGTGAAAGGTGCTGCTTATGCGCATACGGTTTCCGACTATAACTGATATATGGATGCACTTCCACATGTAAATCCACCCTTGCAACATACTTGAAGAATGCGGATCTAAGGTTATAGTCACGAGTTCACTTCCTCGGAGATAGATACAACATAAAGACAATCAACATCACAGAGTCTATCAATTCTGCATTTAAGCAAGCCCGAGATTTCCACATATCGTTTTTCCTTGAGTTTATCCGAGAAAAGTTAGCGAGGTGGCAGTGTAAAAGGTGGGAAGATGCTTTGAGTCTCACTACCCGTCATTGTTGCGGGGTTGAGTATTTATTGTCCATTTGTCAATATTATGCAGATAAGATGACGGTGGAACACATATACAGATGGTGCTTCTTTGTCAAGGGTAGAACACAGGATTGTATGTTTGATCTGGAAACTAGAAAGTATGTGCGTGGTGTTTTCGATGTGGAGAAAATACCATGTTCAGATGCTATTGCAGCTGCAACTGAGGAGCGAGTTCATTTTTCTACGCGTATATGCCCTACGTATAGGACTCAGTATTTGTTTGTGACATACTCGGGTAATATTTTCCCCGCATCCGCATCTACTGCAGAAACCGGAACTTTTTCAAGTCTTATTCCCTCCAATTGTGAAGCGTGCTCGTGGGAGGCAGAAGAAATCCAGGTGGAAAACTTGGCTAGAAGGGGACCAAACTGAGAAAGTTGCACAAGCATTATAGTTGTTCAATTTGCAGACAACCTAAACATACTTGACCGCATTGTGTAAGTTACTCTCCTTCAAAGCTTGTATTGTTCTGTCTTCATATGTTCCCAATTTTTGTATTCTAGTATGTTCCCAATTTTTGTTGACATGCTTGCTTTTTTTATAGGTCATGAGAGAATAAGGACTGATGTTTACTCTAGAAGTCTGTGTGGTGTAAGAGAAGTCTACTCTTTGAAATATAGTCTACAGTTACCTTGTCTACATGTCATTCGTTTTTCGAGTAGGAAGTGTTGTTTCGTTTGTTGACTATTAACTTCTAAATGGTTCATTATTTAATACTTAGTATAAATAGGCAACATTAAGTAATAAATAAGTAACTTTGCTTATGTCAGAAGACTTACTCGAGTAGTCTATTCGAGACGTCTACTCATTGTAATAAAGTCTACACTTACCTTATCTATGTGTTCGTTTCATTTGTTGACTATTACTCCTAAACGTTCCTTATTTATTACTTAGTATAAATAGGCAACACTGACTAATAAATAACTTTGGTTATGTCAAAATAATTACTCGAGTAGTCTACACTTACCTTATCTATGTGTCGTTTCAACTATTACTCCTATTACTAAGTATAAATGCCTTATTCATTGTCCTTATTGTCTTCTTTTAACAGTTTCATTGTCTTCTTCATTGATGTTCATTAGTTCCAGTTTCATAAAATAACAAAAAGTGTAAACAGAATGGACGAATCGTGTTTACTCTCTTTCCCAATAGAGATTCAAGAGTTTTTTACCGAACACGGAAAGACGTTTCAAAACGTCCCTCGGTTTACGCATCGGCGAAACTACTCAGTATCTTTTGGCATCAATGGAGCCGTAGTTCAGCGTTCGTAGCTACATGTTATGCACATGGAAATCCAGACGCGATTTTTCTGAAGGGCGCTCAAGAATGCTTCAACTTTGATAGGCTTGAGGATGGGGTTGAAACGATTAAACTGGCATCTGATGGAGGATGTGTGCTTGCTTTGTATACCTATGAAATGTTACGCAAGGTATTTCATAACGATGCCTCTAAATTCTCTCGGTTCACCCAGAAATCTATCCGTGCATAAGTACTCGTATCATAATAAATGGATTGGATTGGCCTCCTACGCTGCCTGCCTTATCCAGAATTAAGGAAGAGTTTGAGAATTTCATGTTTCCCAATGTGTACACTTGCACTTGTACTCCGTACAGGTATTGGAACCATTGGTATGATGATGAAATAAAGGATGTTGGGGTGTGTGACGAATGTTTCTGGACAAGTGAGTTGGGAATTTTTTACGAGTTCTTTTGTGTCCCGCTTTTACCATTCCAACCTATTTAGATGCTTTCGTGTCAAACTTTTATCTATTACGCTGATAGATGGTTTGTCACAAAGTCTAATATTTGTAAAGGAGTCTACTCTTTGTAATGAAATGATATGATTCTGACCGGCTCATTTCATAAACCGGACTGCCCGACCAAGCCATCAAGAAAGCAGCAGCTGGACCATGACGATTCCGGCTTCAAGTCAATTTTTAAAGGAGGTTTCACTCGGCTAAGAAAGCATGAACCGGATTTTAGAAACCCTTCATAAATCCATTTTTAAGAAGCCTTTCCTAAAGCCTTCCTAAAAACTCTTCAACTTCTCAACAAAGTAAATCATGACTACTTTGGATTTGATCAACATTCGACCAGGCCTGCTGATATACTTGTCAAGGCCCATTCCAGAAGCCAACTATCCAATTCTACAAAGGCCATACGAATTTAATCATATCAAGAGTCATTTTAAGTTGAAAAGTCATTCAAACCTCATTAAAAACTAGTCTAAGGCATTAATTAGGTGATAGTTTCGATTTGCCTTATTTTTGCCACATTCTACTTAGTTTTTAATACTTTGTATGCTATTTAAACACAATTTCGTGGCTAATGAAAGACAGACCTGTTTTGAGTGAAAACTTGTGTGTTTTGAGAGAGAGTGATTCTCTTTGTTCCTTTGGAACTGTTCGATTTTCTTGGTGTGTAATATCCAAGAACCTTTGGTGTATCAAGTGTATCCACAACACTTGTGTGACCATTCTATCTTACCAAAGATTGCCTTAGGCAGCCTAGATAGTATCAGGCATTGGGTTTGATATACCCCTTGTTGGAACTACCTGTCTATGTCATTCTAAGGTTCCACCGCCTATCTCCATTTGGAACGTTTAAGAAAGCATCAGGCCTTAGGTTTAATATGCACATTGTTGGATCTTCACGAGCCAAAGAAGCTTAGGATTATCTTGCCCAACTTGAAGTGTTCATCTTTGGATTGTGATTATGTTCAAGCCTGGCGAGTTTCGCATCAAGTGGTATCAGCGCAAACCACTCTTTCGTTGGTATCGATTTCTAATCCGCCATTCTCACCTCTTCATCTTCTTCTATAATTTGTAATTATTTTCTGTCTATCTGTTTGCTAGTTGAGCCAGCCTCAATCCGATATCAAAAAAAAAGAAAAGGAAAACAAAAACAAAAACAAAAATAGAAAAGCAAAACCGAATTCAAAAAAAAAAAAGGGATCTATAAAGGAGGGCTTGGTCAATCAACTAGCCAAGAAAGTCTTTCAACTGTATCTTCTCTCTTCTTTCTTGATTCACCATTTGGTTCTTTGGAGAAAGCACATTGAGTTCGAATTGCTAGATCCTTTGGAACTTGGAGAATTCACTGAGGGAACAAAATCGCTTAAGAGAAACAGTTTGAGAGAAACACTTGTGAGGAAAACTTTTGCTTCTAATCTTGTTTGCTAGTGTCTATAGGGACAACATATTTGGTCTTAAGAAGGAACCTATACAGAAGCAGCGTCCACATCAGGGAGTTTTCTATCCATCAACTAAATCATTTTTGGAAAAGAAACAACACTCTTTGAGAGGTGAACATCAATCGGTTTTTAACAAATCTGATTATGTGCAGGATTGGATACAACCAGGAAAACCACAAGAGAGGCCTATGAGGAGAACCAGAAAAAGTTCTAAACCAGCATGGGATAAAGCAGGATTTGATTTCTACAGCCGTAATGATCAAAGGAATCATAATCAAGTTAGACAGCTTCAGGACCCATTGAGCCGACAACAACATTATGATGATTTGGAAAATCAGGTGGTGGAAGCATTTATGGCTGTGATCAAGAACCATAGTAAGAGCACTACCACACCCCCTTCTTCGGTAGCTGATACAAAAAACCATGAGCAGAGTTGTTCAGAGGACAACCCGGCTATCCAAGAGCCAGAGCCAGACCAGACCATGCCAATCGACAAAGGTATGAAAGCAATTTCAAATATGGAGATTAATGCTGACCAAACCGCTTTGTGTCATTGCAGGGCGTCTGTTTCAAGTGATGAACCGATACTGCTCAAGGATGAAGATGAGAGCATCACTATGGAAGAAGTTTTGTCGTCTACATCATCTTCAGAAGCACCACCGGTTGTAGCTGATCAATTGGTGACTGGAAAAACTCAAAGTGATCAAAATCAAGCTGTGAAGTATGATCAACATGAGAGTCTCTTTCACACAAGGTGTTTAGTCCAGGACAAGGTGTGCAACCTTATTATTGATGGAGCCAGTTGTGCAAACGTGGCAAGCACAACCATGGTGAAGAAGCTTCGTTTGAAAACCAAGAAACATCCACAACCATATAAACTTCAATGGATAAGTCGCAATGGAGAGATGAAGGTAACTAGCCAAGTGATGATATATTTCTCTATTGGCAGGTATCAAGATGAAGTGCTTTGTGATTTCTTGCCCATGGAGGCCAGTCATATTCTGTTAGGGAGACCCTGGCAATATGATCGTGAAGTGACACATGAGGATCTTACCAATAGATACTCATTTGAGTTTAAGGGAAAGAAGATCAAGTTAGTTCCTTTAACCCCTTTGGAAATTGAACAAGACCAGAAGCACTTAAGCAAAAAGGAAGAGCAGCAACCTCAGAGCAAAACCGTGAGGAAGCACCATACATTTCTCAGAAAATCCCTTAAAGCTAAGTGTTCCCTTCCATCTTCTCAATCTGAAATTGCTCAGACTTGTGCTGAGATAACTATCTTTGAACCGGAGCATCCGAGTAGCAATGTTACTTTGTCACAGGTCCTAGAAGAAAACTCACCAGAGGAAGTACAAAAGAGTTTGCCATTGAATGAAGTCATGGAGCAGCCAACAAAACTTGCGCCAGAACCGGTCTTTATGTCATTTCCTTATGACTACCCACAAAAGCACTGTAAGGAACTTGATTTGGTTAGGACAGCCTAATTTGTTTCTCTTGGTTTCTGCTCAAGAGGAAAAACGTTTTGGTTTGGAAAGAGTTAAAGAATTTTGTGTTTCTAATTTGGTTTTTGACAAGTTGGTCCCAACCATTGAAACATTTGAACTTAAGAATTTCTTTATGCCAAAATGTGTTTTGATTGACGACTTTCGTGACCTTAATTGTTCTTTAGGAGTTTCTTCAAGTGAGACAACATTCGGGCTGTTTAGAGCTAGAATTGAATTTGCAAACTTGTCTACGATGAAGCTTTTTCTTAAAAACGTTTTGTGGGATTCAAATCATTGCAATGAACTTTGCAAATCGATTTTGGAATATCATGAATTAGAAGAAAGCTTTTCTAAGATCAATTCAATTTCTAATAAAGCATTTCTTGTTTGGAGATCAATTATGGACTTCTGGAGTTCCAATCACATTCTCGTTTGTGGCAAAGCTTTTGAAGTTCATAAAAGGCATTTGGAACTTGTTTTGAATGTTTTAAGCATGGAAAACTTGTCTGTGCATTTTAGGAAGTTGCTTGATTATTCTTTTTGCACATGTGATTTGGGTTTTCTAGTGGTTGTTAAAGCACAGGCTATAGACTATGTTCCAAAAGCAAGAGTGATTCAAGATGACTATGGACCGTTGGATCATTTTTACAAGGAGCTGTACCAAGAGGAAGAAAGCAGCGGACACTTACAAGAGACTTATCAGTCTAGAGCATGGACTTGGAAGTACATCTGGATTTCGCCATCTAGTGTCCAAGGAAGTTTCAATCCTTTTGTGGATAATTATCTATTCTTATGCATTCTGCTTAGTATTTCGATTCTCTGAGTCGAATCTGTTTTCTTTTGACATGATCATGGGAAGCTCTAAGAATGATCAAGTGGAAGCATTGTTTGAACCAGAAGCTGAGTTAGAACTCGTGTATATGAAGCCAGTACCAGCTGTAACTGAGCAAGATGGTTTAGCTCATCATCTTGGAGGCCAGAACCTTACCAATCTTATCCTAGACCAACATTACCCGATTAGGCCACTTATGAAGCCATTTATGCAACCATGTGATCTCGACTTCTTCTCAGGCAGCATAGGACATTTCATTCGACCAAGTGTGTGTGATCAACCAGTTGGTCAAGCCAAAACACACATGGGACATGTTTGATCAAGAGATCAGCCACAGACCATACCACAAGCTAAGAGGATCAGGAAGTGTAAGATTGCACCAGATCAACCTAAAAAACCAGTCTACCTAAAGATGGGCCAATTTCAAGCCTTGAAACCGGACCATGACAACCAAGGTAAGCATAAAGTGCGTTCAGGCTTCAACCTTACTGCCTTAATTCCTTGTCTTGCAGATAAAATAGATTTTAGGGCAAATCCTTTTCAAGTGGGAGGGGATGATATGATTCTGACCGGCTCATTTCATAAACCGAACTGCCTGACCAAGCCATCAAGAAAGCAGCAGCTGGACCATGACAATTTCGGCTTCAAATCAACATTTAAAGGGGGTTTCACTCGGCTAAGGAAGCATGAACCGGGTTTTAGGAACACCTTCCTAAATCCATTTTTAAGAAGCTCTTCCTAAAGTCTTCCTATAAACTCTTCAACTTCTTAACAAAGTAAATCAAGACTACTTTGGATTTGATTAACATTCGACCAGGCCTACTGAATACTTGTCAAGGCCCATTCCAGAAGCCAACTCTCCAATTCTACAAAAGTTAGGCGAATTTAATCAGATCAAGAGTCATTTTAAGTTGAAAAGTCATTCAAACCTCATTAAAAACTAGTCTAAGGCATTAACTAGGTCCTAGTTTCGATTTGCCTTGTTTTTACCACATTCTACTTAGTTTTTAATATTTTGTTTGCTATTAAACCACAATTTCGTGGCTAATGAAAGACAGACCTGTTTTGAGTGAAAACTTGTGTGTTTTGAGGGAGAGTGATTCTCTTTGTTCCTTTGGAACTGTTCGATTTTCTTGGTGTGTAATATCCAGGAACCTTTGGTGTATTAAGTGTATCCACAACACTTGTGTGACCATTTTATCTTACCAAAGATTGCCTTAGGCGGCCTAGATAGTATCAGGCATTGGGTTTGATATACCCCTTGTTGGAACTACCTGTCTATCTCATTCTAAGGTTCCACCGCCTATCTCCTTTTGGAACGTTTAAGAAAACATCAGGCTTTGGGTTTAATATGCTCATTGTTGGATCTTTACGAGCCAAAAAAGCTTAGGATTATCTTGCCCAACTTGGAGTGTTCATCTTTGGATTGTGATTCTGTTCAAGCCTTGCCAGTTTCGCGTCATGAAGTATACTCTTTCTAATGAAGTTTACTCTTTGTAATGAAGTCTACTCGTTTAAACAAGTATACTCTTTAGAAATAAGTCTACTCAAACAATAACAAGTCTACTCTTTAGAGAGAAATTAAAATCCACGACATAGTTTAAGTCAGAAATCTACAAATTTCCAATAGTGGTTACAAAAGGCAAAAATACTAACCACATCACACCCATTGTTTCAAAAAAATTAATGGTGTGGAAAATTAGTATGAACCTGTGAGATGTCTCATACCGGTTCATAAAAGTCCAACTCCGCCCATGCACAGTTGTCCAGATCTCGTAATTTCGTCTCTGCACATATCTCCCCGGCTAACTTTTCTCTGATACCTTTGATGTTAGCGACACACAAGGTGTTAGGTACTTGGATCCCCAAAGCATGGCATTCCATGTACTTGAAGCAGAACACTCCACAATCACAGCTCTGAATGTTCTGAAGCATTCCTAGTACCCGCTCATGTGTGTAAGCATCTAATGGTTAGTCTTCTTTGTCACCGGGGGCCAGCTCCCGAAGATGGTATGTCAGCATCACCGCAATAGGCTCCACCATCTGACATATTTGGGCGTCTTTGTACATTGATTCAGCACTGTCCCATATGGTTATGTGTCTCTTTGGGATAGATATCCAGAGAGTTATCCAATGGTTGGTCCCTATGTGCATTGGAGTGTATATGTCATCGATCTAAACCCCCTACATCTTCTTTGACTGCCAGTATTCTGGGCTATCTCCGGAATGGATTTCATACGCTCCAGCAGGTAGTATTCACCCTAGCCCATTAGGAGTTGGTGTGCAGTATTTAAAGGCTTGGTACATTTTCAAACACATCGTCGCAAAACAGGGTATCCAACAAGCAAATTCTATCCGACCTCAATCATTCCGGATGTTTGGACATGCGATTTCGGAGAGGATTCATTGCAGCATCCAAGTGCTGCAATTTAGAAAAATCAATAAACGAAGTCTACTCAAGAAGTCTACTCACGAAATTTATCAAAAGAATGTACCATGTCTTTATGTCATTGCTGTTGAGTGCAGAGAATGTACCACCATTCAACGGCACCACCCTTTTTTCTTTTCGGATAATTACTGCAACCAACAAATAACATTTCATGTGAATCTTCGAACTAGTAACTAATATCTCAACAAATTTAGTACTTATGGCTGTGTTTTTAAGCCATTCAATAACTTGTTTCGTCTTCTCTTTGTCAACAGGTGCAAATGGATCATACCCACCGCAATTGAGGGTCCTTCTTTTGGCCGCTAGAACAAAGGGGGAATCTCTTCCTCTTTCTGTTATAATTTTTCCCTAGTCAGCCTATCAAATTTCGCAGCCATAGTAATCTGAGTGCCCTTTCTCCTAGTGTTTTGTCTCTCTAATCTAGCCACATTTTCCTCCTGCATTAGTTCATGATTCCCAAGAAACTTAACACTATGTGGTCTTTGGTCTCTACCGTCGTTAGCGCTTTCGTCTGCTTGAATTTTCTGCATATTCATAGTATACCATAAATCAAAACGCTTAAGGAACAACTTGAACAAGAGAAACACGAATTACAACTTGAACAAGTGAAACCACGAAACACAACTTGAACAAGAGAACACAAAAATTTAATAAATTTATTTTGTTGGCATAAACAACTTTAATAAACACAGACACAAGGAATTACTTGAACAAGAAGACCACGATTTGCAATATTCCAACAAACTGAAATGCCTGTGTTTTTAAACTAAGTCATATTTCCTCGGTTTTCTACAATGTTTTCTCACAAGATTTATTTGTAGGGGAGAGGGATCGAACTAACCTGGCCATGCTGCTCTTTGTCATTGGACTTGGCATGCTCGTCAGTCCTTGCAGTTTTCACCTGCTCCGACATCTTTGCATTGGAATGCTCGACAGCTTCCACTCTCTCGGACAGGACCTTTATCTTCCCCGCGCAGTTGGTGAAGCTTTCCCTCATCTCCGAAGAGAATGATGAGACGCATTTATCCAAGAAAGTCTTCAATGCCTCCACAACATTCAGCCCGGTGTCATCTACCCGGGAAGAGGTCTCTACAAGAGACTTCTTTCTGCTTTCTGAATCGACATCTGATTCGACTTCTCTTTTCTGTTTATGCTTCTTGTCCACGTCGGCAACCTTCGATACACTCAAGTTGTTTGAGACCTTAACACCCTCGACAAGCCAATCATTTTTATTCTACACCCATATGACACCGTCAGAGAACTGACCCACACTTGCCTTGACAACGTTGTCAATCTCGGCATCCTCTTCATCATCATCCCACAATAGGAACATTTCCGACGGTTCCTTCATCATGCAGTGGTTAAAGCGGGACTACGGAAAAAAAAAAAAAGACATCACCCAAGTTACTAAATAGTCAATATAGTATAATCGAGAAGTCTAAAAGTGTACTTGATAAGTTACCTGCTTAAGCATATTCTTTTTGATATATTTCTGACCCCGCTGTCTGTTGTAGGCCAGAATCGGTTCAACTAAGTCTCCTTCTAGAATGGGACATCCATATTGGTGTCCAAAGTCCGGCATGGCCTGGTACACCCATATCTGAAGCACTTCCACAAACCCATCGATATTGTAGGATCTGGTCAAGTCTTTCTCCTTGACCGACTCGATGAGGTTCTTATATGCTACCCATCCCCAAGGATATTCCTCAAACTCGTCAATGTCCATTATTAGGTGGGCAAGCTTAATCCTTGTGGCTAAACTTGATTTCCTTGCTTCAATAAAGCCAGCATAAAATGGCTTGGTATCCTAGCCAGATACGGTCCTCCCTACTCCAGGTAAGGCCATATGTAGACGCAAGGGTCAGATCATCAATACGACCGACATCGATAGCGACACCCAGCCTTTCCCAGAATTCTTGCCTCTCAGGGGTTACATCTATGTCGGGTTGCTCCACGTTTGGAACGTGCTTGCAATTGAGTCCCGTCAGAGACTCGAACTTATTGAGAAAGAACCTCAATGTATTATTTCCAACGAGGCTCGAAATTTCGTACTTCTTCTTGCACACAAGCTGGAACCCGAACATATGATGCACCACCCGCGATGCCCATACAAAATAAAATTTGTAGAACTTCAAAAAGACACCCAGTCTCGACTCTTTGATCTCATTCCACTCATCTGGAAGAAGTGCTTGTTCCGGGTGGGGAATAGCTTCGAATCGTTGCTGTAGTAGGCTATGCTCTTTAGTAGTTGTGGTTCATCACCTTTGTTGAATTTCCTTCGGGAAACACTGGCATTGCCATTTTGCAAAACTTAAGCCACTATCAGAAAAGAAGTCTACTCAAAAAGTATACTCAAGAAGTATACTCAAGAAGTCTACTCAAGAAGTCTACTCGAGAAGTCTACACGAGAAGTCTACGCGAAGTCTCCTCAAGAAGTCTACTCGAGAAGTCTTTCTCGAGAAGACTTCTCGAGAAGTCTACTAAATAAGTCTACTAACGACGTCTACTAGAGAAGTCTACTGACGAAGGGAAAAAGGAGGATGAGTGTTTACCGTTTAAGGCGAGGGGGCGAGATACAAATCTCAAGCGACGGCGACAGAAAAATCGAAGTACGAAACTGGATATCTTGTTACATGCGTTGGCGTCCGCAAGGAGAGGCGAGGATAGGCGATGAGAGGCGATGAGAAGCGAGGCGAGGCGAGGAGAGGCACAGAGATAAGAGGAGATAAGAGAATGTGATTAAACCAATTAGATTAAGTAAGTACACATTTTGATAAAACACGAGTATTAAGATGAAGAGAGATTACCGGATTGAGGCGAGGAGTGGCGACAGAGAACGGCGGCAAGAAGAAATGCGGAAGCTTAGGGTTTTGTTTTTTTTTAACACAAAACAGTAAATACAATGTATATACTAAGCTTACGGTTACAGTTCTCGAGACAATAATCATTTTATATTTTATATACTGGCAATTTTCCCATTATTGTAATATTTTATTATTGGTCAACTTCTACAATCATTACTTATCTCCCGCCAATTAACTTTAACTTCCCGCCCCAGCATACTTCACAGCGAAGTCTACTCAAATTTTCTGAAATTTTCAAATTTTCAAATTTCAGATTTTCAGATTTTCAGATTTTCAAATTTGCAGAATTCATAAAAAAAAAAAAATTATAGATTTCAAACTTCCAAAATTTCGAATATTTCATTTACTTAAATTTTTTATCTGAACTTTTAGACTTCCCCAGTATACTTCACTTGTACACTTATAAGAGAAAGTCTACTAGATCGAGAAGTCTACTTTTGTTCTGTTATATTCTTATGAAATTAGGCAGAAATTTCAACAAATGGTAAATATATATGACAGATGAGTCAGTTATTCAATTAGGAGAAATACATATTATAGACCTTAGTCTAATCATAAACTAAGATCTAAAAAAGCGAATAAAAAGGTAGATGGTCACACCTATGACTGTGAGGATTACACCAGCCACCATCTACTTCTTCATAATGATGTCGGGATAATGCTCGTCAATTAAATATCTAAGTTGAGCTAACTCTGCATCAATCAGAGGCATAAAAGCACAAGTCTCTTCTGCTACTCGGTCCCTGCATTCCGCTAACTTTTCCAGGGCGACTCTGAAATCTTGAATTTCCTGCGTCACAGCCTCATCCCACCACTTGAATATATGATGGCCCCCATCCTAAACAAGCACATAGACAGACATTCACCATCATATTAACAAAAGTTAACACTCAATTGGAGAACGAACAACACAACGACAGCCTTATTACCTTATTGCTATTGCATCCATAGAATACGCGACCCGGATTTTCGTCTGTAATGGATGATTTAATGACAAGCACCAAACCGCAGAAACATCGGTTAAGAAATCCAGATTATCCACATCTACGCATAGGAGTGGGGGAGATCACATCTGGTTCTCCAGCACTCCAAAGATTCATCCAACTACTCAGTTGACTGTAGTTGTATCGACTCATCTCTGTGTACAATCAAACAACAAATCATTGCAAAACGTACCAGACATCTAAATCATCAATATAGTTGAAACAAATCTATATACAAGTTAATTTTGAGGCTTACTAGAGATTGAGATCTGTTAGAGAAGGAGAGAAAGAGACAATCGCCGTATAGTGAGAGAGAGATATGAGCACCGTATTAAGAAATTAGGGTTAGAGTGTCGGCTACTCTAATTTATATAAGCGGGTCAATTTCCGGTTAAGTTAAAAGTTCGGTTAAGGAGACTTCATGACAAAGTCTTCCTGGGTTAGAGTGTCGACGACTCTAATTTATATAAGTGGGTCAATTTCCGATTAATTTAAAAGTTCGATTAAGGAGATTTCATGACGAAGCCTTCCTCACCATAAACCTCAAATGAACAGTACACCCATAACCCCTAAATTGATAAGTTACATATATTCCAATATTAAACAGTTTACTCATTATTATATTTTTAATTTTGCTTTTTAAATGAACTTAAATGTAATATTAAACTTTCATTTATATAGATTTGTGTTTATCAAAAACATTACTTTACTATCTATCCATACTAAACTCTATACTTCCACTTTGATGTTTTTGGTTTTTATCCTAATTTATCTTCGTTGGTTTAAATTGACTGATTTTTATGAAATTTTATTTTATATAGATGAAAATTACCTATGTGTATTTTATGTATACAAATTTTTTATCAAAGTAATTTCTATAATTTTTATAATTAAAATCTAAGATTTAATAACGAAGTAGACTTCAATATGAAGTCTACTATTATACTTCTAGATGATATGGAAACTTTGTTGCTTTAAATTGGCTGATTTTTTATTAAATTTCATTTTATATAGGTGAGAATTACATATGTATAATTTATGTATAAAAATTTTTTTATCAATTTAATTTTAATAATTTTTATAATTAAAATCTAAGATTTAATAATGAAATAGACTTCATATTGAAGTCTACTATTATACTTTTAGATGATATGAAAACTTTGTAGTTTTAAATTGGCTGATTTTGTTGAAATTTTATTTTATATAGGTGAGAATTACCTATGTGTAATTTATGTATACAAATGTTTTTATCAAATTTTATAATTTTTATAATCTTTATAATTAAAATCTAAGATTTAACAAAGTATACGTCAATATGAAGTCTACTATTATATTTTTAGATAATATGGAAATTTTGTTTTTTTATATTAACTGATTCTTATGAAAATTTATTTTATATAGGTGATAATTACCTATGGCAAATGTTTTATCAAATTAATTTTTATAACTATTGTAATTAAAAATTAAGATATAATCAAAGAGTAGCCTTCATATAGCACATAGAAGTCTAACTAGTAGACTTTGTGAGTATACTTCTCAGGGTTATAACGGTCATTTTTCCTTCAGTTTTTTTATTTGGTCGTAAGGGATAAACTGATACTTTCACTATCCCTATGAATTACTTTTGTTGAATGTCCAATAAAGGGTCTAGATTTGCATTCAAAACCAAAAAATGAGTTAGAATCACCAATTCCCTTTTTTAATATACGAACTGAAATTTTATATCATATATATATATATATATAATATTATTTTTTTATTATATTTTGTATAAATTATATGTTTAGAAAATAATAAAAACAAATTTTTTATTATGAAAATGTTCATTTTAATGTAGTATTATGAAATGAAAAAATAATTACTTTTAAAGACATATTTTCATATTTTTGTAATTTTTAAAAAACTAAATAATTTAATTTTTTATCTTTATTAAATTAGTTTTTCTCTTTTAAATTAATTTAATATGATTACTTTTTGTACCACTACAATGTTACCAATTAGAGTTAGAACTGTTTTCACTAATAGTTTTTTCTTCTAATTTTGCATTATTCCCTAACATTTTATAGTTTATGCTAATAGCTTTTACAGCTTCTGTTAATATTTTTTATTCAGTAATCAGACTCGAAGATTAAAGTGTTAATGACTGTCATTTTGATAGTTTTTTATGTAACTTTTTATTTATGTATAATATAAGTAGTTTGGAAATTTTAAAACAAAACAAAAAATATATATATATATATATATATATATATATATATATATATATATAATGGGGGAACAGAGAGAGAAAGAGATGTGGCATGAGTGATGGGGTGTGTGTGGGAGTGAGTGAGAGCTGTGAAAGGGAAGAGTGCAGAGAGTGCAGAAGTTATCAGAGTTTGCAGACTCACTCATTATTTGCCTCTGACTCATCCACCTCTCGTTCTCGCCACACTTTTTTAAAAAAAAATTCTCAAAAGTATTTTTTATTCAAACAATTCCTTATGTACTGTTTTTAAAACATGTGGACCGGACCGTAAATATACTTACTTTTATACTTGTCGAATGTGTTGCGTAACGAGACTACGGCTACGACTTGTCTTTCTAGCGAAATTATACTTAGTACTTAGTAGTTATACGATATGATTTATTTGATTGAAAACAATAATCCAATAATGAATGACCATTCTACTATTGTCTATACAAACTATATATGCAGAGACGGACTGAGGATTCATTTTAACAGAATGTTAACATACCGAATAAAAAATGATTCAAGATGATTAAAGATGGTATTGAACTTTGGAGGAGGTTCAATAAACCAGATTATCAAATGAACTGCTAAATTTTCGATATATTTATATACATAACAAAATCTATACCAGAATTTATGGGGGGTCATGTACCACCCATTTCTCTTAAGTATATCTGCCTCTGTATATATGGCTGTGTTAACTTTTCTAGATGAGAAGTTTTCGTTGTCCGTATTCCAGCCTTTACAATCTTTGTCACAATTGCTTGCTTACGTGATATATATATATATATATATTGTATTTGTTAGGGAGAGTTCTAAAACTATATATTTTGGTGTGTACATTTTGAAAACTATATTTGTAATGTGTTTCTTTTAACTACCCTATTTCATTTTTAAAAAAAATATATATATTTTAATTAATAAAAAAAAAATTCAAATTTCTTATTTTTTTAAATCGATTTCTTCTTCGAAAAAAAAAACTTCGGTCATTCGGAATGACCACTTCAGAAAGTTTGGAAAAATTTAAATTAGAAAAGATAAAATCTAATTATATTTTTTGATCTTCAAAATATCTATGTTTATTTCTGATAATTTGGAAAGTTTATTGATTTTAAAATTGTTTCAATTTTTGTATGGAAGAAAAATTTATTGAGAGATATAAAAAAATGTTTAAGTTGAGTTTTGATCGCCCTTGTTTGTAATCTTACCGTTTTGACTACTTCTCCTTTTAGTATGAATTGAAGTCAACCAAACGAACGAATTTCAGTTTAGTTTAATCTATTAACTAGTATTAAGTTGTGTGGTGGTCACCAATTAGTATGCTAAGCAAATGAAGACTAGGGTTTTGTTTTTTTTGCTCATTATTTTGGATTCTAATTGAATATAGGAGTAATATAAATCAGGATGCTTATTGATTTGCAAATTGTTGATTGCATATAAGAAACAATATTCATGCCTCATTAGCCGATTCACTATCTTGTCATTTTGATCTTTAACTAAATTTTCGCATTATGGTTAGATCTAGTAAATGACAATCAACTTAAAAAGACCATTTTTTGGCGCAAAAGGTTTTATCCCCAGCCGTGATAACAAATATTTGTGCCAGCGATACTGCTAGCCTATCTTAAGCGATAGACGCTGATCTCTTGTTTGTATTTGATTATAGCAAGAAAAAGAGGCAACAGGAAGAGAAGGCAATAGAAAGAGGAATACTTCGAGGAGTTATTCTGGTGCAGACATTTGGACAGAGGAATCATGTTTGTTTCAAAGAGAATTTAATCATTGTTCCTCCGTATGCTCCACCTCAGAAAGATGCAATCACTAATCCTACTACTTGGAACCTCAATCGGATCCTTATATTGAATTTTGCATTAGTAAAAAACCTATATGGGATTTGTTGAAACTCATAAGTCCTTTCTTTAACAATTTGGTTGATTGGTCTTGATGATGTTGCATGCATTTATAAAATTTAAGAAATCACTATTTGATTGTTTATATAAATTTTGTAAGAGTGATTATACAACCACATAAAAACTTTACAAAAGAGTTTATAGACACTTATAAAATCTTAACACATTTTATAAAACTGATATAAAATAATTATAAAATCTTATAAATATAGATATAAATAAATATATAATAATTTGTAACAAATGATAAAATGGTTATAAAATCATATAAAATGGTTATAAAATCGTATAAAACTTTATAAAACATAAATATAGATGAGTTTATAGAATTTTGTAAATTTTTTAAAAACTATACAAAAATATAAAATATTATAAGCATGTTTATAAATGGGTTTCTAAAACCTTATAAAAGGTTGGCAAAATTAATTAGTGTTTCATAAAAGTTTTATAAAACTTTTTAAAACCTATAAATTTTTATTAAACATTGGATATATCTGTATAAAATCTATAAAAATCCATAACAATTGTATTTTATAAGATGTTTTCTGGATTATAAAACCAAATAACATATAAACCCCTATAAAATTTTGAAAAACTCTTTCTATAAAGACATAAAACCAAATAAATCTATATAAATATAAAACTTTTAAGGGAGAATTGCTGATTCTAACATTTATATTATTTTGAATTCAAATCTAGACCCCTAACTGGACACTCAACAAAAGTAACTTATAGGGGTAGTGAAAGTATCAGTTTCTCCCTTACAATCAAACAAAAAACCGAAGGAAAAATGATCGTCATAACCCTGAGAATCACGAAGTCAACCAATTAGACTTCACATAGAAGTCTACTCGTGCTTAGATCTTAAATTTAAATTCAAAAATTAATTTGATAAAAAAATGTGTATACAAATATAACACAGATAATTTTCACCTAGATAAAAATAAAATTTCATAAAAATCAGTTCATTTAAACCAACAAAGTTTCCATTTCATCTCCAAGTATACAAGTAGACTTCTATATCAAGTCTACTACGTAATTAAATCTTATATTTTAATTATAAAAATTAATTTGATAAAAAAATTAATTTGATAAAAAAATTAATTTGATAAAAAAATTTGTATACATAACCAAAATATAGATAATTTTCACCTATATAAAATAAAATTTCATAAAATCAGTCAATTTGAACCAACAAAAATAAATTAGGGTAGAAATCAAATACATGTATAACCATAAAGTATAAACTAACATTGAAATGAATAGAAAATACATACCAAAAACTTAAGGGCAAGATAGAAATTTGTTTGTAGTTATTTATGTTTCATATTTATAAGTGTCAGGGTTCATAATCGATAGATAGTAAGGTTGAGATATAGAGTTTAATATGGATAGATAGTAAAGTTATAGTTTTAGTAAACACAAATCTATATAAATAAGAGTTTATGGTTTAATATTACTGTAACATCCCACTCCTATGTGTAGTTCTGGAAAATCTGAATTTCCCGACCGTTGTTTCTGTGGTTTGGTGTCGGTCATGAAATCATCCACTATAGATGAAAATCCGGGTCGGGTATTCTATGGATGCAAGAACTATAAGGTAATTAGGCTGTTGTTGTGTTGTTTGTTCTCCATTTAAGTTTTATGCCTTGGATTGATGCAGAGTTAGCTCAACTTAGCTATCTAATTGAGAAGAAGCACTCTGGAGGCATCGTTCTGAAGAATCAGATGGTGGCTGGTGTAATCCTTACAGTTATAGGTCTTACTATCTACCTTTGTATGTGCTTTAGTTGTTCTTAGTTTATGATTAGACTAAGGTCTATAATATATATTTCTCGTACTTGAATGACTGAATTATCTGGCATGTATTTTCCCTTTGTTGAAATTTCTTCCTAATTTCATCAGAACATAACAAAATGAGTGAGAAGTAGACCTCTCGAGTAGACTTCTCATATAAGTGTACAAGTGAAGTCTACTCGAGAAGTCTACAATTCATATTGAAATGCCAGGAAATGAAAATAAATAGTGAGAAAACGGAAAATTTAGATTACAATTTTAAAATAAAGAAATTTGAAAATTGAAAATTGCAGATACAAAATGTAAGTTAAAAATGAAAATTTTGAAATTTCGGAAGTTTGAAATTTGAAAATTTGAAACTTTGAAATATGTTAAAAAAAAAAAAAGAAATTGAATTAAGGTGGGAAAATAATTTGAGTAGACTTCGCCGTGAAGTCTGTAAAGAAGAGTTCAGTATGAAGCCGGTAAGTCAGGTAGAAGAATTCACATTGAAATCTCCTCGCCTCTACTCGCCTCTCATCGCCTCTCCTTTCCGCGTGCTGTGGGATCTTCCTCTTCTCGTGGACGCCGACGCTTGTTACAAGATATCCTCTTTCGTACTTCGCTTTTGTTGTCCAGATTCTTACGTCGCCGCCGCTTGAGATTTTGTCTGAGATATCTCTTCCCCCCGCTTTAAACGGTAAACCTTCATCCTCCTTTTTCACTTTGTCAGTAGACTTCTCGAGTAGACTTGTATAGGAAACTTCATTAGTAGACTTCTCAAGTAGACATATAGAGTAGATTTCTCGAGTAGACATATAGAGTAGACTTCGTTGGTATCATACTTTTCTGATAGTGGCTTAAGTTCTGCATAGGCAAACCCAGTGTTTCCCGAAGGAAGTTCACCAGAGGTGACGAACCACAACCAATAAAGAGCATAGGCTACTACAACAATGACTCGAAGCTGTTCCCCGCCTTGGAACAAGCACTTCTTCCAGATGAGTGGGATGAGATTTATGAGTCGAGATTGGGTGTCTTTTTGAAGTTCTACAATTTTGATTTTGGATGGGCATCACACCTGCTGCATTATATGCTCGGGTTCCAGCTAATGTGCAAGAAGAAGTACAAAATTTGGAGTCCCATTGGAAATAACCCGTTAAGGTTCTCTCTCAATGAGTTTGAGTCTCTTATGGGATTCAATTGTAAGTACGTTCCAAACTTGGAGCAACCCATCGTAGACGTAATCCTGAAATGTAAGATTTCTGAAAAAGTTGGGATTCGCTATCGATGTCAGTCCAAGTATTGATGGCATGACACTCGGTTGTAGGTATGGACATACCTGGAGTAGGAAGGACCGTATCCGGCTAGGGTACCTAGCCATATATGCTGGCTTTATTGAAGCAAAGAAATAAAGTTCATCCACAAAGATTAGGCTAAAGAAGATGTTAGTGTGTACATAATAAGAAATTGATCAAATACCAATTTCAGGATTTGGAAATGAAATACAACCTAAAACTCGAGAAATCTACTGACAAAATGGTTACCTGCTGATTGTTGCATGCGAGACATTTACGAATAATCTCACCATCACCACAAAATACAAATGTTTACTCTCTTTTGATACATAATTACAAAATTAACCACTATCAATAATTTATATGAACTCAACTCTTTTAATTAGAGACAAAATCGATTATAATACTAGACATCAAAAACGACATAGGCTCAAAATATCAAAATGTGCCATCAAATACTTCATCAATTCAGCTGGGTAAATTCACGAATACCTTGTAGATAACTAAATACAACACTAATTTCGTTTTGTTTTCTTTTCCATAATGTAGACCCAAGAACGGGGTTGCAGACCACCAGAAACTCAGATTGCCGAAAAATTGATTTATCTTCCAAAATACATGTAACTGGATTATGAAAACACGATACATGAACTTGCAGAAGTCTTGTTTTCCGATTTTCAGATGAAAGTTGGTCAACTTCTGACGCCATAACAAGCAGGTGTGACGCTACTTTTTAGTATATTCACATATTTACTAAGGGTATAATAGTAAAAATGTATTAGAATGAGAGTAATTTTGAAAATGAAATTAAAAGGGGTATTAATTTTAAAATAGGTATCTAAATAGATTCTAAATAGATTTGTACACGAATGTACTCTTCTGTTATGGTTTAAGTTGATTTTTTCTCTTTGGTTTGGATAATCTACTTTTATTAGGTTAATTTTTTTCTATGATATAAAATATATATATTAATTTCGCTATTTTGTTTCATGACTTATTAAATTCTCTTTTCAGTTACCAATTTTCTCGTTTTATACTAAAAAGTTTTTTCTAAACAAAAAGAAAGTTACAAACTCATAAATAGAATATAATAAAATTATCATGAGTCTAAACTTTAAGTTACATATATCACTTTGTCACAAATCTAGCTTTTAAAAAAAAAATATATATATATATATATACTTGAATGGTGTTTGCGTAAGATGAAACCAAAACAAGGTGAAGAGAAAATAAAAAGAAGAAAAAGGAATAATTAACAAGAAGAGGACATGAAGCACAGAGATTCTGCAGACTGCAGGTGACCAATGAACAACTTTATCAATAAAAACATACCTACTCTCTCTACACTTTCAATTTTGTATTACAACTCTTTTCTGTAATCTCTCTTTTTCTCTCTCTTCTTCATCAATTCTTCTTCTTCTTCATCAGTTCTATCTCTCTATCTCTTTATGGCGACTAGGATTCCTTTCACTGAATCACAATGGGAAGAGCTTGAAAATCAAGCTCTTGTCTTCAAGTACTTAGCCGCAAATGTTCCAGTTCCACCTCATCTTCTCTTCCTCATAAGAAGACCTTTTCTCTTCTCTTCTTCTTCTTCTTCTTTTTCTTCCTCTTCACCTTCCAATTTCTTCTCTCCATACAGTAAGCAAACTTTCTCTTACCTTCTTCGTTGCTCTAAGCTATATGAAAGATTTCTAGCTAAATGTGTTATCAATTGTGGTCTAAAGGTTTGTATCTTTAGGGTTGGTTTGGTTATGATGTAAGGACATTAAGTTTGTTGTGTGTGTCTAAAGCAGTTGGGTGGAACGTTTACGAGATGGGAATAGGAAGAAAGATAGATGCAGAGCCAGGAAGATGTAGAAGAACTGATGGCAAGAAATGGCGATGCTCTAAAGAAGCTTCTCCAGATTCGAAGTACTGTGAGAGACATATGCATAGAAGCAAGAATCGTTCATCAAGAAAGCCTCTTCCTCCTCCTCAATTCTCTGTTTCATCTAAACCAAGTCACTTTCTAGACTCTTCTCTCTCTTCTTCCAGGTTTGGAAACAAACCCTCCTCTGTTTCAGTCATTTTAACTCTAATGACAACACAAAATTTGAGCCTTGTTTCTCTTAATGTGAAGGGTAAGAAATAAAAGAAGTGGATACATGGATGATTTTTTCTCCATAGAACATTTAGGGTCAATCAAAAGCTGCTCTGGCTTAACAATGAAAGATGACGATGGCTCTTGTGAATATGAGTCTCTGAAACAGAGGGAGAAGCAGCCTGATCGAAATTGCTTCATCCTTGGCACTGACTTGAGGACGCTTGAGAGGCCATTAATGCTTGAGGAGAAGCTGAAACAAAGAGAAGATAAAGATTATGATGACGAAGAAGAAGAAGTAGGGCAAAGGAGTAAGAGATTTTATAAGTTTCTTGATGAATGACCTTCTTCTAAGTCGTCTGTTTCTCCCTCACTCTTTATTTGATCATCTTTTTTTTCTTTTTTATGTCAACGTCCATTTCTTATTAAGTTCGTTATGCAAATTTTCTCACTTTTTGAATTAATTAGGAGTTTAAGTGATTTGTATAAGTTTAGTCACATAATTTCATTCTAGTGTTTATATTTGTTATGGTTGTCTAAAGAAAATTTACAACACAACACGAAAAACATGTGATTAGCGGTAGAAGCTTTTGTTTCACACCAAACTGTCACTAAACTACTAGTAACAAATTAACGATTCAACAATTTTCTGTCATTTATTAAGTCTGATAGGTTTGAGTCATTTGTCAGAACCTTGTTTTTTAAACACAGACTGTATAGTAGATTTTTCTTTTTTTTTGGTTAAAACAATAAATATACTTTCTTAATGTTATGCATGATATGCTACCAAATAAATTTGTTGGATTGGAGCTGGTACGAGACAAACTAATGCTTTCTTAAAACAGATACGGAGTAATGAGATTAGAAGAAAAAAAATTATTTGTTTGTGAAGGTGAAGTAAATGAAAAACATTTACCTAAATTGGTGAACATGTCTTAATTAAGTATAGCATGATATCATATTTTATTTACGATCCATCGTATTCTGCAAATAAGTGATCAAACATATAATCATCTTGTACATATATTCAATGAAAATGACAAATATAGAGAAAATGATAAAAGAAAAAAATGAAAAAGGTGTGTGAGAGTGAGGAGTGAGAGAAGAGTGATGAGAAAGGACATGTTTGCATTGAGTTGAGTTGTGTTCTGTTCCCTGACTTTGGTCAGGTCTGGAAAAGCCACACACCCAATCAAAAGCTTTTTGCTCTGACTCAAAGAGAGAGAAAGATGACTTATCATTCTCATCATATTGAATTATTATGTAACGCTGGTTTCGATTTGAATCTTATCACACAAAAGCAAATTATACTTTCTTTGTATTGTAGTATGTAATTTGGTTACAAAATAAATAATTACAGTTAAAGAAGTTCTGAAAAGATGATGACTCTTAAAGAGATCCTTGCAGAGAGAGCAACATGAAACCCAAGAAAACCAAAAAGAAAAAGAGAAAAAACAAACAAAAGGAGCAGAAGAAACTGTGGAAGACTGCAGAAACAGTATCAAATCCTTCAAGACCACGCACCCACGTTTCTGACTCTTCCACTTCCTTCTGACACCAATATTTGTAGTAACTATTTTGGTTTTTTTTTTTTTACATGATTTCACACACATTCAACTTTCTACTCCGTGTCAAAGTTGTGCAAGTAACCATGGTAGAACCAGAATTCACCAAGTGATAATTCTGAAATATTTGAGGTATTTGTGCATGAATCGGCATCTTTTTGAAAGAGGTAATCAGCCAGATAGAAGTTAGAGTATTCTTTTTTTTTTTTTTTTTTACATTTGCAATATTTATTTTAAATTTTCACTTTTACCCTTTTTTATAACTAAATAGATAAATATTTTTTCTTATAAAAGATTTACAGTTTATATGTGCATTTATCAATGTATAAATACATTATCGAAGCCAAAATCTAAAGATTTCAATTTAGTATTTTTATTTGCTTCACATCAGATCAGATCTTAGTAATAATTTGTTTAGCCCCTAAACCAGGTGTCGGACATTAAAAAAAAAACAAAAAAAACTACTGTTTCGTTAACAATAACTAGAAAGTTTTAGTCCCAACATGTGCGGAGGCATTTTTTTATTTTCTATAATTTTATTTTTCTGTTATTTTAAAATTTTTTTTTATAATTAGTTGTAAAGTTTTATTCTTTTGGTAGTTAGTTATTTTCATATTATTTTTTGTATCTTTATTATTATTTATATAGATTCTAATTTTTTCCAGTTGGTTCATTTATAATATCGTTTTACTTAATATTAGTTTTAAATTTTATTTTATATCAAGTGTAATCATGTTGTTTTTAATCAGTCAACATTTTCTGTTTTTACAGCTTAGATTTTGTTTCTCATATCATTTGTTGTATCGAGAATATAAAGGTGTTGGACCTTTAGTTTTTATATTTTTCATGCATTCTATAAGCAAAATGTCATTTCCTTTTATTCATCACTAAATGATCTAGCTTTGCACCAATCAATGGATCAAATTCGTTATTTTTGCTTCTCTGATATTTTTTTTGTCAAAAAGATTTTTTTTTAGATATTTAATATATATATATATATATTTTTTTTTTGGATATTTTTTTAAAAAACATTTTATGATTTTTAAGTGTAGATTAGTTTTGTTGATAATAATATATTTTTTGTTTGAATTTTTTAATAATCTTCTATATATAGTTTTTTCTTATCATGAGTTATTTAAATTTTTTTATATATAATTTAAAATTTTCGAATTCGTTATTATTGCTTCCCTAATATTTTTTTTTTGTCTATAAGATTTCTGTAGATATTTTTAAAAGTATATATCTATATATATATATATATATATATATATAATTTTGGATATTTAAAAAAAAAAACATTTTATGATTTTTAAGTATAGATTAGTTTGTTGATAATAATAAATTTGTTTTTGAATTTTTTAATAATCTTCTATATATAGTTCTTTCTTATCATGAGTTATTTATAAAAATTTTATATATAATTTAAAATTTTCTATTCATATTTTTTTATGTCATATATCATTTATTTTATGTAAATATCACGTTTTCATTGTATATGTGGATTATAGTTTTCATCTACTAATTTTTTAGGTCTTAGTATAATTTTGATATGTTTATATATTTTTGCAGTAAATTATATTTAAAAATATATTTTATGATATATTTGTAACTCACACTTAGAATATGAGTTTTCACTTGTGTTTATTAGAATATGTTTATGTTTTTGGATCTGGTATTGTAGTAAGTTGACCCAAATAAAAACCCCAATTGAAAGTGAAATTGCAAAAGATGCTTTCTGAGTAAAAAAAAAGGGACACGTGTCAATTTGAAAATAGTAACGTGAAGACATGAGAGGGAGAAAAACTCTCTCACTTATAATAGACTAGAGGTTTACCCGTGTTGACGCACAATATTTATTCGTTTTTGTATGTTTTAATTATCTATTTTAAGTACTTTAATTCTTCATAAATATTTTGCCTTTGCTTTTTTTAATATTTGTATCTTCTTTTGTGGTATTATCTGGGAATATTATGACTTTTGTAATATTTACAGATATCATTTTTTATGTGGTCTAGAAATAATTTTGGTTGTTCTATTCATTTTTGTTTCTTTGGTTTTTTTTTTTGTTTTATGATCAATATCTGTTCTTCCTTTTGATTGATTTTTGATTATAAGTAAATATTTTTTGTTTGTTTATTTATAGTTACATTTTTGTATCTTTATGAAATATAATGTTAATTATTCTTCTTTAAACCGTTTGATTTATTATTATACACTCTTTCCGCTACCACGATTCTCTTATTTCTGATTACTTTAACCACTTTGTTTCACCATCACCATTAGACCACAACCACAACCACTAATTTAAAAAAGGTATTTAAATCTAAATGCCAATATTCAATTTATATTACCTGAAATAAGAAAATTGGTGTTATCTTTCACTATCTTAACTTCTCTCATATTCTCAATAACTTTCATTTCTTCCAACATTTTCCTAATCATCAATAGTAATTCTTCCAACTCTGGCAAATCCACCATTATTATAACAAACTCCAATCCGTTCAGCCCCAATGTTATTTCCTCTTCCTCCACCTTTACTTTCCTATTCTTTGCAACTAGCTTCTTCTTTGGCGACAGTGTGGATAGATCCCTCACCACGATCTCAACGTTTCCTAACTTAAATTCATTGCACTTTTTTCCTATTTTTTGATTAAGTTGAAGAGACTTTCTACTGAAGTGGTCACTTGTTTAATGCTGGCTCCGTGAAATTTATTTAGATTTTTGTATTGGGAGACAAATATAAACTTTTGAGATTTTATTAGTGGATATAATTATAATATAAATTGGATCATTTTTAGATTAGAAAATTAATGATCCATTAACATTTTTTAAAATTCATTAACATTTTATTAAAAAAAGTACTGATGCGGATGTGGACATGTTTAGAGGAAATAAAACTGTTATAATATAGATAATAAACAAGGCTCAATCCAAATAAACCAAAATTTCAAACTGATAATTTATCCCCACACTTCTGACTCCTAGGAAAATCAAATAAAGACAATCAATGGAATCACTGTCATTACAGTTACAACACAGAGAGATCTTTTATGTATGAAGATCTCAATTGGCGTCCTCGTTGTCCAAGTTAGCCTCTTCTTCTTCTTCCACATTGCTCTCTTCTTGCCTCACCTGAGAATTTTCTTTTTGGGGGCTTGAATTTGGCTGACTCTCCATCAATTCACCTTCTTCATCTGATGACGAAAGCGCCCTTCTTCGTCTCGAAACTGAAGCAGGTACCTGTACAAACACAACCGACACTGTTAAAACATTGTCCTTGTTTCATCAAACAATTGGATTTGTGTAGTTCCAACCGGAAAAAAAAAAGAAAAAAAACTGGCATTGTCATTACCTCATCATCATCAGCATCAGGATCTTCGAGCCCTGCAGCAGCAAGAAGATCATGAGCATCATCATCCACAGGCTCCTCAGCTTCTTGATTATCCTCTTCCCTATTATAAGTAGTGTTGGCCTCTTCGTCTTCCACTTCATTATGATCATCCATAGTAGCGGCTTCTTCATCATCGTCCTCGTAGTGTCGAGCCCTTGAGCCTTTGTCCTTCTTTCTTCTCTTCCCGCCTTTCTTTCTTTTCCGCTCACTGGGCCTACCTTCCCCATCATCATCTTCAACTCTATCCTTACGCTTATGAGATCCATGTGTGTTGCTCTTCCATTGTTCCTAGGGCATTCAAAATTACAGAACAAAATATCAAACAGTATCTTGAGACTACACAGCAACGTTGAGAACCTAATATTCATATACATAATCAAAAGCAGGAGACATCACACCTTTATACGTTGAATTTTTTCTTCTTCTTGCTTGAGGCGTCTCAGCTCGTCTTCCTGTTTTCTTTTTTCCAACTGTTCAAGAGAGGGGACCCATCAATGCATATATCATAGACGTGAAAAATAAGTCCGTAAGTCGGTAGTTAGTAGTTACCTGATATTTCCTATGTTCTTCAGCTTTACGGCGTGCTTCTTCTGCCAAAGCAGCCTGACGAGCAACTTCCAGTCTCTGCCGATTCTGCAGCTCTTCACGCTCAGCTGCTTCACGGTGAACTTTCGCTCCTTCCAGCAAGTGCGTGCAATACTGAACATGGGTTTGTATTTTCTTACTATCAAACCCATGAACATGGAGGTCTGAAGCAGCAGACAACTGAGTGAATACGCGAACAGCATTCTCTGCTTCCGTAACTGTTGAGCGCACCTGCATAGTAAATCAAGCAGATTCCCTTGTTAGCATTCGACAAATTATTAGTGCAACTCATACTAAGATTTCAAAGCTTAGCCTTTACTATGCTAGGGTCGTGCTGAAAAGTTCTACAAACGCAAGCTCTAGAAGCATGCTAAAATCTGTTTATCGTCCCAAGTTCTACATACACAAGCTCATATCCTATCTATTCCCAATCGATGCATGTTAAAATGTGTTTATCTTCTAAGCATAAGAAACACAAGGCAAGACTTAGAAAGAAACAAAGGAAAATATTAGACGCTTAAGAAAGAGATGATCTTTAGTTTGGCAACCTCATCAGCTGTTCTCTTTTTCTTTTGTAGTGTGGAAGATGACGATTTCTGCATTACAGCACCCAAATCAAATCGAAATGTGTAATTCGAAGGAGTCAAGTGAATGGCCCTTAGCAGCGTCTTTTTGCACTCTTGCCAATGCTCAGCCTCATAATGGGTACGGGCCAAGTAAAGAAGAATTTGAGAGTCTGTGTTGTAAAAGAACTTCCGCAAGCAGTTTTGATACTGCAAACATGGTTAATGAATAGAAGACATCAGCCAAACGTTGAATATTAAACCAAAAGAAGATGAAATACTACATAAAAATGACAAACCATTTTCACGGCTAAGGCAAAATTCCCTTGAGCGAAGTACACATGAGCCAGATTCACCCATACATCAGGCATCTGAAGAAACACACTCCCACTTGCAGCTTCTTGAACCTAAAACATTCACAAAGTTCTAGTGACTTGAAGAATCTAGCTATTCTAAACCTTTAATAGTAATGATCTAGCTAACCTGAGTAAAAAGATCCTTGGCAATATCAAATTGTCCTTTCTCTGCTAATATAATGCCAGAACCGTTGGCAGCATACATGTTGGAATTATGCTGAGTCAGGACCTGTTAATTCCAACAACCAACAGTGAGTAAAAAGATTAGGATATTTCCAAATTAGTAATAATGAGAAGACAGAAAGGAAGAAAATCATACTTTAGTATAAAGTTCCTTGGCCTTCTCCAGATGTGTCGCTTCTAATTTTGGATTTCTTTTCTCATTGCGCATTGCCGCAAAGTAGTTCCAGTTTCCCTACACCATTACAAGAAAAATATTACGCACAATAAAATGCTTGTAGAATAATAAGCTAACACCTCTATGAGTCTGGGGAACAATTCCAACCATCTAAGGCCCTACCACACTAAATAGAAACAAAATTATATACCAGAGAAAGAATAGCATATGAATCCTTCCCATCAGTCGCATCATTAGCAGCTCGAAGGGTTTCTTTTGCCTTAACCCAGTCATCATTCTTAAGCTCCAATTCACCAAGCAGAGACAAAGCATTTGGATGTTTATCGTCTACCTTCAGAGCTTCATTCACCTATAGGGGAAAGTGGAAAACACGGTCAGAAATAGAAAAAAATATAATACAGATAAAACCAACATAATGTTGAAAATGGTAGAATACCAGTTCAATAGCTAGAGGAAGATTGTTCTGAGATTTGGCACTCGCAGCGAGCCTCAAATAGGCATCTATGTAGCCAGGATACTGCACGAAATAGGTAGTCAGAGCAAGTCGACAGAAATCAAGAGACAGACATAAGATGTTTTAAAGAGAAGGAAAAGGATCAAGCATTCGGAAAAATTATGCAAGGCATGGTAGGTGTATCTAAAAACTATAGAAACAAAAGGAACGTAAAGCTAAAAATTATATAGCAAATGTACTAAAAGATGGGCTTTGAGCTTCCGTGAGAGCAGAAACCAGTAAATTATAACCAAAGAAGTCAAGCTGCCAAATGAATCAATGTTCCTACTTTTGTAATTTTTTAAGTACAAGAAAAACAACAACCCGCAAAAGAAGGGATTTAATATATTTGTAAAGACCAAGTAAAAACTGAAAAACATCTAATGGCTCCTCAAATTGTTTCAATTGTTTCCTTCTTGCCTCCTCATGGAAATGTCAAATAATACCACAAGAGAGTAGGAGTAATACCTTGAAAAGTATCAACCGATACAGAAAAGTCGCTGTTTCTGTTTTTTGTAACTGCTCAAGTAATCTAGCCAGGTTAAACAAGGTTGTGACTTTATTCCAAGGTACATCGACAGAGCGACCACTTTCAATCAGCCTATGAAAAATGCCAGTATCCTTGTACCCTAGAACAGACACACCTGTTTCTTCTAATTTTTCTTTTTCATCAAGGAAGCTAATCCATATTCCATCACCCAGAGCCTCCTTAAAATTGTCGAGCGCAGACTGAAATGACGAAGAGTATTGAAGCCAATAGCCAAAAAGAAAAGAAAACAAGCAGTAACAAACGCATTACAAACCTCAAATTCTTCTTTCTCAAAATGTAAAGCACCAATGTCATTCAGGACTTCTATAGGCACTTCTTGCCCTCCCTTTTTCATGAGCGTCCGTGCCTGGGAGTTTTCGTTTCTTTTTTTTTTTCTTTTCTAGAAAATGCTAATGTACTTGCACAGAAGATAAAATTATCAAAATCACCTTTTTAATAAAACTTACCATTTTGAAGGCGTCAAGTGCAGCCCCTGTGTCAGATGATATCAGCAGCTCACCAAGGCCAACAAATGCCTACAAGATCAATCAATGTACATGTAAACAAAGAGAAAGCTACAAATCTTGGAAACAAAAATTGCATAAGGAATTAATTATATCCTTATTGAATTTTTAACAACACTTAAGAAGTTAGAACTATGACTGAAATAACCCAAAAGGTGCTCTCAAGATATATGGCAGAACTAAGTCTTGCTACGTTTTTTCTTCCCTAAATAGGCCAAGTGTGGTTGTGTTACATTTTAGGTAACAAAAGTGGAACTCGAAGTTGATTCACAGTAAGGTAATAAAGGAGAAGAATAACTACCGTAGAACTCATGCAAGTATCGACACCTTGAAAGATCAGGCTTAAGAATTATGTAAACCAAACTAACCTGGGCATCACGTGGATCAAGCTTTGTGGCCTTCCGCATGTACTCAAGGGCCTTATCAGTTTTTCCAAGCTGAGTGTACAAGTGTCCGAGAGCCTAAAGAAGAAAAGAAGTATCAACATGAAGCATTTCAAAATTTCAAGCGAAAAAAATAAAGGATGAAAGATCAATAGAGAAATGGAATGCAGTAATTTAACCTTCAGAGTCTCGCAGTTGTCAGGATAGACTTCTAATACTTTCTCGAAGTTGGAAACTGATCCTTTAAGCTCCCCCAACTTCAGTTGTACTTGACCCAAACCTGCAACATCAACAAAAATAAAAATAAATGATCATACTAAGTTGAAATGGAGACTGAGAGTATCATCATTGCAAACTAGTAACGTACAAAGAATGAAGGGAATTCAATAGGACAGAGGAGAAAATTTACCAAAGTAGGGAAATACAAATTCTTGTGGGTTATTGTTAGTTTCTTTGATGGCTGCCATATAGTACATCCCAGCCTTTTCATAGTCCCCCTAAAAGAAGACCATCATCAAACATCAGACAAGGACACAAAGGAAACGAAAAAAAGTATTCTTCTATAACTCTCCAAAGAAGAAAGAAACGCTAACGTACTTTCCTCCACTTCCTTAAAATTGGCAAGTTCAGAGCTTTTTCAGCCTAACGTATTTTCAAGACTACGTAAGAATGGAGTAAACGCAAGATGATAAAATATATGTCTAACCTTGCTATGATATGATCGTGCTAAATTGTAAAAAGAATGTGACTTTGTTGGCCCATGAGTTGAGACAGCTAATGCCGTTTCAGTTAGTTGCTCAACGAGAAAGTGTTGGCCGGTGAAAAAAAAGTGATTGGCCAAATAATTCAGGGCTGCTGCGCAATAGGGATAGATCTCAAACGCTTGCTGCATTCTCTCCATTCCTTTCCTCATTCCTAAAGCTATACATATGAAATATCATCAGTGATAGCCAAAAAGAAGTTTATTTAACAGAATCTCTTCAGTAAGCATTATCAGAAGATTGGGAACTGAGTTATACTTACAATCATTTGCTTGTAAATCCATGATCCCAAGTGCTACAAGAGCCTCAACATTATCAGGATCTAGCTGCATATATAGAATATTATAAACAGCACTCTTTATTGAAGCGTTCAATAGGAAGTATCATGAGAAACTGAGATAAAACATCCCAGTCCTACTTGCCTGCAAAACACGATCAAACGCTTGCCGTGCTTTATCTAGTTGCCCCAACTTATAACGACAGAGACCAATTCCCAGTCTCACCGCAGCAGGACACCCAGGATATACTTGCAAGGCCCTCTTACGACAGTCAACGAAGAAATGAAAAGATTATCAATTTGTTCCATAGATAGACTAGATTATATTACCGATAAAATCAAAATTTGCAACCCAAATGACTAAACAGAAACATAGTAGTTGATAATACGAAAAAGCATACCTTGTACAGTTGCAATGACTCGGAAAAACGTCCACGATTAAATTCTACAGAAGCCTGTATATGTGATAGGGCAAGTTATTGATTTGCAGAGAAGTAGTGAATAGGCTAATACATTGTATTGCTCAGGATGGTAAGAGTGCAAGAGTTGGAATCAAATTCTTATGACCCAGAAATCTGATATACCAGCTAACTCAAAATCTGATTGTGCTTCAAGAAACTACGAAAGTTGATGCCTTTCCTTTGACCAAGAATGGAGAATACAAAAAATGAAAATCATTATTAGTTAATACCTGACCCAGAAGAGCAGGAACATTATCAGGGGAATTGCCTAACACAATCGTAAATGCCTGAAGTGCATTATCTATTTCACCCTTGGCCAGTAAGAGCTGACCTGTAAACAGACAATTACATTTCAGGATTTTACATCTTGAAGACATTGTACAGGAAGAAATGGAAAACAAGGATTGGTATAGTGACTGCCTTCTAAAGAATATGAGTGGACCTGGACCATACAAAATCATAAGTCTATATAAGGTTTTGCAACAGAACGGTATCAATGAAAACAAGTTCCTGTTTAGAACTATCTAGTACCGACCATTCTAAAACGAATGTAACGACCATCACAAAATGAATAAGAATCTGGCTAGTGATTACCTTTCCCAACCCAAGTGGTAGGTTCATGCATATCGATTCTCGACGCTTTGTTATAATATTGTGTTGCCAAGATAAAAAAATCTTCTTTTTCTTTGTGTTTGGTCTCGGTTTTACCCAGGTAGCTGTAATACGCACCTAGAGCGTTCAAGATTGCTATCCTCTCGTACTTAACATCAGCATAGTACTCGTCAATATCTTATCAAGAAGAGAAAAAAAAGTTTTTTTCTCAGTTGCCCATATAGTTAAAATCGGTGGACCGAAACAATTCTGAATGATTGTAGAACAAAAAGAGTAGCATCATATGTTTAGCGTACCAGAACTTGAGCCTTCCTCTAATATTTGACGGAACTGCTCAATTTTTCCTTGCTTGAAGTACTCTCTCTTCACCAGAGGAAAACAAAAGAGATGAAGCCAAAATCAGAAGAAAAAAGAAACCAGCTGAGACGATCATGCTCGTACAACTTCCCAAACAAACAGAAGAAAAAAACTAGCAAGTCTAGCTAAGTTACAAAACGAGAGAGACTAATTTGCAGAGTTTGATAGCCCAAGAGCACCAGATAGCTCGAAACCCCAATTCTAGAGAGACCTAATTGGTGGACTTCGAAGAAATTCAACACAAAGATTGGGAGTTAAAATATCGAACCGCGATGATGAGCCAGAGATCGAGAGGAGCTTGTTCGGCTTTGAGGATATCAAGGATATCAGAGGCGTCGCGAGGGAGCTGATCAAGAACAACCCTAACTTCTTCTTCCGAATTCTGAACGGGTATGTACACACTCGCCATTGCAAGCCAGCGAGAAGTATTAACCAAAACTGAAATAAGAAACCCTAAATTAGATTGTACTCAGAGTCAATTTGCAGTGGCAATCTGTCGAGAGAGTGTGTGCCAGAGGAACCGGAAGAAGAGAGAGCGAATGATGAACTTCCTCCGCTTAATTAATTAAAGGTAAAATAAAACAAACAAAATTTCCGTTTTTATTATGGAAAGAGAGAAAAGAGATCTAAGGAATTTGGTCAGGGTTTTTGGGTTTAGATCATATAAGTTCATTTGGATTTTATATTTTCACATCGGGTTTGGTTCAGGTATTTTTGGTTCGGTTCGGTTCTTGTTACACGCATTAAAACCCAAATTGTATCTGAATACTCTTCCAATTCGGGTTGGATCCAAATTGTTTAATTAAATATGAATTAAAATTATGAAATTATACATAAAAAAGCAAATATATTAATTCAAAATAATGCAACAATGGATTTCACAAATTCAAATCTATTAATATATAAAAATTGAGGCTATAGGTCATTGAAAGTGTCCACATAAGATTTTAATTTTAAAACAATTAATAATATCATTCCAGATCAACATTTAAATTCAAGATATTTTCTGAATTTTATAATTGTATTGTTAATAGAAAAATACATAAGATAAAGAAATTATTGATAAATTTATATTAAATAAAAAATCAACTTAATATTAGATTAAAAAATTTCTAATTTAAAATAATTATCTCATTTGTATAAATTATATATAACCTATAATAGATATTGGTGACAAAAAAAAATTCTTGAATACATTTAATAAAAAACTACAGAAAATATTAAAAACAAATAGAGAATGTAATAAATATATCTGTAAATTTATATTAACAAAAAATTGACTTAATCTTATATTAGAAAAAAAATCCTAATTTAAGATAATTATATCAATTATATATTTCATTATATATAACTTAGAATAAGTATTGGTGATAAAAAAATGTAGATCAAATATAATAATTAAAACTTTATGTATATGATTATATCTTAGTTAAAGATAATGATTTTAACTAAATCTTATACTAATAAGATTGACATTATATACATTTTAACCTTACTACATTATCCAATTAAATATTGTACTAATAAAATTGACATTATATATCTTTAAAATTGTCTATATTAGCTTTTTAAATATTCTAAATTATCATCTTAATTTTGTTTATAGATGATAAAAATAGGAAGATTCATTAATTGATATGAGATTATAATTTTGAAAAAAAAATTTATATCTCGAAAATATAATTTTAATTTTTAGAGCTTTAGTTGATTTTCGTTTTCTATAATTTAAATCTAAATATCATATATTTCAAACGCTTTTATTATTATTATAATAAATTCATATATAGTAGATTATGCAGTACTACTGTAAATAATTGTGAAATTAATATATGTTTCACTTGGTTTTCAAATATTTCTCAAACTGATTTACTTATCTTATCTTTTATTAAATATTAAATTAAATATAATAATAAATTTAAAGTATTTAATTATTATTTTTTAATAATTTTCGATTTATTACAAAAAAAACAGTAGCTTTTGATATCTTATATAACACGTTTGTTTATGTGTAAGTAGATATAAGGTGAAAATGATGAAGTGGAGGTAAGCGATTCTCGTTTTATGGAAACATGCCCCTTTCTTCTCTTATTTATAGTCTTGATCTCCTTTCCACGCATCCTTGGATCCCATTTATTGCCCATCGGTCTATTGAGAGATCACACTTAAATATGGTTAGGTCGTCTAGGGATCATTGCCTCGGCATAGGCCTTCCTCTTTGTACAGCGGTTCATTAAGGGGGCAAGGCAGATGCGGCTGCTAGGTCGGCCGTAGGCCATCATTTGTTTTGTAATGGGTTCGGAAAAGCTACATGGGCTTCCTCTTCAGGCCCACATTCTTACTTGCACGATTCTGCTGGGCTGGGCCGAGGGTCGCCGAGACCCACCTCCAACAATAGCCCCCTAGTTCGGCTAACTATCAAAGTGTTTGCTGACCTATATGACTTCAAGAGGAGGTCGGTCCAGCGGAATCATCAACTCGGTGAATTGATTGATAGGACATCCACGCATGCAGGACACGCGTCACTCTACAGCCGTCTTACATGGATTTTACGAAGCATTGCCTAGGGCAATGATGATGAGCATCTTGGTAAACGGTGCATTTTTCTCTATAAATACCCGCACCTCGCATTTGGGTTCCTATCTCTGCTGTTCGTAAGGTAACCCTATTCATATCTTTTCTCTTGCTCTGATCTTCTTTGCTTTTCCGTTTTTAAATTCCTCTGTTCTTCTTCGTTTTTCGCCGTCAATCTTCGCTCGAGTTTTGTTTTTGTTGATCGTCCTCGATTGCTTGACCTCATGCTTAGTTCCCGAGTTCATTTCCTCGGATCTTTGTGAGTTTCTGCGTATTCCTGCCGATCTGTTCTTGACGAATTTTACGAAAAGTTTAATCTTTATCATGGGAGGAATTCAAGCTGAGTCGAGTGAGTCTTTGGGATCCGGGGGTCAGTCTTATGGTTTGGTAGTTTAGAGACCACATCTGCTTCTTCGTCTCGATCCGTTGAAGATAGTCCGGCAGCGGAAGATTCACTTATTCGATTGGGGAAAAGAGTCGGGGAGAGCGGCACCAGTCGAAGCTGTTTTCTGATGCCTCTTTCGACCGTTCCAGTTCCGACTGCCGAGACAAGCGATGAATTGGATAACCGGCCACTAATTGTCCGAAATGCTGGTTCTTCCAGACCGCCGCCGATTCGCACATTGGCTGGTCCCTCATCTTCTGGGGCGCGCCAGCCGCCTCGCGCCGTGTCTCCAAGGAAAACCGCTCGTGAATTGGTCAGAGGTGCCGAGGGTCATGATTCGCTGCTTCGGATGCAGCACATTCGCAATATGATTCCGGCGTTTGGTTTTCCTCCAGAAATCAGCCTATGAACTGCTTCCCGTGGTGAGCACCCTTGGAATGCCCCGACTGGATACTTCTGCTTATCCAAGCAGTACTTTAAGCAAGGCAAGCTATGGTTCCCATTGCCACGGCTGCTTACCTCCTATTGTGATGCTCGTGATATCGCGATCTCTCAGCTTACTCCGGCTTCTATTGGAAACATGGTCACCGTGGTCGTCATGGGAAGAGAGGCCAGTATCGATGTCGACTTGCCGTTCTTCGAGGCGATGTCCTCCTTTTGTTCTAACGAGAGCAAGACTCCGGGGACTTTTTATATCAACATCAAGCCGCAATTTGCCATTCTCAGAGGTCGTCTGTGTAAAGCCAATGACTGGCACGAGAATTACTTTTTCCTGAAGATCGATAGTATTTTGGTTCATGATCTTGGGGCCAAGTTTCGAGCGGAATGGAACTCAAAACCTGGTATAGAGCGAGTCGATCTCGATTTAGGGGTGGCCCTGCATTAGTCGGTGTTATCTGCGAACTGATTGTATATTTATATCTCTTTTTATTTTCGTTCGCAAATTTGGGAAGGAGCCAGCTGACTTTAAAGTGAACATCAACCGACCTCGTTGTCAAGGAAAGATTCAGTGGAGCGAGCTCACTTGGGAGAGAGTTTGGCAAGCCTTAAATCGCCCTGTTCGAGGTAGGCGGCACCTGATCATTCTTATGAGCTTCTAGTTTTGTTAATATTCGTGCTTACGTCTTGTATGTATTTGGTAGTAGCTGCTGGTGCCTCATCGTCGTCTCGTCTCGTAGTACCTCCTCCCAGAAAGAAAATGGTTAAAGTGTCGAGGAAACTTGCTAATTAGGCCGACTTGGTTCAGCGAACTCCACACCCGGCGGATGATGTTTCTCCCGGGTTGTCTGGTTTGAGGAGAGAGGTCGGTTCGGTCTCTGCTCCATCAGCTGTTGTTTCGACTGTCCAGCCGACTGAAACGAGAGAGGATGGTGATATAACCCTTGCTCTGGATTAACACTTCGGGTGTGATGTGATCATGGAAGGCACCAAGGATGGAGAGCTTGAACCAGAACCAGAAGCTGAGCTTAAGGCCGTGGAAGAGCATGGACCAGAAGGTGTGGAGCTTGTAGCTGAGGACGCTTTGCGAGTACCGGCCGGAGCTATGACCAGGGCGCAGACCAGGCAGCTGTCTCAAACGCTAAATTCTTTACTTAGTTCTGTCAATGTTCAGTTCAACCTTAAGGAGGAAGATGCGCAACACACGACTTTGGTAAGGTTCAAAGAGGATTCGGGAACCCCTTCGTAAAATCGAGTTTTTAGTAAGGTTTCATGAAGATTTAGGTGGACCTTCCTAAATGGCGATTCACATAGCACCCAGGCTGCGTGTTCACATCAACTGAAGAGTCAGTCAACATGGAATCAATTCAGTCAAGTCTTTACTTCAATTAATGTATTGTTTTCCGTGTTGTGTTGTCTTGTTTTCTGAAACACAAACACTATATATGTATTTCGGAAACTATTGAATGAATAAGAAGTTTAAGTTTTGATCATTGCGATTGTTTTGGAGAGTGAATCTCTGTTGTTCCTTGTATACCCAACTCTAATGGAAGTAACCCTTACCAAAGGAGGTTTGCTGAATGGAAGTAACCCTTAACCAATTCAACAGAAAATGTTCACAAGGAACAGAAGAGAATTACTCTCTCACAAAACACAAGGTTTCAAATCAAAACAAGTCTGTCTTTCATTAACCACGAAATTGTGTTTAAATAGCATACAAAGGTATTAAAAACTAGGTAGAATGTGGTAAAAACAAAGCAAATCGAAACTAGCACCTAGTTAATGCCTTAGACTAGTTTTTAATGAAGTTTGAATGACTTTTAAAGTCAAAATGACTCTTGATCTGATTAAATTCGCCTGGCCTTTGTAGAATTGGATAGTTGGCTTATGGAATGGGGTTTGCAAGTATTCAGCAGGCCTGGTCGAATGTTGATCAAATCCAAAGTAGTCTTCATTTCATTTGTTGGACAGTTGAAGCGTTTTTAGGAAGGGCTTCCTAAAAATGGATTTAGGAAGGGGTTCCTAAAATCCGGGTCTTCATGCTCCATCCTGTGCTCCACGACCGGCATGGTCCGGGTGCTTGGTCTATGGCCTACCATGAACAGATATCCATTAGTGTCGGTGCGAGATTGTTCGGCTTCCAAGAATAACCTAGATCGGTGCGGGTCTGGCCCCGACTTTTAGTTTTTAATTTATGTCTGTTGGGGACGTTATCTTCCACACAACTGGCCAAGAAGTGGGATGTGACTTTGACCGAATTGGCGTCTTCCTCGTAGGTCGGTTTAGTAATCAATTAATAACCAAAATGGGCATTTTCTGAAAGTTAAGATATATATTGATTATAGCTGTGCCTTTTTTAGGGGCTGCCTACGTACCCATAAATGGGATCAAGCCAATCTGTAGTTCGTTTACAACGATGTAAATATATATATATATATATATATATATATATATTTTTCCGGCCTGAGTAAGGACAACCTGGTTGCCTAATAGTGGTACATCTTGAGGTTTGTTGAGTTCCACGAACGCGGTATAGGATTGAGTTCCACGAACGCAGTATAGGATCGCCGGCCATCGTGATGAGCTCGTAGACGCCGGACTTAACGATCTTGGAGACAAGATATGGTCATTCCCAGTTCGCGCCGAGTTTTACCACCTTCCATTCCGTTGTATTCTCGAAGACTTTTCTGAGAACGAGGTCGCCTTCGACAAAACGTCGTTCCTTGATTTTCTTGTTATAATAGCGAGCTGCCTGATTTTGGTAGTTCTGGATACATAGGAGGGATTGGTTGCGTTCTTCTTCCAAGTAGTCGACCCGATCGTGGATCATGTTCGTAGCTGGCTCTTTGACGAGTAAGGTTTGTCGCAAGGTCGTCACACTAGCTTCGGCTGGGGCCATGGCTTCCATTCCATAATACAACGAAAATGGCGTTCGTCCAATGGACGTGCGGGGTGTAGTTCGGTGTGATCATAATACTCTGTCGAGCTCGTCTGCCCAGACTCCCTTCTTTTCATCCAGACGCTTCTTGAGGCCGTCGATGATAGTTTTATTGGTTGCTTCGGCTTGTCTGTTTCCCTACGGGTATCTCGGTGTCGACTTGCTCAACCGTATTCCCCAGCGGGCGCAGAAGTTTTCGACTTTGAGTGAGATTAACTGTGATCCGTTGTCAGTGACGATATCGAAGGGAGTCCATGTCAGCATATGATGTTCTTCCAGAGGAATTTGCGTGCGTTGGTATCTAGAATTTGGGTGTAGGATTCTGCTTCCACACATTTGGTGAAGTAGTCTGTTAAGACGAGCAGATAACGCTTTTGCCTGGAGGACGGCAATGGTCCAACGATGTCCATTGTCCATCGCATTAATGGGTAAGGGGGTCGCGGTTGCTAATAGTTCGGTTAGTGACTTGATCATCTGGCCGTGTCGCTAACATTTCTCACATTTGGCCGCGTGTTTGGTGTAGTCGGCTTCCATTGTTGGCCAGTAGTATCCAAGCTTCTTGATCTTGAGGGCGAGAGATCGTCCACCGGAGTGATTGCCATATGCTACTTTGTGGATTTCGGCCATTAAGCGCTGGATATCTTCATCGTTGATACATGTTAGCAGTACTCCGGCCGTGCTCCATCTGAATAGGTCACCGTCCAAGTGGACGTACCGTGCTGCCTTTGCCTTTAGCCTTCTGACTGACCACTTATCATCAGGTGCTTCCCCGGTCTCGATATAAGCTAAGATTTCCTTGCACCAATCTTCTTGAGGTGGGTGATTGTCCGGCGTTTCGTCTTCTGAGCTTGTTGTGTTATCGAGTTCGGAGTTTTGTTCATCTATGAAGTTGATTCCTAAGGCGAGTTGGATGCTGGGATATTGATACTTTCGACTAGTATAATTCGGCGCTGGTCCGGATCGGATGTCGAGGCGAGGGCAGCCAGGGCGTCTGCCGAGGTGTTGTCTCCGCATGGTATTTTGGTCAAAGTGAACAATCTGAATCCGGATGCGAGGTCCTGCACTACCTTCAGGTAGGCATCCATGCACTCATTTTTGGCTTCGTATTCCCCACTCTACTGTAGCGCGACGAGCTGGGAATCGCAGTAGGCTTCGATGTGTTGGACTCCGATTGCTTGTGCGAGACGTAGTCCGGCTCTCAGGGCTTCATATTCTGCTTAGTTGTTTGACGCTGGGAAGGCGAGACGAAAAGACTGCTCAAGGATTTCTTTAGTTGGTGACTCCAAGCGGATGCCGACTCCGGATCCGTACCGTGAAAATGAACCGTCGGCATGTAGGGTCCATCTGTCTTCTACAGGCAGGTCGTTGAGGTGCTCTGCGGATAGTTCGATGAGGAAGTCGGCAAGTACTTGAGACTTTGTGCTGGTTCGGCTGCGGTAGTCGATGTCGTATTCGCTTAGCTCGATTGCCCATTTTGCTGTTTGACCGGATTGGCTTGGACTGTGCAAGATCGTTCTTAACGGCTGGTTCGTGAAGACGACGATGGAGTGAGATTGGAAATAAGGACGTAGTTTTCGAGCTGACATGACCACGGCGAGGGCCACCTTTTCTAGTGTTGGATACCTTGTTTCGGCATCGTCGAGGGTTTTGCTGACGTAAAAGATCGGCTTCTGCTCTCCCCGATCTTCCCGTACGAGGACATCACTTACCGTTGATCTGGTAATCGCAATATACAGATAGAGGACGTCGCCGTCCTCAGGCTTAGTTAGGACTGGTGGCGTTACCAGGTACTCCTTTAGTTTTCTGAATGCTTCTTCGCATTCTTCATTCCACTCAAATCGTTTGTTTCCTTTCAGCAGCTGGTAGAACGGGCGGCATTTATCTGTTGACCGGGATATGAAACGATTGAGGGCGGCTAGGCGTCCAGTTAGGCGTTGTACCTCGCGGGGGCTCTTAGGAGATGGGAGTTCGAGTATGACAGTGATCTTCTGCGGGGTTGCTTTGATACTTCTGCGTGTAACGATGTATCCGAGGAATTCGCCAGATGTGACGCCGAAGGTGCATTTGGTGGGGTTCAACTTCATACCGTATTCGTTTAAAGTGGTGAAACAGTCTGCAGATGGCTTATAGCGAGGAGTGATTTGATGAGCATATCAACGATGTATACTTCCATCGTTTGACCGATCTGTCCTGCGAACATTCGGTTGACTAACCACTGATATGTAGCTCCCGCATTTTTAAGTACAAATGGCATCACCTTATAGCAATAAGTTCCTTGGTCGGTGATGAAGGCCGTTTTCTCTCGGTCGTCTGGGTGCATAGCTATTTGGTTGTAGCCTGAGAAGGCGTCCATGAAGGATAGTAGTTCTTTCCCCGCGGTGGATTCGACGATCCGATCTATATGGGGGACTGGAAAACTGTCCTTGGGGCAAGCCTTGTTCAGGTTGGTGAAGTCGACGCAAACTCTCCAAGATCCGTTCTTTTTCTTGACCACTACTGGGTTGGCCAGCCATTCCGGGTATCGTACCTCGGTTATCGATCCTGCTTCCGACAGTTTTCTGATTTCTTCGTTCACCGCCTTTGCTCGTTCCGGGCCAAGCTTTCTTCTCTTCTGTTTGATAGGATTGAAGGTCGGATCGACATTCAGTTCGTGACAGGTGATAACGGGGTTGATGCCAACCATGTCGTCCGTTGACCAAGCGAAAGTCGAGACGTTTTCTTTTAGGAATAGGATGAGGTTTGTTCGAAGCTCTTCTTCCAGTTCGGTGCCGATGGCGACACATCGCGTTGGTTCGCTTGTGTCGATGTTGACTTGCTCAACTTGTTCTCTTGGTGGGTTGTCTTGTTGTGATAAGTTGTTTTGCAAGGATGCTTCTATGACAAGACAGGTCGGCGATGCACTTCACAGTTTGCGTTCGATGAGGAAACAATTTCTCGACATAGCTTGATCGCCTCTGATCGTGCAGAGACCAGCTGGTGCCAAAAACTTGATGCATTGATGATATGTCGATGCCACGACCTGCATTGCATGTAGCCATGGTGTGCCGACTATCGCGTTGTAGATGGCCGGTTTATCTACCACGACGAACTTGACTACCACAATAATTCCACCGGTGTAAACAGGGAGCTTGATTGTGTCGATTTTCATTGTCGTGTCGCCTCCAAAACCAGTTAAAGGCTCCGCCCTAGGCTTGAGCTCATAGTTTTTTTAGTTCCATTTTTTTTGTAACGTCACTTTGAGTATGAGATCAACTGAGCTGCCGGTATCCACCAGTATCTTAGCGACCTCGCACTCTGCCAATGTTAGCTTTATAACAAGTGGGTCGTTATGCGGTTGATCCAGTCCTTCCGCGTCATTTTTGGTGAAGACGATCTCCCGTTTTGTGGTGTCGAAAGTGACTCGTTCTCTCTGGTTCGTGGAATTCCTTTTCTGTTGGTTGGAGCTTCGCCTACCGTATTATTTGATGGATCGTACTGAGTCGTTACAAGAAGTTAGTCCGCCCATTATCATCTTTATCCTGCGCCGAGGTGGCGGTGGTGGTGTTACTTCGGCACCTTCCTGCTCGTTCCTCTCGCGCTTTGGTTCGCTTGCTTCCGTTGCAGGTGCTCGATTTCCTGACTGTCCCTCATAATTGGGTCGGTGCCATACGTTAGTACCACACCTCTCGCCTTGTGGGTAGCCGTACTCTGGAGTTTCGATTTCCCCTTTCTTGAACTTTGCGAATAGCAGGTCCTTAAGTTGTCGGCAGTTTTCCGATGAGTGTCCAGTTCGTTTGTGGTACTCGCAATATCCCTCACTATCTTCATTTTATGGATGGATGTTCCAAGGGCGGTTTTGCGACCTCTGCTGCGTTTCCCCGACTTGATACACTACGGCAGATCGTTTCTCTTTGTTATCCCTTTTGTAGTCGCGGTCATAATGTTGCCGGGGCTCGTGGTACTCTACCAGTGTCTTTTCCTTGTTGTGAGACGAGAGGGTGGCATGCTTTTTCATGAGGATCACTTTTTCCTCTTCCATTTCGGCGAAGAGTGTTGCTCGGTGTAAGGCGTCCTCCAAGGTCGGTGGTTTGTTTAGCTTCATGTCGACTCAGAAAGGTAATTCATGCCATAAAGCATTTCGTAGGGCAGCTAGGGAGATCTTATTGGAGACCGTCAGCTTAGAGACCACAGTTCTGAAGCGATCAATAAACGACCGCAAGGTTTCTTTGGGCCCTTGAGATAGCGTATAAAGGTCGGCTTCGGATGCCTCTTCTTCAATATACATTGAGTAGTGCTTGAGGAAAGTCATGGACAGTTGGTGATAACTGTCGATCGAGTTCGCTCTGAGCCTGGAGAACCAAGCGAGAGCTGCGCTGCTCAAGTTTTCTACGAAAAATTGGCAGTAACCGGCGTCTCTTTCTTCCGGGGGGAAGTGGGCTTGGTCCATGGTGATACTGAACGCTGTCATGTATTCCCGGGGATCGGTTCTCCCCTCATAGGTCGGAAACTTAATTTTCCCGGGGTGCCGTATGGGGATACTCGTTATCCGAGATGTGAAAGGCGTGCTCTGCGTTTCCTGGAAGACACGATCTATTTCGGGGGCCGAACTGGTTGCTTTATGCACCCGTGACGACATGTCACGGAGGGTGTTTTGTAGTCCCTTGATGGCTAGGTCTTGTTCAGTCTCGATGCCCGCATATGTGGGGGGTGCGGTCTTGCGCTGCCGCTGCTAATGCCGGATCGGCCGTTAGGATTGCTTAATTTAAGATTGGGAAAAAGGTTCTCTGCAGTCTTTGAAAGATTATGCGGAATAGATAAGGAGAATGGGAGAGTTTGGAGGAGATTGAATGAGAGTTTCGCTTAGAACAAGAGAGAGTGAAAGAACCAAAGAGATTTCATTGTGACAAAAGAATCAAATCGTTACAAAGTGAGATACAATGGCTTATAAATGAAGAACACTGACAAGAATATGCCAGAGAATCTAGTGACTCATCGGGCGCGTCATAAAGAGAGGGGACAGACAGCATCTTTGGTCAAAAAGGAGACAGGGACGGCTTGACCAGCTGGCCTTATCCACAAACAGTCATGACGAGCTGGCTCGTCCAACTTCTAGGAAGCTTCCTATGAGTTTCCTCCTTGTCTTCTTGCGCCCGGACTTTGCACAACGCCCTCGACCTTTAAGAAGCTTCTCGGGACGTACGGGCGTGCTGGAACGTCCGGTGAGTCCGGCCTAGTACGGACGGTGAGGCCGTACAGTACGGATGCCCGGACTTTGCACCTTTCCTTAAAGTCACCTAAGGGCTTCCCGGGACAGAACGGACGTGGTTGTACGGCCGGCCTTGTACGAACGGTGAGGCCGTACAGTACGGGCGGTGCGGTCATTCAACCAAAGGTCAACACTCCCCCTCAAGCTAAGCATTCTGGAATCACCCTAGAATGCTCAGCTTGGAATGCCCATGAAGATGCACCTCGTTAAAAACCTTAACAGATAAAACCCATTGGGAAAAACTCTGTTTAAGGAAAAGAGTATGCACTTCATGGGCAGGGAAGCGCTTACCTCCGGGCCAAGCTCACTAGGCCGAGCTTGCTGAAGATGTGATCACACACCTTTGGTCTTGCGGCCTTAGTGAATATGTCGGCAAGCTGATCCTCACTCCTTGTGAAGCACGGAAGAATTGTCCCGTCCATGATTCTTCTCTCGCACCTTGTGGCAGTCCACCTCTATATGTTTGGTGCGTTCGTGGAAAACCGAGTTTGAAGCGATATGAATGGCCGCTTGGTTGTTGCAGTGCATCACCATAGGTGTGGTTTGCTGAATGTCAAGGTCGGCCAATAAACTCTTCAGCCAAGTCAACTCATTGGTCAGCTTCCTCATGGCCCGATACTCTGCTTCGGCTGTTGAACACGCCACCACCTTCTGCTTCTTGGTCTTCCAAGTCACCATGTTGCCTCCAACGAATGTACAATATCCTGTTGTGGACCTCCTGTCCATTCTATCTTCAGCCCAGTCAGCGTCGCAATATCCCACAATCTCGGTGCTTGCATTCTTTCCCATCCAGATGCCGTGGTCTAAGCTCCCCCTGTGGTATTTGAGGATTCTTTCGACCATGGACCAGTGATATTTCGTAGGAGCCTTCATGTGCTGACTGACCTGGTTCACACAAAAGCACAAGTCAGGTCTAGTAAGTGTTAAATAGATTAACTTACCAACTAGCTTGCGGTATAAGGCAGGATCTTCAAAGGGCTCATCCTCCTTCTCCTCCTCTCGATTGACCTTGTAGCCATCTTCAAGAGGACTCACAGCCGGCTTGGCTTCCATTGTACCTGTCTCATTTAACAGATCAAGAACATACTTTCTTTGGGAAAGAAAGAGGCCATCAGTACTTCGACAGACTTCAATACCCAAGAAATATTTTAGTTCACCAAGATCTTTAATATCTAAAGATGCTTGAAGAGAAGACTTGAGTGCGAGGATACCTGCCTTGTTGTCCCCAGAGATGATCAGGTCATCGACATAGACGACAACAACAACTATACCTTGGGAGGATCTGTGGGTGAATAGGCTGTGATCAGCTTCAGATCGCAGGAACCCAAGATCCCACAATGTGCGGCTGAGCTTGTGATACCAGGCTCTTGGAGACTGTGTGAGACTGTAGATGGCCTTCCTCAGTCGTAGCACTTGACCTGGGTTAATAGTATCTTCAAGACCCGGAGGCGGCTGCATATACACCTCTTCAAGGTCGCCTTGCAGGAAGGCATTCTTAACGTCCATCTGCCACAACTCCCAAGATAGATTAGCTGCTAAAGCTAAAACAACTCTTACCGTGGGTAGTTTGGCCACTGGGGCGAAGGTGTCTTTGTAGTCATTCCCATACGTCTGGGTGAAGCCACGAGCCACCAGCCTCGCCTTATAGCGATCAATGTCTCCATTGGTCTTGTACTTGATGGTAAATACCCATCTGGACGTGACCACCTTCTTGCCCTTAGGAAGAACCGAAGCATCCCACGTGTGATTCTTTTCCATCGCACCAACCTCAGCCGCGACTGCATCCCTCCATTGTGGACTGGCCATTGCTTCCTCGTACGTGGATGGAATGACCTCAGCTTCGATCTTGGTGAGAAATGCAATATGTTCAGATGGCAAGAGGGCAAGTGAGCACACAGCTTCGATTTCTAGATGAGCCACGACCTGACTGTTAAAGTATACACGAGAACTTGTTGTTGAGCTTTCAGGAGCCTCGAACCCTCGAACTTTCCGGCCCCTCGTGCTTCGTCTTCGGACAATAGGAGCTGGCTCCTGGTCCACCAAAGGTTGAGTGTCCGAAGTTGTCTGGTCGCTGGATGGAGCTCTACCCTGTGGTTCTCCTTCTTGGGTTACCGCATCATGCTCCCCTTCATAGGTAGCATTAGTTTGGACCTCCTCTTGAGGTTCTTCAGTTTGCTCCCCTTCATGGGTAGCATCGGTTTGAGCCTCATCTTGAGGTTGATCTCCTTCTGGAGGAGTTATATGTGGAGTGGCCGGTTGTTGGACCTTGTTGTGGCCTAGGTGATCAAATGAACCGCAAGGTTGTGGCTCGATCAGAGGATGATTGAGCTAAGTTCTTTAAGCTATCCCAGTCCTTTTCCATATAGAAGCTTTGATCTTCCAAGAATTTCACATCTCTGGAAACATAGGTCCGATTGTTGATAGGATCGAAACATTTGAATCCCTTTTGTGTGGTGGAATAGCCAATGAACATACATTTCACACTCTTTGCATCAAGCTTGGTTCTTTGTATTCCTGAGGCTAAGACAAAACAAACACACCCAAACACTTTAAGATAATCAATTGAAGGTTTGGACTTGTTGAGTACCTCGAATGGAGAGGAGTTGTTAAGAACTCTGGTTGGAGTTCGATTGATCAAGTAGCATGCGGTCATTACTGCATCTCCCCAAAATCTCTTGGGAACATTGGTATGGAACATCATGGACCGGGCCACCTCCATAAGATGTCTGTTCTTCCTTTCAGCAACTCCATTTTGTTGTGGAGTATATGGGCAGCTTGTTTGATGCAATATGCCATGTTTAGCTAAATGATCTTTGAACTTGTGATTTATGTACTCTCCTCCATTATCTGTTCTTAAAACTTTCAATTTGGCTTTAAACTGGTTAGTCACATAGTTTTGAAAATTTATGAAAGCATCAAACACTCCATCTTTAGAGGGAAGCAAAGTTATCCAAGTATACTTCGATTTCTCATCTATAAATGTCACGAAATATTTGTTACTATCCCTAGACATGCAAGGAGATGTCCAAACATCTGAATGAACTAAATCAAAGCAATGTTCATAGATAGATAATGACTTTGGAAAAACAAATTTGCAATGTTTACCAAGGATACAAGCTTCACAACTAGAGTGATCAAAAGAAACTTGAGGTAACAACAGCTTTAAAGCATGAAAATGAGGATGGCCTAATCTAGCATGCCACAATTTATTCAGGCCAACAGAGAGACAAGAGGAAAACGAAACAGGTTTGACATTGCTTGGTGAAGTGTCTTCCAAAACATATAGATCATCCTTAGTTCCACCTTGTCCAAGCAATTGCATAGTGTCAATATCCTGAAATTGTACACGGTTAGGCCCAATATCCTGAAAGATAGCATAGCAGTTCAAATCATTTGTTACTATTTTGACCGACAATAGGTTGGATGTGAACTTAGGCATATACAAAGCCTTAGACTGCTTATCAAATAACCTAAGATCACCAATTCCACTAACTACAACCTTATCACCATTTGCTATAACCACACTACCTAAGGCCGGTTTAATGTTGCTAAGAAGCTCAGGGTTACTAATCATATGATGTGATGCACCTGAGTCTACAACAAGTAAATTATTTGACCGAGTTCCAATAGATTTACTAGGCCTAGCCATTGAGAAATAAGTTGTACCAGACTCCTTTAGGTTGATGATGGATTTGATAAGAGCCTCCAGGTCCGACTTCCTTACTAGGTCATTGTCCGGTCCTCTGGCTCCTCCATGAACCACCATCGCTAGCTCAGATCCCTCCACTTGAGTTTGGCCATTAGCTGCTGAGGTTGACCCCTGAGTGTCCACCGCTTCAGTAATGTTGGCCCTTGCTTCCTTGAACTTGGCCGGCTTAAGGTGTGGGTGGAGTATCCAGCACTTGTCCTTGTTGTGACCTTTCTTCTTGCAGTGGTCACAAATCCAGTTCCTACGGTCCTCTGACTTAGAGTAAGTCTTGTTGGTGGAATGGAACAGACCCTTGTTCGCAGTTGGAAGTTCCCCTGTTCCACCAAATAATCCAAGTGACCCTTGCTCCTTCTGAATCTGCGAACACACCTCTTCAAGGCAAGGAAGCTTATCTGCTCTGAGCATATGCTTGATAAGGTCGTTGTAAGAGGAGCTGAGGCAGAGCAACAGAGCAAACACTTTGTCTTGTTCCCTTCGGTCATCAAGTACGACAGGATCTATGGTTGCTGGTCTTAGCATGTCAAGTTCAGCCCATAGTGACCTGAACTTCCCAAAGAACTCATTGAACTCCATATCTGCCTGGGAGAGATTGTTGATGGACCGCTTCACTTCAAATACTCTTGTGAGGTTTGAGATGTTACCGAACACATTCTTGAGGGTTTCCCAGAGCTGCCTTGTTGTTTCGCAGTATGAGTACGCCTCTAGAATAGACAGGTCTAGCGACCCCTGAAGAATAGCTAGGACCGACTGATCTTCTTGAAACCAACGTGTGTCTTCCACACTTGGTGGGTTTTTGACACTCTATCTGAGTCTTCAACATGGCTCCAGACACCTTGACCACAAAGAACAGCCTTTGTGGTTCTCGCCCAGAGCAAGTAGTTGCTTCCTCCTTTGAGGGTGACCGGTAGCTTGGTGAACTTCGTGTTTTCCATGGATGTTTAAGGAGAAAACTTGAGAGATTCTGAGGTGGAGATACTGAACAAGTGAATGAGAAAGAGAATCAAACCAGAGATAAGAGAATAGACACCAGAACTAGCAACCTGGCTCTGATACCATGAAAGATTATGCGGAATAGATAAGGAGAATGGGAGAGTTTGGAGGAGATTGAGTGAGAGTTTCGCTTATAACAAGACAGAGTGAAAGAACTAAAGAGATTTCATTGTGACAAAAGAATCAAATCGTTACAAAGTGAGATACAATGGTTTATAAATGAAGAACACTGACAAGAATATGCCAGAGAATCTAGTGACTCATCGGACGCGTCATAAAGAGAGGGGACAGACAGCATCTTTGGTCAAAAAAGGAGACAGGGACGGCTTGACCAGCTGGCCTTATCCACAAACGGTCATGACCAGCTGGCTCGTCCAACTTCTAGGAAACTTCCTATGAGTTTCCTCCTTGTCTTCTTGCGCCCGGACTTTGCACAACGCCCTCGACCTTTAAGAAGCTTCTCGGGACGTACGGACGTGCTGGAACGTCCGGCCTTGTACGGACGGTGAGTCCGGCCTAGTACGGACGGTGAGGCCGTACAGTACGGATGCCCGGACTTTGCACCTTTCCTTAAAGTCACCTAAGGGGTTCCCGGGACAGAACGGACGTGGTTGTACGGCCGGCCTTGTACGGACGGTGAGGCCGTACAGTACGGGCGGTGCGGCCGTTCAACCAAAGGTCAACAGTCTTGGGGATACTTCGAAAGGTCGGCGCTGCGGTTGTCGGGTTGATCTTTCCAATTCTTCTTGCAGTTCGGTAGTATCGGGTTCGTTCGCATTGTTGCGACGGGTGTTCTGTGCCGTAGCCAGAGCATCAAATCTGGCCTCCGTATTGTGTGCCACTTCGTCTATTCTTCCGAATAATGCCTGCAGAAGCGTCTGGATGCTGGTTTCGGCGGGGCTGATTGTCTGCGGCAGTTCACCGAGGTTGATGTTTACCGCTGTGGGGGTACTGATAGACACCGAGGTACCGTACCAGGCCAAACGTCCATGGACTATTCGGAGGATGAGGAACCGTACATACCAGAACAGGACGGACCGGGCAATCACGCTGAGGAACGTCCAGAAGAGACCAGAAGGAGCCATGCTCGTGAGGAAACCGAGGTTCACCGACAGGAAACCAGCTCAGCCCAAGGAACAGGACATCCGGACGCTACGGCCGTATTCCGTATAGACCCGGCCAGACACGGGAGCAAGCTACGAAGGGACAGCCGACCTAAAGACCGAATCACCCGGCGCACTCGATCCCAATCTCGACCCAAAAGTCATGAGGAAGCCAACGCACGAGCCAGAATTCAGATGGCCCGAGCCAATTCAGAGACTGGACGTGACACTCCAGTTTTAGCCCGGTACGGCGGTCCGGATATCGAGCCAACATGGGAAGAAGCGAGTTTCCAAGACTTAATGGACTTTTCCATCGACCGAAACTTGAGGCAGCATATTATGGGACTAAAGGAGATGATCGAACGTGGGAGTTTCCAGTTAGCACGAGCCGAACCAGACTTGGCCCATGCAGATCTCCTTTGCTCCATCCGTGCCCGAGAAACACCAAGCTAAAATTCACCAGAAGCTCAAGGGTCAACTTTGCTGGAAGCTCAAGGGTCACCCTTACCAAACCGCGTGGACTGAAGGCGATGTTGACTCGATCTGGATTTAGTATTCCTTATTTATTTTAAGTCTAGGAATTCTCAAAAACTCTTCTTCTCTAATCACTATCTTTTTTGTCTTCTACTTGTGAAGATAAATAAGTCTATAAGAACACCATTTTCGGATTATCGAAGTTTTTAATCAATTGTTTTCTTGAGAGGAAATCTCTTTGTTCTTCTGGAACATTTCGTCTGTTTGGCAAGGGTTACTTCCAAACGACAACCTCCTTAGATTCACTGCAAGGGTTACTTCCTTGAGTCTTTGGAGTGGGGAATACCAAGAGACTTACGCATCTCTTGACGGTCTCCTTCGATCCATCAGTCTGAACCGTAATAGCTAGAAGCTGCGGTCTCATTCATATACAATTACCTACAAAGAGTCCAATCCTACCGAGGGATCCATTACGTGGTATCAGAGCCACTCTTTGTTGGTAAACCTGTTCATCTTCTCCAACTATTTATTCGCAAAATTCTGATCTTTTTCCATTACAATCCGGGCCACTCTCTTACCCTCCATATCTTCTGTCCAAATCTTTATAAGCTTTCTTAAAAAAAAAAAAAAACCAGAAAAAAAGAGAAAAAAAAGGTTATTACGTACAAACTGAGGAGAAAACCAGTTTGGGAGGGTGGTGGAAGAGTAATCCTGCTGGCTGAAGAGGAAACCCAGCCTTGAGGTGGTTAAAGCAGATTCTGTCTTCAGAAATTTCTGTCCGACCTCTCTCTTTTGTTTTTTGGAAGTTACTTGCTAGAATCGGCTTGATTTGTTCCTTTAGAACCTTGGGAAAAACTCTGAGTGTTACTTAAACCAACCCCGTGAGATAAAATACTTGAGTGGTGAGGATAAACACTTGAGTGCGAGGGTTTTGTTGTTTATAACATTATCTGCTTAAGTTTCTTTTCAGGAAGCAATGTCTGATAGTGAGGATGAAAGGAACAACAATTCTAGAAGCGTTTTATCTAGCCTACAAATGAAAGCTTTGACTGACCATTTGATGAGAGCTGTGAACCTAGGTCTTGAAGAAGTGAATGTCCGTCTGGACAAAATTCAAGAAGACCAGCAAGGCCAGGCGAGGCCAGGCCAGAGGGGAGCTCGTGGCAGGAGGAACAGCCAATCATTCGATGGCCAGGACATGGAAGATCGTTTTGAAGACAACCGTTCTCTCAGGGCCAGGAGAGGCCACAGAAACCGGGATGAAAAAAACCCATTTGCCAGAAGAACGGACGATGGGCTAGGTGGACTCAAGCTGAGAATTCCTACCTTTGATGGTAAGAACGATCCGGACGCCTATCTAGAATGGGAAAGAAAAACTGAGCTTGTCTTTGATTGTCAAAACTTTTCGGAACTTAGGAAAGTAAGACTAGCTGCTGCTGAATTTAGTGGCTATGCCATTAACTGGTATGATCAAGTAGTTTCTCTTAGAAGAAGGATAGGAGAATGTCCAATAACTACTTGGCAAGAACTAACCGAGCTAATGAGAAAAAGATTTGTTCCTAGTCACTATAACAGGGATCTTCATCAGAGGCTAAGACGTTTGACACAGGGAACAAAGAACGTTGAGGACTACTTCCAGGAAATGGAAACCCTTATGCTTAAGGCTGATGTTGAGGAGGATTTAGATGCAACTTTGGCTCGCTTTCTGGCAGGATTGAACCGAGAAATACAAGACCGGTTGGAGCTCCAGGAGTTTGAAAGTGTGGAAGACATGCTCCACAAAGCGATCCTGATTGAGCAACAGGTTAAAAGGAGAGGTTTCTCTAAGCCTGCCTACGCACCAAAACCCGCTTACTCACCAAAACCGGCCTATGCACCTAAGCCAAACTACCAGGACAAAGGTAAGTCTCCTCTTCCAGCAAATACCGAGTTTAAAACTAACCAACCTTCACGTTTTGATAAGGGCAAAACCGTGGAATCCACGAGTAGAGCCAGAGATATCAGGTGTTTTAAGTGTCATGGATTAGGACACTATGCCAACAAGTGCCCGAACCAGAAGGTCATGATCATGCTTGACAATGGGGAAGTGGAATCTGAGGACGAGGAAGGAGAAGACGGTGGACCAATCTTTGACGAGGAAGAACCGTTTGACTACCCGGGCCAGGGCAACCTACTTGTGACCATGAGATCACTAAGTGTTCAACCTAAGACCAGTGACAACGAACAGAGAGAGAATCTCTTCCACTCTCGTTGTTTAATCAATAATAAGGTTTGCTCTTTAATCATTGATGGTGGTAGTTGTACTAACGTGGCCAGTGACGTCCTTGTCAGGAAACTGGGACTGGAAACCAGGCCCCATCCGAGGCCATTTAAGCTAAAATGGCTCAATGAAGAAAGAGTCCAGCATGTCAAGGAGCAGGTCACTGTCCCCATTACCATCGGCCGATATCATGACGAGGGCGTGTGCAATGTCTTGCCTATGGACGCCAGCCATATTCTCTTAGGCTGGCCGTGGCAATTCGACAGAAAGGCCGTCCATGACGGATACACTAACCGGCACATGTTTGAGCACCAAGGAAAGAAAATCACACTTATGCCTCTATCTCCAACCGAAGTACACCAGGACCAGGTACAGCTTCGGAAGAGCCGGGAGCTAGAAAAGCAGCCAGAACAGGTCAGAAAGTCCAACTTTTATATCAAGCCAAGTCAGGTAAAGAAAACTTTGTTTTCTCGACCATCTTTTATCTTGCTTGTTCATAAAGAAACCCTGACAGTTTCTAACGTCTCACCGGAACTGCCGAGTGAACTTAAGCCTATTATGCACAGGTTTCAGGACGTGTTCCCAGAAGAAACTCCCAGTGGACTACCTCCCATCCGTGGGATAGAACATCAAATTGATCTGGTACCGGGAGCCTCCTTACCAAACCGTCCAGCGTATCACACTAACCCGACTGAAACAAGGAGTTGCAAAGGCAAGTTGACGATCTAATGAACAAAGGCTACATCAGGGAAAGTCTAAGCCCCTGTGCGGTCCCAGTCTTGCTTGTACCCAAGAAGGATGAAACCTGGAGAATGTGCGTGGACTGCAGAGCCATAAACAACATTACGGTTAAGTATCACCATCCCATTCCCCGTTTAGATGACATGTTAGATGAATTGCATGGTTCAAAGGTCTTTTCTAAAATAGATCTTAGAAGTGGGTACCATCAAATTAGAATGAAGGAAGGGGATGAATGGAAAACAGCTTTTAAAACTAAGCATGGACTTTATGAATGGCTTGTTATGTCGTTCGGCCTGACAAATGCTCCTAGAACCTTTACGCGTTTAATGAATCATGTTCTTAGATCATATATAGGAGAATTTGTTGTCGTGTACTTTGATGATATCCTGATCTATAGTAAGAGCATGAACGAGCATGTTAGACATCTAGAACAAGTCCTGGAAGTGCTTAGGACAGAACGACTGTTTGCTAATGAAAAGAAATGTATCCTTGGAGCAGATCACCTAGTTGTCTTGGGTTTTGTTGTAGGAGCTGATGGCATCCGTGTCGATGAGGAAAAGGTCAAAGCAATCAAAGACTGGCCCAGTCCAAAGACCGTGAGTGAAGTCCGGAGCTTCCATGGATTAGCTGGTTTCTACAGGAGATTCGTCCCAAACTTCAGCACCATTGCGGCCCCTCTTACTGAGGTCATTAAAAAGAACGTGGGATTCAAGTGGGAACAAGCTCAAGAAGACGCCTTCCAGGCCTTGAAAGGGAAGTTAACTCAAGCCCCTTTACTTGTTCTTCCCGACTTTCTAACAACCTTTGAAATAGAATGTGATGCATCTGGTGTTGGTATAGGTGCTGTCCTGATGCAAGAAGGAAAGCCAATGGCGTACTTCAGTGAGAAACTAGGAGGAGCAACCTTGAACTATCCGACCTATGACAAGGAATTGTATGCCTTGGTCTGTGCCCTTCAAACCTGGCAACACTATCTGTGGCCTAAGGAATTCGTCATACACACCGACCATCAGTCCCTAAGGCATCTCAAGGGCCAACAAAAGCTCAACAAGAGGCACGCACGGTGGGTGTAATTTATTGAAACCTTCCCGTACGTCATCAAATACAAACAAGGTAAAGAAACCATAGTAGCCGACGCTCTATCCCGGAGGTATGCGCTTCTTTCTTCTTTTGGAACCAAGTTGTTAGGATTTGAGTTTATTAAAGAACTGTACGAGGCTGACACTGACTTTAGGGAACCCTATCTTGCTTGTTCTAGACACGCTCATGGCAAATATTACCTGTCTGAAGGATTCCTCTTCTTTGATAATCGGTTGTGTGTACCCCACTGTTCTTTGCGAGAAGTGTTTACCAGGGAAGCTCATGGAGGAGGATTAATGGGACATTTCGGTCCAGCCAAGACCCTTAAAGTTCTCCAGGATCACTTCTACTGGCCAGGGTTGAAAAAGGACGTAGAAAGGATCTGCAGCCGTTGTGTGATTTGCAAGGAGGCTAAGTCCAAAAGCACAAACCAAGGTCTGTATTCTCCTTTACCAATTCCCTACCATCCCTGGACTGACCTTTCTATGGATTTCGTTTTGGGTTTGCCTAAGTCTAGTCTGGGTAGAGATTCCATCTTTGTTGTGGTAGATAAGTTTTCTAAAATGGCCCACTTCATACCCTGTTTAAAAACGAATGATGCCTCCCACATTGCTGATTTATTCTTTAGAGATGTTGTCCGACTTCATGGTATGCCTAGAACCATAGTCTCAGATCGAGATCCTAAGTTCTTAAGCTATTTCTGGAAAACCTTGTGGACAAAATTAGGAACTAAGCTGTTGTTTTCAACCACTTGTCACCCTCAGACCGATGGCCAAACAGAGGTAACTAACAGAACCCTATCCGCTTTGCTTAGGACGTTGGTTAAAAAGAACCTTAGGTCATGGGAGGAAAATTTGCCACACGTAGAGTTTGCATACAACCACTCTGTGCATTCAGCTACCAAACATTCACCTTTTGAGATCGTCTATGGCTTTAATCCATTGTCTCCCCTTGATCTAATTCCTTTACCTGTTGGTGAAAGGGTATGTTTAGATGGCAAAAAGAAGGCCAAACTTGTTAAGCAGATTCATGAAAAGGTCCGAGCAAACATCGAAGCAAAGACAAAACAATATGAAACATATGCTAACAAGCATAGACGAAAGGTGGTGTTTCAACCAGGTGACCTTGTTTGGGTACATCTGAGGAAGGAAAGATTCCCAGAGGAGAGAAAGTCCAAGCTGATGCCAGGAAAGGATGGACCATTCACGGTGGTCAAGAAACTTCATAACAATGCCTATCAGCTGGATCTTCAAGGTAAGTATGATATCTCTTCAAGTTTTAATGTGTCTGACTTATCTCCTTTTGTTTCAGATGAACCAGACTTGTGGACAAGTCCTTTTCAAGAGGGGGAGAATGATAGACACCGAGGTACCGTACCAGGCCAAACGTCCACGGACTGTTCGGAGGATGAGGAACCATACGTACCAGAACAGGACGGACCGGGCAATCACGCTGAGGAACGTCCAGAAGAGACCAGAAGGAGCCATGCTCGTGAGGAAACCGAGGTTCATCGACAGGAAACCAGCTCAGCCCAAGGAACAGGACATCCGGACGCTACGGCCGTATGCCGTATAGACCCGGCCGGACACGGGAGCAAGCTACGAAGGGACGGCCGACCTAAAGACCGAATCACCCGGCGCACTCGATCCCAATCTCGACCCAAAAGTCATGAGGAAGCCAACGCACGAGCCAGAATTCAGATGGCCCGAGCCAATTCAGAGACCGGACGTGACACTCCAGTTTTAGCCCGTTACGGCCGTCCGGATATCGAGCCAACATGGGAAGAAGCGAGTTTCCAAGACTTAATGGACTTTTCCATCGACCGAAACTTGAGGCAGCGTATTATGGGACTAAAGGAGATGATCGAACGTGGGAGTTTCCAGTTAGCACGAGCCGAACCAGACTTGGCCCATTCAGATCTCCTTTGCTCCATCCGTGCCCGAGAAACACCAAGCTAAAATTCACCAGAAGCTCAAGGGTCAACTTTGATGGAAGTTCAAGGGTCACCCTTACCAAACCGCGTGGACTGAAGGCGATGTTGACTCGATCTAGATTTAGTCTTCCTTATTTATTTTAAGTCTAGGAATTCTCAAAAACTCTTCGTCTCTAATCACTATCTTTTTGTCTTCTACTTGCGAAGATAAATAAGTCTGTAAGAACACCATTTTCGGATTATCGAAGTTTTTATTCAATTGTTTTCTAGAGAGGAAATCTCTTTGTTCTTCTGGAACATTTCGTATGTTTGGCAAGGGTTACTTCCAAACAACAACCTCCTTAGATTCACTGCAAGGGTTACTTCCTTGAGTCTTTGGAGTGGGGAATACCAAGAGACTTACGCATCTCTTGACGGTCTCCTTCGATCCATCAGTCTGAACCGTAATAGCTAGAAGCTGCGGTCTCATTCATATCCAATTACCTACAAAGAGTCCAATCCTACCGAGGGATCCATTAGGTACCCTGGTTGCTTCTGTCGTTGTTACTCTGGTTACAGGTCATGGGATTTCCCTAAGTGCGGATTGAGGTTGCGAGGACGAAGGAGGTTGTGGTCATGCGACGGGTGCCAGGAAATCGTTGATGGCTTTTGGCGTTGGTGGCTGGACGCTTGGCATCGCTGCGACTGTTGCTCCCTTGCTGGACACTGTTTCGACCGACGGTGGTCTTGGCTCGTTCATGGGTGTTGGAACAGGTTGTGCTGACGCCGGGGCGGTGGTAGCAGCCAGTGGTTTGGGGTGAGATGCCTGTGCTCCGGTCATTTCTTTCTGGTTTGTTTCGTGCGTTAGAGATATCTTTCCCCCCTCCTTCTAGCGCCAATTGTTTATGTGTAAGTAGGTATAAGGTGAAAATGATGAAATGGAAGTAAGCGATTCTCGTTTTATGGAAACATGCCCCTTTCTTCTTCTCTCCTTCTCTTATTTATAGTCTTGATCTCCTTTCCACGCATCCTTGGATCCCATTTATTGCCCATCGGTCTATTGAGAGATCAAACTCAAATATGGTTAGGTTGTCTAGGGATCATTGCCTCGGCATAGGCCTTCCTCTTTGTTCAGCGGTTCGTTAAGAGATGCTGCCGCTAGGTCGCCCATAGGTCATCATTTTTTTTGTAATGGGTTCGGAAAAGCTACATGGGCTTCCTCTTCAGGCCCACATTCTTACTTGCACGATTCTGCTGGGCTGAGCCGAGGGTCGCCGTGACCCACCTCAAACAACGTTATAATACAAGCATAATGACGAATCTAATTGCTTGAATTGAGTAAGCTAAATGGTATTTTTAGCATTAGCCTTTAGAGTCACTTAACCAATAAAAAATATATTGAGTTCATAGTATTTAATAAGATATTTATTGGATTTCTGAAGAAAAATAATAATAAGAGTTTATTTAGAGCTTGAGAGAAAGAAAAAAATGATGTGATAAAAAAAATTAGTAGGTTAAATATATATGTTTTAGAGAGTTTTCATTTGGTTTAAACTTTATATGATCTACTAATAATTATCAGTAACTTCCCAAATTTAAAATTTGTCAACATAATTGAATTTATTCTGGAAATTGAAATAATTTTCACATTTTAAACATCAAAAATTCTACAAATCTAAAATATTAAGTTAGATTATTCTATTCTTTTTTTTAAAAAAAATATCAGTTTTGTAAAAATATATTATTTTATTTTTTTTTGAAATTTTTTTAAACTATAAAATTAGTTGGGTCTTGAGAATTATATATATTTTGATGTGAGTACAAAACTATATTTTATTTAAATAAATATATTTTATTTTTGTAGTTTCTTAACAAATACATAATTAAAAGAACTTCAGATACACACAAGAAAATATTTTTTATAACGACAATTGTGTACTTCTAGATAGATTTGAAAGGTTAAAATGTTTGGCTCAAGTCTAATTTGCAAGTATTTATAAAATGTAATATATATGTAGAAAAATAACTTCTAGATAGAAGATAATGAGTTGTTGACAAAAAAAAAGATAAAAGATTATGAGTTATTCATAAAAAATATCGACGTTACAGGAAAATGTTAGAATTCTATTTTTTTGAAATCATAAGAAAATAACAAAAATAGTTTATATGATATAATATATATATATATATATATATATATATCTATAATAATAAATAAAAATTATAAATTTAAAATATAATGTTGTTTAATATAGCAAAAAGACAAACTGTAAATTGTTTATTACAAAATCAGAATAACAATAATTGAAAATTATGTTAAATAAAAACATTACGCAAAAAGCAGTTTCACTGATAATATATATATAAATATATATATATATATATATAAATAGTTACTATTATGAATATAAATATAATATTTCAATAAATATTACTGATTATATCTTTTATAAAAATATATATTAAAAACTTCTCATGCATAGCGTGTGTGAAAAAACTTAGTTTTATTTCAAAGTAAGAAAAAAATAGAAGTTCATAAATTCAAAAACAAGTTTCAAATTTAAAAGAGATATCCATGAAATTAATAAAAGCGATAAGATAACTATGACAGTTTAAAGCATTTTTTTTTTAGTTTCTGTGACAAAAATAAAATAAAAATTATATCAAAATGAAACAAAGTAATACCAAACACCACAAATTCGAAATATAACCAAATGATTTTTTTTAGCCGAAAAAAACAAAATGATTAGTCGTTTTGATTGGTTGGAGTTTTAAAGTTTTCAAACAAAGTTATAATTTTTTTTTTAATACAAACCAATTGTTAACAAAAAAATATAAACATAGAATACAATAGAAAAAAACTTATACCTCTCTCAAGTTTGGAGAGTGATCTAAAATGCTCTAGTGACTTCAAAAATAATCTACATACCCTCCCCATATTCTCACTACCATCCCTTATAAATCTTCTCAACTCTACCCTTCATATTATATATAATATAATAATCATTTACAAAAAAATAAAAAAATAAAACAAATTCTATTTAATTACACAACTAATTTCCACCAACCAAATTAAAACATAAACTAACTACCCAATTAAAATAACACAGCTGGACACACACTCTTCTTTCTCTCTCCCTTAACTTCTTCTTTCTCCCCCTCTTCTTCCACCATTGGCGAGAAACACAGCTCACACTGAAGGTGATATTATGCAAAATTTTATGCCATTTTCGTTTTGATGATTGAATTTTCAAGCTTTATGTAATGGACATGGTAAATACTGACTGCTTGTTCTCAATTTGGAGATTTAAAATTTATATTTAAATATTTCCGTATTTTAATCATTTGGTTAGCAAATTTGTTGGGTAAGTCTGTTAGAATATCAAATTGTTAAGTAAAGAAGATATATTGGGTGAATGAAGACAATGAGCATAAATTATGGTGATTCAGACGTAAAAACCTAACTTTCTGGGTACTACTGAGACTTATGGCATTATTGTGCCTTATTTTAACTACTACGACAACTAGTATTAATAAGATATTGTTGTATAACTATGATAACTGGTGTTACTAATATCTACTATTTTGTTCTTTCAGGAGGCAATGAGTAAAAGTCGTTGCACAATCATATGTTATGATCATGAGGGATGTTATTCAAAGGAAGGTGATGATATGAAATGGATTTCGGAAGAAGATGGAATTCCGATTTAGAGATGAAGACATCATTGGAGGAGGACACTTATAGTGGGTTGGTTGAGAGAATTTGCAGAAAGCTTATGATGATGAAGCTACAACGCAGTTGAAAATTAGTTACTTTCCTTTGGTCTTGAATCCGAAGAAACCATCATATATATGGAATGATGAAGATGCTTTTGGTTATCTACTCCAAGTAAATAAAGATCAATGTAGAAGTTTTCTACATGTGGAGCTCATCAAAGATGTTGATCAAAGTCAGGGGTGTATGCAAGTTTCAACAGAAGATCACGAAACTTATATTGATGAGGAGCTGGTTTCAAGTGGTAGAGATGGTAATGATTGTATGATGACTCTTTACACGGGGGAACCATCGGAAGACCATGAGATGCATGACCATGTTACAGATGCCGTAGAAGGAGATGAACATGTGTATGAAGATACTGAAGTAAGACCTTATGTAGGAGATGAGCATGTAAATCTTGGATGGGATGATGGTATAGATATGACTCTAGGCTAAGAATTTAGAAGTAACTCTAGTTCAGATAGCTTCACATCAGAATTATTTTGAGTATGATAAAATTAAGTCGGATACTAAGCAGTACGTGATAAAATGTTCTGGAGCAAAATATGGCTGCAAGTAGTCTGTTCGAGCTGCAAAGCATAAGAATTCATATCGTTTCATGATTAGTACTTGCAACAAGTTGCATATATGTTCTCGAGTTACTACAAGTACAAGCAGAAATAGAAGGAAAGACACACCAAGATTAGTTGCATCCTTTTTGGCCGAAGATTATCCAGGTCGATTTGACACACCAACTCCAAAAAGTTTTATCGATATGGTTCAATGAAGGATTGGTGTGAATGTGTCATACTCCTCAGCTTTGAGAGGAAAAAACCTAGCTGCTAATGATGTGCGGGGAAGTCCAGAGGAGAGTTATCGTATGTTGTATCCTTATATGCACATGCTAGAGTCCATGAATCCGGGTACACGAACTTGTGTCGAATTAGATGAGGGAAATAGGTTTAAGTATCTATTCTTTAGTCTGGGAGCTTGTAGAGAAGGATTTCAAGCGTTGACTAAAGTCATCATTGTGGATGGAACACACCTGAAGAATGTGTATGGTGGAATTCTAATTGTTGCTACAGGTCATGATCCTAATCATCATCATTATCCACTTGCTTTTGGTGTAGTTGATGATGGTGAGAAAGAAGCAAGTTGGAAGTGGTTCTTAAATCAGTTGACAGCAGCAGTACCGGATGTCCCTGAAATGGTGTTTATTTTGGACAGAAATGCAAGCTTGATCAAGTCTATACGTGAGGTTTTCCCGTCGGCAAAGCATGGGTATTGCATATGGCATGTGTCTCAGAATGTGAAACTAAATATTGCTAATCATCGAGATACATGCACAAAAAGTTTAGGGACTGCGCTCATGCTTATACCAAGAGTGAGTTCCTTACACTTTATGGTGCTTTTAGGATAAAGTATCCTGCTGCTGCCACGTATTTAGACAAAAGTGTTGAAGAGAAAAAATGAGCAAGATGCTATTTTCTAGGAGAAAGGTACAACATCGATACCACCAATTGTGCATAATCTATTAATGGTGTTTTTGTACAAGCAAAAAAGTACTCGTTGTTGCCAATGATTGATGTGATAGTAGCCGAATTGGCTGAATGGTGGAACTCCCATAGGAAGAGTTCTACAGAAGTACTGACCACCCAAAAGCTTGTACCTTTCGTGGAAACTGAAATGCACGAAAGATGTGTCATTGCAAAAACACTCACAGTAATCGAGTTAACACAGCTTTCTCCTAGAATATAATGTGATTGGACGCGATGGAAAGACTTATTTGGTTGTTATGACTAGGAAAACTTGCAGTTGCAAGTATTTTAATATAGATAGATACCCATGTGTGCATGAAATAGTTGCTGCCATCTATATGAGCATAGGAAGGGATCTCCATCTACAAGATTTTTGCTCCAAATATTATTTGGTGGAACAATGGTCATTGGCATACTGCAGGACAATTTACCTGGTGCCTCATATGTCTGACTGGATTGTTCCTAACGATATACGAGCACAAGAAGTCTTGCCTCCACGTTATGAAAAAAGGAAAGGAAAAACACAACAAACAAGATTCCCATCAGTTGGAGAATATCGTGGAAGAGGAAAAGGAAGAAGAGGAAGAGGAAGTGGAAGAGGACTGTGACGCATGTATGAATGGTTTGTGAATGATAACAGTGAAGGTTGATGTAACTTATTTGTATTATGAGCTATCATGTGCCACTGGTGTAGTTGTATGTATGAACTCATATTCTTGAAGTTTTTATTTTAGTACGACTAGTGTAACTGACATACGACTAAGTACTTTATGGAAAACTGGGTTTGAGTAGTATACCTAAGTAAAATTGGGACGACTAGTATAACTGATATACGACTAAGTACATTATGGAGAACTGGGTATGACTAGTTAACTAAGTGTTATTGAACGACTAGTATAACTGATATAACTATGTGGTTTCCTGACAAATTGTAATAAGTAATTTTAGTTCTGTTAGACCATGTATTTAATACATGCACTTAGTAATACTAAAGCTTAAATGCTATTTAGTAATGTTTAGTTTGATGAAACCCTTAAATTTCACAAATACAAAATTACAAAACTTGTCATTTTAACCATAGTAACCTTATACTTATAAGGTGAATGACACAATATTATCCTTATTGTTTAGTTTTTATAACAAATTTTGTTATTTCATAATTTTAATTGTATGAAAAGATGTTAAATGTGTCTTAGTGTTCTAATATCTTCAGTTCTACTACAAAAGAATAGAATTTTAATCGGTTTTACTAAATAAACCTAAAAACTGTTAAAATACAACTATGTGTAAGGTAGTATTACTACAAACTCGAGTACTACTATGGAAAATAATTATATTATTTTTTTAATTGACAGTATTAATTGACGGTGTTAGTTGACAGTGTTGATGGACGACGTTAATTGACGGCGTTAATTGTCGGTGTTAATTGACGGCGTTAAGTTTTATTATTTTTAAATGTGTCATTATTATCCTTGTGATTTTATTGTTACTCATAGTAATACCCAAGTTATCCAGTAGTAAAATACGTTTTTAAGTGCAAGTAATATCTTAAAAATGTAAAGTCTCAACCTGTTCAAATCATCCAAAAAACACATGTTCGAATTATCCAAAAACATACCAAGAACATTTCAAACATCCAAAAACATACAAACCATGTTCCAAAAAACATCCACAAGCTTTAAGTTCTAAGTTCTAAATATTGTTCTAACCATCCGAAACCAATAAACATCTAAGCTTTAGTCTTTGCTTTCTTCCTAGCCTTTCCGTTCTCCTCCGCTTTCTCCTCTGTTTTTCCCTCGGTAAAAGTATCCGAAACCCACTGTGATGGTACACATTTCCTCTTCCTCTTTGGAGTTTGTTTTTCTGGTGAAGTGACATTCTTCTTTGGTCTTCCCCTCTTCTTTGGTGGTGAGGCATCCTTTGATGGTGATGCATTCTTCTTCGGTCTCTTCTTTGGTGGTGAGGCCTTCTTTGGTGAGAATTGTTCATCCTCACCAAAATAAGTAACAAAATTGATAGGCTCCTCGTAGACAATCATAGCCCATCAATTTACAGAGGCTGTTTCATCATGAACTTTGTCTTCAACCGATTTTCCTTCGCCCGGTTTTTTTGGTGCCGCTTCTTCTTCCACTTCTTCAGCATCTTGTTCTTCTTCTAACAACCTTGCTTCTTCAGCTTCTTTTTCTTCTTCTAACAACCTTGCTTCTTCAGCTTCTTGTTCTTCGTGTTCCCTTCTTGCTTCTTTTAGCATTTATATGTCTTCAGCGGTTACTTTTTCTCCCATTGTTGTTTCTTCAGCAGCTTTCTCTTCTTTGTTCTCTTCTTCAGCCACTTAATATTCTTCTTCACTAGTTTTCTCATCTATTTCTTCACCCGGTTCTTTTGGTGCTGGTTCTTCAGCCGCTTCTTTCGCTTAATCATTTTCTTCTTCACCAACATTCTCTTCTCCTTTACCATTTTCTTCAACTGGTTGTTCTTCACCAACATTCTCACTAAAACCAAAATCATATAGTCTTTCTCACTCATAACCCATGTAATGTCTACGATTCAGGTCTTCAGTGACATAACCTTCAACTGTTGTTATCCTCCTATCCACTTTCTTCAATTTCTTTTTCAACAGATGCTGGCTTTTCTGCATGCCATCAAGCCTCAGTCCCATCCCATCGACCTTGGCATTTATTTTCCCAAACCTTTCTTCCATGGTTTCCATCATCCGTTTTTCAAGCCCTTTCAAAGAACTCTCAAAGCTTTCACTGGAGGCTTCTTCCACGTCTTCGGTTTGAGGCTGGACTTTATTCTTAGGGAATTCTCGAAAGGCCAAATCCCTCTCATACAACTCCTCCCAAAATATTGTCTTCTGCCTGACTGTTAAATGTTCATTCCAAGTGCCACAAATTCCCTCCTCAGCTTTATCATCTGAATCCTCTCTTAAGATCCGCACCATCATAACCTTCTCATCCACTTGTAGGTATTAAGATCGATTGAATATCCTGTCAATAAAAGAAATGCATATTAGAAAAATCATAGTGTATCTTAGTGACAAATGAAATGCATATTAGAACAATCATAATGTACCTAAGTAGTTCCAAGTGGATCATAGATCTCTTCTCGTGGATAACCTTTCATACCACTACTCTTGAACTTCTTCTAGCACATTCTAGGACACTCCTTGTCGCAGTCATCTACATCTGACTGAAATCTTTCCCTCAGTTTAGGTATGCACTCAAATGCCAGAACATACACAAGCAATTAACAGTATGTCAAATTTTCATTTATAAACCATAAAACAAATCGTAAACATATAATTACCTCCAAAGGAATTATGAATCCAAGAAAGTTGTATATCCTGTTTGCATAGCATTGCATAAGGCTATTCAGGTGATGGATCTCTTTGATATTATCCTCAAAAGTCAATCGCCATCAAGGAAAGTATTTGCACACTTCTAGATCATCCACAATCCTCAGTATGAAAGGATCTACTGGTCCACTCGCCTTTGCCACCCCTCTGATCACGGTGCTTAAGAAATATAAGACCCCCATCTTCAAGCGGTATCCACAAGCGCTCATTAGTAGAAGCTTTTGTTTCCCATCTTCAACTGTTATCCTCTTCAACTTCTTGAAGTGCCTTCTCTCAAACTTATAGCTACTCAACTTCTTATAATTATGTGGATATTCTTGGCAGTCCAATCCACAAATAAGAGCATGCTCTCTCAAAAGAATACCGGATGGGGACTTCCTTCATAACAAACCACATCGCAGATCTTTCATCAGTACTAACTGTTCAAAGAAGTAGCATCCACATACCCATCAACTTGCGGTTTGATTCTTTGGCCACATGGAAGAAGTGGTAAATTTGAGGGTTACTTTTGAACCACTCCAACTCCGGTTTAAACTCCTTCAACTTAAAAACAACTCCATCGTTGCGCTCACATAACACCTCGTCTGTATCTTGCATTGCTTCGTATACTCAGAGTTATTGAAGAAAAATTCGAGAGGTTGCATTGGTCCGCTAACCTGCAATCCAAACACATCTAGTTGTTCAAAACTATGGTAGTTAACCTCAATTGAACTAGTAATACAATATTATGCTAGTTTTCCTAGTCGTACTAGTAGTTCTCAATTCCTTTTATTACTTAAATACATCCTAATTTCGCGATTTAAAAACAACTATTGACTTCACAATACTACCATACCTTCGATGTTGTAGAGAAATCATCAGTTTCGGATCCGGCACTGAGCGACACTACCGCTTCTGGAGCCACTTCATGTTCCACTTCTCCACGCCGATTTGAGGCTTTCTTCTTGCTGAGCCTTTTCCGTTTCTGTTTTCTAACCATTGCGGTTATCTTAAACACAATCAAAATCCACACCATTTAAAACTCCCAAAATTCTGAAACAATGTATTAAAAATTGTTCTTAACTTCTACCTCTTTAATTCCCGTGACAAATATATTATACCTCATAATTACTCTATAATTACTTATATGAACTAATTATCTTTTACAAACTAGTTATTCACCGACACTAATTGTCCGACCTCCCTAATTGTCTTTTACAAACTACAAAATCTAATCGGTCTCTCCCAAATACAATTGGACTAACCTAGGACATCCAAAAAATATCATACATAAACTCACATTTAACTATAATCTGAGTTTATAACTCATCCATCAACCCCACACAATACACACCGAGAATTGGTCGAATGGCTTACCTTGAAGGAGGAGGCGACGGCACGTGGAGGAGGTGACGACGACACTCGGAGGAGATGAAGGGACCAACGAAAAGGAGATGACGACACTCGGAGGAGACGAAGGGACCAACGAGGAGGAGATGACGACACTCGGAGGAGACGAAGGGGCCGACAACAGTCAAAGGAGATGACACTCGGAGGAGAGGAGACGAAGGGACCGACGAGGAGGAGACGACAGCACTCGGAGGAGACGGCACTTGGAGAGGAGACGAAGGGACCGAAGAGAGGAAAAACCGAAAAGAAAAGTGGTAAAATCCAAAGAAACCAAAGGAAATGACAATTTTTTTTTACCCCTTAGGGTTTACTTGAGAGAGAGAGGAGAGAGATTAGGCCTTTCGTACATCCCAATATGAAACCGTAATTTTTAGGTTTCATTAAACCCTTTTTGGTCATTTCATGCTGGTGCATCAAGGGAACGGGAGTGAGCGTGAAAAGGCATGAGGAAAGGGTGTCTGGTCAAAGGGTCACCACGAATCAAGGCAACCCTTCCCGAAAGATTGCAACTGCTCGCTTGTGCCTGTTAGAGAGGCTAGGCCACACCTATAAATACCCCCCCCTCCCCACACCAGTTTCATCATCAATTTCTGCACAAGGAAAAACCATGAGAAAGAAAGAGAGAGAATAAAACCGATTTTGATTGGAAAAGAGAGAAAAAGAGAGAGATTTTCTCCGGGATTAAGTACGATATTGAAGAAGTTTCGGCCATAGATAAGGTGAAGGACCCTGTCACCCCTGATAATGTCTTAAAGGTATGTCTGGACTCTTCCCAGTCTAAATGTTGTCTTGGATCGCCAGAGATAACAGAACCAGAGTGACCGGGTCGAGTCTCACTACCCTTTGTCTTGTTCTCCTTCTCTACCCTTCTCGTATGGCTGATCGATGAGTCAAGGGTCTCGGCCCAGATTTATGTGAAGTGGTTATTCTGGGCTTGGCGATCGGTTCTTGACACGCCATAGAGTGTGTGTGAACGGTTGCAAGGGTCGGGTCGCGTAATGCGCTCGGATCAAGGCCAAGGGCCAATACGGGAATAATCATTAAAGGACTCCTCGGCCACACATGTCATGTACGGGTGCCATGAACAGACACGAACTGGATCCGCTGGTTGCGTATGGGATTATCCTTGATTAGAAACGATCCAAGGTAGAATGGCCAGTTGGGCCGTGGGTGGTGCTTGTCTTGATGCACGATGACAAACGTACCATGGATGGAACTGACCAGCGGTTGGTGTCTGTCGCAGGGTCAGTAATAGTTCTGTGGTCGAACAGCAGGACTTGTGAACCATTGCGTCTGTTCGGTGTATTGCACCCTTTGGGTCAATAGCTTTCACAGTCGGTAGCAATCAGACATGATGAACCTGTGTGAGTGTCTAAGCGTACCATGGACATGTTAAGTCATGTTCATGGCCGGTAAAACCTTTTCGGTTCGAAAACATGGTCCGGTTGTGTAACTGAAGCAGTGATGCGGTTGGCCGAAAGGCCGATACGTGCCAAGGAGTGTTGCAGTCATTGGCCGTTGGTTCCTTCAGATAAACGGTTCGTCTGTTTATCCCTAAGGCTACCTAGTTGATACTTAGTCAGTGGGGCGGTTGGTTGAATGACGAAGTATGACTGAAGAAATTCTTAGGCTAAGTTAGGATAGGCTTCGACTATACTAACAGGGTAAAAGGTTCTGGGGAGCATATGCATAGTTCGGTTAAAGGATTAGACCTAATACTGATATGCTTATCTATTTTCAGGACATGAGGTTGGTCTGGATACGAACCAAGCTTAGGTGCACAGTCTGGCGATCCTCTGACGGAGTTTGGTGTGTGTTAGGAGCTCTGAATAGATTATGATCGGTCCATGTAAAGCGTACGGGCAAACTTTAGCATGTTGTATCGAATCTTTATGATATTAATAAAAACATTTCCTTAGATATATATCCTTTAGTTCCACATAAATTGTAGATATGGAAACCTCTTGGAATAGTTTTATTAGGATGTTGTTTAGGGCCTTAGTTTCAAGTCGTAGAACTCGGATCGGGGTGTTTCAGATGAGTCGCATTTGAGGTCTATTTATAATCTCCACTTTGATATCCCTCTGAGCACCCGCATATCTCTCATAACTGATATTCCAATCTATAGAATTCATCTCTCAATCTTCAATAATATTAACAAGAAAAACAGAATATGGTAAATGTGCTATTACGATCATCACCCAAAGCTGCACCACAATGAATCTTTCATAATTCATGGATGAATAAAGAGAGAAAGTCACATGTTAAGTCGCATCTCCTCTCCAATGACACTACCAAATCAAATCTTATGAAATCCAGTAATTTAAAAAGGAGAAAGTAAAGACTTGTATGATGACTGCCCAATCAAATCGTAGATCCCTAAACCGCTGCTAATCAAGCTCCCACTTTAAATCCCACCTCCCTGATCTGGAATGACGAAACTCAGTTCTCCATCCGAGATCGAAAACAGATCCTCTTATCAAAAAATACTTTGAATCTGAGATCCAGTCCATATCGAAACCAAATATCATCAATTTCAATCCAAATTAAATCCCACAAAAATTGAACCCAAACAAAGACAAGACAAAACCCCAGGTCGAAGAAACAATCGTTAGAACCGCAACAAGGATCCAAGTTGAACCTCCATATCAGAAGAAAAACTGCAAATCAGACCTCCGACCAATGCATTAAAACCTAGTCTTCATCTCTGTCGCCGCCAGGCGGTGTCGAGAGATTTTTTTCGGATCTTTAATTAAATGTTTGCTTGTTTCATAAAAAATGCTTACAAATAGACAAATCCTTGTTGATGTTGAAGAGGAAGATAAACTTGAGGGAGATTGATCTCGAATGCCCCTCCCTCCTCTCCTAAAATCTGATATACCCTTGTTATAAAAATGAATTTCTTTTTCAATTTTGTTTTCGATCAATACGGGGGTAACCGTCACTCCCCGACCACTAACTGATCCAGCTAGCACACTTGGTCACCAACTAGCCTCAGCTGCGGGTCACTCCCTCCAGCTGGCCGTGAGCTGATCTAGCTGACCCAGCTGTAGTGTCACTTTCCTAGCTGGAGTATGAGCCCCCGTCTATCCTTAGCTAGTGTTTCACTCGGGTTCAGCTCTTTTTCCCTCTAATCTAGCTTGGATAGAACTTGCATCCTTGCCGGTTAGCACCCTCATGGACCATTACGCTTATGATTGATCTCACTCGAGCCGATCCTTATCGTTGGGCATTATGGTTCATGCCCCGAGACTTAGTGGGAGTTGGGGACGTTACAGGTATCCCCCACCAATGAAGGTTTCGTCCCCAAATCCGACTGGTATTCCCACATGGCCATTTCAAACCATTCTGGGTACTCAGCCTTCAACTTATCCTCGGTTTCTCAAGTTGTTTCTTCCTTCCCATTGCAATTCCACACTACTCTTACAATGGGAACGGTGTTCTTCCTGGTTGCTTTTTCCATTATGTCCTCAATCCTCACCAGCCTCGTTTCCAAAGTCAAGTTCGGTTTCAGATCTGATGGCAACTCAGGTTCGAGCACATCCTGGTCAGATAAGCTTTTGCGGAGCTGGGATACATGGAACACATCATGAAATGCTTCCATTTGCACCAATAGGTCTAACTTGTAGGCCACCACTCCAATCTTCTTGAAGACCTTAAATGGTCCTAGGTATCTAGGGTCTAACTTTCTCCGTTTGGATACTCTAGTCCGGCCCTTGAAGGTGATCATCTTAAGGTAGACCCAGTCCCCTTCCTGAAACTCGACTATCCTCTTTCTACCCGCATAGCTTTTATGCCGGTCATGTGCCCCTTTCATTTTTTTTTTGAGGAACTTAATATTCTCGGTAGTCTCATCCACAATGGCCGGACCGATTATGCTTCTTCCCCAACTTGTGTCCAGCTTTATGGGGTTCGATACGGCCTCCCATACAATGCCTCATAGTGGGACATATATATAACTGACTGAAAGCTATTATTATAGGCACATTCAGCGAGAGGTAAGTACATTTCCCAAGAGTTTCCCCACTCTATGATGCAGGCTCTCAACATGTCCTCCAAGGTTTGTATGGTCCTTTCCGACTGACCGTCAGTCTGTGGATGATATGCTGTACTCATCTTCACCTTTGTTCCCAAAGCCTTCTGGACTTCTTGCCAAAAGTGTGAAGTGAATCGGCCATCTCTATCCAAGACGATACTAGCCGGTACACCATGAAGTCTCACGATTTCATTGATGTATTTTTCGGCCAACTTCTCCACTCCATCAGTTTTCTTGATGGCCATGAAATGAGTGGACTTAGTGAGTTTGTCTACAACAACCCAGACTGCATCCTTTCTGGTTTTGGTTGTGGTTAACCCGGTCACAAAGTCCCTTGTGATGTGGTCCCATTTCCATTCCGGGATGGGTAGGCATTGTAGCAGGCCACTCGGCACTTGGTGTTCTGCCTTGACCAGTTGACATATTGGACAACACGAGACCCACTCGGCTACATCCCATTTCATACCAACCCAAGGATAGTACCGTTTCAGATCACGGTACATCTTGTTGAGTCCGGGATGTATGGAGCATTTGGATTCATGTGCTTCCTTAAAGATCTCTTCTTTCAATAGCTTATCATCCAATACACAAACTCTTCCATGGACCACTATAGTCCCATTGTTAGAAGTTTGGTACTTGGTCTTGTCATTGTTCAACACCTTCTTAAGATTCTCGTCTTACTCTTGAGCAATCTTAATTCGTGTGAGCAAATCGTCCTGGTCAGCCGCTCTTAGACCTAGAGGTTCGACATCGGTGGACAAGGCATTCAGATGGAGAGTTCCAATCATGTTGACCATAACTTCCGCATCTTTCCTAACTTCCACCTCTGTTCTCCTCCTGCTTAACGAATCGGCCACAGAGTTGGCTTTCCCTGGATGATAGGCTAAATCTAGATAATAGTCATCCACCAACTCCATCCATCTCTCTACCTTATATTGAGTTCGGGCTGCGTGAGCACATATTTCAAGCTCTTATGGTCCGTAAAGATTTATACCTTGGCCCCATAGAGATAGGGTCGCCAAATCTTTAGACCGAACACCACTGCCGCCATCTCCAAGTCATGCGTGTGATAGTTTTCCTCATGTTTTTGGAGTTTTCTTGATGCATAGGCAATCACTCGCCCCTTTTGCATTAAAACACACCCCAAGCCTGTGATGGAGGCTTTTTTGTACACCATATACGGTTCATTGGCCTCTGGAAGGGCCAAGACCGGTGCACTGGTCAGCATGTCCTTGAGTTTCCTAAAACTATTATCACATGCTTCCGACCACACGAATTTGACTCCCTTTCCGATTAGCACAGTCATGTTCTTTGCCATACTTGCAAAACCGTTCACAAACTTCTTGTAGTGTCCGACCAGCCGTAAGAAGCTTCTCACTTCCGTGGCACTTTTCGGTCTGGGCCATTCTTTAATGGTGTTAAAACTGATTTCTCTACACACAGTGGCGGAGGCACAAACTTTTTGTATTGGGGTAAAAAAAAAAATCAAGTTTATAAATTATCAGGAAAACTACAAATATATTTTACAATCATATGTAGCTTAAAACTTTTTTTTATCACAGTTTCATTTACTAAATCTTTAAATATATGTTATTCGAGAAGATAAATAAGACAATCACTTAAAAATTGATCATCAATTACTTAAAAATTGATCACCGATGAGATTCAGTAATATTGTCTTGACGATATTTATTCCTAAAAAACAACTCTCAATGGTTGTAGTAGCAACATGCAAAATCAAAATTTACTTCAAAAGCCTATAAATCAAATGATGAGAAAAATATTTAATTTCTAATTTCTACCATCACCAGTGATAGCTCTAAGAAATTTTTCAAATAAACAAACATGTCATCTTTTTGTAAATTATCAATATAATTATATGTGGGTTAGATTTCAAGATGTTTTCAGATTTAATCAGTTTAACTAATATTTAATAGTAACCCTCCTCTAAAATATAAATTAACTAATATTTTTGTGACCAAAAGAAAATTAACTAACATTTAAAAGTAACTTATAAAAGTTATTCATTGTTTTATTATTGTAGTTGAGTTTAAATTTAATTTGAACCTAAGTTGTAACCCTCTAAAAAAATAGTAAACTCAGTAAATACTATGGTTAAATTTTACCTTTACTTAATGTTTTATAATTGTTTTCTATGGGGTCTGTTGGGGTTAAAACCCACCCCTCGAAGATTGACGGATCGAGAAGTCTAAATACTTATACGGAATGCTTATTCGAGGGTCGAACCAGGTAGCCAACTTCCTTGAGAAAGTATTGGGCTAGCTGGAAACTCATACGAAGACACGAAAATTCATAGAAAGACATTTAAACTCGTACAAAAGATATTAAACTCGTACGAAAGACATTTAAAAAAAATACAAAGACATCTAAACTCGTACAAAAGATATTTAAACGTGTACGAAAGACATTTAAACAAATACGAAGACATTTAAACTCATATGAAAGACTCCCGGGCCACCAGTTCTTGGACCAGGCCGCCAGTTTTTTTTGGACCAGTCCAGGGTAACTCGTCATCTGAGGATCGACAAAGTTAGGACCCTTGCATGGAGTAAGTCCACGGTGAATGTCTTGGGCTTCCAAGAAACGACCCCAAAGATCTTCGCTCTTGAAATTAATTTTCTTCAAAGCAATGGCACTAGCTACCTCATGAAAGTCACTTATCCACTCTGGAAAAGGATGAGAAGCTGCAAAAGAAGATATAACAAGTTATGAAGCATTCAAGAGTATTTAAAGAGAAATGAAAAAGCAATCAAGCAATCATTTACCAGGATCTCTCCAGTCGGACCGAATCCTGCCTTGAAACTCAGGGGATTACAATTATCGCTAAAACCCTCGGAGAAACGGCTAGCGAGTTTGGTTTTCTGGGAGACATAAACAAACGAAGACCCCGAATGAACCTTCATGACGTAGAAGAGGTTTAACAAGTGACGTAACTTTAACTCTATCCCACATTCAATGCCGGGGACCACCACACCCATCAGTTGTTGCATCGCTTGCGGAACGAGCTGCGAGATAGCGACCTCGAAGTAGTCTAAGAACTTGAGTATCGGTTTCGGAACCGGGAACCAAAGAAAGGATTCATAGAACAAACTTTCGTACAAAGAAAAATGTCCTGGCGGACTTCTGTCTATCCGATCGTCGTTGTTAGGCAGAAGGAATGAAACATTGTTCGGGATCCGGAAATGATACCTCAGATCATTCAAGGACTCTTCGGTGCTCCGAGTAGCGCCCAAAGGAGCATCATTCCTTGACCTCAAACTTCTTTTGTTGGATTTCGGTTGTGAAACCCGATAGCTTGAGATTGGTGCACCCCAATACTCATCTACCTCGCCCGGAGAACGAGGCTCCCACTTAACTGGGTGGTCTTCCGGAGACTGTAAGTCGGGGACCCTGCCGTCTTGCTCACAATCCCCCTCACCTCTTGGCAAACAACAATCATCACCAACTAGAGGAAGCACACCCCTTCCGCTAGAGCATGGCTGACCACCATCTCTCTGACACGATTCATCACCCGAACAAGACATATCTCCACTCCGGTCGCACAGCTCGCCACCATGATATGGAGAAGGCAGCCGCCACCACTAAGTGAAGGCATCCCACCATTTTCGCCAAAGGCCAGGCCACTGTTCGAACTGCATGAAGGCAGGACGCCATTCTCTTCGAAAAACAGGCTGCCATTATCAGATTCCAATGGCAGGTCGCCAAAACCAGCACTCCAATGCTGCCCGCCACTTACGGTCGTACTGGTTGGAAAGAACTCATTCAGTAGTGCCTCATCAAAGTGTGCATCCGGAATGTAAACGAACTCAATCGGGGCGTCCGGAAGATCCTCAAAAGTAATCTCAAATAAGTTTGATGAAAGACCAGAAGTTCTGGAATGTTCATAATGAGAGCTATACATTGCAAATAAGAATATAATGAGTTTGAAGAATGAAGAAGAAGACAACTCATGATATAGGAAAGAGGGCATAGATTCCTGTAAAAACATAGTGGGACCTATCTCGGAACAAAGAAAAAGAAAGAAACGAAAACTCGGAACTAGCCTCTTGGCATACGACCTACCTTGTCAATCCATCAATCCTGATAACGCTTTACTCAAAGCTAATTGCTTCAACAAACGAAAGCAACAAACTAGGGGGCTAACTGTTGGGGTCAAACCCCACCCCTCGAAGATTGATGGATCGAGAAGTCTAAATACTTAGACGGAATGCTTATCCGAGGATCGAACCATCTAGCCAACTTCCTCGAGAAAGGATTAGGCTAACTGGAAACTCATACGAAGACACGAAAACTCATACAAAGACATTTAAACTCGTACAAAAGATATTTAAACTCGTACGAAAGACATTTAAACTCGTACGAAAGATATTTAAACTCGTACAAAAGACATTTAAACAAATACGAAGACATTTAAACTCATACGAAAGACTCCCCGACCACCAGTTCTTGGACCAGGCTGCCAGTTTTTGGACCAGTTCGCCAAGTATTGGACCAGGCCGCCAAGTATCCTCTTTGATTTGGTCGAACAATTCATCTATCCGAGGTAACAGGTACTTGTTCTTCACAGTAACCCGGTTATACCTCGGTAGTCTATGCACAACCGGAAGCTCCGATCCTTCTTTTTGACAAATAAGACCGGTGCTCCCCAGAGGGAACTACTCGGCCTTATAAAGCCTTTCTCAAGGAGTACCTCTAAATGCTTCTTAAGCTCGGCCATTTCATCCGGAGCCATTCTATAAGGTGCCTTAGAGAGTGGTGTCATACCTGGTTCTAGTTCTATGGTGAATGGATCCACCCTATCAGGTGGGAAGCCGGTCAAGGACGAGAACACATCCCCAAACTCCCTGACAACCGGTATGGTATCCATCTCAGCCTCTTTTCCCACTTCCGAGATGTTGATGGTGGACAAGTATGCCTCGCACCCCTTCATTAACATCCTCTCTGCTTGAATGGCCGAAACCAACAAGCTACCCAAGGTCGGTCGGATTTCTTGGAATTCCAACGTCCCTCCATCCCTCTCAAACTACACACGTCCCCGGTAGCAGTCAAGAGTCACCTTGTTTCTTCCCAACCAGTTCATCCCCAAGATCACCTCGTGATTCTTGAGGTTGATGACTATTAGGTCAGCAGGCATTTCGGTTCCTTTAACAAGGACCGAGAGCTTACTTATCAGCCCCATAGGAGGCATGACTTGATCATCGGCTGCATTTACTATGCTACCTTCCATGGTGGTTTCCGTCCTGATCTTTCCCCTTAATACCAATTCCGGACTCACAAAACTATGTGTAGCCCCATAATTAAACATAGTGTGTGCTTCGACACCACCTACACTTAGGGTCCCTACACATTCCTAGAATGCTAAGGATTTCTACCCCTTATCATTATTCTAATGCAATGTATAAAATCTTGAGGACTAGGCTCGGGTCATAACGTACCACTGATTGCGTTGAAGGTACTGGCTTCCCCAGTATCCTTAGAAAGCACGTAAATCTGTGGCACCCCGGCTAGCCTTCCGGCTTGAGCCGTAGGGACTGCCTCACCGGGATTAATTCTCGGGTTTCACTGTCTACCCCCTTGCTGCGTGGGACATTCCCTTGCGAAATGCCCGGTCTTACCGCAGTGATAGCAGGTCTTACCGGATTCACTGGTCATCCCTTCTCTCAGCCTAGGGCAGTTCAAGACACTATGGTCCATCCTGCCGCACTTGGCACACGCACCCATTGCCTTTCAGAACTTTCCATTGTGCCTTCTGCCGCAACTGGGGCAATCGGATGGTCCAGGCCATCCTTCTCCTGGTCCCACTTTCTTTCGTGGCCACCAGGTTTATTCCTTGGCTATTCTTTGCTTGGGCCTTAACCCGGCTCTCCTCGGCCAAGATGACCTCTAGTAAAGCAGCCCGTTCCAATAATTTCAATACGGAAGCAAACTTCCAAACCGAACAGTGGACTCAGAGTTCGACCTTTAGTCCCGGAAGAACCGCTGGACCTGGGTAGACTCCTCCTTTAACTCCTGTCCTTTGTATTTACGTAGACAGTTAAATTTCTCCTCATTTAATTTCCAACTGGCCCAATGCCTGAGTCGGACAGTACTTGCGGTTGAATTCCGTCTCAAATTCTGCAAAAGATGTTAGTTTGCCCCAATGCGCATATCCACCGTAAGCCACCAGTTATGGGTATTCCCTTTCAAGAAATGGACTGCTATGTTCTTCCTGTAGTCCTAAGGACATCGGGTCGAGCAGAAGTTCCATACCAGACGGCTCCTCCACTTCTCCGCTTCAATGAGATCTATGCTCCCTTTGAAGTGTTTACTTTTCAATCGGGAAATGTGATCCAGTATGATCAAATAGTTTACTCTACGGATCACATGAGGCGGGTTTATCTCAACCACATCCTCGTCCTCGACTTGCTGGGCCCCTTTCAAACTTCGGTAGTCTCCATTCCCGGGGACTATCCCACGGTAGGATTCTCTGCCGGTGTGAGGGTATGAGTGAATGTGGTCATCTGAGTCATGAACATTTTCAGGGCTGCCCACATCTCTTCTGTATAAGGGAGTGTAGGGTAGTTTACACCACCAGCCTCAGTGTTAAATCCAACATGACCCCGGTCTATGTTGGATGACTCGACCATTTCATCATCTTCCACATGCTCGGTCCCATTCACCCCCGTCTGGGTCTGAGTGATTGGGGGAGGAAGTACCGAACTGGTTTCCCCATTCCCGAACACAGGTCCAGTCGGATCAGCAACCACTTGGTTGGATGTTCCTACTCCTGTCGGAGTAGTCTCCAACACGGTTCTCTTAGACTTCCTCTTCTTAGAGGTTTTGGTTTTCCCACCCTACAAGTTCACGTTATATTAGAATCCTCTAACAACCTATTGAACCAAGGGTAACACGAAAAATCTAACACTAGTCCTTCGGCGCCTGACGTGTGTGTGTATTCTCCCATAACCTCACTGTCCTAGAATCAAGCATGCTCTGATACCAACTTGAAACACCCCGACCTGAGTTCTACAACCAGACGGTCGTCCCCCTAATCAACATCCTAACAAAACTATTCCAGGAGGTTCCCATATCTACCATTTATGCGGAACTAAAGAAGATATACATAAGGAGAACTCTTTATTAATATCATAAGGATTCGATACAACCGATCCTATTATATCCAGAACTCTTAACACACCAAACACAGTCAGAGGGCCGTCGGACCGTGCACCTCGGCTTGTTCCGTATCTGGACAAACCTCATGTCCTGAAAAAATATAAGCATATCAGTATTCGGTCTAATCCCGTAACCGAACTATGCATATGCTCCCTAGAACCCTTTATCCCGTTACTATAGCCAAAGCCTATCCTTATTTATCCTAAAACTTTCCTCAGTCGTACTAAGTCATTCAACCAACCACCCCAGTGACTAAGTAGCAACTAGGAAGCCTTAGGGATAAACAGACGAATTGTTTATCCGGAGGAACCAACTTCCAATGACCGCTGCACTCCTTGGTACGTATCGGCCTTTCGGCCGACTGCAGCAGTATTTAGGTTACATAACCAGACCATGTTTTCTGACCGAAGAGGTTTTACCGGCCATGAACATGACATAATCTGTCCATGGTACGCTTACACACTCGCACCAGTTCATCATGTCCGATTGCTACCGACCGTGAATGATATTGACCCAAAGGGTACAATAAGCCGAACGGACGCAATGGCTCATAATTTGTGCCTGTCCGACCACAGAACTTTACTGGCAATGCAACAGACACCAATCGCTGGTTGGTTCCATCCATGGTACGTTTGTCACCGTGCATCAGGACAAGCACCACCAATGATGGCCCAACTGTCCATTCTGCCTTGGATCGTTTCCGATCAAGGCTAATTTCATAAATAACCAGCGGAGCCAACTCGCATCTGTTCATGGCACACAGACTTGACATGTGCGGCCGAGGGGTCCTTTAAGGATTCTTCCCGGATCGGCCCTTGGCCTTGATCTGATCACATTACGCGACCTAACCCTCGCAACCGTTCAAGAACCGATCACCAAACGCAGAATAACCGCTTCACATAAGTGTGAGCCGAGACCCTTGACTCGTGGATCAGCCGTACGAGAAAGGTAGAGAAGGAGAACAAGACAATGGGTAGCGAGACTGAACCCGGTACCATTGTTAGACTGGGGAGAGTCAAGACATACCTTTGAGACATTATCAGGGGCGACAGGGTCATTCCCCTTATCTATGGCTGAAACTTCTTCTATATCGGAATTATTCCCGACCGAAGTCTTTCCCTCTTTCTCTCTTTTCCAATCAAGATCGGTTTTATTCTCTTTCTTTCTTTCTCACGGTTTTCCTTCTGTAGGCACTGATGATGAAACTATGGTATTTATAGGTGTGGCTTGGCCTGTCTAACAGGCATAAGTGAGAAGTTGCAACCTTTCGGGAAGGTTGCCTTCGTTCGTGATGACCCTTCAACCAAGGACTCTTTTCCCATGCCCTTTCACGCTCACACCCGTTCCCCTGTCGCACCAGCTCACCTCTGGGGGTAACCATCACTCCCTGGCCACTATCTGACCAAACTAGCTCACTTGATCACCAACTGGCCTCAGCTGCAGGTCACTCCCTCCAGCTGGCTGAGCTGATCCAGCTGGAGTGTCACTGTCCTAGCTGGACTGTGAGCTGCCCTAGTTGTCCTCAACCAGTGTTTCACTCGGCTTCAGCTGATTTTCTCTCTAATCTAGCTCAAACAGGACTTGCATCCTTGCCGGCTAGAATCCTCATAGACCATTACCCTTATGATCGATCGATCTCACTTTACCCGGTCCTTATCCTTGGGCCTTATGGTCCATGCCCCTGGCCTTAGTGAGAGTTGGGGACGTTACGTCATCTGTAATTGATGAGATCCTCCCTAGATCGACACTTTTTGAGTTGACGCTTGGATAGATATGTGGCTGATGAAGCCGTGATGATGGGTGAGAGAATGATGATTGAATGGTTTAACCAGAAGCTTGTGGAAAGAGTTCCTGAAACGGGTTTAATCTCTTGTGGATATTACACACCAAAAGAAACTAAGGATTTTGCTGGATATGACACACCAATAATATGATCCAAACTTAAGAATGATTTTTACAAACAGTTAGATAAGTTTTACAATGAGAAAACACGAAAATATAAAGGCAAGAAGAGACCAGTCTTGGTACATGCACAAACACTGTCTCAAAAACAAAAAGAATTAAATGTAAGTTTGAATTTGAAAAATAATCCTTCTTCTTCTAATTTTGAATTATTCTTGCTGGACCTCGGGGTTTGATCTTTAGAAGGATGATTTAAAATAAGGCATAAGTCTCATTAAATCCTTCTTAGTCCAATGGAAAAAGAGCACTTGATGCACTACTTGTCCATTTATTGATGCCCTTGAATTCATATCACAACCAATGAGATTTTGGATTTTCAAGTCTGCTTAAGTATTCCTCTGAGTGCTTCATTAAGTTCTTCTGGTGCAACTAAAGTTTCCTCAACTACAAACTGATCTTCAGCTATAAGCTCGTTTCCTTCTAGTTCATGCTCCATGTCTGTGGTTCTGCCCATGATCATATCATCTCCTCTCTCTTGAAAAGGATTTGACCTCAAATCTGTTTTATCTGCATGGACACAAAACAAGTTAGCACTCGCAGAATTATGTAGAATTAAGGAATTACCTCCAAATCTGTTTAGGCTCGGCATTGGCTTGTATGTTGCATCTGGTGGTGCTTCTTTGGCCAGTATGAAGCAGTTGACGTCTTTGTGTCTATCCTGGTCCACAGTAGGTGGCCTGACACGTTTATCTTCTTCTCTCTTTTGGATTCTTCTTGTGCACTTCAAGGCTTCTCTAAAATCTACATTTGGCTCTCTTCACAAAGACAAGCGAATCATATATGTGTGATCAGAAACAAAAGGATACTTGAGAACATAGATACTTTCCTTAAAATGTTTAAGTTCTACCTCTGGCTCGTATTAAAATTGGTTGTATCCATCCATGGCATAAAGTTTGTGCTTGATCAGTGAGAACTTTTCTGGTCTGATGATGTACTAGTTTTCTTTCTTCTTTGTGTTCCCCATGTCTTGCATCAGAACAAGAAAAAGTATACCAAGATTCTGGTTGTAGTTTGAAAGGCTTACCTTATTGGGAATTGTAGTTTGATTTGAGCATAAGTAATGCATCTGGTGGTTCATCTTTGGACATTGAAGAGGATTTGAATATGTCCCTACTCTCCTTGTAATATTCCATTGTGCTCCTCCTGATCTCAGGTTCTTGAGTTTGGTAGTTTCTTGGGTTGGTGACAGCATCATACTCTCTTGTTTCATAAAGCCTGATCTTTAAAACAGTTTAACCAGTACCAACAGAAAGCAAATTAGGCTTCATTTGTTTTTTGGAGTCTAAATTATTACCTAGAGTTTGTTGCTTTGGTTTTGGAATTCGGTGGCTTATATCTGGTGAATTCTTCTTGATTTGAATAGAACATGTGAGTTTTTCTCCTTGACTATGAATCAGCCCTGCATTTCCTCTAGTGACATCTCCAATTTCACTCATGGTTCCTTCTTTGGGTTCTCTGCGAATGGGTTGAGGCTGTTGAAAATCTTCTGGCTTTCTTTTGATCGCCAATGTATTTAGTGCACTTTCATTTCCTTTAAAGTCATTCTGGCTTTGAGATTGAACCTCAAATGCACTACTCTTGGATGTTACTTTTATCAGGTACCTTTGCTTCTCCATGGCTCCTGTTTATTTTTGAGAACTCATGGGACATAACAAGTGCATTATACTTAAACTATGACCTGTTATGAAATTTTGCCAATATGGAATCTGGTACTGAGGTTTACTTATTCTGGTATCAAGCCATAGGTGTTGTGCTGCATCTAAACCACGTGCACCACCTGATCTTGCCCCAAGAGGAAGATTTGAGATTTGCCTCTGATCCGTGATATAGTTTGGCCCTTCTTCTTGCTCTACGAGCTTCCTTAGTATCTCAAGATCCTTATCCAAGTGTTCTTTTCCAGGTTCTGAACCTGCATCAATGCCTTTTGACCGAGACAAGTGTATTATACTAGAACTAAGGACATTAAGAACATTTACAGAACCATCACTCTCATTAACACTATTCTTTTGCAGTTCTAGAAAAGTATGATCTGTTTTCTTTTAGTTGTACATTCTCTAGCATAATGACCACTGTTCTTACACTTAAAATATGTTACCTCTAGTAATTTCAAATTGTTAGAAGACTTATCTTAAGTGTGCTTCCCTCGTGGTTTAGTAACGGTGAACTCAGTTCTGATTGATTCGAATTATACAGATCAACTTGAGCACTTGATTGCTTCCATTGCTCTCTGCCTCTTGGGGATTTCTCTTGTTCCTTTCTTTGCCGAGTTCAGCTATACTTCTGGTTTAAGTTCTGTTGAAAATTTTGTTGAAAGGAATCAATTCTTTCATCCATTATCGGTTCCATCTGATCCATAAACGCTTTCACCAACACTTTGTTGTTCTTGTTGCTGGTTTCTTTGCCATGTTCAATCGTCTTGCTCACTCCTTTTTCAGCTTTGAAATCTATTGAGGTTGTGTCCTTCTTTCTGAGGAGTTTTGAAGCAGAGTGGCTTTTTTCCTTCGGCTTGGGCTCATACTGATCCATTAGGAGCTTCTTCAGTTCTTCTTGTAGTACAAGCGATCATACTGCTATTACAACCACGACTAACAAACTCTTCCTGTGAGCTGGCCAATTGCATAAGCCAACCTTTTCTCCTTTCTAATGCTGTTGTAGTAAAACCAATATTCCATGTTTCTTTGCCACTCTAGATAGCTTCTTTTTCCTGAAAATGAATAGAGTTGGATTTCATTAGCAGATTTATGATAAGAAGAGTTGATACAAGCATGAGGCAGTCTCTCGGCTGGTGGTCTACTGATGTTAAAGGCTGTCGTGGTTCAAGCAGGGAGGAGCCGGTTTGTCTGAGCTACTCGTGACAAAGGGGATTTCAAGAGATGATGAAGCGAAGTGTACCATACAAGTTGTTGATGGACTTGTGATAAAATACGAGATTCTCAAGGCTAGGAGGTTTGGGGCTCAACTAGAACAAGAGAAGAATAAGCTTTGCACAGAAAACTTAGGTTGCTATAGAAGAAGTTCAATATTTTATTGATGATAAAAGTTTAGTGATTACTAAACTGCAAGGGGACTTTATTAATATTCCTATCAGCTGTGACCTCTTAGGTCTAACAAAATAAATACAAGAAATATTCAACATATTACATCTACTGAATTATGGAAAGAATACAAAACAAATAAGACCCAAGAATCAAGAAAAAACCGTTAGTCACATAAGATATATATAAATTCAAATGACTTATCTTGGTTACATACAGTCGAGGTTGGCAGCTCCTCTGGTCCATTGATTTCTTGTGTTGCATCAGGGCCCTAGATCTTTATACGAGATGATCAAGATGTTAGCTTGGGCTGTGCTTGAAAATAAGGGTCATTCGTCTTGTTTTTGAGTAGACCCATTAAGCTGATCTTGTAACTTGGCCATCTGGTCTAGTATTGTTTGAACTGGTTTTTTGATCGTCTTGGGCAGATATTATCTTGCTTAAACCAGCTTCTTGGTCGTCTTGGTGTTTTGGACGATGGAATTGATTTCCATGAATCTTGGTTAAGTCAGATGAATGATCTTCTTGAATGGGTGTGATATGGATCAGCTTGTTTGGTTCCTGGTTGCCGAGTTTGACTAGGATCTCCTGAATGCTTTGGTTGTACTTGTGTTGTAGAGTCCTTGCTCGCCCTCGGGTCATGGCTCTTGTGTCGGGTCTGATTCAGCTGGGTCCTCATCTGGTCCTGGTTCCTCTTCTTGGGCCGTTTCCGTATGGAGAGCATCTTGAATAGTCGAGGGCATGTTTAGCGATATTTCATCTTGGAAGCGCGACTCGAACCATAATGCCTTTCTCAAAGCTTTGAGTGCAGCTTCATCGCTAAGCCCGTCGATCTTCAATGCGAGCGCTTTCAAGAGTCCCATGAAGTTTTGAAGATCCTCCTTTTTTGACCTTAGGATATGGTCTAAAGGTCTGCATCGGATGTTTCTTGGCTCATAATCATCGAGGAACGTTTAAGGAAAGCCGAAGAAAGCTGTTCGAAGTTGTCAATGGAATCTCTTTCTAGCCGTGAGAACCATTCGAGTGCGGCCCCTTTTAAGTTCTCTGCGAACAAAAGGAAGAAACCAGCATCTTGTCCTTCGTCTTGAATTTGGCTCGGTCCATCGTAATGCAGAAAGCCGTTAGGTGAGCCTTTGGTTCTGTTGTTCCATCGTAATGGGGAACCTTTATCTTCCTGGGATCGGAAACATTAGTTGGGGTGATATGCGTTGTGAATGGAGGCTTCTGTATTTCCTCGAGAACGTGATCTATCTCCGGAGCCGAGCTGGTTGCTCAATGGTTTGGGATCTTATGATCTTCATCTCATCTCGGGCTTGGAGTAACGGTTATCCCATCTCATTGTGCTCATCCTATCTCTTTCCCTTTCGGACTTCGTTTTCCTCAGGTCGAGCCGATATCCTACGACCTGCAGTTTCTTGCTCCTGTCGAAGCCAAAGGAGATTCTCTTCTTCTTCCGAGAGTTCTCGGGTGTCCTGCTCTTCTCTGATCTCTCCATATTTGAGTTGTTCTTAGGCGAGATCTTGGGGAGAAGAGTTATCTCCATTTTTTGCTGGGCATTATCTTCAGAAACGTTTGTGAAGGAAGATCTGCTAGCTCATCCGCTCCCTTGTGGGGCTCGACGAAGCGGTGGGGGTAGCGGAGGATGAGTTCTCTGCACCACCCGGGTTTGCTCATTATTTTGTTAGCTGTTCGCCTTGAGGGAATCCTTGGTGTATCACGAGGAGTTTCGAAATAGAGGCGTCTTGCTTGAGGAGGGTTTTTTTCTAAAGCGTTTTCTCCGTGACAAGGTTCTCTCGTTTCTTTGTATCTCCTCTAGTTGTAGAGTCAGGGAGTTATTCAGCTTCTCTTGCTCTTATGTATTCTTCCGCAGAGCTTCCATCATAGTCCTTAGCTCCGCAATCGAAGCTTCAGCCACTTCCGCGCCGCCTACGATCTGCAGCTGCGGATTTGCACTGAGAGATTCTGCTATCTCCGTGTGCCGATCCCCGTTGACAATCATCTCTTCTGATCTCGTAATTACTCACTCTTAAGAATAAGAAAAACTATGAGTCCCCACAGAGAGCACCAAATTGTGGAAATTGAAACTCACAAACTAAATGTAGAAAGTTTGAATTTAAGGATCCAAAATTTCTGGGAATAATTCTAGAAAAGAGATTGTAAAAAGACTTTTATTGACTTATATGCAATTCAGCTCGGAGAATTATTCATTTCCAGCTCAGAAAATATGTAAACATTCACCTCGGAGGTTTGATCAATTCAGCTCGGGGAATTGATCAATTCAGCTCGGAAACATGTGTCTCACTTCAGCTCGAAGGATTTCAGCTTGGAAACACGCGCTTCAGTGCAGCTTGGTCAGAGCTGAATTCAGGTCAGGGACCGTACGGCCGTGCTGATTCAGCTCAGATCCACCACAATTTCGGCTTGGGTCCAAGCTGAATTCAGCTCGGGACCTGATATATCATGGTTTATATGGTTTCTAACCATGATACAAGTTGTGTTTATAAAGTCTTTTTAGTGTTTTTGGAATCTTTTAGAGTCTTTTCAGGTTAAGGTACGTTTGGTGCTTAATTGGAGATTATGGATCATTCTGGAGTTAATCAGGAAGCTGTGATGAAGAATTCTAGTCAGATACCACTTTTAGAGCTGGTCTCGGTCGAGACCACCCCTGGTGTCGGTCGACACCCATCAGACAGACAACTTTCATGCCAGTTATCAAGTTTTGACAACTTTCATGCCAGTTATCAACTTTCATTTTCAGTTTTTAAGTTATAAATAGGATTTTAAAGTCATTATTTAGACCTAAGTTTTATTCTAAGTTTCTCATAGAGTTTGAGAGAGAGAGATCTGTAGTAGAATCTGAACACCTTCAGAGGATCTTTTGAACTCCTTTAATTATTTGCTCTTCTCTTTTACGCAATCTTATCTATTAATGATGTTTACTTCATTCACCAGGTCTGATTGATGAATTGTTAGATTGAATCAAATTGTTAGGAAAAAATCTATAGAGTTCTTCATCTAGATTTTTGTTTCATTCTTATTCTAGCTTCATGACCTAGAATCTGATTTTAGGTTAATTGGTTGACACGAAAGTGTGATTAATTTCCTGAACTAATCTTAGATGAGAAAAATACCAATATGCAAAGAAATTTGGTTTAGGATTTTGTGAACAATTGAACCTACACTTGATGCTTGTTTTAATTTATAGGATTTGCAAAGAAATTTGAGATTATAGGATTTAGACATAGATAATCTCTGCAGCGAAAGTGGATTGATTTTAAATTAGTATTTCAAGTTCAAGAACAATGCTTAATAATTCCTAGCATTCTATCTAGATCTGCAATTTGGATTCACTCGAGAATTTCCCTAAGTTTAGTGCTTTTTCCCAGATTATTTTACAACCGATTAACTTGTTTTCAATTGCTTTAAATTTAAATGATTTCGTCTAACTTAAATAAAATACTACAATCGATTGTGCGATCCAGAATCTATATGGAATCGATCCCTACATACTAATTTTGTGCCTCTGAATTTTCAGAGTAGCTCTAGGGTAAATTTGAGCATATCAAATTTTGGTGCCGTTGCCGCATTTTCTACGATTCACCGTTAGATTTAAGTATTTATTTTCGACTATATTTTTCTTTTCGTATTTACTAACACATTTTCTCTCGTTTCTTCATTTTTGTTTTCAGGTGTATGTCTGATCGCACCACCAGGAGCAAGAAAAACACACAGCTTTTGAGTCTTACAAATCAGGAGCTTAGGAATTGGGATAGAGCGCAAAACAAAGAAAGGACATCAGTTTTAGCAGAGATGGTCAATCCGGTCATTTTAACACAAGAAGCTGATGGAACCTTACTAGACCAACATGGTAACTTGAGAGATGAACAGGACCAAAAAATCTACAATCAAGGCCATGTCGTTGCAGATGAGCTTAACCAGGTCATGGCAGGAGGGAGGACGTTAGCTGAATTTAACAGACCTGATGAGTCCTATGCTAATAGGTCTGCCATCCGTCCTCCAGCCTTCAAGAGGCCTGATTTATAGTTGTAACCTGCTTACTACGCTTTGGTGGGTCAACATCAATTTCATAGACTTCCTCATGAGCATCCTATGTATCATATAGAGAAGTTCGAAGATCTGGAAACCAAAATTAAGACCAATGGAGTCTCTGAAGACTACATGTTCTGCAAATTGTTCCATACTCTCTTGTTGGGGATGCAGCATACTGGTAGCATCAGCTGGAATTAGGATCTTTAACCACTTCTTTGATGATGCAAGATATGAGGAGCTGACAAATCAGATCTCTACTTTCTCCCAAAGACCAACAGTCTTTCAAAGCTTGCTGGCTGAAAGGATACCAAAGGAACTACCCACATTATGGGTTCAGTGATTTTCAGCTGCTGGAAATCTTCTACAGGCATTGATTGGAGATTTCAGATGGCTCTAGATTCTGAAAGCAATGGAAACTTTAAGACAAGATATCCAGAAGATGCAGTTCTACTCATTGAGAACTTAGCGGCTAGCAGTAGCACCAAGAATACAGATTTTGAAAGGAACAAATTGGCCGGAATGAGTGGCAACCAGATTGCTGTAATTAAAGCTAAGTTGGATTCTGTTCGCGATCTCCTTGTGAACAAGAAATCAGTTCATTTTGCTGCAGAAGTGGAGACAGTTGAACCAGCTGTAGGGTATGAAGAAGAGGATGTAAATTTCATCAATGGAGTTGGGTTTCAGAATCAGAGATTTGGCAGTCAGCAAGATTATGGTCAGATGAGTTCCTTTTCAGGAAATCAAAACTCTTATTGCTACAACAAGCCATATCATAGCAACAGTAGTTTCCAAAGGAAATATGGTGCATCTTCCTATCAATCACCTCCTCCGCAATGCCAAGATAATAAGGTGAAGACTATGCTAGAGTAGATCTTAGAAGGACAAACGAAGATGACTGTTGATTTCAATGGAAAGTTTTATTCTCTGTACACTGATCTCAATGTGAAGATTTAGTCCTTGAACACTCATGTTAAGAAGCTAGATATTCAAGTTGCTCAAACTTCTAAATCTGTCAAAAGGCAAGAGAGATTCCTTCCTGGAAGGACAGATAATAATCCTAGGCATCATGTTAATGCCATCAAATTAGGAGATGAAAAAGAACTAGAAACTGTGTTCAGAAAGGGTGGAAATATAGAAGATTTCGTGAATTTTAAAAAATTGAAAAATGTAGATTTTGACTATCTAGACCTGGTGTCCCCCGACACCAACGGTGGGTATCACCCAAAACCGGTACAAATCCTCAATATTTTGAGTTCTGACGGACCAGTGTCGATCCAGCCCGACACTACATGCCCAACACCAAGCACATGACCTGACAGAAACTGTTGCAAGTCCGAAAGTGGTGGAAGAAAGGGTCTATAAATCAAAGGTTCCTTACCCGAAAGCTCCTAGGAGGTCTAAACATGAGATAGAAGAAGCTAGGTGCAAGGAAATGATGGACAAACTGATGGTTGAAATACCTTTAATTTCACTTTCACTTAATAGGTATGTTAAGAAGATGGTTGCAAATGATTGAACTCCTGAGGAAGGAGCATTGCTTACAAGGGATATAAGCGTAATTCTTTTGAACAAGACCCCACCAAAGAAGAAGAATGTGAAAGTCTCTGAACAGGCCAGTGCCATAATTCAAAGCAGAATTCCAGAGAAAGTATCTGATCCATAGAGCTTTTTGCTACATTGCTCAGTCTTTACAGGTAGGCATTAATTTGATGCCTCATTCTGTTGCTATAAGCCTTGGGATGACTGATCTCAAGCAACCTAAGATCTCTCTTATCCTAACTGATCGATCCAAAAGGATTCCAGAAAGTGTCTTAGAGGATGTTCCACTAAAGATTGAAGGCTGCATGATTCCCACTAACTTTGTGGTTATAGAGTATGGTGAAGAACCTCAGGATCCTCTTCTACTAGAAAGATCCTTCTTAGCTACAGCTGGTAGCATAATTGATGTGAGAAAAGGGAATATAGAGCTGGATTTGGGTGATGTGGTAATGAATTTTGACATGGACAAGCTCAGGATGAAACCTACCATTGATGGGAAAACCTTTTCTGTCCAGACTGCTATGGATGAGAACCCAATCATAGAATATCTAGATGACATTACTGCTGGGTATGTGAAAGAGTTGGAGGTTAGGTAGCAAGTTAACACACTGGTTGTTTAAGAGATATTGTCTGAAACTTCTGAGAAAGCTGTTGGGCTCGTGGATTGGACTGGAGATCATCTCTTCAGGACTAGACTCGAAGATGAGGGTCCAGTCAAAGACAAGTTGATGGAGAATGTTATTTTTGTGATAGAGACAAGGATTGGTGAGCTGAATTGCAGAAAAGTGCATAATCCGAGTTCCAGGTTCAGTGTCAGTCGACACCTCTCTCAAAACCAATACGCGACATAAAATTGCAGTGTCGGTCGACACCCTCCATAGACCAACCCAGAAACGACTACAACACACAGTTTTGGGAGGTCTATAGTGCTGCAAGTCCTTCTGTAAGTAAGTATTCTTGATCTTGTCTTTGTTTCTTTGTTTTTACTTTGGTTTCTTTCCAATCATACGGCTTGATAACACTGGGGACAGTGTTACTTAAGTATGTGGGTGGAAAATGCTGATGTAATTTGCTTTGTTTTGAGTAAATTGGGTCCTTTTATTGAGTCAAAATTTCGTTGGAAATTATGACATTTGTCTTGGTTTATTGCATTGATTATTTTTTTCTGAGTGACCATTTTTTGCAGAATTAGTTGATATCTGACTAATGAAATATCAAAGGACTAATTGGTTGACTAGAGACATCCATATTTCAGCATAACCCACTAAGCCCGAGCTAATTTCCCCACTTTTTTTTGACCTCATTGATGTGAATAGTGTTCATTGGAATTGACTCCTCATTCATACCTGATAGAACAATCACAATAAAAAAGTAATGGTACTCCTCACCCTGAATCTAAATAAATGAAAAGATGAGATGATTTTCTTTTGAGTAAAGGGGTAGGAAAATTTCCCGGGACCTCATTATTTTACTTTGAAAGAAATGATCACACAATGGTGGAAACGAGGGGTAGGAAAATTTTCCGAGACCTCATTATTTGTCACACCTTTGCCATTCTAGAAAAGAAGAACAAGAAGTTTTAAAGAAAAATGAAAAAAATGAAAGAAAAAGAGATCATAAAGACATGAATAAGCCTAGGGAGAGAACGAGTAGCAAAAACTTGAAATAAGTGTGAGAATCGAAACTCACACAATCAAAACTTATAATAAATGGGGGCTCGAAAATCCTATTTTAAAAGAACTAAAGACCAAGATTGAAAACTGATTTTATTAAGTGGTGTTTTTTTGCTAAAGTACAAGAAAATTCGTGAGAGCATAATATCTTACAATACGAAAAGTCTAATAATCGGAATTGGATGGCTTAAACTTGATACACGCTATCGTATATATACTGAGCGACCTAGGGTGCTCAGGGACTTTATTTTTGATGTGCGACGTATGTAAATCTTCCATCCGCCGATTTAAACGGACTTTGGCCCTGATCCACGGCCCATATCTTTAACAAACCTCCGCTACGTCTAGTTTTGACCCAGCCCGTTTCCGGTTCGATTCGGTCCACCCTGATCCCGGTCTTCCACCTTTGCTTGGGTTCCTTTCCTGGTTTTCAGATCGGTATGTGAAAAGTGCAGCAAACAGTAATTCCGTGAACAGTATTTTATGAACAGTAACCCAGATACGTCATTCGTTAAACCAAACTTTCGTTTTTCAGATTTTATCCGGTTCGTGAACAATGTTCTGTGAATAGTATTTTCGCGGAGAATCCCGGATGAACAGTGTTCCGAACCAAACGATTCCGAATCAAAGTTTCAGCCCGCCGGTTTTCTCGTATGACTTTCAGCCCGCCCGTTTGTCGTATGAACTTTCAGCCCGCCCGTTTTTTGTATGAACTTTCAGTCCGCCCGGTCTTTGGATTGGACTGGTGGACTGGTCCGAGGAGAGTAAAGGCGGACTGGTTCAGGGCAGACTGGAGCAGGGTGGACTGGACTGTCCGAGGGCGGACTGGAGCAGAGACCTGGCAGGCTGGTCTGTCCAAGGGCGGCCTGGATTGTCCGAGGGCGGCCTGGATTGTCCGAGGGCGGACCGGTTCCAAGCACGGCGGCCTGGTCTGCCCTGGGGCGGCCTGGATTGTCCGAGGACGAACTGGTTCCATGCACGGCGGGCTGGTCTGTCCGAGGCTTGGTTCAATCCTCGGATAAGCCTTCTGTATGAGTATTTAGACTTCCCGATCCGTCAATCTTCGAGGTGTGGGTTTTGACCCCAACAGTTAGCCCCCCAGCTTGTTGCTTTCGTTTGCCGAAGCAATGAATTTGGAGTAAAGCGTTATCAGGATTAATGGATCGACAAGATAGGTCATATGCCAAGAGGCTAGTTCCGAGTGTTCGTGTCTTTCTTTTCTATATCATGAGTTCTCTTCTCCTTCATTCTTCAAACTCTTTATTTTCTTATTTGTAATGTTTGGCTCTCCCTATGAACATTCCAGATCCTCTGGCCTTTCATCAAACTCATTTGAGATTAGTTTTGATGATCTTCCGGACGTCCCGATCGAGTTCGATTACATTCTGGATGCACACTTTGATGAGGCACTACTGGATGAATTCTTTCCAGCCAGTGCGACCGGAAGTGGCGGCCAGCATTGAAGTGCTGGTTTTGGCGGCCTGCCGTTGGCATCTGATGATGGTGGCCTGATTTTAGAAACGAATGGCGTCCTGCCTTCGTGCAGTTCGAACGGCGGCCTGCCTATGGCGAAAATGGCGGGCTGCCTTCTCCATATCATGGTGGCAAGCAGTGCAACCGAAGTGGAGATATGTCTTGTTCGGGCGATGAGCCGTGTCAGAGATGGTGATCAGCCTTGCTCTAGTGGAAGGGACATGCTTCCTCTAGTTGGCGATGACTGTTGTTTGCCTAAAGGCGAGGGGGAATGCGAGCGAGACGGCAGGGTCCCCGACTTACAGTCTCCGGGAGACCACCCAATTAAGTGGGAGCCTTGTTCTCCAGGCGAGATAGATGCGTATTGGGGTGCACCGGTCTCAAGTTATCGGGTTTCGCAACCGAAACCCAACAAAAGAAGTCCGAGGCCGAGGAAGGATACCCCTTTGGGTGCTACTCGGAGCACCGAAGAGTCTTTAAGTGATCTAAGGTATCATTTCCGGATTCCGAGTGATGTGTCATTCGTTCTGCCTAACGAAGACGATTGGATAGACAGGAGTCCGCCCGGACATTTCGTCTTGTGCGAAAGCTTGTTCTATGAGTTATTTCTTTGGTTCTCGGTTCCGAAACTGATTCTCGAGTTCTTGGACTATTTCGGGGTCGCGATCTCGCAGCTTTTTCTGCAGGCTATGCGACAACTGATGGCCGCAGTGGTCCGCGGCATCGAATGCGGTATAGAGTTGAAGTTGGGTCACTTGTTGAACCTCTTTTACGTTAGGAAGGTTCATTCGGGGTCTTCGTTTGTTAACGTCTCCCAGAAAGCCAAACTCGCTTGCCGTTTCTCAGAGGGGTTTAGTGATAATTCCAAAGTCCCGAGGGATCAGTTCTTTTATGTGTCCGCCAACTTTGCTTCGGTCGACCCTGAGTTTCAAGGCAGGATTCGGTCCGACTGGGCAGATCTTGGTAAATGATTGCTTGCTCTTGGGAGTTTCATAACTTGTTATATTTTCTTTATCAGCTTCTAATCTTTTTCCAAAGTGGATAAGTGACTTTCCTGAGATAGCTAGTGCTATTGCTTCAAAGAAGATTAATTGGAAAAACGAAGATCTTTGGGGCATTTTTTGGAAGCCCAAGACATTCACTGTGGACTTATTCCGTGCAAGGGTCCTGACTTTGTTGATCCTCCAATGACAACTTACTCGGGAATGGCGGGCGTGTATAGCTATCGTCTCGAGAAGGCCGGAGTGAGTGGTGCCTCGGCTCTCCAAACCGAGCAAAAGGGTGCGCCTGCAACCCAGCCGGAGATGACCGGGACCAACTCCCCCGCCAGAATTGTGCTTGGAATCCCTGCCGCTCGTCCTCCGAGGGGAAAGTGTGCTTCCGCGGTCGATAAGGGCAAGTCTCCCGTCGGGCCAGATCTCCGAGTTCTGGTTATATGTTTGACGCCAGCAAGGCGTCCAGTGGAGATCTCTCGGAGTCCATGAAAGTCGTGGATATGATTGGTGGCTCGTCTCCGGCCGCTTCTCAGCCCTTTGACCATCTAAGGTCGTACGGGAGTATGTCCGCGAGCGTGATGACGGTATCTTTCTGTTTCTTCTAGTGTTTGATTTCGATTTTTTCTTTGCGTATTACGCGTTTAGACGCTTGTTATTTGTTTCAGTTTTGTTCCGAGATGTTCGCGACCAAGACGGCCTATGATTCTGCAGCGCACGAGATCCGACACTAAGTTGTGGAGATTGAAGCCTTGAAGGCCAAATCAAAGAAGTTCGACAGGAAAACCCGTCGCTACAAGGCGGAAAAAGCTGAGGCCCTTTCCAAAGTGAAGGTTCTCAAAGAGAACCTCGAGAAGAAAGAGTTTTATCTTGAGTGGAAAGTCCGCAAGGCTGTGAAGAAGCAAGAGTGGGTTTGGCGGAGAAATACCGCGTCCGTCTAGAGACGGCGAGAGCTTCCCTTGTCGAGTTGTCCGGGGCCAGGATTGCGGAGGCTGCCTTGACTGAGTTCTCCGGGAACTTGATCCTGATCGACAAGTTCGAGAAGGGTTTGACAACTCTCGATGCGGAGAAAGCCAAAGTGAAGGCTTTGCTTGAGGAGCGCAAGAGCGACATTGGTTCTTTTCAGAGGACTATGGACGGTTGTGCCGGAGGTTTGGCGAGGACCCGGTTGGGGGCAAAGCCGCAGACGTTGGAGTGATGAATACCGCTGGTACCAACTTTGGCGTCCTGCATGATTGTTTCGGTGCCGATTCCGATGAGGGAGGCACTTGTGATTTGTATCTTTGCTTCCTTAGTTCGGGCTATTTAGGTATTTGTTGTATTATCCGCTCTTTAAAATCATTTAACCCTTTTGACTTGTTTGAACTTATGCCTTTTCGGAATTATCCTTTGTGTTTGTCTTAGAATTTTTGATCGACTTTAGTCTTGGGTGTTTTGAAGAGGATGCTTTGTCGGGCATTACGATCTTTTGGACCAGATTATAAATGAAGATTATTTATGGGTTTGTGAATGGTTGTTAACGCTGGTTGTCGTCTTTGGTGATACACATTTATAATCTCATACGAGAGCCGGTTTTGTATTGTGTTTACGAGATGTAATCGTACCAGTGTTCCTTGAATGGCGTTTACTGGGTTAGCGAGCTTATTTTGCGGTTTACGTTCTGCAGTATTTCCAATCTAAGAAATGCTCCTGAAGATAAGCTAGATTGAATATCGTCCAGACGCTTCCCGCATTCCCGATCAGGTTATGCATTTCAGATATTAGTCCAAAAATTTGTATAACGCGCTACTTCTATCCGTTTCTGGATGTTAAAAGAACCATGGTTGAAATCTTTACTTGGGTTATAGATGTCTTGTTGTGGCCAGCAACAGACAGAGTCTTGAAGAACTCGAGTGAGTTACGAGAGCTAGTCTGAGTTGATCCTTTGTTTGTTAGTCTCTTGTTGAATGATTTTGGATGGGATGTGAGATGCTAAGTCTCAGTGTTCATCCATACTTCGTGTCTTTATCGTTCTTCCGGGGAAATCGTCCGTTTCTTCGGATGGGTTGTGAGATACTAAGTCTCAGTGTTCATCCGGACATAGTGTCTTCATCGTTCCTTCCGAGAGTCTGTCCGCTTCTCCCGATGGGTAGTAAGATGCTAAGTCTCATTGTTCATCTGTATTTTGCGTTCTATTCGTTATTCTTCTGGAGAAACTGTCCGCTTCTTCGGATGGGTGTGAGATGCTATGTCCCAGTGTTCATCCAGACTTCGTGTCTTCATCGTTCCTTCGGAGAGTCTGTCCGCTTCTCTCGATGGGTTGTGAGATGCTAAGTCTCAGTGTTCATCGGGACTTTGCGTTCTATTTGTCGTTCTTCCGGAGAAACTGTCCGCTTCTTCGGATGGGTTGTGAGATGCTAAGTCCCAGTGTTGATCCTCTGAACTATTTCCCTGAATCGAGAGATTTGCGGGAGTATATGAATATATACGGATCCACTGCCCCCCCCCCTTTTATTTTGAGGGGGGCAGCTGAACTTGTTTTTAGGCGAGCTGCCTACGTACCCTTTAGAAAAGGGATCAAGCCACCCGTAGTTCCATTTTTTTTTTAAATCGCTCACTGGTTTTAGGAAATGACATCGTCTTTAGTAGGTTCGGTCGTTTCGGGGATGCTCTCGGCAGGTGTCATCTCTGAGTCCTCGGGAATGACTTCCTTTTCTTCGGGCTGTTCTTTCTCCGATTTCTCGTGTTTGTCAGTCTTGCTGGTTGGCTGTTCATTCCGGTCTTCGTCTTGGGGCCTGACCTCTCCGAGTTCCACTTTGGTTATGAGATTTGTTCTTAAGGCATGGCCCTTTGCCGTTGAATGGCCGTAAAGGTGATGGTGTTTGCAGTACGGTATTTCGTTGATGTTCCCAAAGTTTTTAGTCCATGTGTTCCATGGACATTTGTCACGTCTGGAGACCGTTTGTGGCCGATTAGAGCTGGTGGAAGGTTATTCCGAACCAACCTGATGGTTGTAGGCTCCTCCCATGTTGTCTATTTCCAAGTGTTTGCAAGCCGCTGTTCTGACTGCTCTCCCTGTTGTCCGAGGTTGTTGGAGCAAGCGGTATGGCTTGGTTTTGTTGATTCGAGGTACGATACTTCTGGGCCGAAACCTTTTCTTCGTGGACAACGAAATCCGAGGCGCGGTGGAGGGTGTCCTGGATGGTCAGCGGTTTGTTCAGGAAAATTTCTTCGTGGAAGCGTGACTCGAACTGCAATGCTCTTCTTAAAGCTGCGAGTGCGGCTTCATTACCGAGCCCGTCGATCTTTGACGTGACAACTTCAAAGCATCCCATGAAATTTTGCAGACTCTCATTCGACCCTTGGGATAGAGTCCAAAGATCTGCATCGGAGGTTTTCCCGACTTACGGAGAGCGTCGTAAGTCCCATCAGGCCCGTTCTTCCTTGCTTTTTGGTTCGTCTTTACTGCTCGACCCAAAGTACGTTTTCGTCTTCCTCGGTTGGGTCTCTTTCCGTGTTTTCAAACTTCTTCTACATGTTTTAGTTTTTGTTTTGCTTGAGGTCAAGCAAAAACTAAGTCTGGGGGAGTTGATATATCATGGTTTTTATGGTTTTTAACAATGATATAAGTTGTGTTTATAGAGTCGTTTTAGTGTTTGTGGAGTCTTTTAGAGTCTTTTGCAGGTTAAGGTATCTTTGGGGCTTAATTGGAGATTATCAGGAAGCTGTGTTGAAGAATTCAAGTCAGAGACCACTTTTAGAGTTCGTGTCGGTCCACACCCATCAGACAGACAAATTTCACGCCAGATTTCCAGTTTTGAAGAAAAATAAAATTTACCCAGAAGTTTCCATTATTTACAAATAAGTCATTTTCGTGTTTTTAGGTTATATATAAGATTTTAAGATCATAATTTACACCTAAGTTTTATTCTAAGTTTCTCATATAGTTTGAGAGAGAGATTTGTAGCAGAGCTTTGGAGAGAAGAATCTGAACTCCTTCAGAGAAGATTTTGAACTCTTTTAATTCTTTACTCTTCTCTTTTAAGCAATCTTATTTATTCATGATGTTTGCTTCATTCACCATGTCCGAGTAATTTCCTTGTTAGCTTTATGGTTATTTCAAAGGTGATTGATGTATTGTTATATTATTAAATTGTTGGGATGAAATCTTTAGAGTTCTTCATCTAAATTTGGGTTTCGTGCTTATTCTAGCTTCATGACCTAGAATCTGATCCTAGGTTAATTGGTTGACACGAAAATGTAATTAATTGCCTGAACTAATCTTAGATGAGCAAAATACCTATCAGCAAAGTAATTTGGTTTAGGATTTTGTGAACAATTGAACGTACACTTAATGCTTATTTGAATTGATAGGATTTGCAAAGAAATTTGGGATTCTAGGATTTAGATATAGATAATTTCTGCAGCGAAAGTTGATTGATTTTACATTATTGTTTCAAGTTCAAGAACAGTGCTTAATAATTCCTAGCATTCTATCTAGATCTGCAATTTGGATTAACCCAAGAATTTCCCTAAGCTTAGCGCATTTTCCCTGATTATTTTACATCCGATTTACTTGTTTTCAATTGCATTTAATTTACTTGTTTCCTCTAGTTTAAATAAAATACTGGAATCTATTGTCCAATTCAGAATCTCTGTGGATTCGATCCCTAAATACTACTATTGTTCCTCTGAATTTGCAGAGTAACTCTAGGGCAAATTTGAGCATATCAGGACTGTACCGCTGAGCTGATTCAGCTCGGGACCATCGAGATTTCAGCTCGGGGCATACGGCCGACCTGATTCAGCTCGGGACCCTTGGTGATTTAGCTTGGTTCCAAGCTGAATTCACTCGAGATTGTATGGTCGAGTGAATTCAGCTAGGAACCTTCAGAGGTTTAGCTTGGGGGTGGTCTCGAGCGTTTGGCTCATTGTTCGTTCGAATCGGAAGTTAATTCGGGATTACATGTCTTCCGTTACTTAAATTTTTTTCCGATGTTTATGCATTGTTAGCCATTAATCTCGAGAGTGTGGATTTTAACCCCAACATTGCATGTGTGCGGATATGATCTTCCTCAATAAGTTATATTCACATATCTTTAGTGATGTAGATGAAGACTAATTATTGAGTTGGAGTGTGAGACTACTATAGAGACCATCAGGGATGTGAGTGTTTCGGGTTTGTGGGATTTTTGGATGTTTTTCCTTATGTAAATTTTGTAGCCTACGTGATAGAATCTTGGGAAGGATCACTCAATGCCGGATTAAAGGGATATGAACCGTAGAGGCTAGTAGCACTCACAGAGCTGAAAATAGATTGAGGGGAGCGTCAAAGGGTGTGTAAGTCCTTTTATATACACAACTCGGATGGAAGTAACCATTAACCAAAGGAGGTTTCCTGAATGGAAGTAACCCTTCACCAAACAATAGAAAAGTTCAACAAAGAACCAAAAGAGATTTCCTCTCAATAAACAAAATCAAAAGTAGCTTATCTTATTTATCTGAAACCAATTTATACATATGCAGAAGAAAGAGACAAAAAAAGTAATTGTTTTGTGGGAAAATAATGCATTGAAAAATAAGAAAAGATTAACAATTGAATAAGTGTCAAATATATTAAAGCTTAAATGAAGAAAACAAGACATCGATTTCAGCTGAAACAGCTAGACCAAGACTGGTCAGAATGCCCCTTTAAATTCCACACGGTTTGCCCATTGGACTACCCAGTCGGTTGGTCATGGTCCGGATCCACAGCTCGGACCATAGTCACAAGGGCCAGCTCAGTCAAAGTGGCCACTTGCTCGGTGGCATGGGTAAGTCCTTGGATGAAACTTCCAATGTCGGCTTGGAGTTGCATGGGTTGTTCCTTAGAATAGGAGCCATGAGACAGGCCCATGGCATGTTCCATCTGCTTGGGTCGAACACCTTGGTCGAGTAAAAGGATTCCTCGACCAAGCTCTGATTCCTCTTGGACCTAGTTGATTCTTGCTTGACCAATCGTTCCACTTTGTCTTCTTGGTCAGGAAACCTCTTGTCTGGGTCGAGTAATCTGTTCATCCGGTCGAAGCTCTAGCTTCAACTTAATTCCCGGTCATGTTGGATCAGTCCGGAACACGGTTCGGTCGGCAGTGCATGTTCCTTGTTCCACGATAGGAACTCCTCGGTCCTTCTCCATTCCTGGGTCAGGCCCTGTTCCACTTGCTCTTTGCAACTCAGCACCTGGTCCGTCCTGTTCCACATCATGGTTTCCATCATTCTCCTCCTCTTGAAAAGGATTTGTCCACAAATCTGGAACATCTGTAACAAAAGGAGATATGTCAGAGACATTAAAACTCAGATGACACATCGTACTCACCTTGAAGATCAAGTTGATAGGCATTGTCATGCAAGCGCTTGACCACCGTGAATGGCCCATCCTTTCTTGGCATCAGCTTGGACTTCCGTTCTTCTGGAAATCTTTCCTTCCTTAGATGGATCCAAACTTGGTCTCCTGGCTGGAAAGTCACCTTGTGTCGGCCCTTGTTTACATACTCTTCGTATTTCTTTGTTCTGGCTTCTATGTTGGACTGCACCTTCTCATGGTTTTTTTTGTACGACCTTAGCTTTCTTGTCACCATCAATACTCATGCGGTCACTCAAAGGTAGAAGCATCAGATCCAATGGTGATAGCAGATGAAACCCATACACAATTTCAAAAGGTGAATACCTGGTCGCGGAGTGCCTAGAGTGGTTATATGCAAACTCTACATGAGGCAAATGTTCCTCCCATGTTCCTAGGTTCTTATTGACTAAGGTTCTAAGAAATGTCGATAGGGTTCTGTTGAATACTTCAGTCTGTCAATCAGTCTGAGGATGACAAGTAGTAGAGAACAACAGCCTAGTGCCTAGCTTAACCCACAAAGTCTTCCAAAAATAGCTAAGAAACTTAGCATCTCTATCAGACACTATCTTCCTAGGCATTCCATGCAGTCTAACTACTTCCCTAAAGAACAGATCAGCCACATTTGATGCATCATTACTTTTCAAACAAGGGATGAAGTGAGCCATTTTGGAGAACCTAAATACCACTACAAAGATCAAATCCCTACCAGTTCTACACTTAGGAAATCCTAGTACAAAGTCCATTGACAAATCGATCCATGGATGAGAAGGGATAGGTAAGGGAGAGTACAGACCTTGTGATTGGTTTTTGGACTTAGCTTCCTTGCACGTGACACATCGTCCACAAATTATCTCCACGTCCTTCCTTAGACTGGGCTAATAAAATGGGCTTAAAGTACCTTCAGTGTTCTGGCTGGTCCGAAGTGACCTATCAATCCTCCTCCATGAGCTTCCCTGGTAAACAATTCTCTCAAAGAGCAGTGAGGCATGAAAGTCTATTGTCAAAGAACAAATACCTTCTACTCTATAGTATTTTCCCACAGCATGCCTTGCACACGCTAAGAATGGTCCTTGAAGTCAGGGTCATTTGCATACAAGTTTTTGATAAATTGAAACCCTAAAAGCTTGGTTCCAAGAGTAGAGACAAGTGCATACCTGCGAGACAGTGCATCAGCAACCACATTCTTTTTTATCACTTCAGTGAGTGGTGCAGCAAGGGTACTGAAATTTTGAAGAACCGCCTGTAGAATCCAACTAGACCGTGGAAGCTCCTAACCTCCCTCACGGTCTTAGGACTTTGCCCAACCCGAATGACCTTTACTTTCTCCTCGTCCACCCTGATTCCATCTGCACCAACAATCACAAGTTCTAATGCGGAAGAGGACAGATGCCACTTGATGGATCATAAGGATCAGATGGCTCTTTGAAGGTAAAATAGTGGGATAGGCTTGAACCGGAGGCTACTAGCACACACAGCCAAGATAGTGGATTGAATGAGACCTTTAGGGGCTGCGAAATTCCCCTAGTATTCCCACTTCACAGGGCCGAGTAATGTATCCCCGGGGACCGAGGTTGTGATGGTGGTGATGGATTGAAGGCTGGTCGTACAACACTTTCCATTCAAACCGGTAGAGATGGATGCTGGACGAAGTGGTGTGGCGGAAGAGGTTTGATTGACTCACTTAATTGTTGATGGAATGATGGATATAAGTGATTGACTATCTCAATCAGTGAATGAAGAAGCTATCTGAATCACGCAAACAACTTACACCACAGTTTTCTAAAGAACCTAAGTAAATCTCACACCTAAACTCTAAACACCATTTTCAAAGACACATTTCTTTGAAAGAAAACAATACTTTTGTATTAAAAATTTTATTCAAGGTGTGGTTACAAAATGAGGGTGATGATGAGCTTATATAATGCTCATGTACAGAGAAACTAAACAAAAATATTCTGCAATTAAATTTAAAACTAGCTGTTGGAGATAATGTGGGGAAAAGGCTGAATGATAGGGATTTGTTGATTCTTTTGAATCTTGATATCTTGGGCAGGTAATGATGATCCTTTGGAGTGTCTAGGCTCATGAAAAATAGTATGAAAACGTAGCTTTCTTCAAAATATAGCTGTTGATATTTGTCAATTGATTTCATGTTGAATGCTCTTCAGTCCAAATATGGTAGGTTGGTCCATATGCTTCTCTGCCTGATCCTGTGTGGACTGGTGCTTCCTAAGGTGTTGTAGAGTGGTTCTAGAAGAGTAATAATGTCTCCTGGTGTCCACAAAAAAGTCTGAGAGCTCCTAAACCGAACTAGTCTAGACATTCCCTCAAATAGAACCAAGTTGTCTGATTTTGGAGAATGGGTGATAACTTGGGCCTCCGTTGGTTGTTTCTTTGTTTCTTGGGCTTCCTGGAACCATGAGAGATCCATTACAAATCTCCAAGTTGTCTTAGGTCGAGATATTGAGTGAGTTGGGCTGTGCAGCTCGATCTTTGGCTTACGTACGAGTGGTGGTCAATGGGTTTGCCATCTTCTAAAATTAATAACTTCCAAGTCTGAATCCGGTTTGATGTGAATTCAATTTTTCGTGCTTCCCTTTTGGGTTGGGAATCCAAAATTTTTTTTTTTTGTTGCTTCATTCCTCCTGGTTTGGTCGGGCCACTCTATTTAGTTGTCGTCGGTCTTCTTTTGGTCCATTGATGATCTTCTAAATTGAACCTCCAATAGTTTCTTCTTGGAGAACGTTTTTGAGATGATTCTTCCTCGTGGTGTCTCCTAGATGGGTTGAGTGTGTGCTACAAGTGTTTGTTGAGATGGAATGTTTGGTCTTGGTCTCCATTTGAGCTAAACTCAGCTCGCTGGCCTCTTTTTCTCTCCTAAGCTTCATGTGTTTTCGCCTCCATGGTTCGCTCCAGATTGGCTGGCCTGATACTGGTTCTGAGGGATACATCATCCTCTCCCCCTTTTGAAATTTCTGTCTTCAGAACTATTATCCTGCACCAACGGAAAGCAAGTTAGCTTTCATTGTAATTTGGGAGTTTAGAACTTTACCTTGGAATGTCGCTGTTTGATGTGGTTTGGCACATCTGGTGGCTCTTCTTTCAGCAGGAAGGATATGATCACTCCTCTGTCTTGATCTGGTGCTCTGTTGGGTGATATTGGATCCGATGTTTCTTCTTGAACCAAGATGTTGTTGGTGTAATCTTCTTGTTCAACTTTGGTGGGAAAACACATTGTGGACTTTGACATCTTTTCTGGTTCCATGGGTGAACTCCTTGTGCTTTCTCTCCAATTCTTGTACACTTTAATGGTACTTGTTTCTTTCTTGACACTCAAGAGAAAAATCAAGTGCATTATACTTGAAATTGAATCATTATAAACAGAGTACTTGAAACTGTGATGAATCAACATATTATTCCAATATTGAACAAGATCATAGGTTTCTCTTACCAAAGTACAAAGTGTTGGATTTCGCAAAAACTTGGTTACTACACACGTTTGGGCTTTAGAACATTGCTTCTCAATGTGTTTTTCTACACAAACGTTATGCTCAATGTGCTCCTTAGTGTGTCATGTAATAACATCCTTTAGCAAAGACAAGTGCATTATATTAGAAGTACACAATTCAAAACTTGATTGAACTAGACTGTCATTGGATAAATCCAGTTTTAGTTCTAATGATTGTGAAGTTTCTATTGGCTTAGTTAGACATGTGCAGCATAATGACATTTCAGATGGTACCTATAGCAAACTTTTCCAATTACTTTTGAAAGTTTAAAAAACTTACATTGCTCTATTTTTCCTTGCAGTTCAATCTTTAGCTTAGAGCTTTGCTTGTGTTTCACGGTTTGAGGTTCTGAATTTGTTTCAACTGTCTTTGCTTGAGTTGTAGGTCTAGCCTCTTGTTGATGTGTAGCTTTTACTCTTCTTGATGTTGGTTGGCATTGAGGCGTTGGATGGATGCCTTTGCTATTTTGATACTTCTTTGCAAACTCTTTGTACATCCTTGTCTTTAGGTCTCCTCAATCTAGTACTGGTTTTTTGTAGGACGTTTGTGAATCTTCCTTTAGCCACCATTTTTAAGCATCACCATCTAAGGCACCTAGCGTGTAGGACAGCTTCTCCTCCTTGGGATTATTATTTGCTTGCAGCCACTGTCTCATGTCACTCTTCCATCTAAGATAATCCTCGGGGTTCTGACTATGACCTGAAAAGGTTAAGTCTTTGGAGTTTGGAACTCTTCTCTTATTGCTCTTCTTTTTTTATCTAGTTGAGGCAGTGTGTGTTGTCATTCGGGTGGACAGAAAGATGTGGTGAGGTTCTTCTTCTTCTTGTGTGGGAGAGTGGCGTTTGTATGGCTCCTCCTCAGTCGCTTCATCAAATTCGTCCTCATAAATTTTTTAACTCGACTGGCTCCAAGTTGCTGCTTGAGGTGTGTTGGTTCAATGAATGCTGATCTGGAGGGTCAAATCCTTCTTCCTCTTGCCATGATTCGGTTTCTCCTTGGTCAGCTTCTTCTCTAGACCACTCCGAGCTTGTGTCATCTTGACAATGGTCTGGAGGTTCTGGCTCAGAACCCCATCATTTGGATCCTCTTCATAGTGGTCTTGTTCATTAGTTGACAGTGGTTCTTCTTGCTCCCATTCATCCTCATATGGGTCCTCTTCTTCCAATGTTTGTACCTGAAATGATAGTACACAATGTATGAAACGTCAAAGATAATATCACTAGTAAAATGATTTGTCCCGACTGAATCAATAAGATGAAATGGTATAAATGATTTTCAGAAAGAACGGACTATTTAATAATATGCAAGTATGGAAGTGAAATGTTAAAACAATATGGACTGAATGATTTAAATGAAATGGACTGACTTTTTTTTTTTCAATATGATATGAATGCAAAAGAAATGACTGCTATTACCGAGTTCTAAATTAGGAAACAAGTACTGGACACAAAACTCTAATGAAAATTCTGTATCTAATGTACATGGTTTTCATTTATGGAAACAAGAAAAATTTATGCTTTGACTAATCAAGAGTTTTGAATTAAAGGCTAAATGACTTTTGAAGGGAATGAATCTGTAACGCCCCCAACTCCCACTAAGGCCAGGGGCATGGACCATAAGGCCCACGGATAACGATCGAGTCTAGTGAGATCAGTAATAAGGGTAATGGTCCATGATGGTGTTAGCCGGCGAGGATGCAAGTCTTGTCCGAGCTATATTAGAAAGGAAAGAGCTGAACCCGAGTAAAACACCAGCTGAGGAAAGCTGGGGTAGCTCACAGTCCAGTTAGGACAGTGACACTCCAGCTGGGTCAGCTGGATCAGCTCACGGCCAGGTTGGCCAGCTGGAGGGAGTGACCCGCAGCTGGGGCCAGCTGGTGACCTAGTGAGCTAGCTGGGTAGCTAGTGGCCGGGGAGGGACGGTTACCCCCGAGGGTAAGCTGGTGTGACACGGTAAAGGGTGTGAGCGTGAAAGGGAATGGAGAAAGGGTGCCTGGTCGAAAGGTCACCACGAACCAAGGAAACCCTTCCCGAAAACATAGTCTGGTTGCGTAATCGAAGCAGTGCCGCAGTCATTGGCTGTTGGTTCCTCCGGATAAACGGTTCATCTGTTTATCCCTAAGGCTACTTAGTTGCTACTTAGTCAGTGGGGTGGTTGGTTGAATGACTAAGTACGACTGGGGAAAGTCTTAGGATAAGTTAGGATATGCTTCGGCTATACTAATGGGGTACATGGTTCTGGGGAGCATATGCATAGTTCGGTTACAGGATTAGACCGAACACTGATATGCTTATGTCTTTTCAAGACATGAGGTTGTCCGGATACGGACCAAGCCTAGGTGCACGGTCCGGCAACCATCTAACGATGTGTGGTGTGTGTTAAGAGTTCTGAATAGAATAGGATCGTTGCATGTAAAGCCTATGGGAAAACTTTAGCATGTTGTACTGAATCTTTATTATATCAATAAAGAGTTCTCCTTATGTCTATCTCCTTTAGTTCCACATAAATGGTAGATAGGAGAAACTCATGGAATAGATTTGTTAGGATGTTGGTTAGGGTCTTAGTCTATCAGAGACTAAGAAATGGGACGACCGTATCGGGTCGTAAAACCCGGGTCGGGGTATTTCAAGTTGGTATTAGAGCATCTTGTTTCTAGGACAGTGAGGTTATGGAGAATACACACAAACGTCAGGCGCCGAAGGACTTGTGTTAGGTTTTTCTTATTTCTCTTGGTTCAATAGGTTATTAAATGATTTTAATATACGCTGAACTTGTAGGGTGGAAAAAATAAATCCTCTAAGAGGAGGAAGTCTAAGGGAGCCGCGTCGGACTCCGACAGGAGTAGGAATATCCAACCAAGTGGTTGCGGACCTGACTGGACATGTGGTCGGGAATGGGGAAACCGGTTTGGTTCCCTCCCCCCAACCACTCAGACCCGGACGGGGTGAATGGGACCGAGCATGTGGAAGATGAGGAAATGGTCGAGTCATCCAACCTAGAACAGAGTCATGTTGGGGTTGACACCGTGGCTGATGGTGTAAACCATCCTACACTCCCTTCTACGATAGAGATGTGGGCAGCCCTGAAAACAGTCATAACTCAGGTGACCACATTGACTTAGACACTCACGCCGGCTGAGAATCCTACCGTGGGACAGTCCACGGAAAAGGAGACTACCTGAGTTCTGAAAGGGGCTCAGCGAGTCGAGGACCAGGACGTGGGTGAGATAAACCCGCCTCGTGTAATTCGTAGAGTAGACTATTTGAGTCTACTGAATCACATTTCCTGGTTGGGAACTAAAAACTTCAAATGGAGCATAAATCCGATTGAAGCGGATGAGTGGAGGACCCGTCTGGTACGGAACTTCTTCTCGACCCGATGTCTTGAGGACTACAGGAAAGACATAGTAATCCATTTCCTGGAAGGGGATACCTATAACTGGTGGCTTATGTTGGATAAGCGCACTGGGGGTAAACTAACGTCTTTTGCGGAATTTGAGACGGAATTCAACCACAAGTACTTTCCAACTGAAGCATGGGACCGGCTGGAAAGTAAATTCCTGGAACTCACCCAAGGTCGGAGAACGGTATGAGAATATGATGAGGAATTCAACTGTCTACGCAAATACGTAGGATGGGAGTTGGAAGAGGAGTCTACCCAGGTCCAGCAGTTTTTCCGTGGACGAAAGGTTGAACTTCGGGTCCACTGTTCGGTTTGGAAGTTTGCTTCCGTATAAGAACTAGTGGAGAGGGCTGCTTTTCTTGAGGCCTTCCTAGCCGAGGAGAGCCGGGGTAAGGCCCAAGCAAAGAACAGTCAATGAAATAAGCCTGGTGGCCACAAAAGAAAGTGGGACTAGGAGAAGGATGGCCCGGGGCCATCCGATTGCCCCAGTTGCGGCAGAAGGGACAGTGGAAAGGGCTGGAAGGCAATGGGTGTGTGTGCCAAGTGCAGCATGATGGACCATATTGTTTTGAACTGCCCTAGGCTGAGAGAAGGGATGACCAGTGAATCGGGAAAGACTTGCTATCACTGCGGTAAGACCAGGCATTTCGCAAAGGAATGTCCAAGGCAGCAAGGGGGTAGACAGGGAAACCCGAGAAGTAATCCCGGTGGGGCAGTTCCTGCGGCTCAAGCCGGAAGGCCAGCCGGGGTGCCTCAGGTTTACGAGCTTTCTATGGATACTAGGGAAGTCAGTACCTTCAATGCAATCACTGATACGTTATGACCCAAGCCTAGTCTTGAAGATTATATGCACTGCATTAGAATAATGATTGGAGGTAAAAATCCTTAGCATTCTGGGAATGTGTAGGGACCCTAAGTGTAGGTAGTGTCGAAGCACACACCTTGTTAGATTTTGGGGCTACACATTGTTTTGTGAGTCCATAATTTGTATTAAGAGGAAGGCTCGGGACAGAGGCCACCATGGAAGGCAGCATAGTAAATCCAGCCAGTTGTCAAGTCAGGCTTCCTCTGGGAAGATAATTAAGATCCCGATCCTTGTTAAAGGAACTGAAATGCATGTTGACCTAATAGTCATTAAACTCAATAATCACGGGGTGATCTTGGGGATGGACTGGTTGGGAAGAAACAAGGCGTCTCTCGACTGCCACCGGGGACGTATGGATTTGAGAGGGATAAAGGGACGTTGGAATTCCAAGGAATCCGACCTTGGGTACCTTGTTGGTATTGGGCATTCAAGCAGAGAGGATGTTGATGAAGAGGTGCAAAGCGTACTTAGCCACCATCAACATCCCAGAAGTGGGAAAAGGGTCTGAGATGAATACCATACTGGTTGTCAGGGAGTTTGGAAATGTGTTCCTGTCCTTGACCAGCTTGCCACCTGATAAGACGGATCCATTCACCATCGAACTTGAACCAGACACGACACCACTATCTAAGGCACCTTATAGAATGGCTCCGGCCGAAATGGTCGAACTTAAGAAGCAGTTAGAGGAACTGCTTTAAAAAGGCTTTATAAGGCCGAGTAGTTCCCCCTGGGGAGAGCCGGTCTTATTTGTCAAAAAAGTAAGATGGGAGATTCCGGTTGTGCATAGACTACCTAGGTATAAACCAGGTTATTGTGAAGAAAAGTACATGTTACCTTGGATAGATCAACTGTTGGACCAACTCAAGGAGGCGGCCTGTTTCTCTAAAATAAGGTGTGTGATTGCCCTGAAGAGGATCAGAGACCTAAGGAATAGGTTAGGAACACTGGTGAACGATTGTGCTACAACTGTGGAGAAGCTGGGCATTACAAGAACCAGTGCCCGAAGCTGACTCCGAAGTCTGGGAAGCGTCCAAGTGATAGACAGGAATCGGCTACCAAGAGGCAGACCATCATGCCGCGTGTGTACGCGCTTGGGGAAGGCTCCTCTGCTAGCCAAAGTACTACTCGTCCGATAACTGGTACGTTCTTTTACTTACCCTAAGAATTTCTGTGTGAAATTGCATGATACGTGTAAGAACTAGGTCCTTAGAACCGTATGGTTGTGTAGGAACCTTAGACATGGGCGGTGTGGCAACCCATGTACTGTTTGACTCGGGTGCATCACATTACTTTGTGCATCCGGACATGATAGGATCTGATGAATTCCAGAAAGGGTCCGAGAACGAAATTGGATTGGTTGAGGCAGCTGGAGGCCAAGTCATGTATATTTCTGGACAGGTCCGAGGCATCTCTGTGATGATTGGTCAGGTGAACATGCCAGCTGACCTGATGATTTGCCCGGTGAAGCATTACGATGTGATACTCGGAATGGATTGGCTTGGGAAGTACAGGGCAACTATGCCATAGAGGCCGAGTGGTGTTTGAGATCGAGAATGGGAAACTGGTTTACCAAGGAATTAGACCGACCCATGGGAGTTTGATTGTCTCGGCAATCCAAGTTGAACGGATGCTGAAGAAGGGGTGTGAAGCATATCTGGCAGTGATCACTACAGTGGAAGATGGGCCAAAGGCTGAGCTAAGTGAGATTCCGGTGGTGAGGGGATTTAAGGATGTGTTTCAGTCGGTGACTGGATTACCACCAACTCGTTCTGATCCGTTCACGATAGAGCTTGAGCCTGGCACTGCTCCCATCTCTGAAGCCCCGTATCGGATGGCTCCGGCAGAGATGGCCGAACTGAAGAAGCAGTTAAGCGAGTTGATGGAAAAAGGGTTTGTGCGACCGAGCAGTTCACCTTGGGGTGTACCGGTTCTGTTCGTGAAGAAAAAGGATGGTAGCTTCAGGCTATGCATCGATTATCGCGGACTGAACCGAGTGACCGTGAAGAAGAAATACCCTCTTCCAAGGATAGACGAGTTGTTGGATCAACTCCGAGGTGCTACTTGGTTTTCGAAGATTGATCTGGCTTCGGGTTATCATCAGATACCGATTGCCGAGGAAGACATTCGAAAGACAGCCTTCAGGACAAGGTATGGCCATTATGAGTTTGTGGTCATGCCATTCGGATTGACCAATGCACCTGCGGCGTTCATGAAGATGATGAACAATGTGTTCAGATTTTGTCTGGATGAATCCGTGATCATCTTCATAGATGATATCCTTGTTTACTCAAGGAATGAAGAAGAGAATAAAGCTCACTTAAGGATGGTCATGGAAAGACTGCGTGTGCATAAGTTATTTGCTAAGCTCAGTAAGTACAGCTCGGACAAGGGAGTGTCCGTGGATCCTGAAAAGATCAAGGCAATTGCGGAAATGGCCTAGGCCAAGAAATGCATCAGAGATAAGGAGTTTTCTTGTGTTGGCTGGGTACTACCGTCGGTTTGTTAAAGGCTTTGCGAGTATGGCTCAACCTATGACCAAATTGACCGGGAAGGATGTTCAGTACATTTGGTCTGATGAATGCGAGAAGTGTTTCACTAGGCTTAAGGAGATGCTTACGAGTACTCTGGTGTTGGCTTTGCCTACGGATGACGAGCCTTATGTGGTTTACACAGACGCATCCAGAGTTGGGCTTGGGTGTGTTCTGATGCAGCAGGGTAAGGTGATTGCCTATGCTTCAAGACAGTTGAGGAAACACGAAGGGAACTATCCGACCCATGATCTAGAAATGGCCGCAGTAGTGTTTGCACTTAAGATCTGGCGGTCATATATTTATGGAGCTAAGGTCTAAGTCTTCACGGACCATAAGAGTCTGAAGTACATCTTCACTCAGCCATAGTTAAACTTAAGACAGAGGAGACAGATGGAAACGGTAGTGGATTTTGATCTGAGTATTGAGTACCATCCAGGAAAGGCTAATCAGGTTGCGGATGCATTGAACCGTAAGAGGGTGGCAGTGAATTCAGAAAGGGATATGGAAGGATTAGTCCATATGCTAGGCACGCTGAGGCTTTGTGCATTGTCTGAGGACCTTGAGCCATTGGGGCTTAAGGCAGTGGAACAAGCAGACTTGCTTAACCGAGTATGGATTGCTCAGAGAGAGCAGATGAATCTCTGTCTAAGTCAGTACAAAACGAGAAGACAGAGTATCAGATGGCAGCTGATGGTACAATGCTGGTGAACGGCCGAGTGTGTGTACCGGAGAATCAAGTACTGCGTGATGAGATTTTGGGTGAAGCACACCACTCTAAGTTCTCGATCCATCCTGGTGTGACCAAAATGTATCGCGATTTGAAAAGGTACTACCACTGGGTCGGAATGAAGAGGGACGTGGCCAAGTGGGTGGCTAAGTGTCCAACCTGTCAGATGGTTAAGGCCGATCATCAAGTTCCAAACGGATTGTTGCAAAGCTTACCCATTCCAGAGTGGAAGTGGGACATAATCACGATGGACTTCGTGACTGGACTGTCGGTTTGTAATGGCAAGGATGCGATATGGGTGGTCGTGGACAGACTAACCAACTCTGCGCATTTCCTTCCGACCAACAAAGCAGATAATGCAGCGGTGTTGGCTAATATATATCTGGAGCAGATCGTGAGATTGCATGGGGTACAGTATAGTATCATGTCTGACTGTGATGCTAAGTTCAAATCGGCATTCTGGAGAGCAATGCAGAAGTGTATGAGGACAAAGGTCCATATGAGCACGGCTTATCACCCTCAGACCGATGGACAGTCTGAGAGGACGATCAGAACAATTGAAGATTTGTTGAGAGCATGTGTTCTGGATTGGGGCGGTAATTGGGATCAGTACTTGCATCTGGCCGAGTTCTCGTTCAATAATAGCTATCAAGCTAGTATTGGAATGTCACTTTATGAAGTGTTGTATGGTCGACCATGTAAAACACCCTTATGCTAGACTCAAGTGGGGGGAGCGCAGCATCTTTGGCCAAGACTTTGTTGAGGAAGCAACTGAGAGGATCAGGATTCTGAAGCTTAAGATGAAAGAAGCTCAGGATAGACAGATGAGTTATGCGGACAAACATAGAAAGGAGCTAAAGTTTTCGGTAGGAGATATGGTTTATCTCAAGACCGTGAGATACAAGGGTAAGGATCGGGCTTCCAAGAATGCAAAGCTCAGTCCAAGGTACATTGGACCGTATGTGATCCTAGAGAGGATCGGGAAGGTAGCATACCGGCTGGATTTGCCTTCATCTATGGATGTGTTTCATAACGTCTTCCATGTATCTCAGCTCAGGAAATGCATTTCTGATCGGCATAAGGTGGTGACCGAACCACCAGTGAACCTCAAACCGAATCTGACCGTAGAAGGAAGGTCAATCCAAGTTATTGGGGAAAAGACTAAGGCTGAGGGCCGCAAGAATCCCAAGATGCTCCAGGTCGTATGGGAGTGTGATGGAGAAGAGGAAGTTACTTGGGAAGCTAAGGAGAGGATGAAGGTCGAATTCCCTAGGTGGTTCGAGAAACTTGAAAGGAATCCGTGAAAGGAGAAGAAGACTTGAGGACAAGTCTAAGCCAAGTGGGGGAGTGTTGTAACACCCGTGATCAGCATTTTAGGCTGGGTCGGTCAATGGTGGAATTCGAGGTGAGCAGTTTAAGCTCGAAAGCCAGCTCAATCCAGCTGAATCGAGTTGTTTAGCTCAGTCCATGATTTTCGGCTAAACTGACGTTTATTTAGACCGAGCAGATTGCGCTGAACAGCCGGCCAGGTACGGATTGGGTTGGTCGGAAGTCGGATAAGTCAGTGGGCTGGTCCATACAGCCTGACTCGCGGACCGATGAACTTAGTATGGACTGAGGCAGTTTTTGGTCAAACAGGACGCGTGTTCAATTTTTGGGTGGGAACGGTTATCAGGTCGCATGTGTCAAAAGTCGTGCAAGGTCGTCGTCCGAGCACGGAGAAGTTGAGGACGCGCACGTGACGGTTTCTGGACGGTTTTTACGACCGCAAACTACCCAAACCGTCACATAAAACGGATTCCACGATCGTTTGACAAGTTTTTGTGACCGAAAACTCAGAGAACTCAAAAAGAACATTGAAAGAAAAATTATCGATTTACTTGAGAGAAAAAGGCAAATCGGGTCGTGACTTTCGTTACTCTGCATTTTCGACCGTACGTGTGTGGACCGCGATCGTGTGGCCGTGAACGCGACAGTTCCGTGGGAAAAATTCTGCGACAAGAGGTGTCAGAGGGATCGAGAACCGACAGGCTAAGGTGAGTGTGTGTTCCCCAGTTAAGATTATGATCGTAATTGCATTCTTCCTTAGTCTAGATACACTCGGAATTGTTCATATTGCTTTCTTATCCGGTAGTTCAATAATCTTCTTGTTGACTGGTTGGTCATTCATCTTTAACGCGGTAGTTTGGATCAGAAACATGCTTAGGTCGTGAGGATCAAGCAGTTGGATTGGATCGCGAATATGGCCGGTTAAGGTGATGATTGAATGATCAAGTGTCTGTATGATTCGCATATTAGACTATTGTATTTATTGTTTGTACGATTATATTGCTAGTCTCGGTGGGATGGATTAACCGCTCTCACTAGGCATTATCATGCTTACGCCTCCTTTGTGGATGCAGGAAAAGGTGTGGACGATGGACGATAGAACTAAGGCAGGATGGAACGGATGGTGGATTTGGGTAGATATGGTTAAGACAATGTAATAGCTTATAGCGAACTTGTAGCTTATGGCAAACTGATCATTGTACTTGTAACCTCAATTATCTATCTAAGTTCAATTTATGCTTAATGCTGGTTTAAGAATGCTCAGAGGAATGCGAAAATAATATTAAGAATAAAATTTTTAAATTTGACCCAAGTCTGGTCGAGGAAGTCGTCCAGACACTACCCGCGGTAGGAAAAATTGGGTTGGGACGTTTTAAATTACATATGCATCAAGGCAACTCCGGAAACACGAGGGAAACTATCCCATACATGACTTGGACATGGTGACAGTGGTGTTTGCTTTAAAGAATTGCTGATCCTATCTCTACGGGACCAAGGTACAAATCTTTACCGACCATAAAAGTTTTAAATATGTGTTCACGCAGCCCGAACTTAATTTAATGCAGAGGTGATGGATGGAGTTTGTGACTGACTATGATATAGACATAGCCTATCATCCGGGGAAAGCCAACCCCGTGGCCGATGCGTTAAGCAGGAGGAGAACGAAAGTGGAAGTCAGTATAGATGTGGAAGTTCTACTCAATAAGATTGGAACTCTCCATCTGAATGCTTTGTCCACCGATGTCGAACCTCTAGGCGTAGGAGCGGCTGACCAGGCCGATTTACTCACACGAATTAACATTGCTCAAGAGAAAGACGAGAATCTTAAGAAAGTGTTGAGCAATGACAAGACTGAGTACCAAACATCTACCAATGGGACTATAGTGGTCCATGGAAGAGTTTGTGTACTGGATGATAAGCTATTGAAAGAAGAGATCTTTAAGGAAGCACACCAATCCAAATTCTCCATACATCCTGGACTCAACAAGATGTACCGTGATCTGAAATGGTACTATCATTGGGTTAGAATGAAACAAGATGTAGCCGAGTGGGTCACATGTTGTCCAATATGTCACTGGTCAAGGCAGAACACCAAGTGCCAATGCTCTGCTACAAAGCCTACCCATTCCGGAATGGAAGTGGGACCATATCACAATGGACTTTGTGACAGAGTTACCCACAACCAAAACCAGAAAGGATGCGGTCTGGGTTGTTGTAGACAGACTCACTAAGTCTGCTCATTTCATGGCCATCAACAAAACTGATGGGGTGGAGAAGTTGGCCGGGAAATAAATCAGTGAAATCGTGATACATCAATGATGGTCAGTCAGAAAAGACCATACAAACATTGGAGGACATGTTCAGAGCCTGCATCCTAGAGTGGGGAAAACCGTGGGAAAAGTATTTACCTCTGGCTGAGTTTGCTTATAATAATAGTTTTTAGCCAAGTATAGACAAGTCCCCCTTATGAGGCATTGTATGGGAGGCCTTGCCGAACCTCATTATGCTGGACCCAAGTTGGGGAAAGAAGCATAATCGGTCCGGCCATTGTGGATGAGAGTACTGAGAAGATTAAGTTCCTCAAAAAGAAAATGAAAGAGGCATAGGACCGACAGAAAAACTATGCAGATAGAAAGAGGAAAGACGTCGAGTTCCATGAAAGGGACTGGGTCTACCTCATGATGATCACCTTCAAAGGCCGATGTAGAGTATCAAAACGGGGAAAGCTGGACCCTAGATATCTAGGATCATTTAAGGTCTTGAAGAAGATCGGAGCGGTGGCTTACAAGTTAAACCTACCGGTGGAAATGGAAGCATTTCATGATGTGTTCCATGTATCCTAACTCTGCAAGTGCTTGTCTGACCAGCATGTGTTCGAACCTGAGTTGCCATCAGATCTGAAACCGAATCTGAACTGGAAAGGTGGCCGGTGAGGATTGAGGACAGGATGGAAAAAGCAACCAGGAAGAAAACCATTCCCATTGTAAGAGTAGTGGTGATTTGCAATGGGAAGGAAGAAACAACTTGGGAAACCGAGGAAATGATGAAGGTTGAGTACTCAGAATGGTTTGAAATGGTCATGCGGGAATACCAGTCGGATTCGGGGCGAATCCCTCATTGGTGGGGGAAACCTCTAACGTCCCCAACTTCCACCAAGGCATGTGGCATGGACCATAAGGCCCAAGGATAAGGGCCGGGTCGAGTGAGATCAGTAATAAGGGTAATGGTCCAAGAGGGTGCAAGCCGGCAAGGATGTAAGTCTTGTCCGAGCAAGATTAGAAGGGAATGAGCTGAACCCGAGTGAAACATCAGCTGAGGACAGCTGGGGCAGCTCACAGTCCAGTTAGGACAGTGACACTCCAGCTGCGTCCACTGGATCAGCTCACCGCCAGCTCGGCCAGCTGGAGGGAGTGACCCACAGCTGGGGCCAGCTGGTGACCTAGTGAGTTATTTGGGTCAGCTAGTGGTCGGGATGTGACGGTTACCCCTGGGATGAGCTGGTGTGACAAGGGAAAGGGTGTGAGCATGAAAGGGCATAGGGAAAGTGTGCCTGGTCGATGGGTCACCACAAAACAAGGCAACCCTTCACGAAAGTTGCAACTTCTCGCTCGTGTCTGTTAGACAGGCTAGACAACGCCTATAAATATCAGACCCCCCCCCCCCAACACCACTTTAATAATCTGTTCCTGCACAAGGAAAAACCGTGAGAAAGAAAGAGAATAAAATCGATTTTGATAGGAAAATAGAGAAAGAGAGAGACGCCGGCCTGGAATAAGTCCGGTATGGAAGAAGTTCTGGCCATAGATATGGGCATGGACGCTGTCGCCCCTAATCATGTCTCAAAGGTATGTGCTGGCTCTCCCTTGTCTAACCGTGCTCTTGGATCGCTGGTGGCAACCGTAGCAATCTCAGAAACCGAGTGATTGGGCCGAGTCTTGCTACCCCTTTGTCTTGTTCTCCCTCACTACCTTTCTCGTACGGCTGATCCATGAGTCTTTGGCCTCGGACCAGACTCATATGAAGCGATTATTCTTGGTTTTGGCGATCGGTTCTGGGCACACCTTAAAGTGCGAGTGAATGGTTGCGAGGGTCTGGTTGCGTAATGCACTCGGATCAAGGCTAAGGGCCGATCCGGGAAAAATCCTTAAAGGACCCCTTGGCCGCACGTGTCACATCAGGGTGCCATGAACAGTTGCGAACCAGATCCGCTGGTTGCCTATGGGATTAGCCTTTATCGGAAACGATCTAAAGCAGAATGGCTAGTTGGGACGTGGGTGGTGCTCTTTCCGATGCACGGTGAGAAACGTACCATAGATGTAACCGACCAGCGGTTGGTGTCTGTCACATGGCCGGTAAAGTCCCATGGTCGAACCGGCACGACCTGTGAACCATTGCGTCTGTTCGGCGAATTACACCCTTTGGGTCAATAGCCTTCACGGTCGGTAGTAATCAGACATGATGAACCGGTGCGAGTGTGTAAGCGTACCGTGAACAAGTTAAGTCATATTCACGGCCGGTAAAACCTCTTCGGTCGGAAAACATGGTCCGGATGATGAAGCCACGACCGAAGACTCACCCGAAGAACAATGGGGAAGTGAGGTGTAGGTTACTGTGCCGGTCATGAGGAACACACCACGAACACAGTCTTGAACAAGGAACTTACGAGAGGAGTTCAATCAACATGTTGAAAGCCTGATCACCCTATTGGAGCATGAAGAACTTAAAGGAAGGCTACTCAATGAAGAAATACTCAAAGAGATTCCAACCGGGCCAACAGAAGAACCTAACCCGGGCAGAACCATGGAGCCAGCTGGACCAATGATCAGTTCCCGAACCATCACCTTCTTGCCAGTTCTTCAAGGGATTGCGGCGATCAGCATCTTCAGCATGTTCACGCATGGGACGGAACAAGAAAACTCCACCGTGGATCAGACGGTCCTAGACTACTCCACCCTCAGCCGGCCACCCGAGTTCAACCCATGGTAAGCTCGTGAATTATTGTTTATGTAATGAGTTTCCTTTTTGTGTTTTAACAGGTTTTCTTTCATTTTCTTTGGTTTTTCTTTTATTTTTCGTTTAGGGACTTTGTTAGCAATTTCGGCCAAGTGTTAGGCCTTTCTTTAATTTTCTGTTTTCGACCCAAGTAGGTCAATGCTGTAGGACTATTTAATAAAGTCCCACACTCAGTCTGTATTCACCTTTTGCCTCATATTAATAAAGTACCAGAGTTTTCTTCTGAAACTCTAGCCGTCTAAGCTTCTTGTGTGAGAATCCCTGAAGTGTTTTCGGTTTGAATTATCACAAAGAACCTCATCCTTTGTGTGAAATCCTTTGTTTCCCCATCATTTGTATCATCCATCAAGTTACTTGGAGAGAGCCTGTCGGCCAGCCAAGAAGCTTCTATCCGTGACATCCAAGCAAAGAGAGCCTTTCGGACAGTTGGTCGGATCCCAACCTCCACCCAAAGTAAAACCACCCGTGTGGGGCTACATCTTCTGGTATCAGACCCTAGGCTTGGAAATCAGGTTGTATCTCATCTTTGCTTGTTCTTTTATTTCTAGTTATGCGATTTGATTCATTTCATTTTTTCAAAAAAAAAAAAAGGGTTTGCTTATTCCATCTTTGTTGTGTATCACAATTGTGCTAGGTTGTTAGGACTGTTGCTTGAGTTTAATAGTGCATCTTGCATCTGTCTCAGCCGCCGAAAAAGCCTTCTTGCATTGGATTAGGGTTGTTGCATTAGACTTTCCATATTTGTTAGTTTAAAAAATAAAAAATAAAAATAAAAATCCTAGTTGCATCTTTCCTTTTTCGATTGATCTTTGTCTTTTCTTGATTATTCGATTTTCCATTTAGCATAGGAACTGGATATTGCATTGATTCAACTATTAACTTAGTTTTCTTCCTTGTCACGATCGCATACCTTGTTAGAAGCCTATAAACACTTGATCTATTAAGGTTGTTTGCAGGAATCTATGGAGAGTACAAGTGACGATGCCTTGGCCCAGATTCTAGCCAACCTCCAGACCATGCAGGAGCGTTTGGATTGGCTGGGACAACGCCGAGCCGGAGATGAAGTTACATCGGATATGCAAAGCACCCGCAATCGTACACGGGACATCCGACCACCACCAGTACCCGACCAATCCAGGAATGACCGTACGTGTGACCATCACCGTGCTGGGAACGACCAAGACAGGAACCGGGATTCTGAGGAAGATCCACCTTGGCAAGGTAAGTATCTTAAACTAACGCCTCCTACTTTTGTAGGAAAAATCAATGCGGAGGCATACTTGGATTGGGAGAGGGGAATGGAGTAAATTTTTGAGTATTACAACTACTCTGATGTACGAAAGGCAACCCTAGCCGCGGCCCAACTCACGGGCAACACGTTGGCCTGGTGGGACTGAGAGGTGGCTGAACGGAGGAGACGGCATATTCACCCGATCACCTCATGGGTCGACATGAGCTTCCACCTCCGAAAGAGGTACATACCTATTTCTTTCCACAGGGAACTTCATAAGAGGTTCCGGAAGCTGAGCAAAGGAAGCCGGTCCGTGGAGGAGTACTTCGAAGAGTGTGAACCTCTTAAGAACCGGCTGGAGGTCAATGATTCAGTCGAAACCCTTATGGCCCAGTTCTTGGACGGACTACAAGATCGCATCGTCCGTAAGGTGGAAAGACAGACCTACAACGACCTGAACGAGTTGCTGCACGTGGCTATCCAAGCGGAGCAACACATCAAGCGCAAGGGAGGCACTCTGAGCCTGGCCAAACCAAACTGGAACTCACAGCCGCCGAGACACTTTGACAAGGGGAAGTCGGCTGTCGTTGAGGACCGGACCAAGAAGGTCACCCCGGGAGCCCCAAAACCCGCAGCTGCACCAGGCAAATTTCCAAACACCAGAGCCCGAGATATTACATGTTTTAAATGTCAGGGTAAAGGCCATTATGCGAGGGAGTGCCCAAACCAATGGGTCATGGTGATTCGTGACAATGGGGAGTATGAGTCGGAAGACGAGGCTCCACCAGACAAGGCTGAGTCCGAAGAAGAAGTGACCGACTACCCTGAGGTGGGAGAAATTCTGGTCACCATGCGAGCCCTTAGCGCCCTATACAACCCAGACACCATTCAAAGGGAAAACATCTTTCACACAAGATGTAGCGTAGAGGCTAGGGTATGTAATCTCATTATAGATGGAGGTTCCTGTACTAATATGGCAAGCAGGTACCTAGTAGATAAGCTCGGTCTTCCTAAGACCAAGCATCCCCGACCTTACAGACTCCGATGGCTCGATGACAAAGTGAAGCTAAGGATCAGCGAACAAGTGCAAGAGCATCCTCGACCGTACAGACTCCGATGGCTCGATGACAAAGTGAAGCTAAGGATCAGCGAACAAGTGCAAGTGCCATTCAGTATAGGTAAGTACTTTGACCAGGTTCTATGTGATGTTGTCCCTATGCAGGCAGGTCACATCTTGTTGGCCCAACCGTGGCAATTTGACAAGGAGACACTCCACAATGGTCGGACCAACTACTACAACTTCATGCACAATAACAAGAAGCACAACCTGGCCCCACTCGCACCACAAGAATTTTTTGAACTTCCGAAGGCAATGGACAAAGGAGCCAAGGAGGACAAGGTAAGTAATGTCAACCTATACGTAACACCTAGTACCATTTGTAAATCCATTGCGATGCAAGAAGCGGTGCTACTGATGATCTTTAAGGAAGGTATGATTTCAGGTTCCAAGGAAGAGGCACCATTACCACCTGCGGTCAAGAAACTTCTGGAACAATTCGTGGATGTCTTTCCTGAGGAGATTCCACTCGGTTTACCTCCAGTCCGAGGGATGGAGCACCAGATCTATCTCATACCTGGAGCACCATTGTCGAACCGATCTGCTTACCGGATCAACCCCGAGGAGGCCAAAGAACTAGAACGCCAAGTCCAGGATCTGATGTCCAAAGGCTACATCCGCGAAAGCTTGAGTCCTTGCGCCGTTCCCGTGATTCTTGTGCCCAAGAAGGATGGATCTTGGCGTATGGGTGTTGATTGTCGGGCCATCAACAACATTACTATCAAATACCGGCACCCCATCCCACGGCTAGATGACCAGTTGGACGAACTCAATGGAGCGACCATCTTCTCCAAGATCGATCTTAGGAGGGGTTACCACCAGGTTCGGATGAAGGAAGGCGACGACTGGAAGACTGCCTTCAAGACCAAACGTGGACTGTATGAGTGGTTGGTCATGTCTTTCGGCCTCACCAACACCCCAAGCACTTTCATGCGGCTCATGAACCATGTTCTAAGAGCCTACATCTGTAAGTTCGTGGTAGTGTACTTCGACGATATACTTGTCTATAGTACTTGTCTAGAAGATCACCTTAGCCATCTTGAACAGATTTTACTCATGCTTAGATCGGAACACCTCTATGCAAACCTCAAGAAATGCATCTTTTGGACTCATCAAGTTATTTTCCTAAGATTTGTTATAAGTTCGCAGGGTTTAAAGGTGGATGATGAGAAGATCAAGGCAATCCAAGAATGGCCCACTTCTACCACGATTGGACATGTATGAAGCTTCCATGTGCTGCCCAGCTTCTATAGGCGGTTCGTGAGGGACTTCAGTACCATAGCCGCACCTCTTACCGCGGTCATCAAGAAGAACGTTCCATTTAGCTGGGGACCGGTTCAAGAAGAAGCCTTCCAGAAACTTAAACAGAGTCTCACTCAATCACCGGTTCTGGTACTCCCAAACTTCAACCAAACTTTTGAAATATAATGCGATGCTTCTGGAACAGGTACCGGAGGAGTGCTGACTCAAGGAGGCAGCTGGTTGCTTTCTTCAGTGAAAAGTTCAGTGAGCTTCACTCAACTATCCCACCAATAAGGAGCTGTATGCGTTGGAAAGGTGTTTAGAGGTTTGGCAACATTATCTTTTGTCCAAAGAATGTGTTGTCCATACAGATCACGAGAAGCTTAAGCACCTAAGAGGACAAACCACACTGAAGAGGAGGCATGCGAAGTGGTTGGAGTTCATTGAGACCTTCCCCTACGTCATCAAGTACAAGAAGGGAAAGGAGAACATTGTAGCTGATGCGTTGTTCAGGAGGCATGCCCTGATCAGCACCATGGAGGCTAAGATCATGGGCTTTGAGCATATCAAAGAGGCCTATGCCGACGACCCGAATTTCGAACATGCCTATGAGGAGACCCACACGACTACATTTGGAGGGTACTATCAACACAATGGATTTTTATTTAAAGATAAAAAACTTTGTATTCCGCAGGGTTCTATGAGGGAACTACTGGTGCGTGAGGCCCACGGAGGAGGCTTGGTGGGACACTTCGGCCGGGACAAAACTCTCAGTGTCCTTATGGAGCATTTTTATTGGCCACACTTGAAGAGAGACGTGGAGTGATTCTGTGCAAAGTGCATAACATGCCTGAAGGCTAAATCCAGGTCACATCCTCATGGTTTGTATATGCCTCTGCCTATTCCTAACCTACCATGGGTAGATATATCGATGGATTTTGTTTTAGGTTTTCCCAAGATCAACCATCGAGATTCCATCTTCATGATGGTGGATCGGTTCTCCAAGATGTCCCACTACATCCCCTGCAGCAAGTCCAATGATGCGACTCAGTCGACCGACCTGTTCTTTAAAGAAGCCGTGAGGCTTCATGGGATTCCCCGGACCATTGTCTCAGATCGGGATTCCAAATTTCTTATACACTTATGGCGTACTCTTTGGAAGAAGTTAGGCACCAAGCTACTCTTTTCCACCACTTGTCATCCACAGACCGATGGTCAAACTGAGGTAGTAAACCGGACACTCTCAACCCTTTTGAGAGCTACGGTGGGTAAGAATTTACGCAACTGGTTATCCTGTTTACCATACATTGAATTTTCATATAGCCATGCTAAACATTCAGCCACAAGGCAATCGCCATTCGAAGTTGTCTATGGGTTTAACCCATTATCTCCTTTAGAAATCACTACTCTTCCCCAAGTTGTTTATTCTAGTGCAGAAGGTGAAACAAAGGCAGATTTTATGAAGAAGCTTCATCAGCGAGTCAAGGACAACTTGGAGAAGAAGACAGCCAAGTACAAGGAACGAGTGGACCAAGGCCGCAAGGAGGTCAGGTTCGAACCAGGATATTGGGTCTGGCTACACATGCGCACAGAGAGGTTTCCAAACCAGAGGAAGTCCAAGCTCGCGCCTAGAGGAGATGGCCCATTCAAAGTGCTGGAGAAATTAAACGACAATGCCTATAAGCTAGAACTACCAGGTGAACTAACCATTTCACCTGACTTATCTCCTTTCCATGCAGATGAACCAATTCTGAGGTCATAATCTTTTCAAGAGGGAGGGGATGATGGAGCCACGACCGAAGACTCACCCGAAAAACCATCCAGAAGTGAGGAGGAGGTTACCGTGCTGGTCATGAGGAACACACCACAGACACGGTCTGGAACAAGGAACTTACGAGAGGAGTTCAATCAACATGTTGAAAGCCTGATCACCCTATTGGAGCATGAAGAACTTAAAGGAAGGCTACTCAATAAAGAAATACTCGAAGAGATTCCAACCGGACCAACAGAAGAACCCAACCCGGCCCCGGGCCGAACCATGGAGCCAGCCGGACCAACGACCAGTTCCCGGACCATCACCTTCTTGCCAGTTCTTCAAGGGATTGTGGCGACAAGCATCTATAGCATATCAGCCTTCACGCATGGGACGGAACAAGCAAACTCCACCGTGGATCAGACGGTCCTAGACTACTCCACCCTCAGCCGGTCACCCGAGTTCAACCCACGGTAAGCTCGTGAATTATTGTTTATTTAACGAGTTTCCTTTTTGTGGTCTTGCAGGTTTTCTTTCCTTTTCTTTTATTTTCCTTTTCTTTTTCGTTTAGGGACTTTGTTAGCAATTTCGGTCAAGTGTTAGGCCTTTCTTTAATTTTCTGTTTTCGACCCAAGTAGGTCAAGGCTGCTGGACGATTTAATAAAGTCCCACACTCAGTCTGTATTCACCTTTTGCCTCATATTAATATAGTACCGGAGTTTTCTTCTGAAACCCTAGCCGGCTAAGCTTCTTGTGAGAATCCCTGAAGTGTTTTCGGTTTGACTTATCACAAAGAACCTCATCCTTTGTGTGGCGTCCTTCGATTCCCCATAATTCATATCATCCATCAAGTTACTTGGAGAGAGCCTGTCGGCCAGCCAAGAAGCTTCCATCCGTGACTTCCAAGCAAAGAGAGCCTTTCGGCCAGTTGTTCGGATCACAACCTCCACCCAAAGTGGAACCACCCGTGTGAAGCTACATCATCTGCTACCAGACTCTAGGCTCGGAAATCAGGTTGTATCTAATCTTTGCTTGTTCTTTTATTTCTAGTTTTGCGATTTGTTACATTTCATTTTTTCAAAAAAAAAAAAAAAAAAAAAAGGCATTGCTTATTCCATCTTTGTTGTGTTTCACAATTGTGCTAGGTTGTAAGGACTGTTGGTTGAGTTTGATTGTGCATCCTGCATCTGTCTCTGCCGCCGAAAAAGCCTTCTTGCATTCGATTAGGGTTGTTGCATTAAATTTTCCATATTTAATAGTTTAAAAAATAAAAAATAATCCTAGTTGCATCTTTCCTTTTTCGATTGATCTTTGACTTTTTTTGCTTATTCGATTTTCCATTTAGCATAGTAACTGGATATTGCATTGAGTCGACTTTTTAACTTGGTTTTCTTCCTTGTTACGATCGCATATCTTGTTAGAAGCCCATAAACACTTGATCTATTAAGCTTGTTTGCAGGAATCTATGGGGAGTACAAGTGACGATGCCTTGGCTCAGATCCTAGCCAACCTCCAGACCTTGCAAGATCGTTTGGATCGGCTGGAACAACGCCGAGCCGAAGATGCAGATACATCAGACGTTTTGGGTCGATACGATACACGCCCGTTTGGTCGGGTGGTGTGATTATCACGGACGGGCCACCTTGGTTAACCTCCATTCTGATTCCTGGACTCTCCTTTCCGGCTCCTTTGTTTCCTGCTTCCTGCTCCGGTTCAAGCTGTTTCTCACCCTCAGTGTCCTTCAAGTCATCCGGGTCTACTAGACTTTCTTCACCGGCCTAGTTTCCTACCATTGCCCTCCTCTTCAAAAGGATTTGTCCACAAATCTGGAACATCTGCTACAAAATGCACCAAGTCAGAAAAATTAAAACTTGGGGATATATCGTACTTACCGTGAAGGTCTAGTTTATAGGCATTTTTGTTTAATCGTTTCACCACTTCAAAGGGCCCATCAATTCTTGGCATCAACTTGGATTTTCTCTCCTCTGGAAATCTCTCCTTTCTTTGATGAACCCAAACTAGGTCTCCGGGTTTGAATTGCACCTCGCATCTCTTCTTGTTCGCATGTTTCTCGTACTGTCGTGTCCTTGCCTCAATGTTTGCTTTCACCTTTTCATGAATCTTCCTGACCAATTCTGCTTTCTTTTTCGCATCTACATGAACCTTATCACTTACAGGCAAAGGCAAGAGATCAAGTGGGGACAAAGGATTGAATCCGTAAACGATTTCAAATGGAGAATGTAGAGTAGCAGAATGCATCGAGTGATTATAAGCGAACTCTACATGTGGCAGACAATTTTCCCAAATCCTAAGATTCTTTTTGACTACGGTCCTAAGCAACACTGATAATGATCTATTAACCACTTCGGTTTGACCATCAGTCTGCGGATGACATGTCGTTGAAAACAGCAATCTAGTTCCTAGTTTAGAACAAAGAGTCTTCCAAAAGAAACTAAGAAGCTTAGCGTCTCTGTCAGAAACAATTTTCCTAGGCACTCCATGCATCCTAACGACTTCTCTAAAGAACAACTCAGCCACTTGAACCACATCATCAGACTTGTGACAAGGAATAAAGTGTGCCATCTTTGAGAACCTATCAAGAATAACAAAAACCGAATATTTTCCGGTTCTAGACCTAGGGAGTCCTAATAAAAAATCCATAGAAAGATCAATCCATTAATGCGAAGGAATGGGTAATGGGGAGTACAGACCTTGAGGTTGTGCTTTTGACTTGGCTTGTTTGCAGACTACACACTGATTACAAATCTTTTCTACCTCCTTTAGCATGTTCGGCCAGTAGAAGTGATCCTGCAAAACTTTATAAGTTTTCCTCACGCCAAAATGTCCCATCAGTCCTCCATGAGCTTCCCCAACAAACATTTCTCTCAAAGAACAATGTGGAACACACAATCGGTTTTCATGAAACAAAAACCCATCAACTCGGTAATATTTCCCAAAGGCTGTCTTTGAGCTCTTAAGAAAGGTTCTCTGAAGTCAGAATCGTTAGCATAGAGTTCCTTGATAAACCCAAATCCAAGCAATTTAGTTTCAAGAGCTGACAAGAGAGCATACCTGCGAGACAAGGCATCGACCACAGTGTTTTATTTACTTTGTTTGAACTTAATGACGTAAGGAAAAGATTCAGTGAAATCAATCCAGCGAGCATGCCTCTTGTTGAGCTTCTGCTGTCCCTTAAGATGTTTTAGAGACTCATGATCGGTGTGGACCACAAATTCCTTGGGCCAAAGGTAATGCTGCCAGGTCAGTAGAGCTCGGACCAATGCGTATAGCTCCTTGTCATACGTTGTGTGGCTCCTCCAAGCTTTTCACTAAAGAAAGCCATTGGTCGCAGCACATTCAATCTCAAAATTTTTTAAGAAATCTGGCAAAGCTAGGAGTGGTGTGTTAGTAAGCTTCTGTTTAAGGTTTTGGAAGGCAGTTTCTTGAGCTTCTTCCCATATCACTTCAGTCAAAGGAGCAGCCAGGGTGCTGAAGTCCTTGATAAACCGTCTGTAGAACCCGGCTAATCCATCAAAACTCCTCATTTCCCCAACCGTCTTTGGAGTGGGCCATTCGGGATTGCTCTTACTTTCTCTTCGTCTACCTTGATTCCTCCTGCACTAACAACAAATCCTAGGAAAACAAGGTTATTTGTGCCAAAGGTGCACTTCTTCAGATTGGCATAAAACTGTTGTTTCCTAAGAACCTCTAGAACCAGTCGCAAATGATTAACATGTTCCCCTAAACTTTTGCTGTATATCAGAATCATCAAAGTAAACCACAACAAAAACACCTATGAAAGTCCAAAGCACATGGTTCATCAATCTCATAAATGTGATGGGTTCATTTGTCAAGCCAAATGGCATTACCAAGCACTCGTAAACTGTGCTTAGCTTTAAAGGCATTTTTCCATTCATCTCCTTCTCTCATCCTAATCTGATGATATCCACTTTTAAGATCAATTTTTGAAAAGAAACAAGACCCATTGAGCTCATCAAGCATGTCGTCTAACATAGGGATAGGGTATATGTACTTTACCGTAATGTTGTTGATTGATCGGCAATCAACACACATGCGCCAACTTACATCCTTCTTTGACACAAGCAGCACTGGTATACTCTCTCGTATGTATCCCTTTTCCATGAGCTCTCCCACTTGTTTTTGCAGTTCCTTGGTTTCCACTGGATTGATCCTATACGCCGGTCGGTTTGGCAAAGAGGCTCCTGGGATAAAGTCTATTTGATGCTCTATACCCCGAATTGGTGGAACTCCCTGGGGGGGTTTCTTATGGAAAAACATCTTCAAACTCCTGCAAGAGATCCGTAAGTTCACTCGGAACTTCCGGTGCAATGTCAGAAGATAGCATTACTGTTTTTATAAAGACCAACAGAATCAAAGATTGCTGTGCGATCAAGGCTTTCTTGGCCAGGCTGCCCTTAACATAAAAATTGTGATTCTTTACCGTTTTTCCCTCCTGTTTGTCCTGATTCTGCCTTCGGTGGTTCTTGAGCGGAAGTTGATCATTATGGACTTCCTGAGGCGTCAATGGAACTAGAACAATCTTCTGGCCATTGTGTTCAAAGGAGTGCCGGTTGGTAAATCCATCATGCATAACCTTGTTGTCGAAGTGCCACGGTCTACCAAGCAATATATGGCCAGCTTCCATTGGTAAAACGTCACAAAGAATCTCGTCCTTCTACATGCCAATTTTCAATGGAACCTCCTCTTATTCTTTGACCTGCATTTCTCCTTCTTCATTAAGCCATTCCAACTTGTACGGCTTTGGATGCTTCCTCACGCTGAGTCCAAGTCTCCTAACAAGAGTTTTACTAGCAATATTAGTGCAGCTTCCACCATCAACAATTAAGCTACAAACTTTTTCATTGACTAAACAGCGAGTGTGAAAGAGATTCTCCCTTTGTGCTTCTTCATTTGACTTTGTTTGAACACTAAGTGACTGCCTTGTCACTAGGAGTTGGCCAGCAGCGGGTAGATCCATAGTTTCTTCTTCTTCCTTGTCGTAAATTGGTTCTGAATCCTCTCTCTCTCTTCCTCTGACTCGATTTCTCCATTTTCCCTGAGGATCATGACCTTTTGGTTGGGGCACCTGTTCGCATAATGCCCCATTCCCTGGCACTTAAAGCACCTGATATCCCTGGCTCTGCTCGTGGATTCCACGGCCTTGCCTTTGTCAAAAGAGGGAGGTATGTTACTTTTCAAATGGGAATTTGGCTGGTATAGTGCTTTACCTTTATCTTGATACTGTGGTCTTGGGTTGGAGACATAGGTTGCTCTAGCAAATCCCCTCCTCTTGTCTTGTTGCTCCACCAAGATTGCCTTATGCAGCATCTCCTCAAAGCTTTCATATTCTTGTAGTTCCATCTGGTCCTGGACTTCTCGGTTCAGTCCTGCTAGGAACCGTGCTATTGTGGCTTCCAATGATTCATCCACATCCGCTCTGATCATCAGGGTCTCCATTTCTTGGAAGTAGTCCTCTATGCTTTTCGTTCCTTAGGTCAGTCTTCTGAGTTTTTGGTGAAGATCCCTGTGGTAGTGGCCAGGCACAAACCGTTTCCTCATCAGCGTTGTAAGCTCATCCCAGTTAGCGATTGGTCTTCCACATGTTCTCCTCCTGGTGGTCACAACTTGATCATACCAGTTAATAGCATAACCACTAAATTCGGTTGCAGCCAATTTAACTTTCTTTATTTCAGAAAAGTTTTGACATTCAAAGATCATTAATAAGATGCTTAAACTCATATCTTAATGCTCTCATTTGGATGTTAGACAGTCCGGCTCCAGGATTGTTGCCCTGCTCCTCCTCACTGCTAGACATCTTCCTGAAAAGTAACTTAGCAAACATGTTAAAGAAAACTCTCACACTCGGATATCGTCTCTATTTTCACTTGCTTGTTTCTCGCGTTTAATGGTCACTCAAAGAGTTTCTCAGAGTTCAAAGGAACTAAACCGTGAAACTTGATGACGGTCACACCAGAAAGATAATGAAAAGATAGAAAGATTGCAAGATTTTTGGCAGGATTCTGTTTAGCCAACTCTTAGACTGGATTTCTCCTCAGTCTTTATATATATACTTTTTGTTTTTTAAGAAAAAACAGAAACAAAATCATAACAAGACTGGCCCAGAACCTTATTTCAGATAGAAAGATAAGAGTGTTTCACATAACAGTTTGTTGAAGAAAAAGAAATTATAAAGAATACCGACTGAAGCTGGCTCTGATACCACTTGATGAAAAGGATTTCCTAGGATGGACTTTCAGTTAGTAAGGGATAAACTTAGCCGGAAGCTAATAGCTCAGATTGACCAAGGAAGTGGATCGTAGGGTCGCACAGAGGTTGGGGATTGTCCGCTGAAATTCCCGAACTCAATGCTGCTAGATGCTAGATATGACTCACTAGTCCAACAAGGAGAAGTTTGTTGAGTGATGTAACCCAACAAGCAACAGAATGAACTAAGAGAAAATTCTCAATAAAATATAAAATCAGGCTTGCATAAAACTGAAAAGGTTCTGAGTGTTTATACAAAATAAATATTAAATGATTGTGGAAAACGAGTCACATCAAAAATGAAACATGGATTAACTTTTCAGCTAAGTCAAAGTTACCTTTTGACTTCACATGGTTTGGTGGAAATGATCTTTCGGCTTCTGTGACCACGTGTTTGTTGGTAACATAGGTCACTCATGGACTCGGATCATGCAAACTAAGGGTCCATTGGCAAAAACGAGTTCGGACCATCCCATTTGTGAGGTCTCTTGTTCGATCACCTTCTTTAGCTTTATGGTACGTTCTTTGTAATTTTGGTCGATGGAAAAGTCCAATGGGTCGACGAAATCTTGATTGCCTGAAGTCATTCTGGTGGAGCTATAGTCGCCTTCGTGCTTGATGGTTTATGATCGGACCAAGTTGATTCTATCGTGACCGCTTCTAAATCGAGTATGCTTGAAATCACCTGATTTGTAAATGGCATAACTCCTTCATTTGAACTCCTTTTAATCTTATTTTTCTTTGAGGAGTTCCGTAATTGAGCCGATCACATTCTCCAAGTGATTTCATGCATAGAAGCCTCGTAGTTGAGAATATATGCTTCGAACAATGCATGTATGTCTTTGCTGCTTCCCATGATCATATCATTCCCTCCCTCTTAAAGAAGATTTTCCCTCAAATCTGGTTTATCTAAAAGAAGAGTTGACACAAACCAATTTCTACTTCTTTTATTTATTTTTTTAATGATACAAAAGAAAAACAAAACCGAGATAAAAGATGAAAAGAAGAGAAGATGAATGATAGAAGATGGAAAGATGAGAAAATGATAGAAAGATAGAAATCAAACTTAGAGCGGTGCTCTGATACCAAATGATACAAATTCTCCCAAGGAGTCAGCACTCTAAGTTGGTAAGGATAAGCTTTGCATCCAAGAAACCGTGAAGTCTCAAAAATCAAAGGATGTGGAGCAAATGGTCGCACAGAAGTTATGGTAGGGTTCAGATTACCGATGGATCGTAGGGAGCGTCAAGGGTTGCAGAGAACCCTTGATATACCCACTCGATGCCCTAGGATATGACACACCTAGATGACAAAGAGATTTTGATCAATGATGTAACCCACCAAGATCAGATCAATGGATATTACACACCATTGACAAAAGAAAATGAGTTAACCATTCAAAAAGTTCTAAAAATAACAAAAAAAGACTTTTTTTATTCCTTACACGAAATGGTGCTTAAATAGATTACAATTGTGTTAAAAAATAGGACAAATATGGTTAAAACAATGCAACCTAGAAACTATAACAATGACCATATACTTTGACTGAATTAAACGTGTGTTTGAATGACTCTTCAGTTTAATTTCCTCTTGATCTTATATGCACGTCTGGCCTTGTAAAATTTGGCTGAATCCACTTTTCTGGGCTTCTCTGATGGACCAAGATTGTTGAACAATTCAGTTTGTAGCTTAATTCAATTGGGTCAAAAATTGGGTCGAGAAAGAGCTCGTTTAGGACGAGAAATTCGGCCTTTAGGTTGTGGTTTAAGAATGAGCTCACTATTCGGACGTTTTGGGTCGATATGATACACGGCCGTACGGTCGGGTGGTGTGATTATCACGGACAGGCCACCTTGGGTAACCTCCATTCTGATTATTGGACTCTCATTTCCGGCTCCTTTGTTTCCTGCTTCCTGCTCCGGTTCGAGCTGTTTCTCACCCTTGGTGTCCTCCAAGTCATCCAGGTCTACTGGACTTTCTTCACTGGCTAGTTTCCTAACATTCCCCTCCTCATGAAAAGGATTTGTCCACAAATCTGGAACATCTGCCACAAAACACACGAAGTCAGAAACATTAAAACTTGGGGATATATCGTACTTACCTTGAAGGTCTAGTTTATAGGCATTGTTGTTTAATTGTTTGACCACTTTAAAGGGTCCATCAATCCTTGGCATCAACTTGGATTTTCTCTCCTCTGGAAATCTTTCCTTTCTTAGATGAACCCAAACTAGGTCTTCGGGTTTGAATAGCACCTCGCGTATCTTCTTGTTGGCATGTTTCTCATACTGTCGTGTCATTGCCTCAATGTTCGCTTTCACCTTTTCATATCTTCTAAATTGAACCTCCAATAAATTCTGCTTGGGAAACGTTTTTGGGATGATGATTCTTCGTAGTGTCTCCTAAATGGGTTGAGTGTGTGCTCCAAGCGTTTGTTGAGCTGAAATGTTTGGTCTTGGTCTCCATTTGAGCTGAACTCAGCTCGCTGGTCTATTTTGCTCTCCTCAGCTTCATGTTTTTCACCTCCATGGTTCGCTCCAGGTTGGCTGGCCTAGTACTGGTTCTGAGGGATACATCACTGAGGATATGACTCACCACAACACCCTGATAAAAGTTTGTTTCTGGAAGTGACCCTTGCCAACAACCGGTCACTTCAGTCAAGAACAAGAAACAAGAAAAACAATCTCAAGATTAAGAAAAATGCCAAAAGTTCTTATTGCCTTCGAAAAGTTTAAAATATATAAGGAAAAGAAACAAAGAGATTAAAGCTTAAATGAAGAAAACAAGGCATCGATTTCAGCTGAAAAAGCTGTAGCAAGACTGGTCAGAGTGCCCCTTTAAAGTCCACACGGTTTGCCCATTGGACTACCTGGTCGGTTGGTCATGGTCTGGATCCACAGCTCGGACCATAGTCACAAGGGCCAGCTCAGTCAAAGTGGCCACTTGCTCGGTGGAAGGGGTAATTCCTTGGATGAAACTTCCAATGTCGGCTTGAAGTTGCATGTATCGTTCCTTGGTATAGGGGCCATGAGACAGGGCCATGGCTTGTTCCATCCGCTCGGGTCGAACACCTTGGTCGAGTAAAAGGATTCCTCGACCAAGTTCTGATTCCTCTTAGACCAAGTTGATTATGGCTTGACCAATCGTTCCACTTTGCCTTTTTGGTCGGAAAACCTCTTGTCTGGGTCGAGTAATCTAATCGTTCGGTCAAATCTTCAAAAGTAACCGAGCTGGGTAAGGATGGTCACCTAGATCAAGAACTGGGTTCTCTTGACCATCTTCAATTCCAACACGGTTGATGGGCATTCTGACATGATCCAAATGCTCATTAAGTGTACTTGGTCGGATGAAACCTCCTCCAAATGTTGATTTGAAGTCGGAATCTTCATGGTTTATCCTGAGCTCCATGGTTGGCATGGTCCGGGTTCTTGGTCTACGGCCTGCGCTGGTCAGGACTCCATGATTCCCTCCATCTTGTAAAGGATTTGTCCTCAAATCCGTTTCACATGTATCTAAAGGAAATGAATCAGACATAAAAAAGACTAAAAAACAAGTGTACAAACTTGTAAACTTTAGAGAAGTGAAGTGTTGGCAAGAAACTTCCATAGAGTATTGAAAATATTTTCCTTATGAGCTTCCTGGTCTGATTTCCAAACTGATAACTGTTTTGACTTATACTTTCTCTCTTTTGAGTCCACTCCTTGCTCAAGTGTCCCTTTGGTCCATAGTCAACTTGCTTGTCAAAACCCTGAATCATCCTTGCTTTTGGTTCAGATTCCTTAACCTATTTATCCAGGCCTTTCACAAACACAAGTGAAACCACATCAAATGTGCAAAATGAATAAACAAACAGCTCCTCTAGAGTAAGAGCATCTCTAATGGTAAGAACTCTCATGGGTTCTTAACATTATTTTAGTTATAAATTTTGAAAATTTTTAAGTTACGAACCTCTTTAAAATTGGATGTCTCCAATGGTAAAACTAAAAAAAAAATATTAATTTTAAAATTAAAATATTTGATATATATCCTAATTTGATTGCGTTTGTCAATTTTGTTTTTAGTTAATTTTGGTAAAGCCATTGTTAAACAAACTTAAACTGCAAAATGCAAATTGGATAGATAGCCAAAATGTAAGCAAGTACGCACAAAACGAGTTCTTCTATAAAAACAAAAGCAAACAATCAATAAGAATCAACAAACATATATGAATAAGGGCAAAAAAACCAATACCAAGCACCGTGCCACTGCCTCCACCGTGCTCACGTATCCGTCCAGTGGCTCCTTCCTCAGTAGCAGCTACGAGTCATAGATGCTTCGTCCGCTCACGGACGCATCTACACCCGCATCCAAACACATCTCCTTCGCGTGCTTCCACGAGGCGTCAAATACGAAGAGCCTCAGCAGCGGCAGAGGATTCGAAATCCATTGACGGTTCAGAAGGTTTAACGATTTGAATTCGGATACAGTGACACCAGGGCAAGAAGGAGATGACGGGATCGTGAGGGGTGCTGGGAGAGAGGTTTCTCTGGTGGAGATGTTGCGCCGAAGGATATGGCGCCGGGGGATTCTGGTTACACGGCGTTTCGCATCTCCATCGTCACACTCGAGGGAAAAGGATAGAAAGACAGAGATGAGGAAGAGAGAGATAAATGTTGTCTACAAAATTAACCAATCAAAATAGGACACGTTAGGGGTTCTTGCCGATCCTAAAAACTCCTTAAAAACTGACTCTTAACTTTTTTTGGTTTTGAATTATTTTTTTAGTTTTTCTCTAAGAACCCTATGCTAAGAACCTCCATTGGAAGTGGTCTAAGGACGTCTAAAAGAAGACTCAAATTCCTTGGATCATCATCTAAAGCATTTTCATAAACAAGTATTGCATTAGGATACACATTGACACAAAAAAAATATATATTGAACACCAAGCAAACTAAGGTGTGTCAATGCAAACAAACAGATTGAATTGTGCCCACTTAGAAACCTTTTTAGCTTTCACAAATTCCAATCCACTTTCAGTCCTAAGAAACTCACGCAATTTCCTAAACCAAAACTCTTTCAAACAATTGGATACACTCATCTTTGGAAAACCTTGTTCCGTAAACATGAGTAATTATTCTGGCTAAGAAAGGCTTTCAACAAAAACGTTTTCTTTAAGAGTAAAGCTTGTCTCACAAAGTTTACAAACCAACAGTCTTCACAACACATAACATCACAACTTTTTCTAAATGAAATAAATTCATGCAACTCTTCCCTAGAAAATGAAGTGAAGTGTTCCAATTTAAAAAATTGTTCATCAAATAGAAAATCATTATCACCTCCAATCATATCTTTTCCATACTTTTCCCTAAGCAAGTTATATCTCAAGGCAAGACTAGGATCAGACTAAACATTTCCAAGATTTTGTTATACCTAGTGGACAAGCTCGGTCTGGGAAAGACAAAGCATCCCAGGCTGGGAGAGAAAATTGTTGTGCGGTTCAGCATTGGGAAGTATGCTGACCAGGTCCTTTGCGATGTAGTGCCAATGCAAGCTGGACATCTCCTTCTTGGTAGACCCTGGCAATTTGACAAGGAAACTCAGCACAATGGTCGTACCAACTTCTACAGCTTTACACACAACAAGCGCACGCACAACCTTTTCTCACTCACCCCACAAGAAGTCTTTGACTTGCAAAAGGCCATGGACCAAGGATCAAAGGTAAGTAAAACTAACATTTATATATCATCTAGCACTGTTTAAAGGCTTTGGATTGCAAAACACAGGTGCTACTAATGATCTTTAAGGAATGGTTGCTTTCAGGACAAGAAGAGAGAGCTCTACCACCAGAAGTTACTATGCTACTAGATACCTTCAAGGATGTCTTTCCAGAGGATATACCAGCTGGCTTGCCTCCCATCCGAGGCATTGAGCATCAAATAGACCTTATTCCCAGAGCCCTACTACCTAATAGGCCAGTCTATAGAGTGAATCCGGAAGAGGCGAATGAGCTGGAGAAATAAGTCCAGGAGCTGATGTTTAAAGGCTACATCCGAGAGAGTCTAAGCCCCTGTGATGTGCCGGTCTTGTTAGTACCAAAGAAGGATGGCACTTGAAGAATGTGTGTGGACTGTAGGGCCATCAACAACATCAGCATCAAGTACAGGCATCCAATCCTCCGGTTAGATGACATGCTAGAAGAGTTGAGTGGTGCCACCATATTCTCAAAGATAGACTTGAAAATCAGATATCATCAAGTCAGAATGAAGAAAGGAGATGAATAGAAGACACCATTCAAGACTAAGAAGGGTCTATATGAATGGCTAGTCATGCCATTTGGCTACACCAATGCACCAAGCACCTTCATGTATCTTATGAACCATGTTCCAAGAGCATACATCGGTAAGTTTGTAGTTGTCTATTTCGATGATATATTGATTTACAGCTCAAACTTATCTGATCACACTGAGCATCTTGAAAAGGTTCTAGAGACTTTAAGGTTAGAGGGACTATATGGGACCTTAACAAATTTACCTTCTGCACTGATCAATTGGTGTTTATAGGCTTTGTTGTTACTTCACATGGTCTGAAGGTAGATGAGGAGAAGGTTAAGGAAATCCAGGACTGGCCCACGCCTACCACAATCGGCCATATCAGGAGTTTTCATGGCTTAGCCAGCTTCTATAGGAGATTTTTCAAGGACTTAGCACCATTGCAACGCCTTTGACATCTGTGATTAAGAAGAATGTTGCCTTTGCATGAGGACAGAAAGCTTTCCAAAAGCTTAAGGATAGCTTTGTGCATGCTCCTGTGCTAGTTTTGCCGAACTTTGACAAGACATTTGAGGTGGAATGCGATGCATCAGGGACTGGCATTGGCGCCGTGCTAACTCAAGGAGGGAAACCAGTAGCATTCTTCTGTGAGAAGCTCCACGGGGCTACACTTAACTACACTACCTATGACAAAGAGTTATATGCCCTGGTGAAGTCTCTTGAAACCTGGCAGCATTACCTTTTAACTAAAGAGTTTGTCATCCATACAGATCATGAGACTCTTAAGTACTTGAGAGGACAAACTACTTTGAAGAAAAGTATGCAAGATGGCTTGAATACTTGGAGACTTTCCCCTACATCATCAAATACAAGAAAGGAAAGGAGAACATTGTAGCTGATGCACTATCAAGAAAACATTCCTTGATCTCTACAATGGAAGCAAAGATCATGGGGGTTGAGCATTTAAAGGAGCTATATGAGGAGAACCCGGACTTTGGCGACTTATACAAGCAATGCACCAGAGGAGCATCCGGATCCTTCTTCAAGCATGAAGAGTTCTTGTTTAAGGAAAAGAGATTGTGCATCCCTCAAAGCTCCATGCGAGACTTGATCATAAGAGAGGCACATGGAGGTGGGCTCATTGGGCATTTCGGCATAGACAAGACCTTGAGCATAGTGGCCGAGCATTTCTTCTGGCCTCACCTCAAACGTGATGTGGAGCGTTTCTGTTCCAAATATAACACCTGCCTCAAAGCAAAATCCAGGACACATCCTCACGGTTTATACATTACTTTACCTATTCCTGACCTACCATGGGTAGACATTTTTATGGATTTTTTCCTATGTTTGCCAAAGATCAGACATAAGGATTCAATCTTGTGGTAGTAGACAGGTTCTCAAAGATGGCACATTTCATTCCATGTGCCAAGAAAAATGATGCTACTCAGATTGTTGATCTTTTCTTTAAGGAGATAGTGAGGATACACGGACTCCCAAGGTTGATTGTATCAGACAGAGATACCAAGTTCTTAAGTCACTTCTGGAGAACCTTGTGGAGGAAGCTAGGGACAAAGCTTCTCTTTTCTACTACTTTTCATCCACAGACGGATGGACAAACTGAGGTTGTAAACCACACTCTCTCTACCCTTTTTAGGGCCACAGTCGGTAACAATCTCAAAAACTGGCTTGACTGCTTACCTTTCATTGAATTTGCCTATAACTGTGTCCCACACTCTACTACTAAGATCTCACCATTTGAGATTGTGTATGGTGTCAGGCCAATAGCTCCAATCGACCTTGCACCACTACCACCAAGAGAGCAAGTGAATCAAGATGAAGTTAGTTAAGCCGAGCTGATGAAGAAGATGTTCCAACAGGTCAAGGAGAACATAGAGAAAAGGAATGAGCATTACAAGAAGAACACTGATAAAGGACGCAAAGAAGTAACCTTTGAGGCCGGGGACTGGGTCTGGTTGCACATGCGAACAGAAAAGTTCCCAAACCAGAGGAAGTCTAAGCTTGCACCAAGAGGAGATGGTCCTTTCAAATTCATCAGGAAGATCAATGAGAACGCCTACCAAATAGAGCTTCCAGGTGAGCTTAACATCTCTAACACTTTCAATGTTTCTGACTTGTTACCTTGTGATGAAGGAGAAACAGTTCTGAGGACAGAACCTTTACAAGAGGGAGAGGATGATGAAAACCTAAGCACCAATGCTGACCAAGCAAACTCGGTTCCTGTCATGAAGCGAGTACCAAGGACCAGGTGTAGAACCAAAGACTTGACCGAGAGTTTCAGCCAAGCCGTGGAAGCACTCCTCCCCAACAAAGAGCTCCAAGACATCACCTCTCAGCTCAACCAGCTCAGCATAACCAGAGAGGCGGCCATAACCAACGCCGAGTTTGAAGATAACGTTCTCATTGATAAAGAAGGAGCAACTAAGGATCGCCAAGAAGAAGCTCTCCACACCAGCAACGGTCCAAGCATCAAGACCTTACATAAATCAAGGAATGACCAGTCATACAAGACAAGAAGGGAGTTACCTTATTCAGCATTGAGCGTATAAATGACTAAATCAAACAAGCACTTCAACCGGCCAAGGTAAGGTTTAATTCACATTTCCAGACGAATTATTGGACTAACACTTTGGTTTATTTCTGTTTCAGCTTAGTACTTAGTTTCATTTCATTTAAATATACAAAGCATATGTTAGCCATTCATTTACATTTTATTGTTAGAGTAAGGCAATTGTTGGCCGAATTATTTCTTTAGTTTAACCTATATATTTTTCTTCAAGACCCTTAGAAGGGCACAGCTGTTTGGACTCTTATAAAGTTCCCTCTCACAGCCTTGTATCATTTACCTTAGATTAATAAAGCAAACGAATTTTCTTCAAGCAAGAAACCCCCTAGTCGTCGGCTAAACCCTCTTGGTTCTTGGTGTGTGATGTACTTTGAGCTTAAGAGTTTGTCTTATCAAAGCTTAGTTCCATAAAACTATGTGGTGGCATCTATCCCCTCTTTGGTTACCAATCCGTATCCCTTTCATCCATCAAACCAGAGAGAGTTGAACAACCATCTGTTTTGTTCTCATACTCGCTCCACAACCGTCCACAGTATACACATTGATTGTAGCTGATACAGTTGAACAACTAGCAGCCTCAATTCCATCCCCCATACTAGATCTCACTCCTATAGTCTTGTGTCATTTTTTTTTTATCCCAAAAAAAATTTGATCCCTATACTATTTTTATTTATAAATTTTAACAGTTTAATTTCAGGTACAACCATCTCATATAAAAAAAATCATAAAATGGTCGGTGAAATGAAAAAAAAAAAAAGAATTAAAGTATCTCACGCGGACCAAACAAATCAGCACGTGAAAAGAGTGGTCGGTCCAGTCCGGTCTAAGATGCATAGAACGTTCCTCCGTTAAAGCATTTTCTTTTGTATATAAAAAAGTAGCACTCGCACGCCCACAACACCCAACTTTCACTCTTCCAATTTCTAATCCATCAAACGCACCAAAATACCAAAACGGTAAACTCCTCACAGACTTCGTTACTCTATCTCTCTGCATCTATATCTTTGTTTTGTTATTTTCGCAATGAAGATTAATTTAGCTACCAATCAATCTTTTGTTTTTGTTTTTACCGTTGATTTCTCAGATCTGAGATTTTTTTTGCTCTATTTGAAAACTGTAGTTGATTGATCGGCGGAGATATGGCTGCGCAGGGGAACTCCACGGATACTCTTTTCTCTCCTTACAAGATGGGAAGATTCGATCTCTCTCATCGGTGAGCTGATTAACTGATGATCTTAATTATAGTCTATATTGATCGTCAATCTCATCGAGCGTTTGCGTTTTCAGAGTGGTTCTGGCGCCGATGACACGGTGCAGGGCGTTGAACGGCGTTCCAAACGCGGCGTTGGCGGGGTATTACGCTCAACGCACCACACCCGGCGGATTTCTCATCTCCGAAGGCACCATGGTCTCTCCCGGATCCGCAGGGTAATTTCATAATTTTCATTTTTCCAGGACCAATGTTTTTCTACTGTCCTGAACGATGAATTCTCTTCTGTTTAGTTAAACAGTAACCACTATTACTAACATGCCGTAAACTGAACTGTTATAAAACATATTAACGTCCTAGTAACTGATAAATATAGAATCTGATATTTCTTCAACTAATTGTAGCTTTTGTTATAAAATATCTCTGTAAGGCAATATTATCATATTATTATCCTTAAAATGTAAATCCTACTCATATCATTATTATTATTTATTTTTTTTGTTATGATCACACATTATTATAATTCTATTACAGCCTTTTATATATATAAACAAAATTAAAGCCTTTACGCTGTTAGAATTTCTACATATGAAATTAAAAAAAAAGAAAGACAAGTAGTAGTATGTAAGGGTCAAAGACCAATTAGCTAAATTATAAGTTGAAACTTATTAACCATACACCACTAGAATGATTTATCGCGTGACTAGAAAAATGATGTCCTATTTCACTATAAAAGGAAAATAATTATCGTTAGTTCAAGGAAACGTGTGTTTCCAGTCAATTTTGTTATCGGTTTTGTTCTCTGATAAAACTGTTCAGACAATGAGGTGACGGGACCCAACAATAGTTGAGTGCTGTGATAAGATTGGAGAGGTGTTTTGGTTTTAATTGTCAGCCACCTTCAGACAAAAGGCAGCTAAAGAATTACAAATTTATCAACGATTGGTTGCACATCAAATTAAAAGCGAATGTTTCATGGCATCTGTTACAAGACAAGACTTATAATAATGTAGGCTACTTATACTTGGCTGTAAAGAATCCAATTAGTTTGAAGTATTCAGGTTTCCACATGTACCTGGTATCTATTCGGACGAACAAGTAGAAGCATGGAAGCAAGTTGTGGACGCAGTTCACTCCAAAGGAGGTTTTATCTTCTGTCAATTATGGCATGTTGGACGTGCTTCTCATCCGTGTATGTCTCCTTATTTACTATTTTTTTTTTTAACTTCAGTCGGAAATATATTTAACATTTTGAATTGGATTAGAACAGTGTATCAACCTAATGGAGGATCACCAATATCATCAACGGACAAACCCATCTCGGAAAGATGGCGAGTTCTGTTGCCTGATGGATCACACGGGAAATATCCAAAGCCCCGGCCTCTAGAAGCTTCGGAGATACCTCGAGTTGTGGAAGATTATTGCAACTCGGCTTTGAATGCCATCCGAGCTGGTTTTGATGGGGTTGAGATCCATGGAGCCCACGGTTACCTCATTGATCAGTTTATGAAGAATGGGATCAATGACCGTACAGACGAATACGGAGGCTCCATTGCAAACCGTTGCAGATTCTTACTTCAGGTACCGATAAATTTTAAGTTGTTATTTCCAATTTTCAAACACAATTTACGTGTTTAAAACTTAAAATATAGATATGGTTATACCCAAAGACAACTTTTCCCAACGTTTGCGTTTAGAATTAACAAATTTTCTCCTATATAAAATGAGAAAAGTTTATTTGGAAAAAAAAATCAATTATATATTATAAAATGTAAACGTATACACAAACAATGGAGTCTTGAGTCTTATCATAATATTTAACATTTGTTCACTATGTTTGCGATTATAAGTATGCAAAAATCTAGTTTGGAATGAAATTGCATGTGTTTGAAAATAAAATATCTTATATTTTGTAAATTATGTATATACAATGTAAATCATAACAAAATTCTCCTTAAGTTTATTTTTAACATTTATTCATATATATTAGCTGTGGTTTTGAAAAAAATTGGCTTGATTGCAGGTCGTGAAAGGTGTGGTTTCGGCCATAGGAGCTAATAAAGTTGGTGTGCGGATATCTCCAGCAATAGACCACCTCGATGCAACTGATTCTGACCCATTATCCCTTGGGCTAGCCGTAGTTGATTTGGTCAATAGGTTACAAGATGATACTGGCTCGAAGCTTGCTTACCTTCATGTAACACAGCCTCGGTACCACGCCTACGGGCAAACCGAATCTGGAAGGCAAGGCAGCGATGAGGAAGAAGCTAAGTTAATGAAGAACTTGCGTATGGCTTACAATGGAACATTTATGTCTAGTGGAGGTTTCAACAAGGAACTTGGTATGCAAGCCGTTGAGCAAGGGGATGCTGATTTGGTTTCCTTTGGCAGGCTGTTTATTGCAAACCCGGATTTGGTTTCGCGGTTTAAAGTTGATGCGAAGTTGAATAAATATGACCGGAAGACGTTTTACACTCAAGACCCAGTTGTTGGTTACACGGATTATTCTTTCTTAACACCCATTTCCCGCCTCTAAGTTCGAGAAACGAGGAGAAGATTTATAATTCTACGTCAATTCGTTGATATCAAAGTTATCTATTGATTTTATTTAAAACCAAAATTTCTATGTAAATTGATAATGGTAATGTTATTCAAATAATAATAAAAAAGTATCTATGGCATCATTCAATAGATAAAAATTGTCGGTAGAATTTGATCGAAAAAAAGGAAAACCCAAAAGAAAAAAAAAAATACAATCGATATGGCAATGTCAAATAAAGACCTACCATATTCCAAAGAAATGAATACAATTGGAAATTAAGGATGTTATATGTAAAAAGAAAAAAAACACAGAAATTATGATGTATTATTTTCTTGTAAAAAAAAACATAAGGAAGAATATTAAGATGATGATAAGTTGAATTTGGATTTCTCCTATTTTTATATAAATAGTTAAATAATTTGTGGGTTTAAAAAAATTATTAATACATAACGTAATTCAGCAATTACAAAAAAAAATTAGATCATCAAAACATTAATTAGATTGGCATAAAGACAAGTAAAACGTGAAAATATATTACTGCCTAATCCTAAACCTTTTACGTAAATCGTGAATGTTTTCCTCTCGATGACTTCCCCAACTATTTATATGTATTTTACGTAGGTTTTCTTTTCTTTTGTTTGCTTCAGTTTTTTCTTCTTTTACTGATCTTTCCTTCTATGACCCTTCTTTGGATGAATAAGGGTAGATGAAGCCCTTTGGGTTATCTTATACTCCCTTTGTTTCACAAAGAATGTCATTTGAGAGTTTTTCACACATATTAAGAAATCAATTAAAACTTCTCTTTTATCTTTTGTTCACACACTAAATACATTTCTCTCACTAATTAATACATTAAAACAATAAGGTTAAAACTGAATTTTTGTTTAAAATTTTGCATTGAAAATATAAAACGACACTCTTTGTAAAACAAAAATAAAACTTTTAAATGACACTCTTTATAAAATGGAAAGAGTATATACAAGTAGTATCAAGTCATCTGAGTTCGTGGTTCGCATATGTATCCGATTTAGTTAAGACATATTTGTCATGTCCTCGAGAAAAAATGTGCAGAAATAAGCAAAACCCTCAAGAAAAACATGAAGTAGAATGCTCCCTAGCCTTTCTGACCAAACAAAACCTAGCTCGGCCAAGATGTCCAAAACCTGGCCTATGAAGCCCTTAGCCGAGGGAAACCAGACTTTGAGAGAATTTTCATTTTTCACCCTTATAAGATTTATACTTGTTTATAACATCTAGTTTCGACACTGAAACACCCCGACCCGGGTTCTACGACCCGAGGCGGCTGTTCCGCCTTAGTCTCCTAGAGACTAAGGCCCAAACCATATCTTAACAATCTAATCCAGGAGGTTCCCCTATCCACCATTCATGCGAAAACAAAAGGAGATAGAAATAAGGAGAACACGAGATCTTTATTGATATAGTAAGGATTTGATACAGTATGCTAACGCTTTTCCGTAGGCTTTACATGGACCGATCCTATTCTCTTAGAACTCTTAAAACACACAACACATCGGCCGCCGGACCATGCACCTAGGATTGGTTCGTATCCGGACCAACCTCATGTCCTGCAAAGAGATAAACATGTCAGTAACAAGGATCATCCCCGTAACCGAATCATGCATAGGCTCCCCAGACCCAATACCCCATTAGTTAGCTGAAGCATATTTCGTAAGACTTTTCCCACTGTTACTTGGTCATTCAACCAACCGTCCCACTGACTAAGCAACCGCTAGGAAGCCATTGGGATAAACGGACAACCGTTTATCCGTAGGAACCATCAGCCATAGACCGTGGCACTCCATGGCACGTATCAACCTTCGGTCGACCGCATCACTGCTTCGGTAACACAACCGGACTATGTTTTTCGACCGAAAAGGTTTTACCGGCCGTGATGTATGAGTTAACTTTCCCACGGTACGCTTACACATTCGCACAGGTTCATCATGACTGATTGCTACTAACCGTGATGGCTAATTGACCAAAGGGTTAATTCGCCAAACAGGCGCAATGGTTCACAAGTCGTGCCAGCTCGACCACGTGACTTTACCGGCCATGTGATGGACACTAATCGCTGGTCAGCTCCATCCATGGTATATTTGTCGACATGCATCGAGATAAAGACCACTTAGGGCCAATTCAGCCATTCATCCTTAGTTCGTTTTGATCAAGGCAATTTCCTATAGGCAACTAAAGGTTCCGGTTCGTAAGGGTTCATGGCCTCCCTGCATGTCCTGTGCGGCAGAGGGGTCCTTTATGGATTCTCTCCGATTCGGCCCATAGCCTTGATCCATTTGCATTACACGACCCGACCCTCGCAACCGATCACACGCACCACTTAGTAACATGAACCAATTACAAACCCAAAATAACCGCATCTACATAAGTCTGGTCCAAGACCGTGAGACTCATGGATTAGCCATGTGAGAAAGCAGAGAAGGAGAGCAAGAAAAAGGTAGTGTGACCTGGTCCGATCACCACCGGTTTATTGAATCACTACAGTTACTACCAGCAGTCCTATATTACGGTTAGATGAGAAGGGTCAAGCACATACCTTTGAGACATGGTCAGGGGCGGCTATGGCCTTCCCCTTTTCCCTGGCCGGATCTTCTTCCATTCTGGACCCCTCTTTCTGGCCTAAGTCTCTCTGATAGACTCCTGACCAGCGTGGGTCGTATACCAAGCACCCAGACAAGGCCAACCATGGAGCTCATGATTGACCATGAAGATTCCGGCTTCAAATAACCATTTGGAGTAGGTTTCATCCGACCAAGCACACTGAAAGAGCATTTGGATCATGTCAGAAAGCTCATGAACCATGTTGGAAATGGCGATGATCAAGAGAACCCAGTTCTTGATTAAGGCGACTATCCTTACCCAGCTAGGCTACTTTTGGAGCCAATGATGGAACTTGATGATTCCGACTTCACCCTAGTCAAAGGAGCACATTTACATCAACCAATCATCTATGGAGAGCACTTTGATCGAGTCAGACATCCTTTGGAACATACTCATTTGGAATTTGGCCGAGATACCAGCAATCCCGAGCGTACCATGCAGCGAGATGACTTGTTATGTCCTGATATGGATCTATGAGCAGATGACTACTTTGCTCGACCCAAAGAGTATATTTCCTCACCAATTTGGCGAGTTAAAGATATTGATCGAGACAGAATCAGTTTGGCTTAAGGAGAAACAAAAGATGACCGAGACTACTCGTTCCTCGGCCATATACCGACACGAACTGAAATGAAGTTGCTGTTAGAGTCACGATCGAACGATCATGTCACTCGTCCCAAAGGAAGTCTTCACCAACCTACTAGACAAGAAAGGGAAAGTGATCAACATAGAAGTCACTTGGTTCAGGAGAAATCAGAAGATGATCAAGAATCCCATATTCTCGACCATGATGCACGCCCGGACTGTCCCGACTGTCCGGACCACGACTTGGTCCAAGCTATGGACTTGTTACATGATCCATTCACCAAGTCGCGGGCCACACAAATTTATATGGACTTGAGGCGGCTTGTTCTTCACATGGCCCGGATCAAGGAACATTAGCCGGATGGGGTTTGATCCGATTCTTGTGACCGCGTTCCTTGCTTACGATGGCCCGACTTGACTCACCGACCATGGACATGGACCATGCGGGTGGTAGCCCAGGGGACATCTTGCCATCTGCATGGACCCGAAGAGTCACTTTAACTAGAATTCATTTCTAGTATTCTTTGTTATTTCCTATGCCTTGTTTTTACCACATTCTACCTAGTTTTCAACCCTGTATTCTATTTAAACACAATTTTATTTCATGTATAAGACCGATTGGTTTTTTGCTTTTGCATTTTGACAATGATTCTCTTTATTCCTTGTGAACACTTTTCGTTGCTTGGTTAAGGGTTACTTCCTAACAACAACCTTCCTTGGTGTCATTGTGTGTCATATCCTCGGTCATTGAAGTTTGGTATACCAAAGGTATTTAGCAGCCTTTGAAGCTCCCTTCGTTCCACCATTTCAACCATGTTTGCTAGTAGATCACAGCCAGTAATCTATCCCTTCAATCCAGCATTGAGTGATCCCGATTTTGGGTCTATCAAGTGGTATCTGAGCTACTCAATTGCTGGTATTTCTATCTTAATAAGATCCTTCCTGAACCGTGACTCTTAAGTTGAGATTTGATCGATCCAGATGACCAAGCAGCCGTGATGGAGAATGATATAAGATGGTTGAATGGTTTGATTCACAAATTTGCGGAAAAGTTCATGAAACCGACTTGATTGCTCTGGATATAACATACCAAAGTTGATCAAATATTTTGCTGGATGTGACACACCAACAAGAGATTTGATCCGAACTTGCAAGGGAGTTTGATTTAAGAAGTTGGATAGTTTATTCATTAGAGAGTTTGAGAATATAGAGAGAAGAGGAGAAGAGTTATGGGGAAAGGAACTAGTCTTGGAACAAGCTTTGAGACTAGACCACCATAACTCGCAAAGTCTAATTTAAATTTGAAAACAGAACAAACGAAATGTCATCTCGAATTATCTAAGTCCTTAAGTGGGCCTGGTTCAATGAATGGACGATTGGGAAGTGTTGCACAAGCCTCGTTAAAAACCTTCTTTGGAAAATCCATTGGGACAAAACCAAAGGAAAGGAAAAAGAGCACCTGATACAACACTTGTCCATTCATTGATGCTCTTGAACTTGAATCATGACCAAGGTGGAACCGATCATGTCTTCTTCAACCTTATTCCAGCGACCTAGCACTCCTCCAATGGCTTGATTGAATTTTCTAGCCCTGTATCGAGTCATAGGTCCTTTTGGCACTTCCAATACATCTTCAGCTCCTTGAGAATCATTGGCTTCTGGTTTGGGGCCAAGCTCCTCGTCCGGTCTAAGCTCCTCATCTGGCCTAAGCTCCTCATTCGGCCTAAGCTCCTCATCCGGCCTAAGCTCCTTGTCCTTGTTGATATCCATCATCATATCATCCCCTTCCTCTTGAAAAGGATTTGACCTCAAATTGATCTCATCTGCAACATAAGGAACTAAGTCAGAAACATTAAATGAAGTACTGATAATGTACTTACCTTGTAGGTCAAGCTGATAAGCATTGTCGCTGACCCTCCTTGTGTCTTTGAATGGTCCATCTATCCTTGCATCAGCTTGGACTTTCTTTCATTTGCAAATCATTCATTCCTCAGGTGAACCCATACTACATCTCCTTCCTCAAAGATCATGCGCTTTTGGCCCTTGTCTTCTCATGCTGCCTAGTCTTTTCCTCAATGTTCTTCCGGGCGTGTTCATGGATCTTTTGGACTATCTCAGCCTTCCTTTGTCCATCAAGACTTACTCTTTCACTTAATGGCAAGGGTATTAGATCCAAAGGAGAAGTGGGGTTAAATAAATCCATAAACGATTTGAAATGGAGAAAACTTTGATGCAGAATGAACAACATGATTGCATGCAAATTCTAGATGAGGGAGACAATCTTCCCAAGCCTTAAGGTTCTTTTTAATAAAAACACACAATAAGGTTCCTAAGGTTCTATTAACTACTTCGATTTGGCCATCAGTTTGTGGGTGACAGGTAGTTGAGAAAAGTAACTTGGTTCCTAACTTAGACCAAAAGGTCTTCCAAAAATAGCTAAGGAACTTGGTATCCCTATCCGAGACTATGGTCCTAGGCATTCCATGCAATCACACTCTCTTTAAAGAACAGAATAGCTATATGAGATGCATCATCAGGAAGAACCAAGACTGGTGCTTTAGTAAGCTTTTTTTTAAGTGTCTGAAAGGCTTCCTCTTGAGTCGGTTCCCACTTGAAGTCTACATTCTTCTTGATGATCTTTGTGAGGGGTGCAGCAATTGTGCTAAAATCCGAAATAGACCACACAAAAATGACCTATGAATGCTCTAAGTATGTGGTTCATTAGCCTCATGAATGTACTAGGTGAATTTGTCAACCAAAATGGCATAACTAACCATTTATACAATCCATGCTTTGTTTTAAAAGCAGTTTTCCACTCATCCCCCTCTTTCATTCTAATCTGATGGTAACCACTCTTAAGATCTATCTTAGTGAACATACTAGAGCCATGCAATTCGTCAAGCATATCATCAAGTCTAGGTATAGGGTGTCGATACTTAACCGTGATATTGTTGATAGCTCTACAATCAACACACATGCGCCAGCTACCATCTTTCTTTGGTACCAGCAAGACCGGTACGGCACATGGGCTCATGCTCTCTTTAATGTGCCCTTTCTCCATGAGTTCATCAACCTGCCTTTGTAGTTCTTTGGTCTCCACAGGGTTGGTTCTGTATGCTGGCGGGTTTGGAAGAATGGAACCTGGTGCAAAGTCTATTTGGTGTTCTATGCCCCGGATAGGTGGCAAACTGAGTGGACTGTCTTCAGGAAACACATCCTTGTAATCCTGCAACAGCACACTCATCTCACTCGGTAGAACCAGTGCAAGGTTAGTTAAACTCGTGAGAGCTTCCTTAAATACAAACAACAGCATTGGTTGATTTGAATTCATAGCCCTCTTAACCGTTTTAGCCTTAACAAGATAGTTAGGTTGTTTGTGTATCCTTTCTTCCTTACACTTAAGCTGAATCTGATCCTCATATACTTCCTTAGGTGAGAAAGGAATGAGTAGTTTTCCTTCCCTGAAACACAAAAGAATGGCGATTAGTGAAACCATCATGGATTACCTTCCTATCCGACTGCCATGGTATCCCTAATAGTATGTGTCCCATTTCCATAGGTAGCACATCACACATAACTTCATCCGTATATTCACCAATAGCCAAAGCTACATTCACTTGATTGCTGACTTGCATTTCTCCAGCTTCATTCAATCATTGAAGATGATAAGGTTGCAGATGCTTCTGCACTTGTAAGCCTAGCTTTCTAACCATAATTTCACTTGCTACATTGGTGCAGCTTCCTCCATCAATGATCATACTACAGATCTTGCATTGTACAACATACCGAGTGTGAAACAAATTCTCCTGCTGCTCTTGCTCACTAGCTTGAGTGTAGATACTCAAAGTTCTTCTGGCCACTAGAAGTTCTCCTTTAGCCGGTATGGCTTCATATTCATCCCTAGTAGGATCATCTCCTGGCAATATCTCATCTTCAGACTCTATATCTCCATTAGGTCGGATGGTCATAACACGCTTATTAGAACACTATTTGGCATAGTGTCCAATCCCTTGACACTTGAAGCACTTGATATCTCTGGCTTGAGCAGTGGTGGCTGGGGCTTTGTGAAACGCCCGACCCAATTTTTCCTACCACGGGTAGTGTCTGGACGACTTCCTCGACCAGACTTGGATCAATTTTTAAATTTTTATTCCTTAATAGTATTTTCGCATTCCTTTGAGCATTCTAAAACCAGCATTAAGCATAATTCAAACTTAGATAGGTAATCGAGGTTACAATACAATGATCAGTTTGTCGTAAGCTACAAGTTCGCTATAAGCTATTACATTGCCTTAACCATATCTACCCAAATCCACCATCCGTTCCATCCCGCCTTAGTTCTGCGGTCCATCATCCACACATTTTCCTGCATCCACGAAGGAGGCGTAAGCATGATAATGCTTAGTGAGAGCGGTTAATCCGTCCCACCGAACTAAGCAATATAATTAAACAAGCAATAAATCCAACAGTCTAATATGTGAATCCCACAGACACTGGATCGGTCAATCATCACCTTAACCGTGACCATATTTGCGATCTAAACCCATCTGCTTGATCATCACGACCCAAACATTTTTCTGACCCAAACTACCGTGGTAAGGATGAATGACCAACCGGTCAAACAAGCAGAGTATTGAACTACCGGATAAGCAAGCAATAATAATAATTTCGAGTGTATCTAGACTAAGGGAAGAATGGAATTACGATCATAATCTTAACCGGCGAACACGCACTCACCTTAGCCTGTCGGTTCTTGATTCCTCTGACACCTCTTGTCGCAGAATTTTTCTCACGAAACTGTCGCGTTCACGGCCATACGATCGCGGTCCACACATGTACGGTCGCAAACAGAAGATTAACGAAAGTCACGACCCAATTAGCCTTTTTCTCCCAAGTAAATCGATGAGTTTTCTTTCAATGTTCTTCTTTGAGTTTTTTGAGTTTTTCGGTCGCGAAAACTCGTCAAACGGTTGCGGAATCCATTTTATGTGACAGTTTGGGTAGTTTACGGTCGTAAAAACCGTCCAGAAACCGTCCCACGCGTCCTCAAAAAACCTGGTAACCGTTCCCGCCCAAAAATTGAACACGTGGACCTGTTCGACCAAAAACCTCCTCAGTCCACACGAAGCTCATCGGTCCACGAGTAAGGCTGTATGGACCAGTCCACTGACTCATCCGACTCCCGACCAACCCAATCCGGACCTGACCAGCCGTCCCATGGAATCTGCTCGGTCTAAATAACCGTCAGTTTGGCCGAAAATCGCGGATTGAGCTAAACACCTTGATTCAGCTGGATTGAGCTAGCTTTCGAGCTTAAACTGGTCATCTCGATTTCCACCTTTGACCGACCCAGCCTAGAATGCCGATCACGGGTGTTACAACACTCCCCCACTTGGCTTAGACTTGTCCTCAAGTCTTCTTCTTCTTTCCCGGACTCCTTTCAAGTTTCTCGAACCACCTAGGGAATTCCACCTTGATCCTCTCTTTAGGTTCCCAAGTAACTTCCTCTTCCCCATCACACTCCCATACGACCTGGAGCATCTTGGTCTTTTTGCGGCCCTCAGCCTTAGTCTTTTTTCCAATAACTCGGATCGACCTTCCTTCTACATTCAGATTCGGTTGGAGATCCACTGGTGGTTCAGTTACCACCTTATGCCGATCATAAATGCATTTCCTGAGCTGAGATACATGGAAGACGTTATGAAACACATCCATAGATGAAGACAAATCCAGCCAGTATGCTACCTTCCAGATCCTTTCTAGAATCACATACGGGTACCATGTACCTCGGACTGAGCTTTGCATTCTTGAGAGCCCGATCCTTACCCTTGTATCTCACGTTCTTGAGATAAACCATATCTCCTACCGAAAACTTTAGCTCTTTTCTATGTTTGTCTGCATAACTCTTCTGTCTATCCTGAGCTTCTTTCATCTTAAGCTTCAGAATCCTGAATCTCTCAGTTGTTTCCTCAAGAAAATCTCGGGCAAAGATGCTGCGCTCCCCCACTTGGGTCCAGCATAAGGGTGTTCTACATGGCCGACCATACAACGCTTCATAAGGTGACATTCCAATACTAGCTTCATAGCTATTGTTGTACGAGAACTCGGCCAGATGTAAGTACTGATCCCAATTACCGCCCCAATCCAGAACACAAGCTCTCAACAAATCTTCAAGTGTTCTGATCGTCCTCTCAGACTGTCCATCGGTCTGAGGGTGACAAGCCGTGCTCACATGGACCTTTGTCCCCATACACTTCTGCATTGCTCTCCAGAATGCCGATTTGAACTTAGCATCACGGTCAAACATGATACTATACGGTACCCCATGCAATCTCACGATCTGCTCCACATACAGCTTAGCCAACACCGCTGCATTATCTGCTTTGTTGGTTGGAAGGAAATGCGTGGACTTGGTTAGTCTGTCCCTGACCACCCATATCGCATCCTTGCCATTACAAACCGGCAGTCCAGTCACGAAGTCCATCGTGATCATGTCCCACTTCCACTCTGGAATGGGTAAGCTTTGCAACAATCCGCGAGGAACTTGATGCTCGGCCTTAACCATCTGACAGGTTGGACACTTAGCCACCCACTTAGCCACGTCCCTCTTCATTCCGACCCAGTGGTAGTACCTTTTCAAATCACGATACATTTTGGTTGCACCAGGATGGATCGAGAACTTAGAGTGATGTGCTTCACCCAAAATCTCATCACGCAGTACTTGATTCTCCGGTACACACACTCGGCCGTTCACCAGCATTGTACCATCAGCTGCCATCTGGTACTCTGTCTTCTCGTTTTGTACTGCCTTAGGCAGAGATTCATCTGCTCACTGAGCAATCCGTACCCAGTTAAGCAAGTCTGCTTTTTCCACTGCCTTAAGCCTCAATTGCTCAAGGTCGTCAGACAATGCACAAAGCCTTAGCATGCCAAACATATGGACCAATCCTTCCATATCCCTTTCTGAATCCACTGCTACTCTCTTACGGCTCAGTGCATCCGCAACCTGGTTAGCCTTTCTCGGATGGTAATCAATACTCAGATCAAAATCCGCTACTGTTTCCATCCATCTCCTCTGTCTTAAGTTTAACTCTGGTTGAGTGAAGATGTACTTCAGACTCTTATGGTCCGTTAAGACTTGGACCTTAGCCCCATAAAGATATGACCGCCAGATCTTAAGCGCAAACACTACTGCGGCCATTTCTAGATCATGGGTCGGATAGTTCCCTTCGTGTTTCCTCAACTGTCTTGAAGCATAGGCAATCACCTTACCCTGGTGCATCAGAACACACCCAAGCCTAACTCTGGATGCGTCTGTGTAAACCACATAAGGCTCGTCATCCGTAGGCAAAGCCAACACCGGAGTACTCGTAAGCATCGCCTTAAGCCTAGCGAAACACTTCTCGCATTCATCAGAACAAATGTACTGAACATCCTTCCCGGTCAATTTGGTCATAGGTTGAGCCATACTCGCAAAGCCTTTAACAAACCGGCGGTAGTACCCAACCAACCCAAGAAAAATCCTTATCTCTGATGCATTTCTTGGCCTAGGCCATTCCGCAATTGCCTTGATCTTTTCAGGATCCACGGACACTCCCTTGTCCGAGACTACATGACCCAAGAAACTTATTTCTCTTTGCCAAAAGCTGCACTTACTGAGCTTAGCAAATAACCTATGCTCTCACAGTCTTTCCATGACCATCCCTAAGTGAGCCTTATGCTCTTCTTCATTCCTTGAGTAGACAAGGATATCATCTATGAAGATGATCACGGATTCATCCAGACAATCTCTGAACACATTGTTCATCATCTTCATGAAAGCCGCAGGTGCATTGGTCAATCCGAAACGCATGACCACAAACTCATAATGGCCATACCTTGTCCTGAAGTCTGGCTTTCGGATGTCTTCCTCAGCAATCGGTATCTGATGATAACCCGAAGCCAGATCAATCTTCGAAAACCAAGTAGCACCTCGGAGTTGATCCAACAACTCGTCTACCCTAGGAAGAGGGTACTTGTTCTTCACGGTCACTCGGTTCAGTCCGCGATAATCGATGCATAGCCTGAAGTTACCATCCTTTTTCTTCAAGAACAGAACCAGTGCACCCCAAGGTGAACTGCTCGGTCGCACAAACCCTTTTTTCATCAACTTGCGTAACTGCTTCTTCAGTTCGGCCATCTCGGCCGTAGCCATCCGATACGGGGCTTTAGAGATGAAACAGTGTCAGGCTCAAGCTCGATTGTGAACGGATCAGAACGAACTGGTGGTAATCCAGTCAATGACTGAAACACATCCTCAAATTCCCTTACCACCGGAATATCACTTAGCTTAGCCTTTGGCCCATCTTCCACTGTTGTGATCACAGCCAGATACGCGTCACACCCCTTCTTCAGCATCCGTTCTACTTGGATTGCCGAGACAATCAAACTCCCATGGGTCGGTCTAATTCCTTGGTAAACCAGTTATTCATTCTCGGTCTCAAACATCACTCGGCCTCTATGACATTCCAGAGTTTCCCTGTACTTCCCAAGCCAATCTGTTCCGAGTATCACATCGTAATGCTTCACCGGGCAAATCATCAGGTCAGTTGGCATGTTCACATGTCCAATCATCACAGAGATGCCTCTGACTTGTCCAGAAATATACATGACTTGGCCTCCAGCTGTCTCAACTAACCCAATTTCGTTCTCGGACCCTTTCTGGAATTCACCAGATCCTATCATGTTCGTATGCACAAAGCCATGTGATGCACTCGAGTCAAACAGTACATGGGTTGCCACACCGCCCATGTCTAAGGTTCCTACATAACCATACAGTTCTAAGGTACCTCAATCTGATTTTGTGTTTGAGAGTGAACAAACCTGTGATGAACTAATCATTTTTTAACTGGTGCAACCGAGTAGCCATGTTTCTATTATACATGTTCAAGAAGAAAGCTATGCAGAAAAAGCACAAAGGAGATTGCCATGGATTTGATGAATTTTTTTAAGCCAAAGTGTGTTTTATTTGATGAATTTTGTGGCCTTGAATATCTTTAGGAGTTTCTTTGAGTGAGAAAATATTTGAGCTGTTTAGAGCTAAAAAAAAATTTGTACTTGTTGAAACTTTTCCTAAGGCTAAAAAATTTATTGACAAATTTTTTGGGATTAAAAACATCAAGGATTTTGGGCATAAAAACCTTGTTTTTGTAAAAGGATTTTGAGCACACACTCAACCCATCTAGAATACACCAGGAAGAAGAATCATCCCAAAAACGTTTCGCAAGAAGAATTTATTGGAGGTTCAGTCCAGAAGATCATCAATGGACCCGAAGAAGACCGACGACGACTAAATAGAGCGGCCCAACCAAACCAGGACGAATTACGCAACAAATAAAATTGTTTTGGATGCTCAACTGAAAAAGGAAGCACGGAAAATTGGATCACATGAAACTGGATTCATACTCGGATGTTATGGATTTTACAAGTTGGCAAACCGGATTCAAACCACAATGTGCAACTATGCCAAAGTTCGATCTGCACAGCCCAAATCGCTCACAATCTCGACCTAAGACCACATGGAGAATGTTAATGGACTTCTCAGGGTTCCAACAAGCCCAAGACAAGATGAAAAATCCAATGGAGCTCAAGTTATCATCCATTTCCTAAAACATGTCAACTTGGTCTTATTTAAGGAAATCTCTAGACCAAGTCGATTTAGGACCAACCAGACCTATTTGTGGCAACCAGGAGAAGAATAAAACCAATCATTAGAGACGCTAAACCAACCAGGAGAATCTGATAATGTCTTACCATGCACCAGCAACCACATGATCTTGAGGATCAAATTCAAACACAACTTACCATCTTTGAAGCAGATCTTCATCAAGACTCAACAACTCTTTTTTCCCAAAACATAGTCACGCCTATTATCAAGATCAAGTCAATAAAGATATTCCAGAGAATCTGACTTACTCCGTAAAGCCATCCAGATTGAAGTCAGGCCAAGAATCCCATGACTCTAGCCCAATTCACCATCAAAGGCACAAAATGCTCAATTTTCATCAATTTTGTGAATTTTATTTATTTCTTTTTGTTTGTAATCTGAGCATTATATAAGCTCATAGGTAGCCATTGTAAAATAAACCTTTCAATCAACCAAGTAAACTATAGTGTTTGTTTTCAGTTTATTTCAAAGAGAGTATTTGTTTAAACAATTGTCTTTAGTTTCATTTGAGAGATTCATTTGATTATATAGACTATAGGATTAGGATTGCTTGTGTGATTCAAGCAAGACTAGTTCTCCAAGTATTGAAATAGTCAATCATACACAAGGATTGAGAGAGTCAATCACTTCTATCGATCATCCATCCAACCGACTTGAAAGAGAGTGCTACACAACCAGCTTTCAACCTCCATCTTCCACCCATTGTGAACTCCATCTCAGGGGTTGCATCATTTGGTATCAGAGCCTAAAAAGCTCATAAATCAGGTTTTGTCTATCCACTTGTCCATTTTCTTTGTTATTCTTATTTTCTGAATTTTGTTGTTCTTCTTCCAATCATTTAATTAAAAAAAGGATTTTATTTCGAATTCAAAAACAAAACAATTTTTTTTTGCTTCCTTTTCAAATCTAAAACCATAAAAAATGTCACTTGTTCAATTTTGTTTTGTGTTATATGTTTTTGTTATTTCTTAATAAAAAAATCCATAATTTTTTTTGTTTGATTCTGTTTATTCATGTTTATTTTGAATTTAATATTTAAAAAATAAAATAAATAAGAACATTGTTTCTTGCATCATAAATCATTTTAATTCTCAGATTGATTGTTTATTCCATTCGTTTAGTCAATCATATGTCCATTTTAATCATTTCCCAATTGATCATATCATTGTTACTTGTTAAATAAAAATGAAGTTATTGTTGCATTCGATATAGTCATTCTGCATTTGTTGATTATTGTTTTGCATATTGATTCATATTTTTTTTTAAAAATTGTCATATTGCAATTTATTTAATATATGTTCTTGCATTGTTCATCTAGTAATTGCATTTGAACCAAATATTTTCCGCATTTAGGAGTCATTTGCATTTTTTTTTTGTGAATGTTACTAATTGCATTCATTTGTGATTATCATTCCATAAATCATTTGCATTTCAAAAAGTCCAAAGAAAAAAAAAATTATCAGGCACAAGATTTTTTTTGTTTCCATAATTTGAAACTGTGTGCACTTGCATTTGACTCTGAATTTAAGTTTGAATATATTGTGCCCATCAACTATTTCTTAGTTTAGATTTTGGTCATAACAATCATTTTCGTTCATATCATTTAAATATATATATATAAAGAGTCAGTTCAATAGTTGCATTATTTTTCTATCTGGTCCATAATATTTTAATGGCCATTTGTATTACTTTGGATACAATCATACATTTTATGTTTTTTATTTATTTCAGGTACAAAACAAATGGAAGAAAAAGATCCATGAGGATGAATGGGAGCAGGAGGATGCTTATGAAGAAGACACTTGATCTGAAGCGTACTCTAATCTCAACTATGAAGAAGATCCAAACGATGGGGATCCTGAGCCAGAACCACCAGACAACTACCTAGATGAGGCATGTCACACAGAACGGTCTGGAGAATAAGCAGATGAAGATTTATGGCAAGAAGAGACTGAATCTCAAATCAGACTTCTCTTGATAAGAAATGAAAGAGATGTTATATAAAGAGTTTGTGGAGGTCTTGGCAAATCCTGAACCAAGGAGATGGATCCTAGCCAGCCGGTCCCGTCCATTGGCCAAATCAAAATAAATCAATGTCCTAAACCAAAGAGGGATGTGACCTACACTTCTGAGAAGATAACAAAGGCTAAGCCAGTAGTGCCATCCAAAAACGGACCACAAGTTCCAACTAAAGAGCAAGGGGTCCAGCCAATAGTTCAGAAAAGTAAAATTCAACAAAATATGAGTTCAATACAGTTGATTAAGCCTCAATCAACCTGCCAGTGGTTTAATGGAACACTACAACTAAGTAAAGAGAAGGTGGAGGTTAGATCTACAACTCAAGCAAATAAAGTTCCAACAAAGTCAGAACCTCGAACTGTGAAGCATAAGCAAAGCTCTAAGCTAATGGCTGAATCGCAAGGCAAAACAGAGCAATGTAAGTCTTCTAAACTCTCAAAAGTATTTGGAATAATTTGCTATAGGTGACATCTTAAAGGTCATTATGCTGCAACATGTCCAACTAGGTCAATTGAAATTTCACATTCATTAGGACTAAACTGGATTCACTTAAGAATAGTCTAGTTAAATTTAGTCTTGAAATGTGTACTTCTAGTATGATGCACTTGTCTTTGTCAAATGATTTTGTTACAGGACACACCATGAAGCACATAAATCATGAATTTGGTGCAGATAAACACATTGAGGAGCAAAGAACTTCTAGTTTTCACAACATGTGTGATAACCTAGCATCATTCAACATCAACTAACTTATTTTTTAAAGTCATTCATCTCACGTCAGAGATGCTACCAAACTCCACACTTGGTACCTTAGTAAGTGAACCTTATGATCTTGTTCAATATTCGAATAACATTTTGATTCATCATAGTTTAAAATACTTTGTTTTTAATGATTCCATTTCAAGTATAATGCACTTGATTTTTCCTATAAGTGTCAAGAAAAAAACAGGTACAATCAGAGTGTACAAGAATTGGGGAGAAAGCTCACGGAGTTCACCCTTCCAACAAGTAAAGTTGTCAAAGCCCATGTTGTATTTTCCCACCAAAGTTGAACAAGAAGTTGTCCCATCAACATCTTGATTCAAGAAGAACCACCGGATCCAACATCACCCACCAGCGCACCAGATCAAGAGGGTTTATCATATCCTTTCTTATCAAAGGAGAACCACCAGATGTGCCAAACCACATCAAACCGCGACAAAACCAAAGTAAGGTTCTAAACTCCCGAAGGAGAATGAAAACTAACTTGGTTTCTGTAGGTGCAGGAAAAATAGTTCTGAGGACAGAACCTTCCCAAGGGGGAGAGGATGATTTAATCCTTAGAACCAGTACCAGGCAAGCCAACCTGGAGCCAACCATGGAGATGAAAAACATTAAACTAAGGAGAGCTAAAGAGACCAGTTAGTTGAGTTCAGCTCAAATGGAGACCAAAACCAAACATTCCAGCTCAGCAAACATTTGGATCACACAGTCAACCTATCTAGGAGACACCACAAAGAGGAATCATCCCAAAAACGTTTCCTAAGAATAATTTATTGGAGGTTCAATCCAGAAGATCATCAATGGACCCGAAGCAGACCGATGACGACTAAATAGAGCAACCCGACCAAACCAGGAGGAATTAAGAAACAAATTAAATTGTTTTGGATTCTAAACTCAAAAAGGAAGCACGGAAAATTGTATTCACATGAAACCGGATTCAGACTCAGAGTTATGGATTTTACAGGTTGGCAAACCGGATTCAGACCACAATGCACAACTAGGCCAAAGTTTGATCTTCACGGCCCAACTCGCTCACAATATCGACCTAAGACTACCTGGAGAATGTTAATGGACTTCTCATGGTTCCAACAAGCCGAAGACAAGATGAAAAATCCATTGGAGCCCAAAGTTGTCATCCATTTCCTAAAACATGTCAACTTGGCCCAATTTAAGGAAATCTCTAGACCAAGTCGGTTTAGGAGCAACCAGACCTATTTGTGGCTACCAGGAGAAGAATAAAACCAATCATTAGAGACACTAAAAAAATCAGGAGAATCTGATGATGTCTTACCATGCACCAGCAACCACATGATCAAGAGGATCAAATTCAAACACAACTTACCATCTTTGGAGCAGATCTTCATCAAGACTCAACAGCTCCTTTTCCCCAAAGATAGCCACGCCTATTATCAAGATCAAGCAAATGAAGATGTTCCAGAGAAGCTCACTTACCCCTTAAAGCAATCCAGATTCAAGTCAGGCCAAGAATCCCATGACTCTAGCTCAATTCACCATCAAAGGCACAAAATGCTCCATTCTCATCAATTTTGTGAATTTTATTTATTTCTTTTTATTTTTAATCTGAACACTATATAAGCTCATAGCTAGCCATTATAAAGCACACATTTCAATCAACCAAGTAAACTATAAAATTATTTTCATTTTAGTTGAAAGAGATCTTTGTTTAAACAATTGTCTTTAGTTTCATTTGATTTTATAGATTATAGGATTAAGATTGCTTGTGTGATTCAAGAAAGGCTAGTTCTCCAAGGATTGAGAGAGTCAATCATACCCAAGGATTGAGAGAGTCAATCACATCTATCCATCATCCATCCAACCGGCTTGCAAGAGAGTGCTACACAGCCAGCTTTCAACCCCATCTTCCACCCATTGTGAACTCCATCCCAGGGGTTGCATCAGTTTCCGTGATAGCTCTTATTAGGGCATCCCTTGTAATTTGTACTCCTGTCATTTGGTTTTGGTCTTTTAGACCCTTGTTATATTTTTGATTTCTCGTGATTTTTGAATTCTTTTTGTTGAACTTGAATCTTTTTGGAGTTATCATTTGTGTTTTTCTTGGACTTTTTGATCGACTTGAGTCTTGGATGTTTTGAAGGGGATGCTTTGTCGGGCTTCCGATCTTTTGTACAAGAGTATCATCGAAGATACGCTCTGGGTTTGTGAATGGTTGTTAACGTTGGGCGCTGTTTTTGATGTCTCGGAGCTTTCAGTGCCTTCGACCTATGAACACCTTTCTTTGGTAGCACACATTTATAATCTCGTACTAGAGGCGGTTTGGTATTGTGTCTGTGAGATATAATCATAACAGTGTTCCTGGGATGGTGTTTACTGGGTTAGCGAGCTTATTTCACGGTTTACACTCCGTAGTATTTCCAATCTACGAAACACTCCTGAAGATAAGCTAAGTCGAATATCGTCCATACGCTTCCCGTATACCCAATCAGGTTGCACCCTTCAGATATTAATCCACAAATTTATATAGCGTGCTACTTTTATCCGTCTCTAGATGTCAAACTGCAGCGAAGCTCCCAATAGACTCATCCTGACTCATTCTCAGGTTTTCAAACTTAGATGATATATGATCAAAGTCGAGTTCTCTTCACACTTATATCTCCCTCAAAGTAATTCACCAAGGTATCCCACGCCTCCTTAGCCGATTCGCACCCTTGATTGATTTTAAACTGATCAATGTCTCTGCAAACAAGCTGGTGGATATTGCCTTGAGTTGTACTTATATGCAGTTTGTTCCTCTTCTGTCCATGAGCTCAAGCGTTTTGCAACTCTGGTTTTGTCCTCAAGAATAATCATAGGTTTCGTTCAACCATTCTCCACCGCAGACCAAGCAGCCTCGTCAATCGCCCTTATCACATGCCTCATGAGCACTTTCCAATGGCCAAAGTTCCCCTCATCAAGGAAGATTATTTTTTGAACTGTTATGAGTTCCTTAGTTTTCATGTTCCTTCCAAGATCTCAACCAGTGAAATGACTAAATGAGTCCGTAAGGTTGCTGGCTCTGATACCAAATGAAGACTCCATGAACACGTTCGACAACGAGAACACAAACCAATAGCACAAAAATCTTTAAATTTTTTTATTAAGATCAAATACAACAGATTTGTTTAACCAAATTTATATAACTTCCAACAAATGAATCATAATTGAGCAATCATAATCTACCAACACTACTAACACAACATCAGTTATGCTTTACACAGATTTGTTCACTCACCAATGAAAAACCCATTTCTTTTCTAAGGTCACAAAAAATCTCTCAAAGGTATATTTCACACTACACAATCTCCACACAGATATACGCTTCACACCTCCAGGAATATCTTGTTTCCTCTTCTGATTCATCATCACATCTCCATGTATGGTAAGTTATATATTCTTCCTTGCTTCTCAAGATTCTTATGGTAGGAATGTCCACATCATTATGCATCATCTTCATGAATTCTAGATCGATCTACAATAACCAACGGCTCTCAGAATGTCGAGCTTACATATATATGTAATAATAATTTGTGGTTGTTTGCAGGATGGAAACAATAAGGCCGGTAGATTTTCCAGATCTAATATGCTTTAGGAATTGTAGGTTGACATGTCACAGCAAAGAAGACTGCAAAATGTTTCCTAAGTTGCACCTAAATTTTTATACCATAATGTTCTAAGTCGATTTATTAAAGATATTTGCAACTCTTTTCAATAAACAAAAAATTTTAATAAAAAAATAGAAATTATTGATGGTATAATACATACATTCAACCATAATTCGAATACAAAACTACATAGCTAAAATTGGAAATACAACGAATAATACTGATACATGAATTACTGAATTTAAGACTGTGTTTGCATGGATAAGGTGATGTGTCAAGGTTCCTCTTTATAAATAGAAAAAGATGAGAGAAGAGGAGGGAGAAAATGGTCTCCAAACGATGAAGGTAAGTACTTCCACATTTTTTTTTTGTTGCAAGGATGAGTTTGTGCCTTGGCCCTAGACCAACTTTTGTTAATACTTTATGGTATAAAACTGTAACATCCTGATTTCTGGTATATGTGGAGAGGTTAAAATAATTGATTTGGCTACCTATGTCACCAAAGTGCACTTACCTTTTCGATTGCACATCCAGAGAAATCTCCAGGGTTAAGCATGCTAAAGCTGGAGTAGTCAAAGGATGGGTGACCTACCGGGAAGTCATTCAAGGTACCGTGTGAGTGAGGACAAAACACGGGGAACGGTCACGTGGTGATTGCAGGGTCAGTATATCATGTCTTTCAAACCTCTCGGTTAACGTTCCGACTGTCGGACAGGGGTGGGCCGGCCCATGGGCCTAGTGAGAGGACATTGGGGCTCACCGGTAGGGGCGGTTGGGATGTTATAAGTGGCATCAGAGCTGGTTAGCTGTCCCATTTCTGACCTAGGAGGCGGTTTGGGACCTGTCGTGGTGTGCAACGAGGACGTTGCACTCTGTGAGTGGGGGTGAATTATAACATCCCGATTTCTGGTATAGGTGGAAAGGTTAAAATAATTGATTTGGCTACCTATGTCACCAAAGTGCACTTACCTTTTCGGTTGCACATCCAGAGAAAACTCCAGGGTTAAGCGTGCTTGAGCTGGAGTAGTCAAATGATGGGTGACCTACCGGGAAGTCATTCGCGGTACCGTGTCAGTGAGGACAAAACACGGGGAGCGGTCATGTGGTGATTGCAGGGTCGGTATATCATGACTTTCAAACCTCTCTGTTAACGTTCCGACCGTCGGACAGAGGTGGGCCGGCCCATGAACCTAGTGAGAGGACATGGGGGCTCACTGGTAGGGACGGTTGGGGCGTTATAAAAACATTCCTTCCACTAGAGATCGAACTAGAATCATAATAGGACTAACCGCTGCGTTTAAACTGCTAACCCACCAACTTTTATTGATAATCAATCTATAATAATTAAACATCATTCAGATAAAAATTCTGATTTACAGACAAAATTTCTCATTTAATATCATATATGTTGTACAATATAACGAATTTGAGAATCTTCAGAAAAAAATATTTTATTAAATATAAAATTAATTTATCAAGCCAAAACAATATTTAACTTTTCTATTTTATGTCTTTTTAATTAAAAATCATTATAGTATATGATTTGTTCTGTTTCTTTAGCTCGATTATGCATCAGGCAAATTTTTTTTTTTTTAACTCTGCAGCTTACTTCACAATTAGAGAAATTCTGGAAGAATGGAAAATATGAAAAGCCGGAAAAGTGGACTTGTTTCTTTTGTTTCGCTTTAATACTTGTTCAACTAAAGAAACCTTTAAGCAGGTAACAGAAACGAGAACAAGAGGTACACAAAATAGTATTATGTCATGTTACATAGATAATAGATGTAAGCTTTTCGATTGTGCCTATGATGATAATAATCGAATATTTGATAGAAAAGTATTAGGCACAAAGCCGACAGTATCCACTTATTCGGTTGAAAGTCACAACATCTCGACGGTCAATCCAATTCCGGCTATGATTAACAATGTATGAGTCGATAATTAAGTTCAAAGAGGTTTTAGGAAAATTTCATCAACCTGCGACCATTCATTATTTCATCTTTGTTTCGGGAACAATTCATTGGCTGAGATACAAAAACTAACTTAGTACTCGTGTTCGAAAATGTGGCTGCCTAATCAATTATACGGCCGGAAATACGGCTATCAGAAACTCACCATGGCGAGTTGGGGTGATCCGTATCATTAAACGATGAACAGAATTTTATCTGTGTGGGCCGTGTACTTACAGAACTCGGCGAGTAGTAATTCAAAACCGAGTTAATCCAATCACAAAAAGCTAAAAAAATTACGGCTTTGAGCAACGCTTCTCAAAAAAAATTTCAGTTGGATTATTTTAGCAAGTCTTAATCTCATATCCAAACAAAATCCAAAAAAATTGGTTACCAAATTATAGACTGTTACAACGTGTTTCGGTTTTCAAACGACAGAGAAAAAGATAAAGAAAAGGACGAAGAATTTACAGAAAAACTTGATTGTGTTGACTTGGAGTAATTAACATCAACCCTTATATCCAAATCAACAAAGCCCAAAATAAAGTTTAACCATAATTAAATAAATTTGAAGCCTAACAAAAAGTAAAAGTAGATTCTTGGATCAAAGCAGAAGACTATATTACAAGTAAGTCCATTTGGCAGCACCTTCTTTGTGCAAGCAATACATTCTTCAATTCACAAGTTGGTTTGCAAAAAAAAAATTGATGTGTTGGCTGACTTTTACAGTAGTACTAATCGATCTTCCAATCATTATTTCAATTTATGTAAACATCTTTATTTAATTTGTAAAAGTTAAAAAATAAAAATCTGATTTTGAATTAAGGTTAGGATTCCAAAAAATAAATTTTTAACTTTAATATTTTATAAATAAATATATTTTAAATAATTTAAATTGTTAAAAGTTTGTCTACGAGTAGTCTCCGATTTTTTGTTAACTCGCTAAACCTATATCGATCTCCCGACTCACGCCTAACGTAATCCCAAACAGAGCCTAATACTAACACAACAAACGAAAGTAGCATCATACAAAAAGAACAAACAAAAATGCCTTGTCATTTGTGTTATGAACATCCTTTAATGCTTGAATCTCTCGTTTTTTAAGACTTTCTAACGAATACACCTGTTTCAGAAATAGGTGATAATAAGAAAATCAATTAAAAGTGGCAAACTCATCAAATGTGTAACATCCCGATTTCTGTTATATGGAGAGAGGTTAAAAGAATTGATTTGGCTACCTATGTCACCAAAGTGCACTTACCTTTTCGGTTGCACATCCAGAGAAAACTCCAGGGTTAAACGTGTTTGAGCTAGAGTAGTCAAAGGATGGGTGACCTACCGGGAAGTCATTCGCGGTACCGTGTGAGTGAGGCCAAAACACGGAAAACGGTCATGTGGTGGTTGCAGGGTCAGTATATCATCACTTTCAAACCTCTCGGTTAATGTTCTGACCGTCGGACAGGGGTGGGCCGGCCCATGGGGCGTTATAAGTGGTATCAGAGCTGGTTAGCCTTCCCAGATCTGACCTGGGAGGCGTCTTAGGACCTGTCGTGGTGTGCAACTAGGACGTTGCACTCTGTGAGTGTGAGTGGGGGGAATTGTAACATCCCGATTTCTGGTATATGGGGAGAGGTTAAAAGAATTGATTTGGCTACCTATGTCAACAAAGTGCATTTACCGTTTCGGTTGCACATCCAGAGAAAACTCTAGGGTTAAACGTGTTTGAGCTGGAGTAGTCAAAAGATGGGTGACCTACCAGGAAGTCATTCGCGGTACCGTGTGAGTGAGGCCAAAACACGGGAAACGGTCACGTGGTGGTTGCAGAGTCAGTATATCATGACTTTCATACCTCCCTGTTAACGTTTTGACCATCGGACAGGGGTGGGCCGGCCCATGGACCTAGTGAAAAGACATAGAGACCCACTTGTATGGGCGGTTGGGGCATTATAAAATGTTTTAGGAAACAACACAAGAAAATCTCACTTTTTTGAATAATCAGTTCCGCGTCTCCAAAAAATATAACTTTATATTATATTACAAAAATATTTAACTTAATATAATTATCTCAAATATATAATTAAAATATATAACTTAGAATAAATATTGGTTATTGAAAACATCAGATATAACAATAATAAAATTTTATGTACGAAAATTATGTATTTGTTAAGAAAATAGTTTTAATTAAATCTTCTACTAATAAAAGTGATGTTATATACGTGAAAAACTATATGTATAAGTTTTTTAATAACCAATTAAAATATTCTAAATCATCATCTTAGATTAATTTTATTTATTGTATATTTTGTTAGTTATTAGAATGTTTTTGAAAAATTATTAAACAATATAGTAAACAATTCTTAAAGAATATAGTAAATATTAAAAATGATAAAAAATAAAAATGAATTAATTAATGGGATTATATTGTTAAAAATCAATTTTATACATAAAACATAAAATTGTCTATTCTTATAGCTTTAATTAATTTTGGTTTTCTATAATTTGAGTTTAAATTTCATTTATTTTTAATTCTTTAAGTATTTGAAGATGATGTACATGAGATTATGTTAAAATATATATTTTAAACTCTTTTTAAATGTATTCTTTTTCAATAAGAATATATATATTAAATTAAGATGTATTATAGCTAATTATAAAACTCATAAGCAATTTTTTTCATTCAGTTCATTTGATGTTGGATTTAGTTCTTGTTTCTTTAATTTGATATTTAAATAAATATAAAAAGGTTTTCCACGATAATTTTTGGTTTAACCAAATATCTCGATCTTTTCCACGATCTCGGGTAACGAGCGACAACCAGTTTTTTTTTGCTTCTCTGGCTTTGTATAGAGTGCTTGGTAGGACTGTGTTATCGTTTGTATTAATCACAGACCTAACAAGTTGAATATACTAATCTCCTGATTGCTCCTTAGTGAAGATATCATACCCTACCTGCAATAAACACGTGTTATCCCATCCATTTTTACAATAACACTCAACAAATATACAATAACTTACTCTTGGGATTATTGGTCTTGTGTCATAATCACCCAGATGATTACGAGAAGCTGATTCTTGAAAATCTGCCTAATTCTTGCGTGGTTTATCACGCTTCCTCCGTAGGAGTGCAGATTTTAAACAAAAAGTCACCTGCTTCGTGTTGAAAAGAAGAACCACCTGCTACAGGTTGAGAAGAAGAAGCACCTCTGACTTTACTCCATGGCCTCCAAAATTACATTCAACAGGCTGAGAAGATGTGCAACCTTCAATATTAGTCTAACCAAGCTATTCCCTTTCAATCGGTTTAATGTGTGGTCTCCCTGGTTGTTTCTTTGGTGGTTTAGGGACAAACTGATTCTTACATTTTGTCTTGTTATGACCTTCCTATCCACAAATGCTGCAATGCTACAATCATGAAAAAACCAAACAAACACATTAATATACATAACCACAGATACATAAACAACAGTATATATAAATACATAAGTACCAATTACCATTTTTATTCCTATCTTAGGTGCTTTCCAGATTTTGCTTTTGGTTCACCCTTATCTCTCTTTCTCTTCTTCCTTGAAGGCCTGTCTGGAGGCTTTTTATATAGAGGTGGATTAACCCGAACATATGTGGTTATCTTCCACAGGTTCATACCGTTAACTGGTTTAAAACCAGTTGCATAGCATATCTGAAGCTTCTCCAGTACTTTAGAATACTCATTATTTAACGTTTTTGGGTCTTGGTCAGAATTTTCTCTAGTCTAAGAGAGGCAATGTGGCAGCAAGAGATACCACTAATGAGGTAGAGGTGACAGCTACAACTTGTTTCATTCCTCAACTGCACTACAAATCTATCATTGAAATAGCTAACTTCATACTTCCCCAAACCACCAGGTAAAGACCTACAATTCTTAGCTAGCTCAATCTGCTAATTAAGTAACGCGATTGCTCTAGGAGTGTACTCTCCTCTAACTTTCTCTGATTCTATCATCTTCTTGTCATTACAGACCATGACCCTCCTCCTTCTATAATCTTTTCAAGCATTTCAACGATCGGTTTTGTTTTTGCAATCTTTATTGCAGCATTAAAAGACTCTTCCAAATTATTTTCCACTGCATCACACTTAGAATATTCAGAGAAAAAAAGCCATTTCTTTGGATATGATATTAGTGTAATAATCAAACATAAACCACATCAAATATTTAATTTGTTAATTGTATTGTGCACCACTTACCTTGACCAGGGACATGAGATAGAAATCTTCAAGTCAGCATGTGCAAAAGGATCACACTCCTTCCGCTCTTTCATCTTCCTACTGTTGTAGATAATAGGAATCAGCAGCTGCCCGTAACAAGTCTTCAAATTCTGCTCCTTAATGTTTCTTCTTCCAATTTGCATGAACATGTCTAGCGCACATCCTATGTTCAGCAAATGGAAATATATCATTCACAGCACAATCAATCCTTTCTGTTCACTAGCCACAGTTAACCCATTTACTGTGCTCAAGTATAAACCTTCAGTTAAATGCTCTAAAAACCACAACGAGTTTGGTTTATTCTCAAAATCAAAAATTCCCCAAGCTATTGGAAACATCTAATCTTCCGATCTCTGCTACAAGCCACTAGCAAGATACCAATCATTCTCCATTTCAAAAAATTACCATCAAGATGAATAATTCTCCTGCATGCTACCTTCCAGCCTTGAGACAGTCCACTAAAACAAACATAAAAATCGGTGGAACCGTGATTGCCTCACTTCAGATTCCACTTTCGATCCAGGATTAGATCTCTTTAATTCAGCAACATTGTCAAATAGTCTTGCAAACTGCTCAGCTTGCTCATTATTGAATGTCTTCAAACATCGTAATCTTGTCCTCTTAAAAATTGTTCATGGAACATTAATATTCTTTGCCAATAGTTTATCTTGCAATTGATTCGCTGAAAAATCAGGATTCAATCTGAATTCTTCAATGTAAATCTCAGAAATTCCAGCATTTGTATGAAGCGATATTTTACCTTCCCAAGTGCAATTGTGCTCTTTTTGCATCGAGCTGACTATAACCCGAGTAGAGCTGCTATTTCTTAACGTATAATCCTCCAATGACACTTCCTATCTGAACAGATTGCTGTAACACGCCTACTGTCAGACTTCTTGTACTCTTGACCTATCTCAAACTTCTTATACTTTTTCTCATCCACCTTCGCCACAACACTATCACTATCATTATCATTGGGACTTAAATAAACGGCTTCATCTTCACTAGAGAATCAGCATTATTTCTATCTTCTAACTGAGAATCATCACTATCACCATTATCATTATTTTCAAGCCAATCATCAGTACCATCGTTAGAAGAGGAGGTTTTCTAAGACCTATTCGCCAACCTATGTAGGGATCATCCTCTGGAACAACAAATAAGGTTAACGCACATGATCTGATACCATAATGAACCACTCTCTCTAACTTCTTAGAGTCGTGGATGTCCTCTTTCTTGCCAGGCGACTCCGGTGGAAACCATGAAATTGTATTCACCTTATCTTCGAAGCCAATGATGTCGATAATTAGCATTAAAACCTTGCTCAATGCAGATCCTTCACCGACGTGTTGACCAGCTTCATATGCCTCTCCACCGAGATATGAATCATCTTCTGACCACTATCAACCAGCGCATATAAACAAATCAAAACTGCAAAAGAAACCGATTTTTTGAGAGATTAATAAACCGACAAATAGATAACGAAGTTTTCATCACAAATGTTCTGAAAACTTACCTCATCTTTGAACTGAAATCTTTTTCTGCTTCTTTACTTCTTCTTTGAAACCTCTTCTAGTTCTCCTTCTCAACTAATCGAACAATCGATCAAGACCATTGAAGCTACACATGATTTCCCTACGAATAAGAACCCTAGTCGAACCCTAGTTGAACCCTACACACAAATCATTATACTCTTAGTTGTAAAGACCCACTTTTCTCAGGCCCAGCAAAGCCCAATAAGTCTGCAGGAAACCCTAGAAATCAAATCTTCGGGAAGTGTTAAGATAGTTGTGCCTCAACAATCTCATAGTTCTTCTAGCCCTGCATCGGATCCGAGTGAAAGGTATTCTCAAAAACCGTTTTCGATTGTTTTTTCTTCAAGCCGATCAGTAAATCGCCCATAACTTTCTAACCGTTTGGAGTTTTGCAAATCCAAGACCACCATCGGATTCAGGACGACGAGACAAAGCCGTAGAGCCAAAGATCAGTCCGATCCGCCGCGGGAAACGCCCTCACGCGCCGTCAGAAGCTCGTGTTTGCGCCTCACGCGCCACCGCCTCTCTGCCGTCGCTGCCGCCGCAGGTGACATTTCCAGTAAGCCGTCGCCGCCTTGACTCACCGCTGACTCGCTGAGTTGACTCAGTGACTCACCGAGTTTACTCGGGTAGCCGCTCAGGAGATTGCTCGCCAGTTCGCTATTCAGGCTGAGCAAGCAGCTGCTGCCGCACCACCACCACCGGCACCAGCGGATAATGCTCACGGTGTTGATCTTCCGCCACCACCACCACCATCGGCCAGAGTCAGAGAGGGACCCACGTATTGGGAGATGATGAAGCAGATGCGGGAGATGGGTTTGGATCAGTTCACTAGAGCTGTGGATGCTGCCACCGCCGACAGTTGGAGGAGGATGCTGAACCGCAACCTAGATCGCATGAGGTGTCCAGAAGAGTTCCGGTTGGACTTGGCTACTCAGTATCTGAGAAATGATGCTCTTCACTGGTTGGATGGAGTTGTTGAGGGTAATCGCGGCCGTCATGTTCTGACTTTCGAGCATTTCCAAAGGGAGTTCGACAGGAAGTTCTTTCCTCGAGAAATCAGGCACTCGAATGCCAATGCTTTTGAGCACCTTTCTCAGGGCAATTTGGGTGTCAGGGAGTACGAGCGAGAGTTCAGTCGTCTGCGCTAATTTTCTGGGAGTATCTTAGATGAGGAGGACTTGATCAGGAGGTTCCTGAATGGTTTGCGAGTGGAGATCCGCAACCGTTGTGCTGTTTGAGACTACACCAGCTTGATCGATCTGGTCGAGAAGGCTGCTATTCAGGAGGCATGGATAGCTAAGGAGCAGAAAATCCTTAAGTTTACTCAGCCCAGGCCTGGGAAGGCCCCAGAGACTCAGAGGAGGACGACAGATCAGTCAGAGCTACCACCTTGTTCACGCTGCCGTCACCATCATACCGGGGAGTGCCCTAAGTGCTATTCTTGTGGGCAGATAGGACATCTTTTGAGGACATGTCGGGTTACGCCAGTCAATGCACCAGTCATCAGGCAGATCACAGCACCAGCAGCACCAGCACTTGCACCGAGGGTCTGCTTCAGTTGTAACCAGCTGGGTCACATTTCCAGAGATTGTCCGAGGAAAGTGCAGACATTGCCTCCGCCGCCAGCCAAGCGTCAAGCGATTGCTCCGCGTGTTTTTGCTGTGGGAGATCATCAGGGAGTCGAGCCGATAGCTGGTACGCGTCTTTATTCTAGATTCGTTTTCGTGTCCTTTTGAGTATTTTGTCATTGTGGAGAAATTTTTGTTTAGATAGTATGTTTGTGTAGGATCGGCTTTAGTTGGAGGTGATGCAGCTTATACCTTATTCGATTCGGGAGCTACGCATAGTTTCGTGAGTCCAAAATTTGGCAAGCGTTGGTCATTTCAAGGAGTGTACGAGCCAAAGATCAAGCGGATTGAGACAGTCAGCACAGAAAAGTTAGGAGTTACAGGCGTTCATCGAGAGGTGCCAGTCGTAGTCAGAGGAGTTGAGTTCAGCGGAGATTTATCACAGATGGAAATAAACCATTACTACGTAATTTTGGGGATGGATTGGTTAGCAAGACACCATGTGACGCTGGATTGCCATAAGGCAAAAGTTCATATTCCGAGAGCAGAGGGGATGATCACCTTTCAGGGTATTAAGTTGAACATGGGAGTTTCCATCATCTCCATGTTGCATGCGGAGGAGTTGTTGGAGAGAGGAGCTGAGGGGTTCTTAGCCACTATTGTTATGGCCCCAGCAGATGGAGAGGGTGAGTTGCGAAATATACCCGTTGCTGCAGAGTATGAGGATGTTTTTGAGCCTTTGACAGGGCCACCGCCAGCTAGAGGAGACACACTTACTATTGAGTTGGTGCCAGGGACGACTCCAGTTTCCCGAGCACCGTATAGCTTAACTCCAGCAGAAATGACTAAGCTGAAAAAGCAATTGGAGGAGTTAACGGATAAGGGATTTATCAGGCCGAGCAGTTCACCTTGGGGAGCTCCAGTATTGTTTGTTAAGAAAAAAGATGGGAGTTTCAGGCTTTGCATTGACTACCGAGGCTTGAATAAGGTGACTATCAAGAATAAGTATCCATTGCCGTGGATTGATGAGTTGTTGGATCAGTTACAGGGGGCTTCATGGTTCTCTAAGATCGATTTGGCATCAGGGTATCATCAGATTGTGATAGCTGAGGAGGATGTACGTAAGACAGTTTTTCGGACACGTTATGGGCACTATGAGTTTGTGGCGGTGCCGTTCGGGTTGACGAACGCACCTGCAGCATTTATGAAGCTGATGAATGCTGTGTTTCGTGAGTACCTAGACCAGTGTGTGATTGTCTTCATTGACGACATCTTGATTTATTCCCAGAGCAGAGATGAGCATGCAGAGCATTTGAGGATGGTGCTAGAGAGGCTCAGAGAGCAGAAGTTGTTTGCCAAGCTGAGTAAGTGCAGATTTTGGCAGAGGCGGATTGGGTTTCTGGGTCACGTGGTTTCAGAAGCAGGAGTTGAGGTAGATCCAGAGAAGATCATAGCCATTACTGAGTGGCCCATGCCTAGGAATGCTACTGAGATTCGCAGTTTCTTGGGTCTAGCAGGATATTACCGGAAGTTCGTCAATGGATTTGCCAGTATAGCTAAGCCGATGACACAGTTGACAGGTAAGGATGTCAAGTTTGAGTGGACAGATGCTTGTTCTCAGAGTTTCACCGAGCTGAAGAGGCTTTTGACGAGGACGCTAGTGTTGGTACTTCCGCGGCCAGGAGTACCATATGCAGTGTACACTGATGCGTCTGGATCTGGTTTGGGGTGTGTTTTGATGCAGGAGGGTAAGGTCATTGCATATGCATCTCGTCAGTTGAGGCCCCATGAGGCTAACTACCCCACTCATGACCTAGAGTTGGCAGCTGTGGTTTTTGCCCTTAAGATTTGGAGATCTTATCTTTACGGGGAGCAGGTTAAGATTCTCACTGATCACCAGAGTCTGAAGTACATCTTTACTCAGGCAGATTTGAATTTGAGGCACCGCAGATGGATCGAGTTGTTAGCAGATTATAATCTGGAGATCACTTACCACCCCGAAAAAGTTAATCAGGTGGCAGATGCTTTGGGTAGGCGCAGGAGTGATGTATCAGGGACCAAAGAGGTCCAGGAGCTGACTGGGATGATTGCTAGTCTCAGATTGTGTGCAGTTACTGCAGATGGTGATACTGTTGGTCTTCAGGCATTGGATCATGCAGATCTGTTGTAGAGGATAAAACATGCACAGAAGAGGGATGAGGCTTTGTGTAAGCAGCTTGAGAAGAAGATTGACGGCTACGATACTGCAGCAAATGGGATGTTTCTGTATAAAAACCGAGTGTGTGTGCCAGATGATGAGCAGTTAAGGAGAGAGATCTTGCAGCAGGCACATCATTTGCGTTTCTCCATTCACCCAGGAAATACCAAGATGTACTGGGATCTTAAGTGATATTATCATTGGGCTGGTATGAAGAGGGATGTGGCTACATTTGTATCGTGTTGTCAGACATGTTAGATGGTTAAAGCAGAACATCAGGTACCTAGTGGATTGTTGCAGAATCTGCCACTACCAGAGTGGAAATGGGACATAGTGACATTGGACTTCATCACAGGATTACCGACAGCAGTTGGCGGGAAGAATGCCATTTGGGTTATTGTGGATCGACTCACCAAGTCAGCTCATTTCTTGGTGATTAAGAAAACCGATGGAGTAGATCAGTTAGCGCGTAAGTACATCGCCGAGATTGTGAGGTTTCATGGAGTGCCAGTCAGTATAGTGTCAGATCGTGACACGAAGTTCACTTCCACTTTTTGGCGAGCCTTTCAGAAGGCATTGGGGACTCAGGTCCATATGAGTACAGCTTATCATCCGCAGACAGATGGTCAGTCAGAGAGGACTATTCAGACTTTGGAGGACATGCTCAGGGCTTGTGTTTTGGATTGGGAGGGGAGTTCGGTCTGATACTTACCGTTGGCAGAGTTCGCCTACAACAACAGCTACCATTCGAGTATTGAGATGGCACCGTATGAGGCTCTTTATGGTAGACCGTGTCGTACACCACTTTGTTGGACAGAGGTGGGAGAGCACCGAGGCATAGAACCAGCAATGGTTCAAGAGACAGTTTAGCAAGTAGAAATGCTCAAGAGACGGCTTAAGGAAGCCCATGATCGTCAGAATAGTTATGCAGATAATCGCAGAAGAGATTTGGAGTTTGAGGTGGGTGACTTAGTATATCTGAAGATGAGGACTTTTCAGGGAGGAGGCTCTAAGACCCGAAAGCTGAAGAAGCTTAAGCCGAGATATATGGGACCTTATCTTATTACTGAGCGGATTGGGACAGTAGCGTACCGCCTGGCATTATCAGAGGAGTTGTCTAACTTCCACGACGTGTTTCATGTGTCAGTTCTGAGGAAAGTTGTTCGGGAGCTAGAGCTCATTCTGCAGCAGCCACCGAGTGATATCAGTAAGGATTTGTCTGCGTTTTGCCAGCCAGTGGCAATTCTTGAGCGGCAAGCGAAGGAAGTTCAAGGGCTAGTAACGGAGATGGTCAGAGTTTGCTGGGAGAGAGACGAAATCCAGGAGGAGACCTGGGAGTTCGAATCTCAGATGCAGTTAGACTACCCCGAGCTTTTTCAGGATGTGATTGAGCAGGCAGGTCAGGATTTGAATTCGGGGACGAATTCCTCGTTACTGGGGGAGAATTGTAACGACCCACTTTCTCAGGCCCAGCAAGGCCCAATAAGTCTGCAGAAACCCTAGAAATCAAATCTCCAAGAAGTGTTAAGATCGTTGTGCCTCAACAATCTCATAGTTCTTCTAGCCCTGCATCGGATCCGTGTGAAAGGTATTCTCAAAAACCGTTTTCGATTGTTTTTTCTTCAAGCCGATCAATAAATCGCCCATAACTTTCTAACCGTTTGGAGTTTTGCAAATCCAAGACCACCATCGGAACCAGGATGACGTGACGAAGCCGTAGAGTCGAAGATCAGTCTGATCCGCCGCCGGACGCGCCCTCACGCGCCGTCAGAAGCTCGCACGTTTGCCTCACGCGCCGCCGTCGCCGCCTTGACTCGCCGGTGACTCGCAGAGTTGACTCAGTGACTCACCGAGTTGACTCGGTCAACTCGGTCTGGTCCGTTTAGGTCTGGTTTAATTCTGATTCCGGTTTAGTCTGGCTTGGTCTGGTTTGGTCTGTCTGGTCCGGTTTGGTTCGATTTGAGTCCGGTTTGACTTTGACTGGTCTTACCGTTGACTTTGACCATTGACCGTTGACTGTTGACTTTGACCGTTGACTGTTGACCAGGTTGACCAGTTAACCGTTTTTCGCTGTTCGAAAGCCATTCTCACTCGATTTTTCGTGCTGATTTCAGATTTAGCATCCGTTTTAGCATCCGGAGTTCAGAAGCAGCAGTTAAGCTCCGTTTTTGCTAAGGTGAGGTCTCTTCGCAGAATTCCGTACTTCCTTCTAGGACGCCTTTGATGGATCAAGTATTAAATGTAATCCGTTTTCTCTGATCGAGTCCAGGTAGTTTTGCTTGTAAATCTGACTTAGGATTATAGATGATTCAACTCATTGTATGTGCATTAAAATGATAATTTTTATTTTAAACATGTTTTATTTATATAGTTAGTTAAGTTGTTAGACGATAGGATTGCGGGGGTACAAAGATGTGACTTATGTACTTGCGTCGCGTGTTGTGTGTGTAGTGGTGCTGACAGCTCAGTCGATCTGTTGTCTAGTACCATTAGAGATCGATAAATCGTCTTCGGGCGGTGCTGTTGGACACTGATTCCATATTGTCCTCTTCGGGGGGTGACGGCGGTCACTGGAGCCGTCAATAGGACCGTTGTTGTTGTTTGGGTACTTTAGGTGCCGTGTTTGCTCATGTTTAGTCTTGTTCTATTTTTGGAGTACTATGATCGGAACTGGGTTTTCTGTGATTAGCATCCTCAACCGCACGGAGTAACTCCCCTGTTACTCACCCCTCTTTTTCCTTCCTTTTAGGTGAGACGGACGAGTAATGGATGTGTGTCGGACCTGGTGCTATTTTGAGATTTCCACGTTTTCTTCGTAATTTATTTTTAGACTTCGGTTTTATGATTTATTCGAGATATTTTAGTTGTGGATTTATTTAAGGATTTCCGGAAATCAAGTCGTATTTATTAAATTAAAGTATTTGAGTTTTAAGATGTGTTTAGTGGCACGCTGTTCTCAAGTGAGGAGGAGACGGGTGTTACATTAGTGTTTTATATGGTTTCTACAGTTTGATTGAGTAGAATATGATTCTACCATTGGTAGAATATAAAATCATCTTCTATTTTGAACATCAAGTTTCAAAAAAAAAATGCTAATGTAATCTCATAAGTGTCTCTTAATTTTCTTATATTTTTTGGATTTTAAAAGTATTATTCTGAATTTATTAGATTTATTTAAGAGGTAATATAGTCAACTTCTGATAAAAATCAAGAAAGGTGTATGTGGACAAGAGATAAAAAATTTTGACATATTTTTCCAAATCTCCCTAGTATAAATATACATCACCATGTAAAATTAATAAATTTTCTTAATTTTAAAGCTGTATTGTTATTAGAAAATACATAAGATAATAAAATTATCTGTAACGACCCAGCTTCGCAGACCCAATAAGGCCAAATAGCACAGCAGGAAACCAAATGTATTTTCCCTTTAAATAAACCTTGTCTCCCTATATTTTTTTACTAGAAAAACTAATAGTGTTGAAACTCTCACTACAAGAAAACAACAAGTTTACGAGAGGTAAAACATCGCAAATCCGTCGCAAATAGTCAATTGCGACGGAACTGCGGCGTTTACAAATTCGTCGTTATTCGATCGTTGCAAATGTCAATCCGTCGCAAACCCGTCGCACCGGTTGCGACGGATTGACCGCCGAGTCTAATTCGTCGCACTTTGCGATGACTACTATCCGTTGCAGTTTGCGACGGAATTACGTAGTCGCAAATAACGACAGCTTTTATCCGTCGCAAACTCGTTGCAGAAACGTCGTCGCAAGTTCTTTGCAAAACGTGTGCAACTTCATCGCACATTTGCGATGGATTTGCGACTTCTAGTTTTCGTCCCGTCGCAAATTTGCAATGAACTTGCGGCGGGACAAAAAAGATTTGTTAAAAAAAAAAATTTTACGAAAATTATAATAAAATTAAAAAAATTACAAAAACAAAAAGAAAATTCAAATTATAATTAAAATAAAATATTTTACAAAACAAAAATAAAATTGTAATTAAAATTAAAATATAATATTTTAGAAAAATTAAAATTGGCCGAAAGGTTTGCTGTCGATCCCGGTTGCACTTCCGTCCCTGGTCCCGGTCACGGTCCCATCATCCGAAGTAGGTTGGACCCCCATATTCCCAAAAAAAAGAAGCCGTTTTAGAATCTTTCTCCGCTAGATATTGGAACAGCCGCTGCATATTAAACCTAAAAAACAAACCATTTAATACAAACAAAAATAAAAGCCGATTCAAGTTTTGGTAGACGATCATGGCCAGGACTAGCAGTCAACTCCTCCACCGTCATGTTGTCGAGAATATGAGGAGCTGGGTTGGTCGGTGTGGCCTCGTGTTGCGCCTCTTCTCGGGCTGCAGGTGGAAGAGGAGACATCTGAGGAGAAGATGTCGGGGTTGGTCCTCGGGGTTGCATATTATCCGGATCCGAAGATCCGATCCGGTACCGACCCGAAAAAATGCGGTTCGGATCGGGTTCGGATCCGTATAAATACCCGATTGGATATATGTTTCATTTTAGTTCGGATACCGGATCGGATCGGATAATACCCGAGATCCGAATAGTATCCGAATGTATCCGATGACATATTAAACCATCTACACCTATCTAAACTTACTCTTTGATATTTCCGTCTCTTCATCTCCCTAGTCCCTACGATCGCCGGTTCCACTTCCGATTTTGTTACCCATTTATCAGTTCGAGAACTGGAGTATAAAACCCCCAATCAGAAAAGCTGGAAGCCCTAAATCAATTTCACTTGCCATCGTTCTCTTCAGTGGAGTCTAGAAATCGATCTCAGGTATGGAATTGATTTCAGTTGCCATCTGATTTGACTGTTCTGTTCCTCTTCTTTCTTGTGCATATTCTTCTATTTCTTCTTCGATTTTTTTTTTTAATCTTTATTTTGTATTACGCTGTATAATTCTTAATACCTAAGCTTTTGACTATGGAAACACACCACTGTCTCAGGTTCTAAATTAGTAACTCTGTTCACCATATTGCATCATTAACCTTTTTAGGAGTTATCTATGTTTTCCTGTACGGGAGTGATAATTATTAACCTGTATAGATTTTTACAAGCTTTAAAATATATTCACAATACCAATATACCTTAGTGAGGAAGATTCAACACAGAAAATACAATACTCAAATTATAAACTAAGTAGACAGAGAGGTTGTGCTGGTGGCCAGCCAAAGTCTTTTTATAATAGTTATGGTCGTGTCAACGTTTCTACTTTCTACGTGGCCAGATTTTCTCTTGTTGTCTTCCTTTTTTCTTCCTTGTTTTATTATTATGTCTGAAAGTTTCAAATTGAGGTTTCTTTGATAAGTTTTTAGACAATATAGTTCAGAGTTTACATAAATTGATTAACTAGTTATAGTAATATTGTCTGGTAACAATACCAAAATATGGTCTATTCTTTTTACTATGTTAGACTGTTTCTGAGATCAATATGATATTGTGATACGTAACATTTTGGCCAAAGAGTACGTTTCACATCAATAACCTATGTCGTTTCTCTTATGTTTTATTTCAGTTATTCTTATATTTTGTCTTACCATTTAAGCTGTTGCAACTTACAAGTGGTTTTTTTTTATTTTATCTTATATTTAGATGGATTCTTCACCATTGCCAGAGAACACTGAAATGGAAGAAGAGACTGAAACTCAAGAAACTCAAAATGAGTATATGGGTCCTGATAAGCGTGGCAAAAGAAAAGATGGTTCAGGAAGATAGAGTTAATTCTCAGCCACCTAATGCAAAGAAAGCATCAAGTACAAGGTCTCCTGTATGGGAACAATTCACAAGAACCGAAGACAACCGTAACAAATGCAGATGTAACCATTGTCACCGAATGTTTGGGTGTGCATCATCAGCAGGGACTTCAAACTTGCAGAAGCATCTGTTGACCTGCAAATCATACAAAGCATGGCAAGAAAGTCAAGCTCCAAGTGCAACCGTGATAATTACTGATGGGAATCTGATGAATGCAAAAGTTTCAGAGGCGGTTTTTAGAGATGCTTCTAATGAGTTGTTAGTGTTGGCGGAACTGCCACTTGCATTTATTGAAAGTATTGGTTGGAGACACTTTTGCAGCCGAGTTAATCTTTACAAACCTCATTCAAGAAGAACTGCTACAAGAGACATTGTAGAAATGTATGTGACAAGGAAAGCAGCTCTGAAGAATTGGATTAAGACTAACAAGCAAAGAATGTCACTTACAACTGACATATGGGTTGCTCAGCCTACAGGAGCAAGTTATATGGTGATTACAGTGCATTTTATTGATCTCAGTTGGCAATTGAGGAAGCTAATAATCGGGTTCAAGTACATTACCGATCATAAAGGTCAGACAATTTCTAAAGTGTTACTTGAATGTTTGTCTGAATGGGGCATAGAGAAGGTGTTCACCATCACTGTGGATAATGCAACTGCCAACACATCTGCTCTGAAGAGATTTCAAAGGGAATTCAGTTTATTAGGCAATGAAGCATTGGTTTTAGATGGAGAGTTTTTGCATATGAGGTGTGCGGCTCACATTATCAATTTGGTTGTCAGGGATGGTTTGCTTGAAATAAGTGATCATGTTGAAGCTATCCGTAATGCAATACAGTATGTGAGATCTTCTACTCTAAGACAGAAATCGTTTGCACTGAGAGTTGAGTCAGGGAAAATGACCAGAGGGAGTTTGCCTTTGGATATCAGAACAAGGTGGAATTCAACATATCTGATGTTGCAAAGAGCTATTAAGTTCAAGGTGGCATTTGATAAAATGGAAGCTGAAGACAAGCTTTACAATGACTACTTTAATGAAGTTGAGAATGGTAAAAGAAGACTCGGACCACCTGCAACAAAGGATTGGAATGTTATAGGGAGGTTAGTGAAGTTTTTAATCATTTTCTACAACTCTACTTTAGTTGTCTCAGCTTCTACCTCTGTTTGCTCTCATAAGTGTTATGGTGAGATAGTCACTATAGAGAAGAATCTCCTTAGGTTGGGCAGTAGTTTAGATAAAGAGATGCAGTCAAAGGCCAATGACATGAGAGCTAAGTTTGAAAAGTATTGGGATAACATGAAGAACATCAATCGGATGTTGATTGTTGCTAGTGTCTTTGACCCGAGTAAGAAAATGCAATTTGCTAAGATGTGCTTTGAGAAACTATATGGTAAAGAGACTGCTGAAGCTAAAGAGATGTGTAAATCAGTGAATGATGTTATGAGTGATATGTTTAAGGAGTATAGTGCTCAATATAAGAAAGAACAAAATGGGCCAACATCGCAGTCTACTCAGGCATCATCATCTTCTTCTACTGGCCAAGATAATGTTGCTGGAGATAACACTGAAGAAATGGACTTAGTGGATGATGATATCGGGTATGAGAGGATGGATTTTGCTTATACAGAGATGGTTGCTGAAATAGGTGTTGAAGACGCAAGAGACGAGCTGGAGATATATCTGAAGGAGAAGGTAGAAAACCCTAAAACTTTGCTTGGAACCGATTATGATGTTTTGTCTTGGTGGAGGCTTAATAGCCATAAGTATCCAATTTTATCAGAAATGGCCAGAGATGTTCTTGCAATGCAAGTGTCCTCTGTTGCATCTGAAAGTGCTTTTAGCACAAGTGGTCGAATTATAGATCCATCTAGGAGTTGTTTGACACATTATATGATTGAGGTCTTGATGTGCACTGAGCAATGGATGAAGAATGATATTAAGTTGAAAGAAAAAAGAGTTGTCACAAATGCACAAATGCTTGCGGATTATGAATTACATGACAAGCTAGAGAAAGGTAATTTCTTATATATTATTTTCAATTCTACTTCATAATTTTTGGTGTTCACTTGCTCATAGTAATATTATATTCTTATCTATTTCAGAGTTTGATAGTTAAATCAGCTTGAACTAGAACAATATTTGAGACTCGGCTATAAAGTTAAGGTAACTTGCTTTCTTTTATTCAAGTTCGTTTGATGGTTCTTTTTATTTGTCAAAGTTCATTTACTTTGAAGTTTGTTTGTGAGTTCTTATTTTGATTTGCTTTTAACTTTGCATTGAAAAGGAAGAGGAGTAGAAGCCGTGGAATGTGGAGTGGCATGGCATGTTTGGAATTGGAATTGGAACAATCGATTAGTTATTTTGTTGCTTTTAAGTTTTAACACTACTTCAATTTGTTTATACTTTGAAATGTTGGATTATTTTCTTATTTGAAATACTGGATTATTTTCTTATTTGAAATGCTGGATTATTTTCTTATTTGAAATGCTGGAATTGTTATTGTGTTTACCTTAGTTTTTATGCAATACTATGGTTTTACTTTGTTTTAAGTATTAGAATTTTTTTTGGATAATCAGATATTTTTGGTTCCTTTCGGGTATATTTAATGATATTTGGATACATTCGGGTATATTTGGTTACATTTGGATACATTCGGATATAGAAAATATGGATCCGAACCGGAACCGAAAAAAATTCGGGTATATCCGAAAATACCCGGATCCGAAGGATATCCGAACCGAACCCGAACCAAAATTTAGAAATACCCGATCGGTACCAATTTCTCTATATCCGAAATACCCGATATTCGAAATACCCGACCCGAATCCGATCCGATACCCGAATGCCCAGGCCTAATTGTAAATGTCTAGACTCTTTTGATATAATGAAATCTCTTTGGTTCTTCTCTCACTCTTCCTTGTTCTAAACGAAACTCTCTCATTCTCCCTATCTATTTCCGCATAATCTTACATGGTATCAGAGCCAGGTTGCTAGTTCTGGTGTATATTCTCTTATCTCTGGTTCGATTCTCTTTCTCATTCAGTCGCTTAGTCTCTTTCCCTCAGAATCTCTCAAGTTTTCCTTTTAAAATCCATGGAGAACACGAAGTTCACAAAGCTACCGGTCATTCTCAAAGGAGGAAGCAACTACTTGCTCTGGGCGAGAACCACAAAGACTGTTCTTTGCGGTCAAGGTGTCTGGAGCCATGTTGAAGACTCAGATGAGAGTGTCAAAAACCCACCAAGTGTGGAAGACACACGTTGGTTTCAAGAAGATCAGTCGGTCCTAGCTATTCTTCAGGGGTCGCTAGACTTGTCTATCCTAGAAGCGTACTCATACTGCGAAACAGCAAGGCAGCTCTGGGAAACTCTCAAGAATGTGTTCGGAAACATTTCAAACCTCACAAGAGTATTTGAAGTGAAGCGGTCCATCAACAATCTCTCTCAGGCAGATATGGAGTTCAATGAGTTCTTTGGAAAGTTCAGGTCACTATGGGCGGAACTTGACATGCTAAGACCAGCAACCATAGACCCTGTCATACTTGATGACCGAAGGGAACAGGAAAAAGTGTTTGCTCTGTTGCTCTGCCTTAGCTCCTCTTACAACGACCTTATCAAGCATATGCTCAGAGCGGATAAGCTCCCTTGCCTTGAAGAGGTGTGTTCGCAGATTCAGAAGTAGCAAGGATCACTTGGATTATTTGGTGGAACAGGGGAACTCCCAACTGCGAACAAAGGCCTGTTCCATTCTACCAACAGACCTACTCCAAGTCAGAGGACCGTAGGAATTGGATTTGTGACCACTGCAAGAAGAAAGGTCACAACAAGGACAAGTGCTGGATACTCCACCCACACCTCAAGCCGGCCAAGTTCAAGGAAGCAATGGCCAACATTACCGAAGTGGTAGACACACAGGGGTCAACCTCAGCAGCTAATGGCCAAACTCAAGTGGAGGGATCTGAGCTAGCTATGGTGGTTCATGGAGGAGTCAGAGGACCGGACAATGACCTAGTAAGGAAGTCAGACCTGGAGGCTCTTATGAAATCCATCATCAACCTAAAGGAGTCTGGTACAACTTATTTCTCAATGACTAGGCCTAGTAAATCTATTGGATTTCGGTCAAATAATTCACTTGTTGTAGACTCAGGTGCCTCACATCATATGATTAGTAATCCTGAGCTTCTTAGCAACATTAAACCGGCCTTAGGTAGTGTAGTTATAGCAAACGGTGATAAGGTTGCAGTTAGTGGAATTGGAGATCTTAGGTTGTTTGATAAGCAGTCTAAGGCCTTGTATATGCCTAAGTTCACATCCAACTTATGGTCGGTCAAAAGAGTAACAAATGATTTAAACTGCTATGCTATCTTTGGGCCTAACCGTGTACAATTTCAGGATATTGATACTATGCAATTGCTTGGACAAGGTGGAACTAAGGATGATCTATATGTTTTGGAAGACACTTCACCAAGCAATGTCAAACCTGTTTCGTTTTCCTCCTGTTTATCTGTTGGCCTGAATAAATTGTGGCATGCTAGATTAGGCCATCCTCATTTTCATGCTTTAAAGTTGTTGCTACCTCAAGTTTCTTTTGATCACTCTAGTTGTGAAGCTTGTATCCTTGGTAAACATTGCAAATCGGTTTTTCCAGAGTCATTATCTATCTATGAACATTGCTTTGATTTAATTCATTCAGATGTTTGGACATCTCCTTGCATGTCTAGGGATAGTAACAAATATTTTGTGACATTTATAGATGAGAAATCGAAGTATACTTGGATAACTTTGCTTCCTTCTAAAGATAGAGTGTTTGATGCTTTCATAAACTTTCAAAACCATGTGACTAATCAGTTTAAAGCCAAATTGAAAGTTTTAAGAACAGATAATGGAGGAGAGTACATAAATCACAAGTTCAAAGATCATTTAGCTAAACATGGCATTGTGCATCAAACAAGCTGCCCATATACTCCACAACAAAATGGAGTCGCTGAAAGGAAGAACAGACATCTTATGGAGGTGGCCCGGTCCATGATGTTCCATACCAATGTTCCCAAGAGATTCTGGGGAGACGCAGTAATGACCGCATGCTACTTGATCAATCGAACTCCAACCAGAGTCCTTAACAACTCCTCTCCATTTGAGGTACTCAACAAGTCCAAACCTTCAATTGATTATCTAAAAGTGTTTGGGTGTGTTTGCTTTGTCTTAGCCTCAGGAATACAAAGAACCAAGTTTGATGCAAAGAGTGTGAAGTGTATGTTCATTGGCTACTCCACTACACAAAAGGGATTCAAGTGTTTCGATCCTACCAACAACCGGACCTATGTTTCCAGAGATGTTAAGTTCTGGGAAGATCAAGGCTTCTATATGGAAAATGACTGGGATAGCTTGAAGAACTTAGCACAATCATCCTCTGACCGAGCCGCAACTTTGAGGTTCCTCTTAGATCACCTTGGTCACAACAAGGTCCAACAACCGGCCACTCCACATATAATTCCTCCAAAAGGAGATCAACCTCAAGATGAGGATCAAACCGGTGCTACCCATGAGGGGGAGCAAACTGAAGAACCTCAAGAGGAGGTTCAAACTAATGCTACTTATGAAGAGGAGCATGATGTGGTAATCCAAGAAGGAGAACCGCAGGGTAAAGCTCCAGTCAGCGACCAGACAACTTCGGACACTCAACCGTTGGTGGACCAGGAGCCAGCTCCTATTGTCCGAAGACGAGTCCTGAGGGGCCGGAAGGTTCTAGGATTTGAGGCTCCTGAAAGCTCAACTTCAACAACAAGCTCTCGTGTCTACTTCAACAGTCAGGCCGTGGCTCATCCGGAAATCAAAGCTGTGTGCTCCCTTGCCCTCTTGCCATCTGAACATATTGCATTCCTCACCAAGATCAAAGCTGAGGTCGTCCCAGCCACGTACGAGGAAGCAATGACCAGTCCACAATGGAGGGATGCAGTCGTGGCTGAGGTTGGTGCGATGGAAAAGAATCACACGTGGGATGTTTCGGTCCTTCCTAAGGGCAAGAAGGTGGTCACGTCCAGATGGGTGTTCACCATCAAGTACAAGACCAATGGAGACATTGATCGCTATAAGGCAAGGCTGGTGGCTCGTGGCTTCACCCAGACGTACGGGAATGACTACAAAGACACATTCGCCCCAGTGGCCAAACTACCCACGGTAAGAGTTGTTTTAGCTTTAGCTGCTAACCTATCTTGGGAGTTGTGGCAGATGGACGTTAAGAATGCCTTCCTGCAAGGCGACCTTGAAGAAGAAGTGTATATGCAGCCGCCTCCGGGTCTTGAAGACACTATTGACCCAGGCCAAGTGCTACGACTGAGGAAGACCATCTACGGTCTCAAACAGTCTCCAAGAGCCTGGTATCACAAGCTCAGCCGCACATTATGGGATCTTGGGTTCCTGCGATCTGAAGCTGATCACAGCCTATTCATCCATAAATCCTCCCAAGGTATAGTTGTTGTTGTCGTCTATGTAGATGACCTGATCATCTCTGGAGACAACAAGGCAGGTATCCTCGCACTCAAGTCCTCTCTTCAAGTATCTTTAGATATTAAAGATCCTGGTGAACTGAAATATTTCTTGGGTATTGAAGCATGTCGAAGTACTGATGGCCTCTTTCTTTCCCAAAGAAAGTATGTTCTTGATCTGTTAAATGAGACAGGTACAATGGAAGTCAAGCCTGCTGTGAGTCCTCTTGAAGATGGCTACAAGGTCAATCGAGAGGGGGAGAAGGAGGATGAGCCCTTTGAAGATCCTGCCCTATACTGAAAGCTAGTTGGTAAGTTAATCTATTTAACACTTATTAGACCTGACTTATGCTTTTGTGTGAACCAGGTCAGTCAGCACATGAAGGATCCTACGAAATATCACTGGTCCATGGTTGAAAGAATCCTCAGATACCTCAGGGGGAGCTTAGACCACGGTATATGGATGGGAAAGAATGCAAGCACCGAGATCGTTAGATATTGCGACGCTGACTGGGCTGGAGATAGAATGGACAGGAGGTCCACAACAGGATATTGCACATTCGTTGGAGGCAACATGGTGACTTGGAAGACCAAGAAGCAGAAGGTGGTGGCGTGTTCAACAGCCGAAGCAGAATACCGGGCCATGAGGAAGCTGACCGATGAGTTGACTTGGCTGAAGAGTTTATTGGCCGACCTTGACATTCAGCAAACCACACCCATGGTGATGCACTGCGACAACCAAGCGGCCATTCATATTGCTTCAAACTCGGTTTTCCATGAACGCACCAAACATATAGAGGTGGACTGCCAAAAGGTGCGAGAGAAGATCATGGACGGGACAATTCTTCCGTGTTTCACAAGAAGTGAGGATCAGCTCGCCGACATATTCACTAAGGCCGCAAGACCAAAGGTGTGTGATCACATCTTCAGCAAGCTCGGCCTAGTGAGCTTGGCCCGGAGGTAAGTGCTTCCCTGCTCATGAAGTGCATACTCTTTTCCTTAAACAGAGTTTTTCCCAATGGGTTTTATCTGTTAAGGTTTTTAACGAGGTGCATCTTCATGGGCATTCCAAGCTAAGCATTCTAGGGTGATTCCAGAGTGCTTAGCTTGAGGGGGAGTGTTGACCTTTGGTTGAACGGCCGCACCGTCCGTACTGTACGGCCTCACCGTCCGTACTGTACGGCCTCACCGTCCGTACAAGACCGGCCGTACAACCACGTCCGTTCTGTCCCGGGAAGCTCTTAGGCGACTTCAAGAAATGTGCAATGTCCGGGCATCCGTACTGTACGGCCTCACCGTCCGTACTAGGCCGGCCTCACCGTCCGTACAAGGCCGGACGTTCCAGCATGTCTGTACGTCCCGAGAAGCTTCTTAAAGGTCGAGGTCGTTGTGCAAAGTCCGGGCGCAAGAAGACAAGGAAGAAATTCATAGGAAGCTTCCTAGAAGTTGGACGAGCCAGCTAGTCATGACCGTTTGTGGATAAGGCCAGCTGGTCAAGCCGTCCCTGTCTCCTTTTTGACCAAAGATGCTGTCTGTCCCCTTTCTTTATGACGCGTCCCATTAGTCACTAGATTCTCTAGCATATTCTTGCCAGAGTTCTTTCCTTTATAAGCTTGTGTATTATCATTGTAAACGTTTAGATTCTTTAGTTACAATGAAATCTCTTTGGTTCTTTCACTCTCTCTTGTTCTAAGCGAAACTCTCACTCAATCTCTACCAAACTCTTCCATTCTCCTTATCTATTCCGCATAATCTTTCAAAGTAGACCATTATGTGGCTATATATTAAGACTTCGTAACTCATATCATAAGCTTTAATTGACATATGTGTCTCAAACATTTTCTAAACACTCAAGTTTCCAAGATCGAAGATCTCTTATAGGTCTATATATAACTTAAGAAGTTATTAAGTTTATAATGTAGCATCTACTATGTTATGAAATAAGAAACATTATTTCGTGTTTTTGTTTATTTTCTCACAATATTACAAGCATTATAAGCTAGTAAGATAATGTTCAAGTGCAATATTTACTCTCATATATCGTAGAATTAACTGAATAAATATCGAACAATATTACGACGTCATTGCGACGTTCCGTTGCAACCCCGTCGCACAGTACGACGACTTTGCGACGTTCCGTCGCACATTGCGAGGACTTTGCTACGATCTGTCGTAATTCCGTCGCAAAATACTTACACTGAAATTTGTAATGTTGGTTTGAATCATCAGTAGACCACTATGTGGCTACATATTAGGGTTTCATAACTCATATAATAACTGTTAATTGACATATGTATCTCAAACGTTTTCTAAAACACAATCTTCCAAAATCAAATATCTTTTATACTTCTATAGTATAACTTAAGAATTTGTTAACTATATAATGTAACATCTACTGTATGAAAATCATTATTTTCGTGTTTTTGTTGATTTCCTCACAATATTACAATCATTATAAGCTAGTAAGATAGTGGTTAAGTGCAATATTGACTCACATATATATTAGAATTCACTGAGAAAATATCTAACAATATTGCAACGGTATTGCGACGTTCCGTCGTAACCCCGTTGCACATTACGAGGACTTTGCGACGTTCCGTCACAATTCCGTCGCAAGATCCTTACACTAGAACTTGTAATATTGATTTGAATTATAAGTAGACCCCTATGTGGCTACATATTAGGGATTCGTAACTCATTTCATAACCTTTAATTACGACGGACTTTTGATTAAACATATATTGTGACGGCTTTGCGAGAGTTTTGCAATGGATTTGTGACAACATTGCTAGTGGGGTGATTCATCGCAATAAAGTATGTACAACACACTTCCCACGTGTTGTACCTAATTTCAGGTTGGTAAACTTCTCGCAATTCCGTCGCAATATTGTGACGGATTTGGGACGTCTGTCATTTTCTCGCTAATCCGTCACAGAGTCGTCGCTAACATTATGACGGAAAAATGGAAACACAAATCCGTCGCAGTTAACAACGACTTTGCGACTAACGTCCATTTCGTTGCAAGTCTCTTGCACATCCGTCGCAAAACTGCGACGTATTTAGGTCATCGCAAATTTGCGATGGATTTGCGACCAGTTCACATTTCGAAGCAAATTGTTCACAAATCCGTTGCAAATGTGCGACGCTCAGCTTCCGTCGCAAATTTCCGTCACAAATTGCATCTTTTCTTATAGTGTCTACAGAAATCGAATCTTCGGAAAGTGTTAAAATCGTTTTGCCTCAGCAATCTCCTAGTTCGTCCAGCCTTTCACCGGATCTGAGTCAAAAAAAATATCGAAAATAAGTTTAGATTGATTTTTTATTAAGCTGTTCAGTAAAACGTCGATAACTTTCTAACCGTTTGGAATCTCGTAAATACAAGGCCACAATCAGATTCAGCACGACGAGACGAAGCCGTAGACAAAAAAATTAGCCTGATCCGCCTCTCGAATCGCCGTCTGACATTCGCGCGTGTAGCCCACGCACCGCCACCGCCGTTGCCGTTGATTTTTCTGGTAAGTCGTCGCCGCTGCGCCGCTGTGACTCGTCGATGACTCGCTGGGTTGACTCAGTGACTCACCGAGTCGAATCAGTCGGTCTGGTTTAGGTCTGGTTCGGTTCTGAGTCCGGTTTGGTTCGGTTTGGTTCAGTTTGAGTCCGGTTTGATTGTTGACCGGTCTGACCGTTTACTCTGACTGGTTTGACCATTGATCGTTGACCGTTGACTTTGACCATTGACTTTGACCAGTTTGACCAGTTAACTGTTTTTCACTGGGGTCGTCAATAGGACCGTTGTTTGCTGTTTGGGTACTTTAGGTGTCGTGGTTACTCATGTTTAGTCTTTTTACTATTTTTGGAGTGCTATGATTGGAACTGCGTTTTCTGTTATTAGCATCTCCAACCTCACTGAGTGACTCCCCTGTTATTCACCAATTTTTCACCCTTTTTCATGTGAGACATACAAGTAGTAGATGTTTATCGGATCTGGTGTTATTTTGATATTTTCACTTTTTCTTTGTATTCTTTTTAGAGATTGGTTTTATGATTTATTCGAGATATTTCAGTTATAAATTTGTTTAAGGATTTCCGGAAATCAAGTCGTATTTATTAAATTGAAGCATTTGAGTTATAAGATGTGTTTAGTGGCACGGTGTTCTAGAGTGAGGATGAAACAATTGTTACATTATTAACAAAAATAATAAATTAAATATTAGATTAGGAAAATTTATAATTTAAGATAACATCACAGTTATATAGTTATTAAGTATATATAACCTATGATAAATTTGGTTAAAACAAACTTAGAATAAAAAAGTTAACATAAAATAATTTTTTAAGAATATATAAATCATAAACAACTATATATAAATTTCTATTAACAAAAAAAACTTAATATTACAAACATTCCAAATCATCATCATAAATTAATGGGCCGCTTGCAAAAATGACCTATAATTTTATGTCAACTACAAATGTAACCCTCCATTTTTCTCTCTCAAACAAATGCCACATTGTCTCTCTTCTAACCTTGGTAGATCTGATAATTCACGAAAATACCATTACTATATCATTACTTATGAATATATTTGATTTATTTCGAAAATAACAAAGACAAACACATCCTCATCTTCTTCACTTATTAACGAAAATGTCATTGACATCAATTATTCCAACCACCATTAACAACCAGATCTGAAGCTCTTAATGCTCTACCCACCACAATTTAACCTCTTAAAACTCACCATTTGAGTTTGTCAACTCATTTTTCGCCATTTTCTCTTAATTTTCATCTCTAAAACTCCTAAATTCAATTTTTTCCAAATTTCAGACCCTTTTATATGTGCATAGTAGGTGATTCTTGCATACATAGAGTCTGGGTTTCTTTGGTGGTGGTCAGCCTCACAGTTTTTGACAGTCGACGAAGCTAAAAACCAGATTCAGGTAATTCAAACATGATTTCCTGGGTTTTTCCATCTGTTTCCCGGAAGTAGACTTCATTTGACGTCTACTAGTCAAAGCATAGGCTAGTTTTGCATTTGACCATTAGGCTCGTAGACTTCATTTGCAGTCTACTATTTTGCTTTGGTAAGAAAAAAATAGAGGACACGTCATACTCGTAGTGACCAGGTTAGTTTTGCATTTGACCAAGATGAGGGCTTTTCGGAGAAGGCTACTCGAGAAGTCTACTTTAAAGCGAGGATAATATTGCATTTGACCAGATTTTGACTTTTATAGTAGACTTCGGGTGACGTCTACTGAGGTTATTTTTGGGGTTGACGAAAACATCAAAACATTGACCAATAATATCATTTGAATAGTAGACTTCACTTGCCGTCTACTGAGGGCAGTAGACTGCAAAAGAAGTCTACTATTAATTTAAGGGAGAATTACTAGGATAACATAAATATATAGTATATTTACTATTATAACATCTTGAAAACTAAGTTTACTAAACTAATACTAATCTTATGTACCAAAGACAAAAAAAATCTGGAATTTTAAAACTATTTACATGTGTGCCATTTACCATATTAATTTATAAGGGTTTAAGTAAATTTTTTCAAAAAAGTAAATTAATTTTACTAAAAAAAAAATAAGGAAAAAGTAAATGGAAAAGTAATTTAACATCCCTAAAATTAACCTAATCTCCAAATTCACAAAAACTCATCTCTTCTTTTCCAACACCCAATTACCAGACTCAACAATTAATATATTCATGTTCAGTAAGCAAAAAAAATCGTGGAGGTGTGTGTTGCAGATAGAAAAAAAAAAAATAAGGAAGACAACGTTTTGAAAACACTAAATAATGAAAATACTATATTTATGGGATATTTATTCAATGAACGCAAATATTATCTGCAAAGTAAATAAATTGTTGATTTTTATACCAAAATTTTAGGTTAACGAATTTTAAAAAAATTAATAAGTTTTACAAATATAGAAACACAAATTTCATTTTAAAAAATAGTTTATAAATTTTTAAAATTAGGTAAAATAACCCTAAAATAAATTACTATATCAATTTTGATTTACAAATTTTAAGCTTCATCAAAAACGAATTTATAATTACCTAAAACTATTATAAAGATTATAGAACACAAATTTATAAAAAAAAACTTAATTTATAAAATTTAAATTAAGAAAAACGAATTTATAACAAATATTTAATGTACATATAATTAAAGAAAACGGATATCAAATACTTACAATTAAGGAAATAAAAATTTTAAAAAATAAAACAGTTCCTACAATTAAGGAAGGGGCCCGCAGTAAAAAAAACAAAATTTGAAAAAATTGACAAATTTGACAAAAAACTGGCATAAAAAACTTGTTGTAACGTAGATATATGATAAAGAGTCAATTTAGTAATAAATAAATCTGCTATAACATGTAAATTAAAACCTGCCATAATAACAATATAAATCTACTAACAAATGTAAACCTGCCATAACGTAAAATAAACTTACTATAATGTATTTGTCAATCTAGTAATTAAATAATTTAATAGATTTATTGAAAACCTGAAAAACTCTGCTGTGTCGTTAGAAAACCCTGCCGTGTCAAACAAACCTGTCATAACGTAAATTTTTGAAAAACATAAAAAATCTGTCACTTTTCAAAAACACTGTTACAACTGACTCAAAATACCTATTATATCAAAAAAAAACCTACTGTTCAAAAAATAAAACTGTCGTTTAAAAAACGAAATTATCTTTCATAAAATAAAACTGACATTCCAACTTTAAAACTGTTGTAACTCAATAAAACTGTTATCAAGTAAATAAAAAAACTGTCGCTCGACTGTTAATCTATCATCAAATAATATAAAAAACTGTCGTACTTAAATAAAACTGTTTTAGAAAATCTGTCATTCGCTAAAAAAATCTATCATCTTAATAAATCTATCACTTCATGTATGACAGCTTTATTTAGAAAATTTTCACTCATATTTTACTGAGGTAAAAATTTCGAAAATTTTAAATAAAAAAATAATGGCAATTTCGTAATAACATTTTTTGGTATCAAAGAAAAAAAGACATTTTAGGTACTAAAAACAATCTAGTAATTATCAAAAGATTACAATCATTCTAATAATTCTAACATTATTTTATGTTAATCTAGTAAGTTACCCTTAATTTAATCGTAATTTTGGTCAACGCCAGAACTAAACGAGTAGACTTCACTAGACGTCTACTGAGGCAGTAGACTTCTTGGAGCAGTATACTCAGATATTTGAATTGCAAAACTAACCCGAGAGAAGTTTACTAAAAAGTAGACTTCTTCAAGAAGTTTACTGTTGTTATGAAGTCTACCTCGGAAAGTCAAAGTTTGGTCAATTGCAAAACTGACCCATTTTTCGGAGTAGACTTCAAGTGAAGTCTACTTTTGCAATTGACAATTAACGAGTGCAGACTTCTCTAGATGCCCGAGTAGACGTCGTGTGAAGTCTGCTTTGTTAATTGTCAATTGCAAAAGTAACCAAGGGGAGTAGACTTCATCTGGAGTCTACGCGAATGATTTCATATAGAAGTCTACTACGCAATGATTTTATTAAAGTTGTAATTATAGTATATTTATAACGAATTTTTAAGATTTTCTTGTTCATGTGTTGGTTTTAGCCAACTTACTTGCTTGTGTGTGAGTTTGACATGTTTATTTGTTATATGCATTGCTGAATCAGTTTTCTTATTTCATATTGAAATTAAGTCACTAGTAGTAGACTTCATCTGGAGTCTACGCGGATGACTTCATATAGAAGTCTACTATGTAATGATTTTATTAAAGTTGTAATTATAGCATATCTATAACAAATTTTTAAGATTTTCTTGTTCATGCGTTGATTTTAGCCTACCTACTTGCTTGTGTGTGAGTTTGACATGTTTATTTTTTATATGAATTGTTGAATCAGTTTTCATGTTTCATTTTGCAACTACGTCACTAGTAGTAGACTTCATCTGGAGTCTACGCGGATGACTTCATACGCGGATGACTTCATATAGAAGTCTACTACGTAATGATTTTATTAAAGTTGTAATTATGGCATATTTATAACGAATTTTTAAGATTTTCTTGTTCATGCATTGGTTTAAACCAACTTACTTGTTTGTGTGTGAGTTTGACATGTTTATTTGTTATATGCATTGTTGAATCAGTTTTTATGTTTCATTTTGCAGCTAGCTTACTAGTAGTAGACTTCAGCTAAAGTCTATGCGGATGACTTCATATAGAAATCTACTACGTAGGATTTTATTGAAGTTGAAATTATAGTATATTTATATCGAATTTTAAAGATTTTCTTGTTCATGCGTTTGTTTTAGCCAATCTACTTACTTGTGTGTGAGTTTGACATGTTTATTTGTAATATGCATGGCTGAATCAGTTTTTTGTTTCATTTTGCAACTAACTCACTAGTAGTAGACTTCAATATAAAGTCTATTTAATTTCGTTTCCCGCCTATTTAATTTTATTTTCCGTCTATTTAATTTTGTTTCCCTCCTATTTAATTTTGCTTCCGCCTTTAATAATTTGAATTTCAGACTTAATCGTGAAGTTTGCTCTGCTGACTTCATATAGAAGTCTACTACTGTAAGATTTTTTCAAAGTTGTAACTGTAGCATGTTTAGAATTAATTTTTAAGATTTTTTTGTTCATGCGTCATTTCCTTCTGTCAAATTCTATTTATCTTTGTTTGCATCCACATCTTTGTATTTTGATTCGAATTTTGACACTAGCTACAACTCTATTTGTATTGCAGTGATCTTATGACTTATTTTTACCTACGTATACAAGATCGCCATTGTTGCCAATAAAATCCCATACAAAGCTGAATGATGGTTATGCAACTCTGGGCTTTTCTCCTAGATGAAGATGATATTTCTCCTCTGTTGAATTTGTTTAATTAGAAATATCTTGTGTTTTTTTATCTTATATCAGTTTGTAATGCTCGAACAATGCATATGGTCATTTGTGATTCTGAGATTAGTTTCTTGTCATCGTGTTTTGTTTTTTTAACCACAAACTCTCACACAAGCAAGTAGGTTGGCTAAAGCTAACACATGAACAAGAATTTTAAAAACAAATCATTCAAAATATACAACAATTACAAGGTTGATAAAATCCTACGGTAGTAGACTTCTATATGAAGTCAGCAGAGTAGACTTCACAGTGAAATCAGCAGAGTAGACTTCACAGTGAAATCTGAAATTCAAATTATTAAAGGCGGGAAATAAAATTAAATAGGCGGGAAACGAAATTAAATAAGCGGGAAACGAAATTAAATAGGCGGAAAATGAAATTAAATAGACTTCACTTTGAAGTCTACTACTAGTGAGTTAATTGCAAAATGAAACAAGAGAAATTCAATCATGCATATTACAAATAAACATGTCAAATTCACACACAAGCAAGTACGTTGGCTGAAATTAATGCATAAACAAGAAAATCTTAAAAATTCATTCTAAATATGCTACAATTGCACCTTTGAAAAAATCATACAGTAGTAGACTTCTATATAAAGTCAGTAGAGTAGACTTCACAATGAAGTCTCTCTCTTGTAATTGATGGTTTCAGCTTCTTTGTCTCTTCTTGACATCTGTAGGAAAAAAAAAAAAACTCAGATCTTTTTTTCTAAAAATTTAAATAAGAAGATAAAGAGATAGGTTAAACTTTATTAACCTTGAAACTGATGGATGTAACAAATCAATCTTATTCTTCGCACAACCTTCTTGTTGTCGCATGTTGAAAAATAAACTTCCAAAATTGGCTCTTGTTCTTGCACTAATATATCCTCCATCTCAACTTCTTCATCCTATCCAAATCAAACATTTTGAAAGAAAAAAAATAGAAGCAATCAAAACCCAGAAATATGAACATACACATGTATCATTATTCTCTTTCTAAGAAAAATAAATGGATTAGAAGAGATTGACAAATTAAAAAAAAAAAAGATGAATAAAAATGGATAAATAAGAAATCTAGAGAGGCAGACTATGGTAAGGTGGAATAGGAAGGGAAAAATAAAAAAAATGTAGAGCCTTGTTTTAAACTTAGGGTTGTGGAAAAATTATTAAATTAATTTTGTTTCCCGCCTATTTAATTTCGTTTGTCATTTTAATAATTTCAATGACTTCACATGAAGTCTACTAATTTGAAGTGACGCAAACTTCATGCGAAGTCTTCCTCACCCTAAACCTCGAATTAACAGTACACCCCTAACCCCTAAATTGATAAGTTACTAAAATCTAACATTAAACAGTATTCATTATTATATTTTTAATTTTGCTTTTTAAATAAACTTAAATGTAATATTAAACATTCATTTATATAGATTTATTTTTATCAAAATCATAACCATACTATCTATCCATATCAAACCATATACTCCAACCTTACACGTATTTGGTTTCAACTTCATTTATCTTCGTTCGCTTAAATTAACTGATTTTTATGAAATTTTATTTTATATAGGTGAAAACTACGTATGTGTTATTTATCTATACAATTTTTTATCAAATTAATTTTTTAAAAATTTATAATTAAAATCTAAGATCTAATCACGGAGTAGACTTCATATAGAAGTTATGAAGTCTACTATTATACTTTTACATGATATGGAAACTTTATTTGTTTAAAATGACTGAGTTTTATGTAATTTTATTTTATATAGGTGATAATTACGTATGTGATATTTATATATACAAATTTTTTATCAAATTAATTTTTATAATTTTTGTAATTAAAATGTAAGATTTAATCACGGAGTAGACTTCATATAGAAGTTATGAAGTCTACTATTATACTTTTACATGATATATAAACATTTTTTGTTTAAAATGACTGAGTTCTAGGTAATTTTATTTTATATAGGTGATAATTACGTATATGATATTTATATATACAAATTTTTTATCAAATTAATTTTTTTAATTTTTGCAATTAAAATTTAAGATATAATCACAGAGTGAACTTCATATAGAAGTCTTCGTTTAACTAGTAGACTTCGTGAGTAGACTTCTCAAGGGTTATAAGGGTTATTTTTCCTTTGGTTTTTTTGTTTGGTCTTTAGGGAGAAACTAGTACTTTCACTACCCCTATGGATTACTTTTATTGAATGTCCAATAAGGAATCTAGATTTGCATTCAAACCAAATAATGAGTTAAAATCAGTAATTTCCCCTAAATTAATTGTATTTGGTGTATACTTTGTTTTAGTTATTAGAATGTGTTTTTAATTCGTAAACAATATAGTTAAAATTCTTAAGGAATATTATAAACATGAAAGATGAATAAACTAAAAATTAATTAATATGAAATTGTAATTTAAAACAAAAAAAAAATCTATATTTAGATATGTAAAAAATTTATTCTTAAAGTTTTAATTGATTTTTGTTTTCTATAATTTGAATATAAATATTATTTGTTTCTAAATGTTTTAGTATTTAAAAGTAATGGACATGATATTATGTTACAATATACACTTCTTATTAATATTTTTTAATAAAAATATATATTAGATTAGGAAATATTATAATTAATTATAAAACAAATAAAAAAAAAAGATCGCTTGCAGAAATGACCTATAAATTAAAGTCAGTTGCAAATGTAACCCTCCATTTTTCTCTCTCCAACAAATGCCACATTGTCTCCATTCTAACATTGGTAGATCTGATAATTCACGAAAATGCCATTACTTATGAATATATTTGATTTAATTCGAAAATGACAAAGACAGACACATCCTCATCTTCTTCACTTATTCACGAAAATACCATCGACATCAATTCTTCCAACCACTATTAACAACCAGATCTGAAGCTCTTAGGGGTTGATTGGTTTAGTCGCTATCACCTACAAACACAGCTTTTGTGGATGGTAATGGTTGTTAGCGTTTTGTAACAATCACAAAAAAAACTCATTCTATCGCTCCGTATCGATCTAAATCGTTCAAAATCAAAAGCTAATTTCTTTTAGCGTTTGCGGGTGGGTAATAAAAATAAATTTATTTTAAAAATATAAAAATCGGGTTAAAAATAAGAATATATATAAATTAAGTTAATCACAAAAATATGATAAATTTAAAATTTAAAATTTGGATACTAAAATTATGAAAAATATGAATAAATTTGATACTATATATATATAATGTAAATATATATAAAATAATAAAATAAAATCAGAATAAAATTTTTATTTTAAAAAATGATAAAAAAATCACTTAAAATAAAAATATACATAAAAATAAGTTAGTTAACCACAAAAAGTATAATAATTTTTTTTTAACAAAATTGAATATTATAATTATGAAATATATGAATAAATTTGACACTATATATATGATGTATATATAAATATAATAAACTAAAATTTTCTACGTCTAACATTTTTTCATAAAATGATTAATATTTTCACTGAAATCATACTTTCATCTAAATTATAAAAATATACATAAATTTTTATTAATAATTATATAAAATTAATGATTTTATATTTTATTATAATAATATAATATTTTGATTTTTTATATAACTATATAATATATTCATACTGTTAATTTAGTTTTTAACCGCTACTACATCCGCTAATCAATCAGTCATAAGTATCCCGCAAACACACCCGTTTTCAACTGTTGCGCAAGTCATATGAATCCCTTAATAACGCTTGAAACCGCAACCACACGCTTCCGTAAACTCCCGCAACCGCAACCGCAATAGCTGCATTAACAGTCAGACCATTAATGCTCTACCCACCGCAATTTAACTTCTTAAAACTCACCATTTGAGTTTGCAAACTCCTTTTTCGCCATTTTCTCTTGATTTTCATCTCTAAAACTCATAAATTCAATTTTACCAAATTTCAAACCCTTTTATATGTTCATATTAGGTGATTCTTGCATACATAGAGTCTGAGTTTCTTTGGTGCTGGTCAGCCTCACAGTTTTTGACAGTCGAGGAAGCTAAAAACCAGATTCAGGTAATTCAAACATGACTTTCTGGGTTTTTTCATCTGTTTCGCGGAAGTAGACATCAGTTGAAATCTACTAGTCAAAGCATAAGTTAGTTTTGCATTTGACCATTTTGGCTCGTAGACTTCATTTGCAGTCTACAATTTTGCTTTGGCAAGAAAAAAATAGTGGACACATCTAAATCGTAGTGGTCAGGTTAGTTTTGCATTTGACCAAGATGAGGGCTTTTGGAGAAGTCTACTCGAGAAGTCTACGTTAAAGCGAGGTTAATATTACATTTGAGATTTTGACTTTTATAGTAGACTTCGGGTGACGTATACTGAGGTTACTTTTGGGGTTGACGAAAACATCAAAACATTGAACAAGAATATCATTTAAATAGTAGACTTCACTAGACGTCTACTGGGGCAGTAGATTTCGAATCAAGTCTACTATTTATTTAAATTGTAATTTTAGTCAACGCCACAACTAAACGAGTAGACTTCACTAGACGTCTACTGGGGCAGAAGACTTCTTCAAGAAGTCTACTGAGATATTTGAATTGCAAAACTAACCCGAGAGAAGTCTACTGGTGTTATGAAGGCTACCTCGGAAAGTTAAAGTTTAGTCAATTGCAGAACTAACTCATTTTTCTGAGTAGACTTCAAGTGAAGTCTACTTTTGCAATTCCCAATTAACGAAACAGACTTCACCTGACGTCTACAATTGCAAAAGTAACCCGTCAAATTAGAGTTCACTTGAAGTCTACGCGGATGACTTTTTATAGAAGTCTACTACATAATAATTTTATTAAAGTTGTATTTATGGCATATTTATAATGATTTTTTAATATTTTCTTATTCATGAGTTGGTTTTAGCCAACCTACTTGCTTGAGTGTGAGTTTGACATGTTTATTTGTTATATGCATTGTTGAATCAGTTTTCATGTTTCATTTTGCAATTAGCTCACTAGTAGTAGACTTCATCTGAAGTCTACGCGGATGACTTCATTTAGAAGTCTACTACGTAGAATTTTATTAAAGTTTTAATTATAACATATTTATAACGAATTTTTAAGATTTTCTTTCTCATACGTTGGTTTAAGCCAACATACTTGCTTGTGTGTGAGTTTGACATGTTTATTTGTTATATGCATTGCTGAATCAGTTTTCATGTTTCATATTGCAATTAGCTCACTAGTAGTAGACTTCAGCTGAAGTCTACGTGGATGACTTCATATAGAAGTCTACTACCTAGGATTTTATTAAAGTTGTAATTATAGTATATTTATACCGAATTTTTAAGATTTTCTTGTTAATGTGTTGGTTTTTAGCCAACCTACTTGCTAGTGTGTGAGTTTGACATGTTTATTTGTTATATGCATTGCTGAATCAGTTTACATGTTTCATTTTGCAGCTAGCTCACTAGTAGTAGACTTCATCTGAAGTCTACGCGGATGATTTCATATAGAAGTCTACTACGTAAGATTTTATTAAAGGTGTAATTATAACATATTCATAACGAATTTTTAATATTTTTTTGTTCATGCGTTGGTTTTAGCCAACCTACTTGCTTGTGTGTTAGTTTGACATGTTTATTTGTTATATGAATTGCTGAATCAGTTTTCATCTATCATTTTGCAGCTAGCTCACTAGTAGTAGACTTCAGCTGCAGTCTACGCGGATGACTTCATATAGAAGTCTACTATGTATGATTTTGTTAAAGTTGTAATTATAGTATATTTATACCGCATTTTTAAGATTTTCTTGTTCATGCGTTGGTTTTAGCCAACATACTTGCTTGTGTGTGAGTTAGACATGTTTATTTGTTATATGCATTTCTGAACCAGTTTTCATGTTTCATATTACAACTAACTCACTAGTAGTAGACTTCAGCTGAAGTTTACACGGATCACTTCATATAGAAGTCTACTATGTAGAATATTATTAAAGTTATAATTATAGTATATTTATACCAAATTTTTAAGATTTTCTTGTTCATACGTTGATTTTAGCCATCCTAGTTGCTTGTGTGTGAGTTTGACATGTTTATTTGTTATATGCATTGTTGAATCAGTTTTCATGTTTCATTTTGTAGCTAACTCACTAGTAGTAGACTTCATCTGAATTCTACGCGGACGACTTCATTTTGAAGTTTACTACGTAAAATTTTATTAAAGTTGTCATTATAGCATATTTAAAACGAATATTTCAGATTTTCTTGTTCATTCGTTGGGGTTTAGCCAACATACTTGCTTGTGTGTGAGTTTGACATGTTTATTTGATATATGCATTGTTGAATCAGTTTTCATTTTTCATTTTGCAGCTATCACTAGTAGTAGACTTCAGCTGAAGTTTACGCGGATGACTTCATATAGAAGTCTACTACGTAGGATTTTATTAAAGTTGTAATTATAGTATATTTTTATCGAATATTTAAGATTTTCTTGTTCAATCGTTGGTTTTAGCCAACCTACTTATTTGTGTGTGAATTTGACATGTTTATTTGTTATATGCATTGCTGAATCAGTTTTCATGTTTCATTTTGCAGCTAGCTCACTAGTAGTAGACTTCATCTGAAGTCTACGCGGATGACTTCATATAGAAGTGTACTACGTAGGATTTTATTAAAGGTGTAATTATAGCATATTTAAAATGAATTTTTTAGATTTTCTTGTTCATGCGTTAGTTTTATCCAACCTACTTGCTTGTGTGTGAGTTTGACATGTTTATTTGTTATATGAATTGCTGAATAAGTTTTAATTTTTCACTTTACAGCTAGCTTACTAGTCGTAGACTTCAGCTGAAGTCTACGCGAATGACTTCATATAGAAGTCTACTACGTAGGATTTTGTTAAAGTTGTAATTACAGTATATTTATACCGGATTTTTTTAGATTTTCTTGTTCATGTGTTGGTTTTAGCCAACCTACTTACTTGTGGGTAAGTTATACATGTTTATTTTTTATATGCATTTTTGATTCAGTTTTCATGTTTCATTTTGCTTCTAGCTCCCTAGTAGTAGACTTCATCTGAAGTGTACGCGGATGACTTCATATAGAAGTGTACTACGTAGGATTTTATTAAAGGTGTAATTATAGCATATTCAAATTTTTCAGATTTTCTTGTTCATGCGTTAGATTTATCCAACCTACTTGCTTGTGTGTGAGTTTGACATGTTTATTTGTTATATGAATTGCTGAATCAGTTTTAATCTTTCATTTTGCAGCTAGCTTACTAGTCGTAGATTTCAGCTGAAGTGTACGCAGATGACTTCATATAGAAGTCTACTACGTAGGATTTTGTTAAAGTTGTAATTATAGTATATTTATACCGGATTTTTAAGATTTTCTTGTTCATGTGTTGGTTTTAACCAACCTACTTACTTGTGTATGAGTTAGACATGTTTATTTGTTATATGCATTTCTGAATCAGTTTTCATGTTTCATTTTGCATCTAGCTCACTAGTAGTAGACATCAGCTGAAGTCTACGCGGATGACTTCATATAGAAGTCTACTACGTAGGACTTTATTAAAGTTGTAATTATAGTATATTTATATCGAGTTTTTAAGATTTTCTTGTTCATGCGTTGGTTTTAGCCAACCTACTTGCTTGTGTGTGGGTTTGACATGTCTATTTGTTATATGCATTGCTGAATCAGTTTTCACATTTCATTTTCCAGCTACCTCACTAGTAGTAAACTTCATCTGAAGTCTATGCAGGTGACCTCATATAGAAGTCTACTACGTAAGATTTTATTAAAGGTGTAATTATAGCATATTTATTACAAATTTTTTAGATTTTCTTGTTCATGTGTTGGTTTTAGCCAACCTACTTGTTTGTGTGTTAGTTTGACATGTTTATGTGTTATATGAATTGATGAATCAGTTTTCATGTTTCATTTTGCAGCTAGCTCACTAGTAGTAGACTTTAATATGAAGTCTATTTAATTTCGTTTCCCGCCTATTTAATTTTGCTTCCCGCCTTTAAATAATTTGAATTTCAGTCTTCATTGTGAAGTCTACTCTGCTGACTTCATATAAAAGTCTACTACCGTAAGATTTTTTCAAAGTTGTAATTGTAACATATTTAGAATGAATTTTTAAGATTTTCTTGTTCATGCGTTAGTTTCAGCCAACCTACTTGCTTATGTTTGAGTTTGACATGTTTATTTGTAATATGCATGGTTGAATCAATTTTCTTGTTTCATTTTGCAGTTAACTCACGAGTAGTAGACTTCAAAATGAAGTCTATTTAATTTCGTTTCCCGCCTATTTAATTTTGTTTCCCGCTTATTTAATTTCGTTTCCCGCCTATTTAATTTTGTTTCCCGGCTTTAATAATTTGAATTTCAGACTTCACTGTGAAGTCTACTCTGCTGATTTCACTGTGAAGTCTACTCTGCTGACTTCATATTGAAGTCTACTACCATAGGATTTTATCAAACTTGTAATTGTAGCATATTTTGAATAAATTTTTTAAAAAATTCTTGTTCGTGTGTTAGCTTTAGCCAACCTACTTGCTTGTGTGTGAGTTTGTGGTTAACAAAAAAAACATGATGACAAGAAACTAATCCCAGAAACACACATGACCATTTGCATTGTTCGAGTATTACAAACTGATCTCAGATAAAAACACAAGATATTTCTAATTAAACAAATTCAACAGAAGAGAAGTATCATCTTCATCCAGGAGAAAGGCCCAGAGTTGCAATACAAATAGAGTTGTAGTTAGTGTTAAAAGTCGAATCAAAATACAAAGATGTGGATGCAAACAAAGATAAATAGAATTTGACAGAAGGAAATGAGATTAAAAAGAAAAAAAAGGAGGAAGATGATGACCTGATTCCAGCAACCAAACCAGCGGGAATAATGTCTTGAGTGAGCAAGTAACGCTGTCCCATGACTAGTGTGAGAGCAGCTGATATGACTGTATGCAAAAAAAAAGAAGGAAAACATGGAGATGATGTGAATGAAGACAGATGTTGTTAAGCTTTCTTGTAATGTCCTGCTTGGAATCGATGGTTTCAGCTTCTTGTGTCTTCTTGAGATCTGTAGAAAAAAAAAATACTCAGATCTTTTTTTCTGAAAATTTGAATAAAAAGAGATGTAACAAATCAATCTTCTTCTTCGCACAACCTTCTTGTTGTCGCCTGCCGAAAAATAAACTCCCAAAATTGGTTCCTGTTCTTGCACTACTATATCCTCCATCTCAACTTCTTCATCCTGTCCAAATCAAACATTTTGAAGAAAAATAGAAGCAATCAAACCCCATAAATATGAACAGACACATGTATCACTATTCTCTTTCTAAGAAAAAAATGGATTAGAAGAGTTTGACAAATTAAAAAAAAAAAGATGAATAAAAATGGATAAAGAAGAAAACTGGAGAGGCATCTATGGTAAGCTGGAAGAGAAAGGGAGAAATAAAAAAAAAGTGCAGCCTCGTTTTAAACATAGGGTTGTGGAAAAAATATTAAATTGATTTTGTTTCCTGCCTATTTAATTTCGTTTTCCGCCTATTTAATTTTCTTTCCCGCTTTAATAATTTGAATGACTTCACACTAAGTCTACTAATTTGAAGTGACACAAACTTCATGACGAAGCCTTCCTCATCCTAAACCCGAATGAACAGTACACCCTTAATCCCTAAATTGATAAGTTACATAAAATCTAACATTAAACAATTTACTCATTATTATATTCTTAATTTTGCTTTTTAAATAAACTTAAATGTAATATTAAACTCTGATTTATATAGATTTCTTTTTATCGAAACCATAACCATACTATCTATCCATATCAAACCATATACTCCAACCTTACATCTATTTGGTTTCTACCTTCATCTATCTTCGTTCGCTTAAATTAACTGATTTTTATGAAATTTTATTTTATATAGGTGAAAATTGTGTAAGTTCTATACAATTTTTTATCAAATTAATTTAAAAAAATTATAATTAAAATCTAAGATCTAACCACAGAGTAGACTTCATAAATAAAAAATATATGTCAAATAAAATATGTGTTAATATCTTAAAATTTTCTTATATATAGTACAAATAAAATTATTTTTAAGATATATAAGATTGTACATACTAAAAATAGCCAAGTAATTGACAAGATATTTTAAAAGAACAAAACATATAATATAAAAACTATTGACTATTGATAATCAATTTAATTTTAAATTTTATGTAACTATAATTTTGAAATATTATATTTTACCTAAAATAATTGATTCACTAATAATATGTAAATTTAAGAGATTATGTATACCATAATTTATATATGTATATATATATATATATATATTTTTTACTACTATGAATATAGAAATGGTATTTCAATAAATATTATTAATCGCATATTTTAATAAAAATATATTAAGACAACCCCACACATATACTAACAAAATGGTGATGACTATTGCTTTAGACTTTCCCTTAAAATTTTACTTGTATAGATTTTATCTTTAGAAACTGTGGCTTTTAGTTAAAGTCTAAAAATGTAATTTTAGAAAAAGATGTACAAAATAGAAGGAATTTTTTTAAAAAAATGACTTTAAAGCCTAAAACATCCATTGGTAAAATTTTGAGTTTTATGGCTTTACAAAACTTTTTAAGTTGTTTTTAAAGCCTAAAAACCAATCACACACTAACTAAGGCTCTTTAGACTAGCCACATCATCATTCTATTCTTCTCTAAAAAAACTGCCACATCATCTCTAAATTTTTTACAAATGTTTCACCAAAAAAAAATATTTGGAAAATCAGCCATTAGCTTTTCAAACCAAAAAGACATATGCAGTGTAAATTTAAAAGACGTTTGAATCGACATTAGATTCTAACACACCCATAATTTTTGGGTTTGTAAGTTCCAGAGTAGTCTTTCTATTCTATCGAATGAGCTCCAATTTTACAACTCAAATGAGACGTTTCATAATTCCATTGAAAGTGAAACTGAAAAATCTTCTACTCTGTAAACCTACTTCCAGATCTGTTTCCAGTTTCTGTCATCATATGTTTCCACACTTCTCAAATGTAAGTTCTTTGTCAAATAGATTACGTCTCAATTTTTTCCATATTCACACTTAACTCTGATCGTTCTATCATGATTTTGCTTTTGGGAATGGAAATCGAAGCATTCAATGTTTGTTCTTTCTTATGTGTATGCATCTAACGAATGTTTTACATTTTTCCTAACATTTCATTCTTCTATGAAAATGTTTCCTCTTTTATCCCATAAGTTTTCTTTCTATTGTTGGGTTGGGAGACAACAATTTTATTATTAGATTACGATGTGAGAATAAGTGATGAACAAATCAGGTTTCATTCTCCTGTTGTGGAATCCATTAAAAGGCAAACACAAAATCTCATACTTTCAGAGCTCTCTAGTGAGTACTGAGTTCTCCTGGTGAATTCCCTTTCTCTATATTCATATGACTGTGAATTCAATTTTTGTATTCTCCCATTCGTTAGTGTTTTTCAATTCTTATGCATATTGGTTGGTTTTCACATATCTTTGGAATATGATGATGCATAGTCCGATGTCCCTAGCTCAAAACAAGCAAAGCTTTGCATCTGCCAAAATGCAGACGAACAGCCTTTAATTTTTTCCTCACTCGGTTCGGTCTGTGTGTAAATGACTTTCTACTTTCTCTTTTGCTTCATTTCCGATCACAACTTTATTAATTTGACGATTTGATTCATATTTATTTTTTGATCTTCAGTCTCGGGAGTTTCGGATTTTTATTTTATTAATATGAAGTTTCCTGTCCTTGCGGCTCTGTTTTTGATCGACGAATCTAGCGGTGATGGAATCCTTCTCGGGTTAATGCCAGGTGTTAGATTTCTATCTTTGGAGTTATTGGACACTCCATTAACGGTTGGAGTGCCGGGGGAAGAAGAAAAAAATCAAGGAAGAACACGATGTTGTTTTGTCACAAGTAAGATGCTTTGATTATTTTAGTTCCCTCTGGAATATTCTCTCACGATTCCAACAAATAGGGTTTCGCCAGTCTATCGCTCTCTGTTTCTTTCGCATTGAAGTCGAATGAGAAGAACGAAGAATAAGACCAAGGAAATCTACCTTATGAAAGTAGAAGAGATTCTCCAGAGGGCGACACGTAGGCCTGAAATTTTTTGCTCCATAAAAGAAAAATGTCAATTCATCTACTTTCACCTTTGCAATCGTTCCAATTGAAGACACCTTCTTAGTTTAAGTTACACTAATTTCTCGGATTCCGATGGTGGTTCCAGTTCCTCAATTTATGTTGCTGAAATTCAATTCCTATACATTTATTTTCTAGAGTATTCTGAAATTTACATGATTCTGAAAAGGGGTTTCTCTTCTCTGTCGTCAACTCGGAGCAAATTACGGCTGCTAAGAAATGCCTCAAATCATCACAACGAGACCTACACTTGCCCTCCAATCAGTGCTTCAACCTTTGATTCTCTCAGCGTAATCAAAGGTGCTCACTCTTCTCTCTCTCTCTCTCTCTCTTGGGTGGAATTATATCGAACTTGTATTTCAATTCGATGTTGCAGTGACTGAAGCTCGAGGTAAAGAGAGAGGAACTCCGACTGTAGTGAACACATGGGGCGAGAGGAATGCATCCAGATGTGTTCTTGCCTCTTCCATGGATGACCGGCTAAGGAATCCGGTAAAAGTTTCAATCTTTTAATGCTTATGTATGCTATGAATTCTACATCCAAAATCCAAAGCGACATCTAAAACAAAAGCTTTTATTAATTCATCTTCTTCACTTGCTAACCTGAGCAAAAAAACGTATCTACTATTTTTTTTTATGTTATCCACACTTCGATCTCTGTTTCTGCTACTGAGCAAGAATATAAATCCATTTATCGCATTTGAGGTTGTGAAGAAACTAGAAAATCCTCAAATTGGGATTCAGTTTTGGGAGTTTAGTAGATTCAAGCTCAACATTCGCCCCTCTGATCTCTGGGTTCATCTCAAGGTATTTATTATGTCTATCTGTTTATGATTTGATAGCTTAAAATAGTGGGATTTAGGATATGAAATTCTCATACTTTTGTAAATGTATGTGATAAATGGATTGAAGAAAATTTGGTATTCTTATGATTCATATTATGTTCTAATATTTTTTTGTTTGTTTGTTTGTGTTCTGAGTTGGAACTTCCTGGTGTCGATGGTTTTGTTTCTCGTCTTTATTCTTGATATTGGTCAATTCCTAGCATAAATTTGTTTACAGAAATCAAATTCTCATGAGTGATATTTTTTGATACATGTCATCTTATCCGAGGATTTAATAAGTTTCTCTCTCTGGTGAATCTAACAAGCTACTCTTCTTTTATCAGTTTAGTTTTGATTTAGTTATCGTTCTTTCTAATTACATTATAGGTGGAATCAGAAGAGGTCGAATAAGTTCTAGCTGCATAACCCCATCTCCAGAAGTCTTGAAAGAAGCTTTCCTCGATATACATCGACTATGTCAATAACTTTGCTCATTTTCCATCTTTCAATTTCTCCGAGAAAGCTTGATGTTTTTGCGTGGGATGTAGTTCAGTAGGTAAGATTCTTCTATTATATTTTAAAGTGCAGCTTCGATTCTTCTATTATCATTAGTCGAGATTTTGTTTTGTGTTTATGTCATTGTGCTAATCCAAAATATTAAAATTGATTGGGTTTTAAAAGGAGCATACTTTCTAGAACTAGAAGAATTGAAGAGTGGTAAAGGTGAATGTTGATATCACCATTTTTTTGCCATTGTGATTATTGAAGAATTTATGACCTCAATCTTCTCTATTTACTGTAGTATTGATGAATTTAGTTATCATTGTATTATCTATTTTAATGCTTTACAGCAACTGAATCAAACAAGGTTTTGTATTCTGACACTCAATTTTCCAAATCTTCGATAAAGTGTTTAAGATGAAAAAAAGGACGAAGAAATGGGAATGAGTTGCCTTTCGGGAACTAAGGTTGCTGTTGTGCAATATGCTTAGATACAATACTTCTTCAAGAAGTAGCTACTGTTAAAAAGTTTGATGTGTAGATTGATGAGAACGTGGCAAGAGAGATTATCAACCACATATCAGTTCGTCCGAATATAATCCCGTTTAAGGAGGTAAGTGAATTTCCTACACTTATGCTGGTGTCATGTTTATAGCTATGATGACAAGACTCAGCCGAAGTTTCATAGCTCGCATCTCGTTACTGCTCTATGCGGGTTTTGTCTCGTAACAGCTATTTATAACCAACAAATATAGCCATTGTTATGGAATAAGCTGCGGGTGGTGAGCTATTTGAGCGTATATGTAGCGCTGGAAGATTCAGCGTGGATGAGGTGAGCTTGGCTAGAAATTAAATATCCATTTTTTAAGATCAATTTCAGAGTTCCCTATTGTCTAAAATAAGATTGAGCGGAAAGAAATGGGGAAATATGTAGATATTCTATCTGTCGTATCTATCATGTGAAACAAAGGAGATATTTGATCTATTTTGTTGATAATTTGTAGTCACTTCTCTGATTATGAGATTGAAGCTTTTTGTGCTCATCTTTTTTTTGTCAGGCAATATATTTTTTTCCAGCAGCTTATATCAGGCGTCAGCTATTGCTTACTATGGTAAAGGAATATTTTGCGAAGTTGTTTTTTTTTTCCAATTTTCGCAGACATACAGAAGCTTTTGTTTATCAGTTCTTTGTCACATTATTTTTCCTTATTGTCACAGCAAATATGCCACAGAGATTTGAAGCTCGAAAATACTCTCTTGGATGGATTCTGAAGATCTGTGATTTTGGTAATAGTGTATGTCACTTTTTTTTTTATAAGGGGTGATACTCTTAACAGAGTATATAAAGTTTGTATCCATATATATTAGAATCCCACGTTCCATTAACTTTCATATATCGTATTTTCTTTTTTGTATAGCTATGTCTTTCTATGTAAAAGACCACTCAATGGCAATAATATCAACTCATTCAATATGGTACAGCTCCTTCTGATCAGAATCCTTTTTTTTTTATTAAGTTTTCAACATCAATACTAATCTATATATCAAATATCAAAAGTGATTAAAAACAAATTTATAAAATATTACAATCACACCCGCGCAAATGCGCGGGTTTTCACCTAGTGATAGTTTAATAATTTCAAAATGACTAGATTCACAATCAGGTGCCTTCAGAACCCTCTTGTCTAGGGATGTGAAAGAAGGCTAAAGCTACATATTTTAGTGTATTCTCCGATGATAATTCTCTGTCTGGAGAATCCAACAGGATCCAATAGCATCAGAAAACAAAGAGGAAGAAAGATGAGATAAAGAAGAAATACGAGATAAAGACATACAGCGGCGTATAGAAGAAGGAGAAGAAGGTTGGTGAGAATAGGAAGAAAACTTATAAGTAGATTATATGATTGGCTTGGAGGAAGGATTTGGTGACGACAATAAGCTTTTTTGTAATTATTGTAATTGACGACAATAAGCATAATTATGTATCTTGGACAACCCAACTTCTTTACTTGTATGTTTGTATAAAGGCCCATATCATACGTCATCGACGTTCTTAGAGTCGGTAGATAAAGAAAACACGTCTTATGGGTGGAAATGGATTCAAGTAAGGAAAAACCTGCTAAAACAATGTTTGATAAAACATTCAGGGGATTGAAACTACTATGTGGAATGATTATTGGTTACACTCTCTCCCTCCGTGAGCAGTTAGCAGTCCGTGTTATGATCCCACAATGAAGGTATGTGAATTATGGTTCAAAGACAAACGTCAATGGGATCCTTAGACATTGAGATACATTTTTCCTGCAAAGGATCAGCGACTAATTGAACAAATTTATCTGGCAGAGAAAGCCTCAGCAGATAAATTCATATGGCTGTTTACTAAAGACTCAGCGCACAGTGTTAAATCAGGTTACTGGTTTGCCACTCATATTGCAAAGGAAGCGGAAGTCTCTTTTATCGATTAAGGATGATCTTATTAATAATGATTGTTACAGTATTTATAGTAGACCACATAAGTACGTAGGTTACAGTTAATTATATTGTAGTCCTTATATATACATATATATTCGACATCCCTCCTCAAGATAGAGGGAGGTTCTTCACTCCATCTTGCGGAATAATTCGACGAACCCGGTGTGATGTGATCATGGATAGCACAACATCTAAGGAGCCAAAGGAAGAGACAGAGATAGTAGGAAGGGTCACTCGTTCCAGAGTTAGGGAATTGGTTAAGGAAGCTCATTCACTTCTAGCAGAAGGATCACTTACCTTACCTGCTATTCAAGTCTTCAACATCTTCAGCTAGAAGACTCCACCCAGTAATGATAACTAAGTATCTTAGGTGATGAGTCTGTATTCTTTTTCCCATGATGAGTTTTGTCCCATTGGGTTTTCTCAGCATGGTTTTTAATGAGGCAGATGAATCACTATGTTGAGTTGCTTAGGAGTCATTACCAGTGGGTAATAATGTACAAGTCACTATGGCTTTGTACTTAGTGATTTTAAAGGTGCACCAAATAGGAACCTGTAGTTGGGACACCTTGTTGTTTATATTTTGTTTCCAGAACGCTTTGTTGTTTTATTTTTAGAACACCATGTTGTTTACTGATTGTTTTAGAACAGCATGTTGTTGAGTTTAGGGTTGTATTTAAGTTGTAATCTTGCCTCCTCCTGGAGATTTAGCGAAGAACTTAATGAAAAGCAATAGAATGCACTTCTTCTCTCACCTTTGATTCCTTGAATGCGTTCATGAATCCGAGTTTTTATACACCTACTGACTTTGAAACTCTTCTATCTGTTCTAATCATCTGATCATCTGAATTCAATCCATAAAACCCTTGTCACCAACCCTAACCCCATCCTAACTCCATAGATCTCCCACGGGATCCTCCTTCATCATCAATCGCATTGCACAATCACACCATCCAGCAATACACGATCATCAGCCTTTCTTTAGAGTGATCTAAGAGAGTTCATATCAGGTGGTATCAGCCAACTCTCAACCAAAGGCTGAGCAAACCCTAGAAAACCCCCTCTTTTCCTTTTGTGTTTTCATTCCTTTTATGCACCAAGTTTTAAAAGTTTTAGGTATACAGAAGTTTTGTTTTTAGAACTTTTTACTGTGAGCTGTTTTGATTGTTTCAGGTACCATGGAGCTTTCAGCAGAAGCTATGGAAGCTCTGAATCAAACTATGGCTCAACAGATCAGAGAGGCAAATCAATCTGTGGCTACTCAGCTTATGCAACAGATAGAACAGCTCAGCAACAAATTTGAGGTTCAATTCAAGGATCTATTGAAGGAGCATAGAACGGCAGAGACTGCCTCATCAGAACCACCAAGCCCTAGAGAAGCTATCCGCCTTGCCAAAGGGAAAGCACATGTGGGAGCCTCTTCTAGGCAACCCCGAGGCAGCACCGTCCGACCACCTACAGGAGGTAGGGAACCCAGCATCCATCAGACCAGAAACACCGAGGGCACGGGAAGAGAAAGGCGCAGAGCTAACAGAACACCTCGACGCCCAAATCACCGAGTCCAATTGGAGACAGAACCTGAGTACTCAGAAGAAGAAGAGAGGTCAGATGACAGTCTTCATACCATAAGGAGGGATCAAGCCAGAGGACACAGAAGCGACTATGAGGGCAGCAGCTGAGGCACATCAAGATTCAGTACCCCTCTTTCCACGGCACCAATGATCAAGAAGCCTACCTAGATTGGGAGAGGAAGATGGAATCAAACTTCTTGGTACAAGGGACATATGAGCTTAACAAGGTGAAGATAGCTGTGTCTGAGTTTAATGGCTATGCACTCTTGTGGTGGGAGCAGTTGGGAATCACCAGAGACCGACACAGAGAGCTTCCTATCACTACCTGGGAGCAGCTGACCACACAGATGAGAAAGAAGTTCATGCCTGCACACTACCAGAGAGAGATCCTCAACAAGCTCAGACGCCTCATACAAGGCACTAAATCAGTTCGAGATTATTACCAAGAGCTGGAGACCTTACTGATCAGAGCTGACCTGAGAGAAGGCGAAGACATGGTGATGTCTAGGTTCCTTGGGGACTTAACAGAGAGATTCAGGACAAAGTTGAGTTACAGAACTATGAGGATATACAAGAGATGGTACATAAGGCCGAGTTGATTGAATCACAGACCAAGAGGAGAATTGGCAGATCAACCTTCTCCTCTAACACTCAAAGACCTAAAGAGCTCAGTAAGCCAGCTTATACCAAAGATCACAAACCGTCTTCCACTACAGTCAAGGAAGAGGTCAAGATCGAGTTTAAGCAAAGGAGTGGGACTTCTACTAGCAACATCAGATGCTTTAAATGCCAAGGCATAGGGCATTACTCCAGAGACTGCCCCAACAAGAAGATGTTCCTGCTACAAGAAGGAGGAGAGATAGTCCCTCAAGACAGCTCAGAGAGTGAAACCGATGTATGTATAGAAGAAGAAGAAGAACCAGCAGCAGTTGGGGAGATGTTAGTAGCACGCAGGACCTTGAGTGTTCAGATCCATCCAGATGATAGATGCCAGCGTGAGAATCTCTTCCACACCAGATGTGTAGTCCAGGATAAGGTTTGCACACTGATTGTAGATGGAGGTAGCTGCAGCAATGCCGCAAGTGAAGAGATGGTGAAGAAACTCAACCTCAAAACCACTTCACACCCAAGACCTTATCAGCTACAATGGTTGGACAACAAAGGAGCCTTAACTGTCTCTCAACAAGTACTTGTCAAGTTGGCTATTGGTAAGTATGAGGATGAGCTACTCTGTGATGTGGTTCCTATGAAGTCTAGTCACTTGTTGTTGGGCAGACCATGGCAGTTTGACAGAAGAGTTCTTCATGATGGCTACACCAACAAGCAGTCTTTTGAGTTTAAAGGGCGCAAGGTCACTCTTTTACCCCTGTCACCCAGCGAAATCTACAAAGACCAGCTCCACATGAACCACAAGGATAAGGAAAGAGTTTCAAACAGCTTATACATCAACCATAGTGAGTTCAACAAACTCTTTGATCCAGAGATGACAACCTTCATGTTTGTCTACAAGGAAACACTTGCTAGTACAAAACCTTTAGAGGAACTTCCACAAGAGATGATAGAGATCATTGAGGAGTACAAAGATGTCTTTCCAGAAGAGATACCTCCAGGCCTACCTCCAATTCGTGGGATTGAGCATCAAATTGATCTAGTACCAGGGTCAGTACTACCGAACAGACCAGCTTACAGAACCAACCCTGTGGAGACCAAGGAACTTCAGAAGCAAGTGGAAGAGCTGATGAATAAAGGCCACATCAGAGAAAGTCTCAGCCCCTGTGCAGTACCAATTCTATTGGTTCCTAAGAAAGATGGAACATGGAGGATGTGTGTAGACTGCAGAGCTATCAACAATATCACAGTGAAGTACATACACCCTATTCCAAGGCTTGATGATATGCTAGATGAGTTGTGTGGCTCAACAATCTTCTCTAAAATCGATTTGAAGAGTGGTTACCACCAGATCAGGATGAAGGAAGGGGATGAGTGGAAGACTGCTTTCAAGACCAAGCAAGGCTTGTATGAGTGGCTTAGTCATGCCATTTGGTCTCACCAATGCTCCCAGCACCTTCATGCGCCTAATGAATCATGCTTTGAGACCATTCATTGGAGTCTTTGTTGTAGTCTACTTTGATGACATCCTCATCTACAGGAAAGGTCTGAGAGAACATGTAGGACACATCCATCAAGTTCTGGAGGTTCTTCGTTCTCAATCTCTCTTTGCTAACTTTTCTAAGTGTTCATTCTGTACTGCTGAGGTTGTCTTTCTAGGCTTTGTTGTTAGTGCAGAAGGAGTTAAGGTTGATGTAGAGAAAGTAAAAGCAATCAAAGAATGGCCTACACCTAAGAGTATTGGAGAAGTTCGGAGCTTTCATGGGTTAGCAGGGTTCTACAGAAGATTTGTCCCAAACTTTAGCACCCTAGCCGCGCCATTAACTGAAGTCATCAAGAAGGAAGTCGGGTTTAGATGGGAGGACGCACAAGAACAGGCTTTTATAGCCCTTAAAGAGAAGCTTATCAATGCTCCCCTTTTAGTTCTTCCTGATTTTCTTAAAACATTTGAAATTGAATGTGATGCTTCAGGAGTTGGTATTGGTGCTGTGTTGATGCAGGATAGGAAACCAGTGGCATACTTTAGTGAGAAGTTAGGAGGAGCAACAGCCAATTACCCAACCTATGATAAAGAACTATATGCCTTGGTTCGAGCCTCCAAATGTGGCAGCACTACCTGTGGCCCAAGGAGTTTGTCATACACACAGATCATGAGTCTTTGAAGCACCTTAAAGGACAACAGAAGCTTAATAAAAGACATGCCAGATGGATGGAGTTTATAGAGACCTTCCCATACATTATTAAGTACAAGAAAGGTAAGGATAATGTAGTTGCAGATGCATTATCCAGAAGGTACACACTTGTATCTACCTTGGCTTCAAAGTTAGATGGGCTAGATCATATAATAGATCTTTATGAAACTGACATTGATTTTGCTGAGAGCTATGGCAAGTGCCATAAGTTTTCTTTTGAAAAGTATCATAGACAGGAAGGATATCTGTTCTATAACAACCGCCTGTGCATACCACGGGGCTCTATCAGAGAACTTCTAGTAAGAGAAGCTCATGGAGGTGGACTAGCTGGACACTTTGGAGTTGCAAAGACTTTACTTGGACTGCAAGACCACTTCTATTGGCCTAACATGAAGACTGACGTTGAGAGGGTTTGTTCTAGATGTGTTGTCTGTAAAATGGCAAAGAGTAAGGTTCAACCTCACGGTTTGTACACCCCTCTTCCTATTCCTTCTCAACCTTGGACTCATATCTCTATGGATTTTGTGCTTGGCTTACCCCAAACTAGGAATGGTAGATATTCTATCTTTGTAGTTGTTGATAGGTTAAGCAAGATGGCACACTTCATTGCCAGTCATAAGACAGATGATGCTGTTTGTGTAACTAACTTGTTTTTCAGGGAAGTAGTAAGACTGCATGGAATGCCTCAAGAAATAGTTTCAGACAGGGACACCAAATTTCTAGGACATTTTTGGAGAACCTTATGGGGTAAACTAGGAACAAAGCTTGCATTCTCCACTACATGTCATCCCCAGACTGATGGGAAAACAGAGGTGGTGAACAGGACATTTTCTACACTCCACAGAACTTTGGTTAAAAGCAACATCAAGTCATGGGAAGAGTGCCTACCGCACGTGGAGTTTGCTTACAACCACGCTAAGCACTCTGCATCTCTCTTTTCTCCTTTTGAAATTGTATATGGTTTTAATCCACAATCACCTCTAGATTGATCCCTTTGCCTTTAAGTGTGAAAAGCAGTTTAGATGGAAAGGAAAAAGCTGAACAGGTGAGGAAGATACATGCTAAAGCCAAGGAGAACATAGAGAAGAAGACTAAACAGTATGAGAAGCACGCAAACAAGGGCAGAAAGGAGTTGATCTTCGAAGAAGGAGACTTGGTGTGGATTCATTTCAGGAAGGACAGGTTTCCAGAGGAGAGGAAAAGCAAGCTTATGCCGCGAATGGATGGACCATTTGAAGTTGTCAAGAGAATCAACAATAATGCCTACCAGATTGATCTCCAAGGTAAGTATAATATCTCTACAACATTCAACGTTTCTGACTTGCTTCTTTATGTTGCAGATACAGATTTGAGGACAAATCCTTTTCAAGAGGGAGAGGATTATGTGATCATGGATAGCACAGCATCTAAGGAGCCAAAGGAAGAGACAGAGATAGTAGGAAGGGTCACTCGTTCCAGAGCTAGGGAATTGGCTAAGGAAGCTCATTCACTTCTAGCAGAAGGATCACTTACTTTACCTGCTATTCAAGTCTTCAACATCTTCAGCCAGAAGACTCCACCCAGTAATGATAACTAAGTAACTTAGGTGATGAGTCTGTACTCTTTTTCCCATGATGAGTTTTGTCCCATTGGGTTTTTTCAGCATGGTTTTTAATGAGGCAGATGAATCACTATGTTGAGTTGCTTAGGAGTCATTACCAGTGGGTAATAATGTACAAGTCACTTTGGCTTTGTACTTAGTGATTTTAAAGGTGCACCAAATAGGAACCTGTAGGTTGGGACACCTTATTGTTTTTATTTTGTTTCCAGAACGCTTTGTTGTTTTATTTTTAGAACACCATGCTGTTTACTGATTGTTTTAGAACAGCATGTTGTTGAGTTTAGGGTTGTATTTAAGTTGTAATCTTGCCTCCTCCTGGAGATTTAGCGAAGAACTTAATGAAAAGCAATAGAATGCACTTCTTCTCTCACCTCTGATTCCTTGAATGCGTTCATGAATCCGAGTTTCTATACACCTAGTGACTTTGAAACTCTTCTATCTGTTCTAATCATCTGATCATCTGAATTCAATCCATAAAACCCTTGTCACCAACCCTAACCCCATCCTAACTCCATAGATCTCCCACGGGATCCTCCTTCATCATCAATCGCATTGCACAATCACACCATCCAGCAATACACGATCATCAGCCTTTCTTTAGAGTGATCTAAGGGAGTTCATATCATGGTGCGAGAGAGAGGCTTGGTGAGGCCATCAGCAAGTTGATCTTTTGTCGAGATATGAGTGACGCGAAGAACATTGGCTTGTACCAGATTGCGAATGAAGTGGTAGTCCAGCGCCAGGTGCTTCATACGGGAATGGAATATGGGATTTGCGGACAAATACGTTGCACCTACGTTGTCACAGTATATAACTGGTGATTGTGAAACCGAGATTCCAAGTTCCGTCAATAACGAGCATACCCAAACCAGTTCAGCAGCTGTGTTGGCAACCGACATGTACTCGGCTTCTGTGGAGGAGCGCGCAACCCCACACTGCTTCTTAGATGACCAGGCGACAGGTGTCGATCCAAAGTAAATGATGTAGCCATTTGTCGAGACGAAGTCGTCAACGTCCCCAGCCCAGTAAGCATCCGAGAACACATGAAGTGAGAATGGAGAGTATGGACGAATGAAAACGCCATGTGAAGCCGTGCCAGCAAGGTAGCGGAGGACGCGCTTCACAGCTTGCCAGTGTAGATCCGTAGGGGCGTGCATGAACTGCGATAGACGGTTGACACTGAAGGCAATGTCCGGGCGAGTAAGAGAAAGATATTGAAGACTACCAACCACCATTCGATAATCTTTTGGGTCAGTGAGAGGAGTGCCGGACTGGAGCGAGAGTTTAGGCGTGGGTGACATTGGAGACGAGACAGATTTAGATTCAAGCATATTCGTCTTTTGTAGAAGGTCGTCATATGTAATCCCTGTGTAGTCCGAGTTACCTCTATACCAAGAAAATAAGTGAGGTCAGTGGGATCCTTTAGAGAGAAGCGATAACCAAGAGCATCAATAAAACTCATGAGCAGAGGTTGTGTTGTTCCCGTGACAATAGTATCATCGACGTAGACCAGTGTGTAAATGATATCAGGACCCTTATTGTAGACAAAGACGGATGTATCCGCAACGGAATTGTGAAACCCAACGCTTGTAAGAAAGTGCTTTAGTTCTTCGTACCACACCCGTGGAGCCTGTTTGAGCCCATATAATGCTTTCCGAAGATGACAAACATGGTTCGGACAATCGGGATTAACAAAACCTGGCGGTTGTGTTACATACACTTCTTCGGATAAGGTGCCATGAAGAAACGCGTTGTTAACATCAAGCTGCTTGATGGGCCAACCTTTAGTAACCGCATGTTGGAGAACAATGCGAATAGTGACAGATTTCACCACATGACTGAATGTTTGAGAGTAGTCGACGCCGTATTGTTGATTGAAACCACGGGCAACTAACCGTGCCTTGTACCTGTCAAGCTTGCCATTGGGTAAGTATTTCAGTGTAAAAATCCATTTTGTGGAAATGACATTCTGACCCGGTCTGGATGGTACAAACTCAAACGTTTGATAACGTATTTGTGCATTATACTCATCATTCATAGCACGTGTCCAGTTCTCATCTCGCAAGGCTTGGTAATGGGTGGTGGGTATGGTGATTGGACATTGGGATTAGTAGTGGTGGCTACGAGAGAAACCTTGGAATTGGGTTTAGTTATTTTGTTTTTGAGTCGGGTAGTCATGGTATGTGTGTTACCCGTTGGTTTAGGTGGTTTCGGCAAAGGCTCGTTTAAGGCTGGTTGAGGTTGGGGATTGGTTATGGTAGGGTTTGGGTTTGAGTATATAGGTTGAGATGATGATCGTGAGATTATGGAGGGATCGGGTGGTAGTGGTGTTTCTGTAGGTGAAGGTGGGAGGGAATTCGTATCTGTGGAGGGAAAAATTATACCTGAGCCCACGGCAGTGGGAAGAGGAGTGGTAGATACGTCTTGAGCCGGCTGCTGAGCCGGTTGTTGGTGAGGATCCGAGGACAGAGGCGCGGTGGACGACGCTGGTACGAGTGGTGGCAAGGTAAGAGGGAGGAGGGAATGAGGTGCGGAAGGGGTTTGTTCAGCAGCTGGGCTTGAAGTTGAGGATGAAGATGGTGAACAGTGAAACGGATAAGTATGTTCATCAAACCTCACATGTCGAGAGGTGTAAACTCGTCCAGTTGGAACATGTAGACAAAGGTACGCGCTCTGCGTGATGGAGTAACCAAGAAGCACACATTGTAAGGACCGGTCTTCAAGCTTGTGGTGAGTGTATGGTCGAAGCCAGGGGAAGCATGCACAACCGAATACCCGGAGCTTGAGATAGTTGGGCGCTTGTTCGAACAGCTTTTCATATGGAGACTGGTTTTGTAGAATAGAATATGGCATACGGTTGATTAGATAGACATCAGTAACCATGGGAAACGACCAGTATCGCTTTGGAACATATGCTTGGTGGAGAAGAGTTAGACCAGTCTCCACAACATGATGATGTTTACGCTCAGAGATTCCGTTGTGCTCCGGTGTATGTGGAGGTGAGGTGAGATGAGTGATGCCATGAGTTTGAAGAAACGATCGAAGTGCAAGATACTCTCCGCCATTATCGGAATAAAGTGTGATGATCTTGGTTTGGAAGCGGTTTTCAACAAGAGCTTTAAAAGCGATGAATGTGTCTCGGACTTGAGATTTGTGTTTCAGTGGGTACAACCAAGTATAACGGGTATGATGGTCGACAAAGATAATGTAATAACGATAGTTATTAACAGAAACTATCGGGGACATCCATACATCTGAGTAGACAATTTGTAACGGTTTGGTAGAGACAATAGAGTTGGTAAAGAAAGGTTGCTTGTGGCTTTTATTGATTAAGCAATGAGAACAAGGTAAATGTTTTTGAGTAGATGAAGAACAAGGAAATGAAAATTGAGAAATGATAGAAGCTAAGACAGGAGGTGATGGATGTCCGAGGCGAGAGTGCTATGAGGGAAGAGTGGTTTTGGAACTAAGGGAGACGGAAAATGATGCAGGTGAAGGGGTTGATATGGGCCACTCGTACAGCTCGTTCTTAGTTTTGCCTTGGAGCAACCGGGCCCCCGTTCTGAGATCCTTCACCAGAAAAGACGCAGGGAAAAATTCCACAGATACTTGGTTAGTGTTGCAAAGACGATAGACATAAATAAGGTTTTTCTTAAGGTCGGGAACATAAAGAACGTCATTAAGAGTTAAAGGACGAGTAGAAGTATTAAGAGAGGTGGAACCAATGTGGGTAATTGCGAGATTAGAACCGTCTGCTATGGTGACACCTTCACCACCATCATAGAGTTGATGTAGTGCTAGGTTGTTAAAATCTGTGGTGAGATGATGAGTTGCACCGGAGTCCATGTACCAGGGATTTGTATCCAGCAAGTTGAAAGCAGCAAGGTTGGCTCGTGGTTGCCATTGAGGACCACCAGATCGCGGACGAAGCTCCGAGTTACCAGCCTTGTTAAGATGCGAGCATGTGCGTGCACTGTGACCGAAAACACCACATATTTTACACTTTCCCTGATATCCACGAGGTTGAGTATGATCGGAGTGAGGCTGATACTGGTCCTGTCGTTGTTGATTATAACGAGGCTGAAAACGATCATTGGAGCGATAATTGGAGAAGGAGCGAGAGACGCGAAAGTTCCGATTTTTGTTCTGAGATCGGAACTGAGCTGCATTGGCAGAGACAGGAGTGGAAGCAACCACCGTGGATTGCTGAGCTTGAAGCTTGAGTTCATGGTTCAAGAGCTTCTTGTGTAACTCCATGAGAGTTGGAGCAGTGTCACGACTCTCGATCTGGTCCACCACAATCTTGTACTCATCGGTAAGACCCTCCAGAATGTATTCTACTTGATCTTCATGTTCGAGTGCCTTGCCAAGAAGACTGAGTTTTTCAAACATTGTAGTCAGCCCTTGAATGTACTCGTGAACAGATCTGGTCCCTTTTTGCCATTGTTTGATTTGGGCTTTGATTTGTTTGACATGGCCCCAACTCGGTTTGGCGTACGTCGAGGAGAGAGTGGACCAGATTGCAGCAGCTGTTTGGGTTGTTTGAAGAAGCGGTTGAATGGATGTGGAGATTGATCCGAGAAGTGCACTGTAGACAAGCTTGTCTTGACGTTTGCAGAGTGTGTATGCTGGATTTGGCGAGACCCCTGTGTCGGAAGTGATCATAGGTGATGGGATAATAATAGATCCATCAACGTAACCGGCTAGATCGTTGTCGTCGAGAAGTGCATGAACTTGTCGTTGCCACATGACAAAATTTGTTTCAGAGAGTTTGGTAACATTTGTCATATTGACATTGATGAGAGTGTTGGTATCGGTAATGAAGAATCTATCAGCAGAAGCCATGGAAGAGAATGAAGAAAAGAGCTGAAAGTTTAAACGAAGATGAAGACGGCGTGAACAAAAAAATATATTAGGTTTTCTAGAATCTTGGCTCTGATACCATATCGATTAAGGATGATTTTATTGATAATGATTGTTACAGTATTTATAGTAGACCACATAAGTACGTAGGTTACAGTTAATTACATTGTAGTCCTTATATATACGTATATATTCGACATCTTTGCCGCCTGTAGGTTCTATTGAACTTAAAACTATCATCTGGAAGATAAAGATACTACCAAAGATCCAATTGTTTATGTGGCGAGCTATATCCAAAATGCTTCCTACTTATGATTGTATACTGTTACGGGGTATCTCAATGAACCCCGTATGCCAAAGGTGTTGTTTATATGATGAAATAATCAATCATGTTTTGTTTATGTGCCCTTATAGCCAAGTTGTATGGAGGTGTGCTAACTTGAAAGATTTTGATAATCCATCGTCAAATTTGGAGTTCAATGTAAAGACTATATTGGAGATCCATAACAATGATGGACTCGATCCCGCTCTTTGTTTGCTTCCTTTCTGGGTTGATATTATGGAAGTCTAGGAATGAGTTCCTATTTGCGCAGAGAAATTTACAGCCGTCTGAGGATGCAAAGTGTGCAGTTGACGGGGTAACGGAGTGAGTTGCAGTTCAACAGCCTCCGATTTTCCAATCTTACAATACACAAGAGCGGGTAGTTTGTGATAGCAGGTGGGAACTATAGATTTGAAAGGAAATACAAAGAACACAATATAAGAATGCCTCTCTTTTATAAACTTTAGAAACTTGCTCAAAACTAAAGTTCTCCAAAACACCATTAGATCTGCTACATCTCAACAAGACTTTATATATAGATTCTAAAAACCCTATCCTGATAAGAACTAATTTCTAGCTTATCTTACTTTAGATAACTCCTAAAGAAGATTTACATCATATATTTAGATTCTCCTAAACATTTAATAATTAAGATATCTTCAAGTTTAATCCAACATTCTCCTCCTTAAACTTGAAATCCATCTTTGCCAAATCTTGAAAACCAATGAGATCCCTCATTTCTCTGAACTTAATTCGTCCCAAAGCCTTCGTAAGTATATCTGCTTTTTGTTCACTTCCCGGTACATGTTCCACCTCAATTTGCCCATTTTCAATGCATTCTCTTATGAAATGGTAACGTCTATGTATATGTTTGCTTCTGCCATGAAAGACGGGATTCCTTGTGAGTGCAATTGCAGACTGGTTGTCAATGCGTATTATGACTTTCTCATTTGAAGATCCAGTAAGTTCGCATAACAGGTCCTGTAACCAGATTGCTTGCTTTGCGGCTTCTGTTCCTGCCATAAATTCAGCTTCACACGATGATAGAGAGACAACATCTTGCTTTTGCGAACACCAAGTAACTGGTCGTTCTCCAAGATAAAAAATATGTCCTGATGTGCTCCTTCCATCATCAGGATCAATATTATGACTGCTGTCACTATATCCTATCAATTTTGGTAGCTTCGATCCTCCATAAGACAAGCCGAGAGTTGCAGTTCCCTTTAAGTATCTTAAGCAATGTTTCATGGCTGCTCCATGCGACTCCCTTGGACTCTGCATATATCTACTTAACATTCCCACACAAAAAGAAAGATCCGGCCTTGTATGTAGAAGATACCTGAGACAGCCCACGTTCTTTCTGTAATTTGTTGCATCAATCTCCTTTTCATTCTCAGCTTTTGATAGCTTGAGTTCTGTCTCCATCGGTATATGAACAGGATTGCTATTTTCCATTCCGGCTTCCTCCAAGATCTTGTGTGCATAAGTAGTTTGATTTAAAGTTATGCCGTCTTGATGTTGATTTACCTGGATTCCGAGATAATATGTCAATCTTCCAAGGTCACTCATTTCAAATTTTGATGCCATCTCCTCCTTAAACTTGATAATGATATCCAGGCTTGTCCCAGTGACAAATAAATCATCAACATAGACTCCTACAATCAATAACTCATTACAAGCTTCCTTTCTATAAACAGAAGGTTCCTTTGAGCATTTTTTAAACTGAAGTTCCATAAGAATATGGTTCAATTTATTATTCCATGCTCTAGGTGCCTGTCTTAATCCATATAGAGCTTTGTTGAGCTTATAAACTTTTCCTTCACTCCCTTTCTTCTCAAATCCTTCCGGTTGATATACATACACCGTCTCTTTTAGTTCTCCATGGAGAACGGCTGTCTTGACATCAAGATGGTGTATCTCCCAGCTGTGTGAAGCCGCAAGATCGATAAGGATTCGTATGGTTTCGATCCTGGCTACCGGAGCAAAAACTTCCTCAAAGTCAACACCATATTTCTGCACATATCCTTTTGCCACTATTCGAGCTTTGTGTTTATTGATACTTCCATCTGAGTTTCTTTTTAGTTTAAACACCCACTTTAAACCAATTGGTTTCACTCCTATAGGCAAGTCGACAAGATCCCATGTTCGAAGCTTCTCTATTGAACCAATTTCCTCTTCACATGCACGTATCCACTCCTTAGATTCTTTTGCTTCTTTGAAGTTTCGAGGCTCATTATTTAAGTATAGAAGTAAGGCTTCTCCTTCTTCTTCCGCGAGTAGTACATAATCTTCAAGGTATTTTGGTTTGACACTCTGCCTCTGTGATCTCCTTATAGTAGGTTCTGAAGATACTGCAGTCTCGTATTCTGGTGTAGCTTCAGTATTTTCAGAGTGATCATCCTCTCCGGATTCGTTTGATGAATCTTCAGAATTCGTGTTCTGGCCTGTTTCTGTTTCATCATTCTCTTCATCTTCTTGCAATCCATGATTTCCAAAAACATCGAACATGACTCTGAAACTTTCCCCACTTTCTTGTGTCGAGTTGTTACGATTCCAATTCCATCCCTTTGTTTCGTCAAACACAACGTCACGACTGACTATGATTTTCCTTGCCTGGGGATCTAGTAAGCGATATGCTTTAGAGCCTGGTTCAGTACCTAGATGGACAAGTATCCGTGTCCTGTCGTCTAATTTCTTTAGATGAGGACTGTCCACTTTCGCATATCCTATGCAACCGAAGATTCGAACATGCTCAATTGTGGGTTTCTTGTCTCGATAACATTCATACGGTGTCTTATTTTTCAAAGCCCGTGTCACTATTCGGTTAAGAAGATAGGTGGAGTGTCGTATAGCTTCTCCCCATAGGTAGTTCGGCATATGCATATGCTTTAGGATGCTTCTAGTCATCTCCATCAAGGTCCTGTTGCGTCTTTCTACCACACCATTCTGCTGTGGAGTATACGGGGCTGTCAGATGTCTGTGAATACCTGAGTTTTCACAGAAAGAGTTGAAATCAAAAGATATAAATTCTCCTCCTCTATCGGTTCGGAATGTTTGTATCTTTGTCTCGGTTTCTTTTTCAACCAACGTTTTAAACCTCTGGAATTTTTGGAACGCTTCTCCTTTCTCTTTAAGCAAAATTGTCCACATGTAACGTGAATAGTCATCGATGAGTACAAAAACGTATCTATTTCCGGCATTTGTACTCGGTGTGATAGGACCACAAAGATCTCCATGGACGAGTTCTAACTTCTTTGTTGCTCGGAAGGTAGTTGTTTGTGGAAACATGTGCCTGGTTTGTTTCCCGAGTAGACATGAACTACAGACTTCTTTTTCAAGAGAGATTCTTGGAACTCCTAGCACGAGTTCTTTATCTATCATCGAAGCTAAGGATGTGAAATTCACATGTCCCATTCTTGCATGCCATAATTTTGATTCACTTATAGCAGAAAGATTCAGGCAAATATTCTCTTTTAAACCCATTCGGACTTTGTATAAGCGATTCTTTGTCCTCTCTGTCTTGACAAGTAGATTGCCATCTTGATCATACATCGTCAAGTACTCTCCCTTCAACCGTATATCACATCCTGCTTCTGTAGCCTGTCCAAGACTTATGATATTGCTTTTTAAGTCAGGAATGTAGTAAACGTCATTCATTTTACTTGGTTTTTCATTCAGATCAATAAAGACTATGGAGCCTTTTCCTTTGATATCAATCCGTGAGTCATCACCGAACCTCACTTTTCCAGTAATAGAAGGATCAAGTTTGTCGAAGTACCTTCGATCTCCTGTCATATGGTTACTTGCTCCGTTGTCGAGGTACCAAATACTACTGTCGTCTGTGTTTGTTTCAAACTTATTAGGTACGCAATGCTTCTCATTTAGATACACTACTTCATGCATCATGAGTTCATCTGCACCTTGTGTATCCTTGTTGTCACTTTCTTGTGCCTCTTGTAATTTTAACAAACGATCCGGACAGTGTGAAGCGTAGTGACCTGTTTTATCACATCGGAAACATGTGATTTCTGATAGATCTCTTCCACCATTACGTCCACGACCTCGTCCTCTATATGATGATCTTCCTCCACGGTTTTTTCCTCTGAAGTCTCCATTATAATCCTTATTAGACTGGAACGTTTGGGAGTCTGTATTTGCATACATTAACTTACTCTGATCTTCTTGGGTTTCTTCATCTTCAAAGATGCGTTCTTCATATGCTTTAAGACGCCCTATGATATCTTCAAAGCTTGTAATATTAAGATCTAGAACTTGTTCTAGAGAAGCCACGATGTGTATGTATTTTCTCCGAGGAAGACTCTTAAGAAACTTTTTAACTAACTTGGATTCCTCTATGTTAGCTCCTAGGGCGGCAGATTTCGATGAGATTTCAGATAACTTTCCAACAAAATCATAAATTTTTTCTGAATCCTTCATCTTCAATCTATCAAACTCAGCCATTAAAGTTTGTAGTCTGGCCTCTCTGACCCTCTCTGCTCCTACATGTCGGTTTCGAATTGCATCCCATACTTTTTTTGCTGTTTCAAGTTCTCCGACTTGTAGAATAAGATTCTCAGGTATCGATTGAAACAATAAAGCTATTGCCATATTGTTTTTCTCGTTGTCAACCTGATCTGTCTCTGTTTCGATACCTTCCCAGACTTTATGAACTTTAAGTGCTATCTTCATCCTCATCGCCCACACCGTATAATTGATTGAATTTAGCATAGGGCATACGATGGAAGAAGATCCTCCTCCTTCCTTTGGTTTGATAACCACGGCAAGATCTGACATGGTTCCTCTATGATCTTTCAACGCTCTGATACCAAATATAGATTTTGAAAGGAAATACAAAGAACACAATAAAAGAATGCCTCTCTTTTATAAACTTTAGAAACTTGCTCAAAACTAAAGTTCTCCAAAACACCATTAGATCTGCTACATCTCAACATGACCTTATATATAGATTCTAAAAACCCTATCCCGATAAGAACTACTTTCTAGCTTATCTTACTTTAGATAACTCCTAGAGAAGAGTTACATCATATATTTAGATTCTCCTAAACATTTAATAATTAAGATATCTTCAAGTTTAATCCAACAGGAACCACCTCTGGTAGACTGGATAAAGTGTAATTTTGAGTGTAGTTTTTGACAGGATCCAAACCAAATCGGTACAGGGTGGATTGTTCGAGAAACTTTGGGTAATGATTTGGCATCCGGGTCGGCACTCTTTGACAAGGTACAAACACCTCTTCAAGCTGAGGCAATGAGTTTATGTGTGCTCTGCAATTTATCTGGGCACACGGATGGAGAAATCGTTTGGTTTGAAACGGATAATCGAACATTGGTGGAGATTATTAACACGAATGCCAACAATTCGGAACTGGGTAATAGGATCTATGATCTACGTCATTGAATTTCAAAGCTGCTGTACTGTTCTATCGATTTCCTATGCAGAGAAAAGAATCAGACAGCAGACAAATTGGCAAAAAAACGCTTTTCTATCTTCTCAGATTATGCTGTATATCTGCTCCCACCAAAGTGGTTGATGAATTTCCTGTACCATCCGTTTTTCAATTTAATAAAAGTATTAGGTTAAAAAGAAGTAAGCATAATTATGTATTTATGCTACATATTTTACATAAAAAATTTCAAAATTCTAAGCAATTCAAACTCTTAGATAAAAGAAACTAACTTATCATCCCCTATATATAAGTTGACCACAGTGAATGATCCATCTTTTTTTGGCATGAGTTTATGATTCCTTTTTTCGGAAAACCTTTTACTTTCTGAGATGTATCCATACTTGATCCCCCAGTGGAAAGACCACCTTGCTCCTACCCTTGTTAGCATACTTTTCGTATTGCTTGGTCTTGGCTTCAATATTAGTTTTTAACCTTCTCATGTGTTTTCCTAACAATCTCAGCTATTTTTTTACCATCAACACTTAAACGGTCATTCATAGGCAAAGACATTAGATCCAAATGTTACAAAGGGTTAAATCCATACACTATTTAAGGGAGAATACTTGATTGCAGAATGAATCGAATGATTGTAAGAAAATTCTACATGCACCAAGTGTTCTTCCCATGTTCATAAGTTCTTTTTAATCAAGGACCTAAGCAAAGTAGAAAGTGTCCTATTCACTACCTCAGTTTGTCCATCCATTTGTGGATGGCAGTAGTGGAGAACAAGAGTCTAGTTCCTGACTTGCCTCACAAGGTTTACCAAAAGTAACTAAGGAACTTAGCATCACGGTCGGACACAATAGTTCTAGGCATGCTATGGAGTCTAACTACATCCCTAAAGAAGAGTTTAGCTATATGCGATGCATCATTAGATTTCAAACAAATAATGAAATGTGCCATTTTAGAAAACCTATCAACAACCACAAATAATCCCTACAAGTCCTACACTTAGGCAATCGTAAGACGAAATCCATTGATAGGTCAGTCCATTGGTGAGATGGAATGGGCAGAGGAGAATACAAACCTTGTGAAGCGTTCTTGGATTTAGCCTCTTTGCATATGACAAACCGGCTGCATATTTTTTCTTAGACCCGACTAGTAAAAATGGTCTTGGAGCACCTTGAGCATTTTAACTGGACCAAAATGTCCCATCAGGCCTCCACCATGAGTTTCTCTACAAAACACTTCCCTCAAAGAGCAGTGAGGTATGCATAACCTATTATCAAAAAAAAAGGAACCCTTCTAGCATGTAGTACTTGCCCAGGGCGTGTCTAGCACAAGCCAAATAAGGGGTTTTGAAGTCTGAATCGTGCTCATACAAACCTTTAATGGATTTGAAACCTAGAAGCTTAGTACCAAGGGTGGAAAGAAGAGTATACATGCGGGATAAGGCATCCGTGACTACGTTTTTCTTACCTTGTTTGTACTTAATGACATATGGGAAGGTTTCGATAAACTCTACCCATCTAGCATGCCGTTTGTTCATCTTTTTCTGGCCCTTGAGATGCTTTAAGAACTCGTGGTCAGTATGATGAATTATTTCAGCCACAGATAGTGTTGCCATGTTTGGAGTGCCCTCACAAGGGCATAAACCTCCTTGTCATAGGTCGCATAATTGAGTGTGGCTCCCCAAACTTCTCACTGAAATAAGCCACTGGCTTTCCTTCTTACATAAGAACAGCACCAATACCAACCCCTGAGGTATCACATTCGATTTCAAAAGCTTTAAGAAATTCAGGAAGAACAAGAACTGGAGCGTTTGTTAACTTCCATTTTAGAGTTTGGAAGGCATCCTCCTGAGCTTGTCCCCATCTAAACCCAACATCTTTCTTGGTAACCTCAGTAAGTGGAGCAGCAATAGTAATGAAGTCTTGTACAAACCGTCAATAGAATCCTGCTAGGCCATGGAAGCTTCTGACTTCACTCACGGTCTAAGGACTTGACCAGTCTTTGATGGCCTTGACCTTCTCTTCATATATCTGAATGCCATCTGCCCGTACAACAAAACCCAAGAAGACTAGGTTATCTGTTCCAATGGTGAACTTGGAGGCATTGAGAAACAATCGTTCCTTTCTCAAAACCTCTAACACCTTTCTTAAATGTTGCACATGCTCAAGCAGGCTACGGATATAAACCAAGATATCATCGAAATAAACCACTACAAACTCTCTTATGAAGGGCCTAAGTATGTGGTTCATCAATCGCATAAAGGTGCTAGGGGCGTTAGTCAAGCGGAAGGGCAAGATTAACCTTTCATATAGTCCCTGGTTGGTTTTAAATGCGGTTTTCCAATTATCCCCATCTTTCATCCTAATCTGACGATGGCCACTCCTAAGATCTATCTTAGAGAATATCCTTGATCCATGCAACTAATCTAAAATATCATCAAGCACAGGAATATGGTGACGATACTTAATCGTGATGTTGCTTATGGCCCTGCAGTCCACACACATTCTCCACGTTCCATCTTTCTTTGGAACCAACAAGACTGGAACTGCACACGGACTCAAGCTTTCCCTAATGAATCTTTTTTCCATAAGCTCATCCACCTGTCTTTGCAATTCTTTAGTCTCCACCGGATTGATCCTGTAAGCCAGACGGTTGGGAAGAGAAGTGCCAGGAACCAGGTCAATTTGGTGTTCAGTGCCTTGGATAGGAGGCAGCCTACTTGGATTCTCTTCTGGAAAAACATCCTTAAACCTGTCCAACAGCAGCAGCTTAAGTTTATTCAGAATCTCCGGTGCTTGGTTAGTTTTCATTAGTGTTTCTTGAAAGACAAGTAATAGATAAGGAGTTTGAGAAGACTTAGATTTCCTAACCTGACTGGACTTGATTAGGAGATTGGATCCTTTAGTCGGGGCTTTAGCTTTCTTTTCCATGTCACGGCTCTTTTTGAGTTAGAGCTGATGCTGGTGTACCTCCGATGGAGTTAATGTGACCAAAGTGATATTTTTCCCGTTGTGATCAAATGAGTGGAGGTTGGTGTAGTCATCATGGAAAGCTCTCTTGTCAAATTGCCACGGTCTCCCGAGTAGGATATGGCTGGCGTCCATGGGTAATACAATTCACTCAACCTCATCCTCGTACCGACCTATAGTAAGTGGATAGTGACTTGTTCCTTTACATGGAGTTCTCCATCCTCGTTCAACCACTCCAGTTTGAATGGCTGCAGATGTAATCTAGTTTGTAAACCTAATTCCTGACAAGTGATACACTGGCAACATTAGTGCAACTACCTCCATCTACTATCAAAGAGCATACCTTGTCTTGCACGATACATCTTGAATGAAAGAGATTCTCTCTTTGCTCTTTTTCCTCGGGTCTGGACCGGAGACTCAGGGTCTGGCTTGTGACCAAGAGCTGTCCCTGAGATGGTAAATCAAGGGGCTCGTCCTCTTCATCGAAGATTGGTCTGGTATCTTCTTTCTCCTCCTCGGATTCAACCTCACCATTCTCCAACAATATCAGCACCTTCTGGTTTGGGCATTTGTTAGCATAGTGACCTAAACTCTGGTACTTGAAACAACGAATGTCTCTAGATCTGCTCGTGGATTCCACGGCTTTGCCTTTGTCAAAGCGAGAAGGTGGGTTAGTTTTCAAAGAAGAAGAAGGAAATTGATTTTGCACGGGACCTTTTTCCTGGAAAACAGGCTCCGGAACAACCGAGGTTTGATAACTTGTCCTTGTTGGGTACGTTGGCTTAGCAAAACCCCTCCTCTTGGACTGCTGTTCGATCAGAATAGCTTTGTGAAGAATTTATTCTATTCTCTCAAACTCTTGCAGCTCCTTCCGATCCATAATTTCTTGGTTCAATCCCGCAAGGAAACAGGCCATGGTAGCTTCCGCCTATTCCCCTCATGAGAGTCTCCATGTCCTGTAAGTAGTCTTCAACTCCCCTCGTACCTTGTGCTAAACACCTTAGCTTCTGGTGCAGATCTCTGTGATAATGATTTGACACAAATCGCTTTCTCATTAGTAGGGTTAGTTCATTCCAAGTAGAAATAGCTGGTTCAGCGGCTCTTCTCCTCAGAACAACCACTTGATCATACCAATTTATGGTGTAACCCCAAAATTTAGAAGCTGCTACTCTAACCTTTTTCATCTCAGAGAAGTTTTGACAGTCAAATGTGAGCTCCACCTTTCTTTCCCACTCAAGGTAAGCGTCTGGATCATTCTTTCCTTAAAAGGATGGAATCTCCAGCCTAAAACCACCAAGGTTGTCGTCTGCTCTTCTGGAAAATGGGTTGTCTTCTTTCTCTCACCCTCTGGCCTCTCCTAGGTTGAAGCAATCGAGTCTCCATCCGTTCCTCCTCCTCATCTTCTTCTTCCGATTGGTTTGCTCTACCTCTGGTCCGGGCTCTCCTTAAGACATGGCTTTGCCGACCTTGTTGATATTCCTGGACTCTGTCTAGCCTCTTATAAAGTCCTTCCAATCCTGCATTCATCATTTGAAGAAACTGTTCATTCAAATACTTTAGTTGCTCATTATTCAAACCAGCTTCGACAAGATCATTTCCATTTCCAGTCATCTTTAGAACACATGAAAATGCTTAACAATCGAGTTAGCAAATAACAAGTGATTGGCTCTCAAGTGTTTAGCTCTCAGTTTTGAATGGTCACTCCGATCAATCTTCTCAATATTCTATGCAAACAAACCGATCCAACTGACAAGTTTTCCAACCACAACAAGAGGAAAGAAGAAAGATAGAAAGATTGCAAGATTTTTGTTTGGAAACAGATTAACCAAATCTTGATTTGAATATCCTTTTCTCTTTTTTTTTTTTGAAATTTTCTTTCTCCTTTTTGTTTTTTTTAAAGAAAAACTAGAATGGCTCGATTTCCTTTTACAACAGATAGATAGCAAATAAGTGTTTCAGAATTTTAATGGAGCGATGAGAAAATGATTAAGAGTTACCAACAAGGAGTGACTTTGATACCACTTGATAGAATCCTAGACCGGATCGACACCCCTTGTGGACCGAGGATATGTCTCACCACGACATCCTTTAGGAGGTTTGTTGATGAAGTACCCCTTGCCAACAACCGATTGTTCATAATGAAAAAAGAGAAAAAAATCTCTAAAATTGAAAGAAAGATCAAAAAGTTCTTATTGAATTCGAAATGTCTACAACTTATAGGAAATCAAATCAAAGAAAGTAAATGACAATGGGGAAAACAATACATAGAACTCAGCTGAAACAGCTGGCTCAAAAGACTAGTCAAGATGACCCTAAAGTTCCTTGCTACCTGACCCTTGCGCTACTTGGTTGAATTTCCTAGGCTCGGGTCTTTGACTTGGATCATGGTCTGAAATACCGGACCAGCTAGATTGGTTGAATGTCGCAAGCCCTTTGAGAGATCAAGGAATATGATTTCTACACCGGCTTGGAACTCTATGGATCCGTCCTTAGTGAATGGACCATGGGATAGGTCCATGACTTGATCCATCAGCTCTGATTGTGCGCCTTGGTCGAGAAAAGGGATCGCTCGACCAACTCCTGGTTCCTCCCAAATCGAGGCCATTCTGTCTTGATCAATCACTCTAACTGATCCACTTGGATGGTGAATATTGCATCTGGTCGAAGAATTTGATCGTGCGGTCAATGATCCTTTCTGAGCTCGTTCTCGGGCCGTGTTGGGTCGATGCGGTATACAAAGCAGTCGGCAGTTCCCGTCCCTCGGTCCACGGTCAGATCCTCATGACCAACCTCTATTCTTGGGCCCAACGATCCTATTCTCGATCCGGTAGTGCGGTCCATGTCCTGAGTCCCATCACTATGGCTTGTTTTCCCCTTTGCCAGAGATCTTGATTTTTTTACCTCGTTCGTTTAGGGATTGAAATTCCTCAAATGCTATCAAACTTTGTTCGTTCGGTTATATGTAGCCTTACACTAGCAGCAGAGGTAGACTATTCTCTAAGCATCACAGATCTCCTTGAGCTTTCTCAAATCAGGAATTCCAAGGCACCCGGGACATTTGCCGCATATCCAAACTTTGAGATAAACCTGATTGAAGGCTTTCTGCAGCGTGATAATCAATGGCGCCAGTACTAGTTCTTCTTTCGCGTGGAAGCCGCCTCTGGTTTTTCCGACGTTCTCCATAATACATTGATGCGGCCACCAAACCCAGCACCAACCCAAGCTCGCACTACATGGACCCGAGACGATTCAAGGAGGTTAAGGAGGTTAAATCAAGTTCTACTCAACCAAATGACGTAGAATTGAGGATTCATCAGCCAATCATATGTTCCAAGAAGAATGATCGAGCCAGAACCCAATTGACAAGATCATATTTGGAGATGGTTAACACAATCTCAACCGAAATATTAACTGAGCCATGGAAGCTTCCCCTAGGAGAATTGGCTCAGGCCAATCGCGTCAGACTTGATATTCATCATAAAACAAACAATTTGGAAGAGTTTGATCAGGAGAAATCAGCCCCGGGTCGAGTTGGTTCAAGAGTTGTTAATTTGGCCTTCACTGAAGATATATATGCAATCCAAGGAGAAGTCAGACCGGACCAGAAAGAATTAGGCAAAGGACCGACTTTGTCTACAAAGCTAACTCATCAGAGGCCCACGTCGAGTTAAAATCAAGCCAATTAGAGTTTAGGAGAAGGTGTTATTCAGTTTACAAACCGAGTGAACTCCAAGTTGCTCGATTTGGACACACACGCCTTAGTTGGAGATTTCCAGTCGAACCATGAGGAAATAAGCTATGAACTGACCAGTTCTGTAATCAGGATTCATCATAGAATCCGTGTGACTTGGAATCAGACAATTTTCGATTTTGGTTTAGAAGTTACATCATTTCTAAATAGGGCATCTCTCTACTTACCTTATTTGGAAGCTCATGGATTCAATCAGCTAGAAATGAACTTTGGCGACCATGAGAGACATATAAGCATTCACGAGACACATCTAACCATCTAGAGGAGTCAGCTACCATCTTACCATACACCAGCAGCCACATGATCAGGTGGATCCTCATGCCTTCAAACTTACCATATTCGGATGTGTTCACACTTGGGGTCATAACTCTCCAGCGGCTACTTCTGCACAACTTCTGCGACAGGGAGCTCCATAAAATGAACCTAGAATTCCCAAGACACCAATATTTCACACCAAAGTTTTCAAGACTTAAGCTCAGCTCCCCTTGCCTTATTTGAGCAGATTCCTTCTTAATGCCTCCAATGGCCATATTCCTTTATTTTTGCGATTTCTTTTATTCTTTTAGCAATCGAGGACTTATGTACTGAGCCTATATAAGCTTATTAGTTGTCTCAATGTAAAGTACCTTTCAATCTATAATTAATAAAAGTATTTATGTTTTCTTTCAAAGTGTGTTTCTTTGGAGAATTATTCTTGTTCTTTAGGATAGAGTGTGAGATTCACTTCTGTTTTCTAGAAGCCATAAATTGAGATTGTTTGTGAGATTCAGAAAACCTTGTTCGTCGATTGAGAGAGTCAATCAACCCGCAGATTGAGAGAGTCAATCAACAACTATCATTTTCTATCTCGACATCACTCCGACTTCTGCATCAAAGCTTAGGAATCTTGTAGTCATCAAGTGATCAAAGCACAGGTGGATTCCAGGGCTGCATCATCTGGTACCAGAGCTTCAAAAGCTCTCATCCCCTAGGTTGTGTTAATCAAACCTTTATCATTTCAAATTTTGTTTGCATTTTGTTTCATAAAACCGAAAATCATAAACAAAATTGTTTTCTGTTTTTATTTAATTTGTTCCTTTTATCTTAAAAAAACCATAAAAAGGATCTTGTCACTTCTATTTGATTTGGCATACAACCATTATTATTGGTTATAGTTTCCTTTGTGTGCACTCATTAAAAAAAAAAAATCTGCATTAGTTTAATCATTCCCTCTGAAGTTTGAAGTTTGATTTGTTTGCATTCATGAAGTTGTTTTAAAAAAAAAAAATTGATTCCATTTGAAATTTGTTTGCATCATTAATATAAATTCTATAAAAAGTTATTGAATTCCCTTCTCATAACTCATTTGAATTTGAAAGTTTATTGTAATCCATTATCATTTGTGTACAGCCATAGTTCCCTTAACTAGAATTGTTTCATTAGTTCATTACATTAAAGCTTGCATTCCTATTAATTCAAAAAAAAAGAGTATATATATATATATGTCAGTCCAAGAATTATTTATTTGTTAGTCCTTACCTATTAAAGAACACATTCATACACTTGTGTTTTCTTTTCAGATACTAAATTCATAAACTACAATGGAAGAAGAAGATCCATATGAGCATGAATGGTAGCAAGAAGATCAAGTTCCAACTGATGAAGAAGACTAGTATGAAGAGGATCCAAATGATGGAGATCCTGAACCAGAACCACCAGACTGTAGTCAAGATGATACAAACCAATATTAATGGTCCGGAGAAGAAACCAGTGAAGGAGAAGGCCATGGAGGCTCGTGGTATGAAGAGACTGAATCTTAAATCAGTCAAGAAGAGAGACCACGAATGTGAACTAAAACCTGGAGAGTTCAGTCATGGAGAAGAACCAGATCAGTTTGTGGAGTCCCATGAAGAAGAAGCCAAAGAAGAAGCATGGGATGAGAAGACTGATTCGGAAATCAGTGAAGAAGGTGAAAAAGATTGTGAAGAGAAATCCAGCCAACACTCATGGGGAAAAGAAGGCACCAATGAGGCTGAGACATGGGAAGAAGATGAACCAGCACGTGGTTACATGGACTCAACACCACCAGATCAGACATCACATGGTTACATCCACCAATCCAAAACAAAATGAGGAAATGGTTGTGATCAATTTGATTTCCAGCTCATAACCTTTTCAGGTCGTAAGCAAGGACCAGAAGCTTATCTATGGTGGGAGGAAGAAATGGAGTATTGGTTTCGGATCCACAACATCCCAAAGGAGAAGAGGCTAGCCTACACCACTAACTCACTTGTGGAAGAAGCTTTTACATGGTGGAAAGATGAAGAATTTCTGACCAACTTGTACAATCAAGTCATTACCTGGGGTAATCTCAAGCACTGTATGTACAAGGAATTTGTACTCATGCTTCACAACCCAAGCTACAATCCTAAGAGGCTTATGCTCCAAACAAGTACAAAAAGTTGGATGTCTACATCAAACTCACAGCCTGTTCAGAAGCTAGCCTCCAACTCTGAGCCCATGAAGGTTATCCCAAGCACCTTGACAAAGCAAACAGGGCTATTCAAGCAGTTCCGGTAAGAAAGACTCAACAAAAGTCAATCCCTACACCCTTACTTGAACCGCAAGACCGATCATGTGAAGGTAAGTTCTCTAATCCTAGTTATATTAGTTTAAATAAACAAACTTGTTATAGATGTCATAAGGGAGGACATTTTGCTGCAACTTGTCATGATAGACTAGTAACCAAGTCAACTTCACTATAACTAAAACCAGCTTTAGAAGAGATGAGCACTAATCTAGTTAACTCAAGTTTTAACTCTTTCAATTCAATATTAATGCACTTGTCCTTGCCAAACGTAATTGATGCAGGTCTAGATCATGACACGGACTAACAACCTGCTGAGATCAAATGATGTATCCTCAAAGATTGAGGCTACTGGTGGTCATGTGAATGGGATTAAGGTGGGCCGAGCGGCTCTTTCCTTTGGTCTCAGGTAGAAATGATTGGTTGAACGTTGAGGACGAGTTGATCCAAGACTGTTGGCCGTACGGCTCTTTCAGGCTGGACAAATGAATGGCAGATGGGTTGTTGATGGATCGAGGTTGCCACAAAGCCGTATGGAACAGGACTTTGATAAGATAGGAGTGTCTTGGCCAGAATCACACTAGCAAAGAAACTCGATTTGAACGAGAGATAAAATCTTAAGAAAATTCATTTATTTATTGATAAAAGTTAAAGAATGCAATGCTGTAATGGAACATTATATATTGGTCCTATCAGTTGGTGCCTTCGTAGGTCTTTCACAGGTTGTTTACAAATTTTAAATGAGAATAACGAAATCAATAACGAAATAACGAAATTTGGCCAACATCCCTTATGCTACGAAAATTCAAATAAAATATTTAAAAACAGATCACTCACAGCAACGGTTAGTCCACCAACGATTTTAAAGTTATTGACTTACCTTGGCCTGATGAAGGTGGACGAAGAAATGGCCCGTGCGGGTATCTGGTATTCACATGGGAAGGATGCTAAATAAGGTAAGTATACATGCCCCTTTTAGCCTAAGTCCTTCATACACATTGTTAAGTCCATCCAATACGACTTCATTCTGCGATTTGGGCTCTTCCTGTTGGTCTTGGTTCTGGCCTTGGCCGTGTGCTTCACTTGGGCCGGGATGGTGTCTCTTTTTGGTGATGCTCATTTGGTTGAGTTTATCATCGAAGTCCTCAACCTCATGTTCAGCTATAAGGTTTTTCACAGCATGGTCGAAGCCTTTTTGTAAAGTCCTAGCTCCGGACCGGGTCATAGGTCTTCATCGCATGGTCGGGTTTGCCGGGTTGGCCTTTGGGGGAGCTTTTGTTCCCGGGTCGCTTCCAAGGGATACATCATCAAAAATTGCCAGCCTGCCCCTAAGGAAGTTGAAGTTGTCACCAACTTCAATCTAATAAGGATGAGCCACCGGATCACATGATGAACTCTTATACCGTGGCAACTCCAAAATTAGAACTTAACGAGAGTTCTGCTCAGGTAAGTAACACACTACTCGAGTTTTTTTCTATGATTCAAATAATAAGATGCTGATTTTCTATGTCTAGAAGAGTTTGAAAAATTAGCTTCGGTAGAAACAACTACTAGACATATCACTTATCTATTGTCAAAAGTGGAGAGAATATTGCAGGAACATAAAAGATACAACCAGAGCATGAACCACTAAGTTTCAATGACGACTAGTGTGAAATAGGAATTTTCACCAGGACAACTACCTTGCTGCCCAAGGACGTTAGCAACAAACCATGGAACAAACCATGGAGATGAATCATTGCTTCTTTGTTGCTTAAAGAAAAACCATCAGATGCTTACCATCAATCCTACACAAACCGCAAAGGAGATTTTGCCCAAGGTGATCAAGTTTTGAGGACAAAACTTTTTGAAGAGGGAGGGTATGATGCAGCCACCAAACTCAGCACCAACCAAGATTCGCACTACATGGACCCGAGAAGATTCAAGGAGGTTCAAGAGGCTAAACCAAGTTCTACTCAACCATATGACATAGGATTGAAGATTAATCAGCCAATCATATGTTCCAAGAATAATGATCGGGCAAGAACCCAATTGCCACGATCATATTTGGAGATGGTTCACAAAATCCCACCCGGAGTCTTAACCGAGCCATGGAAGCTGCCCCTAGGAGAATTGGCTCAGGCCATTCATGTAAGACTTGATATTCATCAGCAAACCAATTATTTGGAAGATTTTCATCAGGAGAAATCAGTCCCGGGTCGAGTTGGTTCAAGAGTTGTTCATTTGGCCATAACTGAAGACATATATGCAATCCAAGGAGGAATCAGACCGGTCCAGAAGGAATTAGGCCAAGGACCGACTTGGTCTACAAAGCCAACTCATCAGAGGCCCACTTACAGTTGGAATCAAGACAATTTGAGTTCAAGAGATGGCGTTCATTTTACAAACCGGGTGAACTTTAAGTTGCTCGATTTGGACACACACGCCTTACTTGGATATTTACGGTCTAGCCATGAGGAACTAAGTGATGAAACAACCTGTTCAGGAATCTGGATTCATAATAGAATCCGTGCGACTTGGAATCAGACCAATATCAATTTTTTTTTTACAAGTTACATCATTTCTAAACCAGGGATCTCTCTACTTGCCTTATTTGGAAGCTCATGGATTCAATCAGCTACAAACGACACTTTTGCGACCAGGAGAGACATATAAGCTTTCAGGAGATACATCTAACAATCTAGAGGAGTCAGCTACAATCTTACCATACACCAGAAGCCACAGGATCCGGCGGATCCATTTGCTTTCAAACTTACCATATTCGGATGTGTTCACACTTGGGGTCATCATTCTCCAACCGCTACTTCTGCACAACTTTTGCGACAGGGAGCTCCATAAAATGAACCTAGCCGTCCCAAGAGACTAATCCTTCACACCAAAGTTGTCAAGACTCAAACTCAGCTCCCCTTGCCTTAGTTGATCAGATTTCATCTTAATGGCTCCAACGACCATATTCCTTTATCTTTGCGATTTCTTTTATTCTTTTAGCAATCTAGAACGTGTTTACTGAGCCTATATATTCTCATTAGTTGTCTCAATTTAAAATACCTTTCAATCTAGAATTAATCAAAGTATTTTTGTTTTCTTTCAAAGTGTGTTTCTTTAGAGAAATGTTGTTGTTCTTTAGGATAGAGTGTGTGATTGACTTCTGTTCTCTAGAAGCCACAAATTGTGATTGTTTGTGAGATTCAGGTAACTTTGTTCGTCGATTGAGGGAGTCAATCAACCCGTAGAGTGAGAGAGTGAAGCAATAACTATCATCTTCCACCTCAACATCACTCCCACTTCCACATCAAAGCTTACGAATCTTGTGATCATCAAGTGATCAAGGGACTGGTTTATTAAAAGGCTGCAGCACGCATGGTCCCAGAAACTGGGTAGATATTAGGGTCTTTTGGCTAAAATTTTGCGTATTTCAGTGTTCGATACTTTGCCTTGCTAACTGTTTGCTTATTTTCGTACTGTAGCTGACCAGTCTTGTCTTGAGCCCTCCACAAGCTTTCTGGAATTTTACAGCGTTGTCTCTGAAGGGGGGGGGGGTAATTTGGAACCCCTTTTCTAGTGAGCGCAGGCGAGGAAGAGAAAGACCAAGTACAAATATATAGAGAATCAAGTGAAGGAAACTTGATTGTGGTACAGAAAACTAGACTTAGTTTTTTGGAAAGTCAATAATTAAATTTGGTCAAAGTGACCCCTTCGGTTACTCGGTCACATGGCTGTGGTCGTGATCTACGACCCGAATCATGGCCATGAAGGCTGTTTTGGTCGATGGCTCAGAGACACGAGTGAGGTTAGGGAGAACGATCCCCAAGTTCGTCCTGAGCTGATCGGAATGCACTCGGTTGAGTGATCCACACTGAAAGTCCACCACTTGGTCAAGAAAGGAAGATTCTCGACCATCTCCAAGGTCCAAATGGACAAAGATAATTTGGTCTCGATCTGAAACTTCAGAATGCCCTCTTGGTTGAAATCCTTCACGGCTGGTCGAAGAATTTTCACTTCAGATCGAGTTTCCAACCTTTGTTCGCTTCCTGATCGTGTCGGGTCGATACGGAACACAGTCCGGTCGTTGGGCTTTTTCCTGCGGTCGATCCTAGGGTCACCTTGGGCAATCTCCATCCTCGTTTCCTCAGCTTCCGTCTGCAGGTTGTGAGTGCATCCCAAATCATCGTCCGCGAGCCCATCCAGGTTCATAATTGTATCATCCCCTCCCCATTCAAAAGGATTTGCCCTCAAATCCGCTTCATCTGCAAGAAAAGGAATTAAATCAGAAGTATTAAAACTTGAGTCAACATTGTAGTTACCTTAAAGATCAACTTGATATGCATTGTCATTGATCTTTTTGGTAATGGCAAATGGTATGTCAACTTTGGGCATGAGTTTGGATTTCCTCTCGTTTGGGAACCGATCTTTCCTTAGGTAGATTCACATAAGGTCACTTCCTCAAACACTTGATCACGCCGGTGCTTATTGGCTTTGTCCGCGTATTGCTTAGTCCTTCTCTCAATGTTTTCCTTTGCCTTGTCATGAATTTTCTTAACCTGTTCAGATTTATTTTTCCCATCCATACTGGCCTTTCACTAAAAGGTAAAGAAATCAAATTCGTAGAAGACAATGGGTTGAACTCGTAAACAATTTTAAAAGGCGAGAACTTAGTAGCTGAATGCATAACACTAGTGTAGGCAAATTCAACATGAGGCAAACAATCTTTCCAAGTTCTTTTTCACAACAGCCCTAAGCAAAGTAGACAATGTCCTCTTCACTACTTCAGTGTGACCATCAGTTTGCAGATGTCAAGTAGTCGAAAACAAGAGTTTTGTGCCTAACTGAGCCCACATACTCTTCCGAAAATGGCTCAAAAACTTGGTGTCTCTATCAGACACAATAGACTTAGGCATACCATACAAACGAACTACCTTTCTAAAGAACAAGTCAGCAATGTGCACGGCATCATCAGTAGTGTGACATGGAATGAAATGAGACATCATAGATTACCTATCACCAACTACAAAATTTTAATCCCTACCAGATCTAGTTCGAGGCAGCCCTAGCACAAAGTCCATCGAAATATCTGTCCACAGCTGATCAGGAATGGGTAAAGGGAGGCATTTACCTGCCGATTGTGTTTTGGCCTTTGCACGCTTACAAGTCTCAAAACGAGTGCATATCTTGATCACATCTTTCTTCAACCCTGGCCAATTGAAGTGATCCTGAAAAGTCTTAAGTGTTTTGTCAATGTCAAAATGGCCCATCAAGCCACCACCGTGTACTTCCCTGACCAGCAAATTTCTCAAAGAACAGTTAGGAATGCAAAGCCGGTTAGAAAAGAACAAAAACCCATCATTCCTAAAGTATTTTCCGGAAGCAATCCTAGAGCTAGCATGATACAGTTCCTTAAAGTCAAAGTCTGAGGAATACATTTCCTTAATCTGCTAAAAACCTAAGACTTTAGCATCCATAACCGAGATCAAAGCATATCTCCTAGAAAAAGCATCAGCAACAACATTTTCTTTTCCTTTCTTGTACTTAATCACATAAGGGAAGGTTTCGATAAACTCTACCCATCTGGCATGTCGTTTATTGAGCTTTTGCTGTCCTTTCAAGTGTTTGAGAGTCACATGATCTGTGTGCACCATGAATTCCTTTGGCCATAGATAGTGCTGCCAAGTCTGCAAGGCCCTCACCAATGTGTATAGCTCCTTGTCTTAAGTGGGGTAGTTCTGTGTTGTTCCTCCCAACTTCTTGCTAAAAAAAAGCAATTGGTCTTCTTTACTGCATCAATACAGCACCAGTACGAACTCCTGAAGCATCACATTCAATCTCAAAAATCTTGGAGAAATCAGGTAAAATAAGTAAAGGGGCATTGGTCAACTTAGGTTTGAGTTCTTGAAACGATTCTTCTTGTGCTTGTTCTCATTTGAATACCACGCTTTTCGTGATAACCTCTGTGAGTGGTGCAGCCAAAGTGCTAAAGTCCTTTACAAACCTGCGGTAAAAACCGGCAAGGCCGCGGAAGCTCTGGACTTTCCCAATGAGCTTAGGAGTGGCCAGTCCTGAATGGCCTTCACCTTTTACTCATCCACTCTGACGCTATCACCTCCTACAACAAAGCCAAGAAACACGAGATTATCTGTAGAAAATGTGCATTTCTTAAAGTTAGGATAGAGCTGTTCTTTCTTAAGCACTTCTAAAACCAAATTCTGATGTGACAAGTGCTCTTGCAAAGTTTTACTATAAACCAGTATATCATCAAAGTAAACAACTACAAAGATGCCTACAAATGATCTAAGCACATGATTCATCAACCTCATAAACGTGCTAGGTGCATTGGCAAGCCCAGATGGCATAACCAACCATTCATACAGTCCTAATCTGATGATATCCACTTTTCAAATCAATTTTAGAGAATACACAAGAACCGTGGAGTTCATCAATCATATCATCAAGATGAGGAATATGATGTCTATACTTAACTGTTATTTGGTTGATTGCCCGACAGTCAACACACATCCGCCACCTTTCATCTTTTTTGGGCACAAGAGGACAGGTACGACACAAGGGCTCATGCTCTCACGAATGTAACCTTGTCCATGAGTTCACCGTTCTGTTTTTGCAGCTCCTTGGTTTCCACAGGATTGGTTCGATAAGCTGGTTGGTTTGGCAAGGACGCTCCTGGCACAAAGCCAATCTGGTGTTCAATGTCGCGTATGGGAGGCAATCCACTCGGATTTTCTTCTGAAAACACATTGCCAAAATCCTCCAAAAGTTGCTTGAGTTCACTCGGAAGCTCCGGTGTTTGATCAGACTTAGCCATTAGTGTTTCTTTAAACAAAAGAAGAATCATAGAATGTTGAGAACAAAGGTTTTTTCTTACCTGGCTTGCCTTGACAAATAAGATGGACTTCTTACCTTTAGCCTTGGTATTGGCCTGGTCTTGTTTGCGGCTTTCCTTGAGCAGAAGTTGGTCTTGATGAAGTTCGTGGGGAGTTAGGGGGTGCAAGCGTAATCTTCTTGCCTTGATGCTCAAAAGAATGGCGGTTGGAGAAGTCATCATGCATCACACGCTTGTCATACTGCCATGGTCGTCCGAGAAGTATAGGGCTAGCATCCATGGGTAGTACATCACAACAGATGTTATCTTCATAACGACCAATGGTAAGAGTCACTTCCACCTGTTCTTTGACTTGCATCTCACTATCATCATTCAGCCATACCAGCTTGTATGGCCATGGATGCTTTCGGGTCTTTAATCCAAGTTTCCTGTCAAGTGTCTCACTACCCACATTAGTACAACTCCCACCATCAATAATTAAGCTACATACCTGGTCTTAAATAAGGCATCGGGTGTGAAAAAGGTTTTCACGCTGAGCTCAGTCATCAATTTTGGTCTGGACATTCAAAGCTCTTCTGGTCACCAGCAATCTCCCCTCAGCCGGTAGGTCATGGTCATCCTCCTATTTCGCTTCCTGATCAAATACTGGTCTGTTATCCTCCTGGTCAGATTCTGACTCGATCTCACTGTTGTCTCGTAGGATCATCACTCGGTTGTTTGGACACTTGTTGGAATAGTGACCTAGACCATGGCAATTAAAGCACTTGATTTCTCTAGCTCGGCTCGAAGCTGTTTCCTGCTTCGGCTTGTCAACAACTGCAACCAGGTTACTTTTAAAATCAGTCTTTTTTCGGAAATGAGCCTTACCTTTGTCTTGTTGATTCGGTTTAGAGAAAGATTGGTAGGTAGGCCGTGTAAAGCTCTTCCTCTTGACTTCTTGCTCCACCAAGATGACATTGTGCAACATTTCAGCCAAACTTTCATACTCTTGCAAGTCCATGCGTTCATGAATCTCACAGTTGAGACCACTGAGGAATCGTGCCATAGTAGCTTCAGGATCCTCATCAACATCGGCTTTCAACATCAAAATCTCCATTTCCTGAAAATAATTATCAACACACTTTGTTCCTTTTGTTAGACGTCTTAGTTTCTGATGAAGTTCTCTCAAGTAATGGCTGGGCACAAATCGTTTCCTTATGAGTGTGAGAAGCTCATTCCAATCCACCAATGGTTCTTCTCCTTGTCTCCTCCTGTTTCTCACAAGTTGATCCCACAATTTTGTGCATAACCATAAAATTCAGTGGCAGCAAGGCTTACCTTTTTACGGTCTAAAAAGTTTTGGCAATCGAAGACAAGTTCGATTTTTCTTTCCCACTCAAGAAAGGCATCCGGATCATTCTTGCCATGGAATTGGAGAATTTTGAATCCGCCAAGGCTGTCGTCCGAACGTCTGGTTTCTCTAGAAAAATGATTATTAGCTTCTCTCCCACGTATTGGTTGTCTCCTAGGTGGTCTCATATGGTTGTGTTCTGAAGAACATCGACCATCATCCTCTTGATCCGTCCTGGTCTGAGTTCTGGTCCTTCTTTTACGCGCGGCTGCCTGTCCCGTTTGTTGATCCAATTGGATCCTATCAAGCTGTGCATGCTGATCCTCCATACCTGTGGTCATAAAACTTAAGCTCACTGGTTAGTGCTCTCATTTGGATGTTCTTCCATGCTTGTCCTGAAATTTACTTAGTAAACAAATTAAACAATCACAACTCTCTTTTTCACAAACTCGATTTTCCTCTCAAGTGTTTCTCTCCAAAGGCTTCACTCAAATGTTATAGGTAAGCAATCCGATCAAATCCAATGCTTCACAACCCAAATCACCCAAAGAAGAGAGGCAGAGGGTCAAGAGTTATATTTTTTTTTTTTGGAATCCGACTTAACCACTTCCAGGCCGGCTTTCTCTTCAGCTAACTGGATTTCTCTTCAGCTAGCCCCAACCGGTTTTCTCTTCAGTTGAAATACAAACTTTCATTTTTTTTTAAATCGTAAACAAGGGTAAGATAGTGGCCCGGATTCTAGATAGATAGATAAAAGAAATGTTTCAGAATTTTAGGAGATGAAAAGATGAGAAGATGAAAATACCTTTTCAAGTGTGCTCTGATACCACTTGATACAGACATTCCCACGATTTTCACTTGAATAATGGTATTGTTAATTGGATATGGACCGAGAAGGTGATGAACACTTCAAGGAACTGGGTGGATCAGATTGGACCGTCAGAAGATGTGGAAGTCGTCTGGTATTCCAAACCCTTAGTCAACCTTGGATATGACTCACCAAGACGGTGGTTCTAGGGGGTGTTGAATAGATGTGACGCACCAGACAAAAAATTGCTCTTGAAGAACAAAAGAGAATATAAATTCTCGAAATAAGTTTTCAATAGAAAAGTGATCAAAGCTCCTTACAAAATGAAACCGAGTACAAATATATAGAGAATCTAGTCAAGGAAACTTGATTGTGGTACAGAAAACTAGACTTAGTTTTTAGCAAAGTCAATATTTAAATTTGGTTGAAATGAACCATTCGGCTACTCGGTCACACGGCCGTGGTTGTAATCTACGACCCGGATGATGGTCATGAAGGCTCTCTCGGTCAAAGGCTCACGGACACGAGTGATGGTCCTGAGCTGATCGGACTGCACACATGTGAGTGATCCACACGGAAAGTCCACCACTTGGTCGAGAAAGGAATATTCTCGACCATCTCCATGGTCCGAATGGACTAAGGTAATTCGGTCTTCATCCGAAGCTTCAGAATGCCCTCTGGATCGAAGTACTTCACGGCTGGGTTGAGGAATTGTCACTTCAGGTTGAGTTTCCAACCTTAGTTCACTTCCCGATCGTGTTGGGTCGATACGGAACACACTCCGGTCATTAGGCCTCGTCTTGCGGTCGATCCTAGGGTCACCTCGAGCAACCTCCGTCCTGGTTTCCTCAGCTTCTGTCCGCAGGTCATGAGTGCGGCCCAGCTCATCGTCCTCTGGCCCATCCTTGTAAGTTTATGTAGTTGTTCGTAACAATAGAGTTTTAGAAGATGATGAAGACGAGCCAGAAATGGGTAGACAAAAGGAAAAGTAAAAACGGTGATGCTTCCAAAAATGTCTAAGGAGGCATCTATATACATGCGGTCTGTAAAAGAGAAAAAGGGAAAAACCCTTCTCGCTAGAAAAACACGTTGGAGACCATTTGGTTTGCTTTTGGCATGTAGTGTGTTGAGGTGAAGACGTGGGGCCAACCCGCAACGCGTCTTGGAACGGTACAAACTGTGTTCATTGGGCTTTGATCATCGTGTCTCCCGATGTGAAAAGCTTGGGTCATCTGTATCGGGTGACTCTTTGGCATTTGTTCAATGTGCAAACTTTGTGTCGACCACATTGAGCTCGTCCCATTGTTATTATTTGACGTGCAAACTTCATGCCATTTGTGTCATGCTTATACTGGTTTTCTGGACCGATGTGCAAACTTCATGTCATTTGCTACTGGGTTCATCCTGTACTGGCTTCCTGGTGTTCCGAGATAGAGTTCCTTCCTTACTCCTTAGACTCTCGAGTTGTTTCTCCACCTTTCTCCATGCTTTAGCACCTGGGTAACACTCCAAAAAAAAAATGCAGACTTCTACCCTAATGCATCCTAAACTATCATTAGTGAGCAAAAGGGAAGGAAACAAGATGGAAATTCATGAATGAGGTGCTCAATATCATGAAAAGTGGAAGAAAAAGATGTAAAATGTAACGATATCAACACTCCCAAACTTGCCTTTTTACTTGTCCAAAAGCAAATTAGCAGCCGAAAGGGTGAAGTTGAAATAGAAAATGTAAATGTAGTCCTAAATTGTTGTTTTATAGGAAATAATGCCAATGTCTATACTCAGATTTCTAAGGTGAAAATCAGGTTTTGCTTACTCAAAAATCCTTAGCCACAATCATCACAATGCAAAATAAAATCAGCCTCTAACCTGTATGCACCTTCAAATCATCATTTCCTTTCACATACATTAGAATATTGAAAATGTGCATCATACTCATGCTCATCAATCAAACTCATTTGGCTAAGGGTAAAGCTGCAAGTTATGCTGCACTCGAAAAAAGGGTTTCATGACTCTTAATCAGGGATCACTCATCAAAAGGAATATTCCTAGTGAAAAATGCTAAGGGTAAAAAACTAACTGATGCATACAAAGATAATTTTTCATCTACCCAAGCACTTAATCAATCTCTACGTTACTCTACCCATCATTATTCTTCATAAGCTACCTTTTTCTAAGGCTTTTCTTGCCTCTTCCCTTTCTTTCTTCTCATAATCTTTGATCGTCAATAGGGGTTTTTCCTTTCATCATTGGTGTTTGGCTTTTGGCTCCTTTAGCTCTTCTTTTTATTGGCGTGTTCCTTTGTTTCACGTTTGGTATTGTTAGTCGGTTTTGACTTCTTGACTTTTGGCCCTTCTTTTGCTTCTTTTTGAAACTGCCTTTTCTCTTTTTCGGAATTGAGCCCACTTGTTGCCGCCACATTGACTACATTCTCCCCCAAGACTTCTTCATCTCATAACCCTTTTTCCTTCTTTTTTTTTCCAACTTTCCAAAGTGAATTATTAGGCTCATTCTTTCCGTAGTCTACCTGTTAGTCCACTAACCTATACTGGCGTAAGATGCAGCCAATGTCTACATGAAAACCTATTCTTATCAATCTAAACTCAACACTTTTTGCTAAGGAAAATTCGAAAGATATATAAATGGCCTCACATTCACTCGGAAAAGTGTTTAGGGAAACAAATATGGTTTGGATAAGTTCGGCAGGACTACTTACACTAGTAAATATTGAAAAATGCTGAAAAGAAAATCAAAGTATAAAATCCATGAGTACGAAATCCAAACAAGAGTATGATAATTAAAATTCCAAATTTATAGTTTAAGTTCAATCAAGGGAAAGATTCAAATCAAGTCTTTTAGCCGAGACTAGATGCGAATTCCAAATGTATTGCTGCTTTAAATTCAGCTTAACACTAAGTGTATTAGGCAACTAAGGATATATGTATTGGCTTGCTATCCTAAAGATTGGCAATTTTCTGTATTTAAATTCAGTTTTTATCGTATTTTCATAATTCTTATATTATAAATGAAATTATCACGTCAAATTTGGCAAAGCTTGAAATTACTGCCCTAACTATATATGGGAAAAATATATGAAATGGGCAGTAAGTGCAAAGATGCACCTAAGAGGAAACAAATTTCTTCATACCATCGATAAGTCAGAAACGACATCGGATGAGTAAAAGGCAAAATCCATGATATTTTTATTCCATCACATTAACGATGTTTTAAAAGCTGAATATATCAAGAAAGAAGATCCTGCAGATCTTTGTCAATCATTGAAAGAAAGGATTGATCACCAGAAGTATATGATGTTACCGAAAGCTAAACATGAGTGGATACACCTCTGGTTTCAGGACTACAAAAATGTTAGTGAATATAATTTTGCGATGTTCAGAATTACTTCGAGGATGGTGTTATGTGGAGAGAGAGCATAAGTGATTATGATATGATAGAAAAAAATCTCTCCACATTTCATCCTGGGAATATAATCCTACAACAACAACACCGGGTAAATGGGTACACTCGTTATTCGGAGTTGATGCAAATCCTCCTTGTTGTAGAACAAAATAATGAACTCGTGATGATAAAACCATCAAGCTCGTCCCACTGGATCAGCTCCATTCCCAGAAATGAATGTTGCATCTTCCAGTTATAATAATTGGCAAGGTCGTGGATGCGGACAGGGTGGAAACCGAAGTCGTGGTTATGGACGAGGATGTGGACAAGGACGATGAAGAAGATTCTGTCCTAATGATTCAAACAATATAAGAAATAATAAGAACTTTCACGGAAGAGATGATGGTCGAAAAGTGGAAAAGCAAACCAAAAATATTTGCTACAGACGCGACATGAAGGGATATTGGGTATGTATTAGTCATACGCCAAAAAATTTAGCTGATATGTACCAGGAATCACAAAAGGGAAAAGAGAAAGAAAGTGAAACTAATTTTATATCCAGTGATTCCGGACTTTCTTCTCATGGCCTGAATGATGATACTCATCTTGATGTTACGGATTTCCTAGTTGATCCCGAGAGTATCAACTAAGATGAAATCGATGTGATATATGGTTGTCTTGCTGAAAAAGATAAATAAAACAAAAGCCAACTGTTTTTGATGTGATATGTACTTTTTAAAAAGTTTTTGTTAGGTTTTGAGATTCAGGATGGAGATATATGTCTGGCATACAGTGCTACAACACACACGATTATTAAAAATAAAAAAATAGTTCTCTTGTTTCAAAATGAATGACTCCGCTAGAAGTGTGAGTACAATATATGATAATGCAAAAATTATTATGGCCTCCAGAAGAGTCAGTTTTTCAATGCCAAGGAAAATATAATTTGAAATAAATGATGCGTTATACTCCCCAAATCTCATAGAAATTTGTTGAGTTTTAAAGGTATCTGCAGATATGGATACCATATTGAGATAGTGAGTAAAAATGACATATATTGGAAGAATTGAAAATGTTGTCCTTCATATTATATTGCACAAAACAAAACTACTGAATCATATGTGACAGTAACCCGAAGTTTACTAGTACGTTTAAAGTTTGACATGAAAGGTAAGAGCATCCTAGTTCAGTCATGATGAGAAAAATTGTGCTAAATTCGACTGGCCATCCATTGAAAAATGAGAAAATTTTACTATAGGGCGAGTTTTTATGTAATGCATGTTCTCAAGAAAAACTCATAACTCAGCCATCACCAACTAAAACTGGGAATGAATCTCTTGTATTTCTAGAAAGAATACATGGTGATATATGTGGGCCGATCCATCCACCGTGCAGGCTGTTTGATATTTAATTGTATTTATTAACGCATCGAGTAAATGGTCACATCTGTGTCTTTTGACCATACGAACTACGGCTTTCGCAAAATTCATTGCCCAAATGATCAGGTTGAAACACACAATTTTTCTGAATATGCCATTAAGAAAGTAAGGCTTGATAATGCTGGTGAATTCACTTCATCGACATTCAATGACTTTTGTATGTCAATTGGGATTGATGTTGAAAACCCAGTTCTCCATGTTCATACACAAAATGGTATAGCTGAGCCTTTGATGAAACAGTTACAACTGATTGCAAGACCGTAATATTGAGAACAAAGCTTCCAATTTCAATATGGGGTCATGCTATCTTGCATGCAGCGGCACTACTGCAAATAAGACCAAGTTTCTATCATACATACTCCCCAATACAATTTGCATCTGGCTAAGAGCCAAATATATCTCATCTCCGTGTTTTTGGATGTGCGATTTTTGTGCCGGTAGCACCACCACAACGAACAAAAATGGGGCCACAAAAGAGATTAGGAATATAAAATGGGTATACATCACCAAGTATAATTCGATATCTTGAACCAGCAACTGGTGATATGTTTACGACACGATTTGCGTATTGTCATTTTGATGAAGATGAATTTCCAGCGTTAGGGGGAGAAATTAAAGAAGTTTCAAAAGATGTTACATGGTGTACACCATCATTGTTGCACCTTGATCCCCCTACGAATCAACGTGAACTTTAAGTTAAAAAAATTGTACATTTGCAAAATTTGGCAAATCAGTTACCAAATGCGTTCACATATACAAAAAGAGTGACAAAATCATATATACATGCTGCTAATGTTCCATCAATAATTATTGTGCCTGAAGAACATACTGATGGAAACATAGCAAATGAACCTAGGGTTCAGCTGAAGAGAGGAAAGATAAAAAAATCCCCGGAAGAAAAAAATTGGGAGAACAAAGTAAAAAGGTTTCAGAAGAACCGCAGAATGATCAAAATCCAGATGATGAAAATGAAACAGAAAAATATGAGATTTCCACCAACTACACCAATAATGGAAAGGTATGGATCAGAAATAAAATAAAAGTTACTGATAGAATATTCTCTTTTCCTGTATCTAAAGAAATTGATCATGAAAGTGATGATCCAGATCCAAGGTTCTTATCAGAATGTCAGAAAAGACATGATTTGGAGAAATGGAAATTGGCCATACAAATTGAATTATTCTTCCTTAATAAAAGCAGTGTTTTTGGACCTATTGTCACAACACCTAAAAACATAAATCAGTTGGGTAAACGTGGGTGTTTGTACGAAAGAGAAATGATAAAAATGAGATAACAAGATATGAAGCCCGACTTGTTGCTCAAGGTTTTTCTCAAAGACCGAGAATTGATTATGATGAGACATACTCTCCGATTATGGATGCAATCACATCAGGTACTTATGAGCCTAGCGACATCTGGAAAGCTAGATATGTACCTTATGGATGTTGTGACAGTATATCTGTATGGATCACTGGATAATGATATACACATGAAAATCCCCGAAGAATTGAAAATTCTTGAAGCATTAAGCTCAAAGTCTAACGAAATATGTTGGGTCAAATTACAGCGATCACTTTACGGATTAAAACAATCCAAACGCATGTGATATAATTGCTTAATTGAATTTTTACTAAGCAAATGCTATGTAAACAATGCAACATGTCCTTATTTATTTATTAAGAAATCATCATCTAGTTTGTGATAGTTGATGTATATGTTGATGACCTAAATTTAATTGGAATCAAAAGAAAATTGATGATGCAAGAGCTCATCTGAAAGAAGAGTTCGAAATGAAAGATCTTGGACAGACAAAATTTGTCTTGGACTCCAGATTGAGCATCTCCAAGATGGAGTATTTGTGCATCAGTAAAATTATACCAAAAAGATATTGAAACGATTTTATATGGACAAAGAAAATCCTTTGAGTAATCCAATAGTTAATAGATCGCTTAATGTTGACAAGGATCCATTTGGACCTTGTGAAGATATCGAAGAAATATTAGGTCATGAAGTACCTTATATGAGCGCTATTGGTGAGTATCTTGAAAATTATACCCTACCAGATATAGCTTTTCTTATTAATCTACTTGCGATATACAACTCATCTCTTACTCGTAGACATTGGAACGTAATGTAGCATATTTTTCGTTATCTCCAAGGTGCGGTTGATTTAAGATTATTTTATCAGAAAAACCTCCGGGTTTGGTCTAGTTGGTTTTGCAGATGCAGTATATTTATCAGATCCTCATAAAGCTCGATCGCAAACCGGATATGTTTTTACAATTGGCAGAACTGCAATCTTGTTCTGTTCCCAAAAGCAAACTTTGGTTGCAACTTCCTCAAATTATGCAGAAACTGTTGTGCTCCACGAAGCATGTAGAAAAATGTGTATGGCTCAGATCAATGACTCATCATATACAAGAATGAAGAGGAATAGTGACAAAGAAAGAGTCAACAAAAATGTTTGAAGATAATGCTGCATGTGTCACCCAACTCAAAGAATGTTACATCAAGAGTGACAGAACGAAGCATATTCTCCAAGATTTTTCTCTTACATACGAGAACTTGAGAAGAATCTAGAAGTCAACATCGAGTACATTCGTTCAAGCGACAATGCCGCAGACTTATTCACAAAAGTGCTTTCGACTACAACATTAAGAAAGCATATTCAAAATATCAGAATGCGTGGATTTATAAAAAGATGTATATGTCTGTTCCAAAGGGAGTGTTACTGTACTTTTTCCTTTATTATAGTTTTTATCCCAAAACAGGAGTTTTCATAATAAAATTTTTAACGAAACAGTACGCAATACAAAATGGATAATCAAAGGGGACTATTCTACACACGTTTGATAAACATGTGCCTATAACCATGTTTGATAAACACATAAGGAGTGATTACCCATTTCTTACTGACACAAAAATCACCTTCTTATAACTTCTATAAATAGAAGTTACTTCATTGTAAAATGATACAAGAAGATGATGCTAATATAATTCATTTTTTGCATTCTCTTTCATACGTTTGCATACACCAATATAATATAATTCACTTACCATATATTATAATAATTCTCAACATTTATCTATTATTGTTGGTAACTTTTATGTTCTTGAAAGAATATGTTAGTGAAATCAGTTGGGAACCTTTTCTGAACCAAGTCGAAACATCAAAACCATTAGATATGTGATCATAGAAAATCTATAATGTTTGCATAAGTCGTCTAAAATGGTTGGGACATATTGTCCAAATCAAAATATGACATATCTTTTCAGTTCAGATTTCTGATGCAAATGCAAATTGACATTTACACCATATTAAAATGCTAATTATTTTTAAATTTTTGAAAGGAAAAATGTGAAAAGAAAACGAATAATACCTTTAAAGAAAAAAAATACACTGAACTATATCACATGAGTAAGAAACTTTGCGTCATCAATCATAGTAAATTTTTTTTTTTTTTGAAATAAGGGCTTTCATATTTAAATGCAAGAAAAAATAAAAGGGCTACAAGCCATAAGGCTATATTATTTTGGGTCTACCCAATAAAATGACCAGCGAAGTACAGTAGATTTTAATTTGAACCAATAGTTTGAACCCGAGGAGGGAGTATCAATGATGTCGAGCGAGAAAGTGAGAATCGAACAGTCGCAGGAGGGGGTCAAAGAGCTCCAGCAAGGGAGCAGAGAGATGAGTAAAGTCACTGAAGAGAAGGCGGCTGCTGGAGCCAGAGTTGCATCAGGTTGAGTAAGCTTGAGGACGCTTATCACGCAAGCTGAGGATTTTTTATTTTTGATTTACCTATCGATGAGCGACTTGAGCACATCCCACGATCGGAATGTATTCGATGAAATCTGCCATTTCGCTCAGTCCACAGCCAGTAAACTGTTGTTTGCCAACATAGTAAGATAAGGGAACTCTTGTAACTTATGATGGGGAGAGATTGAATTAGAGCTGCGTCCCAACATCGTTGCGGAACAAAGTTGCACCTATAAGCAATTGGCAGCCAAATGGACCAAGAGTAGCCACAGAGAAAAACAATATAGTTCCTGATCTCTGATAAATTGTTGCAAAGGAGGCACGCACTATCCGTACGGAGCCCCCATTTCTGAAGACGATCCCTAGTCGGACATTGGTTCAACACAAATAGCCATGTCAGAAAACTCAAACGGAGAATCCCTCCTGCCAACCAGACTACTTTGTGTCATGACACTTCAGCCACATCCCCTCTCAGTTTATGATACACACTCCTAATCGAGTAAGTATTAGTAACTTTCCCATCCATAGTAATCTTCGGCATCAGTGAGTTGAATAGATGATATGAATACCTGAAGAGCAAGTTGATTATCTGTGTGAGCCGCTGGAATATGCCATTGCCCATGATAATGGAGAGTAGACAGTGTCGAATTTTGAGGGATTCCCGAGCGGGAGGACGGATGCTGCAAAAGAAATTCTTGAAGGTTCCCAAATGGGCTCCAATTATGCGTCTAGAAACGGCATCTTTCACCATTGCCAAGTCTGACCTTTATCCATTGAAACATTTACGCTTCTTCTTAACTTGATTAATTTGTTGGCTGTCCAGGAATTCTGCTTATGGGGCTTGGCAGTCTAAAAGTTGTTTATTACGCCTCCCATAATCTCCTTCCTATACCACGCAACCCACATTGAGCCTGATTGGAAGGATAGAAGCCAAATGAGTTTAAGACAGCAAGCTGTGTTCCAACAACCCAGGTCCCTAATACCCAATCCTCCTTGTAGCTTAGTTTTTGTGACTACTTTCTACGAGACCCTTTCAGTGTGGTGACTTTCAATATTTCCTTTCCAAAGAAACACAACACATGATGTGATCATGGACCGGCCTATGGATAATAATGATGTGATAATTGACCGGCCTATGGACAATGGTGCCTTGGCCATGTCAGAGGGCCCTATGACTCGGTCCAGAACTAAGAAGCTTAAGACGCCCATAATGGGAGTGCTTAGGACGATTTGGAGAGATGAAGGAAGCATTGTTCGAGACTCGATGGTCTTGGTCGCGGTGCGGACGGCCCGGGTCGATGAATGTTTGGAGTTGGTCAAGGCCGGAACAATCATAACGTTTTAACCACCATTCAAGCTACTTCGACATCAACCTGATTGACATCTAGGCAAGTGGCTTGTGTGTGCTCTTTTTCCCTTGGTTGGTTTTGTCCCACTGGGTTTTCCAACCAAGGTTTTTAACAAGGCCGCAAGTTACTTATCCTATCTAGATGTTGATCTCTGTCTGTCCACATGAAGACCTTATGTTATCTTAATTCCTAAGTTTTATTTTTAAACAATGCTCATTAACTCTGAGGAGCCTCTTGCCATTACTCCTTTGTTATTTACGAAAGCTTGTGCATGTACAAGTCTTTCTCTTTATATACTTTTGCCGAGATCTTTGGGATGACTAATCAATCATTTTATTCAAACTTTGTTCTGTTTCTTTCATCTTGACTCGTCGAGAGAGAGAGAGAGTTCTGGTGTGTAATATCCGACTTAGTTGTCTAGGAGTATCAAGAGGCCGATCCATCCCTCTTGTGTCACCAATCGATCCACCGCCTTGATAAACTTGAGTCTTTGATTCGTTTATGCAAGGATTTATCCTCACCATTCCAGAGAACATCCTAGGGTCGTACTAAGTGGTATCAGAGCAACTCTGGAAGGGAAGTTTTCTGTTTCTCTCTTAAGTTATTCAATTTGGTCTGTTCATCTTCTTATTAGTTATGATCGATCTAGAATCTTGGTGTTGCAATCGGGTCGAATAGTGATCATTGATCGTGTTTCTGGAAATTGACCGTTCGGATTCTTGCGGTAAAAGTTATTGATTTGTTTCGATCTGTTTCTGTCCAAAGTTTGTTCAAGTTGATCTATGTGTTGTTATTGTATCTCGAAAGATCTGACTACTTTCATCACGTGGTTGGTTGCAGACTCTTCAAGTCTTTGGTCGGGAAGTTACGATTAGGGCATGGCAGACGATACGGAGGAAGCCATTCTTAGAAGGAACAAACTGTTGATGGAAGCCTTGACGCAACAGCTAAACCAGACCATGATTGCGTCCATGAAGGAGATAATGAAGGTCAACATAGAAGAGCTTCGACAAGAGCTTAGATACGAATTCCAACAAGCTCCTGGTCCAAGTCATGAACCGAGAAGAGCCAGATTTCCCTCTAACCAACAGGAGCATGCTGGTTCTGAAGAAACCGACAACTATTGTGAGCTTGACAGTTCTGGTTCTAGACATAGCCAAAGAAGACAAAGACGTGGCCATGAAGGAAGAAACCACCGAGATGAGTTGTCTGGCTTGAAGCTTAAGATACCTCCTTTCCATGGCAAAACTGATCCAGATGCTTATCTGGAATGGGAAAAGAAGATCGAGCTATTCTTTGAATGCGAACAATATACCCAAACTAAGAAGATTCAAGTGGCTGCCACCGAATTCTATGATTATCCCTTGAGTTGGTGGGATCACCTAGTTACAAACCGGAGGCGTCATGGTGAAGACCCAGTTGAGACATGGGAGCAGATGAAGGCTATAATGGGCAAGAGGTTTGTTCCAAGCCACTACCATCGTGATCTCCATCAGAGACTGAAGAAACTCTATTAAGGGTCTTGTACGGTGGAGGAGTATTATCAAGAAATGGAGTTATTAATGTTGAGGGAAAGTATATCTGAAGATAGGGAAGCGACTATGTCTCGGTTTTTAGGAAGACTTAACCGAGAGATACAAGACAATTTGGAAATGCAGCATTATGTTGAGATGGAAGAAATGTTACACAAAGCCATATTGGTGGGACAAAAACTCCCAAGAAAGGGAAACTCGCGTACCAGCCATGGAACAACGAAGTTTCAAAATACTAAGGTCGAAAAACCAAGTTACCTAAAGGAGAGCAAACCGTCTCCAAAGGAAGACCTCAAGCCAAGCTCTGTCTACAACAAAGGCAAGGAGAAAGCCGAGTCTTCTAACTCAAGGACCAGAGACGTCAAGTGTTTTAAATGTCAAGGGAGAGGTCATTACGCCAATGAGTGCACCAACAAAAGGCTTATGATTCTGTTGGAAAATGGAGAATATGAATCGGGGGATTATGAACCAGATGAGGATTCTCAAGCCGAATCAGAAGATGATCTTTAGGAAGAGCCAGTGTGTGGGCGGTTGTTGGTCGCCAGGAGGACTTTGAACTTACAAACCAAGACTGAGGAGTTGGAGCAAAGAGAATACTTGTTTTATACAAGATGTTTGGTCCAAGGAAAGGTTTGTAGCCTCATCATTGATGGAGGTAGCTGTGTAACGTGGCGAGTGAAACCATGGTGCAGAAGTTAGGATTAGCGGTGCGGAAACATCCTAAACCGTATAGATTACAATGGCTTAACGATGAGGGTAAAATGAGGGTGGCTACTCAGGTCAAAGTACATTTGGCCATTGGAAAGTATGAAGACGAGATCTTGTGTGATGTTCTACCTATGGAAGCCGATCATATCCTTCTGGGCCGGCCGTGGCAATCTGACCGCCGGGTGATTCATGATGGGTTTACCAACAAGCATTCGTTTGAATTCAAGGGAAGGAAGACAGTCTTGGTACCTTTGAATCCTAAAGAGGTTCATTAAGATTAGGTTCAACTTCAAAAGAAGAAAGAAGCTGTGAACAAGCCGGAAGAACACAAGCAACACAACTTGTATGCCAAGATTGGTGATATCAAAAGAACTCTTCACTCTAATCAATCTGTTCTTTTGCTTGTCCATAAAGAGTCTCTTCTGAATATGTCTGACCTTGCACCGGTGTATCCGAGTGAAATGGTTTCTCTTTTGCAGGAATATCACGATGTGTTCCCTGAAGATAACCCTGTTGGCCTGCCTCCTGTGCGAGGAATTGAACACCAGATAGACTTTTTGCCTCGAACAACACTTCCAAACAGGCCAGCTTACAGAACCAACCCGGTTGAAACCAAGGAGCTCCAACGACAGGTTGAAGAGTTAATGGAGAAGGGACATATTCGTGAGAGTATGAGTCCAAGTGCTGTGTCGGTTCTTCTTGTGCCAAAGAAAGATGGCAGCTGGCACATGTGTTGTTGATTGCATTACAGTGAAGTATCGACATCCTATTCCTAGGCTATATGATATGCTTGATGAATTGCATGGTTCTAGCATATTTTCTAAGATTGATTTAAAAAGTGGTTATCATCAAATTAGGATGAAAGAAGGAGATGAATGGAAGACTACATTTAAAACTAAACATAGCTTGTATGAGTGGTTAGTTATGCCATTCGGGTTAACCAATGCACCTAGTACATTCATGAGGTTGATGAACCACATCCTTAGAGCCTTCATAGGACATTTCGTGGTAGTGTACTTTGATAACATTCTAGTTTACAGCAAAGGCTTAGAAGAGCACCTAGGTCATCTGAGGTCTGTCCTTGATGTTCTAAGAAAGCAAAAACTCTATGCCAATTTGAAGAAGTGTACTTTTTGTACGGATAACTTGGTCTTTGTAGGTTTTGTCGTGAGTGCAGATGGAGTTAAGGTGGACAAGGAAAAGATCAAAGCCATTAAAGAGTGGCCAAGTCCAACGACCGTGAGTGAAGTAAGGAGTTTCCATGGACTTGCTGGCTTCTACAGGACATTTTTTAAAGACTTTAGTACTATAGCCGTCCCATTAGCCGAAGTAATCAAGAAAGATGTGGGATTCAAATGGGGAGAGCCACAAGAGACTGCCTTTCAAAACCTTAAAGAGAAGCTTACTCATTCACCATTACTTATACTTCCTGATTTCTCTAAAACCTTTGAGATCGAGTGTGACACTTCTGGTATAGGTATTGGTGCTGTCTTTATGCAAGATAAGAGACCTATAGCTTACTTCAGCGAGAAGTTAGGAGGAGTAACTCTATATTATACAACATACGATAAGGAGTTGTATGCTCTGGTAAGAGCTTTACATACATGGCATCATTACCTCTGGCCAAAAGAGTTTGTCATACATACAGACCACGAATTGTTGAAATACCTAAAGGGCAAGAACAAACTAAGCAAGAGGCATGCCAGATGGGTCGAATTCATTGAAACCTTTCTTATGTTATCAAATATAAACAAGGTAAAGAAAACATTGTAGCTGACACCCTATCTCGAAGGTATGTTCTCTTGACCACTTTAGATGCTAAACTACTAGGGTTTGAACAACTTAAAGGTATGTACGAGTCTAACTCTGATTTTAAAAAAGCTACAAGGCATGTGAAAAGTTTGTTGCGGGTCATTATTTCAGACAGGATGGCTTCTTATTCTATGATAACCGATTGTGCATTCCTAATTGTTCTTTAAGAGAAATGTTTGTCAGGGAATCCCATGGGGAAGCTTGATGGGACATTTCGGTACTCTTAAGGTTTTACAAGATCATTTCTATTGGCCGCGAATGAAAAGGGATGTGGAGAGAGTCTGTGAGAGATGTGCAACTTGTAAACAAGCCAAGTCCAAAGTCCAATCTCACGGTTTGTATACTCCTTTGCCAATTCCCTATCATCCTTGGAATGACATTTCTATGGATTTCATAGTAGGACTGCCTAGGACTAGAACAGGAAAGGATTCTATTTTTCTTGTGGTAGATAGGTTTTCTAAGATGGTGCACTTTATAGCTTGTCATAAACTGATGATGCCTCGCATGTTGCTAACCTGTTCTTTAGAGAGATAGTTTGTTTTCATGGAATGCCTAGGACTATAGTTCCAGACCGAGACACCAAGTTTCTTAGTCATTTTTGGAGAATTTTATGGTCTAAGCTTGGTACTAAATTGTTGTTTTCTACAACTTCTCATCCTCAGACGGATGGTCAAACTGAGGTATTTAATAGAACACTAGGAACTCTTTTGCGTGCATTCATCAAAAAGAACTTGAAATCATGGGATGAATATTTGCCACATTGTGAATTTGCATATAACCATTCTGTGCATTCTGCTTCTAAGTATTCACCTTTTGAAATTGTTTATGGGTTCAATCCTATATCACCTTTGGACCTAATGCCTTTACCTGAGTGTGAAAGAGTTAGTCTTGATTGAAAGAAGAAGGCAGAGATGGTACAACAGATTCATGAGAAGGCTAGACACAACATAGAAGAAAGAACGAAGCAGTATATCAAGCAAGCAAACAAAGGCAGGCGTGAACTGGTTTTTGAAGTCGACAACAAAGTGTGGGTTCACCTTAGGAAAGAAAGGTTCCCGAATGAAAGGAAGTCCAAACTCATGTCTCGGATTGATGGTCCTTTCGAAATCACTAGGAAGATCAGCAACAATGCCTATCAACTGGATCTCTAAGGTAAGTATGATGTGAGTAATAGTTTCAACGTTACTGACTTAATTTCTTTTGTCGTAGATGAAACGGATTTGAGGACAAATCCTTTTCAAGAGGAAGGAGATGATGTGATCATGGACCAGCCTATAGACAATGATGATGTGATCATGGACCGGCCTATGGACAATGGTGCCTTGGCCATGCCAGAGGGCCCTATGACTCGCTCCAGAACCAAGAAGCGAGTCATCTTGTCTGATTTTGGACTTATTCAGCAAGGGAGTGCTTAGGACGGTTTGGAGAGATGAATGAAGCACTAGTCGAGACTCGGACGGTCTTGGTCACGGTGCGGACGGCCCGGATCGATGCATGTTTGGACTTGGTCTAGGCCGGAACAATCAGAACGTTTTAACCACCATTCAAGCTACTTCGATATCAAGCTGATCAACATATAGGCAAGTGGCTTGTGTGTGCTCTTTTTCCCTTTGTTGATTTTGTCCCACTGGGTTTTCCAACCAAGGTTTTTAACGAGGCCGCAAGTTACTTACCCTATGTAGATGTTGATCTCGGTCTGTCCACATGAAGACCTTATGTTATCTTAAACCTAAGTTTTACTTTTAAACAATGCTCATTAACTCTGAGGAGCCTCTTGCCATTACTCCTTTGTTATTTACGAAAGCTTGTGCATGTACAAGTCTTTCCCTTTATATACTTTGGCCGAGATCTTTGGGAAGACTAATCAATCATTTTATTCAAACTTTGTTCGGTTTCTTTCATCTTGACTCGTCGAGAGAGAGAGAGTTCTGGTGTGTAATATCTAGAGTCTAAGGGCTTCTAATTTGGTGTGTAATATCCGACTTAGTTGCCTAGGAGTATCAAGAGGCCGATCCATCCCTCTTGTGTCAGCAATCGATCCACCGCCTTGATAAACTTGAGTCTTTGATTCGTTTATGGAAGGATTTATTCCCACCATTCCAGAGGGCAGCTTAGGGTCGTATTACGACAGAGAGACTCAATCTGACGGATACAGTATTTAGGCAGTATGAAAGTCGAGCACCAAAAAGAAGCACTACCAGCGACATCCGTTTTTATAAGAAAGAAGTCTACCCGCAAAAGAGAGCGATTTAGTGCTCCAAGAAGACACTCCCTTGCTAAATAAGCACCTGAAAGTCATGGATGCTAAACTTCTTAGTACACAATAGGACTCCTAAGTAACGGATATGAAAGCAGGTGTGAGGTGTTTTGGTGGAGAATTGGATGGTATTAATCTACTGGTTTGTTAAGCTTGATGAGTAGAAGGAGGACTTCTGGACACTTACTGCAAGTCCGGATCACAGCTCAAAGTCATTGAGTACCTGAAGAATTTGCTGGACAGATTGAAGAGAGCATTCGGCGAAGATCAAGAGGTCATCTACAAAACATAGATGTGTGAGCTTAGATAGGCCACAACGATGATGGCAATTGAACTTTCCCTCCTCTGCAGTGTTGTTTAGTAAAAGAGATAGACTATTCATTGCAATCACATAAAGGTAGATAGAGAGAGGATCTCCTTGCTGTAGGCCACACTTGCTCTTGGAATAGCCATTAATAGTCCCATTATACCCTATGGTGAAGTGCGGAGTACATATACATGATTTAAGCCATCCGAGGAATCGCTCTGGTATTCTTAACCCTTCTAGACAGTTAATCAAAAACTCCTAGGAAACCTTGTCAAATGTGTTCGCTATGTCTACTTTAATAGTAATTCTTCTAGGATTGATGGAATAAGTGTTGGATTGCAGAGATAACCTCAGGCCCGACAATGCCCCAAACGGCTTTCTAGAAGCCGTAAGTTAGTCCGTCAGGCCCCGGAGCCTTGTTTGGGTTTAGTCTGAACATAGTTCTAGTTATCTCCTTTCAGGTCGGGACTACTGTCATTGCTTGTTGCAGAGAGGGAGGGCCGGAGTACGTTGCAAGCATCCGGAATCAGGCAGGAGGGGGGGGGGGGTGAAGAAGTCATCAGGCGTCGGTGGCGCATCAGGTCCAAGCAGATTCTTGAATAGAGTTGAAGCTCACTCGGGATTGGAAGATTATGAAAAAGTACGTTGTGTTTTGATCTCCCTCTTTAAGCCAGTTAATTATTGATTTCTTCTTAAAATAACTCTATTCAGTTCCACTTAGTAATAGCCATTTCTGGTGCAGGTCCCTTTCTTTCTCAAACAGCTGCGGTGTAGGTGAATGAATTGCTTGTACCGCAGGTAGTGAGTGTTTTGTAGGATAAACAATCTAGTTGAAATCACCACCAATAATCCAGGGGGAGGAGTGAAATGCTTGAGATTGTTGCAGGTCCAAAATCTCCACCCAGAAATCAGATCGATCGCCTCTTACATTCGAGGCATACACAGCTGTGAAAATGAAGGGAGGGGCACACAGGATTTTGACCTCACAAGTGACAGCTTGGGAAGATGAGGAGAGCACATCAACAGGAGCGAAGTCCTTCCAGATCACTATGATTCTCCCACCGTCATCGGCAGCATGATTACAGGTATAGTTCCATCATCGGAAAACAGTAGACATTAGTTGGTTCAGATTAAGATCTTTGATATGACTTTCTAGGATTGCTCCAAAAAAAAGTTGGCGGCTATTAAGCCACTGACAAAAAGGTCGATGATGTTATCCGGGTCATTTAGACCACAAACGTTCCAAAGCACAAAATGGACCAAGAGGAGCCAAAAAAGGGGGGAGGGGGGGGGGAGTTGGTGGGGATTGGGGGAGTAGGGAGAGGTGGACCAAGCAGTGGTAGAGTGGTTACGAGGAGGACAGTGTTTATGGTCGGGTGAGATCGAGATCATTTTAAGGTAGTGTATTCAGGTGGCATCGGGAGTGATGGCAGCGGAGAGGGCGATGATAAGAGGAGCAGCGGAATTTTTTGGTAGATGAGAGTGGGCAAGGAGAGGATTTAGGTGGGTAGTGAGGTCGGAAGTGTCAGGTGTGGGTTGAGAGCTGCGACTACTAGCAGATGAAGAGATGATAGGATTTTGAAGAGTTAAGTCCCCAGAGATAGTCATGTCCTTCAGCGATTTGCTTCCAGGATCAGTTGGTTTCTTGGAAACTCCCGGAGTGGAAGTACCCAGTACCTCAGGGCAAGGAGTCCTCTCTAAGTTTCTTGCAGCAGTCGGGGATCGCTTATCTTTCCTATCAAGAGAAGGAGGTTGCTTTTGTAACGTCCCCAACTCCCACTAAGGCCCTGAGTACAGACCATGAGGCCAGAGAGAAGGACCGGGTTAAAAGACTTTGGTCATAAGGGACATGGTCCGGAAGGGTGATGGCTGGTAAGAACGTTGGTTCCTATCCGAGCTATAAATAATGGGAATTAGCTAGACCCAGGTGAAACATCAGCTGAGGACAGCTGGGGCAGCTCACGGTCCAGTATGGACAGTGACACTCCAGCTGGTTCATCTGGTTCAGCTCACGGCCAGCTCGGCCAGCTGGAGAGAGTGACCCGCAGCTGGGACGAGCTGGTGACCTAGTGAGCTAGCTGGGTCAGCTAGTGGCCGGAGAGTGTCAGTCACCTCCGGAGGTAAGCTGGTGCGACAGGGGAAGAGGAGTGAGTGCGAAAGGGCATGGGGCAAGGGTGCATGGTCGAAGGGTCACCACGAACAAAAGCAACCCTTCCTGAATGGATGCAACCATTTGCTGGTGCCTGACAGGCTAAGGCCTCGCATATAAATACCAGACCCCCCTTGCCAGTTTTGGCATCAGTTCCTGCAGAGGAAAACCGTGAGAAAAGAAAGAAAGAAAGAAAGAAAGAGAGTTAATACCGATCTTGATCGGAAAGTGAGAAAGAGAGAGACTGTGACCGGGAAAGATGTCCGGTGTGGAAGAAGTTGCAGCCATTGACAAGGAAAAAGACCCTGTCGATCCTGATCAAGTCCCAAAGGTATGTCTGACTAACCCATGTCTAACCGTTAATCCTGGATCGCCGGTGACAACCGTTGCGATCCCGGAACCGGACTGATTGGGCCGTGTTCCGCAACCTTTGTCTTGTCTCTCTCTCTACCTTTCTTGTACAGCTGATCCGTGAGTTCTGGTCTCAGCCTGACTCATGTGAAAGCAGTGATCCTGGGTTCGGCGATCGGTTCTGGGCATTTTATAGAGTGCAAATGAACGGTTGTGAGGGTTGGGTCGCGTAATGCGCTCGGATCATGGCTGTGTGCCGATCCGGGAAGAATCCGTAAAAGAACCTTTGGCCGCATGGTCACCTCCGGATGCCTAAGAACGGTTGCGAACTGGAACTGCCGGTTGCCTATGGGAATCGTATGGGTCGTAAAGATCCCAGACGGGACTGTCGGTTGGGCCTATGGTCGGATAGACACGACCTGGGAACCATCACGACTGTTCAGCAAGTTGCACCTTTTGGGAGCGATAGGTTTTACGGTCGGTCGCAACTGGATAGGGTGAATCGGTGTGGGTGCGTAAGCATACCATGGGCATGCTGATGCGTGCCCTTGGCCGGTAAAACCTCTTTGGTCGGTGAGCCTGGTCCGCTTGCGTACCATTGCGACTGTTCGGCGAATTGCACCCTTTGGGTCAATAGCCTTCACGGCTGAGTCCCAACTTGGACCCACAGAACCGGTGTGAGTGTTGGCATGCCATGGACGTGTTGGAACATGTCTTTGGGTGACCAAACCTCTACGGTCAGTACAGGTGGTCCGGTTGCGAGAACTCGGAGCAGTGCTGCGGTCGGCTGAAAGGCTGATACGTGCCAAGGAGTGGCACGGTCTCTGGCCGATGGTTCCTCCGGACAAACGGTTCGTCCGTTTGTCCCTAAGGCTACCTGGTTGATACTTGGTCAGTGGGGCGGTTGGTTGAATGACTAAGTACGACTGGAGAAAGTCTTAGGATAAGTTAGGATAGGCTTCGGCTATACTAACAGGGCATATGGGTTCTGGGAAGCATATGCATAGTTCGGTTACGGACTAGTCCGATTACTGACGTGCTTATATATTTTCAGGATGTAAGGTTGGTCTGAGGATGGACCAAGCCTAGGTGCACAGTCTGGCGGCCCCCTGACAATGTGTGGTGTGTGTTAGGAGCTCTGGATAGAATAGGATCGGTCCATGTCAAGTCTTTGGGCAAACTTTAGCATGATGTATCGAATCCTTATTATATCAATAAAAGTTTCCTTTTTATTATCTATCTCCTTTTATTCCGCCTAAATGGTAGATAAAGGAACCTCATGGAATAGTTTTGTTAAAATGTTTAGATATGGCCTTATTCTCATGGAGACTAAGAAGTGCGACAACCGATCCGGGTCATGTATCCGGGTTGGGGTGTTTCAAGTTGGTATCAGAGCATGCTTGAATCTAGGATAGTGAGGTTATGGGATAGTACACACACAGGTCAGGCGCCAAAGGACTAGTGTTAGGTTTTCTTGTTTTTCCATTGGTTCAATAGGTTATTAGACGATTCTAATATACACTGAACTTGTAGGGTGAGAAAACCTAATCCTCCAAGAGGAGGAAGTCTAAGAAAACCGCATTGGAGATTACTCCGGTAGGAGTAGGAACTTCCAACCAAGTGGTTGATGACCCGACTGGACCTGTGGTCGGGAATGGGAATACCAGTACGGTACTTCCTCCCCCAACCAATCAGACCCGTACGGGAGTGATTGGGATTGAGCATGTGGAAGATGAGGAAATGGCCGAGTCTTCCAACATGGAACGAGACCATGGTGGTAAGGACACCGGGGCTGACGGCGTTAACCAACCCGCACTTCCTTCCACGGAAGAAATGTGGGCAGCCCTGAAAACGGCCTTGACTCATATGACCACACTGACTCAGGCCCTCACACCGGCTGAGAATCCTACCGTGGGTCAATCTATGGGAAAGGAAACTACCAGAGTTATAAACGAGGCCCAGCGAGTCGAGGATGAGGATGTGGTTGAAATAAACCTGCCTCGTGTGGTCCGTAGAGTGGACTATTTAAGTCTAGTGAATCACATTTCCCGTTTGGGAACAAAACACTTCAAGGGGAGCATAGATCCCGTTGAAGCGGATGAGTGGAGGAGCCGTCTAGTACAGAACTTCAGCTCGACCCGATGTCCTGAGGACTACAGGAAGGACATAGTAGTCCATTTCCTGGAAAGGGATGCCCATAACTGGTGGCTTACTATGGATAAGCGCACTGGGGGCAAGCTAACATCTTTTGTGGAATTTAAGACGGAATTCAACCGCAAATACTTTCCAACCGAGGCATGGGATCGGATGGAAAGTAAATTCCTTGAACTTACCCAAGGCCGGAGAACGGTACGGGAATATGAGGAGGAATTTAACCGTCTACGTAAATACGTAGGACGGGAGTTTGAGGAGGACTCTACCCAGGCCCAGAGGTTTTTCCGTGGACTTAAGGTTGACCCCCGGGTCCACTGTGCGGTTCGGAAGTTTGCTTCTGTATCAGAACTAGTGGAGAGGGCTGCTTTGCTTGAGGTCATCCTTGCTGAGGAAAGCCGGGTGAAGGCCCATGCAAATACTGGCCAAGGGAATAAGCCTGGTGGCTACAAAAGAAAGTGGGACCAGGAGAAGGATGGCCCGGGGCCATCCGATTGCCCCAGTTGCGGCTGAAAGCACTATGGAAAGTGCTGGAGGGCAATGGGAGCGTGTTCCAAGTGCGGCAGGATGGACGATGATGTCTTGAGTTGCCTTAGGCTGAGAGAAGGGATGACCAATAAATCGGGTAAGACCGGCTATCACTGCGGTAAGACCAGGAATTTCGCAAGGGAATGTCCCAGGCAGCAAGGAGGTAGGCAGGGAAACCCGATAAGTAATCCTGGTGGGGCAGCTCCTGTGGGTCAGGCCGCAAGGCCATCCGGGACGCCACGGGTTTACGAGCTTTATAAGGATACTGGGGAAGCCAATACATGGAAGGGACCCTGAATATAGGTGGTGTCGAAGCACACACCTTATTTGACTCCAGGGCTGCACATAGTTTTGTGAGTCCGGAATTGGTATTAAGGGGAAAGCTCAGGATGGAGGCCACCATGGAAGGCAGCATAATGAATGCGGCCGGTGGTCACGTCATGCTTCCCCTGGGGCTGATAAGTAAGGTCCTGGTCCTTGTTAAAGGAACCAAAATGCCTGTTGATCTGATAGTCATCGAACTCAAGAATCACGAGGTGATCTTGGGGATGGACTGGTTGGGAAGATACAAGGCGACTCTCGACTGCCACCGGGGACGTGTGTGGTTTGAGAGGGACGAGGGGACGTTGGAATTCCATGGAATCTGACCAACCTCGGGAAGCTTGTTGGTTTCGGCCATTCAAGCGGAGAGGATGTTGATGAAGGGGTGCGAGGCATACTTGGCCACCATCAACATCCCGGAATTAAGAAAGGAGGCCGAGATGGATACCATACCAGTTGTCAGAGAATTTGGGGATGTGTTCCAGTCCTTGACTGGCTTACCACCTGATAGGGCGGATCCATTCACCATTGAACTGGAACCAGGTACGACACCACTCTCTAAGGCTCCTTATAGAATGGCTCCAGCCGAAATGGCTGAGCTTAAGAAGCAGTTAGAGGAACTTCTTGAGAAAGGCTTTATAAGGCCGAATAGTTCCCCTTGGAGAGCGCCGGTCTTATTTTTCAAAAAGAAGGATGGGAGTTTCCGGTTATGCATAGACTACCGAGGTATAAACCGAGTTACTGTGAAGAACAAGTACCTGTTACCTCGGATAGATGAACTGTTGGACCAACTCAAGGAGGCGGCCTGGTTCTCTAAAATAGATCTAGCATCCGGATACCATCAGATTCCTATCACCCCCGAAGATGTCAGGAAGACCGCGTTTAGGACTAGGTATGGCCATTATGAGTTTGTTGTCATGCCATTTGGCCTTACTAATGCTCCTGCGACCTTCATGAAAATGATGAATGAGGTTTTCTGGGATTGTCTCGACGTGTTTGTGATCATCTTCATTGATGACATACTTGTCTCTTCAAAAACAAAAGCCGATCATCAGAAACATCTGAGGGCGGTGCTGGAAAGGTTAAGAGAGCACAAGCTCTATGCCAAGCTAAGTAAATGCAGCTTCTGGCAGAGGACCATCGGGGTTTTGGGACATATTGTCTCAGAACAAGGTGTGTCGGTAGATCCGGATAAGGTTAAGGCCATTAAGGAATGGCCAAGACCGAAAAATGCCACAGAAGTAAGGAGCTTCCTAGGACTGGCCGGATACTACAAGAAGTTTGTGAACTGTTTTGCAAGTATGGCTAAGGCCATGACTGTGCTAACCGGAAAGGGAGTTAAATTCTTGTGGTCGGAAGCGTGTGAGAAGAGTTTTACGAAACTCAAAGACATGCTGACTAAAGCACCGATCTTGGCCCTACCAGAGGCCAATGAACCATATACGGTGTACACGGATGCTTCCATCACAGACTTGGGGTGTGTCCTAATGCAGAAGGATCGAGTGATCGCTTATGCATCAAGGCAAATCCGAAAACATGAGGGAAACTACCCCACACATGATTTGGAGATGGCGGCAGTGGTGTTTGCCTTAAAGATTTGGCGATCCTATCTTACGGGGTCAAGGTACAAATCTTTACCGACCATAAAAGTTTGAAATATATGTTCACGCAGCCTGAACTCAATTTAAGGCAGAGGAGATGGATGGAGTTGGTAACCGACTATGATCTCAACATAGCCTATCATCTGGAGAAAGCTAACTCTGTGGCCGATGTGTTAAGCAGGAGGAGAACAGAGGTGGAAATCAGGAAAGATGCGGAAGTTCTGGTCAGTATGATCGGAACTCTGAATCCGAATGTTTTTTCCACCGATGTTGAACCTCTAGGCCTAGGAGTGGCTGACCAGGCCGATTTGCTCACTCGAATTAAGATTGCTCAAGGGAAGGATGAGAATCTTAAGAAAGTGTTGAGCAATGACAAGGCAGAGTACCAAACTTCTAAAAATGGGACTATCGTGGTTCATGGAAGGGTTTGTGTACCGGATGATAAGCTGTTGAAAGAAGAGATCTTAAAGGAGGCAGACCAATCCAAATTCTCCATACATCCCGGACTCAATAAGATGTACCGTGACCTGAAACGGTACTACCATTGGGTCGGTATGAAACGGGATGTGGCCGAGTGGGTCTCGCGTTGTCCAATATGTCAACTGGTCAAGGCAGAACACCAAGTGTGAAGTGGGTTGCTACAAAGCCTACCCATTCCGGAATGGAAGTGGGACCACATCACAATGGACTTTGTGACTGGGTTGCCCACGACCAAGACCAAAAAGGATGCGGTCTGGATTGTTGTAGATCGACTCACTAAATTCGCTCATTTCATGGCCATCAAGAAAACTGATGGAGTGGAGAAGTTGGCCAGGAAATACATCAACGAAATCATAAGACTTCATGGTGTACCGGCTAGTATCGTCTCGGATCGGGATGGTCGTTTCACTTCACACTTCTGGCAAGCAGTCCAGAATGCTTTGGGAACAAATGTGAAGATGAGTACGGCCTATCATCCACAGACTGAGGGTTAGTCAGAAAGAACCATACAAACCTTGGAGGACATGTTGAGAGCCTGTATCCTAGAGTGGGGAGACTCGTCGGAAAGGTACTTACCTCTGTCTGAATTTACATATAATAATAGCTTTCAGTCAAGTATAGACATGTCCCCCTATGAGGAATTGTATGGGAGGCCGTGCCGAACTCCATTATGCTGGACCCAATTTGGGGAAAGAAGCATAATCGGTCCGGCCATTGTGGATGAGACCACCGAGAAGATCAAGTTCCTCAAAAAGAAAATGAAAGAGGCACCGGACCGGCAGAAAAGCTATGCGGACAGAAAGAGGAAAGATCTTGAGTTACAAGAAGGGGACTGGGTCTACCTCAAGATGATCACCTTCAAAGGCCGGGCTAGAGTATCAAAACGGGACAAGTTAGACCCGAGATACCTATGACCATTTAAGGTCTTGAAGAAGATCGGAACGGTGGCCTACTGGTGGAAATGGAAGCATTTCATGATGTGTTCCATGTTTCTCAATTCCGCAAATGCTTGTCTGACTGGGATGTGCTCGAACTGATTTGCCACCGGATGGAAAAGGCAACCAGGAAGAAAACCGTTCCTATTGTAAGGGTGGTGTGGACTTGCAATGGGAAGGAAGAAACAACTTGGGAAACCGAGGATAAGATGAAGACTGTGTACCCGGAATGTTTTGAGATGGCCATGCGGGAATACCAGTCGAATTCCGGGAAGAATCCCTCATTGGTGGGGGAGACCTGTAACGTCCCCAACTCCCACTAAGGCCCTGAGTACGGACCAAGAGGCCAGAGAGAAGGACCGGGTCAAAACACTTTGGTCATAAGGGGCATGGTCTGGAAGATAGATGATAAGAACGTTGGTTCCTATCCGAGCTAGAAATAATAGGACAGCTGGGGCAGCTCACGGTCCAGTATGGACAGTGACACTCCAGCTGGGTCAGCTGGTTTAGCTCACGGCCAGTTCGGCCAGCTAGAGGGAGTGACCCGCAGCTGGGACCAGCTGGTGACCTAGTGAGCTAGCTGGGTCAGCTAGTGGCCGGGGATTGTCAGCCACCTCCGGAGGTAAGCTGGTGCGACAGGGGAAGGAGTATGAGTGCGAAAGGGCATGGGGAAAGGGTGCATGGTCGAAGGGTCCCAACGAACCAAGGCAACCCTTCCCGAATGGATGCAACGATTCGCTGGTGCCTGTCTGACAGGCCAAGGCCTTACCTATAAATACCAGACCCCCCCCCCACTCCTGTTTTGGCATCAGTTCCTGCAGAGGACAACCGTGAAAAAAGAAAGAAAGAGAGTTAATACCGATCTTGATCGGAAAATGAGAAAGAGAGAGACTGCGACCGGGAAAGAGGTTTGGTGTGGAAGAAGTTCCGGCCGTTGACAAGGGGAAAGATCCTGTCGATTCTGATCAAGTCCCAAAGGTATGTCTGACTAACCCATGTCTAACCGTTGATCCTGGATCGCCGGTGACAACCGTTGTGATCCCGGAACCGGACTGATTGGGCCGTGTCTCGCAACCTTTGTCTTGTCTCCCTCTCTACCTTTCTTGTACGGTTGATCCGTGAGTTCTGGTCTCGGCCAGACTCATGTGAAAGCAGTGATCCTGGGTTCAGCGATCGGTTCTGGGCAAATGAATGGTTGCGAGGGTCTGGTCGCGTAATGCGCTCGGATCATGGTTGTGTGCCGATCCGGGAAGAATCAGTAAAAGAACCTTCGGCCGCATGGTCACGTCCGGATGCCTATGAATGGTTGCGAACTGGAACAGCCGGTTGCCTATGGGAATCGTCTGGGTCGTAAAGTTCCCAAACGGGACGGTCGGTTGGGCATATGGTCGGATAGACACGACCTGGGAACCATCGCGACTGTTCGGCAAGTTGCACCTTTTGGGAGCGATAGGCCTTACGGTCGGTCGCAACTGGATAGGGTGAACCGGTGCAGGTGCGTAAGCGTACATTGGGCACGCTAACGCGTGCACTTGGCCGGTAAAACCTCTTCGGTCGGGGAGCCTGATACGCTTGCGAACCATTGCGACTGTTTGGCGAATTGCACCCTTTGGGTCAATAGCCTTCACGGCCGAGTCCCAACTTGGTCCCACATAACCGGTGTGAGTGTTGGCATGCCATGGACGTGTTGGAACATGTCTTTGGGTGACCAAACCTCTACGGTCAGTAGAGGTGGTCCGGTTGCGAGAACTCGGAGCAGTGCCGCGGTCGGCCGAATGGCTGATACGTGCCAAGGAGTGCCACGGTCTCTGACCGATGGTTTCTCCGGACAAACGGTTCGTCTGTTTGTCCCTAAGGCTACCTAGTTGATACTTGGTCAGTGGGGCGGTTGGTTGAATGACTAAGTACTATTGGGGAAAGTCTTATGATAAGTTAGGATAGGCTTCGGCTATACCAACATGGCATAAGGGTTCTGGGAAGCATATGCATAGTTCGGTTACGGACTAGTCCGATTACTGACGTGCTTATATCTTTTCAGGACGTGAGGTTGGTCCGAGTATGGACCAAGCCTAGGTGCACGGTCCGGCGGCCCCCTGATGATGTGTGGTGTGTGTTAGGAGCTCTGGATAGAATAGGATCGGTCCGTGTAAAGCCTTCGGGCAAACTTTAGCATGATGTATCGAACCCTTATTATATCAATAAGAGTTTCCTTTTCGTTATCTATTTTTTTTAATTCCGCATAAATGGTAGATAGAGGAACCTCCTGGAATAGTTTTGTTAAGTTGTTTGGATAGGGCCTTAGTCTCATGGAGACTAAGATGTGGGACAACCGATCCGGGTCGTGTATCCGGGTTGGGGTTTTTCAGCTTTGGCTGGAGCGGGCATTGGAGACAGTTCCTCACGATATGACCAAGCTCATTACAGTGGGAATAGGTAGGCGGTAGCCATGGGTAGTCAACATGGATTTCGACAATTTCACCACTCTCTCGGACAATTCCACAACCCGAGGAACTAGTTTTGTCAAGTCGACTTCTACGTTAACATGTGAAATGGTGAGACTGGCCAGGTTCTTCGTGAAGTCTCTGTTTCTTTCGGCTCTCCTATCAAACCAGCAATTAGACTTAATCCCTCTTGATGACGAAGAGCTAAGGGGACTCCCGTGAGATGAGCCCAGATTGGGATGCCCACAAGTTTCGTAGTTTGCGCAGAATGATTGGATGACCATTAAGCTGTGTGGAACATTGAATCACCAATATACCAAATTCCTTTCTCAAGAAATTTCTGTCTCAAGTAGTCACTTGGGTTCCTATTGATAGGGTTATTATGGATTTCTACCTTTCTCCCTTTGCCCCATAGGTCGTTGATAACACATTGGGTTTGGCTAAAAGGAGGAATTCTGCCATTGAAATAACAGACAATGAAGTCTTCATGAAGCTCAGCTCCTTTCTGAAAAACCTTTTCTGGGATGAGTATTCTTGGTCGACAAAGGTTAGTGAAGGAGATTGGGGCCAAACGCCTCAATGTTTATCTTCAAATTTTCAAATCTTTTCTGCTAGAGTTGGCTCAGCTGAATCTTTTTCCGTTGCAGGGTTTGACAATGAAGAATGAAGAACTACAGTCGGACTAGGAATGAGGGGAGGAGGGGGTAGCAAGAAGATCTGGCGGCCTCAAAGAGGCAGTGGCTACTAGGGGACACAGAGGGGTAAGATTGGTAGCTGGAAGAGAGTTTTATTGATCTGGAGTCAAAGAGGAGCCGTCCGTACAGCTAACCGTTCGAGTGAACAAGAGGCTTAATGTGAAGTGCAAGGCAAGCCAACTTTCCTTTTGACCAAACATGTGCAAAGTGTGGAAGGAATGCATCTGTAATGATTCTGTTCACACCGTGGACGCGCCTGTGAACGTTTTGACCTCACGAGTCACATGTGACCTTAAGCACACGACCGTTGGGTCAGGTCGCTTTCGACCTTGAAGCTCACATTCTCCTTCTTTTGTTTATTCTTTATGTTGCTTTCAATACTGTCTTGTCCTAGCTATAAATAGACCATGGCTTACATTTGTAACATCTAAGTTAAGAGAATAAAACTCTTTTTCATTAAACTCCTTGTCGCAAACAATCTTCTCCTCTTCACTCATTCTCTCAATCGATATCTTTCTATACTTCCGCTACCAAACTCTTCAAAACTTACATGGTATCAGAGCTTTCTTGATCCATAAACACTCCTACACTCTTTGGTCACGCAAACATTTTTGTTCCTCCTTCAAAATTCGGTTGACAAGCTCTGTTCTTCAGTAGTACACTCTTTTAACCGCTGGACAATAACTTTCTAGCCGGACTTTCTTCACCAAAATACATCCTCATTGCTTGGTACAGGCTAGAAAGCTTCTATTCACTACACTTCTGAAGCCTAAAAGTGTCAAGGACGGTTGTTCGGTGTTCTTTATCCAGCGGTCCATAGCTTTATCCGGCGGTCCATAGCTACCTCTCTCACCAATTCGCGAGCTATCAATGGAAGGTGGAAAGGAAGTGGTTTTGCCGGTGATCTTGAAGGGAGGAGACAACTACCTCACCTGCTCTCGGACAGCAAAGGCTGTGTTAAGTGGTTGTGGTCTGTGGAGACACATTGAGAGCTCTTCAGCCGACCACAAGGAAGAAGAAAATGAGGTGGTTGTTCTTGCCAAGGAAACCAAATGATCCCAGGAAGATCAAGCCGTTCTTGCAATCCTACATGGGTCTCTTGAAACCTCTGCTCTTGAGGCCTACTCCAACTGTGAGAAGGCAAATGAGTTGTGTGATACATTGAAGAATGTGTTTGGCAACATATCCAACCTTACCCGAGTGTTTGAAATCAAGAGAACCATCAATAATCTCAACCAAGGAGAGATGGACTTCAACACGTTCTTTGGGAAATTCAGGTCCTCTTGGGCAGAACTTGAAATGCTAAGGCCACCAATGCTTGAAGCCGCCGTTCTGAATGAGAGAAGGGAGCAAGATAAAGTGTTTGCACTTCTCATGCTCTTGAACCCCGCATACAATGACCTCATCAAACACATCTTGAGGGGAGACAAGCTACCAAGTCTTGAAGAGGTGTATTCTCAAATCCAAAAGGAACAAGGTTCCTTAGGTCTCTTTGGTGGAAAAGGTGGAGTGCTTGGAATGGTGCACAAGGCAGAGGAGGTAATGGCCGACAAAAGCCATTACAAGGCCGAAGATGTGGTGTGCGAGTACTGCAAGAAACCTGGCCATAACAAGGCCAAGTGTTACACTCTCCATCCTCACCTTAGGCCGAGCTTCTCTTCCAACAAGTGGGACTCACACCCATCTCAGAACAAGTGAAAGGACAACCGCAGGGAACCAAGGGACTCACGTGCTACATAGCAAATGGGTTCAATGAAAACCAAGAAAGGGGCGGTCCATCCACCAACCTAGCTGAGGGGCAAGGAGGATCCACCTCTGAATTTGTGAAGAAATCCGACCTTGATGCTCTCATCAAAGCACTCAAGGATTCTAGTAACTTTATTCAACCCATTAGCTTTAATGCTTCTTGCAAAGTAGTTAAACCGGCTCTAGTCTCTAGCAAACCATTGGAAGTTGATTCAGGAGTTAGCCATCATATTATTAGCGACTCTAATTTAATTGATAACATCAAACCGGCCATAGGATATGTTAGTGTTGCTAATGGTGAGAAAGTTGAAATTGAAGGAGTTGGTAACTTGAAATTGTTTGATAAAGAGTCACCAGCCTTCTATATGCCTACATTTACATCAAACTTGTTATCAGTCCGAAAAGTCACTTCTGATTTGAACTGTTATGCAATATTTGGGCCTAATGATGTTTGTTTTCAGGATATTGAGACAAGTAGAGTTCTTGGCCAAGGGACAGCAAAGGGTGGCCTTTATGTTCTTGAAAACTCTAAGTTTACTTCTCCCTTTTAATGCGGTTTTAGTTTGAATGTTGGTGTAGCAAATAATGCAACTTGGCATGCTAGATTAGGTCACCCTCATCATAAGGCTTTAAATTGTTGTTGATTAATGTTAAGTTTCAAAATTAGAATTGTGAGGCTTGTATACTTGGCAAACATTGCAAATCTGTTTTTCCATAGTCTTCTATTATTTATGAGAAATGTTTTGATTTAATTCACTCAGATGTTTGGACATCACCCTGTTTTTCAAGAGAAAACCATAAATATTTTGTCACATTTATTGATGAAAAATCCAAATACACATGGCTAACATTGCTCCCATCTAAAGATTGTGTTCTTGAAGCATTCATTAGTTTTCATGCTTATGTGACTAACCATTATAATGCTAAAGTAATTTTTTTTAGATCAGAAAATGGAGGAGAGTATACAAGCCATGCACTCAGAGACTTCCTCTCTAACAATGGGATCATCCATCAAACGAGTTGTCCATACACTCTACAACAAAATGGAATGGCTGAGAGGAAGAACAGACATCTTATAGTGGTGACAAGGTCCATGATGTTCCATAAAAATGTTCCAAAGAGATTTTGGGGTGATGCGGTCGTTGCGGCTTGCTACTTGATCAATAGGATTCCTACAAAAATCCTCTAAGACATCTCCCCATTTGAGGTACTCACCAGCACTAAACCTTCTATTGATCACTTATGTGTATTCGGTTGTGTGCTATGTCTTGGTTCCAGGTGAAAACCGCAACAAGCTTGATGCTAAGAGTGTTAAAGGCATGGTCACTAGGTACTCTACCACACAGAAGGGTTATAAGTGTCTTGTCCCTGACACTGGACGAGTACTGGTGTCTCGTGATGTGAAGTTTATGGAAGACAAGGGATGTTATACTGATAAGGACTGGGCAAGTATTCAAACCTTGTCTCATTCACAATCCGACCAGGCAGCCAACCTGTGTATGTTGTTTGAGAACTTGGGCATCTCCAGTCCAATTCCTCCGGCTGGTACATCTTCAGGTGCAGCTCCGCTTGCTCCTGAGGGGGAGAACATGAACAATCATGACCAAGCTAAAGCTGCTGAAGAAGATGATCCAATGGATGCTCACAATGCATCGGAAGAACCAGACCGGAGCAGAATCAGGAGCCACAAATGAAGAAGACACCATTGCGGCTGAAGCTCCAGAGCAACCAACCGAGTTCTCTACAGGAATAAGAAGGAGCCAGAGGATCAGGAGAGATCCTTCAAACTGGGTGAACACGAGAGTGTACTTAAATTTCCAAGCGGTTGCTCATCCAACACAAGCTGTCTACCCACTGGCCTATATTCCGGATGATCATCAAGTCTTCATTGGTGTCCTGGACAAAGAGGAGGTCCCAAGGACATATGAGGAAGCAGAGGAACACCTAGTTTGGAGAAATGTCGTAAAAGAGGAAACAAATGCAATGGAACACAACCATACTTGGGATGAGGCCGAGTTACTTAAAGGGAAGAAGACGGTCAGCTCCAAATGAGTCTTTACCAATAAGTACAAAAGAAATGGTGAGATTGAGAGACACAAGGCTAGGCTGGTTGCAAGGGGATTCACACAGACATATAGTGAAGACTACCGTGATACATTTTCACCAGTGGCTAAGTTACACACCATGCGAGTTATCCTCTCCATTGCAACTAACTTGGATTGGGAGCTTTGGCAAATGGATGTGAAGAATGCATTCCATCAGGGGGAGCTTGAGGAGGAAGTCTACATGACACCACCACCAGGCCTCAAGGATATTGTAAAACCGGGAAAGGTACTCAGATTGGGGAAGGCCATATATGGGTTGAACCAATCTCCTAAAGCATGGTACAGGAAGCTCACCATTATCCTCTTTGACCACGGTTTTAGAAGATCAGAAGCTGATCACACCCTCTTCACATTTCAGAGCCAAGAAGGTCTTGTAGTCATTCTCATCTATGTAGATGATATCATCATCTCTTGGAATGAAAAGGTAGGTATTCAAGAAACCAAAGCCTATCTGAAATCAGTGTTTGATATTAAAGATCTTGGAGAACTTAAGTGCTTCCTTAGGATATAAGTATGTAGATCAAAGGAAGATCTCTTCTTATCTCAAAGGAAGTACACTCTTAATCTTTTGAGTGAAGCAGGGAAATTGGAGTCCAAACCTGCTAAGACACCTCTTGAAGATGCATACAAGGCTCGCCAACAAGAGGACATTGAAGAAGACAAACCGTTTGAAGATCCTAAGCTCTACCGCCGCTTAGTAGGTAAACTCATCTATCTTACTCTCACCAGACCTGACCTATGTTTTTCTGTGAACCAGATAAGCCAACATATGCAATAACCAAGGATGTCCCATTGGAAGATGATAGACCACATCTTAAGGTATCTTAAAGGATCATCAGGATAAGGCATCTGGATGGGATGCAATGGGAACACAGAAGTAGTTGGCTATTGTGATGCAGATTGGGCTGGTGACTGCGAAGATAGGAGGTCTACCGCCGGGCTATTGTACCTTTGTGGGAAGCAACCTAGTGACTTGGAAGAGCAAGAAACAAAAGGTGGTTGCATATTCAAGTGCTGAAGCAGAGTATAGAGCTATGAGGAGGCTTACTACCGAGTTGATATGGTTGAAGATGCTGCTAAAGGATTTGGGGAGAGAGATCACCACACCTATTACCATGCACTGTGATAATCAAGCTGCTATCCACATCGCTTCCAACTCAGTCTTCCATGAGAGAACCAAGCATATTAAGGTTGATTGCCACAAAGTGAGGGAACAGATGCAGCTTGGTTTCATTCTTCCGTGTTACACACAAAGCTCAGACCAGCTGGCGGACATCTTCACCAAGGGTGCAAGTCTGAAGATATGTGAGTTCATCCATAAGAAGCTCGGCCTTGTAGATATCCCTCGGCCGGGCCTGGAGGACCCTAGGCCGTGAGGCACACACTTTTTTTCCTTATGTAAAGTTTTTTCCCATGTGGTTTTATTTGCTAAGGTTTTTAACGAGGTGTTGACTCATGGTTCCAAGCTTGACCACTTATCTCATGTGGTTAAGCTTGAAGGGGAGTATTGATCTGGAGTCAAAGAGGAGCCGTCTGCACGAGTGCACAAGCGGCCTAACATGTAGTGCAAGGCAAGCCAACTTTCCTCTCGACCAAACATGTGCAAGGTGTGGAAGGAAAGCATCTAGAATGATTCTGTTCACACCATGGACGCTCCTGTGACCGTTGGGAGTGTTTGACCTCACGAGTCACATGTAGCCTTAAGCACACGATCGTTGGGTCAGGTTGCTTTGGACCTTGAAGCTCACATTCTCCTTCTTTTGTTTATTCTTTATGTTGCTGTCAATACTTCCATGGCCTGACTATAAATAGACTATGGCTTACATTTGTAACATATAAGTTAAGAGAATAAAACTCTTCTTCATTAAACTCTTTCTTGTTGCAAACAATCTTCTCCTCTTCACTCATTCTCTCAATCGATCTCTTTATATACTTCCACTACCAAACTCTTCAAAACTAACAAGTTTGAGGCTTTGTTGGTCAAGATTGGTGAGTTTTGTTTCGGGGGTATTACAGTGAATTTCATATGAAAAGTAGTTTCAGATCTAGTTTTTAACAGAGTAGAAATCCCAGATCCAGCTTTACTCAGGCCCGAATCCTGGAAGTCCTTGACAACAGATGTGGGGCTGGACATTTCAACATATGTAGTAGTCAGGGATGCAGAGGTAGTTGTTTGGATCCCTTTAAGTTGTACGGACTGAGATGAAAGTGGGGAGATAGTTTGTGTAGGACTAATGATCAGGTGGCAGTGGAGGGATTAGGATAGGCCTATCATCAGAGGTGGGAGGCGGTGGAGTCAAGGTGGAAGTTCGCTTATTAGAGAACCAGCGGTTCTGCATATTATTTTTACTTAAGTAATTTTCCTTAGTAAATCTTGCGACAGTTGAGGAGGTCTTTCTTCATGAACTTTTGAAAAACATGCTAGATATTTTTGGTGAATCTACATAGTTGAGGATTACATTATATATAGCTGCATCTTATAACGAGATACTAAATTCTGGTCCGTTCTAAGAACGAGATTCTTTTTTTATTCTTTTTTTTTTAAATAATATACTAATAATACATGTTTATAAATTTAGAAGTTTAAGGTATTTTATCAGTTTTTTTTCTTTTATAAATGTAATAAATAGTTTTAATATATTAGGAGAATAGACGATATTTTTAATTGAATTTTTTTTGTTCTATTTTGTATGAAAAAATATATTTGTGAAAGTCATAATTTTAGATATGTTATTACTTTTATTTTGAAATAGATGGTAATATTATATAATTTTTATTAATATATAGTTATAGTATGATTATATCATATGCATATTGATTTGTGTATATATATATATATATTCGTACTTATAATTTTTAAATATTATATATTATACCATTTTTTGAATATTTTTTTTCATAAAACAATTATTTTAGTTTGAAAAATGTAATTTCATATTTATAAAAATAAAATAAGTTAACCCGTTATTTAAGCTGTTCGATCAAATAATTATAATGATATTAAAAGTTAATTACAATTAATTTTTAATAATTTTTAATAATAATTATGAAATTATTAATAATAAAAACATTAAAATATATCAAAAATATTTGTATAAAATTTTAATAGAATTAAAATAGAAACATAAATTTATATTGAAAATAAAAAAGATATTGAAAGTTTTGATTTTATTTGATATTTTAGAAATATTAAAAAGAAATCATGTCATTTAAAAAGATATTATACGATTTGGTTTTGATTTAATTTTTATTTAAATTTTAATCATAATTTAGATATATCATTTGACTAAAATACCCTTAATGAACATTTGAAAAAATATATAAATATAGTGGCATTACATGTAATATAACACATGATTAAAAGTTTTTTCTATAATGTTTTCTGTTTTAATAATATAGATTAATTAATTTTATAAAAAGTTAGACATTATATGGTTAAATAACGAGAGCTTTACATAGTTAAATGTATTAGCACAAGTATTTAAGTCATAATTGTCATTTCTATTTTTCTTCACCAAACTTAAAGCATCTCCCACTGCTCCTTTCAAGAGAAACAAATATATTGGCCCAAGAATGCATGTGTTTTATAACGTATCCATTCGGCAAATTAAATAATGTAGCATTAAAGATTAATTTTATTGGATCCCAATTCATGCTTTACTGTGTGAGAGCGTCTCTTGTTTCCGGCAAGACAAATATGAAGCAATATTCTTCAATGCAGGCTCTCTCATTAAAAGATCTTGTGTGTCAGGATGACACAAGAAGATTGATTGAAGAAGAGATATACATGAATATGGTCAGTTAATATTATCTTTTGATCCTAAAATTCTTATCTTGCTTTTATATACCACTTATAAACCACATGCCTTACTTGCCAGTCTCCTACAAATGGACTTACCTTTTGATTAATGTGTCAAGAATGAAGGTAAATGGATGCACAAACTGGTAGGATGAATGCTAACCTGGGCTACCCACAATTCCAACTTACTCTGAATTACCGAGAATATATTTTTTATCATCAGTACACACTCCAATATGGCTTTCTAGAATTTCCGTACACCAGAGCTGCTACCCGGGCATGTGAATTGAAACCAACAATGACTTTACCGAAGTAAAGAAAAGCAAAGAAAACAATACAAGTTATATTTTGGAGACATGCTATAAGATGATGAAAATATATCTTGGATTATTTTAAATAGTCAGTCATATAATTGGACCTTGTAGTAGAAAATATGATTTGAAAATCTAAACGACCATCAAAACACGAAAAAATAGTATGTAAAATGTAACTGCTTTTATTCTTTACTAAATTAGAATCCGCATGATACGTAGGTGAAAATTAAATATTCGAAATCAAAATTTGATAACCCGTGCAGTTGAGAAACTCAGAAACCTAAAGAAATGATTCTTTAAGATGAAATAAAAATGCTCTAAAAACATATTTTAAATATTATATTACATAACAATAGATATTTTAACGAATTGATCAGCTTTGTAAACTGTTTTGATTATGTCAAAATATAATAGATAGATTTGACACATTTCGCGTTCGTATTAATTAATAATTTTGAAAATCGAGTTTTATATAATAAGATAAGATATTTGATTTTTTATTATTTTTTAATTACAAAAACTAAATTGTTATTTTTATTTCATTTTTATCTAAGAAAAACTAATTATTATTTTCTGCTTTTAATTTTATTAGGAAAAGAAATTTAAAAGTGTCAAAATCTAATTGACCGATTTAATATGTTCGGTGATTATGTTAATTAATAATTTTGAGAAACTAAAAATTATATAATAAGACTTCACTTTTGTTATGTGAATTAAAAAAATACAATGTTATGTATTTGAAAAACACAATTATTACTTTTTCTTTTTTATTTCAGAAAAAAAACTATTTTTTTATTTATTTTTATCCTTTTATTTAATTATTAAGAAAATTTACATATGTCAAAATTTGATCGACTGAATTAACACATTTCAACACATTTGAAGATCATTTCATATCTTTTTTATGTTATAAGAACTCAATTATAATTTTTACCTTTTTCATCGAAGAAAAGAAAAATTTTATTTTATTTTATTTAATTAGAAAATTTTAAACATATTGAATTTGATTTAGTGACGTCAATATAGAAAGAAAAAAATGAGTTTTACGAGTTCTCAAAAGAATAAATGAAATCGTATTATATAAAATGAGTTAACATAAGCGTCACACATATTAAATGAATCGGTTAGATTTTAACACATGTAGAATTTTCTTCTTGATTAAATAAAAAATCAAAATGAATAATCATTAGAAAAAATAAAAGAAAAAATAATAATTTAGTTTTCGTAATTTATAAGAAGTTAAATATTTTATTTTATTATATTAAACTTAATGTTTCAAAATTAATTAATCTTCAAATCGTTAAAGGAAAGCAAAGATTCAAACGAATAATTTTAAAAGGAAAAGATATCCTAAAACAAAAAAACAAATTGAGGAAAAATGTGTACATTATGGAAAATGCTATAATCCTTTTTTTAAAAATAATCTTATTTTATTAATCTCTTAAATATCTTAGTTTTCTTTATTTAATAGACTATTAATAATTCTATTTTCTTTTTTTATATAAAGAATATAATATTTTATTTTCTTTTTATTTATATAATAACTTTTTAAATACTTTTTCTTAATTTTATTATATGTTATATTGTTTGACATATGTCAAAATCTTTAAAAAAATATAATATCATGTAGCCCGATTTTGTTAAAAAAACTATCTTTTACTATCCTATAAAAATTCAAAATATTTAAATAATTAAAAATATATTTTTATTAAAAAATCAAAATATAAATATGAAAATTCAAAATATTTAAATAATTAAAAATATATTTTTATTAAAAATGAAAATATAAATATGAAAACTCAAAATATTTAAATAATGAAAAATATATTTTTATTAAAAATGAAAATATAAATATGAAAATTCAAAATATTTAAATAATTCGGAGTATTTAAATAATGAACAGAAAATTAGTTCCTATATTGAAATAATTTTATTTTTGTAATAAAACATAAAATATTCTTTTTAGAGTAAAAATAAAATATTTGGTTGACAAAAAAAAAAAATTACCTTATCATCGAGAAAGAGAAAATATAAGAATGTATATCTATACTAAAGAAGTAGATGTATTATTTTTGATTTTATTATAATATTTTGTGAAAATTATGAAAGCGTTTAGTTCTTTATATAATATGAAAAGATAAATTAAAAGAAGTAATAATCTTTTTTTTTTAGGATTAGTTTATCTTTTTTATTGATTCTATATCATTTTTATTGATTTTATATCATTTTTGGTTAAAACACTAAAATCATTTTTTTTTTTACAAATAATATATAAAATCTCTTATTCCTTCTAAATTATATATTAACTTTTTTAAAAAAAAAGTTATTAGATGTTATATTATTTGACAAATGTCAAAATCTTAAACAAAAATTATTGCCACACGACACAATATTATTAATTACTAACTTTGAAAACCAAACTTTATATAATAATATTCCACCAACATATGAATCTTTCCTTGTCAGTTTGCAATCTATGACAAAGGAAATAATGAAATAATGAAATAATTTTTGTAAAATGTTCGATTTTTTATATATATTAGTGCATTGGAATATTTTGATATATTCTTGCGCTTAGTTCATTAGATCATTTATCATCATGGTTAGAAAAAAACTAAAGCACTGAGAAGACTGTCTTAAACTGTATCCCCCACAACTTTTCTTTTAGATACTTCACAGAAAGTGGGTGGTAAAAATTAGGTATCTAAATTTGCCTTTGAGGACCTTTTCTTTTTCAACATTAGAGAAACGGATCGTCATAAGTACTACACCAAAAGAACAATTGCATATACTGTTCATTACGCCATAATCCCTTTTTCAGCCCAAATCAATTTGTTCATCAATTTCCCGGATTTAAAGCATTCAGATTCGCTAAGCAAAGTGAAGAACATAATTTGGGATTGGTAGAACCTCTTCCAAGCAGCTGCGGAGGTGACTCTTTTTTTCTATCAAATGTTGTTGACCTTTATCAAAGAAAAAAAGTGTGTTTATTATAGTTGTTACACCTTTTCAAAAATGTTCAATCTGAATAACATAAAATTGGTATGAAAAGTGGCTGTAAACATTTATCAATTGAGACAACCCTTTAAAGTTTTAAATTTGAGTTCCAAATTTAATAATAAACTAGTAATGAACCAACACTGTTTTGGCTGTGGAGTTAAAGTTGGTCATCAAGTGACGTATTCCATCTTGGTTGAAGAAATAGACTGCAATAGTTAAAGAGCAAAGTATATCTACCTTAAGAGTTATGTTTTATATTAGCGCTGGCATGGCTTAACACAGAAGCCTCCCTTGCTCTTAAATCGTGATCATCGGTCATTAGTTCTAAAGATAAAATTAATTGTAGATGGATATTTAAATGGACGTTACTGAATGAAGATTGAAATAGAAACCTAATCTTTTAAGGTTTTGAAATATGATAATTGTGACTTTTTGCCTGCATCATTAAGAATCTATGCCCTGTCAGAGTATATGTGTACAAATATATAAAAAAGCATGATGATCAACAGACAGGGCAGCCTACCTTTATGCATGAAACCTAAACAAATGTTCATATTCATCTGTTCTAAAGTATTTTGCGAGGAAAAGAGCCGGAATCCTCAAAAGAGTGAATGAGGCCGATGGAATTTCTGAAGTAGCTATTTGTTTGAGAAAGTAAAACTCATAGATTTCTTGAAAAGCGAAACTTATATTAGATAGTATTAGAACTTACATCTATTATTGAAGTAATTGTAAATCAAAACTCCTAAATATTGAATGTACTAAAAATTGATAGAAGAATCACTTAAACGTGCCGCTTCATAAGCTGAGTCATAATGTTAGTCGTAAGCTGATGAACAGTTAACTTTTAAAACAAGCCCTCTGGTTATGTACTTGTTTAAGTTGAGCGTTGTCTAACTCCGCTACGACCCCCTTCTGTCTCATCTACCTACTCCAAGAGAGAAGGTGAGAACTCATCAATCAAAAACTTTTCGTGTAACAAGGAAGTGGCTAGTCCATCTTTGTGTCTTCTTTCTTTCTCTTCTTACTCTTCTCCCATGCTCTCTAGGAACCGCTATTAGTCATAGTGTGACCTCTCCTTTTTATGTTTTTAACTGAAATCTCCGGCCCAGTTTCCAGTTCATAATTTTGTAGATTTGTTTGGCTGATCGGAGAAAAATTGGAGTAAGAGATTAGCCTATTTGTAAAGATCTAAAATAGGTTAATTGGAAATCTATTATAGAGATTACTCATACCCCGAGTTAAAAATTGGAATGTGGAATGTCATGAAGAGATTACTCATAAAATGATGTTATTTAAAAGAAGGGAAATATGGAACACACAATATGTAAAAGAAAATGAAGATTTGATCTCATTTTAAGCTACTTTTTTATTCTAATTTTTTACATGTGGCTGTGTTTAAAAATAATATTTTTAATTGTGTGCATAAAATGACATGACAATTCTATATAGTTTTAATAATTGTTAATGTGACTGGTTTCTAGAGCCTCAAATAGCTCTTTTTATATTGAATATAATAATATAATGAATTTTTTGTATTGAATGATGAAATGCTATTTAATATCCATAAACTTCAATAATAATAAAAATTCACAAACTAGAGAATAAATATTATTAAACTACTTCTAGTCTTATACACCATAATTACATAGATACTGACGAGAGACGTCCAGTGGGTTTGGGAAGACGAAAATGGTGGATCATAGTCTAATCTGGAAATTATACAGCAACAAAATTTTTTTGCCTCTTTTGATAGAGCTAAACTACTGCGAATCAAAAGCATTAAAAAACAGTTTTTGCGCTTTTGTGCTAAAACGCTATTTCTCCTAGGGTTTATTTTGTAAGCCAGCAGAAGTTTTATTAAACCTGAATATATAGACTATAATTTCCGCATTTGTACCAGAATTATGATTTTTCCACAGATCATTACCCAATAATTTTATCTCAACAATCATCCCATATGCACATCGAAAACGGCACTGACACTGCCATTCTTAAGCCTTAATCTAGGGTTTCGAGCTATATCAAGTTTTGAGCTGAAGTAATGATGGCTGAGAAATGGAAGAACTGAAGCTTTATGGCTGAGACATGGAAGAGCTAAAGCTTGATGACATGGAAGAGCTAAAGCTTGATGACATGGAAGAACTAAAGCTTGATGGTTGACGAAAGCTGGTCTTGTTGCTCTTCTTAAGGCTCTCATGAACATCATCATCTTCTTCTTTTTTCTTCTTTCCATTTTTTTTTTCTGTCTCTTAAACTAAAAAGAAGTAGTTTGGAAAATAAGTAGTGGATGTAAAAAAGCAGCAATGGAGACAATTCCATCAATAAAGTGAAACACAAAAAATAATTTTAATTTAGTTTCATTGTTTAACTTCTATTTTGGAACTAATTTGCATATCGTTACATATATGTTCATTTGAAAGAAAGAAAAAAAAAAGCAAAAAGAAGAAAAAGGAATTGTTTATGTCAGTATTTGTGGTTATCGAGGTCATCTGATAGCGACAAGAGTTATAAAAACTTATGTATGTTCCGTGAAGCTTAAGCCTCATGTGGAGGTGGACATGATCACTTTATTTTAAGGTAAAGTCACTGTAGGGATATCTAAACATTAAGTTTGCACTCTATGTGAATTGCGCTTAAATTATTTTTCTGGAGATTCATAACAATTTATATGACATTAACTACAAAATCGTTGTTGCACGGATTATGTGCAGAACGACTATATACGAGTTATGCACATAACAATCTATACAATTATGCATAAAAACATCATCATCATTAGTTTCACACAATTTTTTTTACGATTCAGTTTTTCCATTTCTCTGCTTCCGTAGCTATGCTCTCTTTTTCACCATTTCTCCTCACTTGATGGAGCTATTCTGCCTTTTCCCTCGCAGCTATATCAGGTTTTGAGCTGAAGTAATGATGGCTGAGACATGGAAGAGCTCAAGCTTGATGACATGGAAGAACTGAAGCTTGATGACATAGAAGAATAGAAGCTTGATGACATGGAAGAGCTGAAATTTGATGGTTGACGAAAGTTGGTCTTGTTGCTCTTCTTTATGCTCTCATGAACATCAGCATCTTCTTCGCTTTTTTTTTCTGTCTCCTAACTAAAATAGAAGTAGTTTATAAAATAAGTAGTGAATATAAAAAAAAAAAGCAGCAATGCAAACAATGGAGACAATTTCATCAATAAAGTAAAACACGAAAAATGAATTTTTAATTGACTCTTGTTGCTTAACTTCTATTTTGGCTAAGGCTATGGTCAGTTGGTTTTTTACTTGCACTTCCCCAGCGTCATTGAGCCATTGATGTTCGTAAAGTCACAGATGCTTCTGTTTTTGCAAGCCCAATTTTCTGACTTAGTTTCACTTGCCACATTGGTCCAGTTACCTCCATCAATGATCATACTACAGACTTTGTCTTGAACAACACATCGGGTGTGGAACAAATTCTCACAATGCTCTTTCTCACTATCTTGATTATGGATACTCAAAGTTCTCCTAGCCACAAAAAGCTCCCCTTTAGCCTGATTGGCTTCATATTCGTCAATAGAGGAAGTCGCCTCTGGTGTTATCTCATCCTCAGACTCTATCTCTCCATTAGCCCAGATAATCATCACACATCTGTTGGTAAATTCATTAGCATAATGTCCAATTCCTTTACACTTGAAACATTTAAGATCTCAGGTTCGGGTAGTGGTAGTTAGAGCCTTGCCTTGGTCTTGATTGGCCGTAAATGGTTTTGGTTCCGACTTGGTAGTAGCATACAGTTTGATGTCTCGTTGGTAACTTGGTCAGGTGGAATTATAGCTTGGCCGTGTAGATCCTTTTCTCTTGACTTGTTGCTCTATCAGAATGGCTTTGTGCAGCATCTTCTCTAGTGTTTCATACTGTTGCATCTCCACTCTGTCTTGGATCTCTCTATTCAAGCCTCCTAAGAACCGAGACATGGTTACTTCTCTATCTTCTGAGATGTTCGCTCTCAGCATAAATCTCTAACTCTTGGTAATAGTCTTCTACAGACCGGTTCCCTCGGGTAAGCTTTCTAATCTTGGAGTAGAGGTCACAGAGGTAATGGATTGGTACAAATCGTCTTCTCATTAGTAGCTTCATCTCTGCCCAAGTCTCAACAGGAAACTCTCCATTTTGCATTCGAGAGTCAACTATCTGATCTCACCAACTCAATGCATAATCGTAAAACTCAGTGGTAGCCACTTTTACACTGTTGACATCAGCATAATGTTGGCAATTGAAAACCAGCTCGATCTTCTTTTCTCAGTTTAGATACGCATCAAAATCATTCTTTCCATGGAATGATGGGCTTTTAATCTTAAGGCCTCTTAAGTTTTCTTGCATTGCGTTTCTGCCTTCAGGCGCACGTGTCCTCCTCTGACTTCTACGAGAAAAACTATTGTGGTTGTTATAGTAGTTATCTGTAGTAACAACTCTGTTTTTGTAACACATGTCTCATCCTCTCTCGAGAACGGCGTACCACTAATCATAACGTCTATGTCATGCAAATCTTATTAATAGAATCTTCATTTAATTTCCATAAATCAATAAATAAATAAAAAAATCCAATAAATAAAATTAACCGAAATAACTCAATAAAGTCATAAAAAGAATGTTTTTTTTTTAAATGCGGAAAACTGTAAAAGTCTCAAAACATAGCACCGGTCCGATGAACATCTATTAACTCGTCCGTCTCACCTGAAAAAGGAAGAAAGAGTGGTGAATAAAAGTGGAGTCACTTAGTGAAGCTGGGATGCTAAAACACAGAAAACACAGTTTCAGTCATAGCACTCCAAATATGGTAAAAACAAAAATACTAAAGCAAACACGGCACCTAAAGCCCCCAACCAACAACAAAATCCCCTACGGACGGATCCAGTGACCGCCAGCACCCTCCCACCAGGAGGTCAGCATGGAATAGTGTCCACGACACCGCCTAGTTTGACGATTTATCAATTTAAGGCATCACACAGCAGATCGACTAGGCTGCCCACACTCCCTCTCACACATGGCGTAGATAGTACACAAGTCTGTTTATGTACTCCTGCAATCTCTAATGTCTAACATGCTCGACTTTTGGTATAATATATATATATATATATATATATCTATAACAAACTATTATCATTTTTAACATGCATAATCAATGGGTTTAATCATCTATATTCATTTCTTAAATTTACAAACAAACTACCTAGACTCGATCAGAGAAACAGATTATATATAGTTATAAATCTCATCTCATAAGTCCTAAACGAAAGTATGTAATTATGTGGAAAAGCCACCCTCACATTTGAAATCGGGAAATTGATCCTTAGTTTGAAATCAGCACGAAAAATCGAGTCAGAACGATCTTCGAACTGTAAAAAAGGTTAATTGGATTAACCGGTCAAAGTCAATGGTTAGACCGGTCAATGGTCAAACCAGACCCAAACCCAACCCAACCAGACCCGACCCGGTTACACCACCCAGTTACCCGAACCAGATCCAAACCCAAATCGAATTAAACTAAACCAAAAATCCAATTAACTAAACCGGAATTAAATCTACTAAACCAAAATCAAACGGTTTGATTAAAACCAATTGGCAGAGATCGCATGACGTGATGATGTTGTGGATGGATCTCACGTTCGTGAACCGAACTTGTGTCGGAGCCAGAGGCGGAAAATGACGGAGGTGTTGTGACGATTATGGCAAGGAGGAGAGCACAGTGGTGTTGAGATCGGAGGACAAGAGCAAATCGGAGACAGTGGAGAATAGGTGGCTTGCTCCACAAGCAACGGATGGATCGCGACTTGTTCTCCTCCGGTTGACCCGCGGTGACTTGCGATGACCCAGGTGGGCTCTCCGGTGATGGCTGATGCAGAGGAAGTGACGGTGGTGGCTGAGGAGGACGGTGCGATGAAGCTCCCACACTCGTGATGCGACACGAAGGTGGAGAGGAATGACGGCGGTGGAGAGAAACGTCGGCGGTGGAGAAGAACGATGGCAAATCTCCTCCTCTCTCTCTCTCTCTCTCTCTTTCTTTCTCTCACACTGTGCGGCTAGGGTAACGAAGAGGGAGATATATACAGCCATACAGACATAACCTCTTATGCACACACGATTAAAACGTTGACTGGCCTTTAATGGGCCAAAGAAAAAATTAATTGGGCCAAGGAAGGTGGGTTAGGATCATTACAACTCTTTCCCACTAAGAGGAATTCGCCCTCGAATTCAAGTCTTATCCCGCTAGGCTCTATCCATCCTTAAAAATCACCTCGTAGTGGTTTACCCCCATTTCAGCAAAGTCTTCGATGAGCTCAATTCTCCAAGTACGATTGGTATATCTTGATGAATGACTTAAGCTCCCAAATCTACTGCACTGACTGTCTAAATATGATTAGTCTTCGGCTCGAACACACCCTGAAATGACCAACGATTGTGTAGACCCAGACTTAAGAAACTATGCATAACTCCACTATCCAATAGAGTACAAGCTGCCCTACCTCAACTTAAAACCGACCAAACACAAGTTCTAAGTAGCGATGGTTTCCATCAAAGCAAAAATACTTAAAACAATAAACTCAAATCAACAACCTCAAAATCAACAATGAGTATAAGCAGGGATGCGTATCGGCTTTCTGTTCTTCTCCATTGTGGTCTCCAACAACAAATATTCACGGAGCAATGGCTTGGCGCTTGGGTGGTGACGGAAGTAACCATTGCGCCCTCTACGGGCAATCTCTGGATACGTGACCCTGCTGGCCAGAACTGAAGCAACCTCTCGGTGCAACTGCTGGTGCTGCTGGCGCTGGGATCTGAGTAACAAACCGTACATCCACTGGCTTATACCGACAAGACTTTGCGACATGACCCAACCGCCCTCATGAAAAACACTGCACACAATCTCCGAAATGATGGTGGTGACAACGAGAACAATATGGCAGTAGTCCTGACTGATCTGTCGTCGTCCTCTGTGTCTTTGGAGACTTCCCAGGCTTGGGCTGAGTCGACTTAATGAGTTTCAGCTCCTCTGCTATCCCTGCCTCCTGAATGGCGGCCTTCTCAACCAGGTCTATCAAGCTATGATAATCTCTCACAGATCAGCGGTTGTGAATATGCCTCGCTAACCCTTCATGAACATCCTGATCAAGTCCTCCTCATCAATAGCTCTCGGAACAAATCTGTGGAGACGACTGAACCCCATCTCGTACTCTCTTGGATATGACTCACCAAGACGCTGGATCAGGGGTGTTGAGTGGATGTGACGCAAAAAAACAACAGATTGCTCATGAAGAACAAAAGAGAGAATGTAAATTCTCAAAAAGGAAATTCCAATAAGAAAATGATCTAAAGTTGTTACAAGATCAAACCGAGTACAAATAAATAGAAAATCAAGTCAAAGAAGCTTGATTGTGGTCCAGAAAACTAAGCATAGGTTCTAGCAAAGCATTAATTAAGTTTGGTCAAAATGACCTCTTTGGCTACTCGGTCACTCGACCATGGTCGTTTCCAACGACTTGGATCACGGTTGTGAATGTTGTCTCTGTTGAAGGCTCTCTTTCGCAAGAGAGGTTAAAAAGGATGAACCCCAAGTTGGTCTCGAGCTGATCAGCTGGCACTCGGGTGAGTGTTTCACACGGTAGGTCCACCAATTGGTCGAGAAAGAACGACCCTCGACCAATTCCAATTTCTGAATCGACCAAGGAAATATGGTCACGACTCAAAGCTTCAGAATGCTCTCTTGGTCGAAGTCCTTCTCGGCTGGGTCGAGGAATTATTACTTCTAGTCGAGTTTCCATCCTTTGTTCGCTTCTCGGTCGTGTTGGATCGATATGGAACACAGTCCAGTCGTGGAGCCTCATCCTACGGTCGTTGGGCCTCGTCCTGCGGTCGTTGGGACGCGTCCAACGGTCGATCGTAGGGTCTCCTTGGGCAACCTCCGTCCTGGTTTCCTCAGCTTCTGTCCGCGGGTCGTGATTATGTTCTTGCTCATCGTCCGCGGGTCTGTCCTGGTACATGACCGTATCATCCCCTCCCTGTTGAAAAGAATTTTCCCTCAAATCCGCTTCTTCTGCAAGAAAATGAATTAAGTCAGAAGTATTAAAACTTGAACTAACATTATACTTACGTTGAGGTTCAACTTAATACGCATTATCATTGATTTTTTTGGTAATGGCAAATGGTCCGTCAACTCTGGCATGAGCTTTGATTTCCTCTCGTTTGGGAACCGATCTTTCCTTAGGTAAATCCACATAAGATCCCCTTCCTCAAAGATTTGATCGCACTGGTGCTGATTGGTTTAAACCGCATATTTCTTGGTCCTTTTCTCGATATTTTCCTTTGCCTTCTCATGAATTTTCTTAACTTGTTCAGCTTTCTTTTTCCCATCCAAACTGCCCATTTCACTCAAAGGTCAAGAAATCAAATCCATGGGAGACAAGGGGTTGAACCCGTAAACAATTTCAAATAGTGAGAACTTAGTAGCTGAATGCATAACACTATTGTAAGCAAACTCAACATGAGGCAAACAATCTTCTCAAGTTCCTAAATTCTTTTTCACAACAGCCGTAAGCAAAGTAGACAAGGTTCTATTCATAACTTCTGTCTGACCATCAGTTTGTGGATGACAAGTGGTTGAAAACAAGAGTTTTGTTCCTAACTTAGCCAATATAGTTTTCCAAAAATGACTTAAACACTTGGTGTCTCTATCTGACACTATGGACTTAGGCATGCCATGTAATCGTACCACTTATCTAAAGAACAGTTCAGCAATATACACAACATCATCAGTAGTGTGACAGGGTATGAAATGAGACATCTTAGAGAACCAATCAACAACCACAAATATCGTATCCCTCCCAGATCTAGTTTAAGGTAGTCCTAACACAAAGTCCATTGAAATGTCTGTCCAAGGTTGATCAGGAATAGGTAAGGCAAGATACTTGTGTGTCGATTGTGCTTGGGCCTTTGCATGCTTGCAAACCTCACAACGAGTACATACCTTGATCACATTCTTCTTAAAGCCTAGCCAATAGAAGTGATCCAACAGGGTATTAAAGGTTTTGTCAATGCCAAAATGACCCATCAAGCCACCACCGTGTGCTTCCCTGACCAGCAAATTCCTCAAAAGAACAGTTAGGAATGAATGACCGGTTAGAAAAGAATAAGTATCCATCATTCCTAAAGTACTTTCCTGAGACAAACCTAGAACTAGCATGATACGGTTCCTAAAAGTGTAAGTTTGAAGCATACATTTCCTTAATATGTCCAAAAACTAAGACTTTAGCATCCTTAACTATAACCAAAGCATATTGAAACGCCTCGACCCAATTTTTCCTACCGCGGGTAGTGTCTGGACGACTACCTCGACTAGACTTTAGTCAATTTTTAAATTTTATTCTTTAACGTTATTTTCACATTTCTTGAGAATTCTTAAACCAACATTAAGCATAAATCGAACTTAGATAGATAATCAGGTTACAAGTACAATGATCTGTTTGCCATAAGCTACAAGTTCGGTATAAGCTATTACATTGCCTTAACCATATCTACCCAAATCCACCATCCGTTCCATCCTGCCTTAGTTCTGCGGTCCATCGTCCGCACCTTTTCCTGCATCAACAAATGAGGCGTAAGCATGAAAATGCTTAATGAGAGTGGTTAATCCGTCCCACCGAGCCAAGCAATATAATCGTACAAAGCAATAAATCCAACAGTCTAATATGTGAATCCTACAGACACTTGATCGGTCAATCATCACCTTAACCGGCCATATTCGCGATCCAACCCATCTGCTTGATCATCACGACCTAAGAATGTTTCTGATCAGAACTACCGCGTTAAAGATGAATGACCAAGCAAGCATTTACAATCACAAGTAGAGTATTGAACTACCGGATAAGCAAGCAATAAGAACAATTCCGAGTATATCTAGACTAAGGAAGAATGCAATTACAATCATAATCCTAACCGGGGAACACGCACTCACCTTAGCCTGTCGGTTCTCGATCCCTCGGACACCTCTTGTCGCAGAATTTTCCCACGGAACTGTCGCGTTCACGGCCACACGATCGCGGTCCACACACGTACGGTCGAAAAAGCAGATTAACGAAAGTCACGACCCGATTTGCCTTTTTCTCCAAAGTAAATTGATGGTTTTTCCTTCAATGTTCCTCTTTGAGTTCTCTGAGTTTTCCGGTCACGAAAACTCGTCAAACGGTCGCGGAATCCGTTTTATGTGACGGTTTGGGTAGTTTGCGGTCGTAAAAACCATCCAGAAACCGGCCCGCACGCGTCCTCAACTTCCCCGCGCTCGGACGACGACCTTGCGCGACTTTTAACACACGCGACCTGGTAACCGTTCCCGCCCAAAAATTGAATACGCGGCCTGTTCGACCAAAAACCTTCTCAGTCCACACGAAGCTCATCGGTCCGCGAGTAAGGATGTATGGACCAGTCCACCGATTTATCCGACTCCCAACCAACCCAATCCGGACCTGACCAGCCGTCCCACGGAATCTGCTCAGTCTAAATAACCGTCAGTTTGGCCGAAAATCGCGGACTGAGCTAAACAGCTCGATTCAGCTGGATTGAGCTAGCTTTCGAGCTTAAACTGCTCATCTTGATTTCCACCTTTGACCGACCTAGCCTAGAATGCCGATCACAGGTGTTACAACACTCCCCTCACTTGGCTTAGACTTGTCCTTAAGTCTTCTTCTTCTTTCCCGGATTCCTTTCAAGTTTCTCGAACCACCTAGGGAATTCCACCTTCATCCTCTCCTTAGGTTCCCAAGTAACTTCCTCTTCCCCATCACACTCCCATACGACCTGGAGCATCTTGGTCTTCTTGCGGCCCTCAGCCTTAGTCTTCTTCCCAATAACTCGGATCGGCCTTCCTTATACGGTCAGATTCGGTTTGAGGTCCACTGGTGGTTCAGTCACCTCCTTATGCCGATTAGAAATGCATTTCCTGAGCTGAGATACATGGAAGACGTTATGAAACACATCCATAGATGAAAGCAAATCCAGCCGGTATGCTACCTTCTCGATCCTCTCTAGAATCACATACGGTCCCATGTACCTTGGACTGAGCTTTGCATTCTTGGAAGTCCGATCCTTACCCTTGTATCTCACGGTCTTGAGATAAACCATATCTCTTCCAGAAAACTTGAGCTCCTTTCTATGTTTGTCCGCATAACTCTTCTGTCTATCTTAAGCTTCAGAATCCTGATCCTCTCAGTTGTTTCCTCAACAAAATCTCGGCCAAAGATGCTGTGCTCCCCCACTTAGGTCCAGCATAAGGGTGTTCTACATGGCCGACCATACAACACTTCATAAGGTGACATTCCAATACTAGCTTGATAGCTATTGTTGTACGAGAACTCGGCCAGATGCAAGTACTGATCCCAATCACCCCAATCCAGAACACAAGCTCTTAACAAATCTTCAAGTGTTCTGATCGTCCTCTCAGACTGTCCATCGGTCTGAGGGTGATAAGCCGTGCTCATATGGACCTTTGTCCCCATACACTTCTGCATTGCTCTCCAAAATGCCGATTTGAACTTAGCATCGCGGTCAGACACGATTTATACAGTACCCCATGCAATCTCACGATTTGCTCCACATACAGCTTAACCAACACCGCTGCATTATCTGCTTTGTTGGTTTGAAGGAAATGTGTGGACTTGGTTAGTCTGTCCACGACCACCCATATCGTATATTTGCCATTACAAACCGGCAGTCCAGTCACGAAGTCCATCATGATCATGCCCCACTTCCACTCTGGAATGGGTAAGCTTTGCAACAATCCGCTTGGAACTTGATGCTCGGCCTTAACCATCTGACAGGTTGGACACTTATCCACCCACTTGGCCACGTCCCTCTTCATTCCGACCCAGTGGTACTACCTTTTCAAATCGTGATACATTTTGGTTGCACCAGGATGGATCGAGAAATTAGAGTGATACGCTTCACCCAAAATCTCATCACGCAGTACTTGATTCTCCGGTACACACATTTGGCCGTTCACCAGCATTGTACCATCAGCTGCCATCTGGTACTCTGTCTTATCGTTTTGTACTGCCTTAGGCAGAGATTCATCTGCTCTCTGAGCAATCCGTACCCGGTTAAGCAAGTCTGCTTGTTCCACTGCCTTAAGCCCCAATGGCTCAAGGTCGTCAGACAATGCACAAAGCCTTAGCATACCTAGCATATGGACCAATCCTTCCATATCCATTTCTGAATCCACTGCTACTCTCTTATGGCTCAGTGCATCTGCAATCTGGTTAGCCTTTTCCGGATGGTATTCAATACTCAGATCAAAATCCGCTACAGTTTCCATCCATCTCCTCTGTCTTAAGTTTAACTCTGGTTGAGTGAAGATGTACTTCAGACTCTTATGGTCCGTGAAGACTTGGACCTTAGCCCCATAAAGATAAGACCGCCAGATCTTAAGCGCAAACACTACTGCGGCCATTTCTAGATCATGGGTCGGATAGTTCCCTTCGTGCTTCCTCAACTGTCTTGAAGCATAGGCAATCACCTTACCCTGCTGCATCAGAACACACCCAAGCCCAACTCTGGATGCATCTGTGTAAACCATATAAGGCTCGTCATCCGTAGGCAAAGCCAGCACCGGAGTACTCGTAAGCATCTCCTTAACCCTAGTGAAACACATCTCGCATTCATCAGACCAAATGTACTGAACATCCTTCCCGGTCAATTTGGTCATAGGTTGAGCCATACTCGCAAAGCCTTTAACAAATCGGTGGTAGTACCTAGCCAACCCGAGAAAACTCCTTATCTCTGATGCATTTCTTGGCCTAGGCCATTCCGCAATTGCCTTGATCTTTTCAGGATCCACGGACACCCTTGTCCAAGACCACATGACCCAAGAAACCTATTTCCCTTTGCCAAAAGCTGCACTTACTGAGCTTAGCAAATAACTTATGCTCACGTAGTCTTTCCATGACCGTCTTTAAGTGAGCCTTATGCTCTTCTTCATTCCTTGAGTAGACAAGGATATCATCTATGAAGATGATCATGGATTCATCCAGACAATCTCTGAACACATTGTTCATCATCTTCATGAAAGCCACAGGTGCATTGGTCAATCCGAAGGGCATGGCCACAAACTCGTAATGGGCATACCTTGTCCTGAAGGCTGTCTTTCGAATGTCTTCCTCGGCAATCGGAATCTGATGATAACCCACAGCCAGATCAATCTTCGAAAACCAAGTAGCACCTCGGAGTTGATCTAACAACTCGTTTATCCTTGGAAGAAAGTACTTGTTCTTCACGGTCACTCGGTTCAGTCCGTGATAATCGATGCATAACCTGAAGCTACCATCCTTTTTCTTCACAAACAGAACCGGTGTGCCCCAAGGTGAACTGCTCGGTCGCACAAACCCTTTTTCCATCAACTCGCCTAACTGCTTCTTCAGTTTGGCCATCTCGGTCAGAGCCATCCAATACAGGGCTTTAGAGATGGGAGCAGTGCCAGGCTCAAGCTCGATCGTGAACAGATCAGAACGAGCTGGTGGTAATCCAGTCAATGATTGAAACACATCCTCAAATTCCCTTACCACCAGAATCTCACTTAGCTCAGCCTTTGGCCCATCTTCCACTGTTGTGATCACAGCCAGATACGCCTCACACCCTTTCTTCAGCATCCGTTCTACTTGGATTGCCAAGACAATCAAACTCCCATGGGTCGGTCTAATTCCTTGGTAAACCAGTTTTCCATTCTCGGTATCAAACACCACTCGGCCTCTATGGCATTCCAGAGTTGCCCTGTACTTCCCAAGCCAATCCATTCCGAGTATCACATCGTAATACTTCACCGGGCAAATCATCACGTCAGCTGGCATGTTCACCTGACCAATCATCACAGAGATGCCTCGGACTTGTCCAGAAATATACATGACTTGGCCTCCAGCTGCCTCAACTAACCCAATTTCGTTCTCAGCCCCTTTTTGGAATTCACCAGATCCTATCATGTCCGGATGCCCAAAGCAATGTGATGCACCCGAGTCAAACAGTACATGGGTTGCCACACCGCCCATGTCTAAGGTTCCTACACAACCATTCGGTTCTAAGGACCTAGTTCTTACACGTATCATGCAGTTTCACATAGAAATGCTTAGGGTAAGTAAAAGAACATACCAGTTATCGGACCAGTAGTACTCTGGCTAGCAGAGGAGCCTTCTCCAAGTGTGTACAACACGCGGCATGATGGCCTGCCTCTTTGTAGCCGATTCATGTCCATCACTTGGACGTTTCCCAGACTTCGGAGTTAGCTTCGGGCACTGGTTCTTGTAATGTCCAGCTTCTCCACAGTTGTAGTACAACCGTTCACCAGTGTTCCTCTCCTGTTTCTTAGGTCTCTGATCCTCCTCAGGACAATCACGCATCTTATGCTCCATACTTTCGCATCGGTGACAAGCCCCAGAAGCAGTCCTGCATGCTCCCACATGCATCTTCTTGCAAGTCGGACACACGCTGCGTCCACCAGATGACTTGCCTGGTTGGGGACTCTTCCCAAATTTCTTGTTTTTTCCAACATCTCTTCCAGAGTAACCCGGCGGTCCAGCACCAAACATCTTAGCTTCCACAATGATTCCTTCTTCCTGTTCCACAGCCTTTTCAACCAGCTCGGTAACAGAATCATAGTTGTGGATCTTGCAACGGTTGTTGATGTCCACACGCAAGCCGTGCATGAACATGCGTACCAAAGACTCCTCCCTCTGTGCTTCACGACCAGCATACTTCTTTAGCCGGTTAAATTCAGCTTCATACTCCCTCACGGTCATTAATCCTTGTTCCAGCTTAAGGAACACACCTTCCAGCTTAGCAAACTCCTCGGCTGGAAAGAACTTAGCTCAGAATTTCCCACAGAACATAGACTAAGTGAACTGTCCGCCAGCATCTTGACCCATCAAACCTTGCCACTAAGTGTGTGCATTAGAGTCCAGATAGTGCACTGCAATGTCCTTCTTGTAAGCTTCTGGAAAACGGATGGTGTCAAAGTTCTTCTCCAACCTAGTCAGGCACTGATCTGCTTCAATAGCACTCGATCTACCCGCAAAGAACTTTTTTCCAAGTTTCTGCATGTGATTCATCACTTGAAGGTAAGACGGGTCCTTTTGCACAGGCAACCCGACTTCCGCATGCACCACCGGTTCCACGTTAACCACAGGTGGGGAACATTCACACCAGGAACAACAGTCGGCAATCTCTCCAAGACTTGTGCCAACAGTCCCAACACTGCTTCCAATTCGACTGGGGCCCCAGCAGTCCCAGCCGTAACACCAGTCTCCAGTACAGGTGTGGTACTAGTCGCAATACCGATTGCAGCACCAGTCTCAGTACCAGCTTCATTAACAGCCGCAGTACCAGTTTCGACAGCAGTTGTGGTATCAGTCTCCACACCGGTTACGGTACTAGTACTAGCACCAGCAGCAGCCGCAGCCACCTGACTCGCAGCATTCAGCACATTAGCTGCATACAGAACTTCCTCAGTCACGGCCACATTCCTTGCCGTATCAGTCCCAGATATTTCCACAGTCCCATCAGGATTTCCAGTCACATTTCTGTCGTCCTCTGCCATCTGCGATGACCAGAACATCTTATTAGCTCATTTTATTAGCTAATATCTTTCAATTACAGAAATTACTTACCGCAGAACAAACAACAGATGGAAGGATGGATTTAACCCACTATCCTGTCTATGCTTAAGACTATCCTAGAACTGACCATGCTCTGATACCAAGTTGAAATGCACTGACCCAATTTTTCCTACTGCGGGTAGTGTCTGGACAACTTCCTCGACCAGACTTGAGTCAAGTTTTAAATTTTATTCTTTAACGTTATTTTCAGATTCCTTGAGCATTCTTAAACCAACATTAAACATAAATCGAACTTAGATAGATTATCGAGGTTACAAGTACAATGATCTACAAGTTCGCTATAAGCTATTACATTGCCTTAACCATATCTATCCAAATCCACCATCCGTTCCATCCTGTCTTAGTTCTGCGGTCCATCGTCCACACCTTTTCCTGCATCCACAAAGGAGGTGTAAGCATGATAATGCTTAGTGAGTGCGGTTAATCCGTACCACCGAGCCAAGGAATATAATTGTACAAAGCAATAAATCCAACAGTCTAATATGCGAATCCTACAGAAACTTGATCGGTCAATCATCACCTTAACCGGCAATATTCGCGATCCAACCCATCTGCTTGATCATCACGACCTAAGCATGTTTCTGATCCGAACTACCGCGTTAAAGATGAATGACCAATCGGTTAAACAAGTAGAGTATTGAACTACCGTATAAGCAAGCAATAAGAACAATTCCGAGTGTATTTAGACTAAGGAATAATGCAATTACGATCATAATCCTAACCGGGGAACACACACTTACCTTAGCCTGTCGGTTATCGATCCCTCGGACACCTCTTGTCACAGAATTTTCCCATGGAACTGTCGCGTTCACGGCCACACGATCGCGGTCCACACACGTACGGTCGAAAAAAGCAGGTTAACGAAAGTCACGACCCGATTTGCCTTTTTCTCCAAAGTAAATCGATGGTTTTTCTTTCAATGTTCCTCTTTGACTTCTCTGAATTTTTCGGTCACGAAAACTCGTCAAACGGTTGCGGAATCCGTTTTATGTGACGGTTTCGGTAGTTTGCGGTCCTAAAAACCGTCCAGAAACCGTCCCGCACGCGTCCTCAATTTCCCTACGCTCGGACGACGACCTTGCGCAACTTTTGACACACGCGACCTGGTAACCGTTCCCGCCTAAAAATTGAACACGCGCCTGTTCGACCAAAAACCGTCTTAGTCCACACTAAGCTCATCGGTCCGTGAGTAAGGATGTATGGACCAGTCCACCGATTCATCTGACTCCCGACCATCCCAATCCGGACCTGATCAGCCATCCCGCGGAATCTGCTCAGTCTAAATAACCGTCAGTTTGGCCGAAAATTGCAGACGGAGCTAAACAGCTTGATTCAACTGGATTGAGCTAACTTTCGAGCTTAAACTACTCATCTCGATTTCCACCTTTGACCGACCCAGCCTAGAATGCCGATCACGGGTGTTACACATATCTCCTAGACAAAGCATCAGCAAAAACATTCTTTTTTCCTTTCTTATATTTAGTCACATATGGAAAGGTTTCGATAAACTCAACCCATATGGCATGTCGTTTATTGAGCTTTTATTGTCCTTTCAAATTTTTGTTGTCCCATCTGGTCTGTGTGTACCACGGATTCCTTTGTCCATAGGTAGTGTTGCCAAGTTTGCAAGGCCCTCACCTGCGAACACAGCTCCTTGTTATAAGTGGGATAGTTCATGGTTGCTCCTCCCAACTTCTCGCTAAAGAAAGCAATTGGTCTTCTTTCCTGCATTAACACAACACCAATACCAACTCCTGAAACATCGCATTCAATCTCAAAAGTCTTAGAGAAATCATGCAGAATAAGTAAAGGAGTATAGGTCAACTTTGCTTTGAGTTCTTGAATTGATTCCTCTTGGGCTTGTGCCCATTTTAATCCCATGCTTTTCTTGATAACTTCCATGAGTGGTGCTGCAAAAGTTCTAAAGTCCTTTACAAGCATGCGGTAAAAACCAGCAAGGCCATGAAAGCTTCGGACTTCACCAATGGTTTTAGGAGTATGCCAATCCCGAATGGTCTTCACCTTTTCCTCATCCACTCTGACGCCATCAGCCCCTACAACAAAGCCAAGAAATACAAGATTATCTATAGCAAAGGTGCATTTCTTAAGGTTAGCATAGAGCTGTTCTTTCCTAAGCACTTCTAGAACCGATTTCAAGTGTGATAAGTGCTCTTGCAAACTTTTACTATAGACCAATATATCATCGAAGTAAACAACTACAAAGATGCCTATAAATGATCGAAGTACATAGTTCATCAACCTCATAAAAGTGCTAGGTGCATTAGTAAGCCCAAATGGCATAACTAACAATTCATACGATCCTAGTTTCGTTTTAAAGGCAGTTTTCCACTTATCTCTTTCCTTCATCCTAATCTTGATGTGATCATGGATGGCACCAAGGATGGAGAGCTTGAACCAGAACCAGAAGCTGAGCTTAAGGCCGTGGAAGAGCATGGACCAGAAGGTGTGGAGCTTGAAGCTGAGGACGCTTTGCAAGTACCGGCCGGAGCTATGACCAGGGCGCGGACCAGGCAGCTTTCTCAAGCACTAAGTTCTTTACTTAAGTCTGCCTATGTTCAGTTCAACCTTAAGGAGGATGATGTGCAACACACGACTTTAGTAAGGTTCAAAGAGGATTCAGGAACCCCTTCCTAAAATCAACTTTTTAGTAAGGTTTCATGAAGATTTAGGTGGACCTTCCTAAATGGCGATTCGCATAGCACCCAGGCCACGTGATCACATCAGTTGAAGAGTCAGTCAACATGGAATCAATTCAATCAAGTATTTACTTCATTAATGTATTGTTTTCCGTGTTGTCTTGTCTTATTTTCTGAGACACAAACACTATATATGTATTTCGGAAACCATTGAATGAATAAGAAGTTTAAGTTTGATCATTGCGATTGTCTTGGAGAGTGAATCTCTGTTGTTCCTTGTGAACAAACCCCTGTTGCTTGGTGAGTCATATCCAAACAACAACCCCTCTTCGGTCGTCTAAGTGAGTCATATCTTAGGACTGCTGAGGTTTGGAATATCAAGGGCCTTCCGCATCCCTTGTGCGACCTAACGATCCATTCCTTTGTTCTTGAGAGCTAGTAGCTCAATTGAGTTCAAAGTTTATCCAGACCAACTGCGAAGTGTAATCCGTGGGAGAGGTGATCCTCATATCAAGTGGTATCAGAGCCCACTTTGAAGTTTGGTATCTATTTCGATCCATCATTCTCACCTCTTCATCTTCTTCTTAAAAAATAAAAAAGTTCTTTTCTGTCTATTTGTTCTCTAGGTGAGCCGCCTGATATTAAAAAAAAAAAAAAGAAAGAGAGTACCAGGAGAAATCGGTTTCAAGGGTTGGTTAATCATCCAGAACAAAAAATCTTGCAATCTATCTATCTACCCCTTCATCTACTTTGGTTGTTTGGATAGATTCATTGGGTTTGACAGATTTGTTCTATTGGAACTCTTGAGATTTCACCGAGGGATAAACACCTGTGAGGAAGAGGGTTTTGATTAACTCGTTTGTTTAAGTGCTTGCAGGAAAATCCACAAGGGAGAACCGGCCGTTGAAGAGTTTGGACCGGCCGTTGAAGAGTTTCTGTTTCCTTAACCCGTTTGTTCTTGTTTGTAGGGAAGATGTCCGATCCAAGTAATGATGAACAGGAGGACAACCAGAACGTTGGCCTTTCTAGAATACAAATGAGGGCCTTGATGGGAGAAATGAAAAGAATGATGAGATCAGAACTTGAGGAGATCAACGTTCGACTTGATCGGGTCCAAGAGGAAACCCAAACTAGACCACCACCAGAGGGAGCAACTGGTAGATCACGAACCGCACAAAGGCGTTCCATAGCCAATGAAGAGTTCTATGAACACTCCTCTAGTGATAGCCAAAGAAGGACCAGCCGGCCTAAAGAGACCCGGGGAAGACAAGATGATAACCTAGGTGGCCTTAAGTTGAAAATTCCGTCATTCCATGGTAAAAACGATCCAGATGCTTACCTAGAGTGGGAGAAGAAGATAGAACTGGTCTTTGACTGCCATAACTATTCTGAACTGAAAAAGGTAAGGTTGGCTGCAACTGAGTTCTACGGTTATGCTATTTAACTGGTGGGATCAAATTGTGACCAACAGGAGGAGAACAGGTGAAAGACCCATAGCTACATGGGATGAGATGGTCACTCTCATGAGGAAGCGATTTGTGCCCAGCCACTACAACCGAGACTTGCATCAGAGGCTTAGGAGATTAGTTCAAGGAACTAAGAGCGTTGAGGATTACTTCCAAGAGATGGAGACGCTAATGATCAAAGCAGACGCTGATGAAGATCCGGAGGCTACAATGGCCAGATTTCTAGGAGGACTCAACCGTGACATCCAAGATAGGTTGGAGATGCAAGAGTATGACTGCCTAGAAGAGATGCTACACAAGGCGATCTTGGTTGAGCAGCAGGTTAAGAGAAGGAGTCTACCTAAGTCCACTTACACACCGGTTGCTAAGACTAGCTACCAAGACAAGGGTAAAGCTCTAACCAAACTTATATCCGATTTTAAAACTAATCCATCTTCTAGTAGTGTCAAGAAAAAGGTGGAATCTCCTACTGCACGAGCCAGTGATATGAGGTTCTTCAAATGCCAGGGGCTTGGACACTATGCTAAGGAAGGCACCAACAAGAGGGTCATGATTGTTCTGGAAAACGGTGACATAGAATCTGAGGACGAGAAGCCGCAAACAGATTCTGAGGAAGAGCAAATAGATTATCCTGCTCACGGGGAACTTTTGGTTACTAGGAGAACCTTGATTGCACAACTCAAACCCAAGGAGCATGAGCAGAGAGAAAACCTCTTTCACACTAGATGATATGTCAATGACAAAGTATGTAGCCTGATCGTGGATGGAGGCAGTTGTACCAACGTGGCTAGGGAGAAAATGGTTAAGAAACTCGGCTTGAGTATGAGGAAACACCCTCGGCCATACTCTCTTCAGTGGCTTAATGAAACATGAGAGATGAAGGTAAGCAACCAAGTCCTAGTTCCAATCACCATTGGAAGATACAAGGATGAGATCCTTTGCGACGTTCTACATATGGAGGCCGGTCACATTCTTTTAGGAAGGCCTTGGCAATATGACAAAAGAGCCATACATGATGGGTACACAAACCGTCACACCTTTGAACACCAAGGGAAGAAGATTATGTTGGCACCACTGTCACCTCAAGAGGTACATCAGGATCAAAAGCTTTTAAATGAAAGAAGAGAACAAGCCAAGAGAGATCAAGAATCCAAATCATCCAAGGAAAGAGATTCCAAGCAAGTAAGGCATTCTAATTTCTTTGCTAAAACTAGTGAGATCAAGAAAGCTTTGTTTTCTGATCAACCAATGCTTTTGCTAGTTTTTAAAGAAACACTAATGTCTTCTTCTAACAATGCACTGGAGCTTCCAAGTGAGTTTGAATCTCTTTTGCAAGGTTTTAGGGATGTGTTTCCGGATGAAAACCTGAATGGTCTACCTCCAATCAGAGGCATTGAGCACCAGATTGATTTCATACCAGGCGCTTATCTTCCAAACAGACCAGCATACAGGACCAATCTTGTTGAAACTAAAGAGCTGCAAAAACAAATCAATGAGCTCATGGAGAAAGGATACGTCAGAGAAAGCATGAGTCCATACACAGTTCCAGTTCTCCTTGTGCCCAAGAAAGATGGCAGTTGGCGTATGTGTGTGGATTGTAGAGCAATCAACAACATCACAGTTAGGTACAGACATCCCATCCCTAGATTAGATGATATGTTGGATGAACTTCATGGATCATGCATTTTTTCTAAAATTGATTTGAAAAGTGGATATCATCAAATTAGGATGAAGGAAGGGGATGAATGGAAAACAGCTTTCAAAACTAAGCTAGGTTTGTACGAATGGTTAGTTATGCATTTTGGTTTAACCAATGCACCTAGTACTTTCATGAGATTGTTGAATCATGTCCTGAGAGCTTTTGTAGGAGTATTTGTTGTAGTGTACTTTGATGACATACTTGTTCACAGCAAAACACTTAGTGAGCACATTGATCATCTAGAATCGATTTTAGAAGTGCTTAAGAAGGAAAAGCTCTATGCTAACTTGAAGAAATGCACTTTTGGGACAGATAATCTCGTGTTTTTGGGTTTTGTTTTGAGTTCAGATGGCATTAAAGTGGTTGAGGAAAAGGTTAAAGCTATTAGAGAATGGCCAAGTCCGAAAACCGTAGGAGAGGTCAGAAGCTTTCATGCCCTTGCAGGATTCTACAGAAGGTTTGTGAAGGAATTCAGCACAATAGCAGCCCCTCTTACAGAAGTCATCAAGAAGAATGTGGGATTCAAGTGGGAGCAAGCACAAGAAGACTCATTTCAGACATTGAAAGGGAAGCTTACGAATGCACCTCTTCTTGTTTTGCCTGATTTCTTGAAAACTTTTGAGATTGAGTGTGTTGCCTCAGGAGTTGGAATTGGTGCTGTCTTGATGCAGGATAGGAAACCGATTGCTTACTTCAGTGAGAAGCTAGGAGGAGCCACCCTCAATTACCCAACATATGACAAGGAGCTCTATGCACTGGTGAGAGATTTGCAAACTTGGCAACATTATCTTTGGCCTAAGGAGTTTGTAGTGCACACAGATCATGAGACTCTCAAGCACTGGAAATGACAGCACAAGCTCAACAAAAGACATGCCAGATGGATTGAATTCATTGAAACCTTTCCCTATGTCATTCAGTACAAGAAAGGTAAAGAAAATGTTGTGGCTAATGTTTTGTCTCGAAGGTATGTGCTCATCTCTACTCTAGATGCTAAGTTTCTCGGATTTGAGCGAGTTAGGAGTTATATGAGTCTGATCTAGACTTCAAAGAACCATTTCTTGCTTGTTCTAGAGCCGCAAGTGGCAAGTTCTATAGGAATGATGGTTACTTGTTTTATGCAAATCGCTTATGCATTCCTAACTGTTTTTTGAGAGAGTTACTTGTAAGGGAAGCTCATGGAGGAGGATTGATGGAAAATTTTGGGATAGCAAAGACACTGAAGGTAGTGTAAGAACATTTCTATTGGCCGCATTTGCAAATGGATGTTGAAAGAATCTGTGGCAGGTGTGTGACTTGTAAACACTCTAAGTCCAAAGTGCAGCCTAATGGTATGTATACTCCCTTGCCTATTCCTACTCATCCGTGGAATGACATATCTATGGATTTTGTGCTTGGGTTGCCTAGAACTAGGACAGGAAAGGACTCTATCTTTGTGGTTGTAGATAGATTTTCTAAGATGGCTCATTTTATTCCATGTCATAAGACTGATGATGCATTGCACGTAGCTGATTTGTTCTTTAGAGAGATCATTCGTTTGCATGGCATGCCTAGAACAATTGTTTCTGATAGGGACACTAAGTTCTGGAGTTACTTCTGGAAAACTATTTGGTCTAAGTTAGGAACTAAGCTGTTGTTTTCAACTACTTGTCACCCAAAAACTGATGGACAAACAGAAGTAGTCAATAGGACTTTGTCAACTTTGTTGAGGGCTGTCATTAAAAAGAACCTTAGAACTTGGGAAGAGTGCCTACCACATTTTGAGTTTGCATACAATCATGCAGTTCATTCGGCTACTGAGTACTCTCCCTTTGAGATTGTTTATGGTTTCAATCCTTTGTCTCATTTGGATCTAATCTCTTTGCCTTTGAGTGAAAGAACTAGTTTAGATGGCGAGAAGAAAGCTAAACTTGTTAAACAGATCCATGAAAAAGCAAGGATCAACATTGAGGAGAAGACTAAGCAGTATGCTAAGAAAGCCAACAAGGGCCGACGCGAGCTAGTCTTTGATGTTGGAGATCAAGTTTGGGTTTACTTGAGAAAGGACCGATTTCCGGCTGAAAGGAAGTCCAAACTTATGCCTAGGGTTGATGGACCATTCAAGATAGTCAAGCGGATCAACAACAATGCATATCAAGTTGATTTGCAAGGTAAGCATCAAGTCAGTTCAAGCTTTAATGTTTCTGACTTAATTCCTTTTGTGGCAGATGATCAAGATTTGAGGTCAAATCCTTTTCAACCGGGAGGGGATGATGTGATCATGGATGGCACCAAGGATGGAGAGCTTGAACCAGAACCAGAAGCTGAGCTTAAGGCCGTGGAAGAGCATGGACCAGAAGGTGTGGAGCTTGAAGCTGAGAACGCTTTGCAAGTACCGGCCGGAGCTATGACCAGGGCGCGGACCAGGCAGCTTTCTCCAGCACTAAGTTCTTTACTTAAGTCTGCCAATGTTAAGTTCAACCTTAAGGAGGAAGATGTGCAACACATGACTTTAGTAAGGTTCAAAGAGGATTCAGGAACCCCTTCCTAAAATCAACTTTTTAGTAAGGTTTCATGAAGATTTAGGTGGACCTTCCTAAATGGCGATTCGCATAGCACCCAGGCCACGTGATCACATCAGTTGAAGAGTCAGTCAACATGGAATCAATTTAATCAAGTCTTTTCTTCATTAATGTATTTTTTTCCGTGTTGTCTTGTCTTATTTTCTGAAACACAAACACTATATATGTATTTCGGAAACCATTGAATGAATAAGAAGTTTAAGTTTGATCATTGCGATTGTCTTGGAGAGTGAATCTCTGTTGTTCCTTGTGAACATACCCATGTTGCTTGGTGAGTCATATCCAAACAACAACCCCTCTTCGGTCATCTAAGTGAGTCATATCTTAGGACCGCTGAGGTTTGGAATATCAAGGGCCTTCCGCATCCCTTGTGCGACCTAACGATCCATTCCTTTGTTCTTGAGAGCTAGTAGCTCAATTGAGTTCAAAGTTTATCCAGACCAACTTCGAAGTGTAATCCGTGGGAGAGGTGATCCTCGTATCAAATCTGATGGTATCCACTCTTCAAATCTATTTTAGAAAATACACTGGAACCATAGAGTTCTTCAAGCATATCATCAAGACGAGGGATAGGATGTCTATACTTAACTGTTATTTGGTTGATTGCCCGGCAGTCAACAGACATCCACCAGCTTCCATCTTTCTTGTGCACCAAGAGAATAGGTACGGCACAAGGGCTCATGCTCTCACAAATGTATCCTTTTTCCATGAGTTCACCGATCTGTTTTCGCAGCTCCTTGGTTTCCACAGGGTTGGTTCGATAAGCTGGTCGGTTTGGTAACGAGGTTCCCGGCACAAAATCAATATGGTGCTGAATACCGCGTATGGGAGGCAATCCACTCGGATTTTCTTCTAGAAACTCATCGCCAAAGTCCTGCAATAGTTTTTGAGTTCACTCGGAAGTTCCGGTGTTTGATCAGACTTAGTCATTAGTGTTTCTTTAAACAAAGGAAGAATCACGGGTTGTTGAGAACAAAGAGTTTTTCTTACCTGGCTTGCCTTGACATAGAAGTTAGACTTCTTACCTTTAGCCTCGGTATTGGTCTGATCTTAATTGCGGCTTTCCTTGAGCTGAAGTTGGTCTTGATGAACTTCGTGGGGAGTTAGAGGCGCAAGTGTAATCTTCTTGCGTTGATGCTCGAACGAATGGCGGTTGGAGAAGCCATCGTGCATCACTCGCTTGTCATACTGCCATGGTCGTCCAAGAAGTATATGGTTGGCGTCCATAGGCAGCAAACCACAAAGGATGTTGTCCTCATAACGGCCATTGGCAAGAGTCACTTCTACCTGTTCTTTGACTTGCATCTCGCTAACATCATTCAACCACTCCAGCTTGTATGGTCGTGGATGCTTCTGGATTTCCAAGCCTAATATCCTGAGAAGAGACTCACTGGCCACATTAGTACAGCTCCCACCATCGATAATTAAACTACATTCTTTGTCTTGTATAAGGCATTGGTGTGAAAGAGGTTTTCTCGCTGAGCTCGGTCATCGATCTTCGTTTGGACATTCAAATCTCTTCTGGCCACTAGCAACTTCCCTTTAGCCGGCAAGTCTAAGTCTTCCTCCTTTTCCTCTTCCTCATCAAACTCTGGGCCGATGTCCTCCTGGTCAATTTCTGACTCGATCTCTCTATTGTCTCGTAGGATCATTACTCGGTTGTTTGGGCACTTGTTGGCATAGTGGCCTAATCCATGACACTTAAAGCACTTGATTTCTCTAGCTCGGTTTGGAGTTGTTTCCTGCTTTGGCTTGTTAACAACAGCAACCAGGTTAGTTTTAAATTCAGTATTCATTCGGAAAGGAGCCTTACCCTTATCATGTTGATTGGTTTTTGAAAAGGTTTGGTAGGAGGGCCGCATGAAGCTCTTTCTCTTCACTTGCTGTTACACTAGAATGGCCTTGTGCAACATCTCAGACAAACTGTCATGCTCTTGCAGCTCCATGCGATCATGGATCTCACGGTTGAGTCCACTGAGGAATCGTGCCATAGTAGCTTCAGGATCCTCATCAACATCGACTTTCAGCATCAAGATCTCCATTTCCTGAAAATAATCGTCAACACACTTTGTTCCTTGCGTTAGTCGTCTTAGCTTCTGATGAAGTTCTCTCAAGTAATGACTGAGCACAAATCGCTTCCTCATGAGGGTGAGAAGCTCATCCCAATCCGCCAATGGCTCGTCTCCTTGCCTCCTCCTATTTTTCACAAGTTGGTCCCACCAGTTTAGTGCATAACCATAAAACTCAGTGGCAACTAGACTTACCTTTTTACAGTCTGAGAAGTTTTGACAATCAAAGACATGTTCAATCTTCCTTTCTTACTCAAGAAAGGCATCTGGATCATTTTTGCCATGGAATGAAGGAATTTTGAGCTTCAATCCGCCAAGACTGTCGTCCAAACATCTGGCCTCTTTAGTAAAAGGATTATTAGCTTCTCTCCCACATATTGGTTGTCTCCTAGCGGGTCTCCTTTGGCTATGTTCGGAAAAAGATCCACCATCATCCTCTTGATCCGTCCTGACCTGAGTTCTGGTCCTCCTTTTAGGTGGCTGCCTGTCTAGTTTGTTGATCCAGTTGGATCCTATCAAGCCGTGCATGCAAGTCATCTATACATGTGGTCATAAAACGGTTAAGCTCACTAGTTAGTGCCCTCATTTGAATACTAGATATTCCAGCACAAACTCCTTCCTCTTGTTCTTCTATGCTTGCCCTGAAACTTACTTATATCAAACAAGTTAGAAGATAACAACTCTCTCTCTCACAAACTCGGTTTTCCTCACAAGTGTTTCGCTCAACAAAACTTCACTACCCACATCACCCAAAGAAAGATATAAAGTTAAGAGTTTATTTCTTTTTGGAATCCGACTTAACCACCTCCGGGCCAGCTTCTCCTCAGCCAACTAGATTTCTCTTCAGCCACCCCAACCGGTTTTCTCTTCAGTTAATAATACTACTCTTTTTTAAAAAAATATTATCAATACATTAACAGGGGTAAAATAGTGGCCCAGATTCTAGATAGATAGAGAGAATAAGTGTTTCGGAATTTATAGATGATGAGAAGATGGTTATACCCTTTCAAGTGTGCTCTGATACCACTTGATACAAACTTTCCCAATAATGGCACTTGAATGAACCAAGAAGTGGATGAACACTTCAAGGAGCTGGGTGGATCGATTTGGACCGTCAGAAGATGCGGAAGTCTCCTGGTATTCCAATCCCTTGGCCAACCTTGGATATGACTCACCAAGACGCTGGATTAGGGGGTGTTGAGTGGATGCGACACACCAAACAACAGATTGCTCACGAAGAACAAAAGAGAGAATGTTAATTCTCGAAAAGGAATTTCCAATAAGAAAATGATCTAAAGTTATTACAAGATCAAACCTTATACAAATAAATAGAAAATCAAGTCAAAGAAACTTGATTGTGGTCCAGAAAGCTAAGCATAGGTTCTAGCAAAGCATTAATTAAGTTTGGTCAAAATGACCTCTTCAGCTACTTGGTCACTCGACCATGGTCTCCAACGACTTGGATCACAGTCGTGAAGGCTGTCTTGGTTAAAGGATCTCGGTCGCAAGAGAGGTTAAGAATGATGAACCCCAAGTTGGTCCTGAGTTGATCAGCTTACACTCGGGTGAGTGTTCCACACGGTAGGTCCACCAACTGGTCAAGAAAGAACGACCCTCGGTCAATTCCAAGGTCTGAATGGACCAAGAAAATATGGTCACGACCCAAAGCTTCAGAATGCCCTCTTGGTTAAAGTCCATCTCGGCTGGGTCGAGGAATTCTCACTTCCGGTCGAGTTTCCATCCTTAGTTTGCTTCCCGATCGTGTTGGATCGATACAGAACACAGTCCGGTCGTGGAGCCTCGTCCTGCGGTCGTTGGGCCTCGTCCTACGGTCGTTGGGACTCTTCTGGCGGTCGATCGTAGGGCCTCCTTGGGCAACCTCCGTCCTGGTTTCCTTAGCTTCCGTCCGCGGGTCGTAATTACGTTCCTGCTCATCGTCTGCGGGTCCGTCCTGGTCCATGATCGTATCAATGTGCCTCGAAACTGGTCCAAACCTATGTCCCGCATCTGTCTCATCAACTCCCAGTACGTGGGTCCCTGTCAAACTCTGGCAGGTGCTGGCGGTGGCAGAAGATCAACACCATGTGGTGCATGCTGCTCTCCGTACCTCTCACGGTACCTCCTCAACTACTCCATCAACGCGGCATGATAATTGACTGGCTCTGCTCCCAGAGCATTAATCGGTGGTGCCTGAGGGCCGGCGATGGCTAGCTCTACCTGAAGAGAAAACTGGCGTGCAACTTCCTGAGCAGCTTCCTGTGTTGCTGCCCGAGCAGTCTCCTGGACAACCTGCTGCACTGCCTCCTGAGCAGCTTGCCTGGCTGCCTCCTGTGCAATCTTCCTGACTGCATCCTCATTGACTTGTTAGACGACGATCCGATTAACATTAACCTGATTGCCTACAGTCTGGCTATTCTGCACTGTTTCCTCACAGTTATTGGACCTAACTTAGGGGCGACCTCTCTTCTGTGGCATCTTAAATGAAGGAAAAAAGTATCGATTAAACTTCTATAGGAACTAAGACTAACGAATAATAGACCAAAACCAGACATATTGGGAGCTACTATTATTTTGTTTTAAAATCCCCCGTCCCAGAAAAATTGAAAACCGTTAAAAACCGAATTCGCAAAAGTTTTCTTTACTACCGTCTCCCGGGTCAGAATGGAGGCGACAAACCGGCTCCGATACCAAAATGTAACACCCGTCTCATCCTCTCTCGGGAACGACGTGCCACTAATCATAGTGTTTATCTCATGGAAATCTTATTAATAATATCTCCACATAATTTCCACAAATCAATAAATCCGACCAATCTAATAAATGAAATTAACAAAAATAATTCAATAGAGTCGTAAAAAGAATGTCTTTTTAATGCGAAAAACCATAAAGTCACAAAACGTAGCATCCGGTCCGATGAACATCTATTTACTCATCCGTCTCACCTTAAAAAAAAAAAAAATGGGGTGAGTAACAGGGGAGTCACTCAATAAGGTTGGGATGCTAAACACACAGAAAACGCAGTTTCAGTCATAACACTCCAAATATGGTAAAAAAAACTAAATATGAACAAACACGGCACCTAAAGCACCCAAACAACAACCAAATCTCCTATGGACGGATCTAGTGATTGCCGGCACCCTCCCACCAGGAGGTCAGCATGGAATAGTGTCCCATGGCACCGCTGGGTTTGACGATTTATCGATCTTAAGGCACTGGACAGTAGATCGACTAGGCTGCCGGCACCCCCTCCCACACAAGGCGTAGATAGTACAAAAGTCCTTCTCTGTACTCCCGCAATCTCTAACATCTAACATCTATATATATATATATATTTAACTATCTATAACAAACAATTATCATCTTTAACATGTACAATCAATGGGTTTAATCATCTATATTCCTATCTTTAATTTACAAAAAAAACTACCTAGACTCTATCAGAGATTCAGATCATATATAGTTCTAAATCCAATCTCAGAAGTCTTAGACGAATGTACAGAATTTTGTGGAAAAGCTACCCTTACCTTTGAAATTGGGAATTTGGGTTTCTGGACTCTGAATGCTTAAACTGATGCTAAATCTGAAATCAGCACGAAAAATAGAGACACAACGGTCTTCGAACGGTGAAAAACGGTTAATTGGACAAACCTGTCAAAGTCAACGGTCAAACCGGATTCAAACCGAACCAGACCCGACCCGCCGGATCCAAACCCAAACCAAATTAAACTAAACCAAAAATCCAATTAACTAAACAAGAATTAAATATACTAAACCAAAATCAAACAGTTAGATTAAAACCAAACGGAGACGGTGGCGGTAAACTATAGCGCGTAGACGACACGTGTGAGGAGTCTGACGATGATTGCGGGTGTGTCCTGCAGTGGTTTGGGGCGATTTTGGTGGCTACGGACTACTCTCGACGTCTTGAATCCGATGGTTGCCTTCTATTTGCGAGATTCCAAACGGTTAGAAAGTTATAGAGGTTTTACTGAACGACATTAGCATAAAACTACCAAAAACTAGTTTCCAGGATTACCTCTGACTCGGGTTCGGTGACACACTGATAGGTCCACGGGGTGGCTGCGAGAAATTACCTTTATCATTTTCCGATGAATTGATTTTGGCAGAGTTTCGCTTCGATAAAGCTTTTTGTAGAAAAATAAAAGGGGAGATGAGGCTTTTTAAAGGAGCAACTAGGGTTTCTTCCATAAATTAAATTAGGTCCCGCTGTGTCTGGTTTTGGGTCATTACAATTCTACCCCACTAACGAGGAATTCGTCCTCGAATTCAAGTGCTGACCCGCCTAACTGATTTCATCCTTAAAATCACCTCGTAATGGTTTACCTACATCTCTGCAAAGTCTTCGATGAGCTCACTTCTCCGAGTATGACTGGTACATCTCGATGAATTACTGAAGCTCCAAATCTACTGCACTGGCTGTCTGAATCTGATTACTCTTCGGCTCGAACGCTCCGTGAAGTGGCCAACGCTTAACTAGACCCGAACTTACCAAGTATGCGTAACTCCTATATCAAATAGGATACAAACTGCCCCACCCCAAACTAAAACTGACCAAACACAAGTACTAACTAGATATGGTTTCCACAAAAGCAAAATACTCAAGACAACAAACTCAAATCCACAACCTCAAAAAATAATAATGAATATATGTTCAGCTCCCTCATGGTCTCCAACAACAAATACACGCGGGGCAATGGCTTGGCGTTTGGATGGTGGAGGAAATAACCCATGCACCCACTGCGAGTAGTCTCTGGATATGTGACCCTGCTGACCACAACTGAAACAATCCCTCGATGCAACTGCTGGTGCTGTAATCTGAGAAACAGTACATCCACTGGCTTTGACCGACAAGACTTTGCGACATGACCCAACCACCCACATGAAAAACACTGCAAGCAATCTCCAAAATGATGATGGTGACAACGAGAACAATATGGCAGTAGTCCTGACTGATCCGTCGTCCTCCTCTGAGTCTATAGGGCGTTCTCAGGCTTGGGTTGAGTCAACTTAAGGAGTTTCTACTCCTCATCTATCCCTACCTTTTGAATAGTGGCTTTCTCAACCAAATGGATCAGGCTGGTATAGTCTCGCACAGCACAGCGGTTGCGAATATTCACTCGCAGACCATTCAGGAACCTCCTGATCAAGTCATACTCGTCTAAGATACCCCCAACAAATCTGTGCAGACAACTGAATTCTCGCTTCCACTCCCTGACACTCATAGTGCCCTGAGAAAGCTACTCAAAGGCATTTGCATTCATATGTCTGACTTCTCGAGGAGAACTTCTTGCTGAACTCCCTCTGAAAATGCTCAAATGTTAGTGCATACTGACCGCGACTACCTTCAACAACTCCATCCCACCAGTGTAGAGCGTCATCTCTCAGATACTGAGTAGCCAACTCCAGTCGGAACTCTTCTGCACACCTTATACCATCTAGGTTGCAGTTCAGCATCTTCCTCCAACTGTCTGTGGCAGCAGCATCCACATCTCCAATAAATTGATTCAAACCTATCTCCCAAACCTGTTTCATCAACTCCCAATATGTGGGTCCCTCTCTGACACTGGCCGGTGGCGGTGGTGGCAGAAAATCTACTCCATGAGCATTACTGCTGGTGCCAGTGGTAGTGCATGTGGAGCAGCAGCAGCTGCTTACTCTACCTGAAGAGCGAACTGGCGAGCGATCTCCTGAGCAGCTACCCGAGCAGCCTCCTGCGTAGCTATCCAAGCAGTCTCCTGGGCAATGCGCTGCACTGACTCCTGAGCAGCTTGCCTAACTGCCTCATGTGTAATCCGTCTGATTGTCCTCATTGACTTGCTGAATCACCGTCTGATTAACGTCAATGTGATTACCTGCTGTCTGGCTATTTTGCAATGTTTCCTCACAATTATTGGCCCTGACTAAGAGGCGGCCTCTTTTTTAGTGGCATCTGGAAAAAAAAAAATTTGATTAAACTTCTGCTGAAACTGAGACAAACGAATAATAAATCACTACCAGGCAGAATGGGTGCTATTATACTTTTTTCTTAAAATCATTCAGTCCCAGAAAATTTTGAAAACCGTTGAAAACTGAATTTGCAACCGGGTCAAAACCGGGACGACAAACCCGCTCTGATACCAAAATATAACACTCATCTCATCCTCTCTCTAGAATAGCGTGCCACTAACCATAACGTCTATCTCAAGCAAATCTAATTAATAAAATCTTCACTTAATTTTCATAAATCAATAAATCCAACAAAACCAATAAATGAAATTAACTAAAGTAACTCAACAAGGTCGTTAAAAGAATGTTTTAAAAAAATACAGAAAACCGTAAAAGTCCCAAAACGTAACACTCGATCGTCATAGCATAAATTTACTCGTTCGTCTCACCTGAAAAGGGAAGAAAATGGTGAGTTATAGGGGAGTCACTCAGTGAGGTAAATGATGTTAATTACGGAAAACGCAATTGGTCATAGCACTCCAAACACGGAAAACACACTAAATATGAGTAACCACGGCACCTAAAGCACCCAAACAGCAACCAAATGGTTATAAAGACGGATCCAATGACCGTCGGCACCCTCCCACCAGGAGTTCAGCATGGAATAAGTGTCCACTGACACCACCGGGTTTGACAATTTATAGATCTTAAGGCGCCGGACAGCAGATCGACTAGGCTGCAAGACCCCCTCTCACACAAGGCGTAGATAGTACAGAAGTCCGTCTCTGTATACCCGCAATCTCTAACCTCTAATATGTTCGACTACTTATATAATATATAAATGTACTATTATATTTAAATATATATATATATATATAGCAAATAATAATCATTTTTTTAATATGCGCAATCAAAGGGTTGAATCTTCTATATCCCTATATCAAATTTAATAATAAAAACTACCTAGACTCGATCAGCGAAAACATGTCACATTTAGTACTCGATTCCATCTACAACGTCCTAGACGAAAGTACAGAATTCTACGGAAAGCCCTCACATTAGCAAAACGGAGGTTAACTGTGGCTTCTGAACTCCGGATGCTAAAACGGATGATATCTGAAATCAGCACGAAAAATCAAGTGAGAACGACCTTTGTACGACGAAAAATGGATAAAAGGTCAACTGGTCAAAGTCAACGGTCAAACTGGTCAAACTGGTCAACAGTCAAACCGGACCTGACCCGACCCGATAACCCGACCGGGTTAACCCAGTGAGTCACGAAGTCAACTCGGCGACGGCGACGACATACCGGAGACGGCGACGACTTACCGGAGACGGCGACGACTTACCGGAGACGGCAACGACTTACCGGCGGCGGCGGTGGTCAACGGTGGGGCGTGGACGACATGCGTGAGGCTTCCGACGGCGATTGCGGGCGCATCTGGAGGCAGTTCTGGGCAATCTTTGTGGTTAAGGACTCGTCTCAACATCCAGAATCCGATGGTGGTCTTATATTTTTGAGATTCCAAACGGTTAGAAAGTTATAGAGGTTTTACTAAACGACATTAACAAAAACTACAGAAAATTGGTTTCCGAGATTACCTTTGACTTGGGGTTGGTGGCACACTGATATATCCACACAGTGGCTGCGAGAAGTCGCCTCTAACACCCTCTAACGAATTGATTTTGGTAGAGCTTCGCTTCGATGAAATTTTTTGTAGAAAAATAAAAGGAGAGAAGAGGCTATTTAAAGGAGTAACTAAGGTTTCCTCCATAAATTTAATTGGGCCCCGCTGGACCTGGTTTTGGGTCTTTACAGCGTTGTTACTGGTCTCCTCTTGCTCAGTAGACATCCTGAAAAGAAATTCACAAAGCACAATACCAGTAAACAGTTCTAAGTAATCGACCAATGGTTCAATCACTAAACTCCTAAACAGAACACAATCAAATAACAGAATAAATCATATGTTTTTATTAAAGATGATCAGCCAAATTTTAAGTTCAGATGATCAGGGTCAATGAAGTGATTGAAATGATGAATTGAACTGTTGTAATAATAGAACTTAAGCAAACTATCACACGGATGGCTGTAATCAAAGATCGGATCAAAATGTTTTCAGAAAATGAACAGCCAATAAATTTTTTGACTTGACAGCGGTTGACCTACTGATTTTAAACCTGAGTGAGACAATCTAGTGATCTTATGCTGGCAATGACTTGGTTTGATGGTAACAACAAATGAATGCAAACGATAATGGATTGATGCACACGGATGAATATATATGATGAAATGATGAAAAAGCGATTAAGAAACTCAACTTCAGAGCTTGCTCTGATAGCACTTAATGAGATCCTCCCTATATCCACACTCTTAAGTTGAGAATTGGATAGATTGATGGCTGAGAAGGCGTGATGATAGTTGAAGATCTGATGATCGAATGGTTTGATTCACAAAATTGCGAAATAGTTTATGAAACCGATTTGATAACTTTGGATATAACACACTAAAACGATCAAGGATTTAGCTGGATATTACACACTAACTAGAATGATCCTGCTTGCAAAAGATATTTTAGTAAGAAGTTGGATAGTCTTATTCAAGGTTTGTGATCGAGAATATAAAGGAGAAGATAAGATGTATTGAAAATGAACTAGTCTTGGAACAAGCTCGGAGACTAGATCAAGAATAACTCACAAAGATGAAATTCAAATTTGAAAATTAAAATTGATCACGCGGTTTCCATGGGTATACTTCTAAGTCTTTAAACCGGCTTTAGGCAGGCCTTCCAAACACTGAGCATTGACTTCCTAAACTTGATTCCACGAGAAGGCTTCCTAAATCCGAACAATTGTTTTCCTCAATTTGGTCTTGATCAATGAATGGATGATGTAAAGTGTTGCACAAGCCTCATAAAAACCTTCTTTGGAAAACCCAATGGGACAAAACCAAAGGAAGGGAGAAAGAGCACTTGAAGCAACACCTCTTCATTCATTGATGCACTTGAGCTTGCAACACAATCAAAGTGATGTTGATCGTGTCTTCTTCAACCCTACTCAAGCGTCTTAGTATTCCTCGAATGGCTTGGTTGAATCGTTTAGCTCTAGATCGAGTCAGGGGTCCCTTTGGCACCTCTAACATGTCTTCAGCTCCTTGAGAATATTCAGCTTCCACCTTTGGTTCAAGCTTCTTGTCCTTGTTGCCACTCATGAACATATATCATCACAGGAGGGATCTCTCGGCAGAGAAGATATGTGCGTTCCTCGGAAGGGATGAGAGATAAAGAAGGGTCAATTGAGTTTAATTAGATTAGAAGTTTGAGTTTGAGATCGAAGGAACGAAGAATTTGGTTTTGGGGTATAGGAACATGTCGAGTGCTATCAGGTGGGTTGTGTTGGTTGGGTTTGTAAATTTGATGATTTATTTGCCTGGTTTTTTATTTAAGAAAAAATTAATACAAAAATTATTATTATTATTAGAAAATTTGTAAATGTGAGTCTTTCTTCATAGAGATTGGCTTTTCAGTCATTGATCCACAATTCACAGTTGAATAAGAAAGATTTCAAATTTGGCTTACCTTTGTTGTTTAAAAATCGTGAGGAAGATGAAGAAGATGGACGGAGGACGGAGGAGGAAAGAGACACGAGAGAGAGACGGAGACGGAGGTAAAAAAGGATGAGGAGGAAAGAGAGATGAAGAGGTGGAAAAACGGATATACAGAGAGAGAAAAAAAAGGGTCGGAGTAGAAGTGAGACGAAGAGGTGGAGAGACAGAGAGACGGGAGAGAAGGATCGATTAAGGACGGAGGAGAAGAGAAGAGGCCTCGCCGGAGGGATCTCTCGCTGGAGAAGGGACGCACACTCTTCAGAAGGGATGAGAGATGAAGAGAGTTCAATTGAGTTTGATTAGATTAGGAGTTTGAGTTTGAGATCGAATGATTTGGTTTTAGGGGATAGAGGCGGGTCGAGTGCTATTAAATGGATTGGGTCGGTTGGGTTAGCAAATTTGAAAATTTATTAAGAATAACTACATATTTTCCTTGTTTTTGATTTAAGGAAAAACTAGATTAAGACTCGCGCGGAATAAGTTTATATTATAAATTTTATTTGTCAAGTATATTACTAAATAATATTTAAGTATGATAATTTAATTATAATATGACAATAATTATGAAATATTGAATATTATTTTTGTCTAATCTTTTTTATTAATTTTTGGATACAAAGAATTAGAAAAATATATATGATAAAATTTGAGGAGAATATGAATAATTATCATTTTTTACCTCCAAGACGACTAATAATCGATTGGATTGAAAAAAAAATAAAATCAATAAAAAAAAACTAACGTCTTCTCGGTAAATTTTTTTGTGGTGTTTCTATGTTTAAATTATAAATTTTGTGGATTGAATTAATGTCTTCTCACCTTCAAAAGTATATGATTGTTTTTGACAAAATTTTAATTTGAGAGAAATAAAGATATTTAAAAATAATAATAATAATCTTCTTTGTTTTATTTATTTTTCTTATATTTATTTTTTCTGAACAAAATATATATATGAGAAATTTTGAGATATAAATAAATTATATAATTATTAAATTTTAACCCGTGCTGAAGGGGAATAGTGTTTTTTTTTTAATATTTATTTTGTTTTTCTGTTCTTAATACAAAGTCAAAATTTCATATGTGATAATATTTTTTTATTTTTTTTCTTTTAATCCGTCTACAGTGTAATTTTTTTGTACTTTTGACAGAACAATCTAAAATAGACATTAATCGAAAAAAAAATGTTAATATCAACTCGTCCACAATATAAGCAAATAATATAAATATTGAACAATTATAATATTTACATTTTTTCTCAAATTGAAAATATATCAGTCTAATTTCTATCAAAGTAAATTTTCATTTTGTAGATTAAAAATAATAATTACTAATTTTTGAATATTAGTTTTATATTATTCACATTTTAAAAGATATGTTGAAAAGTAATTGGTGTATATTTAACTAAATTATCTTATGATTTGTAAAAATAATTTTTCTAAAAAAAAATTCTTTTTTAATAAAATATTCATTTTTAAATTACAAATTAAAATTTGCTAATCTAATATATATAAATAATCAAATCCTTTTGCATAAGATATTTATAACACTCCAACCGTCCCTACCAATGGGCCCCCATGTCCTCTCACTAGGCCTATGGGCAGGCACACCCCTTTCTGAATGTCAGAATGTTAACCGAGAGGTTTGAAAGTCATGATATATTGACCATGCAATCACCATGTGATCATTTCCCGTGTTTTGCCCTCTCTCACATGGTACCGCGAATGACTTCCCTGTAGGTCACCCATCATTTGACTACCCCAGCTCAAGCACGCTTAACCCTGAAGTTTTCTCTGGATGTGGAACAGAAAAAGTAAGTACACTTTGGTGACATAGGTAACCAAATCAATTCTTTTAACCACTCCGCACAAGTTTCAATTTATACCAGAAATCAGGATGTTACGATATTTTTGCATAAATTTTAAAATCTAATATTTTAAAATATACTTAAATGGAAGTTTTGATTTTGATTGATTTTGAAAGATAATATGTGATTTGGATTTGATTAAATTTTGATTTAAATTTTAATTATAATTGGCAGATGTCATTTGATGAAAATACCCTTAATGAAGTCTTGAAAAAACCATTAAAAGACAATTACATTTTCTGTAAATCACACGTATGAGTAATATTTTTTTTTCATATAATAACTATGTTTTAATATAATAAATTAATAAATATATTATTATTTGAAAATTGATATACGAGGGCCTTTCTTCATAGAGAGTGGCTTTTCAGAGGAGACAAAAACACTCTATGTATATCAACAAAACACTCAACATAGGCGATTCAAAGCGAAGAGATACTAATCTTATCACCAGTGGTTATACTTAGCCGCCGGAACTTTTCATTTTCCTTTTTATTTGTCTTACCACATCAATAAACTTCTCCATTGATGACTTTCCTGTCGGTTGATGAACAATCTGATCGACGTCTCCTTCCTTCAATATACCTTTCTCTTTGCTATCATTCATGGTTTCTGTCATTGGTGATCCCATTCACTTGTTTTTTTAATCTCTATTGGGATTTCATTGGACAGTTATTCATATCTATAAAGCGGTTAATACGGTTTGATTACGGCTTCTTCTCTCTTTGAGAGAGTAACTTTTCGGCAAGTACATGTCGATATTGGCATCATATAGTTGTTGGTGTTTGCCTGGTGCAATCGATGCCTGGTGTTTGTCAACCACCAATTAAGAGTGGTTGAGTGTTGCAATTTCTTCGTCAGAAAAATTCTCCATCAAAACCGCCATGGTCGTAGATTAAGGGACTGCTTGTGTTTCTGTCCTTCTTCTCCGATGAAAATGGTCTATGGTTAAAGGTGGACATACAATGGTGTCTCATGTTTCATGCATTGGAATGAAACTGATATGCAATGCCAAGATGAAGGAAGATGCACTCCAGAGAGATAAATGCAATCAAGGTTTCGACTTTAAACCAATGACGTCTTCATCTCGTGATTTAAAGTGGAATCCATTGATAATTTCCAAATTCAGATTCAGTTACCATATGTCTCTTTGTGGCTGGATGATAGCAGATAGTCACACCTTATTTAGAATGAGCGGAAGGAGTACTAGCAATGTTGTATTTATATGGAAAACAGTTTTAATGGTTTATATTGGAGTTAAGTTAAGGTCTATGATATTTACAAGTACACTGTAGCGGACTAATTGACATCATATTGTCATAATATAAAGACTAGTATCAGGCGTAATGAGTTTTACTAATACGATTATGAAACAGCCTCAAGATAATAAAGAAAGGCAAAAATCGTATTGGAGTAAAAGAGTTGAAGAAATACTATGAATATGTGTATTTGTCAGGGAGTAAAACATTTTCGACCAAAATGCAGAGTGAATCTTATTTTTTTGTACCGTTTTTAAAAGATGGTACACATATATAGAGAAGCAATAATCTTGTATGACTTTAATATTATAACTTGAGATAATTACTAGAATGATATCCTTTTGGTCTATATTACTAGAATGATCTTTCTCTCAAATGAATAATCAAAAACTCACGGCAAAAGACCTATAACATTTGAGTTTTTTTTTACTACGAAAATGCCACTATAAAAAATTATAATATTTTAAAATGTTTTTGCTTTTCTTTTCGTTCAATAACTGTAAAATCATTTCAGTTTTTACAAATAGAAGTTTTACTTTTTACACAAACCCTAATTCCGGCGGCGACTACGACGAACGACAAAGACAATGAAACGAACGACAGAACTTGTGCGACAAACCACAATTCCGGTGGTGAAAGGGTACGTTTTTAACTTCCACCGAGTTTACGAGTCTTTCAAATCGATTTGAAGAAGTTTTTATAGTGATTTGGTGTGGACAGGACGGGTATTAACTGTTCATCTTTTCCGACATTTTGTAGTTTCAAACTACAGCGGATAGTTTTTTACAGCATTTTCTACAACAAGTAAGTTGGTTCTGGTTTTCATTGATTTTGTTTGTGTAAGTCCAGACCCTTTTAATAGTATACGGAGATTCCGACGACAACAACATTGTCATTTTAGTTGAAAAAGGCGAGAATTTGTTATGGTAGGTATTAAATCAAGTTATGGTAGAATTTGTTGATAGAATGTCTAAATGCGGTGGAATGATTTTTGTCGGCCGGTAGATTTTGTTTTCATTTAACGTTATGGTAGATTTTTTTGTCACAGTCTGTGTGTTATGGTAGACTTATTTAGGACATGTTAGATATTAATTAGTTATGATATACTTATTATCTACCATTGCGGTAGACTTGATAGTAGATTATTTTGTCACAGTTCGTGTGTTATGGTAGACTTATTTAACACATGTTAGATATTAATTAGTTATGATAGACTTATCGAAGACCATTTGCGTAGACTTTATGGTAGACTTTTTGGCACACAGTTCGTATGTTATGGTAGACTTATTTAACACAAAATAGATATTCATTAGTTATGATAGACTTATTGAAGACCATTGCGATAGACTGATTTTGGTGTATTATTGATGTATTTTGCTTTCTGAAAATATGGCCTCTAAAAGTTACCCCTTGACACTATATCCAGTAGAGAAGTCTCCAATTCAGAACAGGAGCTTCCACCACAGTTGTAAGCTCACAGACTTCGGAATTCTAGAAGAAGCGGTTGGTTCAGAAGTCTTCAACGACGTGATGAACACGTCTCAAGTAGTAGTCCTTCTGAAGCTCAGTACGTCGAAATATACGTGGATTGCGAAGACGGTGCACTATCTCATAATTAAACAGCTTTCTATCCACCGCCCGTACGAGATGTGGTCGTTCGTTGGTGGTCGGACAATCTGGTTTTTCCTGTACGAGTTCGCATATATCACCGGACTGAACTACAATATCCTAGATGATGGGGTAGTATGGGACGCTTATCATGAAGATTTTTGGATAGATCTGAAGGTCAGTTCAGGAGTACGACCTTCGTGGTGTCAACTCAGTGATGTGGTAGCCGGATGCAAGACATGGACACAAGAGAAAAAAAGAATGGTGCCACTGCTCTTCGTTTTGTCTGTGGGGATATACGGTGTATCCCAGAATAGAAGGATCCTCTTGATGGTCGCTAAAAGAGTCCTCAATCTGGAGGCATTCGAGAGGTACCCATGGGGGCCGGTAGCTTTTAAGAAGTTGATCCTCTCTTTGAAGATGACAAATTTTGAAGGAGACACGTACACAGTTCACGGCTGTGTGCATTCGTTACTTATTTGGGTTTTTGAGAGTGTACCAGTTGTGGGGGAAAAATTTGGCAACAAGTGAGGAATACGTTCAGATATTCCGCTATTACGGTGGGAAGCGGGCCGTAAAAGATACGATCTTGATGCGGTGTTGGATAAGGAAAGAGAAACAACCGCGGACGAGAATGTATGTACACTTCTGGTAGACTTATTGTCTGGTTGTTAATTGATGGTAGACTTATTGTTGATTGGAACATATGTTAGTAACTTGTTGACGGTAGACTTATTTTCCACTTAAGTTCTTCGCCAGCTATGTGGTGGTAGACTTAATGTGAACGAAACAGCAGACTTCTGACTCCTATTATCTAAATTTATGTTTTAGGTCCGCGTTCATCACATTTTGGTGTGGCATCCCATTGAGAAGATCTATCCGTAATGGCCAGACGTCGATGGTCACACTTGGGAGACCATGTCACAGCAGAACAAGATGCTTCGCAGCATGATCGATGATATTCTTGCTAGAACGTTAGACGAAGCGTTTTGGGAGGTCGAGAATCCTATTCGAAATGATAAGAAAAGGAAGGTGGTGGCTGAGGAAAGCCACAAATTCGATGATGACTTCATAGAAAAGCCTGACCGAAAGAGGTCGAAGAAGCAGAAGGGTGTGAATGAGAAGAAGAAGGGTACGGATTCGGAAGAGAATCTGGCGGTCGTCAATATGCTGAAGCCATTGATGACCTCTGTTTTGACATTAGGAAAGCAGATTGCGGGCTTAGACAATAGGCTGGATGTTTTAGACGGGAGACACTATGAGCCAGATGTGCACTCCAACATGAAAAGTGGTGACGGAGATAACGCTGATGGTTCTCCTCCCAAACAACATGTATCTGTTTGTTTTAGACTTTAGTGTAGGGAGTTGCATGCTTTCTCTATCGTGACAATAGAGATTAGAGCACTGACTATGTATATTTTATTTTGTTACATTCATAGCTAGTGGAGGATGAGTAAACTTCCCAGGGTGAGTGATAGAATCATAGAGAACACAAGAAGAGGTACGACAGACCTCAACAACACAATTGACAAATTCAAGACTCAAGCAGCTTCTACATGGAATCATTAGGCTAATTTATGAAGTTTTTAACATGGTGAGCACTCAGAAATTAATCCATGATGTTCGGTATCAAGTCCATCCTATTTTAAGCCTAGTACAAGTCCAAGAAGAGCCTAAAATGATGATTTTATTTGCTGCTCAAATGGAGTGACGATAATTGAAGATTAGAAGTCATTTGGAGCTGAAGAGTTATTCAACTCAATTTATTAAAGTCCTACCTTGGAATTTTGTTTTCTAGTTTCAATGTTTTCACACAAGTATTTTGTATAAATACTCTTGTAAGCATAATTGAATAGTAAGACTTGACTATTATTTTTGGAACATTTGTGAGTGATTTTCATTTTCTAATCATGGTGTGTAATATCCATTGATCAAATCCTCTTTGTCGTCTAGGTGCGTTATATCCTAGGGCATTGAGTAAGAATACCAAGGGTGTTCCGCAACCCTTGGCGCTCCCTACGATCCATATCGATCTGTCTCGGTGCGTCATATCCAAAGGATCACCAGTATATCAGAAGTCTTCTGCAGCCTCTGTGCGACCATTCGCTCCACTCCTTTGATCTTTGAGACTTCACGGTTTCTTGGATTCAAAGTTTATCCCCATACCACCTTAGAGTGCATTATCCTTGGGAGGATTCTGTCATTTGGTATCATAACACCACTCTAACTTTGGTTTCTATCTTTCTATCATTTTCTCATCTTCCCATTTTTGTTCATTCATCTTCTCTTCTTTTCATATTTTATTTCTGTTTTTTTTTTAATATTTTAATTTTTCAGAAAAAGATATAAAAAATGAAAAGAAAAAATGAAGAATCATATAGAGCACAAGAAGCGGCACGACAGACCTCAACAACACAATTGACAAATTCAATACTCAAGCAGCTTCTACATGGAATCATTAAACTAATTTATGCAGTTTCAGATATGGTGAGCACTCAGAAATTCATCCATGATGTTAGGTATGAAGTCCAGCCTATTTTAAGCCTAGTACAATTCCAAGAAGAGCCCAAAATGATGATTTTATTTGCTGCTCAAATGGAGTGACGAAAATTGAAGAATATAAGTCATCTGGAGCTGAAGAGTTATTCAACTCAATTTGTTAAAATCATGCCTTGGAATTGTGTTTTCTAATTTTAATGTTGTCTAGTTTTCACACAAGTATTTTGTATAAATACTCTTGTAAGCACAATTGAATAATAAGACTTGACTATTATTTTGGAACCTTTTAGAGTGATTCTCATTTTCTGATCATAGTGTATAATATCCATTGATCAAATCATCTTTGTCGTGTAGGTGCATCATATCCTAGGGCATTGAGTGGGTATAGCAAGGATTTTCTGCAACCCTTGGCGCTCCCTAAGATCCATATCGATCCGTCTTGGTGCGTCATATCCAAGGGATCACCGGTATATCAGAAGTCTTCTGTAGCTTTTGTGCAACCATTCGCTCTACATCCTTTGATCTTTGAGACTTCACGGTTTCTTGAATGCAAAGCTTATCCCCATACCACCTTAGAGTGCATAATCCGTGGGAGATTTCTATCAGTGAGGGTACATATAAGTGATGCTTTAAAAACCCAAAACTAAAGCAACCGGAGAAGAATAAAATCGGGATGCAAAAAGCGGAGAAGAAACAACCTGAAAAGAAACAAGCAGAGACCGTACACAAAGAAACCGGGCACGAAGAAACCGAAGAAGAAAGCTCTGGAGGCGAACGAATCGGTGATGCAGAGGTCGGCTTCTCAGACTCCGGCATCGGCCATGCCACCTCCTCGACGAACACCCATCGACCAGTTTCGTCAGTCCATCTTCCAGAAACCAATACTACTCTGTCTATGGCTAATCGTTATGTGACCGTCAAGGAGAGAGAGAGAGAGAATCACCAACGTAGAAAAAGTAGTCAACTCGAATCTAGTGTATATGAGGTTGTGATATGACAAAACATGCATTCATCAACGACGACGCGGCGGCGGCAACCCTGGTTCACCTCCATCTATGTATGGACTAGAGGCCAAAATCGTCTTTGTCACAGCTGAACTACAAGTAAATCTATCACCACTCACACATATAAGTCTACCCCTGCAACTTACTAAAACTCTTACATGACAATAGACTTATTAAACTTTTTTGCAATTACACTAATGCTATTTTCCGTAATAAATGAAGAAAAAAATAATAAAGAGGACATACCATATATAAGTCAACTTCCTCTGGATTGTAAACCTAAACATAATTTTTCTCCTTGCTTTTTCTCCTTGCGGCGGCAAGTACGAACGATGACGGAGAGTTTGCGTGCAACAACTTCCCCGGTGGTGAACTGGTACGAATTCTCCCCCTGCGGAGTATTGATTTTTTTCAGTTCGATTTTGGTTATATTTTTGTCATCTTTCTTTTATATTTATTTAACTAACTGTTTATCTTCTCTGACGGTATTTACAGATTCTTACGGCCCAGCAAACTCTTTAAGGGTATGGGTAAGTAAAACTCTGAACGTCCTATCCTTTTCGCCTAGATACAAGACTGCTACAATTACTATATATCATCGTGTCTTGGTATTTGACTGGCAAATGATAGAAGGATTTTTACATAGTCATTATACGTTTTAATCGATGGTTGAATTTCCTTCTTCGTAATGGTAGATTTATTGTGTTCATGGTAGATTTATTGTGACTAACGGTAGATTAATTTTCTTCATGCTAGATGTATTGTGTTTGATGGTATATTTCTTGCATGCGATGGTAGATTTCTTGAGTACGATGGTAGATTTTTTTATTATCTAATCGAAATCTTCTTTTATTTACAATCAGAAATATGTCTTACAGTTACAGTCAGCCGTCCTCATCATCTGCATCAAGTGGTGGTATCTTGCGAAATCAGACTGTTATAGATGCTTCAGATGGGTTCGGAATCCTTAAAAATGTATATGTGGTGCTGCAACGGTCATTGACCGTTATAACGGGAGGAGTTTCTTCCATTGTGGAAACACAGAAGTTTCCGGATTACATACGTAGAAGTGGTGGGACGAGGCGATACTGGAAGATGTGGGGAGCCTAAAGTTTAATGAATTCCCTAACCTGAAAGCAGTGGTTAGTTTTCTACAGAATGACATTGAGGAGATTAGAGGTAGGCTGAACCACTACGCTAAAGCGGTGGACAATAACATTGCAAAGGTGGAAGATTTCAAACTTCAAACCGGGGAGAAGATAACGAAGCTGGAGAAGCTTCTTGGTGAGAAGAGGAGAGTCATATCCGCTGTCGAGCTGAGGATTGTGGTCGCATCAGTCCTTGTTGTTGCTATTCTCTGCATCATTTTAAAATACTAAGTCTTCTATATTGCTTTCTACAAACAGAACTTATGCCTTCAACTTTCATATCATATTGCTGTCAGTTTGCAATGTACGGGTTTATTTCGTGTTCCTTCGAAGCATCTACGTATGATAGTAAGTGTACAATCATTATCCATAAGTCTACCGTCACAAGCATATAAATCTACGATAACATACCACTAAGTCTACCACTTCTAGTACAGTGGAGTAATACAACTTTTTAAACAATTACAATGGCATGTTTTTCGTAATAAGGAAATACCATATATAACACTAATTTCTCTGGTTTGTTATAAAACGTAAACCTAAATTTTATCTTTGCGGCAGCGAATGCGACCGAGCGATGGAGAGTTTGCGAGAAATGACTTTGAAGGTGCTTAACTGGTAAGGTTTATTTGCCACCCAAGTTCTGTGCTTCAGCTGGGTTCGATTTCTGTTCGTTTCTGTCCTCATTGTGCGATTTTTATTTAACTAACTGTTCATCTTCTCCGACATTTTTTACAGATTCGAACGGAGGAAAATCTTTACGGGTACAGGTTAGTAAAATATTAAAAATACGGCTCTGAACATATTTTCCTTTCCTAAGTTCTCACCTTAGATTTACTTTCTTTGTGTTTGTCATGGTAGGTAAATATATGCTAATGATGGTAGATTTATTTAACCGACGGCAGACTTATTCAAATTTTTTGTTCTTTGAAATCAGAGAAAAATGGTTTACAGTGGACCATCCTCATCATCTGTGGCAACTGGGCGCAGCTTGCGAGATGATGGATTTGATCCTCTAACTACGTTAGGAGTCCCCAATAAGTGTATGTGTGGTGCTGGACCGATGCTTGTTCGGCATTCTCAATCTTCTACATATCCGGGTAGGCGTTTCTTCGTTTGTGAATACGCAGATGAGAAAGGGTTACATACGTTCAAGTGGTCGGACGAGGCGATACTGGAAGACGTGCGCAGGCTAAAGTTCAATGAGTTCCTAACCTTGAAAACAACATTGAAATTTGTACGGGATGATCTTAATTAACGCGATTGCAGGTTCACTGAGCGATGACATCGCAACAGTCAGCATTGGCACTGATAAGCTGGAGACTTTACAACTTCAGACTGAGGAGAAGATAACAAAGCTGGAGAAGGCCTTTGGAGGGAAGACAATTGCCATGTACTTGAAGATTATGGTTGCTGTCCTTGTACTTGGTATTGTCTCCATGTATTTTAAGTACTAAGTCTCGTAATTTGTTTTCCTATCTTAGGAACCTATCTATAATGCGGTTCTATCTCTAAATTTCATCGTTGTAATAGTTTGCTCTCCTATGTAAAGATCTATTTTGCTTTACTGTGCAATTAACTATAGGAAATTTACTTGTACTGAAACCATAAATCTACCATGGCCTACTAATCTGGTATAATATATCTACTCTATAACACAATAAATCTACCACCGACTATTCTCAATGATATATTATTGGACGGTTATGAATCTTAACAAACGCTTAGGGAACGGTCCCATACTTTGTTGGCAACGGTTCAAATTTAATTCTCTATCGATTCAACTCTATCCAAGTTAAGCAACGGTTCATTTCTGTATAAAAGGTCATCATCTCTCTCTCATCGCAAATCATGTCACTTTGAAGGATCAGTTATGGATAACTATCACGAACTTGCTGATTTGCGGACTTCTATCGGAGGATGGCATATTCGAGCAGAAGTTCTGCGTAAATTCACTGTTCCTTTGCCTAACAATACTGTGTTTGGTTTAATCTTGGTGGATGATAAGGTTGGTGCTTACTCGTCTGTTTAAACTGTGTTTTTTCGTGTTACATGTATAATTGGTTATGTATATGGTAGGGTGTAAGGATTGAATATTCCATAAGCAGTCAGTTCGTGGAACATTATCACAATTATTTGGAAGAAAAAAATTGGATATTGATTCTCATCTTTCGTGTTGGAGAGAATACTAGAGAGATTCAGGCAACTTACAATCGTTATAAGATACATTTCCATAACATAATTGGTGTGAAGAACGTTGGTCCGCCTCTGCTGAAACCGAGTAATAAATTTACACACTTCTCGTCAGTACTTGATAGAACTGTTAACACAATTGTTTTAGTTGGTAAGTGTTTAATACTCAGCGTAATAACATATTTTGAAGGCTTGCCGTATGATTCATTTGCTGTTGCTTTTCACAAGATTTGGTCGAAATTATATTCAATGTTGGTGAATTGAAGCAGAAAGGGTCTGATCCGACCAATATCGATAATCTCAGGCTTTCGTTTTGTATATGTGGTGTATGGTATGTACTTATTTGTTGTTTAAATAAGGGAGACTTCTTCAGTGTACAGTTTTGCAGAAGTTCATTTCTAACATTTCTCAGTAAAATTTGTAGTGCTTCGGTCTTAAATTGTAAAGTCTACGGACGCACAACTATAGAATTTCATGACAACCATCTACCATATGATGGTAAGCCTTTAGTCGCCATTTTTCAAATCTGGAGAGTAAACATATGGTTTAGTGGTCCCAAGAATGTAAGGATTGAAAATCACGGATGGATATCCAAGATTATACCGAATCTTGATGTTCCCAAAGTTGATGATGTGCAAATGATGTAAGTCTATGATGTTTACCCTCGTTAATGTTTGAAAAATAAATTATAATCCATAATTTTTTTTTTTGTTTCAGGCTGTCTTGGTATGTTGATGAAGTATGTGTGGCCAATTGAATTGTAACTTTCACAATTTTATTACACACTTATTATCTCTGTTCGTAAAGATTGTATATATACCTTGGATTTTTCAGAATATTAAGAATATTAAATATTTAATTAATGTTAACTTTCCGTTCAAAAGATTACATTTATCATTGTTGTCTGTATATAAACCTATCGTCATTACAATATATGGTTCATCATCAAATTTAATTTCACTAAGTACCATAAAATAAATCTACCACAACAAATATAATAAAATCTAGTAGCTTCAGTTTGAATTGTAAATCGTAAACATAATATTAAATCTACTGTCACAGAAAATAAGTCTACCAGTCGCTTATAAATCTACTATCATCACGAACAAATCTGTTGTCACTTCATATCCTCTGAAAACCTACCGGTAAAGAGAATAAATCTACCGATCTACCACCAATAGAGTAAATCTACTGTCCTTGTATATCTACCACCACACTCAATAAATCTATCGACACCAAAACAAATCTACTGTGACTTATAAATAAGTCAACAAATCTACCGTCCGAATACTAAGTCTATCGCGCTAATAAGTCAACCATTCGAAAAATAAGTCTACCACTACACAATAAGTCTAACACATACAGCTCATAAATCTACTGCGCATAACAAGTCTATCGTATCACATAAAAAGTCTACCAAAATAAGTTTACCAGCCACTCATTAAATTTACGTAGATTTATTAACTCTACAACCACTTGTATGGTAGACTTTCTGTTTCGCCCGCGTATTTTTTTGGAATTCGTTAATGACATTATTGTTATTACCGTTTTTGTTAACACATGCCAAAATGTTAAAATAAGTACGAAATATTATTTTAATAATTTCCAAAACAAAAGATCAAATATGTCATTTTTGATGATCAAATTCTCAGATGACCCTCGAGGGAGAAAAATAATCTAAAATGATTCTCTTATGTTTTCTATTTTATTTTGTATTTTTATTTAATGCAAATGAGATGGAAATCTCGATTTTAACCTTCATTTCTTTTAATCTAATGGGCTCTAACGTAAATGTAAACCCATCCCAAATTAAACCCAAACTCAAACGAAAAAACAACTAAAATCCCTAACCCCTTTAATTTTTTGATCAAACAACTAAATCCCTAATTTTTCTTCCTCATCGTCAACCTCCTTCGTCCCCTCCTTGGAACCACTTCTCTGTTTTCGAAAAACTACATCCTCTTTCCTCTCATTTCCCATTTCATCATCCTCAAACTCATTCCCGTCGAAATCAACCCAGATTCGTCAAAATGCCCCCGTGCACAAGAAGAAAATCGAAAGAAGTACCGCCGGCGAAGAAGAAATCAAAAATTGTGAAGCCGAAGACGAAACCGGCGCCGTCGAGTTCTAATCCGAAGAAGAAACGTACGGCACCACCGTGAGGAGAAGAAGTTCGGTCATCGCGGAAGAGATCGAAGCATGCAACTTCTCCGGTTCCCCCTCCACCTCCGCCTCCGCCGGCTCCGGTGACGACAACTGAAGAAGAAAGCATAGGCGAGAGTTCACCCCCTCCGCGTCAGCGTCCTCTTTTGCTTGGAATGGAACCCACTCCACAATGAGAAGAACCGATTGGAGAAGGTGGTGGTCCTTCACCGTCGCAACCGCCAACCGCTCCTTCACCATCGCAACCGCCAACCACTCCTTCAGGGTCACAACCGCTAACCGCTCCTTCACCTTCGCAACCGCCAACCGCTCCTTCAGGGTCACAACCGCCAACCGCTCCTTCACCATCGCAACTGCCAACTGCTCCTTCAGGGTCGCAACCGCCAACCGCTCCTTCAGGGTCGCAACCGCCAACGCAACCGCCAATGGTACATCCGTAAATTTTTTATCCATGATTAATTTGGGATAGAAATTGGCTAGTATCACTGGGTCCAACTAGTCCGACTATTATGAATAGGTCAAGTAGTATGATTACTATTTACTGTAGTACGATTAGTACGATTAGTACGATTAGTATGATTATTTTGAATTGCATGAAATGTTGTCTTTGGGATGGAAATTGGGTAGTAAAACTAGTATAATTGAGTGCAAATGGTATGACTAGCACTAATTGTCGTAGTCATATTAATCATACTAATTGACCTAGTCATACTAATCATACCAGTCTTAACGAAGTCGCAATGGATTCAGTAGCAGTATACTAAAACGCTTTCATTCTTTTTGCAGCGTGACGAGGAGGTTGTAGAACCAATGCGACCTCTCGGATTTTTCTTTAATCTCACCACATATGAAAAGGGGTGTAAGCTAGATACCAAGTGTTGGCAACACAAATTTATGAATGCCTTTGAGAAATTGGAAGATTGCAAGAAGATCTGCTTTCTAAACCACCCTCAGTTCAAGCACATATTCCACATGGTGACTCACTCAACGAGAAAGGTGATGGGGCTCTGGATGTTGCTTCTACGCACAGCACAAACCAATAAGGGTAGACAAGCTTGGTTTGTGGTAAATGGAGTACCCATTCGATACTCCATCAGAGAGCATGCCCTCCTCTCGGGACTATACTGCCAGGAGTACCCAGGGAATTACCAGAACTTGGGTAGCATGAGATTCGCTAATAACCATTTTGGGAAAGGCAAAAAAATTGCAGCTGAAGATGTGCTAGACGCACTTGAGGGAATGAGGTATTCTGGCAGTAGTAATCGGCTAAAGATGGTTGTATTCTACTTCTTATCGACTGTGGTAAGAGGGAGGGCAAAGTATAGAGTACTTATAGAGCCTTTCATTCTGAGAATGGTTGATAGTCTCGAATTGTGTGAGACATTCCCGTGTGGCGGTTTACTTTCGATGATAACATCAAAGAGATTTTCCATATGGCGAAGCATTTCAAAGGATCGGTGCCAGAAAAAGCGAGTTGGACATTTCCTGGGTTCATCAACCCTTCAAAAGTAAGTGGTTTTTCAGTTTAAAATTGATATGTTGTACAATTAGTGTAACTGGTGTATGTAGTACAACTAGTCTAACTGGTATATGTAGTACAACTAGTCGAACTGGTATATGTAGTACAACTAGTTGAACTGGTATATGTAGTACAACTAGTCTAACTGGTATATGTAGTATAACTAGTCTAACTGGTATATGTAATACAATTAGTCGAACTGGTATATATAGTACAACTAGTCTAACTGATATAATTATATGTGCAGATTTTGGCATTCGAAACGCAGCAGATGATTGCCCTAGAATGTGCAAGTGGCAGTGCAAGGAGACTGGCGCAACTGGCTTTGCATTGGATGAAATAAATGAGAACCTTGGAGATACAAAGGTTAGGTTTCACGTTTGATTTGTTATATTTTGGTAGTACATATACAAATATTACTTTGGTTGGAATTATGGTTTAATTTTAATTTTCGTTATACTTAGGACATTACTAGTATGTTGACTGCTGAGAGTGAGGAAGTGGATCTCATAGAGAATGTCATGAAAGAACGACAAGTAGTAGATGATTCAGATGTAGCTGACCCTATTGTTGATGGGTGGAACAAGTTTATAATCCGCCAAGAAGGAAATATATTGTGGGAGGATGTCTTCATGGCCGATGTTCAATCCCAAGTAAGAGAAGTTGTCCAAGAAGCAGTCCAAGAAGCAGTTGCGCCAACAGATGAGCCAATAGCTGAGGAAGAACGTGAAAGTCTGACTGAGAAAATGACAAGGATGATAAACTTAATGGAAGAAGGGTTCAAAAAAGTTGATAGAAAGATTGAGATTTTGGAGACAATAATGATAGCTGTAGAAAGCTTCGTGGAAGAGCAAAGAACTCCTAGGGATTTTGAATATTGTGGATATGATATAGGTAACACACAAGATTTGATAACTTTTTTATTTTGAAAATGGTGCATACGAGTACTTTTATGTTACAGGGAGTGGAGAGGTAGCTGCGGATAAGGCAGCTGAGGAGAGGGAGAAGGCAGCTGCAGAGGCTTTGGTGAAGGATGCAACGGAGAAAGCGGCTGAGGAGAGGGAAATGGTGGAGGCTGCGGAGACTTTGGAGAATGCTGCAACGGAGAAAGCGGCTGAGGAGAGGGAAATGGCGGCGGCTGCAGAGACTTTGGAGAAGGCTGCTGAGGAGAAAGCTGCAGCCGAGAAGGCTGCTGAGGAGAAGGCTACAGCCGAGAAGGCTGCTGAGGAGAAGGCTGCTGAGGAGAAGGCTGCTGAGGAGAAGGCTGATGAGGAGAAGGCTGCAGCCGAGAAGGCTGCTAAGGAGAAAGCTGCAGCCGAGAAGGCTATTTTTGGTTAGAGACTATCATAAAGGTTTTCATGAATTTCAAGTATTTTTTTTGTAGGATGAGCTAAATAGGTTTTTGTTTATCTTTGGTAGGTGGAGACGATGTAGAACCGGTTGGAACTCCTACAGCGGAGAAAATCAACAAATGACCTAGTCTTCAGGCTCAAGCAGCAAAAAATCTGATTAAGAGGATCAAGAAGAGTAAGAGTCCAAGGCCTAAAAGGAGTCGTAATCCTTCGCATTTGGTGAAGGAACATTTTCTTAGTATGTAAGAATAATTAACTAATGTTTGTAATGAAGTTATATGTTACATTTATGTGGTGAATGAACTTTTTTCAGGTTTTGGACTTATATGTAATATATGCAAGTTTTTGTTTATGTTGAATTAAAATGTACAACTAGTAATATGTGGTACAACTACAACTGAAGTTTTAAGTAGCACAACTAGAACTGAAATCCTTTAGATAAGTGCCAGCAGAAACAGAAAGTGAATTAATAATATGACCACGTGGGTCGACAAAACAGAAAGTGAATAAAAAATATGGCCACGTGGGTTGACAAAACGGAAACAAAAACAGAATTTGGTACAGAGTTGTACCAAATTATTAGTTGTACCCCAAATACGTGAAGTTGTATTTTGGTGGTTATAATTTATAATCAGTAGTACCATAGGCTCGTTTTATTTTTCTATTTGTACTTATGAAATTTAGTAAATAAACTCAATTTAGCATATTCTAAGGCTATAAATTGTATAAAAATACCGAGTTTCTACGTTTTCATGTTTGTGTGGTTATGATTTTCAAAGTAACCATGGAAGTATAAGGTAGATTGTGTAGACATTACGTTTTCATGTATCAAATTTTTAAGGATCAAATTTATTTTAATATGAAATGTTCAAATACGTTTGCACATGTTTTAAGGCTTTTTCATATGAAAATATGTTTACAAACATGTTTAAATATGTTTACAAAGGGTGTTATTTACATTATTGTAGAAAACAGAGTTGTACCAGTTTTACCACTTGTACATAAGTCCAATCGTACGAGATTTACCAGTTGTACATAAGTCCAGTTGTACGAGTTTTACTAGTTGTACATAACTCCAGTCGTACGAGTTTAACCAGTTGTACCCAACATGTAAGACATGCAAAGTCATATTACTTGTACAAAATTGAACGTGTTGTGCAAAGTTGTACTTGAATAATAATATTCATTCAAGTTCTAATAATGTAAAGTTACACAAACACAAACAACAATACCCAAACTAATTACACAATTAACATCCCGAGTTTTCACCCTCAAACCAACGTGAAAATGGCAGCCGACTCTTTCTACTTCTTCGTGGTTCTCCAACCGATGGGAATGTAGTCACTTGCTTTCTTCCTTTCTTTTTATTATAATTTTTTGGTAAGACACACTGAGCTGCTATTTCATCAGGAACATCCCATGTAGAATGATGGGGGACTGGGTAAATCGTCCGGCAATACGCTAATGCCCACTACTCCACTGCATAATACTTTGAGCAAAAATCATGTATGTTAAGCTCTTCATCTGATGTTTCTGCAACCCTTATGATAGCAGTTATCACATGTACACATGGATATTTGTGAATATCAAAATACTTGCAGCTGCAAGTCTTCATTTTCAAATCGACCAAATAACATTTGCCATCTTCACCAATTACATTGTACTCGCGCAGAAAACTGTTTAGCTCATACACCGCTAACAACTTTGCAGTCGGTATTTGATTATGCAGTTCATGATGCACACGAGGCACTAGGATCTGTGTCTCAGGTACTTCAGCAGAAGCCTTCCGATGTTTGTTAAACCACTCAATAATCTTCGCCAAAATGACATTAATCATTGGTAGCAATGAAAACTTCCTTGCCTCTACTAAAACACCATTAAAACTCTCAACACAGTTCGCTGTGTCTATGTTATACCTCTCTCCCGGAAAATAACATCTTGCCCATTTACTCTCATAAAGACTCTGATCCAGATACGCAGCAGCAGCAGCAGGATACCTATTTCTGAAATTAGCATACAATATTTTCAACTCTGACTCTGAATAAGCATGAACACACTCCATAAATTTGCTTTGAAGCACATCTTTCCTAACCCCAGAAACCGTTGTTTTCACATTCTGACACAAATGATATATGCAATATCCATGTTGAGACTTTGGGTAGACCTCGTTTATTGTCTTGATTATACTTGCATTTCTATCAGAAAGAAACACAATCTCATGATCATCTGGTATTTGTGTTTTCAGCATATTCAAAAACACCTCCAACTATCATCTTTCTCACTATCAACAACACCAAAGGCAATCGGATAATGGTGACGATCCGGATCTTGATCATGTGCAATGATAAGCACTCCACCATGTAAATTCTTCATGCGAGTTCCATCAACACATATCACTTTCCTCATGGCTTTAAAACCTTCAATGAAAGCTCCTAACGCGATGAATAGATACTTAAACTTATTTTCCTCATCTAATTCCACTCGTGTCACTGTACCATGATTCACCTTCTCTAACATATACAAGTAAGATGGCAGCCTATAAAAACTTTCATCTGGACTACCCCGAACATTGCTAGCAGCTTCATTTCTCCCTCTCTAAGCAGTAGAATATGAAAGCTTAACACCAAGTCTATGGTGTACCAAATCTACTAAACTTTTTGGAGTTGGAGTCTTGAACTGACCCAAATATTAATCATGCACAACAGATGCAACCAAGCTTGGTGTCCCTTTCCTTTTTTCTTTCAGTGTAGTTGTAGTTAGCCGAGAGCATGTATGCACTTTTCGGTATGTTCTAACCGATAAAAAGCTTGCATTCTTAAGTCGTGCAACCCGTAAGTACCACCTACAACCTTCTCCACGACATTTATCACGTATAAATCTGGTGTCGACTTTACTACATGAACCTCAAAACACTCCTTATGCACAACTTTCACCACTAAATCTTGCACTTCCATCTTACTTCTAAATTCTTGACCTTCAAACAGATTCATACCATCTTCCCATTCAACTTTTACAACATCATCATCTGCTTGTATATCAGGCGTAATGTAGATATCATCATACACATCATTATTTTCCCCGTAAACCACTTCATCCCAAAGATCATCATGAGCAACAATCGCCAACACTCCAGCTTCAACAATACCATCATTAACTCTAGCATCACTGGTAAGCTCATCATTCCTACAAATCTGATTTTCTGAGTTGCATTGACTGACCTCCACATGCAAAACACTTCTACACTGATTATTGTTAACTTCCATTAAATATACAAACACATCTTCATCATCCAAGATATATGAATGCCTTTTAGGTTCCACTATCAATGGAATGTAACTTAGCTGAAGCTTTGGCGTACCTTCATCAACCTTAATCTTACTCCTTATTTTATCAACTAACCGAGAATAAGTGATATCCTCTACCTTTTCCTTCATCACTAGAAACACCACGTTCTTTCATATTCCATCGTACTTCATCGCCCTCTTCTGAATAATATCTCCCATAATCAAAATGTATCACGAAACAATCCATTGCCCCCTGAAAAAAATAATAAACATCATCAACACGCAGAAGTTGTACTAGTTGTACCAGATATATGAGTACTACTAGTATAATAGTTGTACTAGTTAGACCAAACATATTCGTCGAGCCAATTTTACTAATCGTACTAGTTATACTAGTTGTATCATTTACACAAATTGTGTTAGTTTTATAAGTTGTACTAGTTGTACTAGTTATACCTTACCGGTCTAGTACGATTTCAAGATTTAGCCTAAACAATCTATAGATTATCGATATAATACCCTATTAGACTTTGAAAATAAATTTACTATGTGTATATACTCGTGGGTATTTCAAAAATCCAATGAAAAGAGAGAGAGAGAGAGAGAGAGAGAGAGAGAGAGAGAGAGAGAGAGAGAGAGAGAGAGAGAGAGAGAGAGAGAGAGAGAGAGAGAGAGAGAGAGAGAGAGAGAGAGAGAGAGAGAGAGAGAGAGAGAGAAAAACTTTTATCTCTAACTATGCATTCCATCCGCTACAATGTAGAGAGGAGAAAGTACGAAAATTAAAGAAAAATGAAGTAAACAGAACCTGTTTTCGGCCATTAATAGCCCTAATTTGTTCAACTAAGCGGTTCCTCTTTCCTCTTTCCTCTTTCCGAAACCGTCGTTCCTGATTCTCCTCTAGATTCTGATTTCGTCTCTTTTCTCTTTACTCCATTTTGGATACAACCATGACGTTGCTCCGATCTCGCGAAATACCATCAGTCTCAGGCAAGCAACTCTCTAGTCGACGGTCCGACATCATCCAGCCGTCCACTCCGGCTCGGACACAAGAGTCCAATGTTCATCGCTCGCCAGTTGAGCCCGCCGCACTCGAAAGACCGGGTCCTGTTGGTCAACCCACTAACACTTTCCGGAGGCGAAGTCCTCGTCTTGCTTATCAACGCGACGGCGATGAATCTCTGAATGGGTTTGCCGAGAGAGATATTATTCTCTCAGTTTGTAGCAAGGGAAAGTCGTGTGTTGGTGAAAGATTCTTGAGTTTGCGGTCAGGGAAGAGAGTTGCTAGGAGGTGTGTAGAGAATGGTGTTTATTCCGAACAAGATGGAATTGAAATCAGTGGGAGTGGTAGATTTGAAATTGACTCTAGGAAGTTGGATTTGGAAAGCGAATCAGATGTAGATTTAAGAACTGAGGGAAAGAAGGTTGTGCATGTTTGTATTGCTGATGATTCCAAGGAAGAAAAATCAGCAAGTGTGAGTAAACGCAAGAGGGCTTGTGGGGATTTGGTTGAAGAAGATAACATTGTGAGCAAGAAATCAGACAAGAGTGGAGATATTATGGGTGATACTGTCAGAAGAATGGTCAATGAGGAAAAGGGAAAGACAGTGATGGCTGAATTTTTACTAGTTGAAAGTAAGAACAAAGGAAAGGGAGTAGTGGAAGATTCCTGCGAAGACAATGATGTGGAGGTGAAATGTGTTGAGAGCTGTGAGAAGCCAAGTAGCTCAATGGGTAGAAGAAAATATTCAAGGGAGGAGAAGGGTAAGGGTATCCAGGCGGAGAATGTCTCTCCTCCGGTCGCGAATGAGATTACAGGAGTTGGTGTAGAAGAAATGGAAATCGACAACTCAATTAACAATCAGAAACCACATGAATCCTCTGGAACAGAAATATCTGGGCATGTTAATGCAGAACAAACACAGAATCATAATGGTGCTGCAATTGGAAACACTTCAAAAATTCAGCACTTTCGTGACATTGCAGAGAAAAATGCTTCCAGGTTAGCTCGTTTTGATGCTCAAATGGAGGAAGAAGAGGAATTGTCAGATAAAGAGGTTGAACAGCAAGTCGAAGATTGGCCTGGCCCTTTCTCTACTGCCATGAAAATAATTAAGGCCCGGGAAGAGAACACGATTCTGCATGATGGTTTTCCTTTCTCCTACAAAGAAAAATCTTCGCCAATTATTTGGGCTCCCAGAAAAACCCACAGTTTCGCCCCTCCGAGGGCTCCATCTCTGCAAGAACTTTCCTTGCGAATTCTTGTCAAGAACGCTGATGCCATCACTTCGCTTGACTATGTTCCAGACGCACTGAGGGTTAAGCTTTGTCAATTGCTTTGTGATTCTAGGAGAATGGACGTCCACTTTCTTGATCTTCTTGTCCGTGGATCTCCAACAGGAATTTGTGTTCCCGATTGCTCATGGCTGACCGAGGAACAGTTCACGGAATGTTTTAAGAACGGTGACACCAGCAACTTGATGGTATCTCACTCTTACATGTTCAGTTTTACAGTTTCACTTACAGCATCATATATCGCATTTAGCTTTTTCTGTCAAGACAACATTCTCAGTCCTATTTTATTCCTTAGTAGTTAGCTGGCTTATATTGGCTATTGAATCATATGCGAGGTTAGCTGTTCATTCTTGAAAAGTGTTAATACTGAAAGGAATTAATTTTTAATTATTTTGCGTAAGATGACATTAAGGTAAAGTCCACATTCTCTTTCTTTTTGAAACAGGTTCTTCAACTCGACCAGTGTGGACGTTGTATGCCAGATTATGTACTACCCTCCACCTTGGCAAGGTCACCAAAAAACTTGCCGATGCTGTCTTCTCTATCTTTAACTGGTGCATACCGGCTTACTGATGTGGGGCTACGGGCACTTGTTTCCGCTGCTCCTGCGATTAGATCTATGAATCTCAGCCAATGCTCTCTTCTAACATCATCTAGCATTGACATGTTATCTGATTTATTGGGGTCAGTTTTAAGGGAGCTGTATCTCAACGAATGCCAAAACATCGATGTAAAGCTTATTCTGTCAGCATTAAAAAAGTTTGAGAAGCTGGAAGTATTGTCCCTTGTGGATCTTCCTTCAGTCAGGGGTCGGTTCTTGAGGGAGTTTGTTACTGCTAGGGGACAAGCCCTGAAGCAACTAATTTTGACTAACTCTGTGTATGCCTCCTGATTTAACTCGTCCATCCCGTTTGATTCCGTCATTCTGAATTGGGGTTTTACTTATTTGGCTTTGTGAATTTGGTGCAGGAAATTAACTGACTCTATTGTTAAAGACATCTCTGAAAACTGTCCTAATTTAAGCGTGCTTGACTTGGCCAACGTATGCAAGCTGACGGATTGTGCTCTGGGTTACCTTGCAAATGGTTGTCAAGCTCTGGAGAAATTGATTTTTTGTCGCAACTCTTTCAGGCAAGTCTCATTCAAATGTTTATGTTAATTGGTACAAGTCTCATTCAAATGTTTATGTTAATTGGTACGAGTTTGCCATCTATATGGTAACGCAGCCTGTTATATCATATATAAGAATAAGATCCTGTGATTTCTAGGGCTTTTGTTATTTTTCGTAATGCGTGAGAAATTTGTGGTGTTACTTCGTTAGATGACTCGGCCAATACGTTAATCTTGTAGACGTTATCTGTTATCTCAATCTTAATACTAATACACATATAGTCATGTTGTGATAATTGTGTGCTTGCTGTGTTGTATGTCAAAGTTTAACTGATGCTTCATATGTTATATCTCTCTCTATAGCGATGAAGCTGTAGCTGCATTTGTAGAAACCGCAGGCCGTTCACTTATGGAGCTATCCCTAAACAACGTCAAGAAGGTAAATGGGGTCTCTGTTCCATTATACCCACAAATCCATAGAGTCATGCTTATGTCACAATAACACATCTGTTTTATGTTTTCAGGTTAGCCACAACACGGCCTTAGCACTTGCTAAGCTTTCAGAAAAGCTGCAGATTCTGGATGTATCCTGGTGCCGAGATATTTCAGACCATTCATTAGGCTACATTGTCGATAACTGTTCATCTCTGAAAGTGTTGAAAGTCTTTGGGTGCACTCAGGTAAATAAATAAAAACCTTAAGATCCCCACTTTATTCTTGAATAAAGAAACTGATCTTTATCTTTTGCAGATTACGGATGTATTCATTCGAGGTCACTCAAACCCTAATGTTAAGATCTTAGGTTTGAAGATGGATCCCTTCTTGGACCACCTTACAAAGAACCTTGCAGATAGCTGAAAGTAACTCTTGACCTCTCTCTCTGCTTTGTTTGTTCCTGGAGAAGAATAGCAGAGACGGTTTTATTAATTATATGGGTAACATTTTGGTTTTGTAGTCAAATATACAACTTATTTTATTTTAAGAATCAGTCATTTCGGTTTTCGACTTTCGATTCAAAATGGATTCATCATAATGTAGGTGCGGAAAGTCCAAAGCTATTTTGGATATGTTTGAGGATTGAATCCAAAACTTAATGTAAATTTCTATACAACAATCGTAAATGAAACTTGGAGTTACTACACACATTTCACATTAAGACTTTACATGATAAACAAATGCATTAACACTCTTTTGCGTCTTGATTCATCTCTACCATTCTCCAAAATAAAAGCAAAGGAAGGGAAGAGTGAACACACATCGTTTCTTGTGAGTTATCTTGTATACTGGAGCTTGAGCAAGTATGTGTCATCCAATGTTTCAGATCGTCCCGTTTCAACGATCTGAATACAACAACATACGTGTCAGGCCACGAAAATCAATTTTCAGAGTAGTTGAGTTTTTTTTACCTCGAAACCGGTCTTCTGGTATAGTTCCTGAGCAACTGAATTGTTTCTATGTACATGAACATATACTTGTTCAACTCCTGCACAACCAAATACATCCGTACATGGTTTAGATCCTTCTCCCAAAAATGTTCCAAGTTATTCAACTGCTTAAGATACAATCATTACAAAGACGGCCATTTTTCTTTTCCATTTAACATTGTTATTACCACTCAATCTGGCTGATTCGACAGCGAAACGTAACATGTTGCAAGCAATACCCTGGCGGCGTGCTGATTTCGCAACACATAGATTAGCAATATAACCATACCTATTTGATCCTTCCCGGTTTATGCTGCAGAACAAGTGAGACTTCACCTTTTCCTGCACGTAATGTTTAACTTCTTAGGAGGCTTTCTGATATAGCCAAAGGACAAGAAACCGAATCCTAAAACGAAAGATATATACCCCAGGAAAGGTCTCTCCTTGCAAGAATAACCGAATGCTCAAATCAAGCGTCCCGACCACACTTTTGATTACAGAACGTTTAATGTGCTTCTCTTCCTTCTTTACCTGACGAAATGTAACAACAATAGCTGATAAATGAAAACTCAGCAAAAGGATAAGAAGTGCAAACAGTGCAATTCTAAAACTCAAATAAAAAACCATAGTGTGTATGGAGAAAGCTAGAAAATAATGCGAATATATGTTATGTTTAATATGCATCCCTTCCTCCTTTACCTGATGAACGCAACAACAATAGCTGATAAATGAAAAGTCGTTCAGAAGAAAGAGAATGGAAACAGTATGAAGCTAAAAAACCAAATAAACAAGCATAGTGTATATGTAATACAAAGCTTTCTAATGCGAAAATATATTATACCGCAACGATACAGGAACATTTCTGCCCTTGGAGCCCTTTGCATCTTCTTTTTATGGCATTGAACTCCTAAAACATTGAAATAGTAACTGACTGAAGAAACTTTCCTCCAGATAAGGATAAAGAGACAAAAATGGAAAGAAGAAAAATAATAACTGCTACCTGCTCGGCAAATTTCCTTTTGAAGTTATCAACATATCTGTGTTTATAAAGAGAATAGTTTTAATTAGGCGTAACCAACATCGCCGCAAAATCTAAGCTACTTATACACTATTTGATACTTCCTACAAACAACTCAGTCAATACAGATCATTTGTTTGCTAACAAGATTACTTTCTAATAATGACACCTAAAGAGGAACGAAGAAGATCGTTTCTTGGCTTTTTTTACCTTTCATTAGCACGATCTTCCCAATGACTCTCTGCACGTAGCCAAGCTGCTGTCTAATCACGAACTCGAACCAACATGAAAGAAAAATCAACCTCAAGAAGAAAATTAAACCAAGAATTTGCTCGGAATCAATAATTGTCTTACTTACCCAGTATTCTTCATCAAGAATGGCTACTCGTGCTACGAATTTACCAAATTCCAATCTATCTTCCCGAAAAAGCTCAGGCTCGGGAGGCTGCAAACGGTCGAATCTCAAACCCTCAGGTTTTAATTGATCAACTTGAGGAATCTTAGGCGAATTCGATATCTGAACAGAGAGTTCGTCCTTCTTAGACGTATCAGAAGATCTCGAATTGATCGTCCTGTGTTGATTAAGTCAAACTAATCAAAAACTTGTGGAATAGCGATAAGCGAGGAAAACGAAAAGGTAGAAATAGTGGTGGACTCACATTCTCCAAGGAGGAATGGTTCTCCGATATCTCTGCCGGAAAATTCGCGACCGATTGTGCGTGATTCTAAGCAACTCAGTCCGATGGATCGAAATCGTCGACATCGCCGCCGCCGAATAAACTTCTCGTTCAACAAGATGATTTGGTGAAGGGAAATCTTCTCCGTATCGCAAGCAATTTGACCTCAGAAATTGAAAAAAAAAAATCTTCTCCCAGAGAAATCTTTCAATGGAGAGAGAAGAGTTGGATAAATGGATAAACACAATAAGGAGATAAGGATAAAATAGTCATTTGCGACTCGCCGAATTTTACCTGAAGAAGAAGAGGGTGGCGCGTAAAAAAGAGAAATTGCAGAAATAAATTGTATCGGACGGTCAACATTGTGTGGGGTGGCGAATTAGGAGTCGTAGATAGGATTTTGGGGAAATTGTGAATTGTTTCTAGCCCTGGCCATATAAACCAAACCCGAAAATCAAACAGGAATCAACCCGAAATAATCGGTTCGGATCGGATTCGGTTATAAGCATTTTATCCGACGGATTTTGATCTTTTGGACCTGTAGGTATCGGGTCGGTTCCGGTTCTGACCCGATACCCGATCGGTTACCCGAAAATATTATTTATCAATGTCACCCTTATACATATGTATATTCTGACTCTTCAATATACTTGTGACGATTGAGTTTCGAAAGGTAACACTTAATTACCCGATTCAGGAAAAAATCTTCAATTACAAACTGGAAACTCTTGCTACTGTTGTTGGATCTCTCTCATCACCTCCGTCAGCTTCGTCGAGAAATCTATCGGAGGTATGGCTCTGTAACTCAATCTCTCCGGTTCTGTCAAGTCTCAAGACTCTCAACCCTCGATTGAATTTGTTTTTGTGTTTCATCTTTCATTTTGAGTTTGTGTTTGTGTGTTTGTGTTTGAGATTTTGTATTTGTTTTTCGTGTCTTCGTGTCTTCGTAATGAGTACTTGACCATTAGCTGATTAGTGTTTGAGTTTTATTCCAATGCAGATGGTGTATTGCGATTCTCCTCCACGAAAAAATAAGTCTCCAGTGGATGCAGATGATTCTAGTGAATCAGACGAGAATGTTCAAACAACTCCTGGAAGTAGAAATAAAGGGAAGAGGAAAGATAAAACGGGAGGTAGTGGTTTAGGATCAAGGAAGAAGACAAGGTCTTGGGTTTGAGATAACTACACATGAAAGGAAGACAATTACGACTTATGTAATTATAATTATTGTGGGAAGGAGATGACTTGTCCAACCAAGTTCGACACCTCTAACTTGAAGAAAGTGTAACGTCCCCAACTCCCACAAAGGCCCGAAATATGGACCATAAGGCCCAAGGGAAAAGATCGGGTCGTGAGTGGTCGGTCATAAGGGAAATGGTCCATACGGGAGATAGCCGGCATGACATGAGTCTTGTCCGAGCTAGAAATGATGGGAATTAACTAGACCCTAGTGAAACATCAACTGAGGACAGCTGGGGCAGCTCACGGTCCAGTATGGACACTGACACTCCAGCTGGGTCAGCTGGTTCAGCTCACGACCAGCTCTATTTGAAATTGCAGTTAAGTTTGTGTATGAACTTGTAATATTGTAATGTTGTTTAATTTTCTAGTAATACTGAATTATCTTTGTAAATTTCAGTGTATATTAAAATTTTATTTTTATGTTATTATATTTGAATTTTTTTAATTGAATATATTCATAAAATAGTTCAACATTTTAAAATCTGTAAAATGGATGACAAAAATAAATAATAAAATAGAAATTATATATTAAATATTATATATAACAATTTGGTAAAAATGAGAATGGCGACTCCTATGGCGATTATGTCGGTTGCTTTGCAACCGCTTCTGTCACTCTCCGGAGAGCTTTCTCCGTTGGTTACCGGCGGTTCTGTCAGGGCAAGACAGCAGTTTAACTGTTCCTCAACATCTATATCTACCCTGTTCTGCTTTTCTTTCGATTTATCATTTCTTCAATCACACCCACCCTTTCCATTATTTCTTCTTTTGATGACGGATCCGACGTCAGATTCAAGACCTCACTCTTGGTCTTCAAGATGAAGCAATTGATCTTCCTGTTCATCTTTGTAATGAAGCACTTGCCGAAACTCAATTCAGTCTCATTGGTAAACCTGTCAACCCTCGCAAACAGAATTTACGGGCAATGATGGCTGCACTTCCGCGCCTCTGGGGTGTTGGTGATGACGTGGTCGAACGTGTACTCGGAAATCAGAAAATCCAGTTTCTGTTTAAAACGGAGGATGCTATGAACTCGGTTCTTCGCCGTGGACCCTGGTCCTTCAACGAGTGGATGTGTGTTTTGCAACGCTGGTCACCCAATTCCAATAACAATGATCTAAATCACATCTCCTTTTGGATCCAAGTTTGAGGCATTCTGGTTCAATTTCTTACTACCAGGATCGTCACCCACATAGGCCAAACTTTGGGTTTCTTCATTGAAACAGATTTCCAGGCCGATGGTGCACAGTTAGTTGACTACGTTCGCATATGTCTCCTTTGGAACATTGATGCCCCTCTCCGTTTTCAACGCGTCTTCAACTTTGGTGATCACCCGGTCATCCTCCGCTTCCGATATGAAAAGTTACGTGGGTTCTGTTCTATTTGTGGTTTACTCACTCATGATGCCAATGAATGCCCATCACCTGCTGATATCCCACCACCCCCGCCTGATAATGATGATGACCCAGAAGAGGATAGGCCTCCCGGTTTTCACTCTCCAAAGCACTCTGATGCAACTACAGAGGCCAAATCTGCATCGACTCCAACTACCCCTGCTTCTGATACACAGGGTGCATCTAAGAAGCGCAAAACTGAGGACTCTGATGGTAACTCTGAAACCTGTCCTTCTGCTCGTGCTCTACGACAATTCATTGTTCTGGATGATTATGAAGAAAAACTTTCCAAGCGTCGTAGGACAAATTGATATCCGTGAATCAACGACCTGGTTTGTTAACCCGCATGATGCTGAAGCAAGTAGTTCGGGGACTGCTTTCTCGCCTTCACCACATCAACCGAATAGAGAAGGTATGGTGGGCCAGAAGCCACCGGAACCTGGATGAATACAGCATTTTGGAACTGCCGTGGTCTGAAAGAGTCTACGGTAGTTCGACGCCTAAAAGGGATAAAGGCAACTTTCTCCCCGGACTTACTCTTTCTAATTGAAACAAAGAATCCAGATGATACGGTTCATGATGTGGGTGTTCAACTAGGTTATGATTCAGTTCGTTGTGTTTCGCCTTTAGGCATAGGGGGTGGATTAGCTCTCTTCTGGAATAAATCTGTTTCTGTTGATTTCTTGTATGTTGATGAAAAGTTGCTTGATTGTAAAATAATGAATAAAGAGCACTCTTTTTATTTCTCCTGCGTTTATGGACACCCTATTCGTCAACTTCGGCACATTCTCTGGGAACGTTTAGAACGAATTGCTACAACGCGCGTGGGTCCATGGCTTATGTGTGGTGATTTTAATGAGATTTTAACACCGAGTGAAAAGCGTGGTGGTCGTGTCAGGGAACCATGGAGTTTGGTTGATTTCAACAACATGGTTTCTCATTGTGGGGTTCAGGACTTGCCTTATCTCGGGAACAATATGACTTGGATGGGTAAACGGCGGCATTATTCCATTGAGAGTTGGCTTGATCGAGCTATGGCAAATGATGAATGGCTCGCTTTATACCCGGCCTCCCATGTTCGATATTTGGAATTTGTGGATTCCGATCACCGGCCGGCGATTATTTCCATCCAAAAAGTCACTGAACGAGGGCGTAAGTATTTTAAATTTGATAGCCGCTTCTGTCAAAATCCAGAATTTACACAGATTATTAAAGCTGGTTGGTCTGTTGGGCTTCCAAGCCAAGGAGTGCCTATCCAGTCGCGTATAAACCGCTGTCGCCATTACATCTCTGAGTGGAAACGGTCTTCAAATTCTAACTTTGCAACAAGAATTCGGCAATTACTGTCACAGATTGATGCTGCTCACTCCAACTATCCTTCCAGTCGTGAAGAGATTGCTGTTCTTCGTAAAGAATTGGCTCTGGCCTATCGGGATGAAGAGGAATTTTGGCATATTAAGAGTCGAAATTAGTGGCTTCGCCTTTGGGATAGAAATACTCACTTCTATCATGCAACAACTAAAAACAGAAGAGCGCGAAATAAGATCACTTCCATTCAGGATCAAACTGGTTCTACTCTGTTTGGTAATGCCAATATTGCTCGTGAAGCGGAACGATATTTCTCAGATCTGTTCCAGAGTACATTCCCAACGGCTTTGGATACTGCCCTTTCTAGTATTGGCCCAGTGGTTACCCCGGAAATGAATAGCCAACTTACTCGTCCTATTACTGCTGAAGAAGTACGTACCGGTCTTTTTTCCATAGGAGCTTCTAAAGCACCCGGACCGGATGGCTTTACTGCTAAATTCTACCACCAGTATTGGGATATTTTGGCACCTGCTGTGATGGAGGAGGTCAGTTGTTTCTTTACCAGCGGTGTCATGGCTCCCTTGCTTAATCACACTAATTTGTGCTTGATTCCGAAGATTATGCCTCCCACTACGATGAAGGATTTTCGCCCCATTGCGTTATGTAATGTAATTTATAAGGTGATTTCGAAAATCCTGGTTATGAGGCTTAAAGCTATTCTGACATATGTAGTCTCGGAGAACCAAGCCGCTTTTATACCTGGTAGACAGATAAATGATAATATACTTCTTGCCCATGAAGCCTTCCATTCTCTCCGAGTTCGTCGCCGCTGTTCTAAGAATTATATGGCAGTTAAAACAGACATTAGCAAAGCTTATGACCGTATTGAATGGACTTTTTTGGAGCAAGTTATGCGTAGGAAAGGCTTTTCTGATGTTTGGATTAACTGGGTCATGAGCTGTGTTACTTCAGTGTCTTTTTCTATCTTGATTAACGAGAGCCCATATGGTGACTTTCAACCTCAGCGGGGATTACGACAAGGTGACCCCTTATCCCCGTATTTGTTTATTCTATGTGCTGATGTACTCAGTTCATTACTCACTCAGGCTGAGCAGCTACAGATCCTTCATCCACTCCGTCTAAGCATAGGGGGTCCACCCATCTCCCATTTGCTTTTTGCTGATGATTCCTTGTTCTTTATCAAGGCTGACCGTCAGAACAGCTCTGCTCTTCGTCGCATTTTTGATCTCTATGGTCAGGCTTCAGGACAACTCATTAATTTTGATAAATCTACTATTACCTTTGGATCCAAGGTTTATCATCACACTCGGGAGGAGATCTAATCAATTCTTCAGATCACACACATCGGAGGAGGTGGCAAATATCTGGGACTCCCTGAGCAATTTGGTCGTAATAAAAAGGCTATTTTTGGTTATATCAAAACTAATGTGCAGAGTAAACTCACTGGTTGGCAAAATCGATTTCTCTCCCCTGTGGGTAAGGAAGTTCTTATTAAATCCGTAGCGTCTGCCATGCCTGTTTTTTCGATGAACTGCTTCCAGTTACCGATGGAATTATGCTCTGAACTCAATAGCCTTCTCTCGGCGTTTTGGTGGGGCACAGTCAATGGTAGGAGGAAAATGTCGTGGCTCTCGTGGCATAAACTTACTTTCTCAAAACGAAGCGGTGGTTTGGGCTTTCGTGATCTCCGTACTTTCAATCAAGCACTTCTTGCAAATCATGTCTGGAAATTAATGCAAAGACCGCATTGTCTTCTATATCGTGTTTTACAGCATCTCTATTTTAAGACAGGCCATCTTCTAGATGCACCGAAAGGTTCCCAACCCTCCTACGGCTGGCAATCCTTACTTTTTGGACGAGAACTACTGGCTCGAGGTCTATACAAAAGTATTGGTGATGGTGTCACTACTACCTTGTCGGAATCATGGATTCCTAGCCAACAGCCGCGTGCTCCCCGACTCCTCCCATATACCAATCCATCTCTCCCAGTTAACATCTTACTGGATGACCACTACCGATGTTGGGATGAAGCTCAGTTATTTGATTTGATAGAGCAAGCGGACCACCATCTTATCCGCAAAATCTACCTTCCTCCTTCTCCGACGACAGACAAGTATATATGGCCTTACACTCCCCATGGCAACTATTCTGTTAAGACGGGATATCATTTCGCTACGGAACTTCTGGATACTGAGCATCCTTCTACCTCTCCGTGTTTGAAGCCTTTTCCGGAACTTACTAAAGCTATTTGGAGTACTGAGAATGCCCCAAAAATTCGACATTTCCTCTGGCGAGTGTTGTCGAATGCTATTGCTGTCAATGCAAATCTCACTTATCGGAAGATCCCGGTGGATCCAAGTTGCCCACGATGTGGAGGTGGGATTGAGACATCTAATCATATGCTTTTTCTCTGTCCTTATGCGCAATGAGTTTGGCGTCTGACTAATATTCCTCTTCAAGGCCTGTTGGATCCAGAAATTTCTTTGGACGACAAATTTCGGTATCTATTCTCTTTACACCGGAACGAACGTTTGCCTTGGGACAGCCGGTTACTACTTTTCTGGGTTCTCTGGAGGATTTGGAAGAGTCGTTTAGCACTTATTTTCAATAACACAGTCATTTCAGAATTGCGTACTTTTTCACTCTCGGTGTCTGATTCACGGGAATGGGTACACCATCTTTCACCAGATCTGTCTACTCCGCCTTCCCCTCCGACACGTGTTATTCCCCGGCTTCCTTCGCATTTACAATGGTCACGACCCCCACCAGGATGGTATAAGTGCAACTATGATGCCTCTCATCACCCTGGTAACACAGACTCTGGTTTAGGATGGATACTAAGAGACTCCAATGGTACTTTTCTTGTCGCGGGCCATGGTAAATTTGAGGGTCGTCACACGGTGGAAGAATCGGAATGTTCAGCTCTTATTTGGGCCATGCAATCCCTATGGGCACTTGGTTATGATCACATCATCTTTGAAGGTGATAATGCGACTCTACATCAACTGCTCACTACACAATCTACTAACCTTCGCTTACAGAACTACCTCTCTACGATACGGGCTTGGCAACACCAACTTGACGCTACTCAATTTGCTTTCCGTAAACGGGAATGTAATACAGCTGCGGATTCGTTAGCTAAATCTGCAATTTTAGGTCCTTTGTTGAGTTGTATTTATCATTCATGTCCCCTGTTTCTAGTTGATTGTATCCAACACGAATCTATATTGACGTAATACTAAACACTTTTAGTCGGAAAAAAAAAAAAAAAACAATTTGGTAACTTGTTATATATATAAAAAAACATAAGAAAATTGCTATTGTAATTAAAATTATAATAGAAAATAAAATGTTATTTTATATAGCCAAATAATAGCATGCACAAAAATTGCTATTTAATGTGTTTGATCTATTATCACGGGCGATGATAGAGCGTTTACTAAACTGCTATTGAAAAACGTCAAACACTATGTAAAGTGTCAGATCTATTATCACGGATGAAGATAGAGCGTTTGCCGTAACGCTATGTTATCCTATCATAGCGCTTTACGGACGCTCTATATGTAACATTTTCTTGTAGTGGGTTTCTCTCTTTTGAGGTTTTGAACCTCTTTGGTTCTCAGACTTGGGCTTCTTGACACCATTGTTGCCGCCTTAATTGCTTCCTCTTCAATGCAATATTTCAATGTCTAGTTTTCATCTTAGAGGCTCCAACTAGTGTTGCAAATGTGCCTTCTTTTCGTTCTCCTCTTGGAAAACTTCCTTTTCCTTTTTTTTCAGCCTGACATGTGCAGGCTTCTTTTCTTCTTTCTCCTCAGCAACCACTTCATGAAACGTGTCACTTTGGTGGCTGCAAGGTCCTCTTCTTTGGAGGTTCTTCAGCACCTCCTCTTCTTCTCCTCAGGTAAACACCTTTCCTCTTCTCCTTCTTGTGCAGTTTGCTAGGCTCCAACAATACGGGCAACAGGTTCATTACCATGAGGTTCTTCTTCTCTTCTCTACAGCTTCTTGAGCTGTCTCCTTTTCTTCTTTTGTTTTGATTTCTGCTTTGATCATCAGGTTGTGCTTTTTAGTTCGTTGATCCATCACCTTGGTTTTCTTAGCTTTCGTCTCTTTGGTTCTCTTGACCTTCACCTCAGCTTTCTTTAACCTTAGACTGTTTGGTTCTCTGAACTTCTAGCACAGACTTCTGCTTATAAAAATGAAATCGATTTTCTCAAACCTTCTGCAGGTTTGCTTCATTTTTGGTGCTGGTTTATCCCTTCCATTGCTTCGATGGCTGAGAACGCCCCCGCAGCTTCCTTGACGTTGTAGAAGAAGGATCCAGTATTCTCCTTCCACAACTCCATATCCATACCGCTATCTCCATTGCTGTTTTTCAGAAGATTTCTCCATCTCCTTGAATGTACCTGGAGTCCGCCTTCTTGAAGGTACGGTTGTGAATGTGTTTATGAAGGTTGATGGTGCTCTCTCTTGTCACCACCTCTCTTTCTTTCCCTTCTAGTCTGCCTAAGTCTCAGCTTTTGCTCTTTCTTTCTTTTCTTGTTCTTTGATGGCTCTCTCCATCTTTCTCTTCAGTCTTTGTCTTAGACTGACTTTTTTCTTCTTCTTTGAACAGGTTCCAAAGATCAATATGAGCTCTGATACCATGTTGAACTTCTTGCTTTTCTTGTTGGTACAGACAAATTTGTGTTTCCCACTCCTTATCTCTAACTTTCTTTCTCTCTCTCTGGTTTAGGTTCATTTGTTTAGAGAGAGAACAAAGAACACTTTAACACTTAACTTCTACATTGATAACATTCTTAGATTTTTGTTACAACACAAGAAACACATATATATATAGTGGTTTCTCTACTTACCACATACACTTGCACTATACTTCTACCTAGACCTTACTTCTAGACATTATTATCCTAAGGTTCACTTACACAAGCAACCTTAACAGGTACAACATTTATTATACTTGCCCTTAGCTATGCTTTAGACTAACAAAACACACAATCTTGTTTGGGCCTCAATCAACCCGTTGTCCCGTTATCTTTCTTGTTATAACAAACACTTTAAGCCCAACTTTTCCTTGTTGACTTGTGTTCCTTCTCCTTGGTTGTTGACTTCGTCTTTCTCCACAACTTCTCCTCCACTTCTCTTTGCTTTGCTTCTTCTCTGTTATTCATCTTCTTCTCTGTAACTGAAGTTTTCTCTTGTTGCAGGTTTAATCAAGGAATCCAACTCCAACACAGCTTCTCAGAACTACACATCATCGGATAGACAAAGATACATCAGCTTTGTTGCTTTGAAGGAAGACATTGGTTAAGCTCACACTATTTGATGGATGTGTTATTGAAATCCCCTTCCTGAGGCTGAGGAGGCTGAGAAGAAGAAGGGTTGTGTTTTTTCTATCTGTCAAATCACTTTCTCTCCGCAATGCGATTGATTAATATGATTATTCCATCCATATGTGCCATGTTCTGGAAGAATTGTTCATACGTAACGGAGATGGCCAGTCACGTGCCAGGTTATTCTTTAAAGGGACTTGATATTACCTTCTTTTTCTCGAGTACAGAGATCCTTACTTAGACGAGGTTTACATGGATCCATATAACCTTGTGTAATTTGAATATTCTAGTTATGTCACCTATACTTATGATGTTGGCGATTTTAAGTCGATTACAGGAGTCAACTATGTGTTATGATTGTTGAACTATAGTTCCTTCTATCCGTTAATAGTAAAAACTTGGTTTACGGTTTTTAGAGATTCCTCATTTAGTACTTTATTCCTCGGAGACAGAGAATTAGGTCGCCAAAAAGTATTTTCAGCTCTTACTAACACTTGTGTCATCCAAAAAAATTATGGGCATGTTTTATATAATGTTCACTTGTGCCGTTGGAGAATGTTAAGTAATTCTGAAATCTAAGTAAACAATCTTAAGCACAGCACCAAAGCTCTCGGGATTGTTTTGTTTGGCAGTATATTAATTTTGACATCATTGTTGTATTAACTCAACTATATTACACTTTAGAGAACAGACATTTGGTTATGCATCATCAACAGACTGGTCAGATCATGACCAATTCACAAGGCTACTTACTCCTAAATTTGGCGAGGCTCCTCCCTTACCCCCCTACTTGGATCGTCAAATTTCCTCTTTTTAACTCTGGGTTGTAAGGGAGGAAGATGCGGTAAATTGAGTTCCTGTTGTTTTGTCTTGTTCCATGAAAGCCAATGAGAGTTATTACATTTAAAAAAAAAAAAAAAAAAACAGACAAGTTTGATATTAATTATTATATATGTCACTACAATTTGACTGAATACCACCAACAGGTAGATCACAAGCTATCTTCAAAACTTTTGAGGAACAACATATGAAGTTTTCTACTAATAAAACCAAAATAGAAACTGACTAATTAAACGCAAAGACCTTTTACTCTTTGCATCCAACGTGAAGAACGGTTAGTTATTTATCTTTTTGAAATACGTACACTTTCTTGCATGTAACGTGAAGAAGGGTTAGTTATTTTATCTCTGTGAAGTACATTCAGTCAATTGTCTGGTATATAAATAGAGAAGCATGAAACCATTTAACCATCACCGTTTCCAGTTTCCTTTTTCTTTTTCTTATTTCATTGCTGATATTCAAAAAAATTATATTGGTTTAGAGAAAGATGCAGAAACATTCTTGGAACTCGATGAGTATCATTCTTATAACTCTTTCTTTTCTTTTATTCATTTTTAACTGTCAAGAAGTAGTTTCTGCTCCTACCAGACATTTGTGTCGTCCAAAACAAAGAGATGCCCTTCTCGAGTTCAAAAACGAACTTGAAATTGGCATACCTTCTTCATTTTGTATTATTGCTCATCCGAAGACAAAGTCATGGGTGAATAAAAGCGATTGTTGTTATTGGGATGGTATCACCTGTGATGCCAAGTCGGGTGAAGTGGTCATTCTAGATCTTTCTTGCAGCTGCCTCCAAGGCCGTTTTCACTCTAATAGCAAGTTTTTTAGGGTTCAAAACCTTCGTTTTCTAACCACTCTCGACCTTTCATACAATAATTTCAGTGGCAAAATCCCATCTTCAATTGGAAACTTTCATCATCTTACAACTCTTAACTTTTCCAGAAATTCTTTTAGTGGTTGGATTCCTTCTTCTATTGGAGATCTTTCAAATCTCAAATTTCTTGACCTCTCTCGTAACATATTTTATGGTGAAATCCTATCTTCATTTGAAAGTCTATTGCATCTCACCTCTCTTGACCTTTCTAATAATAGTTTTTTTGGTGAAATCCCAAATTCATTTGGAAATCTTTCCCATCTCACCTCTCTCAACCTCTATGATAACAATTTTTTTGGTAACATCCCATCTTCACTTGAAAATCTTGCTCATCTCACTTTTCTCGACCTCTCTGTTAACAATTTTGTTGGTGAAATCCCATCTTCACTTGGAAATCTTCCTCATCTATCCTCTTTCTACCTACATTATAACAATTTTTTTGGTGGAATCCCATATTCACTTGGAAATATTTCTCGTCTTACCTCTCTCAGCCTCTCTTTTAACTTCTTTGTTGGTGAAATCCATCATCATTTGGAAATCTTTCTTTTCTCACAAACCTCATCCTCTCTCATAACAATTTTGTTGGTGAAATCCCGCCATGTTTTGGCAGTTTGAACCACTTGGCCATCTTAAATGTTGAATCTAATAAACTTAGTGGTAGCTTCCCTCTTACACTACTAAATCTAACAAAACTGTCAATTTTATTCCTCTCCAACAATCACTTCACAGGCAGGCTTCCTTCTTCTCTAAATCTTGAAAATACATCGTCATCATCTAAATTACAAGAGTTATACCTTGACAATAACAACTTTATAGGAATAATTCCCATATCCATTTTCCAATCAATCAGCCTTGTGAAACTCCACCTTGGTAATAATCACCTAACCGGAAAACTGCCTGAAATATTTATCAGTGCCAGCAATCTAAGGTCACTCCATGTTAGTCACAACCAGTTGGTGGGAAAACTTCCAAGATCATTGTCTAGGTGTTCTTCTTTGGAGGTTATAAACTTGGAACACAACAGAATCAATGACACTTTTCCATTCTGGTTGGAATCCTTGCAAAAGTTACAAATACTTGTCCTCCATTCTAATAAGTTTCATGGTTTGTTACAATATCATCCCAAAGTTGCTTCTTCGTTTCCTCAATTGCGAATCATTGACATATCATATAATTTCTTCACTGGAATCTTACCCTCTGATTTCTTCTTGTACTGGAGAGCAATTTCCTCTGAGGGAAACCATTCACAATTGAAGTACATTGGAGATCGTTCCTATAATCAAGACTCGTTGGTTTTAATGAATAAAGGCTTAGAGATGAAGTACAGAAGGATCCTTACTTTATTAACAGCCATTGATATATCAGGAAATAGACTCAAGGGAGAGATCCCTAAATCCATTGGTCTAGTGAAGAATCTTATTGTGCTTAATTTGTCAAGTAATGGTTTCATTGGCAACATCCCTTCATCTTTGGCAAATCTGACCCAGCTTGAGTCGCTGGACTTATCGCATAACAGACTTTCAGGGAAAATTCCACCTGCTCTCGGATATCTCACAAATCTTTCTAAGGTTAAAGTTTCTCACAACCAGCTTGTTGGTCCAATACCACAAGGCACACAGTTTCAAACACAAGAAGCTTCATCTTTTGAAGATAACCCTGGACTTTGTGGTCGTCCTCTCAATAAAAACTGCGGAGACTACATGGAGAAATCACAAGAACTAGAATCAGAAGAAGGAGACGATGATGAAGAACAAGAAGAAGAAGAAGGAGTATTGAACTGGACTGCAGCTGCAATTGGCTTAACAACTGGATTCATCTTGACGGTTGGACAATTTGTGATTCGACAAAATCCTCAATGGCTCATGAAGCTTGCTTGCATGATAAGGTATGTTGAATATTTAATAAAACAATTTTTTTTTATGCAAACCTACAGATGCAAACAATGTTTTACCTGATTTACCTTTCTCCTTTGATCTACAGTTTAAGCATTCGGTTTGGTTACTAAATGGTGCCCTCAGGACGAGAAGAAATGTTGCAGACTTATTTGCCACAGTTGAAGCTCTCTCAAACTGAGTAGATGATGATGAGAATCTTGGCAATGATAATTGCAAGTATAAGAGGATCTAGAAGATCTTAAATATTATTATTATATATTGTATACTAATTATATAAGATTATACTCATATTTGTATCTATCAATTTATGAAATTTCTTTAGTATATAAACCTATGAAATCTTAATTATTATTTTCATGAGAGTGAATACAATTCTTTAATATCATAATCTGTCATCAACTCTAATATGGTAACAGAGCTACAATAATCTAACGATTGGTTTCGTTCCTATCTTTAAGCTAAAAGCTTCTGTTTTTCGTTCAATCCTATATACCTCTGAATCCAAGCCAAGTGTTTCTAAAATTCAAATTCATTATGAACATCTGAATCTGAGCCATTGAAATTTTTATTTAAGTCTTCAAAGACTTTTAAATCATCTTTTTTTTTTATTAAAACAAAAAAAACTTTTTTTTTTCTTTCTAGTTCTGCGTTATTTTTTTTTTTTTTTCTCTTTAAGCCATAGTGCTTCTAATCTTTTTTAAGTTTGAAGACTTTCAGTGCTTCAAAAATCAAATTTAAAACTTTTATTTAAAATAAAAATAAAAGTCTTCTCACTAAAGATCTTCATCACGTTCTCATGACCAACACCACCATTGTCCGCCACTGTTCAAATCTGATCGCCACCACCAAAGATGGATGACGCTGGCTCCACAAAACATGGAAAGCTACAGGAAACCCTAGCATAACAAGTCCATCATGTTTCAAGCTCACCTTTTAGGTTCATCTATTTCAAATCTAGCCTACATTTAGCAAGTTGATTTAACATATCATTACCCAATCAATCTCAATCCTTTCATTCCGCTGCTAATTCATTACAAACTTGAGATTGAGGAGGCATATAAGAGGATTTAGAAGATCATAAATATTACTATCATATATTGTATATTAATTATATAAGATTACACTCATATTTGTATCTATCTAATATAGGAAATCTCTTTAGTATATAAACCTATGTAACTCTAATCATTATTTTCATGAGAGTGAATACAATTTTTTAATATCATAATTTATCATCAACTCTAATAGCAAGAATAACTAGTTTTATTTTCACCATCTGAAACCATATCTTTCTTCTCATCTGCAGTTCATTTTGTTCTTAAATCTTGCGCCTATTAGAGTTTTATGTTTGATTAAAAGTTCAAAAACCCAAGACAAACGTAGTCTGAAAGAGAACTGCAACTAAAAGCGTGTCTGTGTGTGTGAACTTGGATCCATTTGCGTAAGAGAACTAACCGGTGAGCGAAGGTTTTCGGTTTTGTCCACCAAAAGTTTAATTTTCTCACCATGTCCAAGAGCCTGCAAATGAATGAGTCCACAATGTATAAACGGTTTAACAGCATAATATATCTTTACAACCATGAATGTAACATTCCCCTCTACAGTTAATGCTTTAGGAACCGAAAGATAGAACTTTTAGGTACTTGAGTCATAAAACTATGTTGGTAACGATAAAGCGTCAGAACTGAACGTTCTCTCTATCGACCTTTGTTTGCTTTGTTTTACTCTGCTAGTCTGCTACGATTCGATTTTTTATCGCAGAATTTTAAGTTAATTTGGTTAAGAAATCTTATGAGTCTACCAATTTTCCTTTTGTTTTCGTTTAGATTTTGAAGTATTCAACTATTCTTTCTTCTACATTCTAACGTATTTTGCAACACCGAGGGAGTATGTGACTTGGGGTGAGCGCTGTTATAGTATCTAAAATCATGGTCTATGACATGGATTAGTAGTTTTGAATATGTAATCTTATAGTCTCTGGAGTCTAAGAGTCTTGTTTTTGTTTGCTGTATGTGATCTTCTTAGCCGATCATAGTCTTGCTCATAGTCTTTTGGTATGCTTAGTTGATCTTGATGAATTGTTTTGATTACAAGTGTATAGATGGATATGCGTCGACTGAGTAAGAGGCGGTAAATAGTTTCTTTCTACCAAGTTTTATTTTCTGAAAATAGTAAAATATCGCGTTTTTTTCTTGTGACAAAAGCTATGCACTTAGCTGATCTTACGCAAATGGCGTATTCCTCTTTCCCATCTTTTCCCCCTTAATCAAATTCTCTTTTATTGATTAAAAATATAATTTGTTATGTTTCCATTTAGTTACTTGATTAGTGGTAATACTTTTGATGATTGTGTTTCCATTTAGTTACTTGATTAGTGGTATGTTAATTGTAGCAAACAATGATGTATGGGCTAGAAACTATGGAAGGAAAGTGTGACACTGTGACGTGTGGGTATGATTACTTGATGCTCCCAGATCATAGTAAAGCTGAGACTATTTTAAACACGCTCCTTAGATTCTTAAATTTGGCAAGGCTCCTCCCTTACTTCAACTTTATACATCGTAAGGTCTCTTTTTCTTCCATATATTGGTTTTGTCTCTCTTGATGTGTTAGGGAAGATTTGGTATATTGAATCTAGTGGTATTTTTCTTGTTCCATGAAAGCCAATGATATTTATTTCGTTTGCTTAAAAGTACAATATTAATTAGATAATCTCACTCGAATTGGCTGACACGTTTTTTAACGATCACTGCCTTTGGTATATGTTTTCCATTTTCATTACATTTTCTCTTTCTTTGAAACTTACCTTATAATTTGGTTTGGGCAAGCCACATATTAGACTTTGTCAACACAAAGACTTTTACAGTCTCAATCCAATTTGACTTACAAAAATCATCAACTATTTCTGCTGCAGGCATATGTTTTCGATTTTCGGTACATTTTCTCATTCTCTGAAAGCTAGCGTAAACTTTCGTTTGGGCAAACTGACTTTTACTCTTTGTATCCAACGTGAAGAAAGGTCCGGAGAAAGATTAAGTAGTGAGTCAAGCTTAGTGGATTTGATCTTTATCTTTGAGGAGCACTTACATTCCGTACGACTAGTTAGTGAGTCAATCTGAGTGGATTTATCCTTGTGGAGCACTTATAGTCTATTGGTGTGTATAAAAAAAAGATGAGCATGAAACTACGTGACCATCACAATTTCCCGTTTTTACGTTTTTTTTCTTTCCATTATTGATATTCAAGAAAGTTAATTTGGTTTAAAGAGAGATGCAGAAAGGCTCTTGGAACTCGTTGAATATCACTCCTACTACTCTTTCTTTTCTTTTCTTATTCATTTTTAATTTTCAAAATCTATTTTCAGCTCCTGGGAAGACCTTTGGATCATCCTGAACTAGGCCTGGGCTTTCGGATTTTCAGGTCGGTTTCGGGTCCTACCTGATCGGTTACAGGTCTTTTGGGTGACTTTTTTTTATCCAAATAGGTACCGAAACCATTTCGATTCGGGTTCAGTTCGGTACCTATCGGTTCCGAGTCGGTTCGGGTACGAAATTTCAGAACCGATAAAAACCCGAAATAAATCGATTCTTTTTTTTTTGGTTCGGGTCGGGTTTTTTAACCCGAAATTGAACAAAAAATACTCGAATACCTGAAAAAACCAACAAAAACCGAAAGCAATTCAACACCATTCCAATGTAATTCAACAGACTGACAGAGTTTAAAGACAATTCCTACTTGAAAGTACTTCAAGTCTTCAACCACACACACACAAAACACAAAAAGATAGTACAAAGTCAATGCAAACAGCCAAACACATCCAAATTCAGACTTTAAAAATAGAAATTTAAGAACATCGAGTAAGCGAATGCAACCTTGTCCTTCACTCTTCCTTGTCCTCTCTAGACTCTTAGTCCATTTACAATATGGAGACATTAGTCATTAGATATTGAAAATTGAGAGTGAAGATATACAAAGAAACTACTTATTAGAGAGAATGCAAGAGTTTTGGTTACCTCAAGAGAAAAGTTGAAGTTACCGGTTACTTCATCCTAGCATGTTAAAAGCAGATTCCAACTCTAAAAGAATGTTAAAATGAAATAACATAAGCTTACAAGTTAAAATTGTAAATCACAAAACATAAATTTCTAAAATAATGAAAATTGCCTCTCATTATATCATCTTGGTCCTCCACCTCCTATAGAAGTTGTTGGATTGTAACAACTCCTTTTTCATTAATCCGGATCTCACACATCAACCATTGTTCAGTGCACATCAATACTTCAACCATACATGGCGTTAAACAACTCTTATAAGGGTACAATACTCTCCCACTAGTACAAAATGCCGATTCTGAAGCGACTGAGGACACTTGCATAGCTAGTATGTCCGTAGCTATAAGAGACAGAACTGGAAACTTGATACTATTTTTCTTCCACCAATCTAAGACATCATAATATGTACTTTTCATAAACTTGATACTAGTATGTCCCTAGCTATAAGAGACAGAACTGGAAGCGACTGAGGACACTTGCATTTTCCCTTTTTTAACTCGGTACTAAAAAACCTGATATCTTCTTGATGATGATCACACATATTGAATACCATTACGAACAGCAGCAATAGAAGAATCTATCTCCAGCAAACCCTCCTTAACAATCAAATTTAATTTGTGAGTCGAACATCTCAAATGCAGAAAATCCCCTTTCAATACCAAAGCATCATCACCAGCAAGACTAAATCGTTCCTTGAACTTTTTCATTGCAGAACTGTTAGCTGTAGAGTTGTCTACCGTGATACAGAATACTCTCTTTATCTCTCATTCTTCTAAACAATCAAGAAGAACCTTAGATATTGTTGAACCTTTATGATCCGGGATATTCTTAAAGCCTATGATCAACTTCTGCAACTTCCAATTAGAGTCTATGAAATGTGCACTGATGACCATGTAGCTAGTTGAAGTATGGGGAGCAACCCAGATATATGTAGTTAGTGATAACCTCTGCTTATTCTGCCCTAGAATAGTCTTCATAATTGCTTTTCTAGAAACGAACATCTCCACTATATCTCTTGTGCATGTTCTCCTAGAATAGGCTGATATAACTGCACTCTTGAACAGAAATGTCTCCAACCTAAACTCTCTACAAAAGCTAATGGCAACTCTGATATCACGATCATCTCATTTGTAGCTTCCCTAAAAAATTTCTCAGATACCTTACACATACCCATATTTCCTTCATCATCTGGAGCTAACACATATTGGTTTTTAAACTTATTAGCAGCTTCCCATACCTTGAATAACTTGCAGCCTTGTAGATGTTTTTTCAGATTTGAAGTGCCAGACTTGGTTGGACAAGATATTTCTTTGCCACAGTAATGACAATTGCATTTGTCATAATCATTGTCCAGACTGATGTAGTGTTTCCAAACCCACGATCTTGCTTTCTTTCTTGACCCTAAACCAGAACCACTTTCTCCTGTTTTGCCTTTCCTCTTCCCTTTACTTCCAGTTCCATGTGTTGTGGTTTCAACATCCTCATCTGTCTCATTAACAGCACTTGTGTCCATTGGTGGAGTGTCACAAGGCGACATCAGCGTCATATTAAAGAGCTATTAAGAATCTTATGACTTATTATAACTAGCAACTGAACGGAGTTTAAGAGCTATTATGCTCAGCCATTCACAAAAATAAAGCTTCCTAAAGACTGGAACAAATTCTCGGGGACCAAGCTAAGATAATCTGTAAAATTATAATTTCAACTTGCAAAGAAGAAATCTTGAAGAGACAGAAACACATGCCATTAGAAAGCGATACTCGAGTTTGGAAATTGATAGACAGAGACACATGCCATTAGAAAGCGAGTACAAAACGATTATACAACAATTTTCTACCTGCAACTACAGAAGAGTAGACTCGGGTTTGGAAATTGATAGACAATTAGACAGAGACACAAAGATACATACCTCCGAATCGGATTGATTTCTCGACGATGCTGTCGGCGGATATGACAGAGCTTCAGTGACGTTAGGAATGAGATGAGTAGATTCCAGTTTGTATTTGGGGTTTTACACAAAAATCGGATAATAATACGAGTTACTTGGAAACTCAATCGATATACACGAAGAATCATAAAACCTAATGTATAATGTAATGTGTGTGTTTATTTCGGGTAACCGGTCAGGTACCGGGTTAGAACCGGAACCGACCCAATACCCACAGGTATAGGAGAACAGTAACTTTTGGGTATTTAGCATATAACCAAACCCGACCCAAACCAGTCATTTCAGTTCGGTTCCGGTTCGGGTATTCGGGTCCGGTTTTTATGCCCAAGGCTATCCTGAACAGAGGGATGCACTTCTTGAGTTCAAAAACGAGCTTGAGATTGGGGAACATTCTTCTAAGTGTGATAGTGGTCAACCGAAGACGGACTTATGAGGGAAGAACACTGACTGTTGTTATTGGGAAGGTATCACATGTGTTGCCAAATCAGGGAAAGTGAGTGAAGTAGATCTTAGTTGCAGCTGCCTACATGGGTGATTTCATACTGATAGCAAACTTTTTAGGATTCAAACCCTTCATTTTCTCGACCTTTCATATAATGATTTCAGCGGTCAAATTCCAAGCTCAGTTAGAAAATTTTCTCATCTTACCATTCTCAACCTTTCTGGAAACTATTTTAGTGGTTTGAATCTTTCTTTAATTGGAAACTTTTCTAATATCACGGTTCTCCGCCTAGCTCGTAACAATCTTGTTGGTAAAAATCCCTCTTCACTTGGAAATATTTCGCATCACACAACTCTTGACCTCAGTGAAAATAATTTGTTGGTGAAATTCTATCATCACTTGGTACTCTTTTGCATCTCACCTCTCTTCTCCTCTCTTCTCCTCTTTTATAACAATTTTGTTGGTGAAATCCCATCTTCACTCGGAAATCTTTTCCATTTTAAGACCATGATCAAATGTGGAGTTCTTATAAAAGATTCTTACCAATTTTTTATTATAAATTTTGGCTAAGAACCTTACAACTTCATTAATCTGTTTTTTCCCCTCCAATGGTAGAACCTCCAATGAGGTTCTTCATAAAAAACAAATTATAAAAATTATTTTATTTTAAGAAATGTTTAAGAAATTGTTGGAATTAAGAAGAAATTTTTTAAAGTTTAAGAAATTATGAAATATTTTTTCTTTTAAAGTTGAAGTTAAGAAGAAGTTTAAAAAAAAGAAATTTACATATTACAAAAATACAAAACGTTGTGGAAACGAAATTATATGTTGCATGTGTCATATGAAAATTATTTTATTTTAAAAATATTTTCTTGAATAAAAAATAAAAATATATTGCATTGTATTTTTTTTAGTTAAATTTTTTTTAAAAAACATTAAAGTTAAGAATTTTTTTTTTTAAAGTTAAAGTTAAGAATCTTTTTAAAAGTTAAAGTTAAAAAAAGTTAAAAAAATCCGGCGAATTAGATAGTGACACGTGGCTAACAACCTCATCTAAGAAACAGTTCTTAATTAAGAACCGGTTCTTAGTTTATTAGGTAATTTTTCTTTACTTTAATTCTAAAAAAAACTAACAACTCCATTTAAGAACCTCTTAACAACCCCCTTTTAATCATGCTCTAATACTCTCGAGCTCTCCAATAACAATTTGATTAGTAAAATCCCACATTCTTTTGGCAGTTTGAAAAACTTGGACATTTTACAAGTTGAGTACAATAAGATTAGTGGTGGCTTCCCTTTTCCACTACTAAATCTGACAAAGTTGTCATCTTTGTTTCTCTCTAACAATCGGTTCACAGGCACACTCTCTTCTTCCAATGCTATTTATTTGGAAAATAACCAACTTAACGGAACTCTTGAATTTAGGAATATGTCTTCATCATCTAAGCCAGTAAATTTAGACCTTTGCAATAACATCTTCACAGGTGAAGTTCCTCGCTGGTTATAGAAACTACCAAATCTTGAGTCTGTGAATCTTTCCAACAACACTTTCACTGGTTTCAAGATGCCAACAAAACATGGACTATCCTCATTCTCAAAACGGTCTATAAAGTACTTGTATGCCTCCGAAAATAATTTCATTGGAAAGATATTCTCTTTCATATGCGAATCGCTCTCTATGCTACCTCGATTTATCAAGTAACAAACTCAATGGTTTGATCCCTCATTGTATGAAAAAAATCTCAAGAGTAGTCTAAGGTTGCTTGACGTGAGTTATAACCTCCTGTCAGGAATGTTTCCAAGATCTTTGATGCGTCTATTTACTGTTGAAGTTCTAAATGTGGAAAGCAACGTAATCAATGACATGTTTCCTTTGTGGTTGAGTTCACTACCGGAGCTACAAGTTCTTGTCCTTCCCTCCAATGCATTCAACGGACCATTACAAAATATGTTGTTCCCAAAATTGCAAGTCATTGACATATCACATAATCACTTCAATTGAATTTTGCCATTAAATCACATTGGTGACAATCAATTCAGTTGAAAAATGTCGGAAATATTTCTCAGTGGGAGCAATCTAACGTCAATCAATGTTGGTTACAATCGACTGGTGGGTAAACTTCCGAGATCGTTGTCTAGTTGTTCTTATCTGGAGGTTCTAAACATGGAGCACAACATGATCAATGATACTTTTACATTCTGGTTGGAATCCTTGCAACAACTACAAGTACTTGTTTTCCACTCTAATGAGTTTCATGGTTCGTTACAGTTTCATCCCAAGATTGTCTCTTGGTTTCCTCAGTTGAAAATCATTGACTTGTCATATAATTCATTCTCTGGAACCTTATCATCCGATTTCTTTGTGTATTGGAGTGTGATGTCCTTAGAGGGAGATTATTCAGAATCGAACTACATTGGAAATGATTCATGCTTCAGAGTCTCACTTGTTTTAATGAATAAAGGAGTGGAGATGAAGTACACAAGGATCCAAACACTGTTAACAGCGATTGATTTTTCAGGATATAGACTTCAAGGACACATTCCTAAATCCATTGGTCTACTGAAGAATCTTATTGTACTCAATCTGTCAAGCAATGGTTTCACTAGCAACATCCCTTCATCTTTGGCGAAACTGACTGAACTCGAGTTACTAGACTTATCGCATAACAAGCTTTTAGGCCATATTCCACCTGCAGTAGGAGGCCCCACAAGTCTATCTAAGGTTACAGTTGGCCACAACCAGCTCGTTGGTCCAATACCGCAAGGCACACAGTTTCAGACTCAAGATGCTTCGTCTTTTGAAGATAACCTTGGTCTTTGTGGCCGTCCTCTCAGTATAAATTGCGGAGACACAGACATAGAGAAATCACAAGAAGCAGAAACAGAGGAAGAAGAAGGAGTACCATAGCCTTAGCACCTGGAATCATTTTTGGATTGACAATTGGACACTTTGTGAGTCTACAAAAGCCTCAATGGCTCATGAAGATTTCTAGGTATGTTGAATATTCAATCAACATTGCTTCCTTTGCAAACCTACACAAATGTGGTAACTGATTCACCTTTCCCCTTTTATGTATAGTTGAACCATTCGATTTGGTTACTAAAAGGTGTGTTTAGCATCTTGGGGGCGGTGCATTGATTGATGGCGAACAAAGCAGCACAGCTACCTCAACGAGGAAGAAACTATGTAATAATTTTGATAATTTTGTTTTAGTTCAGTTAGTTTATTGGTGACAGAAACTGTGAGATAATGGGAGAGCGATCTCACAGTTCCTTGTGATTGATGTTCGTGTCTGGAAGTTTTCTTTTTGATTTCATTTAGCTTGTTTAGGTTTCAAAGCATTCAACTGTTCTTTCTTTTACATTCGAACGTAAGAAACATCATCTAGACCATGGTTTAGTAGAAGGAAACTGGTAGTTTTTGAATATGGAATCACATGGTCTCTCGAGGCTAAGACTTTTTTTTTGTGATCTTGTGGTTGAAGATACCTATAACACCATCCACAATGGAGGTGTGAAAAATAATTCAACAGTTAAATCAACACAATGAGTTTAATCAACAGAATGAGACTATTATATTTTTTGAAAATACATGTAGATTAAATCGAGTTGAAAACATCGACCCATTGGATGAGAAAAATATGAAACCTGCATTGTCATATAGCGAATCATCAGAGAAGGTGATGATGAGCGCGTGTATCAACTTTTGAATAAGAAAGCGTCTTGCATTTGTATTGGTTACTAAGATTTTTAGTTATTTTTATCCCCTCCAAATTATTCAAGGTCAATTATTTTATAATAAACTATTTTAAAACAAAAAAACAAAACTTATACCAAAATTCAGCATTTTTATGATCTATAAATAGAGACTAGTCACATTTATTTGGACATAGAAATAAAAACGTCATTTTTACTAAAATTTTTATATTAGCTTCCAATCAATTTTTTTGTGTCTTTTAACTTTTTTTTTTGTTAAATGAATCTCAATAATAATCTCAATAACACCCAAAATTCTACTAATTTACCTTTTAAGTATCAAAGTCCTAACAATTATAAAATTAAAAAAATATATATTATTTTTTTTGGTCAAAGGAGTTAATCATGCAAATGATTCTAATTTTAATCGATAATTGTTATTAATATTATGATTCCAAATTATAATAGAAAATAAAAATATGAAATAAAAATGGTGAGATAAGGTTCTGAATTTTATTAAATAAAACTATTACAAAATATAAAAATTAAATAGATATAGAATTATTAGGTGAATGAGAAAGAATGATGTGGAACGTTCAAAAGTAAAAAGTAAGATGTTGAAATGAAAACCAATAAGGATGGTCTAATGGTGACATCAATTACTCATGAAAGATTCCTTAGTTGTTGATGTATCGTCAGGACCGAAAAACATAATCTGTTCCTGTGATGAATTTTGTATCATTTTGCTGATCTTGATAACTTGTCTTGATACAAGTGTATTCATTACAAGTGTTGAATACTCTCTTTTGGCACCTGTTTTTGAAAATACTCAAATATTGTGTCTTTCTCCTGTAAAAAAGCTACGTGCTTAGCCGATCTTACGCAAATGACATCTTCCTCTGCCCATCTTCTGTCACTATTTCTTAATCAAAATTCAATTTCTCAGGAATTTGTAGATGAAACACAAGACTTGGATACTCGGGTCAGGTTTGTAGAACCCCAAACATCTTGCAATCACTTGAATTCTCTTTCTCCCGATTTGGTCAACTTACCAACTCTTGATACTCATTGTTCAAGGTTACCTCCTCGATCCCTTCCACGATTTCATTTGATGATTTGTGATCATACCATGTAGAAATTTGAATGACACAAATTATCAAACCATTTTTGTGTGTTTTGCATTGATCAACCATATTATAAAGAAAATATATTAGTCATAATTATATATAATTTTTTTAAAATAACATAGAAACCAACATGAATGTAATAAAAACTAATGAATATATTCCAGATATTCTATAATTGTTTTGATGATTGCTATAATCATCAAAATCTCCAATAAAAATCACTTTTTTAGCAATTTTGAAGCAGCCACTCATATAAATAGTTACTATTTGATATATCAGTGTTAATATGCACTTCACACGAAATTTTAATGATATAGTTGTAAGAAAAAATTTTAAAATAAATTTTTAATACATTTAGTATAATAAAATAATATATATCTAAATAATATATAAGAGAAAATTATGTCTATCAGAAATCAAAATCTTAAATTATATATTGTATTCATAAACCTTATTATATATTTAATTTTTAAATATTGAATTATATAATGTATCCAATAAAAATCACCAATTTTTATAGTGTATCTTATTTAAAAGATGTTCCAAGTTATGTAGTAAAAAAAGCAGAAAAAGAGAATCTTAAGGAGAAGAAGAAGATTATTGAGGCTAAGAAGTGAGATTGGAATGCTGCGAGAGAGGGATGAACACGATTTTTCTCAATGTCAGTGATCATGTTTTGAGTAAAATCGAAAGATGTATTAAAGCAGAAAAACTTGGGATGTACTTGAGGAGCTTTATACGACAAAGTCCCTATCTAATCGTGTTGTCGCTCAAATCCAAGCTGTATAGTTTCAAGATGCAGGAAGCACGATCATATGAGTATAGAAGAGAGCAAAGATGATTTTCTCAAAGAACTGAGTCATCTTAGTATTTTTTTTTTTTTTTTTTTTTGCTAACCCAGTATCCGACCCACAAAGTGTGAATCGACTAATCCACCGGGCCGAAGCCTATGCCGCCAGGAATTTTTAAACCTCCACTTAAAGGCCTCCTGGTACGCTTAGTGGTCTGGAGGGCGAGAGGCAGTCCATGTAAATACCCCCCGTAGCCAAGTGGAATCGAACCAGAGTGGTGGAAGGCGACTAACACTCACCTTACCACTGGACTAAGACCACTTGGTTAGAGTCATCTTAGTATTGAAGTACTAGAAGAGGTGCAGGCTATGTTACTCTCAAATGTCTTACCAATAAGATATGATCAGCCGAAGGAGATCCTATGAAGGTTGATGTTGTTGTGAGTTCTGCAAGGTCTAAGGAAAATGAGTATAAAGAGAGTGGTGGTGCTAGAGTTAGCTCAGAAGGCCACTATGCCTGAGGAAGGCTTGAGAATAGAGAAAGATGAGAGAAAATAGTTTATTATTTTCACAAGAACAAAGGCAACATGTCAAGATCAAAGTCTAGAGAAGAGAAGAAGATCTATTGGATATGTGGCACAAAAAGGCACTACAAAAAAACAATACTTATAAATGGCTAGAGAGATGAAAAAAAACAAAAAAAACATTTCAATATCTGAAAAAGGGAGAAGCATCATTAGCTAAAGATGACGCTCAAGATCTAGTTGGGTTGATAGCTTGCAAGGTTAATTTGTCACATGAATTTTTTGATCGCAAAAACTAGATAATGGACACGGGATGTTCATATCATATGACGTCAAGAAAGGATATGTATATTGAACTGAAAGATCAATTAACAGGATATGTTAAATGGTAAACATTATTAATTGAGAGGTAAATATCTAAGAGATATTAAATTTATAGATTTTTTTTTTTTTAATTGTTGAAAGCTCTTTTTTTTTTTTTTTTTTTTGTAAATTATGTGTATAATGGTATTGATCGTAATAATAAGTTTTTAATAAGGTTAAAATGTCTTTTACTCAATTCTTTTAAATTTTAAATCAGTCAAAATTATTTAAATAATTATTAGACTTTTGAAGGTTGTTTCACATAATTTTTCATTTTAAATATCCGTTTTGTTTTAAATAAATATTTCTTTTAATCTTATATAAATTAGTTTATTTTAAAATTTTAGTTTATTAAGTATAATTTAATATTTTTCCTATGTAATGAAATGTCATTTTCTTAAAAAAATAATCTTTGTGTGCTACTATATACTGTATGTGATAAAAACATCTACGAGAATTACCCTTCTCTTTTGTTCTTTCTTTATTTATTTTTCATTTCATTAAGCCAGGGGAAGCGCTTCAGGTAAATCGATTCGCGGCTAAATCAATCGCTTCTGCTTGGTACGTTCTCATTCTCATCTTCCATCTTTAGTTTCCTTCGATCCCCAATTCTCAATCTCGATTCTCTACACATCTGTTTGATTTTCCGAGATTCAATTGCTTCGTCGAGAGAGAGCTTGCTCACCTCGAATTTCGAATCATCTCCGGTTCTTCTCCCCTTTCCACGATTTTATTAATCCTCGATCTGATTCCGAAATACTCACTTTCTCCATAAGTTTTGATCTATTTTTCTCCGTCTTCTTCTGTGTTTGATCCGTAATTTGGCAGCTTGTTGAGATCGCACTGAACTCTCTAATCTCTGGCTTAGCGATCCTGATCTTTCGCAATGGTGGTCTGCAAATGCAGAAAGGTATGATTCTTTTGATGATCATTGGGAAGCTTTAGTGTTCGTGATTTCGGATTTTGCATCTGAGTTTTTTTAGTTAAATATTGGGAAATAGTTTTCGATTTGTTTGCATGTGTTTCCTTGACGCATTTTTGATTTGGATTTGCATTTTTGTTTTCATCTCTCTGTAATTTGTAGGAGAAATCATGAAACTATTTGGTTTATTTTGACGCTCATCAAGTGAACGCTAATGCTTTATTTTTTTTTTCCAGGCTACAAAGCTGTATTGCTTTGTTCACAAGGTCCCTGTTTGTGGGGAATGCATTTGCTTCCCGGAGCATCAAACTTGTGTGGTATGTTGCTCAAAATCGTATGCTTGTTGTTACCACGAGCTGATAGTTTTCAAGACGACTTAAGTCTCTTCTTGTTTGGAATGTGGTTGAAATAGCAAAATTAGATGGAAGATTCTTGACCGTTGAAAGATGAAAAGGTTGCTGCTTCTGAGAATAGAAGCATTTTTGGTTTAGTTGTTGATTGGTATCTACTTCCAATGTTAAAGGATAATCTGAATTTTTGGTGCTTAAGCTCCTTCTCTGATTCTGTCAATGTAGCTCTTTCCTACAGTGTTTATTTTATTTAGTTACACATTTATGTGTGTATAAGTAGCCGTGTACTCTATTTTATAATCTTTCTGGAGGCGTCTTTTACTCCATCTATAGTTGAACAAAGTTTAAATTTTTTGTGTTTTCTTCTCTTTTCTTCTTCATGGTTGACATGGAGGGACAATGCTGAAAGATATATATATTTTTTTTTTCATGTTGTACTTCATAGGTACGTACTTATTCAGAATGGGTGATAGATGGAGAGTATGACCAGCCTAAGTGTTGTCAATGCCAAGCAGCATTTGATGAGGGGGCAGGTCTTCAAGTCACTCGGTTGGGTTGCTTGCGTATGTTATCTGACTCTAGCTATGATTGGGCTGAATTTTTATATCTAAATATCTACAACTAAATAAATGAAGCTATCTTTACCCTCTATTTGTATTAGATGCTATACATACCAGTTGCTTGATTTCACTTATCAAGGGCTTTCCTCCTCATACTGCACCTGCTGGTTATGTCTGCCCATCATGTAACACCCCTGTAAGACCTATTGATTCGTTTTAAGTTTGTAGAAAAACATATTTTGTGTTCCTGTTTCTATCGCATTGTTTTCCTTGCGTGTTCTGGAAACTCTTGTTTGGTGTCTCATATTTATGCCTGGATTTGGAGTGATTTCATGTGTTTCACTATAGCAATAATGAGCACTTGATCAGTGTTGTTCTTTCTTTCTGGCCATAGAAGAATCTTAAAGAGTACTTGCACGTGGAGACCCATGTGTACCTTTTAAAGAGTACCTGGGTGTCTCGTTTTGGACCGAACTTTATAGGTTGAATGATGTAAAACAGTTTCAAGTCAATAATACCAATCCTTGTTCGTAATGTAGCAGATTAAAGTCAAGCAATCATTTTTACGCCTTCCAGTATAGATAAATCTTGGAGATGTAATTAAAATTAGAGTATCTGATGATAGGTTATTCATGATATCTTGAGTCTTTCTATTAAACTTCGGATGACTTTGAGCTGCTTCCTTTGTTCTGGTGTGTAATACTGCACCCTATGGTGTAATATACTGGATGTAGCTATCTAGGTTATTTTGGTCCTTCGGGTTTGAGTTAAATGCCATTCCTTTCATTCCTTCTTTATTTACTTGAATTCTTTTTTTTGTATAGCCTGGTTTTATCTTATCTTACTTCGAAATATTGTTCGTTGCTGGTAGGGAGAGTGCCATATTATAGCTCTCTTATGGTCTTGAAATGCAGATATGGCCTCCCAAGATGGTAAAAGATGCAGGATCTCGGCTTCATGCACAGTTAAGGGAAGTGATTTTGCAGGTTAGTTTTATATTTGAGCTCAACTGCTGTTGCAGATTATCCAACTTTTTCTTCTTGAAAGTATTCCTTTTCAAGTGTTGCCCTCACTTAAGACATGTGTCAATGAGAGCGTATAATTATTCCCACTGATGTGTCACATTGTTTATCTTGACTAGTGAACGCTATTACATGGCCCGAAAGGATTGCTGTTTTAGTTAGATTTTTATTCTCTGTTCTCTATATGGCAGACTGGTCTTGAGAAGAATCTATTTGGAAACCATCCAGTTTCTCGATCCACCGAATCTCGTAGCCCACCTCCTGCATTTGCTTCAGATGCACTAGTTAATGTATCATCATCTTCTCATACACAAGAAGGGAAGAACCTTCCTGATAGTTACTCAGTAGCTGGAAATGGAGAATATTCCAAATCTGCGGTTTCAGAGATAGTTGAGATAGATGTTCCTGCTTCAGCTGGGAATTACCTGAAAACCTCAAGCCCTGGAGTAGGTGTTGCGGTTTCTCATTTCGCCTCTGTGATTTGTCACAATTTCTCTAACTTCTAATTTTATGCTTGTATATAGCTTGCTAATGCTGCTGCACGGAAAGGTGTACCCGCTGTGGACAGGCAGAACTCCGAGACTCTATATTATGCGGACGACGAAGACGGGAATAAGAAGAAGTACTCAAGAAGAGGTGGGATAAAAGACTTATTATTTCTTATCTCTCGTTTCTGAATTAATGCATGCGTTTTTGCTTTTACTACAAGACTTATATATGCCCTTAGATGCATTTGTCTGCCTTCAGTTCTTTTTGGTATGAACCAATAGCATTATGGCGTAACTGTGACTGATTGTTTTTGTTCCATGTAAAGGTCCTCTCCGTCACAAGTTTCTACGGGCTTTACTACCGTTTTGGTCAAGTGCATTACCAACTCTACCCGTGACTGCACCACCACGTAAAGATTCAACAAAGGCAGAAGATGGTTCAGAAGGACGTGTAAGACATCGATCATCAAGGATGGACATACGGAAAATACTCCTTTTCATAGCAATCATGTGAGACCCGTGTTTACACTTTTTGCAACTGCTTATCTCATTTGTCCAAATGTTTTGGTGCAGAATCGGTTAAGTCTGTTTATCTGATTTGCAGAGCGTGTATGGCGACAATGGGGATTTTGTACTACAGACTTGCACAACGGGTCATTGGTCAAGACATACCCGATGAGGAACAGCAATGAGGTAATATGGCGATGATAAGACTGTGACTCTGCTTTAGATCCCTTTTGGGACAACTAGAAAATGTTTTTGTTACAAGTTGATTTCGAGAATTGTGGGATGCGGTTCTTTGTGACGGTGTTGTCCTTGTTTTGTCGCGAGTCAAAGTATATTGATTGTCATCTATTTTGTCTTTCCTCTGACATGTTTTAGTATGTAGCACTTGGTTTTTTGGTATAAACGAAAATGCATTTTACGGACGTAATCGATGTTCAAACATTTCGTGGCATCTAGAGTAGATTTCTCATAGAATCGCCGTCGTTGTCTTGATACGAGTTAAATTGGATTGAACACTTTTCTGTATAACAAAACCTCAAAATTGTTTCAAGAGATATTTTTAATCGAAAATACTGTATTATTAGTAACGCAAACATTTGATTCAACACTGGAGAAACTGAAGAACCAAGAAAAAAGTGCCCGTATATATTTGCAAGACTCTAGAATCTCTTAAGAGCGTCTGACATGTAATCTTCAACGTAAAATGTTCAGTGAAACATAAGCTGGCACCAAGGAGAAAATGGCTATCCAAAATAGAGTAGTATTCGTGATCACGATCTATCTCCTGGTCTACCATTGTACCCAATCCATTCAAAAGTTTTCAAGACTGTTAAGCGAACACTCTGGAACAGAAGTAGGCCTAGGGCATGTTCGTGTGCTCAGCCATATGCATCAAGGTGTTATTGGTTTTCATTTTCAGATATCATTTGGATGCAACTTTATTTGTTTAATGGGTTTTTTTTTTTTTTTTTTTTTTGTAAACTTATAACTTCATCTAGATCTAGATACATTTTTTTAAAAAAAGACTAAAGTAAACGTACTTTTATTTAAACTACCCATTTTATCTTAATTACATTATTTTATTTTGATGTTGTCTATATTCATTTTAAATAAACAGATTTTGTGGTTTTGAAAGAAAACATGATTTTATGACTATGGTAGAAAAATATGATTTTGCAGTTTTGATGAAAAATGTGATATTGCGGTTTTAGCGAGAAAACTTTGTTTTGCGATTTTGTTGGAAAATTATGATTTTGAGGTTTTGACAAAAAAAACATGATTTTGCGATTTTTGCGGAAAAACTTAATTTTTGGATTCAGCGAAAACATGATTTTACGATTTTGGTGAAAAAACATGATTTTACAAGTTTAATGGAAAAAGTGATTTAACAGTTTGGATAGGAAAACATAATTTACGGTCTTGGTGAGAAAACGTGATTTTGCGGTTTTGGTATGAAAACTTGATTATGTGGTTTTAACGAAAAACGTGATTTTGTTGTTTTGGCGAAAAACATGATGTTGCGTTTTGGCGAGAAAACATGATTTTTGGTTTGACAAGAAAACATGATTTTATGGTTTTAGCGGAAAATATGCTTTTGCAAGTTTGATGGGAAAAGTTATTTTATAGATTCGGCAGGAAAACATGATTTTGTTATTTTGGCGGGGAAACTTGACTTTGCGGTTTTGGCAGAAAATGTGATTTTGCACTTTTTGCTAGAAAACATGATTTTGAGATTCTAGCGGGAAAACATAATTTTGCGAGTTTGGTGGAAAATGTGATTTTGCAGTTTTAGAAAGAAAACACGATGTTTGATTTTGGCAAGAAAACATGATTTTGCGGTTTTAACGAAAAATTTGTGATTTTGCGAATTTGATAAAAAAAAAAGTAATTTTGGAGATTCAACAAAAAAATATGATTTTGCTATTTTGGCGGAAAAACTTGATTTTGCAGTTTTGATAGAAAAATGTGATTTTGCAGTTTTTGCAAGAAAATATGATTTTGAGATTCTGGGAGGAAAACATAATTTTACAAGTTTGATGAAAAAATATGATTTTGCGGTTTTTGCAGTATAACTTGATTTTGCCGTTACAATTTTAATTTAAGAGAAATGTCTTCTCAGCTTTCAAAGCAAATGTTTATTCTAACAAAATTTTAATTTAAGAGAAATGATGATTTTTTTTTTTAATTTAATTTGCTTGAAATTTTTTAGTTTGGTTTTTCTGATATTTATTTTTGGAAGAAAATATATTTATAAATGAGAAAATTTGAGATATAGATGAATTATGTAGTTTATTAAATTTTAATTCGCCCTGAAGGCGAATAATATTTTAAATTTATTTTCGTTATAATGTTTTAATACAAAGTAAAATGTTCAGATGTGTTGATTTTAGTCGAAACTTATTTTACTTGGATTATAAATCTACCTCGCGCTATAGTATGATATCATTTTGCATTGGTTTAAGTTTCTTTTCAATGTGTTTATAATTAAAATGAGTTAAATCAATTCTTTTAATCCATCTTATCGAAGTTTGTTTGTAATGATTTCATAATCGAAATATGCTAATTCATTTTTTTAACCTGTCTTACAGAGGTCTAAATGTTTTGTGTGTTTGACAGAACAATCCAAAATAGAAATCAATCGCGAAAATGTTAATCCCAACTGGCCCACAATATAATCGAATAATATAAATATTGAATAATTTATAATATTTAACATTTTAGTAAAATTAAAAATATCTAAGTCTAATTTCTAGTATTTTAATTTTTTTTTTATCAAAGTAAAATCTTCAATTTGTAATTGAAAAATAATTAAAAACAATTTGAATATTAATTTTATAATATTCCCATTTAAAAAAATATATATATATGTTGAAAAGTATTTGGTGTATGTTTACTTAAATTTGATTTTATGATTATAAAAATAATTTTAAAGAAAATTTTCATTTAAAAGTAAAATCTTCATTTTTAAACTAAAAATTGTAAATTAAAATATACTAATATATATATATATATATACTAGATTCAAATCCACGCTTAGTGCGAGATGAGTTTATAATATAGATTTTATTTGTCTAATATATAACTAAACAAAATAGTATTGTAATTTAATTATAATATAGTAATAATCATGATTATAACCAGCACTATAGTATGGTATCATAATATTAAAATTAAGGTTAGGATATTTTATTTTAATTCAATAGTCATTGTAACAATTATATAATGTAACTTTAATCTATTTTGCGTTGATCTATAATGTTTTGTTTTTAACATTCTCGTAATTAAAACTTTAATTATATATTTATATATATAATTAAAATTTTGCATTGGTTAATTTTATTTTCAATGTGTTTATAATCAAAATGAGTTGATCAATTCTTTTTCCCTACGTGTGATTATTAGAAAATGTGATTGTGTTTTAATGATTTTTTCAAATCTTCATTAAGAGTTTTGTAGTCAAATGATATATGTAAATTATGATTAAAAATTAAATCAAAATCTCATAATATCTTTTTTTAATCAAACTGAATCAAAACTTTCATTTAAAGATATTTTTAAAAATTAGATTTTATGCAAGAAGATCTTTTGCAAGAAGATATTTTCCAAGAAAAGTTGATTAGATATGTATATATATTAGATTAGTAAATTTTAATTTATAGTATTAGCGTAAAATTAATATTTTAATTTAAAATGAATATTTTGTTTAAAAATATTTCTATAAATCATAAAATCAAATTTAAGTAATTATACACCAATTATTTTTCCACATATTTTAATTTTTTAAATGTAAATATTATATAAATAATATTCAAATTAATAGTAATTATTATTTTTTAATTTTTAAAATGAAGATTTTAATTATATAAAAATTCAGAGTATTGAAAATTAGACTGATATATTTTTAATTTAATAAAAATTAAATATTCAAAGTTATTCAATAATAATATTATTCAATTATATTGTGAACGGATTGAGATTAATATTTGTTGTGATTGATGTCTATTTTGGATCCTTCTGTCAACACATTTACAACACTGTGAGATGAGTTAAAAGAATGAATTATCATATTTCGATTGTGAAACGATTACAAACAAACTTCAAATACTATAAGATTGATTAAATATCTTTTCCTATTTTAATATAATAGACTAGATTCTTACCTGTTCTAAGAAAAAGATTTTTTTATATGTATTTAATTCTATTTTTAATATATATATATGTATATATATATATATATATAGAATACTTATTTTTATATATATTTTTGATTTTAAATATAATTTTAAAGAAAAATATTTATTTTAAAGTAAAATATTCACTTTTTAAACTAAAACTATAAATTAAATTTTACTATTCTAATATATATACTAATCAAATATTCTTTCATAAAATTTAAAATCTAATACTTTAATATCTATTTAAAAGAAAGTTTTGATTATGTTTAAAATTTTGAGAATATTAAAAATATATCCTACAATTCAAAAGATATTATAGGATTTGGTTTCTATTTAATTTTGATTTAAATTAAATTTTAATCATAATTGTGTTGTATCATTTGAAAATATCCTTAATGAACATTTGAAAAATTATTTAAAAGACAGTGAAATTTTTAGTACTATAACACATGACTAAAAATGTTTTTCTATAATGTTTCTTGTTTTAATAGTATAGATATATATATAATCAAATCTTCATGCATAAAATCTAAAATATAATATCTTTAAATATGTTCAAAAGAAATTTTCAACTCAGTTTTATTTTAAAGATATCATGCGATTGGTTTTGATTTAATATTGACTTAAATTTTAATATTAATTTATAGATGTCGTTTAACTAAAATACCATTAGAGGGGTGCATTCAATTAAGAATTGGAGGTGGTTTGTTTTAAAATAATAAATCCGCTTTTATTCAAACATGGATTTTAAAAATCATTTTAAAATCCAATGTTATTGAACCTGTGATTTTAAAATTAAATATCAAATCCACTGTTATTGGAAATATTTTAAGTATTGAATTTTATGTGATTTGAAAGTGTTTTGGTGGGATTTCTTAGTTAAAAATATTAAAATATCAAATCCAATGTCTTTAAATGAGATTGTAGAGTGTTTTAATTGAAATCATTGCAACTTCCCTAATTCACCCAAAATCATCTCAAAACTCATTAAAACTCAAATCATCTAAAATCTTTTCAAATACAATATTGAATACACCCTTTTTAATGAAAATCTAAAAATTTATTAAAAGACAAGTGACATTTTATGTAATATAACACATGACTAAGGGGTATATTCAATCTTGTATTTGAAAAAATTTCAGTTAATGATTTTTGAGATGATTTTGGGTGAATTAGAAAGTTTCAATGATTTTAATTTAAACACTCTACAATCCCATCTAAAAATGAAATTTGAATTTTCATATTTTTAACTAAAAAATCTCACCAAAACACTTTCAAAAATCACCTAAAATTCTTTACTTAGAATTGAATATTTAAAATAACAGTGGATTTGAAAGTTTATTTTAAAATCACAAGTTCAACAACACTGGAGTTTAAAATGATTATTAATATCCATGTTTGAATAACATCAAATTTATGATTTTAAAACAAATCACCTCAAATCATTGATTGAATATACCCCCCTAAATGTTTTTTCCATATAATGATTATTTTTAATATAATTCCATATAATGATTCTATTTTAATATAATAGATAATGAAGATACTGAGAGTGAATAGGCAAATGTTGAGGATAAACACATATATGGTGAGGATTTTGACACGGGAGACGACAAAGACTCTTCTGTCGATCAAATTAGTCATCCAATCAAAGATATGTTTGATGAAGACGATAGAAAAGATGACGAGGACATCTTCATAAATAATATTGTGTTCCAGTCAGTGTAGTGTGCAACAACGACATAGACCTATTCAAAATCGAAGGAACAATAGATCAAAGAGTTGTCTACGAAGATCTAAATTACGATGCATATGGAGAGAAAATCAAATGATTAACTGAAGTTGAGTATGTTAAATCTCTTCATTTTTTTCCAAAATTTGGAAGAATAGGAGAAGCTACCTATGTGAATTACTAGTCAAATAAAGAAAAGGAAAACATCCTCGTGAGCAGTTTTGGCGGCTTAATGAATGTTTTGAAGTTTGACTACAACCAATTATGTGACTTATGCATTATGAGATATTTCATGGCTTGCATGGCAGATGTTATGTTTAAGCATCCATTATAGGATAGAAAAACAATGGTGTTCTTTTATGCATTGTGCACAACGGTGCAATGAGTAATTTGTCCTATAAATCCATCACAATATGCTCTATAAGAGAATGAAAAGTACATATCTTGTATCCTTAACTAAGGGCTACATATCGGGTAATTATGTCTTCTTAACTTTTGTATATTGTCTTGACTTAACTGTACATCTTCTTTGTATATTTAAACAGAGCTCTCCTAATCAGTATAACACAATCGATTTCATTCTTCATTATGGTATCAGAGAACCTATAGGTGTAAACCTATTTTTGTTTCTCTTCCGCTTATCTTCTTCTTCATATAGTCCGTTGAATCAAGAATGCTTGTCCTGAATCAAGATGAATCGATGAAACGAGATGCAGCGGAAGCAAAGAAGAAAAACTCAGAAGACAAGTAAATCAAAAGATAAAATGAAAGAAGCCATCTTTCAGCCGCAAATGAATTTAGTGCAAAGAAGGGTCAATGTGCTAGAAGCCAAGATTCTAAGTAGGAAAAAATGTCCATGGAATGGATATTTAAATTCCAATAATATGCACAGAAAGCATGAAAGAAGAGAAGAATGCTTATCATTAGTAAATGGAGACTGAAGATATTAGAGTTATTGAAAGAAACCACAGTTACAATCAAGTAGTATGGAAGAATTCAAGAAAGGAAGTATATCAATGCAGCAGAAGAAATGCAATTTATGGTAGCAAGTTTAAGTGAGTTTTGAAGAAGTATCATAAAAGAGAAGAGATTTGTTGCAGAGAGGAAAACGGTCACACGATAACTCAGATTATGACAGGATACTGCAGAAGTTGGTGATAGTTTTTCATTGGAGTTGTCATCGGAAGAAGACCTCGAGATTCCAAAAAAGTTATACGGGTGATAAAGAATACGTACTATCCGAGTGAGTGAGAGACGTGATATCATGAGGTTGAGAAATGCCACATTGAATTGTCAATACTTAGGAAGATGCAGATAAGTTCTAAACGTATCATGAAAAAATATTTTTTCAAGTCGATAGTAATCAAGCCCTTAAGAATTCGAGACAAATTCTATTAAAGGAGGGTTGGGGATAGAATGTAATAATCCATATGAAAGACTGTCTGTGGAGGAACCAGTTTGCCCAACGATAGTCAACACTTTTTCCAAAGTAAAAGAAAGTGATCAGACTGATGTGGGAATGAGATGAAGGATTAAGAGAAGCCTATATGGCCATGAAATAATGGATTTAATTGATAAGAATCACATTCATTAAAGCGTCTGAATGCCCAAAATTAGTTAAGATGTGTTTAAATATCTTGGCCTGAATTACTAAGGTTTGGGAAACCTTAGGGTAGTCTAAATATGAGGGAATTTTGGAGGAAATAATGTTTGGCCAAAGGGAACTGAATCTGAATGGTGTAGGCGGCTCATATAGTCGCTCGGCACAATTGACACGTTTCAAGAAAGATAGGATGGATCCACTCTGGCCAATTAAGAGTTATGACTTGAGAAATGAGTAATCATGGTTTAAAAATCTTATAAAGTTATGGGAATTAAGTTTGACTCAATGGAAATCTATTTGGATCGTATGGAGTTATCGATAGGGCGTCCGAAGCATTTGTCAGGAACTGTTTAGACCAAGGCTATTCGACTTGGTTCAGGAAGAATGTGAGCATAAGAATAAATTTTGTGAAAGTTATTAAGATAAAAAAATCAAGGATTGGTCACGAGGATTTCAGTTAGGTTGATTGGGGCTTTCCAACATGATGTTTTGGTTAATCGAAAGCAAAATGGTTAAGCTGGTTGGTGGCCGGCTTTGTTGCCCTTCTTCAGCAGCTTGGATGCTTCACCTACTTAACCAACATTACCTTCTTTTTCTGTTTCACCTACTTGCATAGCCTGGTCACCTCTTGTCTTTTTTCACTTGCTTGTGATGACAATTGTTCCTGGAGCTGACTTTTGTCATTTCTGGAGGTGGCTTGATGGCTGCAGTGGCGAATCAGGCCGCCCCTCCCTTTTAGTATAAATAGGAAAGTTTTCATTCAGTACAAGACCATAGCAAAATACAAACCTTAAAAGAAAAAAAAATAGAATAGAAAAACCGACCAGCTTAGGGGTCACCGGAAAAATTATTGAGCAATTTAGGACAGAAAATCTTTGGGTAAGTCACTTAGACTATTTACAATGGTTAAAAGATTCAACACCCTGTTTTTCTATTTTTAACACTCCACTTCATCTTCTCTCTCTTCCACCTAATAATTCAACATCTAATTCAATTTTAACCCCTACAATCGTTTTATTTAATAAAATTCAACATCTTACCCCACCATTTTTATTACATATTTTTATTTGTTTTTCATAATTTTGTAACTACATATTGATAATAATTATCGATTAAATCTAAACTAAAATAATAAATATTACATAATTTTTTAATAATTTAATTTTAATTTTATATTATTTTTTAAAAATAATTATTATTTAAATAAATAAAATTATAAAAAACTACAAATGTAATACGATATAAACACACGACACAACTAATAAAACATTCATAACTTAACTAGTACAATTGACTCAACTAGAAAATAATCACACAAAGAAACTTTAAACTTTTGGTGAAAAATAACGTTTTTTTTTCTATGTCCAAATAAAATGAGACTAGTCTCTGTCTATAAATCATAAAAGTGCTGAATTTTGGTATATATTTTTTTGAAAAAATAGTTTATTATAAAATAATTGAGCTTGAATAATTTGGACAGGATAAAAATAACCAAAATCTTAGTAACCAATAGGAATGCAGCACGTTTTCTTATCCAAAAGTTGATAACTTTTGTGTTTGTGTTATACACGCTCATCATCACCTCATCTCACAATTTTTCATGTAGCAATGCAGGTCCCATTTGTGTTTTTCATTCAACTCGATTTAATCCACCTGTATTCTCAAAAATTTCAACAGCCTCATTGTGTTGATTAAATTGTTGATTATTTTTTTCAACACCTCCAATGTGGATGGTCTTAAGTCCAAACTTTCTTTTCTAACCTAATTTTCTGTCATGAATTGAAATATGAGTTTAGATTTTTCTAATTATCATTGGACCATCTTAGAACTGAGACTTTATCTAAGAGACCCGAGAACTGACGCGAACTTTAGGCTGTCATTAGTTTGCTTCCGCACGGCCAAGTTGAGTCGTACTTATACTTGTTATTTTACAACAAAGTAAGTATGAGATATTGTAATGCTGATTAATGGTCATGCTTGATAATTCTGGTTATGCTTGAGATGCATGCTATTAATTGGTTGGAATGATTGCTTGATGGCTATTTAGCCTAGGTGGCTAGATATGCGGAATAATAATGATATGTGTTGGTATTTTTATGCTACTATAATGCATTATATATGATATATATAGGAAGTTCTGTGTGAGGCCATTTGACAACGCATGATATGAGGCTTGGCCAATCACACTTGAGTTGGCCAGAGCTAAGAAAGCACATATATACAAGATTTCAGCCTAGTGCTTTGCATTGTATACCGATGTGGTTATTCGGGCATGCTGGTTTGTTGAGGTAGCCGGATGTGTGTGTGTGCATGAATGGCCATCAGGTTATCTAGCTTTTATGGCTATGATCTATATGGGGCAAAAGCGTGATTAGGTAAGAAAGAATGGGCAATGTTAAATGTGCGGAAAAGCCTGGATAAGAAAGTAAAAAATATATATATATATATATATTATGCATGATTTTGAGTATTTAGTATGGTGGTTGTTGCATGCATATGATATAGATGTGTTGTGTGATGAATGTTATTTTGGGTTTGCGGGTATTTGATTATGCAGGTAGGGGAGACTAGATGCACTAAGCAATAGTTTCTCATGACTCTACTTATTTTGCAGATTACGATTAGTGAGAAACCGTACTAGCCAAAAGAGCTTAACCAAAGCTGGTGTATGATATTATTTTGAGAGCTGAGGTACTATCTGGATATATATGTATCTTTTGTTTACATGTGCAACTTAAGTATTATATGAATACTTGAGTTTATATGACATCTGAGCCGAGACACGGCTTAATGATGGGCGAAGATGAGAAGAATGCATCTCATTTCCAAAGTGGTCTATCTCTCATCTCGCTAGAACGCTATTCCATCGAAAATATATTAAAGATAGTCGCAATAGAAATCGCATATCCAAAATAACGCGACAAAATTATTCAGAAAAAAAGAAAAAACTGAAATTAAAAATTAAAAACAAATATAATGTAAATTTCACTTAATCTAAATAATAAAAAAATGTAAATATTTTCTTTTGCATTTTATGCTCATAAAAAGTTATATATATATATATATATCAAATATTATCATATTTTATGATAATTTTTGTCAAACAGCATTAAGGCAGACAGCTTATAACGGAATACTCGTCGCTGTTCTTCTAATACTGTTATGTAGTACCATTTCCATTGATGATTTTTGTATCATTTCAGATATAAAACTTACTGATAATATATATAAAAATTTGCTTAACAAAAAAAATTTCTAAATTTAATGATAGTCACATAGACGATAAACAACACGATTGTAATATTTTATATAATATCTATTCCAACAACAGAATACATGAAACTGACTTAAAACAAAGGTGAAATCAATTTCATTTCATATGAGTAATAAAAGATTTTTATATTAATTATTAGAAAAATCCTGGGTCCATGTATACTCTAATTTGGGCACAGCTTTACCATGTGTGAAATAAATCCCATCTTCTCTAGCATCCCAAAAATTTGTCTTGCCATGATCAAATGCACCACTGCCACTTTCAAATGCCCTAAGAGTTGCCCTCCTGTAAGTTCCAAATAGTTTCGTTAAGTCACAATCAATTTTGTTTTTGAAAATAAATTTTTCATGAAAACTAAAATCGGTGGTTTCTCCAGGGGCCAAACAAAGGACTTCTAGGTATTCTTTGTTGAATTTACAATCAATAGTGAGATTGTTTTTCTGACCGAGAGAGTTTTTAAAATGTATAGAGTTTTTAGCCCACAACTTGGCGTGACCTAACCCAACACACATTGTAATGACGAACAAAAAACAGGAGAAATGATTCATCGTTTCGATGATTCAATGTGATATATTTTGTCAAGGGTGCAATGTGTTGAAAAAATAAAATTTATAAATTATATGAAAAAGGGATTATGAGGTCATGTTCATGCATACAATTTTGCCCCTTTTATATCTTACCAAATGAGTAACGTTTGTCTAAAAATTAAATTTTTGTCAAAGATTTTATCAAAAAAAAAAAAAAAAACGGTCAAGATTTCAATTTTGCGTTAATGATTCATTGATATTGTGTTTGCGTTTTCTTTTCCATATAAGCACAATACGTAATAAAAGCAATATATATTTTTTAAATGTGATATATAATATCTAGAGAATCAGAAAAACATAATTATTATTAATAACTCCTAAATGTTTGGAACAAAAAATTTTACTTCTTGTTTTGTTGTACTTTGATTTTCAGTAAATTTATTGCTAACTTCCCCTCCCCACATCTATACTATTAAAACAGAAAATATTATAGAACAAATATTTAGTCACATGTTATATTACATATAATGTGACTATCTTTTAGTGATTTTTTTAATATTTCAAAAATTTCAAATTGAATAAAAACTTTCAATATCTTATTTATTTCAAATATAAATGTATATTTATTTTTTATAGAAAAATCTTATACAAATATTTTTAATCTATTTTAATGTTTTTATTATTAATAATTTCGTAATTATTATTAAAATTTATTAAAATTAAATTTTAATTAAATTTTGATATCATTATAATTATTTGATTCGGACAGCTTAATTAACGGGTTAGCCTACTTTATATTTATAAATGTAAATTACATTGTTCAAACTAAAATACGTGTTTTATGAAAAAATAAAATAATATACAAAATTAAATGGTATAATATATAATATTTAAAAACTGTAAATATGAATATATATATTCAAATCGATAAGAATATTATATAATCATGCTATAACTATATAATTAATAAAAATTATATAGTATTACCATCTATTTCAAAATAAAAGTATTAACATATCTCAAATTATAACTTCAACAAATATTTTTTTTATACAAAAAAAAATCAACTAAAACATGAAACATTATAGAAAAAACCTTTAGTCATATATATTTTTGTAAATGGCAGGATATCTTTTTAATATTTCAAAAATTTCAAATAGAATCAAAACTTTCAATATCTTTCAATATCTTCTTTATGTTAAATATAAATGTATATTTCTTTTTTAGCAAAATTCTAAACAAATATTTTTAATCTATTTTAATTTTTTATTATTATTATTAAAAATTATAAACATTAATTTAAATTAAATTTTGATATCATTATAATTATTTGATTCAAATAGCTTAATTGACGGGTTAACCTACTTTATTTTTATAAATGTCAATTACATTCTTCAAACTAAAATAACTGTTTTATGAAAAATAAAATAATATACAAAATAAAATGGTATAATATATAAGATTTAAAAACTATAGATATGAATACATATATATATATATATATATATATATGTATTCAAATTGATAAGCATATTATATAATTATACTATAACTATATAATTAATAAAAATTATTTTGTATTACTATCTATTTCAAAATAAAAGTATTAACGTATCTCAAATTTTGACTTCTACAAATATATTTTTCATTAAAATAGAAAAAATAAAAATAATATTCAACTAAAAATATCGACTATTATCATAACATATTAAAAGTATATATTATATTTATGAAAACAAAAACTGGTAAAACACCTTAAAATTCTAAATTTATAAAAATATTATTATTAGTATATTATTAAAAAAAGAATTGAATAAAAAAATTAGATTAGGAATATAGTTAAGAATTAGATTACATATCAAATAAATTAGGAAATATCATTAATTAAAGAGGATAACTTCACTGAAGGAAGAAAAATTTTAAAATTATTTTTTGAGTAATTGGGCTGTATATCATTCCTTTTGACAAAAATTAAACTACTAACATGTGGAAAATACAAATTAATGAAGTAACAAATTAAAAAAAAGTTATGTTTTTGTTCTTACTGCAAGTCTGCACCATTCAATTTTTTTAATTATTATTTGTTGTATTTTATTCATGTACCTTTATATTTTCCGTCATGTAAGTTCCAATCAATTTTGTTATTGGAAGTATTTTTAAGGGATTTTTCGTTCACTGTACGACAAGTCTCGTCCAAAACGAACAATTAATGTTAATATTAGAAAACATGGTGATGATATGTTTTCTGATAATTATTTGACGCCCAAGTTAAAAACCAGTTGAGAGAAAGATCATAGACCATAATCTTATTACTAATATATGGAAAATACAAATTAATGAAGTAACAAATTAAAAAAGAAAATTACGTTTTTGTCTTTATTTATGCGCCTTTATATTTTCCGTCATGTAAAGTCCAAAATTTTTCACTAAAATGCAATCAATTTCGTTATTGGAAGTATGTTTAAAGAATTTTTCGTTCTATGTACGACAAGTCTCCTCGAAAACGAACAACAACGTCAATATTAGAAAAATATGATGATGATATGTTTTCTGATAGTTATTTGGCACCCAAGTTAAAAACCAGCTGAGAGAAAGATCATAGACCAAAATTACAAATTAGTGAAGTAACACATTTAAAAAAAATTACGTTGTTGTCCTTAATGCAAGTCTGCACCATTCAATTTTTTATTATTATTATTATTTGTTGTATTTTATTCATGTACTTTTATATTTGTCGTCATGTAAGTTCCAAGATTTTTTCACTAAGACAGCAATCAATTTTGTTATTGGAAGTATATTTAAGGGATTTTTTGTTCTCTGTACAACAAGTCTCCTCCAAAATGCACAATAACGTTAATATTAGAAAAACATGATGAGAATATGTTTTCTGATAGTTATTTGACGCCCAAGTTAAAAATCAGTTGTCAGAAAGATCATGGGAGAGTGTTGATGTTGTGTGAGCTTTCGACCAAATGGACTTAGCTACAAACACACAACAAACTGATTAGTATAATAAGAGTTATCGATTCTCAGAGAATTGTATGGTCACACTACAAAACTGATGTATCCCTCATAACCAGTACAAAGCCAGCCAATCCGGAGCCAACCATGGAGGTGAAAAACATGAAGCTGAGGAGAGCTAAAGAGACCAGCGAACTGAGTTCAACTCAAATGGAGACCAAGACCAAATATTCCAGTTCAACAAACACTTGGAGCACAAACACTTGGAGCACACACTCAACCCATCTAGGAAGCACCACATATAAGAATCATCCCAAAAATTTGCCCCAAGAAGAAGTTATTGGAGGTTCAATCCAGAAGATCATCAATGGACCCGAAGAAGACCAACGGCAACTAAATCGAGCGGTCCGAGTAACCCAAGAGGAATTAAGCAACAAATCCAATTGTTTTGGATTTCCAACTCAAAAATAAAATACGGAAAACTGGATTCACATCAAACCGGAGTCAGACTTGGAAGTTATTGATTTTACAAGATGGCCAACCGATTTCAGACCACCATTCACTACTAGGACAAAGATCAAGCTTCACAGCCTAACTCACTCAATATCTCGACCTAAGACCACTTGGAGATTGTTAATGGATCTCTCATGGTTCCTACAAGTCCAAGACAAGACGAAACATCCAATGGAGCCTCACGTTATCATCCATTTTCCAAAACATGCCAACTTGATCTCATTTAAGGAAATCTCTAGACCAGATCGGTTTTGGAGCAACCAGACTTATTTGTGGAGACCAGGAGAAGAATCAAACTAATAATTAGAGGCACTAAACCAACCAGTAGAATCAGATAATGTTGTACCATGCACCAGCAACCACATGATCAATATGATCAAATTCAAACACAACTTACCATCTTTGGAGTAGATTTCCATCACACAACAGCTCTTTTACCCCCAAACAAGGCCACACCTATTATCAAGATCAAGTCAATCAAGATGTTCCAGAGAAGCTCACTTACCCTTTAAAACCCTCCAGATTCAAGTCAGGCCAAGAATTCCATGATTCTAGCCCAATTCACCATCAAATGCGCAAGATCCTCAATTCTCATCAATTTTGTGAATTTTATTTATTTATTTTTATTTGTAATCTGAGTACTATATAAGCTCATAGCTAGCCATTTTAAAATGCACCTTTCAATCAATTAGAAAGTTATATAAAAGCTTCATGTTTTCTTCAAAGAGTGTCTTTGATTAAAATTTTCTCTTTCTCTAGGTCAAGTGAGTGATTCATTTGTTCTTTAGAAATCACATGATCAGTTTGTTTGTGTGATCCAAGCAAACTAGTTCTGCCAAGGATTGAGAGAGAGTCAATCGACCGAACGATTGAGAGAGTCAATCACATCTATCCATCATCCATCCAACCGGCTTGAAAGAGAGTGCTACATAGCAAGCTTTCAACCTCCATCTTCCACCCATTGTGAACTCCACATCCCCGGGGATACATCATTTGGTATCTGAGCCTAAAACGCTCCTAAATCAAATTTTATCTATCCACTTATCCCTTTTCTTTGTTGATCTCATTTTTCTGAATTGTGTTCTTGTTCATGCGATTATTTAATTAAAAAAACAAAAATATATATCTTTTTTTGTTTTGTTCCCTTTTCAAATCTAAAAAAAAAACAAAACAAAAATGACTTGTTCAATTTTGTTTTGTGTTTAGTTGTTTACGTTATTCCCGATTTTTTATATAAAAAATCCATAAAAATTTTCTATTTGGTTTTGTTTATTTGTTTATGATTAGTTTTATTTTAAAGGTTTTTTTAAAAAGGATTTTATTGCATCATAATTTAAAAAAAAATAAAAAATTATTGCTGCATTTTAATTGTTTTCTTTGTGTTACATTTGAAAACCATTTAAAACAAAAAAAGAAGTTTTGTCATTAGCTTGATTTGGATTTAGAATCTCATTTGTTATCAAGATAGTTGCATTATAATAAACATTATATTTAGTCTCGTAATTGTTGCATTTGATTTTCATTTGCTGTCCTCAATTCTAATTCCTAAAAGATTTGTCTGATTTGTTTGTAACTTTGATTTAGCTTACTTTTTTTAGTTTTGCATTATACCTAGAATCATCTTACCATCATTTAGAAACCATTTGCTGCATTTCTATTGCATTCGTTTGTAATTATCATTTAATATGCATTATTCATTCATTTCAAAAGTCATTTAGCCTTTAATTTGAAATTATTGATTAGTTAAAGCATAAATAATTGTTGTTTCCTAGTTTAGAACTAGTAATAGCTGTCATTTCTTTTGCATTCATATCATATTGAAAAAAAAGAGTCAGTCCATTTCATTTAAATCATTCAGTCGATATTATTTTAACATTTCACTTCCATACTTGCATATTATTAAATAGTCGGTTCTTTCTGAAAATCATTTATATCATTTCGTCTTATTAATTCAGTTGGGACAGATTATTTTACTAGTGATATTATCTTGGACATTTCATACGTTGTGTATTATCTTTTCAGGTACAAACAATGGAAGAAGAAGAACCATATAAAGATGAATGGGAGCAAGAAGAACCAATGTCAACTGATGAAGAAGAATACTATAAAGAGATCAAAATGATGGAGATCCAGAACCAGAACCACCAGACCTTTATCCTACTAAGCAATGGCATTCCACCTCAAATGAGCAAGACTACTCAGACTATAGTGAGGAATCAGAGGGGGAGTACTGCTACAAGTCTTTTCCACAACACCATGAGAGTCCTACCATACCTTGGTATACAACCAAGCACCAAGCTACACTGCCTCATCTGGATCACAGAAGAAGAGCTATAAGAGAAGAGCTTCAAACTCCAAACACTTAACCTTTTCAGATTATGGTTAGAATCCTGAAGATTATCTCCAATGGGAGACCAACATGAAGCAATGGTTAAGAACCAACAACATTCCCAAAGAAGAGAAGCTAGCTTATGCTGCTGGAACACTCACTGGACATGCTTACAAATGGTGGCTAATGGAAAATACTCAAGGTTTTTACAACAAAACAGTACTAGATTGGGGAGAACTACAGAGAAAGATGTACAAGGAGTTTGTAAAGAAGTATCAAAACCATAACAGCCTCAATGCAAAGCCCCAAAACCAGACAATAACAAAGAGAGTAATGTCCACACCAGAACCAATGCTTACTCCTAAGAGTAAATATGCTTACTTGTCTGAACCAAAAAAGAGTTTACAAAGACTTCACCATGTCAGAAGTTAAGAAGATTCCTCAAGCAAATGATATTTTACAAGAAACTGCATCTAAATCCAAGCTACAATACACATCAAGCCAAGGTAAGTCTTTTAACTTTTTAAATCTCAAAGAACCAACATGTTATTGTCATAAGAGAGGTCACTTTGCTACAACTTGTCCATCTAGAAAATTGCTAAAAGATCAACCACCAATAGAAATAAAATCAGAAATATTTAAAAGAGTGATAGTTTAGTTCAAGCTGATCTTTTAAATTCCAATTCTAGACTTATACACTTGTCTTTGCCAAAGAGTTTTGATCCAGGAATAGGACAAGCATAAAAATCTACATGCAGAGGTGAAGAAAAGAAGTGTACAAACCAGACTTGTCCAAAGGAGAATGAGAAAGATGAAGACAAGCAATTGGAGACAAATGCACCACCAACCAATGAGGTAGAGAATCCTGAGCCAATTACCTTTGGTCTACACCAGATAACAGCTAAATATTCTACACCAACTGGTGAAGGCCCTGGAGAAGCTTTATTCATCTTTGAACTAAAGCAAAGTAGCATTCAAGATAGCGAAGAGTTTCCTACTTGCTAAAGCTATCAATGTGAGTTTAAGTATTCCAAGATCTATCTCTATAGTGTTAAACTCAGATTTTATGCACTTGTTTCTTATCCAAATTGTTGAGATTGTTTCAGGTACTAAGGACACAAGCCACAAAGAAGTTCCAACAAAGAAGATATTGCTGATAAATCAAACTCTAAACCAAGAGGCATCACCTCCAATGGTGAACAAGACCAAGGCTATCAAATGGGTAAAGAGTTTACAAAGCAGAGGAGTCACTCACCAGACCAGAGAAGAGGAGTAATTATATCCTAATTACTCAAAGGAGAGCCACCGGATGTTTAACAACAACCCCAATTGAGCACAAACCAAAACCGCCTCCAAAGTAAGACTCTAAACCCTCATACAATTCATTGTACTAACTTGACTTATCTATGTGCAGGTAAATCAGTTCTGAGGACAGAACTTTTACAAGGGGTAGAGGATGATGTATCCCTCAGAACCAGTACTAGGCCAGCCAACCCGGAGCCAACCATGAATGTGAAAAACATGAAGCTGAGGAGAGCTAAAGACACCTCGGAGCTGAGTTCAGCTCAAATAAAGACCAAGACCAAATATTCCAGCTCAACAAACACTTGGATCACACACTCAACCCATCTAGGAAACATCACAAACAAGAATCATCCCAAAAATGTTGCCCAAGAAGAAGTTATTGGAGGTTCAATCCAGAATATCATCAAAGGACCCGAAGAAGACCGACAACAACTAAATCGAGCGGTTCGAGAAAGCCACGAGGAATTAAGCAAAAAATCCAATTGTTTTGGATTTCCAACTCAAAGCAGAAGTACGGAAAATTGGATGCACATAAAACCGGATTTAGACTTGGAAGTTATTAATTTTACAAGATTTCCAACCGGTTTCAAACCACCATTCGCGACTAGGCCAAAGATCGAGCTGCGCTACCCAATTCACTCAATATCTCGACTTAAGATCACTTGTAGATTGTTAATTGATCTCTCATGGTTCCAACAAGCCTAAGATATGATATACATCCAATTGAGCCTCAAGTTATCATCCATTTCCCAAAACATATCAACTTGGTCCCATTTAAGGAAATTTCTAGACCAGATCGGTGTTGGAGTAACCAGACCTATTTGTGGAGACTAGGAGAAGAATCAAACCAATCATTAGAGACACAAATCCAACCAGGAAAATCAGATAATGTCTTACAATGCACCAGCAACCACATGATCAAGAGAATCAAATTCAAACACAACTTACCATCTTTGGAGCAGATTTCCATCACACAACAGCTCTTTTCCCCCAAACAAGGCCACACCTATTATTAAGATCAAGCCAATAAATATGTTCCATAGAAGCTAATTTACTGTTTAAAGCCATCCAGATTCAAGTCAGGTCAAGAATCCCATGATTCTAGCCCAATTCACCATCAAAGGCACAAGATGCTCAATTCTCATCAATTTTGTAAATTTTATTTATTTCTTTTTATTTATAATCTGATTACTATATAAGCTCATAGCTAGCCATTCTAAAACACACCTTTCAATCAATTAAAAAGTTATAAAAGTTTTTTGTTTTCTTCAAAGAGTGTCTTTGATTAAAATTTCTCTTTCTTTAGGTCAAGTGAGTGATTCATTTGTTCTTCAGAAATCAGATGATCAGTTTGTTTGTGTGACTCAAGCAACCTAGTTTTGCCAAGGATTGAGAGAGTCAATCAACCCAATGATAGAGAGAGTCAATCACATCTATCCATCATCCATCCAACCGGCTTGAAAGAGAGTGCTACATAGCCAGCTTTCAACCTCCATCATCATCTAGCTTGTTTGTGTGACTTTTATTGGGTTGTCTGTGAAGGAGATGTTATCTGTAATTCTTTTACCATCGAACGCATCCACAGTGTCGGTCGGCTCATGAGAAGGGGGAAACGAAGTGCCTGAGCCCTCCTCTTAAAGACGAAGTGGCACCTGGAAGATCCTATCGTGAACAGAAGATTGCTCGGAAGGCTAAGGAGAAGGATATTAAAGATTAGATTTCCTCGATTTGCAAGGAGAAAAAAATAGTTCTGTTGTTTCTCTTGCTTATCATTCGTTTTTCAAGGAAGTTAAGGGATGAGATTAAGATTTCTTCCAGAAAGTCTCAAGTTTCCTTGAGGCTGAGGCGGTTAGAAACCGACTATCATGCAACGTTTCTGAGATGAGAAGCAATAAAACATTAATTCCTCAACTTGAAGAATGTGAGACTACTCTCGGGGAGGAGGCTGCGAGTGTGGATGCTGAGTTGGTGACTCTGCAAGTGGAACTGGAAGCCATGTCGGATTTCAATTTTAGCCTACAACAGTCTGCATCATACTTTATGGACTCTACTCCCATGCCTGATTCAGACTTCGAATTTTCCCTGCCGAACTCTCCTCCAGATGGTCAGTCTACTCAAATTTATGGGCTTACTCCGGTGTCCCAACCTAGTTTCCGGTAAGGTTTAACCAGTTTGGCTCATATTTTAATATGATAGGTGAAGAAAATATTGCTGATCTTCGTTGCCAAGACCCGCACCTGAGGAAGGGGAGCCATCTGAGATCATCGCTGCTTGTGAGACCCCCAAGGAGACACAAGCTTTGGACACCGAGACTTTCATTCAAGCGACTGAGAATGCTCAAGCCGTGGCCGATCCGATGATGGGCGAAATTCCTTCTGAAATTGCTTAAGTGTGACTGTGTTCACATAATTTGCAGAGCATGTCCCATTTATCTTCAGGATTGTTATTTATTTATTTGTCATGTTTTTATTTGTCCAAGTGAGTTAAATTTGAAATTTTAATCCTAATTTATGTTTCCTTGTTATGATATTTTTATATTTATATGCTTTCTGCATCGGGCTTGCGTAGTCTGATGAGTTAGAATAAAAACATTTTTCGTCGTTTGTGTGTTTGAGAAACATACACTGATCAGACCTCATGCCATTTTTAAAGGAAAAAACTTCTAGAATTTATCATTGGATTCCCTGTTGCGAGGACTGAGCTCGGTATTTTCATAATGCGACCTGTTGCTTTTCGTTCGAGCCGGTTGTCTTATGGATTTGCAGGCCGGGCCCTTTGAAGGGATATATTCTCATAAGGCCGACCTAGGTCTGTTTTGATTGTTTTTGACGATTGGATTTCCTTAGGTTTTAGGTATCCATCATTACTTTCTTCACCCACACAAGTATCAATTATGTCTTCATTAATTACTTCCTTGGGCATCATAACTGTCCAATCCCATAAATAGAGGAAATCTTAGGCGTGCATGATGCACTAGCCACTTTTAATGCTTAGTTTTGGCTATTTAAGGTCCTTGTGTGTGTTTTTGGATTATTATCCAAATTCGTCTACTAGCACAGTTTTCTCCTATCCCTTGTTTCTTCTTTTCGTTTCATATTTTTCATGGCTTCTGACAAAACATCTCCTCCGTCAAATTCTAACAACCCTTTGAGTCTCCCTCCATTCTAATCTGTTGATGGATTTGAACCCGTGGAGGTGCTCTTCTCTTTCTTCATCTACTCCCTAAAGGGGAAAGAGGAATATATCGAGTTTGTCTTGCAGGTTTAGTGTTGATCTATCTTGTGTATTCTTTTTCTTCCGCGTAATTCCTAAGTTTGTTTTTACTTCCTTTTTAGGTCGTCGAAAAGCACCAGTACGAATGCAGCAAACATCAATGTTTAGGGCTGAAAAAGAAAGCACTTGAAAGGAGGATTTACAAATTGGAGAGGAAGATTCGAAGTCTCTAATTGGATCAGTTTCAATGGGATAAGCAGGTTTCAACTCAATCGCCACGATCTCCGAATGCTTTCTTGGGTACATCCGGAGGAAAGGGAAGTTCTGCGTGGATGAGGTGGAGGAGGAATCGGACGACAGTTCCTCTTCTGAAGACGGAGTGATCGTGGCAGGGTACATCACCGGACCAAATGCATAGCTGCTGCGAGCTGTATCTCGCTTTGTTGTTCCTTTAAAAAAAAAAAATAAGATGGGCCTCGAGCCCATTTCGTTTTTGTAACAAACTTCAGCTTCAATATATATATATATTATGCTTTCGTCTATTAGTCATAGTCTAAATTCCTCTGCGATCCATCTATAAATGTGGAGATCTTAATTGGCAAAATCAAATACTGAAAATCTTGTGATTATAACTTTGAAAGTTAGGAACAACAAGAAAATATTTCAACTATTATAGTGCCTTGGTGACTCATCGTTCATACGATTATAGAAGCATAACATGAGCTCTTAGTGTTCATCACCCTCAAATTCATTTATATGGAGTAAAACTTTCATTGCGAAGAGAAGATTGATGAGATTATCTCCAACGTTACTTCTGGGATTGACCCATCTTTCGAGGACCATAGTACTGTAAATCATGCGGTTGAGGCTGTGAAACGACTTCTTAGTTTTGGTACAATGATAAATATTCCTTGTGGGTTGATCAATCCATTTCCATCTCGTGACCAGGCTATGGCTGAGGATTTCATTGCAAAGGTAAAATTTCGAACTATTTTTCACTTTGCGCTTTGGGAGCTATATTTGTCTGACACCTTTTCGTTTGTTTTTTTATGATAGTGTCTAGGTACAAGAGGATCAAAATCATATTACGATGACATGCTTCATACATTCTCTTTCCAATCTAATTAGAACATATAAAATCAAATTATTTTTTTAATTGCATTTAGTTTAGTTCTTTATGTGGGATTTATAGATATATTTCGCAAAAATCTGTATAGTTTGATATATGCTGAATTTAAGGTAATACAAGATATCTATGACAATAGAAACCACAAGCTCGTTGGACTCTTTTCTCCATTCGTTTATGGACTCTTCATGGGACAATTTACCATTGTAGCGGACTCATGCTTTGATTTGGTTATGTCACCGTATGTAGTTGCTAAGTTGAAAAGGAGAATGAATGAAACGGAGAAAAGGAAACAAACCATTCGTTCGATATATCAAGCAATGCATTTGCAAGAAGCCACCTCTCTGCATCACCCATTGTCATTATTATTATGCAACCTGCACACTGATGAAGATTTTCCAATCCATCAGATATATAAACAACTCTACTTACCAACCAAAAAACTATCAAGAAAAAACAGTCATACGATTTTTTTTCAGATTTGAATTTTTGTTTAACACATCAGATATTCATGTGATTACTGTTTTGCATATGATAAATCACTTCCAAAATTTAATGGCAATTTAAAAAGTAAACCATTCATTATATATATATCAAGAAATGCATTTGCAAGAAGTCACCTCTGTGCATCACCCATTGTCATTATTTCCCATTCTACAAACTGCACACTGATAAATATAAATTCATGACCCTTTTTGACATATAGTGGTCTGGGATAGAGTGATAGATTTCTCGATTACATATTTTCAAACATCTGATTTCCATGTAACTGACCTATTTGTTAGTGCTTTCTAATCAAAGTTGTTGATGTCAAAAATCTACACCATCAAAATTAACAGTTAAAAATGCCTATAAAAATGTTTTGATAGTTGATACATTTTTATACTTAGAGTTTTTGGTCGCGAGAGCCAAGAGAAAAAATTCGTACGGAAAGGAGTGCAAGAAGAAAACAGCCCGGATGCACTGATCTCCCTCACGGCTCGGGTGCTGCCACCATCTTTGCCCTAATTCATGTGTTGCCTTGCATTCCCTGAGCCGCACGCTACCTGGCATGACCTGGGCTGTCCGCTGCCTTGCATGCCCGAGCCATGCGCCTTCTATCTTCCCCGAGTCGTGTCGTCCCAAGTGTGCCCCATGCTGTCCAAATCAATCGAGCACCCAAGCCAAACATCTCCGTCCTGCCCCAAGCCGGTTTCTCACCTAGAAACCCCGAGCAGTGTGCCGCACAGCCTTGCCTCAAGCCACAGACTTCTGAGCTGCCCCGAGCCGATCTCTCCTCGTCCTGTCCCAAACCTGTTTCTCACCTTGAAACACTGAGTTGTGTGCTGCAGAGCCTTGCCCCATGATATACAGGTTTTAAATCCCTAGAAAACTAGGGCAAGTGCACAATAAACATATTTGTACGTAGGGGTCGAACTCCATAAGGACCGAATGCTACACTATGATTCTGTAAGAAAGAAATTAAGCTAAGTCAAAAATAAGGTTTTGTTATGTAAAAATCAAACAAGCAGAACAGATTATAATGTAAATTCAATGAAAGAAAAACACTAGGTATAGGGTATTCACAGAAATTCGCATTTCAAGAACCAACCAGTTATTTGGGGAACAATTAAGAACTAGTTTCAAACTCAAATATAAACTTATGAACAATCTTCTTCCGCAGCATTGACAGCTTTTTCTAGAAACTTAGAATTCTAAACTTCCGTTCTAGACAAGCATTAAGAATTGATTTGATAGGCTCACGAATTGCCTAAACATTAACTTCTGCAGGTTAAAGACAATTCGCTCATCTAGGTTATTTCTAGAAACCTATTACACTTCTCATAAACAGATTTAACCTAATTTCAGAGATTAATAGATCAGATTAATCTAAGAATTAAGAAAAAGTCTAGGTGAAGACATTAATGGATTAAATTCTCTATATATATTTAGTTCATTGATTCATGAATTCCTTTGAAACCCTAAACCTAACTATGACACTACTCATACATAGAAGCAAATATGTATGAGAAAAAACATGATAAAATCCAATAGAATAAAAATAGGGATAAAAAATTTTCTCTAAATTTGGCAAAAGAGGTTCATAGATCTTCTCCCAAAGTTACAAAATGAAAAACTGATGTAGTCTCGATAGAATAGAAAGTGCAGCCTCCACAAAGACTAAAACCTAATATATATTTATAGGTTAAGACACGTTAATGGTCAATGTATAGGGTTCAAAAAAAAAGAAAAAAAAACTCGAAATTTCATACCGGTCGGTTTGGCAAATGATCGATCGGACAAGTCTTCAGTAAAATGGACATAACTTTTGACCACACCGTTAGATATTCCTCTAACCACTTTCATATGAAAGCTAACTCAATTATCTATCTGGTGCCCAAATATGAGCTAGGTCCATCAGTGGAATGGCTTTCATCCAATGACATACTTTTGACGGTTTTGCACATTCTTGCACTTTTATATGCTTGTTTTCACCCGAAATTACTTATTTTCCTCCAAAACGACCTATAAACTGAAAAGACTCTAAAAGATTCAAAACACACAGATTTTGACTCGAAAAAAGACACAAAAAATTATTAGAATTCGATAAGAACACAGTTTAGCATACCTCTGTCCTGCCCAAAGCTGACCACTCCTCGCCTTGCCCCGAGCCATAATGTTCCTCCTTGTCCCCAAGCCGTCGTCCCCATCTTGTGCTGAACTTCCCGAGCTGTTCTTTTATGAGGTTTGTCTCCGAAGACTTCACACAAAAATCATGCTGTTTTACGGAGACTTCATGTTGTTTCTTTATGAAAATATGCTGAGAAGTTTGCATATTAATCAAGTTACAATGCTAAAATGAAGTTATAGGAAGGAAGGATCAAATCGAAGATAGAAGATGAGATTGGGCCGAGCTGGTAACCCAAGACATTATGGGCCGAGCCAGATCGAAGTTTCTAGAAGCATCTTCGAAAGTTGGCAGAAAGACAAGTTAAACAGGATCCCACATTGCTAAAAGACTGTTTCGAGGACTTAAACCTCCGAGAATATATAGACAAACATATTTGGGGCTTTTAGACATTCAACATTCTCGTACTTAGTTTTTTAGGCATTAGATTAACTTTTGCTTACGATATTTTGTATGAAAAATTATTCAAAGCAGCTATCAATAATTCTCTTTCGATCTCTTTTCTCGAGTTTTTCTCTAGACAATTCGGATTTCTAAAAATTATATTTTTTAAATTTAATTGGGATGAGTGTCGACTTCCACAAAAAATTAAATTCGATACAAGTTACCATCTGCTTAGCGTACCAACTAGTCTAGCAGCTGCTAAATTGTGAGCGGGAGCAGCTGAAGCTACTTGGAAGAAGAAGCCTACATTTAAGAAGATTGATGATATTACAGTAACACGTCTTTTCTTACGTAACAAGTATAGATACTTAAATCATAAGACACTGCAATATGATGGACGGTGAAAGAATAGTTGTCGCACTACTGCTAAACAATGCGCTAATATTGGCAAATTCCAGAATAATTCTTAATGTGAATGCTAACGTAAAATGATATGCATCAAAAGATTCATGTAGTTGATGATATGTTCAGAGCCTCATAATTCGGACTTTGGAGTTAATTAGAAAATAATATCGACTTTTCAATCTAAAGTGACAAGTAATGCCTTGGTTAAGAAAAATAAACAAATACATTTATCCAAGGCCAAATTAAACACGAGCCTCACCGCTCACAGGCACGGCATTTCTTATCCATTTTGGCCGCTTGATGCAAGTCACATGAAACCTGAGACTCACTCTCCAAAACACAAAAGAAAACAAAATCAACCAACATTTATTTCTTTCTTTTTTTAATTGTTTATTAATTGTGGAGGAGCTTTATCATCTGCAAAACAGTCATCTTTCTTAGCCATTATATTGAAGGGGGAATCAAAACCGAAGGTACAGGTACTATTTGCTTCGATGTGCCCCCAGCACTTCCAACAGTAATCAGTTCAATGCTCCCGTGCCCATTCACCTCTCCTTTTTGTTACTTCTTGGTAACTATTTATGTTTATTTTCTATAAGTTTAATTTCTTACGTTATTATTTGGTAATTCATCGTCCATGCTATATGAGTTTCTAACAAAAAAAAAGAAAATTATATTGTCAATGAGATCGTTCATGATCAAGTGCTGCTCTCAGAATATTTCAAATGTAGAACTTGAGTTGTTTAAATATTTCTCAAGAATTAGTGTCTATATATAAGGACTAGAAATGTCACTGAACTTTTTGTAACTTGCTCTTTGATTTCACAAGGCATATCCAGAACTATCTCATTTTAGCATGCAGCTTCTCTCTTGTGTTGTTGAAGAGTATTCTCGTTTTCTGACACAGTTTTTTAATTGATGCAAGCAAAAGTCTTAAGATTCCTAAATACTATTACAAATGCAAAGCAAGAGTTGCAGCAAAAGGGTATCAAACACAAGGAGAAGTCTAATCATATATTAAGAATCCAAAATACTATGTAAACTAAGCAAATCGATTTTGATTCCAGTTAATATTAAAAAAAAAAAAGCTACCTAAAACTTAAAACCATAAGAAACGGGAGCAAATAAAACAATCAAAGAAAGTTCAGAAGTTAAATCAAAATTTAACTTAAACCAAAAAAAAATGTAAATTTCATTAATAACAGAGAATATGGTACGGTTAAAACAACTGATGGTCAATCTTTAAAATTTCTGATTGGGTTTCGACTAATTTTGGTTGTTAATCTAAATCGTTGGAAATAAAATTTAATTAGAAATTTTTAATCGATCTTGACAAATATTCTGTAAAATATTTTTAAAGTATTCTGATAACAATATAAAGGATGATAACAAGAAAATGATTATGAATTTCTTTATCATCAGAAGAAAGACAAGTTAAAAATACATTTCCAATTGTTTTTTCTATTTCATTTATAAGTTGTTTGCAAAATCCTGAATTTCTTTTTTTTGTAACCTGTTATATTTTCATGAAAACGTTCAATTCTATCAATTTAACATTTTCTTTCATGTGTCATCTATTATTTTGAAGTTTTCGCAGTTGATATATTTTCTAACATATATTTAATATATTCATTTATGAAAAAAAACGAAGAATATATATTTTTCAAACATATGAGAGTTAAATCAATAAAATAATAAACTAATTTCTTTCACATTTTTTTGATGCGCTTTTGTTATTGACTAATATAATCAACTTAGGAGTTCGCATTTTATTCAAATTAATTTACTACATCGTTATTTACCATATTAACTTTACAAATGATAAACCATTCACAATTCAGATAGAGAATGGAAAATTTTTTTTCAATGAAATGGGGAAAAAAATGATTTGCACGGTATACTGATTTGGCTCAATACCGTGATAAAGAACTCACGGTATTCATGCAAGCAAACCTCTCCCAAAAGATCAAGACACTAAAGAAAAGAATCTGCATGCATACGTCACTCTTCTTTACAAAGGCTATATAAACCCTAGATTGGCACAAGGTTCCATCCAACACAGACACACACATCTACTCAATAACCATGAAGCTTCATGGACTCGCCTTGATCGTTTTTCTATTAGCTGTGGCGAGTTGCAAAGCCTTTGAGGACATTAAATGTGAAGAGAACGAGCCGTTCACATGTGGAAACACTGATCGTTTAAGCAGTAAAAATTTCCCAAAAGACTTCATCTTCGGTGTTGCATCTGCTGCTTACCAGGCATGTTATATATCAACATTTTCTTACGTAGATACCAATTAAAAAAAACTAAACTCTAACGTTGCATGGTTATTTCTTTTCATTTCAGGTCGAAGGGGGAAGAGGACGTGGTCTTAACGTTTGGGACGGCTTCACTCACAGATACCCAGGTATAACATTTGCATGGTACAAATATATATATATTCACTTATCTATACATTCATAGTAATGTATTTGTCTACTATCAGATAAAGCAGGGCCCGATCATGGGAATGGAGACACTACTTGTGAGTCATATACGAGATGGCAGGTTAATTTCTAAGTATATATTTATATACTCACTGAATTATATATGTATCATCTACGTGTGGATTAACGACATGCGATTGTGTATGTAATCTGCAGAAAGATATAGACATCATGGACGAACTCAATGCTACTGGCTATAGATTCTCCTTTGCCTGGTCAAGAATCATTCCAAGTATGTACACATTATCGATCCATGTATACAAAAAAGTTCTCGTATAGATAGTGATTGTTTGGAAGATTAAATTTACGATATGTATACATGAGCAGAAGGAAAGGTGAGTAGGGGAGTGAACAAAGGAGGTCTTGAGTACTACCACAAACTCATAGATGGCCTCATCGCAAAGAAAATAACACCTTTCGTTACCCTCTTTCATTGGGACCTTCCTCAAACACTGCAAGATGAGTATGAAGGTTTCTTGGACCGCACAATCATGTATGTAATTTGTGGCATGACATGATTCTTAGGAAGGAATATAAGAAGAAAAAGATATATAGATTTGATCTCATATTAATGAAATGATTCTACACTATGTGCAGAGATGATTTTAGAGATTATGCAGATCTATGTTTCAAGGAATTTGGTGGAAAAGTGAAGAACTGGATCACTATCAACCAGCTGTACACAGTACCTACAAGAGGCTATGCAATTGGAACAGATGCACCTGGTCGATGTTCTCCAAAGGTTGATGAGAAATGTTACGGAGGAAATTCTTCAACAGAACCTTATATAGTTGCACATAATCAGCTTCTTGCTCATGCTGCTGTGGTTAATCTTTACAGGACAAAATATAAGGTGAGTATTTTTTTTTTTTTTTTCTGGTAGTCTAAGATATCTGATACAAATCTAATCATATCATTGTGTATGTTGTGGCCAACAGTTCCAAAGAGGGAAGATCGGACCGGTGATGATAACTAGATGGTTTCTTCCATATGATGAGACTAAAGCCAGCATAGATGCAACTGAGAGAATGAAAGAATTCTTCTTGGGATGGTACGTATATATATATATATTAACAAAAATGAAATGATTTTCTTATTATGAATGTACATGAATCAGGTTCATGGAGCCGCTAACAAAGGGTAGATACCCAGACATCATGAGGCAAATTGTGGGTAGTCGACTTCCCAACTTCACGGAAGAAGAAGCTGAACTCGTTGCGGGTTCATATGATTTTCTTGGTCTCAACTATTACACCACTCAGTACGCTCAGCCAAAAGATAACCCATATCCTTCAGAGATACACAATGCCATGATGGACTCAGGCGTAAAGCTCACATGTACCACTCTATTTCCACTTATAGTTACAACCTTTCCATATATATACTTTGTGAGTGACTATCAACCATTTCATCCTTGTGTTTACAGATAATAATTCACGTGGTGAAAACCTTGGTCCACTGGTATAAGCATGATCCACCCATATTATTTCACGTTCATTATTTTTTTTCTTTCTGGTTGATATGTATATATGCTTGCTTCCCTTTCTCAGTTCGTAGAACAAAAAGACGGCAACGCCTATTACTATCCAAAGGGCATTTATTACGTCATGGACTACTTCAAAACCAAATATCGTAACCCTTTGATCTATATCACCGAGAACGGTGAGTTCTACTTCAAATCTCATTTTTTTCCATGTTAAGTAAGTGTGCACAAGAAACTGACTCAGATAATGTACAATTGTTCATGTACCATGACGGTTTAATTAGGAATTAGTACTCCCGATAGCGAAACCCGAGAGCAAGCTGTTGCTGACTACAAGCGGATTGATTATCTTTGCAGTCATCTCTGTTTTCTCCGTAAGGTCATAAGGTGAGTGGGTGCTACTATACTTTTCTTCTCTTTTTATGTATACATACTTGTATAAATTATGATCACCAGCGTTTGTATGGTTGTTCATGTTATCAGGGAGAAGCGTGTTAACATAAAAGGATACTTTGCCTGGGCTCTTGGAGATAATTATGAATTTTGCAAAGGTTTTACCGTCAGATTCGGACTTAGTTACGTTAACTGGACAAACCTTGATGATAGAAATCTCAAACAATCTGGCAAATGGTTCCAGAGCTTTATTAACGGTACCACCAAGAACCCTACAAAACAAGATTTCCTCCGCTCGAGCCTCTCTTTCCAGAGCAAGAAGCTCGCAGATGCATGAAATATTTTATCATTATCATGATCATCTTCATGTCTTTAGTTGCTTCATAGATAAGGAGCTTCTTCTACGTACATGTACTGTACTCAATAAAAGATTCCCAATAAAAGATGATCATTTTACTAATGAATATTCTGTTTTGTGTTCGATCCATACTTAGTTATTGCTTGGATTACTTTTACTTGGGATGATTAAGGTTTATAAATTGTAAAACACATGAGCTATTCAAGGGCTGAGTATTTAACTGACGGCAGGGATGAAACTAAATTAATCATGCTCGGGTTTCTCATTCATGCAGATTACTATTTTGCAAATGATAAATCATATCTAAAATTTAATGGCAAATTATAAAACAAATATAATGGGGTTTTCTGCATTTTCGTTTTTTTTCTTTCGTTTGAGTTTTTTGGAGAGAGAGTATCTTTCATGTGATAAAGCACCGAGCGGCTAAAAATACACAAGATGTGGACTTTGAATGAAACACACATAAAAAAATGCAGATCAAATAAAATATGCAAATCAAACAGAATAAATACAGATTATGCAGATCATGCTAAATAAATATAAATCAAAGAAATTTAAAAATATCGATACTATATTTAAATGAATGACTGAAAAAAATTCAACATACATTTTAAAAATAAAAATGACAATAATATCAAAATTTATATATTATTTGAAATTTAAATTTGATTACAACAAATTTTAAAAATTAAAACTTAATATATGTTACTTTTGTCTGCCAATAATGTATTTGCAGTAAGTTCCCTGATATTAGCCATAAGATCTCCTTCTCAAATTTTCGGTTCTATCATATCATTTGGTTTTGCCACATAACTAATGTTGACAGTTCTCTATACTGGTCATTACATTAATAAAACCTTCATCTGAAAAATTAGAAATTCTTATAAAATTATGTAGTCCCATTGTCGCCATTATCACTCTTTTTTGAACGTGCATATCATATCTTGGAAATTTACAAAGAATCTTCTATTTCTTTTTCCACACTCCAAATGTCCTTTCAATAACATAACGTAAAGATGCATTGTATCGATTAAACAGCTCTTGTTTGTTTCTAGGAGGAGGACCATTATCGAACTGTGACAGATTCTACCTTACAACCACGTTTCGTGAAGATCTAAAAGGGGCCTAAAAGCCTTGTTTATTTGGATAACCAGAGTCGACTAGATAATACTTGTCTGTTGGAGGTAAAAGAAAATCAGAATCAATATCTTGCGTCATTGTGAGAACTGTTGTATCGTGACATGAACCTGGTGCTCCATTCCAAACATATGTGAATAACATATTTAGATCACATATCGCCATTATATTAAATGATGTTATATGTGCCGGTTCCAATACATTCCTTGTATTTCAGGCTTCATTTTAACGCAAACATGAACTCCATCTATCGCTCAACAAATCCACTAAAATATGGCTAATGTGTTTGATCCATGACTAGTCATTCATAAATTCTTCTTAGTTCTTGTGTCGTTTGAGTCTTGATATAATCACAAGCATGTAATTCAGTCGCTCTAAGCACTTGAAAAAAAATTCTATTCACTGTCTCTTGCGTTCGTCCAAATCTTAATCCGACATCCCTCTGAACTTAGTATACCCACATATTCGTAGAAACATGGCCACACTCTCTTCAATGCTTACATTTAATGTTGGTTGTAAACCATAACTCATTTGCAGTTTCTCGCATAATGTGTTAAAAGCATCAATTTACATACAAAACAATTGAAGACAAGCAGCATTATCTTCTTGTATTCGACACCAAATATTCCACCATCCCAAACCACCATCAGTTTGAACCGGTCCTCTTTCAAAATATTGATTGTAGTAACTTAATGATGATTGAATTATTAATTCTTCAAATTGCTCATTTTACAAATTTCACATCTCAATTCTCTCCTCGTAACTAAAATTTTGTAGACCATGTGATCGTAACTGACATATACGAAAAGTCTGAAAATTTGTAAACACGAAATAAAACGTAAATAAAATTGATAAGAAAACACGAGATAAAACATAATACATTTCGAATATTATTAAAATACAACATAAATGCTAATAACAAAACACAAGTGCTAATTAACTAATCTTCAGATCCTGAATCACTCTGATGACTGTCATTTAAATTTGGTCCTTGTTTATTTCCCCAAATATTGAATAATCCTCCTACTCTACACGGTCTTGTTCTTAGCATTTGTGCATCTGAAGGATAATTCGTGAAACTGAATTCTAGTGATACTCCCCTCTGATCGTTTTCGGAAGTACGAATTTCTGTTTCTTGTGAAACTCCTACTTAACCAATCATTGTAGTTTCCACTTGAGTTCCCAATGAAAATCCACGTTGAACATTTTTCGGAGGATTCCATCGTGCACCATTCGGTGATGAACCACATTGTCGGTTATTTGGTGATGAACTCCATTGGTTAGCATTTGGTGATGAAACCCATTGTCGGTTATTAGGTGATGAACCCCATTGTTGAGCATTTGAGGATGAGCCCCATTGATTAGCATTCAGTGATGAACCCCATTGTTGAGCGTTTGGAGAAGTGCCCCATTGTGGGACATTTGATGATGAACCCCATTGATGAGGGTTTGGAGGAGTGGCCCAATGTGGGATATTTGATGACGAACCCCATTGATGATTGTTTGGAGGAGTGTCTCATTGTATGAACCCCATTGTTTAGCGTTTGGAGAAGTTCCGCATTGCTGAGCATTTGGAGGCGTACCCCATTGTTGAACATTTGTAGAGGTACTCAATTGTTGAGCGTTTGGAGGTGTACACCATTGTTTAGTGTTTGGAGGTGTACACCATTGTTTAGCTTTTGGAGGAGTTTCCCATTGCTGAGCATTTGGAGGCGTACCCCATTGTTGAACATTTGTAGAGGTACTCAATTGTTGAGCGTTTGGAGGTGTACACCATTGTTGAGAACCATGACCCCATTGTCCACCTAAAGTTTGACCTCATGAATTATTACCACCAGAAGATGGACTACCAGAAACAAAATCACTGAAATTTGGGCTCCCGCAATTTTGACCTGAGACTAGCCGTTTTCCAAAATATTCGCTGTTTGGTGTATATCCAGTCAAAGCTTGCAAAAATTGTAGCTATTCTTCGTCAGTATTTTCAGCTCTATTAATGAAATACTTATGCCAAATTATTTCATCTTTGAATGCTTGAATGCATTCCCAGTACAACCGCCATTGAGTCAAATATCTTGACAGCTTTATCACATTCATCGTAATCATCTTGATCAAAAGAATTTGGATGCATTTGTTGTAATCTTTGGCGTTGAAACTCTCCAAAACCAGCCATATTGCCTGAAATGATTGTTTTCTACGACTTCCTAGTTGACCATTCCTGGAAAAGACTTGTGAGCTTCCCGAAACTCTATTTGAAGCACTTTCACGTCTTAATCTCCCTTGTTGTGGAGCTCTAGAAGCCTGATTCTGAAACGGATTAAACGGTGGAGAATTTTGACGCATGGTTTCATGAGTAAACTCATTTGAAGGACGCGTTTGATCATCAATGTTAATGCGATACACCTTTTCATTTTCATGTCTCTGGAACTTAAGTTTCTTGGATATCGTCGTCATATGTTTCTGAATTCAAATAACCTTCATCATTAGCAAATCTCTCGTTCCTCATCTCTTCTCTTCTTTGGCTCACAGAGTATTGGAATTATGAGTGGACATCATATAATTTGAAACAAAGTTGCATAATATCCCAAAACATTGGAGGTTTTCTGTGAAATGATTTTATAATTTTACATACCTACAACAAAATTATGTAGTTTTAAGATAACAAAATTTTCATATTAGTAAAGTTACTTAAAATATTTTGTGTGTAAGAGATACTAAAACTACTTACTTCACGATCTTTCCACCATGAGTCTGATGCAGATATTACATATGTAATAGGATCAACCGATATTCCCGTAGAATTTTGCGTAAGAGCTAAATACTTCTTATACTTCCTTTTCATGTGATCAAGTTTTTTTTCTGAAAAACTTGTAGTCTATATCAAGACTAAACTCTTCATTGAAATTTTCAACAATAAACTCTTTGCCAACTGATATAAGGTCTTTTAAACGATAATTGTTCATGGCAAGAGCTTGGTCGTATAACTCAATAAATATTGTTTTCTGTTCTATGAGTCCAATTTGAAATCTTCATTTTAAAATTGAAAGTTTTAACTATATTATTCAATAAAACTCTAACAAATTTTATAAATTAAAATACAATAGTAAGAATCTTACTCGTGCTGATGTTTCGGCATGAGGAATAATATCTGATTCCACAGAAAATTTTCTGTTGTGCCTACAATTTGACGTCATATCTACAAGTTTGAAAATAATATAATATTAATTTTAGATTTTTTTAAGACTCACAAAATAAAAAAAATTTCTTAAAATGATGTTAAAATAAAAAATATATTAAAACATAACTAACTTAAAATATATAGATGTTAAAATAAAAAATAAAACATAACTAACTTAAAATATATAGATGTTAAAATAAAAAATAAAAACTAATTTAGAATACACATATAGTATATAACTCATTAAACATAATTTAAAAAAAATTCCAAAACTATCTCGCTATAAGAAAAAGAAAAAAGAAAAAAAACATACCTTGAGTTTTAGAATCTTTCTGCTGGATATAGTTGTGAACTATTATATGAATTGGAAGATATATAAAACAATCTGAAAATAATTAAACAAAAGATGAGAACCACAATTCATGTATGTGTATAGAACAAATGAAATTTATTAAAAGAAATTATTTTAAATTGCTTATTTATAAATAAAAAAATATAAATGATTTAGCATCAATTGTGATAAGTAATATTATTATTAATTAGTTTAGCATCAATCCAAGTAATTGATGCTAAATAATTATAATATGTATCACTTTAACAAAAATTGATACTGATATATAAAACTATATAATTAAAATAAAATGATGTATTTAGTTTTTTTGTCAACATCACTTATTAAATTAATACATAATTTACATCAAAATAAAAGTGATGCTAATAACAAAATACTAATACTATAATAATAATCCTGCGAATTAAATTCAATAGTAAAAACTAACGTAACTATTGTTTCTCTATAATATCAATTAGATTAAAAATGATGTTATCTTATTTTAATTTATATCATTTAAAATATTTTATACTAAATAAAATTAACTAGCATCGATAATATAATTAATATATATATATATATAAATATATATATATATATATATATATATTTATATATATATATTTAAATTATAATAAAAATAAAACTATGATTATGATACCAAATTTTTGCCATAATTAAATACTAGTTGTTAATTTCAAATTTAATGTCTTCTTTTTCTGTAATTAAATTTATCTGAAATTAAAAATACACATATATATATATACAATATATTTATTGCGATATATATAATATATTTATTTCAAAAACTAATTAGTTAGATTCTTTTTTATTCACTCACAATTCTCTCACTACACCACAATCATCTTAATCTTCTTCCACACATTTAATTATTGATATCTCTTAATCATCTTCTAAAACCATTTTCTCTCATATATTTTTTTATTATTTGTAAGAGTTTTCATATTTATAATAACTTTTAATGGGTTAGAAAAAGTGTGAAGACATGGTGTTAAACTTCAAGACCAATAGAGATATGCAAATAATAATCATTATGAAGAGTATATTTTCTGCATAATTTGGAGAAATATGAAGAAAATGTATTTCACAGATTTATGCAATTTATACTTTTTGAATGTTTATTCTAATTCAAATGAGAATTGTCAAGAGTTTTTTATATACAATTTAATCTTTTTATATATTTTCAATTTTTGTTGGATGGAAATATCTTTAAGTATGATGATATATATTCAAATGATGTCTAACATAACAAATTGACAATCTTTATTCTACAAGTGGAGGATGAAATGAAGATGTAATGAAGATGGAATGAAGAAACATAAACCAAAAGTAAGAATATTAAAATAGTTTTTCAAATAGTTTTTGATTTTTGTTTTTGAAAAACCAATTTTTTATCCAATCAAAATTTTGAAAAACTATATTCTCTATAATTTAGGGAAACCAGATTTTAAGAAAACTATATATTTCTAAACAAAAAAAAAAAAACAAAATTCATCTTTTTATAGTTTTATGCCCATAACTAAGGATGATTTTTTAGGAAATTTTTTTTATTACAAATTTGCTATTTAATATATATTAATATATATTTGAAAAACAACTTGTTTATAGATTTTTTTCCAAGTATATTGATGATTTAGATGTCTAATACACTTTGCAATGATTTGTTGTTTGATTTGTACCCAGAGATGGACCGATACAGCTACAGTCAACCATCGAGTAGTTCGAGGAATCTTTGGAGTGCCGGAGAACCAGAAGTGACCTCCCCAACTCCTATGCTTAGATCTCAAAAATCTGGTAAATCTGGTTTTCCCGTCCGATGTTTCTGCGGTTTGGTGCCTATCATGAAATCATCCACTACAGATGAAAATCCGGGTCGCGTATTCTATGAATGCAATAACTATAAGGTAATAAGGCTGTCGTTGTGTTGTTTGTTCTCCATTTGAGTGTTAACCATATTAATATGATGGTGGATGTCTATGTGCTTGTTTAGGATGGTGACCATCATATATTCAAGTGGTGGGATGAGGCTGTGACGCAGGAAATTCAAGATCTCAGAGTCGCCCTGGAAAAGAAAGCGGAATGTAGGGACCGAGTAGCAGAAGAGACTTCTGCTTTTATGCCTCGGATTGATGCAGAGTTATCTCAACTTTGCTATCTAATTGACGATTATTATCCTACCATGCTTATGAAGAAGCAGATGGTGGCTGGTGTAATCCTCACAGTGATAGGTCTGACCATCTACCTTTGTATTCTCTTTTCTAGATCTTAGTTTAGGGTTAGAGTAAGGTCTGTAATATGTATTTCTCCGCCTGCTTGAATAACTGAGTCATTTGACATATATATTTTGCCTTTGTTGAAAATTCTGCCAAATTTCATAAGAAATAACTGAACAAAAGTAGACTTCTCCAGTACAGTTTATAGTAGACTTCTCCAGTACACTATCCATTAGACTTCTCGCGTACAAGTGAAGTCTACTAGGGAATTCTATAAGTCCAAAACTGAAAATTTCAAAATTTGAAAATTCGAAAATCTGAAAATATGAAAATCTGAAAATATGAAATACGAGAATCTGTAAATCTTAAAATCTTAAAAAATCTGCAAATCTGAAAAACTTAAAATTTTTAAATTTGACCAATTGAAAATTCCGAAATTTCGAAATTTTGCTTAGGCAGGAAGTTAAAATTAATAAGCGGGGAATATAAAATAAGTAATGATTATAGCAGTTGACAAATAATAAAATATAAAATAATGGGAAACGTCGTTGTTTGTCTCGAGAAATAAGTAATGATTTTAGTAAGTAAATTGTCTCGAGAACTGTAACCGTTCAATAACATTGTAGTATTTATTACTGTTTGTGTAATAAAAAAAAACCCTAAGCTTCCGCCATTCTCTGTCGCCGAAACCCTAAGCTTCCGCCATTCTCTGTCGCCGAAACCCTAAGATTCCGCCATAAGCTTCCGCCGTTCTCTGACCCCACTCCTCGCCTCAATCCGGTAATCTTTCTTCATCCTATTTCTCTTGATTTATCAATATGTGTACTTTCTCAATCTAATTGGTTTAATCGCATACTCTTATCTCCTCCTTTGCGCCTCTCCTCGCCTCCGTCGCCTCTGTCGCCTCCTTTGCTTCTCCTCGCCTCCGTCGCCTCTGTCTCCTCCGTCGACTCTCCTCGCCTCCGTCGCCTATGTCGCCTCCGTCACCTCTCCTCGTGTCGGTCGCATCCGTCGCCTCTCCTCGTATCCGTCGCCTTTCCTCTCCTCTACTTTGTACTTAGATTATTCCGTCGCCACCGCTTGAGATTTGTATCTGACCCCCCCCCCCACCTCGTCGTAAAACGGTAGGAGGAGACATCTCGTGTAGGAGGAGACATCTCGTGTAGGAGGAGACATCTCTTGTAGGAGTAGACATCTCGTGTAGGAGTAGACATCTCGTGTAGGAGGAGACATCTCGTGTAGGAGGAGACATCTCGTGTAGGAGGAGACATCTCATGTAGGAGTAGATATCTCGTGTAGGAGTAGACATCTCGTGTAGGAGTAGACATCTCGTGTAGGAGGAGACATCTCGTGTAGGAGTAGACATCTCGTGTAAGAGTAGACATCTAGTGTAGGAGTAGACATCTCGTGTAGGAGGAGACATCTCGTATAGGAGTAGACATCTCGTGTAGGAGGAGACATCTCGTGTAGGAGTAGACATCTCGTGTAGGAGTAGACATCTCGTGTAGGAGGAGACATCTCGTGTAGGAGGAGACATCTCGTGTAGGAGTAGACATCTCGTGTAAGAGTAGACATCTCGTGTAGGAGGAGACATCTTGTGTAGGAGTAGACATCTCGTGTAAGAGTAGACATCTCGTGTAGGAGTAGACATCTCGAGTTGACTTCTTTTCTGCTTTCCTGTCCTGATTGTGGCTTATGTTTTGCAGAATGGCAAGGCCAGTGTTTCCCCGAAGGCAATTCAGCAAAGGTGATGAACCACAGCCACTAAAGAGCATTGCCTACTACAGCAACGACTCCAAGCTATTCTCCGCCTTGGAACAAGCACTTCTTCCAGATGAGTGGAATGAGTTAAAAGAGTCGAGACTGGATGTATTTTTTAAGTTCTACAAATCGGATTTTGGATGGGCATCGCGAGTGGTGCATTATATGCTCGGGTTCCAACTAGTGTGCAAGAGGAAGTACGAAATTTGGAGCCTAGTTGGAAATAACCCATTGAGGTTCTCTCTCAATGAGTTCGAGTATATAACGGGACTCAATTGCAAGCACGTTCCAAATTTGGAGCAGCCCGACGTAGACATAACCCCCGAGATGCAAGAATTCTGGAGAAGGCTGGGTGTTCATATCGATGTCGGTCCAAGTATTGATGATCTGACACGTGCGTGTACGGATGGCCCTACCTGGAGTAGGGAGGATCGTATCCGGTTAGGGTACCTAGCCATATTTTCTGCCTTTATTGAAGCAAGGAAATCAAGTTCAGTCACAAGGATTCAGCTTGCCCGCCTAGTAATAGACATTGATGAGCTTGAGGAATACCCTTGGGGAAGGGTAGCATTCAAAAACCTCATCGAGTCGGTCAAGGAGAAAGACTTGACCAGATCCTACACCATCGATGGGTTTGCGGAAGTGCTTCAGGTATGGGTGTACCAGGCAATGCCGGACTTTGGACACCAATACGGATGTCCCATTGAACACGGTGGCTCAGTTGAACCGATTCTGGCCTACCAGGGACAGCGGGGTCGGAAGTATATTAAAGAGAGCATGCTGAAGCAGGTAAATTATGAAGTACATTTTCTTGTTAGACTTATCAGGTATACTATAGTGACTGTTTAGTAATGTGGGTGATGTATTTTGAACCCGTAGATCCGCTTTAACCACTGCGTGTTAAAGAGTCCGTCAGAAATGTTCCCATTGTGGGATGATAATGATGTAGAGGATGTTGAGATTCACAACGTCGTCATGGCAGTGCTGGGTCAGTTATCTGATGGTGTCACATGGGTGTGGACGAAAAATGATTGGCTTCTCGATGGTGTTAATTTCTCAAACAACAACTTAATCCAAGCAAAGGTCGCCGTCGCGGACTACAACCTGAAGCAGAAAAGAGAAGTCGACTCAGATTCAGAAAGCAGAAAGAGGTCTCGTGTAGAGACCTCTTCTCGGGTAGAAGACACCGGGGTGAATGTCGTGGAAGCATTGAAGACCTATTTGGATAAATGTGTCGCATCACTCTCTTCGGTTGTCGTTCAGTCATTGGGGGAAGGCCTCGCCAACTGCGCAGGAAAGATAGAGGCCCTGTCCATGAGGGTGAAAGCTCTCTAGCAATCCATTGCAAAGATGTCAGAGCATGTGAAAACCGCGAGGACTGATGAGCATGTGAAGTCCAATGACAAAGATCAGGATGGTCGGGTTAGTTCCGATCCCTCCCCCTTAGAACAGAATGATGTGAGAAAACGTCGCAGAATACCGAGAAATATGGCTTAGTTTAAAAACACGGCCATTTCAGTTATGTTGGAATGTTGCAAATCGTGTTCTTCTTGTTCAAGTACTTCCTTGTCTTCGTGTTCATTTAATTTTGCTATGGCAACAACATAATTATGATTTATGGTATATTGAAGTTTTGTGTTTCTCTTGTTGAAGTTGTTCCTTAAACGTTTTGATTTATGGTATACTATTATGTTGATATGCAGAAAATTCAAGCGGAAGAAAGCGTTAACGACGGCAGAGACCAAAGACCACCACCTAGTGTCGAGTTTCTTGGGAATCATGAACTCACGCCAGAGGAAATTGCTGCTAGATTAGAGAAACAACACACTAGGAGAAAGGCCGCTCAGATTACCACAGCCGCGAAATTGGATAGACTGACCAGAGAAAAAGCACAACTGAAAAAGGAAGAGATTCCCCCTTTGTTCCAGCGGCCAAAGGAAAGAACACTCAATTGCGGTGGGTATGACCCATTTGCACCTGTTGACAAAGACAAGACAAAACAAGTTATTGAGTGGCTTAAGACACAGTCGTAAGTACCAAATTTGTTAATATTGTTGTTACTAGTTTCAAGATTGACATGAAATATTATTTGTTGGTTGCAGTGATTACCCGAAAAGAAAAAAGGGTGGTACCGTTGAATGGTGGTACATTCTCCGCACTCGACAGCAATGGCTTAAAGACACGGTATATTGAATAAGACTTCTTGGTTAGACTTATTGGTTAGACTTCTTGGTTAGACTTCTTGAGTAGACTTCTTGAGTAGACTTCTTGACTAGACTTCGTTAACATATTTGCTACATTGCAACACTTAGATGCTGCGATTAATCTCCTCCGGAAGCGCATGTCTGAACATCCTGAATGGTTCCGGTCGGATAGAATTTGCATCTTGGATACTCTTTTAGGGACGATGTAGTCGAAAAAATATCAAGCATTTAAAGACTGCACACCAAACCCCAATGGACTAGGGCGAATATTACCAGCGGGAGCGTATGAACTCCATTCAGGAGAAAGCCCACAATACTGCCCGACAAATAAGATGTGGGGGGTCGAGGTCGACGATATATACGCTCCAATGCACGTAGGGACCGACCACTGGATAGCTCTCTGAATATCTATCCCGAAGAGACACATCACCATATGGGACAGTGCAGAGTCATTGTACAGAGACGACAAAGTAGCTGAGACGGTGGAGCCGATCACGGTGATGCTGCCATACCTTCTCCGGAAGCTTGCCCCGGTGACAAAGAAGATTGGCCATTAGATGCTTACACACATGAGCGGGTCCTAGGAATGCCTCAGAACATCCAGAATGGTGATTGTGGTGTGTTCTGCGTCAAGTACATTGAATGCTATGCTTTGGGAATCCCTGTACCTGCGAGCTTGAGCGACAACAACATCAAAGCCATCCGTGAAAAGTTAGCTGGGGATATATTTGTGGAGACGACATCAAGGGGTCTGGACAAACGTGACTGGTCAGACTTGGACTTGTATGAACCAGTGTGAGACATCACATGTTCTCACAGGTTCATACTAATTTTGCATACCATTTCTTTTTTGAAACAATGGGTGTGACTCGGTTGCCTTTTGTTAACCACTAATATTTGTATCTTTCTGACTTAAATTATGTGGTAAATGTTATTATATTTCTCTGTACGTCGAGTAGACTTCTTGACCAAGAGTAGACGTCATTACAAAGAGTAGACTTCATTTAAGTGGAGGTTTCATTACAAGAGTAGACGTCATTATAAAGAGTAGGCGTCATTGCAAAGAGTAGACGTCATTACAACGAGTAGACGTCATTACAAAGAGTAGACTTCATTACAAGAGTAAACTTCATTAGAAAGGTTAGACTTCATTATACGGAGTAGAATTCATTACATCGTCAAGTGAATGATACAAACGGGACACGGAATAACTTTAAAAAAATTCTCAACTCCCTTGTCCAGAAACATTCGTCACACATCTCAGCATCCTTCATTTCATTATCGTACCAATAGAACCATTGATTGTACGGAGTACAACGGCAATTGTACAATTTTGGTAGCAAGAAATTATCAAACGCTTCCTCCTTTTCGGATAAGGCAGGCAGTGAAGGATGCCAACCCCATTGAATTAGTAGGACACGGGTACTTACCGCACAGATAGATTTGTGGGTAAACCGACATAAGTAAGAGGCATCGTTATGAATTACCTCGCGTATCATTGCATAGGTATACATAGCAACGACAGATCCTCCATCAGCTGCCACCTTCATCATTTCCACCCAATCCTCAAGCCTCTCAGAGTGGTAGAAGTCAAGAGCGCCCTTCAGGAAAATCGCGTCGGGATTTCTATGTGTGTAACATGCAGTAACGAACTCGGAACCCTCCCAGTGAAACCAATTCAAACTGAATAGATTCGCGGATGCGTATACCGAGGGACGTTCTGAAATGTCTTTCAGTGTTTTGCAAGTTCTTTTCAAGTTAAAGAGATCTAGCAGAGAATTATTGGCGACGCGTTGGGTAACAATCTCTTGAATCTCTGTTGGGAAAGAGAGTAAAGACGATTCGGCCATTCTTTCGGTTGTTTGATGAAACTGTAACTACTAAGGAAGAAGGCAATGAAAATGGTAAAGAATAATGAAACTGGTAAAAAAGTAAATGAGGAGAGAGAGCATTTATACTAATAGTCGAAACGACACGTACGTATGCGTATGGTAAGTGGAGACTACTCGATATTAACAAAAGGTTAGTATTACTTATATTAACAAAAGGTTAGTATTACTTAACCGAAGTTATTTATTAATTAGTAAACGAGACGACACGTACATAAAGGTAAGTATAAACATCATTACAATGAGTAGATGTCACGAATAGACTAATCGAGTATCTGACATGTAAAAAGTTACTTACGGTTGCATATGTATACTACGTCGTAAATAATGCACCGTTTAGTAGTCAGTGGTCATCATTACGAAGAGTAGACTACATTTGAAAGAGTAGACATCATTATACGGAGTATACTTCATTACATAGAGAAAACTTCATTACATAGAGAAGACTTCATTACATAGAGTAGACTTCGGCATATAGAGTAGCCTTCATTACATCGGTACAAACGGGACACTGAAGAACTCTAAAAAATTCCCAACTCCCTTGTCCAGAAACATTCGTCACACATCCTAGCATCCTTCATTTCATCGTCGTACCAATAACACCAATGATTGCAAGGAGTACAAGTCCAAGTGTACAAATTGGGAAGCACAAATTTCTGAAACTCTACCTTTTTTCGGATAAGGCAGGCAGCGAAGGAGGCCAACCCCATCCATCTAGTAGGACACGGGTACTTAGCGCATGGATAGATTTCCTAGTAAACTAGGAGAAATAAGAGGCATCATTATAAAATACCTTGCGTAACATTGCATATGTATACATAGCAAACACAGATCCTCTATCAGCTGCCAGTTTAATCCTTTCCACCCCATCCTCAAGCCTCTCGTAGTGAAAGTAGTCTTCAGCGCCCTTCAGGAAAATCGTGTCTGGATTTCCATGTCCGTAACACGTGACCATGAACGGTGCACCACCGTACCAGTGATACGCAGTCAAACTGAATAGATTCGCGGATGCATAGACCGAGGGACGCTCTGAAACGTCTTTCAGTGTTTTGCAAGTTCTCTTCAAGTTAAAGAGATCTAGCAGAGAATTATTGGCGACACGTTGGGTAATAAGCTCTTGAATCTCTGTTGGGAAAGACAATAAAGACGATTCGGCCATTCTTTCGGTTGTTTGATGAAACTGTGACTATTTATGAAAAAGGCAGTAAAAACGGTAATGAAACAGGTAAAAAAGACAATGAAGAAAGAGGGCATTTATACTAATTAAAAGTAGTAAAAGTCGAAACGACACGAAGTCGAAACGACACATACATAGGTAAGTGGAGACTAGTTAATAAATTAATATAAACGAAGTTATTTATTACTTAAAAAACGAAACGACACGTACGTATGGGTAAAGAGGAGACTTCATTAAAAGAGGAGACTTCATTAAAAGAGGAGACTTCATTACATAGAGTAGACTTCATTAAAAGATTAGACTGCATTACGAAAAGTAGACGTCATTACATAGAGTAGACTTCATTAAAAGATTAGACTGCATGACTAAAAGTAGATGTCATTACAAAGAGTAGACTGCATTAAAAGTCCATAAGGAAGAGTAGACATCACTGTCCGGCTTCTCTCATTACCTATAACAAACAGCAACCATGTGAACAAAAAAAAATTGGGAACACACAAGAACACAACATACCAATACAAACCCTGAAGAGTGTAACTTACACAATGCGGTCGAGTATGTCCAGGTTGTCTGCAATTTGAACAACTGTAATGTTTGTGCAACTTTCTAGGTTTGGTCCCCTTCTTCGTTGCCATTTCTAGCCAAGTTTGCCACCTCGATTTCTTCTGCCTCCCAGGAGCACGCTTAACAATTGGAGGAATAAGACTTGGAAAAGTTCCAGGTTCTGCAGTAGATGCGGATGCAGGAAAGATATTACCTGAGTATGTGGCAAACAAAAACTGAGTCGTATACGTAGGGCATACAAGCGTAGAAAAATGAACATGCGCCTCATTTGCAGCTGCAATAGCATGTGAACATGGTATTTTTTCCACATTGAAAACACCACACGCACAGTTTCTAGCTTCCAGATCAACCATATAATCTCGTGTTCCACCCTTGACAAAGAAACACCAACCGTCTATGCGTTGAACTGTCATCTTATCTGCATAATGTTGGCGAATGGATAATAAATACTCAACACCGCGGCTATGAAGAGTAGTGAGACTCAAAGCATCTTTCCGCCTTTTACAATGCCACCTCGCTAACTTCTCTCGAATAAACTCAAGGAGAAACCATATGGGGAATCCTCGGGCTTGCTTAAATACAGAATTGATAGACTCTGTGATGTTACTTGTCTTTATGTTGTATCTATCTCCGGGAAAGTGAACTCGTGACCATAACCTTGGATCCGCATTCTCCAAATATGTTGCAAGGCTGGATTACATGTCGAAGTGCATCCATATATCGGTTATAGTCGGAAACTGTATGCGCATAAGCAGCACCTTTCACCAAATACATGAGTTGCTTCCCACGAAAATGTGTGACAATTTTTTGTTGTAGATGGTAGTAGCATATTCTGCGTGTTGCCCAGGGTAGAACAGTGCTGCATGCTTTAGTTATGGAGGAGTGCCTGTCAGAGACTATGACAATCAAATATTCGTCTGAAAAACAGCTGCACAATTTTGTGAAAAACCACTCCCAAGAAGCATCGCATTCTGAGTCAACGATTCCAAAAGCCAACGGAAATATCTGAAAGTTGACATCCTGCCCGGCCGCAACTAGCAGCACCCCTCCATACTTCCCAGTTAGATGAGTTCCATCAACCACAATAACTCACCTCAAGTACCTAAAACCAGATATTGAAGATCCGAAAGATATAAACAGGTACTTGAACCGGTTCTTCTCATCATGTACAATGTCTGTGACACTTCCTGGATTTGCTTTCTCAATTTCATGCAAATAGGAAGGCAGCCTCTCATATCCATCTTCTGATGTACCCCTTACCGTTTCTCGAGCATATATGAAAGCTCGGTAAGAAGTCGTATAATCCAGGTTCATCCCAAACATCGCCTTCATTGCATCTGTGATATGCTTCGGCACAATACCATCAATGATTCCAACGCGTTCTATGAATAAACGTCCAATATATTTCGGTGTGCGCCGTCTACGGATAGCTGCTCGGTCCGACACAGAACAAGTATGCGTCTTCACATACTTTGTCACCCAAAACGTGTTTGGTGCATTCTTCACAGTCGCTCTAAGCTTCCAAATGCATCCACCCACATAACATTTTGCTACAAACAAAATCTTCGTTGACTTATACACTTTGAACGCGAATTTTAACATCACGGCCGTTAAATTCAGCTCTGATATAAGCTTTTCTTTGCTAGGAAAGCTCTGCATGACAAAAATATTGTCATACCAGGTGCCATTGGACGGTCCACCTTGAACACGACAACCCAAAACATCAGGCGAGATATGATCCTCATCCTTAACATCATCCTCATCCTCATCCTCATCTTTCACTTTCCCATAGTCACTGTAATCCACATCTAACGCATCACTCTCATCTTTTAGATCCGCGTCAACACCATCCGTCGCACCACACTCATCATCATTCTCACCAGCAATACCATTAAAACCATCCGCATTATCGTCCTCCATGTTACATGCTTCCATATCTTCAACATCATCATAATGCAAATCCTCCCCACGTCCCTCCACATCAACATTCCCAGTATCCATGCTCCTTCTAGTTACACAAAGGCGCAAAACATGTTCTTTATCTAATTCGATAAAGCTCTTAACTTGTCTATCACTTGTCACATATGTAGGAGGGGTATCTGTAGGCATTTGTTGAAGCATCACATCCGGTAAAAGATAAGATAACTCCACAATATCTACATTCTTGTCCACGCGGAAATCATCTTCTACCATTTGAAGAAGCTCACTGAGTGTACAACCATCACGCAAGCTGAACATTCTCCCTCCTTTGTGTTTATCCACTTCGAAATGCCAAGATTGATTTTGCATCATCCATACTCCGTAAACAACTGGTACGGGAACCACCATTCTCTGTAAAAAAGACAATCAAAACACATTAGAAATCTAATTACAAAGAGTAGACTTCTCTATGAAGTCTAACGAGTAGACTTCATATTGAAGTCTACTATTAGTGACCTAGTTGCAATATGAAACAAGAAAACTGAGTCAGCAATGCATATATCAAATAAACATGTAAAACTCACACACAAGTAAGTAGGTAGGCTAAAACCAACGCATGAACAAGAAAATCTTAAAAATTCGTTATAAATATGCTCTAATTACAACTTTAATAAAATCATTACGGAGTAGACTTCTCTATGAAGTCTAACGAGTAGACTTCATATTGAAGTCTACTATTAGTGACCTAGTTGCAATATGAAACAAAAAATCTGATTCAGCAATGCATATATCAAATAAACATGTAAAACTCACACACAAGCAAGTAGGTAGGTTAAAACCAACGCATGAACAAGAAAATCTTAAAAAATCGTTATAAATATGCTCTAATTACAACTTTAATAAAATCATTACGGAGTAGACTTCTCTATGAAGTCTAACGAGTAGACTTCATATTGAAGTCTACTCTCCCGGGTTACTTTTGCAATTGCCAAACTTTGACGTTAATTGGCAATTTGCAAAAGTAAACTTCATTTGCAGTCTACTCTGAAAGAATGAGTCAGTTTTGCAATTGACCAAACTTTGACTTTCTGAGTTAGACTTCATACCAGAAGTAGACTTCTCCAAAAAGTCTACTGTAAAAGTAGACTTCTCTCGGGTTAGTTTTGCAATTCAAAATCAGAGTAGACTTCTTGGAGAAGTCTACTTCCTGAGTAGACGGCTAGTGAAGTCTACTCGGTTAGTACTGGTGTTGACCAAATTTACGATTAAATTAATAGTAGACTGCGATAGCCGTCTACTCAGAAAGTAGACGGCTAGTGAAGTCTACTATTTAAATGATATTAATGATCAATTTTTTAATGTTTTCGACAACCCTAAAAGTAACCTCAGTAGACGGCACCCGCAGTCTACTATAAAAGTCAAAATCTGGTCAAATGCAATATTAACCTCCATTAAAAGTAGACTTCTCGAGTAGACTTCTCCGAAAAGCCCTCCTCTTGATCAAATGCAAAACTAACCTGGTCACTACGAGTATGACGTGTCTTATACTTTTTTCTTACCAAAGCAAAATAGTAGACTGCAAATGAAGTCTACTCGCCGAATGGTCAAATGCAAAACTAACCTATGCTTTGACTAGTAGACAGCAAATGAAGTCTACTCCCGCGAAACAGATGGAAAACCCCAGAAAATCATGTTTGAATTACCTGAATCTGGCTTTTAGCTTCGTCGACTGTCAAAGACTGTGAGGCTGACCACCACCAAAGAAACCCAGACTATATGTATGCAAGAATCCCCTTCTATGCACATATAAAAGGGTATGAAATTTGTACAAAATTGAATTTACGAGTTATAGAGATGAAAATCAAGAGAAAATGGTGACAAATGAGTTGGCTAACTCAAATGGTGAGTTTAAAGAGGTTAAATTGCGGTCGTTGAGCATTAAGAGCTTCAGATCTGGTTGTTAATAGTGGTTGGAAGAATTGTTGTCGATGGCATTTTCGTGAATAAGTGAAGAAGATGAGGTTATGTTTGTCTTTTTTATTTTCGAAATAAATCAAATATATTCATAAATAATGGCAAACTAATGGCATTTTCGTGAATTATCATATCTACCAATGTTAGAAAGGAGACAATGTGACATTTGTTGGAGAGAGAAAAATCGAGGGTTACATTTGCAATTGACTTCAATTTATGGATCATTTTTGCAAGCGCCCCTAATTATAACTGGATTGGCTGAGAGATGAGTAGCACCAATGTTTTCGCAATAAATGATCGGAGCACTAGGCAGACCCACACCAATTTTATTTAACAGAGAACATATTCATCTGATTTCTGCGGCTGATTTACTCATGATACTCAGCTTCCACTGATGAACGAGCCACACCACTCTGTTTCTTTGACGACCACGAGATGAGACTACTGCCCAGACAGATGACATATGCATTCATCTCATCTGTATTCATGTCTTCTAATTGCAAACAATTACTATAAACACTTACTGACAATGTTCACAGCAGAAAAAGATTATATGAAATGAGGAACCAAAAACTCAAAATTTCCAATTCCATGTATTTCAATTGTTGCAAGACACTCAACTTCGCTCTGCTCTTGTGGATCATCACTATTGTCAGCAATGTAAACTAAAACATCCATGATTTTAGAAGATTGAAATCCTATTGTCTTTAGACTTTCAACATGACTTTCCCATCGAGTATGGATAATGGATTGAGTGTTAGGCCTCCTACCTTATTTTCAAATATTTTCTACCGCTTATTTGAAGCTGAAAAGAAGCAATACATGCATTGTATAATTCCAAAAAACAAGATTGCCTTTGAAGTAGTTTTCACCAAATCACAAAGAACAAGATTAAAACTATGACAACCACAATGTATATAAAATGTCCTTGGGTTAATCCCAAGTAATCTTTTTGTACTCTTTGTGTTTTCCCTTCATATTAGATCCATTATCGTAGTCTTTCCTCCTCACAATTTCCCCTTCTATTCATAAGAAAATATGAAAAAAATGAAAAAGAAGAAGGAAACCAAATTGGTTGCTCATAAAAGATAATCTAGACTATAAATAAGTCCTAAGAATATAAAGAGCTTGATGAGGAGTATTTCAGAAGAATTTCTGAGAAAAAAACTAAGTCTATGGGAGTTATGCATGAGTAGAATTGTACTCATCAACTGGTTCATTCTCTCTTGTGTTTTTGCATAATATCCTGCATCCACAGAATTTTCTGGTACTCATTAAATACTTTAAGCCTCACCTCTAAATAGTCTTTTAGTACCTATACTCAGTGGTGGATCTACATCAGCCTAGTGTGGGGCATGTGCCCCATATTGATACTAAATTTTTGCTAATTGACATATCTCATGATAAGCATATTAAGTCAATTGGTTAGTGTGCTTCTATTTGAGTTTAGATTGATAGGTTCTATTCACAACAACCTCATACTCTATTCATTGTATTTTTATTTGTTTGTAACTGAAACATGTGTTTAACCTTCATCATATATGTAAAAAGATTTTAAAAGTCAATGTAATTGGGGTTGTAATACAAATTAGTGTTAGGATTAATATTTTTTTTTGAAAATTAAAACTTTAAATGTAATATAATGAAAAAAATATATATATTACGAATAAATATTATATTTTTATCATATAATTTTTTTTTGCCCCGCACATAATTTTTTTCTGGATCCGCCCCTGCATATACTTGTTTAACTTGGATGATACTTTTGATGAGAATCACTGGAAACTATAAATGAATGTAGAGAGTTAATGGATTTGAATATAGAGTTTTTGTAGGTCTGAATTTCATTTGAAGGATCAAGAGACTAAAATTGCATGTTGAAAGTGAGTAAGCTTTTACATGATTCCTTATTTAATGTGGTATGAAGATTCAGATTAATAGGTACAATCTCTGAAGATTATTGATTTCTAATAATTTTCAAATTTCTTTTGTAAGATTAGATTTTCTATTTTGTCTGGGGATAAACAAAGATATAAGTTTGTGGGAGTTGATAACCACGCTTTTTATATGTTTTTAAATAAGGTTTTTATGTTGGGGTTTGTGCAAAAAAATCCTTCAAATGAACTTTTTTTGCAACTTAACCATTCATTTACAAACAATGCAGATCAAACCTCCAAGTTATAGTTAATCCGTACTAAAACATTTGGGCCGTACATATATTTTTTTAATTTATTAAACTAATGCATTTTAATTTTCTTTTAAAATATGATAATGTAAAAAACTAACTCAATTTTTAACCTTATGCATATATATTATATACATATTACCAGCTATCATATCGTACTTTTAAATGAAAATACAAATATATTATACCAGTATGTTCACAATTTCATCAATCACCATTACCACTTTGCTGGATGAGAGTCTCATGACATAGAAAAAAAAAATGACTTATCCAAAAAAAGCGAAAGCCAAATTAGTCCACCCAGATTACAGATCACACCATATCAAATTCGATTAAGACGAAATCAATTCATTGGATCACTCTGATCATAATCATTTCCTCTGCATCACCATCTCGACCATGATGAGGATTTTGGTTGTAAAATATTACCTGAATTCGGGTCATCAACTTTTAAATATAAGCCATAAACTTATCCTCCATGTTCAAATGATACATATTTCAGACCTCCATCGTCCTCAAAACCGCCTCCACCACTCCCAACAAAGTTAGAGGGTTGGAATTTCTTGAACCTTTTCGATTACAATCCATTAGATATTGATGAGTTTTGGTCAGTATACATTATTAAATATATATGTTGGTAATTTTATTAAACTTTGTGTTGGTTTCTGAAGATTTGCAAGATTGGCCCAAAGTTTCCAGAAATCACAAAGGAACCCCAAGATGAGTTTTTCCATATTTTAAGACCTTTGCACTTCCATATATACTTTTTAGAAGTGAGTTTTTCTTTTAAGTTTTATTGAAGCAAATTTAGAGACTCAAGAGCAGTGAAAAGACCAGAAGTCATTGTAGAGAGAAGAATTCTTCATCTAAAGTATTCTTAATGCTTATTCTGGTCTGATCACCTATATTAATGAACTTAAGATAATTAATTAGCTTGATAGTGTGATTGATTTCTTGAAAAAAAATTTACATAAACAAAATTACTATCTGCAAAGAAATTTGATTTAAAATTTTTATGAATGCATTAAACTTGAAATTAATGCTTATTTGATTATTTGAATTTTGCAAAGAAATTTGGAATTGTATGATTTAAACATCGATAATTTTCAAAACAAAAGTTGGTTAATTTTACATTAGAGTTTCTAGATTAAGAATAGTTCTTAATTAAACCTTTAACAATTTCTCGATTCTGTGAGTCTGAATCTTCCTACAAATTTTTCCTAGGTCTAGCGCTTTCTCCAATTGAATTTACACCCGATTTAATTGTTTGTGTGTGCTTTCTAAATTAATTTGAATTCTTCTAGCTTAATTAAAATACCGCAATCTATTGTGTGATCCAAAATCTCTGTGGATTTGATCCCTAAATACTACTTATGTGCCTCTGAATTTTTAGAGTAGTTCTAGGGTTTATTTGAGCTTATCAAATTTTGGTGCCGTTGTCGAAGATTCTGTGATTCGCCATTAAATTTACGTATATGTAATCAAGAAATCTATCACTCTATCCCTGGCCGCTATGTCAAAGAGGTACATGAATCCATATAACTTGAATATCCATCACAGACACACATTTGACTATCATTGGCTGACTTTGCTAATGTTGTTACATGTTAGTTCCTATTGCATATTGTACGTCTTACAGTTCCGACCACACAAAAATCTGATGACTGTTTTTTCTTGATTGGTTTTTTGGTTGGTAAGTAGTTGTTTATATGTCTGATGGTGATTGGATTATCTTCATCAGTGTGCAAGTTGCAAAATGGGTAATAGTGACAATGGGCGATGCAGAGAGGTGGCTTCTTGTGAATGCACTGCTTGATATATCAAATGAATGGTTTGTTTCCTCTCCGTGTCATGCATTTCCCTTTTCAAGTTAGGAGCTATATACGGTTACATAACCAAATCAAAGCACGAGGCTGCTACAATGGCAAATTATCCCCATAAGAGTCCATAAACAAATGGGGAAAAGAGTCCATAAACGAATGGGGAAAAGAGTCCAAAGAGCTTGCAGTTTCAATTGTCAAAATACCTTGTATTACCTTAAACTCAAAATATATCAAATTATACATAATTCTACGAAAATATAACTATAAATCTAAGACAAATAGCCAAACTAAATGTATTTAAAAATTTAAACCAACTTTACCATAATTAGAACCAGGGATGTTAATTATGACCAAAGCCTGAAACCAAACCCGGCTTAACTTTGAAAATACCAGATTCGGGTTTAGATATATAGGTAAAAAAAAATTGAGAATTAAAACCCATTTGGATTTAATAGTTTTATGAGCTTAGTTTGATCGGGCTTGAGTCAGTCCAAAACTTTCAGATATGAGAATTTTGATGAAACTAGAAATTTATCAAAAAAAAATTGAATTGAAAAATGGAGTTTCTGTATATATTCAATGATTTTTTACTCTTCTTTTTTTGTAACTCTTAATTGTGATGAACATTTTGATGATAAAGATTTATATAGTTATGAATGAGAATTCAATATATACCTAACCAATTAGATTTGAAATATTTTGATTTTATATTTTATTTTATATTACAACTTAATTGAATTTTATTTGATCAAAATTTGGCATTTTAAACATATTAGATTTGATAAAAACATATTAATGATTGTTTAGCTTTATAATTTCTTTTATAAATACTTGATCTTTGATATTTATTTACTTTTATTATTTTAAAGTCCGAAACAGCTAGCCTCAAAAGTTCTATAACCATATTAGGGCTGGACCTAGCTTTAGAACACAGATCCAAAACATTTACGCGGTGGACCAGGACCAGATTCAAATATCTAAAGGATTTTGTGCCAGACTGAACTACGCCAATACAATTGATATCCCTAATTGAAAAAAACAATTGTGATTTAATTCAATGAAATTAACTAGATTATCTTCCGTCCTAAAGACGGGATTTATTCTTATATATTTAATATTTTTTTAATAATATATATTTGTAAATTTAGAAAATCAAAATTAAATTATTAATTTATTACAATATATTAATATTAATTGATAAATTTGTTAATTAATGTTAATTACATTTTTTATAAAAAATGCATAATCGAAAATGTCATAAAAAATAATTTTCTTATATATTTGATAATTATTTAAGACGTGTTTAAATATATTAATTGTAGTTACTATTTTTTGTTAAGATTTTTAGATTTATTATATATCTTAAGATTTGAAATCAAGATAATATTTTTATTGAAAGATTTTGATGGTATATATGGTTAATATTTAGATTCCAAAAATTATATTTAAGAATATATTTTTGGTTTTTGAAATTAGGTATCTTTATTGATAGATTTTTTTTTTTTAATATCACTTGTACTTTTTTAATATCTTGCATATTTATTCACATTTGCAAATGACAATTTTACCCTTAATGAGACTCTTAAAAAATTAAATAGGATCAATGGCAAAAATTGTAATATAACACAATACAAAATATTTTTTCTATAATATTTTCTGTTTTAATAGTATAGATGCAACTCAATATATCCAAAAATGAATAACCAAACCAATCCAAAATATCGTACATAAAATCATATCTCTAATTAAGATAATAACGTAAATTCATTTACAAGAAGATTCTATTTACTTTTCGTACATATATATTACAATATAATTTAAAAAAAATATTAACTAGTTATTAATTATAATTTAACTACTTTGGAAATATACGAGTATATGTGTGCATCAGCAGAGAATCACTTAATATATATATAGTAAATATTGTTTTGGAAAAAAAAAATATTTCGAGTAAATAATTGTGTTCAGTGCACATGTTTTCTTTATCCAGAAAACGAACTGTCTAACATCTCATTTTATTGATCTGGCGTCAGACGTCAGTGATGCAATGTAGCATGTTTCGAAGGTCTCCGCAAAATTAGATGATGAAAGATACTTTCTCCAAAAGACCCAAACAAAAGAAAAAAATGAAAATGCAGAAAAAACTCAATATATTTGTTTTATTATTTGCCATTAAATTTTAGATATGATTTATTATTTGCAAAACTGTAATCTGCATGAATGAGAAACCCGAGCATGACCAATTTAGTTTCATTCCTGCCGTCAGTTAAATACTCAGCCTTTGAATAGTTCTCTCGAACAAGTGCTTAATCTAAACAAGACAGGCTTCAAAAATATAGTAGGGAGACTCAAAGCCTATAAAGAACGTATATTTGCAGAAAAACCTCATACAGAAACTCAAGAAAACTTGTTATTTTCAAATTTAAAATTGAATGAAAATACAAAACAGGGTAGGGGTCGAGGCGAGGACGTGCTTCTCGAGGACAAGATCGTGGACGTGGTTCCCAAGATCGAAACAAAGAGAAGAGACACAAAATGTGAAATAACCTGTTTTCGGTGTAATAAAACAGGACACTTTGCCTTAGTTTGTCCAGATAGAAAGAAGAAACAAGACGAGCTCAACAAAACTAAAACAGAAGCTACAGATATAGCTCTTTATATGCACGAGATCACTTTTCTTAATGAAGGCAAAGTGATGCCAAAGAAATATGAGACAACGAAAGGAGAAGCGGATGTCTGGTATTTATATAATGGCGCAAGTAACCACATGACCGGTGAGAGATCGTATTTCTCTGTTATTAATGAGAACATCAAAGGGAAAGTCAAATACGGAGATTGGAACATGTGTAGATATCAATGGCAAAGGGTCAATCCTGTTCGAAGCAAAAATAGGAGAACAGAAGCTCTTAACAGATATCTACTATATTCCATAATTAAAGAGCAACATTCTGAGTCTAGGAGAAGCCACCGAGCAAAGATGTGATGTTAGAATGAGACATGATTATCTAACAATAAGGGATCCTAATGGAAGGACGCTAGCAAAAGTATTCAGATCTCCTAACAGACTTTACAAAATCAATCTCAAGGTCGGAAATCCAATCTGTTTGCTTACAAAGCTCAAAGCAGAATCATGGAAGTGGCATACAAGACTCGGGCATGTTAGTTTCAGAACCACGAAAGCGCAAAATTAGATGATGAAAGATACTCTCTCTCCAAAAAACTCAAACGAAAGAAAAAAAACGAAAATGCAGAAAACCCCATTATATTTGTTTTATAATTTGCCATTAAATTTTAGATATGATTTATCATTTGCAAAATAGTAATCTGCATGAATGAGAAACCCGAGCATAATTAATTTAGTTTCATCCCTGCCGTCAGTTAAATACTCAGCCCTTGAATAGCTCATGTGTTTTACAATTTATAAACCTTAATCATCCCAAGTAAAAGTAATCCAAGCAATAACTAAGTATGGATCGAACACAAAACAGAATATTCATTAGTAAAATGATCATCTTTTATTGGGAATCTTTTATTGAGTACAGTACATGTACGTAGAAGAAGCTCCTTATCTATGAAGCAACTAAAGACATGAAGATGATCATGATAATGATAAAATATTTCATGCATCTGCGAGCTTCTTGCTCTGGAAAGAGAGGCTCGAGCGGAGGAAATCTTGTTTTGTAGGGTTCTTGGTGGTACCGTTAATAAAGCTCTGGAACCATTTGCCAGATTGTTTGAGATTTCTATCATCAAGGTTTGTCCAGTTAACGTAACTAAGTCCGAATCTGACGGTAAAACCTTTGCAAAATTCATAATTATCTCCAAGAGCCCAGGCAAAGTATCCTTTTATGTTAACACGCTTCTCCCTGATAACATGAACAACCATACAAACGCTGGTGATCATAATTTATACAAGTATGTATACATAAAAAGAGAAGAAAAGTATAGTAGCACCCACTCACCTTATGACCTTACGGAGAAAACAGAGATGACTGCAAAGATAATCAATCCGCTTGTAGTCAGCAACAGCTTGCTCTCGGGTTTCGCTATCGGGAGTACTAATTCCTAATTAAACCGTCATGGTACATGAACAATTGTACATTATCTGAGTCAGTTTCTTGTGCACACTTACTTAACATGGAAAAAAATGAGATTTGAAGTAGAACTCACCGTTCTCGGTGATATAGATCAAAGGGTTACGATATTTGGTTTTGAAGTAGTCCATGACGTAATAAATGCCCTTTGGATAGTAATAGGCGTTGCCGTCTTTTTGTTCTACGAACTGAGAAAGGGAAGCAAGCATATATACATATCAACCAGAAAGAAAAAAAATAATGAACGTGAAATAATATGGGTGGATCATGCTTATACCAGTGGACCAAGGTTTTCACCACGTGAATTATTATCTGTAAACACAAGGATGAAATGGTTGATAGTCACTCACAAAGTATATATATGGAAAGGTTGTAACTATAAGTGGAAATAGAGTGGTACATGTGAGCTTTACGCCTGAGTCCATCATGGCATTGTGTATCTCTGAAGGATATGGGTTATCTTTTGGCTGAGCGTACTGAGTGGTGTAATAGTTGAGACCAAGAAAATCATATGAACCCGCAACGAGTTCAGCTTCTTCTTCCGTGAAGTTGGGAAGTCGACTACCCACAATTTGCCTCATGATGTCTGGGTATCTACCCTTTGTTAGCGGCTCCATGAACCTGATTCATGTACATTCATAATAAGAAAATCATTTCATTTTTGTTAATATATATATATATACGTACCATCCCAAGAAGAATTCTTTCATTCTCTCAGTTGCATCTATGCTGGCTTTAGTCTCATCATATGGAAGAAACCATCTAGTTATCATCACCGGTCCGATCTTCCCTCTTTGGAACTGTTGGCCACAACATACACAATGATATGATTAGATTTGTATCAGATATCTTAGACTACCAGAAAAAAAAAAAAAAAATACTCACCTTATATTTTGTCCTGTAAAGATTAACCACAGCAGCATGAGCAAGAAGCTGATTATGTGCAACTATATAAGGTTCTGTTGAAGAATTTCCTCCGTAACATTTCTCATCAACCTTTGGAGAACATCGACCAGGTGCATCTGTTCCAATTGCATAGCCTCTTGTAGGTACTGTGTACAGCTGGTTGATAGTGATCCAGTTCTTCACTTTTCCACCAAATTCCTTGAAACATAGATCTGCATAATCTCTAAAATCATCTCTGCACATAGTGTAGAATCATTTCATTAATATGAGATCAAATCTATATATCTTTTTCTTCTTATATTCCTTCCTAAGAATCATGTCATGCCACAAATTACATACATGATTGTGCGGTCCAAGAAACCTTCATACTCATCTTGCAGTGTTTGAGGAAGGTCCCAATGAAAGAGGGTAACGAAAGGTGTTATTTTCTTTGCGATGAGGCCATCTATGAGTTTGTGGTAGTACTCAAGACCTCCTTTGTTCACTCCCCTACTCACCTTTCCTTCTGCTCATGTATACATATCGTAAATTTAATCTTCCAAACAATCACTATCTATACGAGAACTTTTTTGTATACATGGATCGATAATGTGTACATACTTGGAATGATTCTTGACCAGGCAAAGGAGAATCTATAGCCAGTAGCATTGAGTTCGTCCATGATGTCTATATCTTTCTGCAGATTACATACACAATCGCATGTCGTTAATCCACACGTAGATGATACATATATAATTCAGTGAGTATATAAATATATACTTAGAAATTAACCTGCCATCTCGTATATGACTCACAAGTAGTGTCTCCATTCCCATGATCGGGCCCTGCTTTATCTGATAGTAGACAAATACATTACTATGAATGTATAGATAAGTGAATATATATATATTTGTACCATGCAAATGTTATACCTGGGTATCTGTGAGTGAAGCCGTCCCAAACGTTAAGACCACGTCCTCTTCCCCCTTCGACCTGAAATGAAAAGAAATAACCATGCAACGTTAGAGTTTAGTTTTTTTTAATTGGTATCTACGTAAGAAAATGTTGATATATAACATGCCTGGTAAGCAGCAGATGCAACACCGAAGATGAAGTCTTTTGGGAAATTTTTACTGCTTAAACGATCAGTGTTTCCACATGTGAACGGCTCGTTCTCTTCACATTTAATGTCCTCAAAGGCTTTGCAACTCGCCACAGCTAATAGAAAAACGATCAAGGCGAGTCCATGAAGCTTCATGGTTATTGAGTAGATGTGTGTGTCTGTGTTGGATGGAACCTTGTGCCAATCTAGGGTTTATATAGCCTTTGTAAAGAAGAGTGACGTATGCATGCAGATTCTTTTCTTTAGTGTCTTGATCTTTTGGGAGAGGTTTGCTTGCATGAATACCGTGAGTTCTTTATCACGGTATTGAGCCAAATCAGTATACCGTGCAAATCATTTTTTTCCCCATTTCATTGAAAAAAAATTTTCCATTCTCTATCTGAATTGTGAATGGTTTATCATTTGTAAAGTTAATATGGTAAATAACGATGTAGTAAATTAATTTGAATAAAATGCGAACTCCTAAGTTGATTATATTAGTCAATAACAAAAGCGCATCAAAAACTATAGAAATTTGTTTGTTATTTTATTAATTTAACTCTCATACTTTAAAAAAAATATATTCTTCGTTTTTTCATAAATGAATATATCAAATATATGTTAGAAAATATATCAAATATTTAATATGCGAAAACTTCAAAGTAAAAAAGTAAAAGATGACACATGACAAAAAAAAAGTTAAATTGATAGAATTGAACATATTCATGGCAATATAACAGGTTACAAAAAAAAATTCATGATCTTGCAAACAACTTGTAAATGAAATAGAAAAAACAACTGAAAATGTATTTTTAACTTATCTTTCTTCTTCTGACAAAGAAATCCATAGTCATTTTTTGTTATCATTCTTTCTATTGTTATCAGAATCTTTTATCAATATTTTAACAGAATATATATTTATTTATCAGAATCCATCAAAAATTTCTTATTAATTTTTATTTTTAACCATTTAAATATAACAACCAAAATTTGTCAAAAACCGATCAGAAATTTTACAGATTTCTAATGATTTTGATCATCACTTGTTTTGACAGCCCGACCATATTCTCTATTATTAATCAAATTTACTTTTTTTTTAACTTTTGATAGTTTGAAGTTTTAGTTAACTTTTTTTCATTTTTTTTCATATTAATTGAAATCAAAATCGGTTTACTTAGTTTACATAGTATTTTGGATTCTTAATATATGTGTTTGATATCCTTTTGCTGCAACTCTTGCTTTGCATTTGTAATAGTATTTAAGATTTTTAAGACTTTTGCTCGCATCAATTAAAAAACTGTGTCAGAAAACGAGAATACTCTTCAACAACACAAGAGAGAAGCTGCATGCTAAAATGAGATAGTTCTGGATATGCCGTGCGAAATCAAAGAGCAAGTTACAAAAAGTTCAGTGACATTTCTAGTCCTTATATATAGACACTAATTCTTGAGAAATATTTAAACAACTCAAGTTCTACATTTGAAATATTCTGAGAGCAGCACTTGATCATGAACGATCTCATTGACAATATAATTTTCTTTTTTTTGTTAGAAACTCATATAGCATGGACGATGAATTACCAAATAATAACGTAAGAAATTAAACTTATAGAAAATAAACATAAATAGTTACCAACAAATAACAAAAAGGAGAGGTGAATGGGCACGGGAGCATCGAACTGATTACGGTGGGAAGTCCTGGGGGCACATCGAAGCAAATAGTACCTGTACCTTCGGTTTTGATTCCCCCTTCAATATAATGGCTAAGAAAGATGACTGTTTTGCAGATGATAAAGCTCCTCCACAATTAATAAAAAAATTAAAAAAGAAAGAAATAAATGTTGGTTGATTTTGTTTTCTTTTGTGTTTTGGAGAGTGAGTTTCAGGTTTCATGTGACTTGCATCAAGCGGCCAAAATGGATGAGAAATGCGGTGCCTGTGAGCGGTGAGGCTCGTGTTTACTTTGGCCTTCGATAAATGTATTTGTTTATTTTTCTTAACCAAGACATTACTTGTCACTTTAGATTGAACATTCGATAATATTTTCTAACTACAAGTCCGACTTAAGAGGCTCTGAACATATCATCGACTATGGGAATCTTTTGATGCATGTCTTTACGTTAGCAATCGGATTACGAATTATACTGGAATTTTCCAGCATTAGCACATCCCTTGGCAGTAGTGATGATGCAAGTATCCATACTGTTCCGTAAGAAAAGATGCATTACTATAATATCATCAATCTTCTTAGATTTAGGCTTCTTCTTCCAAGTAGCTTCTGCCGCTCCGGCCAACAATTTAGCCGCCAAAGATTGGATGACTAGTTGGTATGCCAAAATCGCTTGAGTGTAAGCAGATTGTAATTTGTGTTGACTTTTGATTAGGATGCAATGACGAAAAGGTCAGTGACATGAAAATTTCCCACGGATTTTTGACGGGCATTGTTATCTTTTGGAACAAGACCTAAAAATGCGAAGTGTAATAGCTTAAGAATTTGAGATTTTTGCGGGAGTTTCTGACAGATCCATAACCATTTAGGGGTATGAAATTTAAACTTATCATCCCAATAGCTTATAACTTAGAAAAAAGAAAAAGTAACTTACATTATACACCAATCGAATTAATAACATGATTTATCATTCATAAACAAACATATAACATATAGTTAGATTCCTATAAAGTTATTGTAGTATTTACTTTAAAAGCTACAATTAAAGTTTTTTTTTAAGATTTCAAACACAAAATATTTTAAATAAGGAACTTTAATTTTGTTTTAGGAAAAACATTTTTCGAAAATGTTAAATTTGAAGTTTGTAAACTCTAAATCGTTGGAAGTCCTTTGAAATTCATAATGCCGCCAGAAATCAATCGGGAATTTCTAACGGATTTCCGACGGCCTGATAAATTTCCGACGGTATGAGATATTTCCAACTGATTTCTGACGGTATGAACCATCTATGAATATAGAACTGAATATTTTCAGACCATTTAAATATGCATGCAGATTAATATGCACAAAAAGTGGATTGGCTGAAAAAAACATATGAAATGTGTTTTAAATAATCTGCATTTAATCTGTATTTCTGATGCACCTCCATTCAGACCCGTGATGTGACTGTGAGTGGAGTGTGGGCTTGGATCAAATTAATATTTTAATATCATTTAGATAGTTGAGGTTAATATAGATTTTAAGCTAGATGAAAGTGTTTTACAAGTAGAAAGTGTGTTAATATGTAATGTGTTGGTGCAAAAGTGCTTCTCATCATAATATTCTCATTTATTTTAGATGATAGGCTTTTAAGAAAAATATGCGGAATATAGTGGCAAATTTATCTTTTCTAACATTTTTATTAACAGATTGTGGAATGAACGACTGTGGAATAAATTGAGAGGTTCGCTAGATTTTGACCCGCGCTTCGAAAGCGTGAGAATATATTTTTGTGTTAACTATTAAATTAATACAAAGAACATCTATATTTTTAATTTTTAATTTGCATAATTTTTTTTAAAATTTTTTCTGATATTTATTTATTTTAGATAATAGATTTATAGGTTTCAAAATTTTAAACGTGTTAACAGTTTTACTTTTTATATAGATGTATCATATAATTTACTATATTTTAACCTGTTACCGAACAAGAATTTTAGTTTGTTTTCGTTTTTTAACTCATTTTATAGTGGTCTAATTACTTTGCATGTTTGATAATTAACCCTGAAATAAACATCATTTCGTAAAAAACATTAATGCAAACTCGTCCATCATATTATCAAATAACGTAAATATTGAGTAATTTATAATATTTTGTGTTAATTTTAGTCGAAACTTATTTTATTTGGATCATGACTCTAATTTGTGTTGTATGACTAATTTGTAATACATTACTAATGAAATTCATGACTAAAAATTAAAAATATTTATTTTACTTGGGTTTTTAGATTGTACATATATATGTAATTGATACTTTTTATCTCTATTTATTTGATTACAACTTTAATATCAAATATTCTTATTAAATTTCAATAATATTTTGAGATATAGTGAATCTATAGCCGTCTGAGAAACATAATAATGAATAACTAGTTAATGTATATGATATTGCATCGTTGATGACTTGATGTGATGAAAGTGAGGTAGAAGTTGATCAATGTTTTTTAAATAATTCTTATTTGATTGTCATATTTGATAGTGGGTGTTAACATCTAAATTATATATTGGGTTTTTGGTTAATTTAAATGTAAGATATAATATGTTAACTATAAATTTAAATATGTGATCATATTGAAGATTGTTAATTCCAAAACTAATATGATAATTTAGCCGTTTTAATCATCTCATGTAGTTAAGTAAAATTTTAATATATTATATTTTACTTATTAAAAAACATTAATTCAAAACTTAACAATCAATATTGTTAAATATTAATGACACTTAACAATTTTAAAACGAAGAATTGTAAACAAACTCATTTTTATTATAAAATAAAATAAAATACATTTAATATGTGTTGCATGTGAATAAATTAAGATAAATTAAATATCATTAAATTATATACAAATAAATAGAGACAGAAAAATCATAAAATGTTAAAACTTTGGAGAACACATGGTAACCTCTCAAAACTTTTCTTGAGAGAAACCTTACATATTTTATAAGTCATTTACTTTTTTAGAAAAAATATATATTTTTGTCTATTTAAAGTGTTTTAAAATATCAGATCAAATTATTTTTTACGATATAGATAATTTGTGTTGTATGACTAATTTTAATACATTAATGATGAAAATCATGATGAAAAGTTAAAAATATTTATTTTATTTGAGTTTTAGATTGTACATATATATTGAACGATCATTATCTTATTTTTGTGTAATTAATATTTTTTATCTGTAGTTATTTGATTACAACTTGACTATCAAATATTCTTATTAAATTTCAATAATATTTTGAGATGTTGTGAATCTATAGCTGTCTGAGAAACATAATAATGAATCATTAGTTAATGTATATGATATTGCATCGTTGATGTGATGAAAGTGAGGTAGAAGTTGAACAAATCTTTTATATTATTCTTATTTGATTTTCATATTTGAAAACAGATGTTAACGTCTAAATTATATATTGGTTTGTTTTGGTTAATTTAAATGTAATATAATGATTAATAATTGTCGAGTGAATCCCATATTGAAAGATTAGCTCAACGTGAATTTGCTGCTCAAACCGATGCATCCCTTCTCGATACCCCACATCAAGCTTTTGTAATTCCTCATTTAATTAACGCGGAGATTAACGCTGGTTATCCTTCGATTGCTAACAAAGTGCAAAGAGAAGATCTTCAACCTGACGATTGACCTAACAATGATGCACGAGAATCACATAATGATGTTGTGTAGGGGGCGGATTATGATGACACACAAATATGGCATGAAGTTCTACCTACGCGGTCTATAAGAGACAGTGTGATCAAAGCCCTTCTTCTAGGCGGCACAAAAGATGGATTAGAATTTTAAATTCCTCGTTCTGATCAAAGGCTTTGGACTCCTCCTGCTGGTTACATTTGTTTGTGAAAGTCTTTTTTACAAATTTTCATGTATGGCTTCTGCTGCCTCAACTCTTCGTCTCGTATTATGATCGACACAAGATCACATTTTTCAGTTGTCATAAACAGCTGTTAGCCATCTGGTCAACATACTATGTTGGAGAGAAAAGTTATATATCGATAAGTGTATGCATGTTCGAAGAGATCTCCAGTATTATGATAAGAAGATATGAGTGCTTATATGCGAAGATGATGGGGGTATAATCCCATCATTGATCATCCAAATAAATTAATCTACCATTGGCAATAATTCTACTTTTACGTCAAAGTCTCGGATTTTTTCGTTCAAAATACTGGTAGAAAATATAGACCTTTGTGGAATACTGACATCGGTAGTTTAATATGATTATTTCTGATAAAGAGTTATATTGATACGTTTCTAGGCCGCGATTGGTGACCTCTGTCAGTCCATCTGACTGCGGGTGGTACGCTGTACTAAAACACAGTTTAGTACCTATGAGGCGGAACATATCTTTCTAGAAGAGGCTGGTGAATACCTTATCTCGATCTGACACGATTGTTTGTGGAAACCCATGTAGCCTGAGGACAAATACGTGTGCGACCTCGGGAGCTGTGAATGGATGTTTCAACTTGATGAAGTGACTGTATTTTGTTAGCCGATCTACTACAACCATGATTGCACTGAATACTTCAGACCTTGGTAATCCTTCGATAAAATCTATGGACACATATTCCCATACTTTATCTGGTACAGCTAACGGTTGCAACAACCCACTTGGAGCAAGATTATAGTATTAGAGCTTCTGAAAATTCTGACAAGCTGCAGCATAACACCTTATATTCGTCATCATCCCCGCCCAATATAACAGTTTCCCTATTCGTTTCTGTGTTCGCAGTATTCCCCCGTGACCATCCAACTTCCCATCATGAAACTTCGATAGTATCAACCCAATTAAGGCAGAGTTCTTAGGAATGACCAGCTAACCCTGTCGAAGTAGCTTCCCATTAGCCATAATGTAGTCAGAGTCAGTAGGAGGGTCACTCTGCAGCTTCTCCTTGAGTTGTTTCAGTTCCGGGTCCATTATCCACTTCTTTATCGATGTCCTCCAATTGCATTGCGGAGGGCAATGATGGAGCGAACAACTCCAGAACCATCTCTCTGCATGATAAGGTGTCGGCTGCCTTATTCTCTAGTCCGGGCTTGTATTGGATGTCAAAGTCGAATCCCAACAGCATGGTTAGCCATCGTTGGTACTCGAGGTTGACCTCCCTCTGCTCCAAAAGAAATTTGAGACTCTTCTGATCTGTTCGAACCAGGAATCCTCGCCCTATGAGATAATGCCTCCATTTTTGTATGGCGATAACTATTGCCATGAGCTATCGCTCGTATACTGATTTGAGCTTCTGTCTGTCTGTCAATGCTTGACTAAAATACGCTAAGGGATGCTAATGCTGCATTAACACAGCTTCTAGTCCCACGCAGGAGGCATCTGTTTCGACCACAAATGTAGCTTCAAAATCGGGAAGGATAAGCACCGGTACCGCAGTCATAGCCTTTTTCAGCCTGTGAAAGGCATCTGTTGCCTCTGAACCCTAGCAGAATTGATCCTTTCTCAACAAATCTGTTAACGTCTTGGCAATCAACCTGTAGTTCTTCACAAACTTCCTGTAGTACCCTGTCAACCCCAAAACCCCATTTAACTCCTTTATGTTATTCGGAACCAACCACTCAACCATGGGTCGGATCTTCTCCCCATCTGCTGATACTCCTTCCTCTATGATCACAAGCCCCCAAGTACTCTATTTTCTTACTGCTGAACTGGCATTTTTCTGATTCGCGTAAAGCTGCTGTTGCTGAAATGTCTACGGGATTATCCAGAGATGGTGTTGTTAATCCATCGCATTCATACTGTAGAACAAGATGTGGTTGAAGAAAACCAACATGAATTTCCTCAAGTATGGTCGGAATATGTCATTCATGAGAGACTGGAAGGTTGTGGGTGCATTCGAGAGTCCAAACGGTGTGGAACACGGTTTTTGGCACGTCTTGAGACATCAGTAGGATTTGGTGGTACCCGGAATGCAAATTCAGCTTCGAGAAGACTCTTACTCCCTGCAGCTCGTCGAGTAATTGGTCGGTAATTAGAATGGGATACCGATCCGCCACCATAACCTTAGTCAAGGCTCTGTAGTCCATGCAAAACCGCCAGCTGCCATCTTTTTTCTTTATTAGCAGAACTGGACTCGAAAACGGGCTGCTGATGTCCTGTTTAATTCCGGCGCCGAGTATAGCAGTTATCTATTTCTCAATTTTGGTCTTTGGCGCTTGTGGATACCGAAAGGGTCTAACACTCACGGGGCTGGCTCCAATCTCAAGTAGGATGGAGTGTTCCTTACCTCGGGACGGTGGTAGCCTGTTTGGTTCCATGAAAATGTGAGTAAACTCCTCTTCTACCCACTGATATCCATATGGAAACTCAACTGATCTAGTCGTTTGAGCCACCTGTAATCCCCCGTACTCCACAATGACCCCTACTCCGTCTTTCTGTAACGCGGCCCACAATGCTTTCATGGCAACCGTAGCCGAATGGAGTCTAAGCTCCCCTTGAATCGTGACGATGTGTTTCCCCAACAAAAATTTCATCCATTGCAGCTTTCATTGAATCTCATCTCGCCCAGTGTTTCTAGCCATTGGACTCCGAGAATGATGTCCACGATTCTCAACTCCAAGGGTAAAAAAACTCGACACGATGGTGCATTCTGGTACATGTAGCTCAAGACCTCACATACCCCGTTTCCACCAACGGTCCTGCCTCCTCCCAATATCACTCTGTAACCTCGCATCTGACTAAGTTGGAGCCCCATCTTCTTCAAGACCCCATTATACACGAAGTTATAGATGGTGTCGTTATCAATCATCACCACGACCTGCACTCCCGTAATGGTCCCCCATAACTTGATTGTATGTTGAGACAACAATCCCACTACGGAAGTAGCGGACAGCTCCGCCACCTCAGCTTCCTCCTCTGTTGGGGAGTCGAACGCGAGCGGATCCTCCAATAGTTCCGTCTCAGTGCCATTTTCGTGCACTACTAACACCATAAAATCCTTCAGTGAGCAGATGTGGTTAGCCTGGTACTTTTCATCGCATCGGAAACAGAGCCCTTCGGCCTTCCATCGCGTCACCTCTGCCGGTGGCAGTCGTCAGTATGGTGGCTTCAACCTTCTATGACTGGGTAAAGGCCTATTAGTGTTCCCGATACGTCGTCGTTGTCTGCCCACTTGACTGTAAGATGGCCTAGTTTTGAAGTTACTAGGACCATGATTTATTTGTTGGCCCAAATTTCCTCGGTCGCTACTGAGCCTTATCATTTTGGAAAATCCTCCCGGCAAGTCTACCGATGAGCCCATCGGTGAGGTTTCCTCCTAACTCGGCCATTTCCGCCGTTTTGGCCAGGGACATCATCATCTTCAGGGAATCAGGGTACGCGGCTAAAACATATTTACGCCGGCATGCACCTGTGGTTTAAGCCCGATCATAGAAGCCAATTTCAGGATCGGTTCTGATATTTTTGGAGCGTTGGTGGCTAATGACACCAAATCTCGACAATACTCCTTCACTGTTCCCTCTTGTCGGAGTGTCAGTAACCTCTCGCTGGCAGTCGTGTCGTGAGTCACCGAAAATTGCTCCAATATCCTCTGTTTCATCTGCTCCCAGCTCGCGAAGGGATTCTGGTCTTTCTCACAACGGTACCAGAGTAATTCTTCACCGTCAAAGCGCATTCGCACGGCCCGAAGCTTCTCCTCCTCAGTGAACTCACTGAGTTAAAAGTACTGCTCCACCCTGAGAACCCAACTGTCTGCGCCTTCCCCTTCGAAAAGAGGAATCTCTAGACGACGAGTCATTGGTTGATTCCTCATCATCTGGCTATTCTCCTGCTGAAACAACAGAAGGGAAAACGCTTCGACCCTCTCCGCCAGTAACAACATCTCATTCCGGCTCTTCTCGCTGCCGGACATCAACTTGCCCCCGATCTTCGCTAAAGTCGTTCCGACCTGTATTCCCTCTATAACGGAAAATTCTTCACCCTTTCTCTGCGCCGGCTTAGAAGAGGTCGCTTCCGATGGTTGTTTCTGACCCTCATGAGTTTCTGAAGCTGGTGTCCTCGCCTCGTCCTCCTCGGTAAACCGCTGCTCCAAGCCCTCCAAGAAGGTGTATCGGCTCATCTGTTGTTGCATCGCCATCAGGGCCTGCTCCAGGGTTACGAGTCTCTCCCCTGTTTGCTTTTGCTCTGCAACCATAGATGTGAGCTTCCCCATGTCTTAGTGAAGCTGTTCCAGCGTCTGTTCCAACTCGGCTTTCTCCGGCGCCATGGTGCTCCCGAAACCGTACGGCTTTGATACCAAGTTGATACGATTATCTTTCCAAAATATATTTTTTCGATAAAGACAAAAGTACCGTTATATTGATAATGATTCGATTACAGAAGATATCTTACAATCCCCTCCTCTCACTACCAAAAGACTTAAAATATACATAACCCCCTCTGTACATACTACTAAGCTATTTATACCCAAAGACAGGCCACAACACGTCACCGACAAAGCATGTGATCCTGTTGCTTTATACGTGTGATGGATCCCCTCCTTAATGTCTCTTATTCTCCACTAGCTTCCTTCTAGAATCACGTATCACAGTCGACTGCTCAACTTGGACCAAAAAAGCTAGTTGCAGTGTAACTGTTATCCTGTTTGGGCCTTCTTCCTCCTATACTGAAACAATATCAGCGGATGTCTGGCCTCAGATGTGTCATCCGTATCATAGTTATTGTGTTATTGACGATCATATCTATCTCTACAGTATTTGCTCCCCAAATCATGGTCAGAAATGCAAAAATATGTGAAAAAATCAAGAGGAATGTTCCCAATTATATATGTCGAGCAGCTCAAAAAAACTTTGATCTCGATTGAGAGGCCAAAAGAAGATGAAGGCTCCTCATCTTGATCACCTGATGCTTTAGCATTTACTGCCACAGATGCGGTTGATCCTCAAACGCTTAAACCTAGAAAGAAGAAGAACAGCAGTAAATACATTGCAACAGGGGAAAACGTTGCTGAAGAGAAAACCGTGTCAAATGATCGGAGCAACCCTGCTGGTTAGACTATTTCATTTGATGGCGGGCAAAAACGTCCAGCAAATGACGAGGCTCTAGATGGTGAGCCTGGAAAAAAAAGCAGCAATCACATAATCCTCTTGCCTTCATCATCTGCTATAAAAATGATTATATTTTTTTAACGATACGGAGGATTGTGTCGAGTTTTTAAGCAAAGTAGAGGCTCTTTAGAAAGTTTCCCTCTAGTGGCTAGTCTACTCGACCCCAAAACTTACCGCAACTTGGCTCATGCAAAGGTTTTGGTTAGTCTCATCATTTGTTTTCATTCTATTTTCTACTTGATATACTATGGTTTTCATTGCTTTTTTTTTTTAGGTTGTCGACGCTGAGAACACTCAACTTAATGTTAAGTTAAAAAAGAAGCAAAATATGTTATAGCTAAATCTGAAGCGGAGAAAGCCGATATTTCAACCAAGTTCAAAAAATCTGAGGTTACAAGATTAAGGCTATCAAGGAATGAATGTGTTACAAAGGAGTGGGAAGGAGTCCAAGTAATGATGGCAGCTAAATGCACGACTAGACTTGATAAATTCAGGCAATACTTGGCCAAGTAAGATTTCATTAGTGACAATATTTCTCTCATGATTCAAGCGTTGCGAGCCTGCAAGTGCCTTCAATATTGATCGACCAAGGTGTTTTCATTCCTACTTATAAGATAACACAGCTAAAAGAAGACGAGGAGAGGTATGAGAAGGAGATTGTAGAAATAGATGTTATCGAGATTGAAGAATGGGATTAGTTCTATCTCGAATCAATTGTAGATTGATCAACTTTCTTTTAGGATTCTTCTTATACCACTCCCTGGAATTGACGAGTGTAGTACTAACTCTGCTCTCATTCCTTTTGACGTTGCTGCTCGTGTGGACGTTCAAGTTGCCAACCAGGTTCAGGCTGACGACCAGATACAGTCCTAGCTTTCTTCCTTTCGTTAGGTCATCGTTTTTCTTCTTTTTAAATTAAGGACCTTGTTTTATTTTTCATATTTTTTGGATGAATTAATATTTCTTTGGTTCCATCGTGTGTTTAGATGAGATCTAATACTTCCTTAATTTTTTATACGTCAATCTGAATGTCATCCTAGATTGCCACTAAGCTTTAATTTTATCTGAATATATAATGAGAATAAAATTTGATAGGGAAAAATAATGCTCGTATTTCAAGACATGGTGTTCACCTTTTGATGCAAGATGCTTGTCTCATGACACAAGATGTTTGCCTTCTTAGAAAGAATGTTTGACTTTTTTTCGAGATAGTATTTGGCTTTTGATTTTGCGAGACTGAATTCTTGGCTTTTGATTTTGCGAGATTTAGGTTGATTGTTTGTAGATTTTAGAGTAGATTTTGGTTTTTGTTTTTCAAAAACCAAATTTTTAGCCAATCATGATTTTGAAAAAAATGATTCCCTAGTTTTTAGGGAAACTAGTTTCTTAACAGTTTTACAATTTTCTACATAAAAACCAGAATCTATATTTCTTGGGTTTTTGTCTTTCTTTTGCCGTGATCTAATTTTTTTTACACATATATTTTCTTTTTTGAACAAAAATGTTTAATTGCACATATATTTTCTTATATAAGATATAAACTTCATAAATCCCCAATTCGTATCATTTACTATCAAGCACACAACAATTTATAAAATAATTTTATATGCAAAAGAATTTAAAAAATAATTTTAACTTGTTGGTTTAAAATAAATTATATATGAGATAATTTTATCTGCAATTTTTATTGATAATTTTCTGTTATTTTATATTATTTCAATTGAAAATAATTTTTTTATTAACAAATTTATATATTTTTGTAAAAAATAATATGTTTTCATTAAGTTATATTTTTATAGTATCAAGTTTAATATCATAAACAAAACCAATAACTCAAATATAGTCAAAAACCAAAAACTAAATAAATTACCATTCAGGTTTCTTAAAAACTAAAATCTACATCAAAATCAAAAACCAAAATTTGAAAAACCAAAATCTAAAATTCAAAAACTAAAAACCAAAAACCAAAAACTAAAATCTAAAAACCATGTAAACAATCAGGACCTTAATACTCAGATTTTTTCCTTTATGAGTTTCTTAGGCTCCTTAAAGGAGTGGGTTAATTTACCACTGAGCCCAAATGAATGCGTTAAATAATCATAATTGGAAAAGAAGTGGGTGTTCGATTGAAAGACGAGTGAATACATGTGATCGTGACTTAGTTTGAAGATAAGCATGTAGATGATATTCTCTAATTGAATTAAAGACAAATGAAAAGATACCATCACTCGAAAGTCAACGATCATGGCTTCACAAAAGGAAAATCACAATTCAGTTTAAAGACGAAGGTGATCACTGCTCGGATCTTAAGATGGTTCAGTTTTAAGACAAACATGAGTACGAAACTTAACTTTAGTTGAGAAAAAACATTTATTATTTTCTTTTTATAGATATAGTTGGACCTTGTGACCGATAGCCTACATACCTTTCAAAAAAAGTTCAAATCATTCGTACTTCAAAGTATGGTGTGGCTGCTGTTGTTAGTAACTTGGTGGGAGCATAAATCATTGGTCCATGATGTTGGTACTTTTCACATCGTTCTGCCTACCTTGATTATCATCATGGGCCAATAATGTCTATGTTGCTTTATCTTTAATGCCAATTTGCATCCTCCCGAATGATTACATCCAGCTCCTTTATGTGTTTTTTCAATAAATCTTTCGGTCTCGTCGCCATGTAAGCAGTGTAATAGTGTGTGATTGGTGTTCCATCGTAACAAATTGTCGTCCATGAGTTAGAAAATGCAATTTTTTCATCTTTAACCTCCATGCTGCCCATCTATCTTTAGGAAATTCAGTGTCTTCTAAATACATATGTATTTTGCTTCGCCAATCCACATGCACAAAAGCATCATCGTCGAGATTGATCAGTTCATCTTGCTCATCGTCTTGGTCAGTGATCATATAAATTTTGTTCGTAAGTGTGATGATCGGCTCATCAATGGTTTTCACATGTATAATCGTTCATAAGTTAGACTAAGTTGTGGATTGCGAGAACAGCAAGTGCATCTACCAAGGAGGTTTCACCTTGGATTTTGGTTAATTCGAACAATTTGAATTTTTTCGAAAGAGTTTTGACGACTTTAAGATATGTGTCCATATGTTCATTATTAGCTTCATACTCCCCCACTGAACTGATTGGCAAAAAGTTGTGAATCACAATAAGCATGGATGTGTTTAGCGCTGATTTTCCTTTGCTAAGGAAAGCCCTACAATAAATGCTTTATATTTTTTCTTGTTGTTAGATGTGGGAAAGCCAAGGAAAAAAAAAAACTGTTTTAAAACTTCTCATGTAGGTGAATAGAGTTAGAATACCCTTGTGGGATTCATGTTGAATCATATATTGTGGGTGTCAGGGCGGAAGATTTCAAAGCGGACTCTCCTCTCTTGAGTCACGCCGAGAAGAAGTTTCGTTGACGTGAAGTAACCATTGCTTTTCTGAGAGTGGGACATCGATGAATGATGAAATAGGCTAAAACTTGTGATTTGGCGCTTGTTTGGCTTCTGAAATTGATATCATATTAGCTCAACTCAACCACCCATTTCACCATTCTTCTAGGTTGTGACAGACTGTAAAATTGTTTTTAATTGTTGATCGGTGAAGATGACAACCGTTTGGGACTGGAAATAAGTTTGTAATTTTCTACCTAACATAACGATTGCTAATGCTAGTTTTTCCAAAATTTGATGTCTCATTTTCACATCACTCAGTATTTTACATATGTAGAAGATTAATTTATGCTCATTCTCATCTGTATTCTTATTTTATTAACTATAAAAAAAATTTTAAAAACAAAAAGCTTTCATTTTAAAGGGAGATCAGCACCAAGGTTTAATACAACTTTTTTTTTAAAAAAAAAGGAAGAGGAGGAAAGGCAATGTAAACGAGGTTACAAAGTAAAAAACAGAATAGACCCCAAAGAAAGGAGCATCTACGTAGTTGACCAGAATGATAGTAGTGGGTCACCAATCTTCAAGCCCAGATTTCTCAAGGCGAGAGACTTGTTCGTTACTGCCACCATAATTTTATGGTAGATCACTATAGGCGGAAGGGAAAGGGCATTGTGAAAACGGGCATTTATTTCCTAAGTTCATATAGAGAAGCTTGCCAGACCTAAATCAACACAAAAGATGCAATCCTATCTGCGGTAGCCAAAAGAAGCCATTGTAGAATTGTGTCCCGAAGGAGAGGAACATTGTGAAGTTGAAACTTCAAAGTCGCCACGGTCCAGACCATATAGGAGAAGGAACATTCAAAGAACATGTGGTTTCTTGATTTTGGGTGTTCCCTACACAATAGACAAGTAGGCTCAACATCAAGATTTCATGAACCAACCTATCTAAAGTGGGGTTCCGATTCAAAACAAATAGCCACACAGTTATGGAGTGTTTTGGAATACTGACCTTACTCCAAATCAAAGAAGCCCCATTGACCTGAGGCTTAGTAAGATGAGTTTCCTCCCAAATTGATTTGGAGATAAATTACTTACATGGTTTATCCTTAATGCTCATTTCATCGTTTTTATCCAACAGAATAATCCCTACAATATGAATGAAGAGCTATAAGATCTGATCTGATCTCGCATGGGGGAGAACCCAATAAAAATCACTGGCACAGTCAGTTACCAAAGCATCAAGCGAAATCCCTAAAGTTGAAAGACCTGAAATCCCCAACAAAATCAATTAACGGACCATATGAAATCCACAAAACATATTAACTATAAAATTTATATGTGTAATTGATTTAAAAGAATTTTATTAGTCATTATCAAACTGTTTAAACTTACTTTCTGCATTAATAAGAAATTATTTTATTTTTTAACTCAATTTTATATTTAACTCCGTATTTTAAATCATCTTTAACAATTCCCCGGAAAAAAAGTGCAAGGAATGAAATTCGCACGAGTATTTTCCAATGTTCTAAAAATCGGTCTAGTCCCCGCCTAGGCGGACGCGCTTGAACATATACATCTGAAACGATTTACTAAAATCCCCGAGTTAAATCGAAAATCCGGTTTAACAATTCGTTTCAGCCAAAATCAGCTAATTCACTCAATAATTTACATTTTTATGTTGATTTTTTTTTTAATTTTTATTTGATTTTTATTATTAAACATTATTATTGAGTTTTTCGTTAGGCTAAATTTAAATTTAGATTTAAACTTTAGTCTTTTTCTCTAAAACGGATAGAAGTATATAATATAAAACATATAAAGTTTGAATATATTGTAAATTTGTAACACCCGTCTCATCCTCACTCGAGAACGGCGTGCCACTAAACTCAACTTATGTCTCAAATATTCCAATTAATAAAATCTCAACTTTATTTTCAGAAATCATTAAATAAATCTCATAAATCCAATAAATCGAATAAAATCTTAAAATAATGTTTAAAATAAAATACTGAAAACTGTAAAATCTCAAAAATAACACCCGATCGTCATACCATAAATCTACTCGTCGGTCTCACCTGAAAAGGGAAGAAAGGGGTGAGTAACAGGGGAGTTACTCAGTGAGGTATGGGATGCTAATCACAGAAAACGCAATCTGGTCATAGCACTCCAAACACGGAAAACAGACTAAACATGCACAAACACGGTACCTAAAGTACCCAAAGAACAGTCATGTCCTACTTCCAGTGACCGGCGGCACCCTCCTCCCAGAATGACAACTTATGGGATATTGCCCAATCACACCACCCGTAGACGATTATCGACCTCTGAAGGTATTGGACAACAGGTCGACTAAGCTGCCATACAACACGCGACGCAAGTATAGAAGTCCGTTCGCAATCCCTAACGACTCACATAGTCGACTAATCCTAGCTCTAACAAGTTTAAAAGACTCAATTAACAATTTAATGCACAATCAATGGGTTGAATCATCTATATTCCTAGGTCCAATTTACAAGCAAAACTACCTAGACTCGATCAAGAAAACGGAACACAATTAGTACTAAATTCCATATACGGAATCCTAGACGAAAGTGCGGAATTCTGCGGAAAGTCCTCACCTTAGCCTTAACCACGAGGAACAATAGGAATCCCTATGCTCTAAAGCTACAGATCGATTCTCCTTTACCAGAAAGCCAGATCTACAACTCCAGAAGCTCCCTGAAAAGATTCAGGTCAAACGGACCACGTTTGCCTAACCAAAACACACATCTCAACAGACTGGTCTCGGATCAACACAACACAAACACGATTTGGAAACGAGGATACAACTTTCTACTCATACCTCCGATCGAAACAAACTCGGCCTCTCTGGAAAGAAGATATTTGGGGCTTTCTAAAAATAGGTTGATCGTTCCGTGGATCCTCACGGTTCGTCGGGAAATCACCTCGCAAGGTGGCGGCGGAATGATGACACGAATCCGAAACTGCGCCAAACATGCTCAAAGAAACAACCATAACTTTCAGTATATAGATCCGAATGATGAATCGCTTGCGGCAGTAGATCAATAAACGAGTCAAGAGTATACCTACCAAGTTTCAGCTCGATTGGATTAGATTTGCTAGTTCGATTCTCCCTAGATTTTGCCAGAGTTTTGGTGTGATTAGGCTTTACAGGGAAAATAAAAAAGGAAATAGGCTATTAATAGGGAAAGGAACTTAATGTTTTATTTAGATAAGTTGGGCTTTAATGGGTCTCAGGAGTTAAGGTCGTTACAAAATTAGTGTAATATTTTTTATCGAATAAGCCCCAATTAAGCCCCAATTAATTGTAGACGCTAGATTCTTATCAAACGCCTAGATGACGTATAGCAATTTTTTGAAGATTGGTATTTTGAGACTAAGTTGCGAAATAGAATCAACGAGGTTTATTTCTCTTAGGCACGGACTGTGTTTAAGTCTTAGCTTAAAGCCCGTTTTGGTCCAAAAAAAACAAAAACAAAAACCAAAAAAAACACACGCGAACTCGATTAAATAACAAAGGAAAAACAAAAATCCCTTAGGGCACAAAGAGAAGCACTTCTGCAACAACAACAGCAAGAAACAAAAAAGAGCACAATTTCGCGGCTTAATCAATCGCTTCCACTGGTTCGTACTCAACTCTAATCTCCATTAATCGTCGATTTATCATTCCTCTCTTCTCAATTTTGATTGATTTTGACTGTTTCTTCGCAAAAAGCCTGATGCTTTTTAACTCTCGGATCCTCCCAATCTCTTCTTCCTCTTCTCCGTTTTCGATAGTTTCTCACCTCGATTGTGTTCTCAAAACCCGATTCTTAATTAATTAGTTCAGAATCTGTGTTTGATTTTACTTTCTTACTTAGTGAATCTGTTTGAAGCTCATGTTCTAATTCAACTTCTTCTCTTTGATTATCAATCTCCAGAATCTAACTCTCACATGTTTGATTTTGAAAATTAGATCTTCGATGAGGCTAAATTTCGAAATTCGGATTTAGTTTCTGTTGAAGAAGAAGAAAGAAGATGGGGTCAGAATCAGGTCAATGTTTTACTTTTACCCGAATGAATACACTCGAGGTAAAATCTCTTATTTACCAGAAAATAGGACGTTCAAGAGCAAATAGTTACTTCGACCATCTCAGTAACTTCCTCAACTCGAGGTTAAGTAAGTCAGAGTTCGATAAGCTTTGTATCAAAACGATCGGTAGAGAAAACGTCACTCTTCACAATCGTTTACTACGTTCCATTCTCAAGAACGCAACCGTTGCTAGATCTCCACCACCAAGATTTCTCAAGAAGCCTCTTTATGGTGATTCTACGTTCCCTCCTTCGCCTAGAAAGTGCAGGTCGAGGAAGTTTAGAGACCGGCCAAGTCCTCTTGGTCCACTTGGGAAGCCACAGAGTATCACAACGACGAATGATGAGTCCATGTCGAAGCTAGAAAGAGTTCCGATGGAAGTTGCTTCCGTGGAGGAAGGAGAAGAAGTTGAACAAAGTGTACAGAGAAGAAGTCCTTTAACTGCTCCACTTGGTGTCTCCATAGCCGGAGCAAGAAAGTCTGTTTGCAGAAACGGTGAGACTTGTCAAAATAGCGGCGAGCTTCCTGATACAATGACGTTGAAGAGTGTGTTAGAGAAGAAACTTGAAAGGGAAGGGATGAAGTTAACTATGGACTCTGCTAATGTTTTGAATAGTGGTTTGGATGCGTTTATTACAAGGCTGATAAAGCCTTGTTTGAGTTTGGTCCAAAGAAAGCGAGTGTCCATGTTGGATTTACGTTCTGCCATGGAGTTGAATCCACGGGTTCTTGGAGAGGATTGGCCTACACAATTAGAGAAAGTATGTTCTCGTGCTTCGGAGGAGTATAAGTTATAGGAAAAAAAGACAAGCCATTTTTTAGATATTTTGAAACTGTTATCATAGTTGATTGATCGATTCTTTTCCTGGAATTTGGATGGAATTGCCATTAGAGTGTTCTTGAGGAAGCTTTGAAGGGGAACAAAGAGGCTTCAGGTTGTACAAGTTCTGATAGTTATATATATAGTTTATAATACCATTTGTTTAGAAGATATCTTTACTTCTTTTTCTGTATTTTAATTTTTTTCCCCCCTTCTGTCTCTTAATGTAACAAATTTTCCATGAAAGCAAAAGGAAATTTTAACATCTAGTTCTCTTTAGACTGTCTTATTCACAGGAAGTCAAATTTCATTGCAGCAGAACAAAAATTCAGACAAATAAGAGGAAACCAAAAAACATGTTGACATGTGTAGTTAAAAAGTCAGTTCTAAACAAAACGATACAGTTACAGTTAAAGGCAATTAAATAAGCATTCCAAGAAGTTCTATGACTCCAAATCGCTTTGTGGTGCAGACACACATTACTCCAATAAGAATCAAAACTTTACTCTTATGCAAATATATATAGACCCCTAAACACCATGGAGAGAAACAAACACACATATGTTCTCTTCTTGTTTCTTCTACTTTTACCTCATATTAAGATCAAGAACTGAGCTACTTTATATTTTCGAATCTCATAACTAAGAGGCTTACATATGTCGAAGAGAAGAACCATTTACAGAGTTAAAAGTTAAAACACATTTCAAGAAGGACCCGTTAAAGGAATCCATTTTCCATATGAGTCCGATAGAGTTTTCTCCTCTGTTATGTTATTTTGTTTATCTCTCTGGATACCAAAAAATGTGGACACTGGCTCGAGAGATGCAATCAGCTGTCTCCCTGACGACATTGTCGGTGAAATATTGTCCTTACTTCATATAAAACAACTGCTTCAACATCTCATTATAGGCTTGGACATTCTCGAAGTGTGTGTCTGTTTCAGGTGATTCTCGATGTGTTGTCTCCGAAACAAAACTCATTACATTTGTAAATCTTCAAACGCTTAAATCTACAGACAAAAAACAGAAAATCTTGAAGAATGCTTTAGTGTTACAGTGTCAAAACACCAGAACTGAATGTTTATTATAGTGAACATATCTTGCTAAATCATACATTAACCAAACTAAACCTACAGAAAGAGAACAGAAAATCTTGAAAAAATGCTTGATGCCCAACTTTTAGGCTGTGTTTCTTCATTCCTCAAACCACAGAGGCAATGGGGAGAAACCTGAGAATTAAATAGAGTTGCAATCCGGAAGATAATGTAGAAGGTATTTAGAGCATTTCAGCTTGAAATCACGTTTGGTTTTTCACGGTTTGCCATGTAAGTCATGTAGATTGTCCATAGATACGAAAATGAGTTGCTTACAAGAGGCTACAAGAAACATTAGAAGAAAAAAAAGAAGAAGAACAGAGTTAGTAAGAGTAATGAGAAACGATTTCTCTTCTAAGTCAAAATCATAGTTACCTGTAAGTGAACGGGGAAGAACCTGAATGTTATGAAATCACAAACAGGCCAATACATGACACCATTAAACATTGCAGGGACTACGTCTCTTTTCAATCTTGCAAGTATATCTGAACCGCTTTCTCCTGTAAAAACAACGGAAACCAGAGTAGCTTATAACATGGTTTTGTGAGTTAAACCAACATGACATCCATAAGTGAATATGTAAAAGAAACTTACCTTGTAGAGATGCGTTCAATGAGAAGAAAACAACGGTCATGATAGGTCCGTAGATTGTCTGTCCCATGGCCATTTTCTTAAACGTTGTAATCAAATCTTGTTTCGGGAAGAGTCTAGACATGAAGTTGAACCAATAGTGAAGTGTTGGACCCAAGACAAACAGACCATATCCTCCCATCCTTGCTGTTCTCACCAAGTCATAAGACTCGGAAGATTTTTTCGCAATTGTCTGTTGAAAAGAAACCATTTCAAGAAGTTAACATTACTCAAACAAGAATCAAAACACAAACATATGTTCTCTTCTTATGTCTTCCTACCATTTCTTGAACTTAGGATCAAGAACTAGAAACATATTAAGTACCTGAGAAGACAAATCGGCGGCAATGTAGATAAGAGAGGATGTGACACTTTTGGTGATAACCGGTCGTGATTTAACCATACCAAGATACCATCCCACGAATCCCACCTTCGAAACTGACGCAGATGAACAGAAACCCGAAGGAGAAGATGGAAGTGAGATTATTGTTTCCTTTGCTCTACCGAGAAGCTGAGGCGATCGCTTAATGTCCGCCGTCGCGTTCCGCCGTATCAGCCGTGCGGCGTCGGCGGCGACGTTTCTGAACAATGCACCGCTCATTCTGTTTTGGTCTGATTTGCTTCTCCAATATTCTAGCGAGTATTAGTCAGGAAAGCATTTTTACCATTTTGGTAATTGTGAAAAAAAATGTTACTTTCTCCGGTCTCCAATTTTGTGTCTAGGGACTTGATTTGTAAATTCATATCTATGCATTCGGATATCCGTTCAGGTTCAGTTCGGATTTTTCGAATTTTTGGATTTTTGGGTTTAGAGATATAGAACCCGTTCGGATATTTTAGAATTTCGGTTAAGTTCCATTCGGGTTCGGTTCGGATTCGGATACCTGAAAATATACTTTTTTTAAATAAAAATTGATTAAATTTGAAAAAATAATAATAAAATTTTAACAAATATAGCTAAAATTTTTTGTATATTTTACTTATTTTATATATTTTAGTTATTTTGGTCTAAAATTAATTAATATATTCAGATTTATAATTATAATTTTGGATAAATATGTTATATTAAGTATAAATATAATTAATATTTTAGGTATATAATTGTATTTCGGATATTTCGGGTATCCATTTGGTTTTCGGTACGGTTCGAGTTTCGGATTCGGTTTTTCGGATATAGAAATCTAGGATTCGTTCGGGTATTTTAGTGATTTGGGTTTGGATCCACTTTTTTGGTTCGGATTCGGTTTAGTATTACAGAATCGGATAATTTGCACAGGCCTAATTGATAAAGTAGGTGTTATGAAGGAACTAAGAGATCACGGATTTTCTCAAATTTGTACACAATTTTGATTTACCAGTATACTGTCTTTAGGATGGAATTTTTTTTTTTTTGATATATTTTTTTAAAAAATAATATATTTACAAATTTGAAAGTTTAACTAGATAAAAAAAATTATTTTCGTATAAATTTAATATATAATTTTAATATGCAAAGATATTTTTAGTTGGTTTTAATTTTAATTTTCTAATTTTTATAAAAAATATATATTAGTTTAAATGAATGCAATTTTACATTTATAAAAATAAAGTATTCTAATCGGTCAATTTAATATGTCTGTATCAAATAATTATAACTAAGTAATAACATGAGCCTAGCGCAGGACGAAATATACATATATTAATTATTTGTTAATTTAATTTTAATTTTAAAAATATTATAATTTTTTAAAAAATATTTAAAATACTGATATAGCAGACATTGTTTAAATTTGACGTATTTGTGAGTCAAATTAATAAATATTTAGCATACTGAAATATAAATCAAAGAGTTCAATCAATAAAATAAAATAAAATTTGATATTTTGTATTATCATTTTCTGAATATATAGTTTTATCTAATTTAAATCTAATTTAATGATGATTTTATTATATATATATATACTATTGCATATGGTTTCCATATATGGTTTAAATTTGAAAACAATTATAATGTAAGAGTAAATAAATATGTTTTGTGAATGAACAATATGATATTTGATTTTACATAATAAAATAAGTTTAATGACGTAAACAAAATTATCTATGCTTTTTTATTTTCTGGAGAATAAATAATATTATAAATGGTTAAACTGCAATAACTTTTAATTTTTTAAAAAAAATATATAGAAAAGTTAAATGTGTAATTTTTTTTAATAAATTAAATTTATATTTAGTTAGTATGAATACAAATATTTAGTTATTATAGAAAGATAATTTTTAAAATATGAACTATGATTTTTATAATACAATATGTAAATAACTTGAGTGATATTATATATATTTTTTACTTTTGTAGTGAATGAAAATATTATTTTAAAAGATTAAAATCTAATATTTTATGAAATAATTAAAAAGATATAAGATAAGATAGAAAACTAAATTTGTAGTTTTTGTTTAATATAACAATTTATATTCTATTAGAAAAAATATAAAGGGTTAGTAATATAAGGAAAATTGAAAAATATAGCAATGGTAATTGAAATTTGATGTAAATTAATATTAATAATCATTATTAATGATTATATACTATAATTACCTTAAATTGAATTTTTAAAATAGTTTTAATATTATTTTATATTATAATATGTTTTACTTAATATAATATTTGTAAATTATATTACATTTTAAATGTGAATAAGGAAAAATATTATAAAATATAAAATATATAAATTTATGTAGATAAATTGTTATGAAATGATTTAATTTTCTTATAAGTAACATATATGAAATTTGAAGAATACTCAAATGGTTAAATATAAAATATGTATTTAATATAAAATTTATTTGATAAATATAAATATGAAATATATAATTGATGTAAAGTATTGTATGAATTATTGAGTGACAATGCATTGTAATTAATCTAATAATTTAAACTTATTTATAAAATTAGTATGAGAATGCATATGGTGATGACACATGAGCATGATACACATGTAGCGTAAGGTTTATCTCTAAAAATAATTTTCAAATAATATATAATAGATTTGTATAGAGAATCTCACAAAAAACTTAGTTATAGCTATTTCAGAATTTTTAATATTCATAATATCAAATAATTGTATTTAAATCAAAAGTAAAAAAAAAGTTTAAAAAGTAGGAACCATTATTTTTAGATTATTTAGATATGTGTGAAATATATATATATATATATATATATATATATATATATATCAATATTTAGTTTTTAGTATATTATATGTTTTACATTTATTTTTTATAATATTTTATCTTAAATAAAAAATTATTTTAGTTTGAATAAATATATATCAATATTTCTTTTTAGTATATTATCACATTTATAAAAATAATATGTTAACCCGTCAATTTAATTTGTTCTGTATCAAATAATTATAATTTGTAAAATTTGACGGAGCAACCTGCAAAAGACTTAGTTATAACTATTCAGCTATTTTTGAAATTTTTAGTATTCACAATTTTATCCAAATGTTTTAAATTATTTACTTGTTTTGTCGAATAATTACATTTAAATTAAAAATTATTTTTTAAAAAAAAAAAGTGGAGCCTATTATTTTTAGATTATTTGGATACATGTTTATTTATTGTAGTGTTTTTGGAAACATACTAGTATAGAAAATGTTAATTACCATAATGACTGTTAATTAATTTTTAGTAAAATCATTATTATTCAATGATATTACATGTAATATAATACATGAATAAATGTTTTTTCTATAATTTTCATATTTTAATATGATAAATGGTTGTCCTGGGAATTTAGTTCAAAAACCATGGGTCCCGCCCCATTAGACCCGCCACGGGGTGGGTGTGGGTCATTCGATTTTAAATTTATCAAATATATAGGTCATGCGGATCGGAATTTGAATAAAGTGGGGTGGGTGTGGATTAACAAATTTTGTATTGCGGGTATCCACAAATATTTTTTTAAATTTTTTAAATTTTTTTGTAATTATAGAAATATTTATCTAATTTTTAATATAAATATTATACAATATATATGTTTAATATATTTTTATTTTTATTCCTAAAAATATGCATTTACTTTTTATAAAATTTAATTTATAATATTAAAAAAAATTAAAATTATATTAAATTATATTTATTTTTAATTATTATTTAAATATTTGTGGGTTTTGCGGGGCGGATGCAGATATAATATTTTGCTGTTGTGGGTTTTGCGGGTCAAAAAAAATTTCAATCCGCAGCGGGGCGGGTCTGGCGGGTGGGCCAGCTCTAATAGATGGGTAAAGAAGGTAATAGAGTGATGCTAATGCATTTAGATATATGTTAAATGAGCAAAATAAAATCAGAGTTATTTGATAGATTAAAAGAATGAAACAACATCAATCTGTAAATAGATGATAGATGTACGGGTTAAGATTGATAACATTTCTACTTAAAAAAATAGTAGGTCAATCTTTTCAATACTGAAATGAACGAATTACTCAAAAATCAAAGTAAGCAATCTGAATATGAGTTATGACTAAAAAAAATACTAAAACGTTGGATGTGCTACATAGGCATGGTTTTCTTTAATATTGAATGGATGCAACCTTCTTTAGTATTAGGTTAAGTCAAAATATCTATGGGAATCAAATTTTTCTAAATAGAAATATATAATCACGTTATATTAAGTATTAACTCTTATTGTTAACAATATTTTGTTTGTTTGGCAATAATATTTTAAAAATAATATATATCTATAAGATTGGAGTGAAAAATTATAGTATTTAGTTGGGTATTTTGTTTAATTGTAGTTAGTTCATATCATTAATTGCAATCTTCAATTCGATCATTTAAGATACATTTTTTTCATTGGTTCGGATCATGGTTGAATTCGGATCCGGGCGTTAATAGATCCGCATGTATTGGTCTATTTTTATCAATAACATCATCTCTTCTCCTCTCAATTCTTAATCGAATCGGGTTTTTAATTAAATAGTTCCCAAAAATAAAATGTTCTTTTCATCAATGTTAGACGACGACGGTGCACCGATAACCATTGACACCATACAAAAATGGTCCAATGTCTTACAAGAAGAGCTAAGAAGACTGACGCTGAAGTTACCTTAACAGAGGAGAATTACAACTCTCTCATGTAGGCTTTCTCGTCGCTTCAATCAGATAATGTAGATCTTCGTAAAATTTCGATGTTCGACTAGCTCAGTTCGGCGAGTCGCGGAAAAAAATCACATGCATGTTTTTGTGTGCATGCATGGTTTGTGCATTTTTTTTTTTTTTTTGGATTTGACGGAAATACTGATTTTATGCAGATTGAGAGCTATTCAGAACTAGTGAGGCTAACAGATAAAATGTCTACGAATATTCCCTGCAAAAACTTATAGAGTCATTAGAGCACATTAGCAAAAAAAACTATAACTATTTACAACGATTTGCTGAAAAAGGTGAATGAGACGTCCTTATTTTCTTTCATATTGAATGCTTTGATTTTTCAACTATGTAGATAACCCTAATTTTAATTTTCAACAGGATGAAGAAGTGTGAATCCTTAAAAGTACACCTAGACTTGATAACTTAAAAGTCCATATGTCACCCACTCTTGCACCCACTCTTGCTTGTGTGGGGAACATCTCTATGGAATCTTTATATCCTTAGACAGCTCCATGGAAAGACTGAAACCTTTTCAAGCAACAATCTGTAATTTACGAAGAGAAATGAATACCTACAAAGATGCAATAGCTTGTTCCCCAGTGAGTTTTTTTTTTTTGTCACTTTACCACTTTCATTTCATTAGTCCATTTTCATTTCATCCATTTAATAAAACAAAGTTTCATTTCATTAGTCCATTTTCATTTCATCCATTTAATAAAACAAAGTTTCATTTCATTTCGTCCATTTTCAACTATTTACAACGAATTGATGAAAACCGTGAGTGAGACGTTCTTATTTTCTGCCACATTGAATGCTTTAATTTTTCAACTTTGTAACTATCCCTAATTTTAATTTTCAACATGGTTAAAAAGTGTGAATCCTTACAAGATCACTTGCACTTGATAACTTAAAATTTCAAATGTCACCCACTCTTGCTTGTGTGGAGGAATATCTCTATGGGATATATATATCTTTAAACAACTCAATGGAAAGACTGAAACCTTTCCAAGCAGCAATCCCTAATTTACAAAGGAAAATCAATGCCTACATAGATGTTTTAGCTTCTTCTCCAATTAGTTTTTTTTCTTGTCACTTTATCATTTTCATTTCATCCATTTGTATTTCATCTGTCCATTTTCATTCATCTGTTTGATAAAACAAAGTTCATTTCATTTCGTCCATTTTCAACTATTTACAGTGATTTGCTGAAAATCATAAGTGAAACGTCCTTATTTTCTGCCACATTGAATACTTTGATTTTTCAACTATGTAGCGACCAGAATTTTAATTTTCAACAGGATGAAGAAGTGTGAATCCTTACAAGAGCACTTGGACTCGATAACTTAAAAGTTAAAATTTTACCCACTCTTGCTTGTGTGGAGGAATGTCTATATGGGATCTTTATATCTTTAGACAACTCCATGGAAAGACTGAAACCATTCCAAGCAGCAATCCCTTATTTACAAAGAGAAATCAAGGCTTACACAGATGCTTTAACTTCTTCTCTAGTGAAATTTCGTTTTTTTTTTCACTTTACAAATTTCATTTTATCTGTCCATTTTCATCATCTGTTTGGTAAAACAAAGTTTCATTTCATTTCGTTTATTTTCAACTATTTACACCGATTTGCTGAAAACCGTGAGTGAGACGTTCTTATTTTCTGTTACATTGAGTGCTGATTTTTCGACTATGTAGCTAACTCTAATTTTAACTTTCAACAAAGAAGTGTGAATCATTACAAGAGCACTTGGACTTGATAACTTAAAAGTCTATATGTCACCCACTCTTGCTTGTGTGGAGGAAAATCTCTATGAGATCTTTATATCCATATACAACTTCATGCAAAGACTGAAACCTTTCCAATCAGCAATCCCTAATTTACAAAGGGAAATCAATGCCTACACAGATGTCTTAGCTTCTTCCCCATTAATTTTTTATTGTTTTCACTTTACCATTTTCATTTCATCCGTCCATTTTCATTATTCATTTAATTTCGTCTATTTTCAAATATTTACATCGATTTGCTGAAAATCGTAAGTGATGCGTCCTTATTTTCTGCTATATTGAGTGCTTTGATTTTTCAATTGTGTATCTAACCCTAAATTTAATTTTCAACAGGATAAAGAAGTCCTTACAAGAGCACTTGGACTTGATAACTTAAAAGTCCAAATGTCACCCAGTCTTCCTTGTGTGGAGGAACATCTCTATGAGATCTTTATATCCCTATACAACTCCATGGAAAGACTGAAACCTTTCTAAGCAGCAATCTCTAATTTACAAAGGAAAATCAAGGCCTACACAAATGTTGTTGGTGTCGGATCCACTAAGTGTGCCACGTCACGAAGACACGTCACCACAATAAAGTCAATGGTCAACGGATCATCTAGACCGAGCTCCAAGAGTGGTAAGGAGCACTAAGTTCAAGTCAAAGGATTGAGCGAAACATTTGGAAGGTACCCGAAGCGAGCTTAAGGGTTCGAGCTGAAGAACTCAAATCACGAACAAAGAGCGATGAGATGCGAGGGCTAGAACAGCTCAGGGGAATTCAAAAGGGAGCATTACCACATCCATCACAAGATTAAAACGGAAACATTCAAAGAGAAATACGTCCAGATCAATACAAATATACAATGTGGAATACAGCATCCACATCTTTTATACATATTTTTGACTTTATATCAAAGATATATTTGTGAAAGTTATAATTTGAGATGTGATCATAGTTTTATTTTAAAGTAGATGATATAATTATTTGGATGATTAGTTGGATTTTAGATGAATTTTTTTGTTGTAGTATAAGTTGTTTTGTAAGTATACTGGTTGTAGCTGTAAATTTATTGTTGTAGATTTTTTAATAGAGATTTTTGTTGTAGTTATGTTGACAGTAGCTGTAAGTTTTTTTACTGTAGATATTTTTTAGATAAAACATGATTGGTAAACTATAATATGTGTGTACAATGTAATATATATATATAATTATTTTCTTTTAATAAAAATGTTTTTTATTAGTACACAAAAAAAATATTAAAGCTATCTCTTATTAGAACTTAAAAGTTTATAAAATTATTTAAAATTAAATAAAAATAATTTATTGATTTATGAAGAAGAAAAGGATTATGAGCAATGAAGACAAAGATTTTAGATTTTTTTTGTTTGTATGAAAGGTAAGAGTTTTGGAAGATGAATCACACTTATATTAAGAAAAGTGTTAGGTTTTAGTTTTTATCTCAATTCTTTCAAAATTATCTCTTACTTTTTCTTTTTTGGTTTTAGTTGATAATTTCTATTATCACATTTATCTAATATTATTGATGATTTATTTCCTCTACAGTTTTTACAACCCAAAAAATAATGACGTATAATATTTTTCCTAATACAATACATAGAAGAAAAAAAAATTACTGTAGCTTTAGAAAAAAAGCTACATTGTGATTGGTAAAAATTGATAGAATTTTTCTGTAGAAAAAAATAAAACTAAAGCATGATCAGTTGATTATTGGTGTTTTAAAAATAAATAAGGTTGTGTGAGTGAGAAAGTGAGTTAAGATTAATGTATATATTTTAAAAATAAGAATCTCTTATGAATTTTATATTGCTATTTTCTTATACTTTTATTATATAATTAATAGTTTTTTTAAAAGAAACTAAACTATTGATATTGTGATTCTTGTTAAAACAGTATCTAAGAACATCCACATCATATCGTTTAGTATTTTACCATCAAAAATATCTAAAATATATAATATTAATAGTTTAAATATAATTTAGTTAGTAATTAAATTTTAGATTATAAAAATAAATTGAACTAATCATGAAGTACCACATATAATAAAAGTATATCACAATTTTTTGTTGGATTTCTCAAAATAATCTCTTTATCTCTTTTTCCACCTTTTCGTCTTTTTACCTTTTTAATCTATAGATAGTGTATTAATACCTACAATGTTGTGGATGATGTAAAAGAGTGTTAACGGTTTTTTATTTAATAAACTTTTTCATTCTCTTTCCTTACTTTTTGATGAGATATTCATCTATATCCTCTCAAATACTAATAGAAATGTTTTAAATATATTTCGGCTGTCACTGGTAGTTCTACAGAGTAAAATATTTAGAATGAAAGGTGGCTGAGTTGAGATAATACAAAACCAATTAAGATGAAAATATTTATCTTGGTACAAAGTAAACATTTTTTTTTGTTCTTTTTTTTTGTGATTTTGAGAGTAAAGTTTTCCTTCTTTTTTCTATACAGTAAAGGTTTTATCTTCAAAATAACTTTTTCTAGTTTCTTTTATTTTCTTTTTCTTTTCTCTCACTTTTATTTTTTAATATATATTTTGTTTAATAAAAATCCCTGAAGAGCATTAGACGAGATACAAACATCCGGTGAATCGGAGACAAAATATGGTTTAAAGAGATTGTCGGAACCGGAAAAACATATAAGACTTAAGACTAAAGAGAGGCAATGGTGGGAAGAAGGTAAAATCGAGCCTCCACGTCGTCTTCACCGGCAGATACAAGTGATTTTAGATCTCTTCAACGCTGTTACAAACTCTGACGGAGCACCCGAATCCGCCGTCACCTGCAAACAAACGAGAGTCGAAGCCACCACCACTTCTGGATCTTGACTCGGCTGAGCGATCTCGGTTGAAACTCCGCGGCCACAACGCCGACCAAAGGGCAAACCGACTCACCGCCCCAAACCCTAGCTAAACAAACCGCCACAGACTCACACTTCGCACGCCGCCAAGAGACAAAGAAACCTTATATCCAATCTGAACTACAATTGCCGACGGCAACCCGGACTTCCGACACAATGAACCGCCATCATCACGAGGATCCAGAGAGGTGCCGCAGTTCACGTTCGAGACACGCAGTGAAACCCACCAGACCAGATGGAAGGAGACACTCCTGGAAAGGAGACATTCCTGGAAAGGAGACACTTCTGGAGCTCTTCGACGCCAGCCTCGATAAATCCGCCGAGCTAAACCACTGTCCTTTAGCAGACTCAGCACCGACAAGACAAGAAACCACCACTCCGAGCAAACCGAGCATATGCAGCGCCTCCTCCACCGGCCATCCACACCGCAACGCTGCCGGAGAAAGTGACCAAGCTCCTCCGACTCACCGAAAAGCACCGCGACTGTTGGTTTGAAGCTTCATGAAAAGAGAAAAAGTCTAGGGAGGTCCTCTCCACGTACCGAAGAAGCCGTCAGACGTCGGAGAAGACCTCAAAGCAAGAAAAAGGGACGGAGACTTCGAGGGAGAAAGGGAGAGAAGAATTGCATGCGCGTAAGATTCATGTGCGGCGACCTTAAAAACAATTCTCCTTTCTCTCACTTTATGCTATTATACTTAGCTTAGATAAAAGTCACAGCTATTATCTGCAATTGAAGTAGTTTCAGAAACAAACTATATTACTTGACCACAAGTACTCGTTACTTGCCTAATACTCGTGACTTGCCCCGTATCCGCCTCGCGAAAGCAAGTTCTTATTTTAGGCAAGTCGGGTAACAAGTCGATAAATTCTAATACTCGCAAGTACAAGACAAGTATCAAGTAATGTTTTTTTCCGATACTTGCCCTGTTTGGGTTTGCCCCGCTTACTTATATATATTATTGAATTATTAAAAATAGTTTTATGATATATAATTCAGTTTTTGAATATTTGTTTTCTTGTGAACCACTTTATTTTATAAAAACACAAAAAACTAAGAAGGAGACAAAACGTCAGGGAAAGAAACAAAGTTTCATGTTGTTTTTCAATATTTCAAATGCTATTTTTAAGTATTTATATTCTTTTTAAATGTTTTAAAACTTAAATAATTTGTATATTTGGATTTTAACAAACTTATTTAAATATTTATGTTATTTCGTTTAAGTATTTTTTTATAGTAAATTAGCAAGTAGTAAGATTAGATAAGTAACTTGCAAGTCATAAGACAAGTAACTTGCAAGTCGTTAGGCAAGACAAGTAACTCGCAAATCGGCCAACTTTTGGCAAGTAGTTGTAACTACAAGTCTACAAGTACCCGTCTTTTGCAAGACAATTAACAATACAAAATTTTCCAAAATTGAAAAGAGTAGGACGGATTGCAAATATACCAAAAAATCTGAATACTCGCCCTGCGTCCACGCCTATATAAAATCGTCAAAACTTTTACATTAAGTTGCACTGCAACTGTCGCTGTCTACATTCTAAGATATAATTTTTCATCTGTTAACAAATACCTTTTTATGGATCAACTTTATATTTTACTTCAAAATACAGCAAGAATTTAATAATAAAATAAAAAAATTAAAATAAAAAGAAAAGGAAAACAACCATTTATTCTGTAGCTTTAAATTAATTAATTAAATATTGGGAATTAGACAATAGAACTTAAAAACCCTATCTTGATTTTGATTATCTCCGATATATATATGGTTTATGGGAACCAACAGTCTCCGTCTCTCTCTTAGCCGTCCACCATCGTGCCCCACCGTCACGGTTCGTATCTATCTTTCCTCTAGCCTAAATTGATTCTTCTCCTTTTCTATTTTGATATACAACCTCTAATCTTTATATAATCCTGGAAATTCGATCTTATTGTTTATGAGGAAATAAACATTTAGTCTTATTTTTTTGCTCTTTGAGTTTTGTAAAACTACATGTGCGAGTTCTTTAGTATTCATGACAATTTGAGATTCCAATAGAAACACGTCAGTTGCTTGATAAACACTTCTTGTTTCAAGGTACTTTTAGTTATCTCTATGGATACCAAAAAGCTGGACACTGGTTCGAGGGATGCAATCAGCTTCCTCCCTGACGAGATTCTCGGTGACATCTTGTCCTTACTTCCTATAAAACAAGCTGTTTCAACATCTATTCTGTCTAAAAAGTGGAGGAATGTGTTTAGATTTGTGGATACTCTAAATTTTGATTATTCCGTTTCGCTACATCCTGAGAACGGTAGACCAGAGAGGGGTGAGAGGTTGAGATACTTTTTGGACCGAACACAAAGTGATTCTCCAATCAAGAAACTCACTCTAGAACGTCGTGTCCGAGATGAAGACGAGATGTCTTACGTGGGTAGCTGGATCCGCGACGCCGTGGAACATGGTGTTTTGGAAGTGAACGTTAGTATTATTACTCGCACATCTAGTATGTTTCTGCCTTGTGAGCTCTTCACGAGCAGAACACTTGTTAAGCTGAAACTTGGGACACAAGTTTACGGAGATCTTCCTTCATACGTGTCACTTCCATCGCTTAAGATTCTCTTCATCGAAACGATTTTCTTTACAATGAAAGATCTCAGTGATGTGCTTCTTGCTGGTTGCCCTGTGCTCGAGGAGTTATCTGTGCGTCACGAGGAGATGGAAGCACACCCATACTACATTTCGAGTCCGACCATCAAGAAACTATCAGCTCACTACATCGGTTGTGAAGTTTCTGATATGGAGGTTTTATCATTTGACGCCCCAAATCTTGTGTCCTTCGACTACTCCGGTGATGCTTTGTTTGAGTACACACCAGTTAACTTCGGATCCCTAGTTGAAGCTAGGCTTGATATTTACTATACTGAAGAGGTCAAGAATCCGAATATATCGGGTCTCATTGTAGGGATAAGCAACATCGAGACCTTACATCTTTCTCCAACTTCCGCTGATGTAAGTCTTGCCACTTTCTTTCTTTCTTTGTCTAAAACTTTGTAAAGAGCTTGAAGTGTGTGTGTGTGTGTGTTTCAGTGTATTTCTCGATGTGTTAAACATGGACTACTTCTACCGATTTTCAGCAACCTGGTAAGTTTATCTTTTGGGAGTCACAATAAACGAGGTTGGAAACTGCTGCCACATCTGCTTAACAAGTCTCCAAAGCTTGAAACTCTAATCATCCAGGTATGTCTCATTAGCAACGAATATATAATGTATACGTGAGTATTTCTTAACTGATGCTTCTTTCAGGGTCTGAATGGTTACGCAGAAGATGTCGTCATGCCTCTGATCAAAGTGAAGGTGTTGCATATACTTGGATATAGAGGAACTGTTCTAGAGTTGAAAGACTTGAAGAGTTTTCTTGGGAGAACGAAAGGCCTTGAACTAGTGCGTGTGGAGATTGCAGAAGGTGTTGTGGTGGATGATGGCAAAATATTGCAAACTCAAAGTGAGCTAATCACGCTTCTTGGAGTTGCAGCATCCACTTGCAAGACCATAGTCGCATATAACATCTAAGCTTATACAACTATTCTTCGTTACGCTCTATGTAGAATGCAAATTAACATTCTTGATTTTGATCTCTTAAGAGACTAGTTTAAATTTAGAAATCTAGTACAATAGAAAATAACATTTTTGGATTTGTTTCTTCACTTCTCAACCACAGGCAATGTGCGACGTAACGTAGTGGATGTTTTGAGTGTTTCAGCTTCAAATCGTGTTTGGTTTTTCACGGTTTCCCATGTAAGTCATGTAGATTGTCCACAGATACGAGAACGAGTTGCTTACAAGAGGCTGCAGGAAAAAAAATAAACACAAGAGAGCAGGTTTAGCAAGTGTGTCCTGAGAGAAGTAGCACGACCAGCAAAAGTAAAGTGATTTGTCTTTTGAGTTTTGTCTCGAACCAGATGTCTAAAATGAAAAAGTACGAGTATACCTGTAAATGAACGGGGAAGAACTTGAATGTTATGAAATCACAAATAGGCCAATACATGACACAGTTTCGCATTGCAGGGAGAAAGTCTCTTTTCAATCGGGCAAGTATATCTGAACCACCTTCACCTGAAAAAACAAACAGAAAAAGTAAACTAGCTTAGAACATGGTTTAGTGTTGTAATCAAACTACTGAGTTAAACACAAACTCTTTATCACTGGTTTCAATGGAAATTATCTTTTTCATTTTGTAAGACACATCCAAGAAATGAACCTGAGACTCTATGTGACTCTCAGTAAACTAAAAGCAGAAGTTACAATCTGACAGAGACTGTAGGATTCTCTTTGAACAATAGCTAATGAAAATAACCCATCAATCATCACTTATCACAAGCAAAATGATTTAAGAGTTAATGTGGAGCTAGAATAAACTGATCTTAGTTCATATAATATTCATGATTAAGATTAGATATAAGAGTTCAATGAGATATATAAAGAAGAAGCTTACCCTGTAGTAATGCATTCAATGAAAAGAAAGTCACCATCATGATAGGCCCGTAGATTATATTTCCCATAACCATTTTCTTAAACGTTGTGATCAAATCTTGTTTCGGCAAGAGTCTAGACATGAAGTTGAACCAGTAGTGAAGTGTTGGACCCAAGACACACATACCATATCCTCCCATCCTTGCTGTTCTCACTAAGTCATAAGACTCTGAAGATTTTTTCGCACTTGTCTGTTGAAAAGGTCAATAGATAGTGACCAATGTCAAGTACAGTACAAGGAAATGTAACACCATAATTCACATAAAACAGCTTTCAAGAAGTTTCATACTAACAATTCTTTTGTGTTATAGACACATTACTCCAAAAAGAACCAAACTTTTACCTTTAAACACTATGGAGAAACACACATAACAATGTGCTCTTCTCATTTATTCTGTTTTTAGCTGATATTAGGATCAAGACCTTGAAACATCTCCCGAAAAATTGAGACTTTATCACATAAATGCATAAATGTCAAAGAGAAGAACTAAATTACGTGGAAAAGGAAACCCATTTCCAGTAAATTACAATCTTAAATGAAATCAAAAACCAAAATTTAAAGCAAATTTTCAAAAGTAAGTACCTGAGAAGACAAATCGGCGGCAATGTAGATAAGCGACGATGTGACACTTTTGGTAATAACCGGTCGTGACTTCACCATACCAAGATACCATCCGACGAATCCCACCTTCGAAACCGACGCAGATGAGGAAGAAGAAGAAGACGATGAACAGAAACCAGAGATGGATGAAGAAGGAGGTGAGAGTGGGGTTCTCTTTCCTCTCTCAAGGAACTGAGGCCTCGATTGCAGACGCCTAACGTTCGAAGTAACAAAGCCGGTTTTACCAAACGGGTCAACTTCCGCCGCCGCCGCCGCGTTCCGCCGTATGAGCCGGACGGCGTCGGCGGCGACGTTTCTGAACAATGCCCGGCTCATTCTTTGGATTCTCCGACTGTGTTTAGTTTCACCCTTTTGGATAGTTGCCAAAAGTCACTCCACTATGAAGACTGTTCGTTTACGGTCGGTTTACCTGAACCGTATTTGGACCGGCTTACACAAAATGTTAGGTATAAACATTTTATTATTTGGTTTTGAGTATAAATACAATTTTGGGTTCGAATAGTACAAAGCCAATTTGATTTTACACTCGGAATCAATGTTGGGCCGTACGCAACGGAACAAAAATAATAGTACAATACGAAACAGGCTGTGTTTCTTTCAATCACAGGCAATAATGTTAGAGGATTTCAGCTTGAAATCGCTTCTGGTTTTTCACGGTTTCCCATGTAAGTCATGTAGATCGACCACACATACGAAAACGAGTTGCTTACAAGAGGCTGCATGAAAAAAACAAGAGAGCAGATTAAACGCATCCTAAGATGAAACAGCAACAGGGGAAAGTAAAAGGGAGTTGTTCTTTACCTGTAAATGAACAGGGAAGAACTTGAATGTTATAAAATCACAAACAGGCCAATACATGACACAGTTTAACATCACAGGGACAAGGTCCCTTTTCAATCGAGCAAGTATATCTGAACCGCCTTCACCTGAACAAACAAACGTTAAGTATAATACTAGCTTATAGAACATGGTTTTGGTGTTTGTATAAAATGAAACACCATCATTGATTGATTTCAAGAAGCTTACTTACCCTGTAGTAATGCGTTGAATGATAAGAAAATCACCATTATTGTCGGCCCGTAGATTGTCTGTCCCATGACCATTTTCTTGAACGTTGTGATCAAATCTTGTTTTGGGAAGAGTCTAGACATGAGGTTGAACCAATTGTGTTGTACTGGACCCAAGATAAGTAGACCATATCCTCCCATCCTCGCTGTTCTCACCAGGTCATAAGACTCTGAAGAAGTTTTCGATTTAGTAATCGTCTGTTTAAACGATTTAGACCAATGTGAGTCAGTGACCAATGTCTGGTCTTAAGAAAACAAGGAAGTATAACAGAACACATCTCAATGCACATTAAAACAGCCAAAGAGATCATTATTACAACAAGTTCCATTACTCCAACAATAATAATCAAACTTTGAACAAAATTCACAAAAAAGGAAACAAGAAAAATCACAATTTCTTCAGCTACCATAAACGAAACCCATTTTACAGTAAACTGAAATCTTAAATCTTGAAATAAAATTATCAAAGGAACACATACGAAACTCAAAATTTGAAGCAATTTTCAAAAGTGGTACCTGCGAAGACAAATCGGCGGCGATGTAAATAACCGAAGATGTGACTCCTTTGGTGAGAACGGGGCGTGATTTCACCATACGAAGATACCATCCGACGAACCCCACCGAAGCAGATGAGGAAGAAGAAGAAGAAGAAGAAGACGATGAACAGAGACCCGCAGAAGAAGGAGGTGAGATTCTTGTTTCTTTTGCTCTACCGAGAAGCTGATTCGATCGGAACCAAGGCCTCGATTGCAATCGCCTTACGTCGGATGGAGCAATTCCTGTTTTGAGAAATGGGTCTGCAGCCGCCGTGTTCCGCCGTAGCAGCCGGGCGGCGTCGGCGGCGACGTTTCTGAACAAGGCTCCGCTCATTCGCCTTCGGCTTTGTTTTGCTTCTCCGAGATTCTGGGGGTTGTTCACGTAAGCGTATTTGTAAATCTTTAGTCGGTTTATCTAAACCGTATCTGATCCGAGTTAACCAAAATGTTTGGTTTGGTTATTTTATTTTATATATTACTTAACACTGGTACCGTGACAAATAGGTCTCGACATTTTTAACCGAAACCAAAAAAATCGAATTGAATCAAACCGTAATAAATTGAATTAAAAGATATTTAGTTTAAACCGAAGAATTATAAATATCTGATCATTTTTATATTTGTATATCTAAAATATCTGAAACAAACTAAAATTGAAGGATAAGGCGATGAAATCTAAATATCCAAAATATAATTTATATATTTTAAATAATTAAATATTTTAAATATAACTTATAAATCAAATATTATTTTTTATATATCTGAAATTAACTGTAAAAATTAAACTATCTAAAAACTGAATTACTCAATATTTGAAATAATTCGAAGTATCCGATAATTTTATCCGAATCACTCGAATTAATTGATATTTTAATTTAAATTATTCAAAATTATCTGGAAAAAATCGAACAGAACCAAACTGGATCCGATTTTTTTTTTGGATATTAGCTGATTCTCATTTGATTATTGTTGATGCGGGGGTTGTAGTCGTTCACTTTTAGTGACGTTCGCTTCGTAGGTTTTCGTAAATTAAATTAAAGATCAAGTTTCAATGAGTGACTTCGCATAAACGGATCACACGGGATTGTTCATGGAGTCGTCTAACGGAGTCGTCGAATGAGTTAGGTACGAGACGGTCGTCAAAGGTATCAAGACAAAAGACTGTTATCCAATATCAAACTCGTCGATAATAATTTTATTGTTTGATATGTAATTTGCATATAAGTTAATTTTGGATTTCTACTAATTTTGGATTTTTTGTCGGGATTATAAACTCTCTTTCTGTTTTTGTGTTAAAACATATCAATTTTAAGCCCATCCAATTTTAAAGCTCAATTTAATTTTTATTAAAAAAAAGTTAATTACTAAAATGGTATGTTTGTAATTACTGGTATATCATGTGGTTAATATGTCAATTTAGTAAGTTATCCATTCACAATGCTAATCTAATATTTTCAATATTTTTAAAAACCATTCTATATAATTTTTCTTTCTATAATAATCAACAGTGATTTATATTTATAGAGAATAATAAACACCTTTCAACCTGATTATTCTTTTTATTGGGCTGGTCTGGACCGGTTGTCATCTAATAAAATTTTAGTTTTTGACCTGTTTCCGAGGGGTGCTAAACCCATCATTAACAATTACCCAAACTGAACTGAAAATTGAAATAACCAAACAGAATTTTATAAATACTAAACCTTTATATTTTTATACCCCAAACTCCAGGCCTAGTGACAACAACGAACAAAAAAGCAAAAGAGCCGATCTAACAAAGGAGAATGAATAACAGTGTCAATGTGCCAGATCTAATCAGAAATATAAAACTCCATAATATACATAAACTACAAGAGATGAAACATACAACTAATTCGTATAAATCAATCACTATGCTTCTTAGCCTGACACAAACGACAAAAGCGATCTCTCCTTCTTTCCGATCTCGTAACTTATGCAATGTTCTTATACCCCAAACATATAAGTCCTCGCGCAGCATTCTCAGCCAAACTAGTTCCATTTTCTCATCACCAGGAGGAAAAAACGAACCAGAGCTTGAGCATGGGTGATAGATCCAATGAACATCAGTCCCATACCAAAAACCACCAACGGCCTATACGGTTTCATACTTCAGTTTCATATGTACACGTGAGACGATGATGAAGGGTCAGCTTCAGATATTGTATGTTGGGATATAATCAGACACATACCACTGTCCTGAGTCTAGAATCACATCTATCTTATTGGCCATTTCTTCACTATGCGTTCCAGTAATCTTTTATCCTCGTCTTTGGGAGCATGTGGATCAAGATTCCTCAGATCTTCAGCAAATAGCTTTGCCTCATCTTTCCTGTGTAACTTACAGAAACCATCAACAATGGAGTTGTAAGTGTTCTGGTTTGGTCTACACCCATTCTTGATCATGTACCTAACAACTCCAATGGCTTCCTCAAACATCGAGTCAGCCGCATAAGAGCCAATAAACGTATTGTAAGTGATCACATCGGGAACAATCCCTGACTCCCTCATCTCTGCAAATATTCTAGAAGCATCTCTCATCCGAGTATTCCTACAATACGCGTATATCACTGTGTTGTACGATATGATATCTGGTTTGATCCCTTTAGCTTGTATTTCCCTCAAGATCTCCTCTGATTTCCCGAAATCTGCAGACCGACTATGCATATACATGAGGCTATTGTAAGTCGCCATGCTTGGTGTGAAACCCATCTCTTTCATGTAGTCTAACACTTCGTTCGCCTTCGTTACCATCTGCCTTCTTCCGTATATGGACACCATGGAGTTTAATGTGGTTATGTCTGGTGAAAAGCCTCTTTCTTTGAGCTCAGCGAATGCACGTTCTGCTTCCGGCAAAAGATCACACTTACTACAAACCAAGACTAGTGTCTTCAAAAGCACAGCTCGAGGCTCGATAACTCCAGAGTACACTTCTTCAGCTAAGAAATGCATCCGACCTATCTCCTTGCCGTTTGCATATGCATGAAGTAGAGAGCAGTAAGTTAACTCGTTTGGTTTGCACCGACCATCTTCCATCTCTGCAAGAACTTTCTCAGATTGTTCCCACATTCCTCCACGGGCCAAAGCAGCCAACACAGTGTTATAAGTGGAAAGGTCAGGAGTGACCCCAGCTTCAAGCATTCTCCTGTAAACAGTCATAGCTTGTTCAAATGAACCACATCGGCTATAAGCACTGATCAGCGTGTTGAAAGTTTCTCTCTCGGGTACGAAACCTGCTCTCTTCATCTCCTTGAACACACCCGAAACTTCAGAATCCATCCCGTTTTGGCCAAAGACTGCTAATAATGTATTCCAAGTGACAATATCCGGAGAAAGACCACACACGTTGATCTCATCGAATATCTTCATCATCTCAGCAAACTTTCCCCTGTTACCATACATCTTTATAAACGCATTAAAAGTACAAATATTCGGTTTGCAACCAGCGTTTCTCATCTCTTCGAAAACACTCATAGCAGATTCAACCTTCCCAGCTCTCTCGAATCCAGATAAAAGCGTCGTGTAAGTGAAAACATCAGGTTTCATTCCCTTCTCCACCATCTGATTCTTAAGCTCCATAGCTTCATCCAACATTCCATCACGCGCATACGCAGCTATCAACGAGTTATAAGTCACAATACTCGGTGTAAATCCACTAACCTCCATCTCATTCAAAACCTTCATAGCTTCCTTAGGCCTATGAGACTTCCCATAAACATCTAACAAGGCGTTGTAAGTAACCTTATCATGACTAAACCCTGCAAGCTTCATCTCTTCGAAAACCCGAGCAGCTTCTTCGTGTAAAGATCCTCGTTTACAACAAGTTATAAGCGTGTTGTACGTATACGCATCAGGAGCAATCCCATCACTCTTCATCTTCTCCACAAGAGACATAATCTTATTCCAAGGAGTACCCATTTTCCCAAACACATTCAAAACAACATTGTAAGTAATCAAAGTCGGTTTACAACCTTCTTCCTCCATCTTCTTGAACACCATCACAGCGTCTCGATACCTTCCGCTATTCGCAAACGCAGATATCAACGAAGTATACGAATACACATCGAGTGAAAACCCGTTTTCTATCAAACCATTGAACAGATTCGCAGCGGAAGAGACTCTTCCTTCTTTACCCAACATTGAGATAACAACAGCAACAACAGAGTTATCTAAATGATAATCCTTTTGCTTCATAAACCAATCAAACACACTCAGAGCTAAATCGAATCTCTTATGAAAGCCTAATCCTTTAAGAAAAGCTAATAACTCCGACGAAGTAGAAGACGACGAGGGCTCGAACAGCTGAGAGAGAAGCGGGTCTAGTTGACCGGAATCGAAGTTGGGTTCGATTAAGGAACGGAGAATCTGCTGACCTTGTGGAGACAGACCATGGTAAGACCAAGGCTTTCCGAGGTTAGGGTCTCGTGACTTGCCGATTCGAGTTCGGTTACGGTTTTTAGGGGTTTGTGGGGAAATGGGTTTTCTTGAATTAGGGTTTTGGTGTAGGAATACGTCGTGAAGGGGAGGCTCTACCGGCGAAGAAGGTTGTGATGGAAGTTGTGAGGTGAGAAAAGGTGTTTTAGAGAGTTGGTGGTGGTGATGGTTTTGGTCGTGAAACAAGGGTTTTGAGGAAGGAGTGCTTGGAAGAAGAAGAGGGAGAGCTAGCTTGTCCGCCATTGGAGCTAGTAGAAGGAAACGGAGAGGGAAAAGAGGAAGAAGCGTGAGAGAAGAGAAGTGAATGGATATTTTCTGTTAATTTGTTTTTTTTTTGGGTTATTATTTAGTTTTTTTAAAATAATTTGAAATTAGAAAATAAAAAAACATATCGTAAATGTTAAAATTCAGGTCAAGTGGTGCCCTGCATCAGAAGCAGATGACAAGCTCTGATGTCGCGCATAGATATTTTTAAGTCTCGCGCTCTCCAAATTGGGCTGTTGTCTTGTCTCATTTTAGGCCAATTATTATGGACAGTCTAATTAGTTATGAGAAATCTATATTATTTTTTTGAGGTTTTTTCTCCAACCGAGCTCTAATATAAAATATTATATTTATATTATAATATAACCGAAATCTATATTATTTATAGTAGTTAAAGTTTTTATTGTGTTTAATAAAAATATTTGATTTATATTATATTTTTTAATTTATATTTGATGTCAAAAAAATATAAATTAGTTAGAAAATTTAGATAAAATAAAAACATAGATTAATTAGAATAGTTTAGATAAACTTAACATTTATTATTCTTATAATAATTTAGATAAACTAAAAATATATACTAGTCAGATTCAGTAATTAAATTTATAATAATTTTGTTGTGTTTGTTAAATGATCTTTTTGGTGTAATAATTGATGAATATAAGTATATTAAAATATGAGTAAGGGCCTGTTCGTCTGTTCACCTAGATTATCCATCCAGGTGGATCATCTAGGTGATTCATCTGGATGGATCATTTGGATGATGCATTTGTATAATGTATTTGAATGTTGTTCGTTTTATTTTTATTTTTGGACATGCATCTAGATGAATCATTTGGATGTAACTTTATTTTTAATGCATTTAGCGATTTTAGCGAAAAAGTGACTTTATGATTTTAACGGGAAAATGTTATTTTGTGGTTTTGGCGAAAAACAGTTTTTATTTTTATTTAGCGAGAAAACATGATTTTGCGGGTTTAACGAAAAAACATGATTTTGTGGTTTTAACAGAAAACATGATTTTGCAGTTTTAATGGAAAACTTGAATTTGCGGTTTTAATGGAAAACGTGATTTTGCAGTTTTAACGGAAAAAGTGATTTTGCGGTTTTAACGGAAACCCGTGAGTTTGCGGTTTTAACGGAAATGCGTGTTATGGCGGTTTTAACGAAAAATGTGATTTTGCGGTTTTAGCGAAAAATGTGATTTTGTGGTTTTAGCGAAAAATGTGATCTTACAGTTTTAGCGGAAAAACGTGATTTTGCGGTTTTAACAGAAAACCGTGATTTTGCGGTTTTAACGGAAAATGTGATTTTGTGGTTTTAACGGAAATCATGATTTTACGGTTTAAGCGGAAAACCCTGATTTTACGGTTTAAGCGGAAAACCCTGATTTTACGGGTTTAGCAGAAAACCGTGATTTTACGGTTTTAGCGGAAAACCGTGATTTTACGGTTTTAGCGGAAAACCGTGATTTTACAGTTTTATCAGAAAACCGTGATTTTGCGGTTTTATCAGAAAACTGTGATTTTGCAGTTTTAGAGAAAAAATGTGATTTTGCGGTTTTAGTGAAAAACGTGATTTTGCGGTTTAACGGAAAACGTGATTTTGTGGTTTTAACGAAAAATGTGATTTTGCGGTTTGCGGTTTTAACGGAAAACATAATTTTGCGGTTTTAACGGAAAAATGTAATTTTGCGGTTTTAATGGAAAAAGTGATTTTGCGGTTTTAACTAAAAACCGTGATTTTACGGTTTTAGCGGAAATACGTGATTTTACGGTTTTAGCGGGAAAACGTGATTTTACGATTTTAGCGAAAAATGTGATTTTGCAGATTTAGGGGAAAACTTGATTTTGCGGTTTTAGCGAAAACATGATTTTGTGGTTTTAGCGAAAAATGTGATTTTGTAGCTTTAAAAGAAAAACATAATTTTTTTTTGCCGGAAAATGTAATTTTTTGGCGGGAAAACGTAATTTTTTTTGGCGGGAATACGTAATTTTATGGTTTTAGCAGAAAAAAATAATAATTTTACGAAAATGATTTTGCAGTTTTAAGGAAAAACGTCATTTTGCGGTTATAGCAAAAAGAACTTGATTTTGCGGTTTTGGCGGAAAAACGTGATTTTGTGATTTTAACAGGAAACATGAATTTGCGATTTTGTGGATTTGACGGAAAATTTTTATTTTACTATTTAGAGTTTTTGGCTATAAAATGTGATTTTGCGGTTTTAAATCGGTTTTGACACTTTTATAAATATATGGTTAAATAAGGTCATTGTTGTTCTTTACAATTTTTAAAGATTCACATTCACCTAAACCATTAAGACTCACCCAGATTTTTTTCAAAATTTTAGCTGAGTTTTGAAAAATCAGTCAGGTGATCCACCTGGATGATGTCTTAAAATGTACTAAACGAACATTAATTCTCACCTTCACCCAGATGGATCATCTGGGTGAGCAGACGAACAGCACCTAATGATATAAGAATAAGTTTTACACAAGTTTTAAGAGTTTATATATAACTAATATTGATTTTTTATTATATTGCACATATTAACGATAATTGGCTAAATTGTTTTACCCGAAACCTAGTTATATATCATGTTTCAAAAAAAAAATATTTTTTCTTTTATTTGATTTTTCACAAAATTCTATGCAAATTTGTAGGAATATTTATTTAATATGTTATCATTATTAATATTCTTTAATATTTTTGTTGCTGGTTAGAATGTTTTAAATTAATTGTTAAATAATAAAATAAAAAATTTATGGTTTTTTAATTCCCGCGCTTTTAGACAAAACATCATATAAAATGAGACATGAGTATATCTTCATTAATCTAAAAATCTCAAGTATTTAATCCATCTTAATATATTTCAGCAAGTCTTTGGAGGAATGATGTGTGTTCAGCTCACAACATATGAGACAAAAGGCAATTAGACCATGATTAATGATTAAATGTGGTTCTTAATGTGTTCTTAGGTGGGGTTGTTAGTTTTTTTGTAATTTAAATAAATCAATATCAATACTATTAAAACAGAAAATATTATATAAAAAAACTCTTAGTTATGTGTTTTATTACATGTAATTAGATTCTGGCCCGTCTTAAGGACGGGATTTGTTATTATATATTTTATAGTTTTTTATAATTTATATTTGTAAATTTAGAAAATCAAAATTAAATCATTAATTTATTACAATATATTAATATTAATTGATAATTTTGTTAATTTATGTTAATTACAATTTTTTAAGAAAATGCATAATCGAAAATATCATAAAAAATATTTTTTTTTTATTTTTGATAATTATTTAAGACTTGTTTAAATGTATTAATTGTATTAATAATTTTTTGTTAATATTTCTAAATATATCTATACTATTAAAACAGGAAACATTATAGAAAAAACATTTAGTCATGTATTATATTACATGTAATGCCACTGTATTTAAGTGTTTTTTCAAATGTTCATTAAGGGTATTTTAGTCAAATGATATATCTCAATTATGAATAAAATTTGAATCAAAATTAAATCAAAATCAAATCTTATAATATCTTTTTAAATGGCATGAAATCTTTTTAATATTTCCAAAATTTCAAATAAAATCAAAATTTTCAATATCTTTCAATATCTTCTTTATTTTAAATATAAATGTATGTTTCAATTTTAATTATAACAAAATCTTATATAAATATTTTTGATATATTTTAATTTTTTTTATTATTAATAATTTCGTAATAATTATATAAAATTATTATAAATTAATTTTAATTAACTTTAATATCATTGTAATTATTTGATCGGACAGCTTAATTAACAGGTTAGTCTATTTTATATTTATAAATGTGAAATTACACTCTTCAAACTAAAATAATTGTTTTATGAAAACAAAATAATATTCAAAATAAAATGATATAATATATAATATTTAAATATTATAAATATGAATATATATATATATATACACTCAATAAGTATATTATATAATCATAATATAACTATATAATTAATAAAAATTATAATTTTAAAACTATATAATTATAATATATATTATATAGTATTACCATCTATTTCAAAATAAAAGTACTAACATATCTAAAATTATGACTTTCACCAATATATTTTTCATACAAAATAAAACAAAAAAAATAATTAAAAATGTCATTTATTCTCATAATATACTAAAACTATATGTTATATTTATTAAAAAAAACTGATAAAACATTTTAAACTTCTAAATTTATAAATATATATTATTAATATATTTTTAAAAAAATTGAATAAAAAAAAATCCCGTCCTTAGGATGGGCCAGAGTCTAGTTATATATCTTAAGATTTGAAATCAAAAGAATATCTTTATTGAAAGATTTTGATCGTATATATGGTTAGTATTTAGATTCTGAAAATTAAATTTAAGAATATATTTTTGGTTTTTGAAATTAGATACCTTTATTGATAGATTTTTTTAATATCATTTGTGTTTTTCAATATCTTGCATATTTGTTCACATTTGTAAATGGCAATGTTGCCCTTAATGAGACTGTTAAAAAATTAAATAAGATTAATGGAAAAAATCGTAATATAACACGGTACAAGAGGTTTTTTCAATAATGTTTTCAGTTTTAATAGTATAGAAGATGCCACTATATTTTAAGTATTTTTTTTAAATGTTCATTAAGGGTATTTTAGTCAAATGATATATCTTAATTATGATTAAAATTTAAATCAAAATTAAATCAAAACCAAATCATATGATCTCTTTTTAAATGGCATGATATCTTTTTAATATTTCCAAAATTTCAAATAAATCAAAACTTTCAATATCTTATTTATTTTAAATATAAATGTATGTTTCTATTTAAATTATAACAAAATCTTATACAAATATTTTTAATATATTTTAATGTTTTTATTATTAATAATTTCGTAATTATTATTAATTTTAATTAAATTTTGATATCATTATAATTATTTGATTCAAACAACTTAATTGACGGGTTAGCCTACTTTATTTTTATAATGTGATATTACATTCTTCAAACTAAAATAATTGTTTTATGAAAAATAAAATAATATGCAAAATAAAATGGTATAATATATAATATCTAAAAACTATAAATATGAATATATATATATATATATATATATATACAAATCGATAAGCATATTATATAATCATACAATAACTATATAATTAATAAAATTATATTGTATTACCATCTATTTCAAAATAAAAGTACTAACATATCTAAAATTAAGACTTACATAAATATATTTTTCATACAAAATAGAAAGAAAAAAAAAAGAAATCAATTAAAAATATAGTTTATTCTCATAATATATTAAACTATATATTATATAAATGAAAGAAAAAACTGATAAAATACCTTAAACTTCTAAATTTATAAACATGTAGTATTAGTATATTATTAAAAATTGAATAAAAAAAGAATATCGTCCTTAGAACGGGCTAGAATCTAGTGTACTAGTTACTTAATAAATTAAAAACTGTTTATTAATTAAAAACTTTAAGAACTGGTTCTTTGATGGGGTTCTTAGCCATGTGTAACTGCCTAATTCACTAGATTTTTTTTTTACTTTTTCTTAACTTTAATTTTTTTTTAAACTTAACTTTAACGTTAAAAAAAAAAATTATCTTTAACTTTTAAAAAATTATTCCTAACTTAAAAAAATCAATGCAATATATTTTTATCCTTTATTCAAGAAAATAAATTTTTCTTAAAATAAAATAATTTTCATATAACTTATAAAACATATAATTTTGTTTCCACAACATTTTCTGTAATGTGTAAAACAAAATTCTTAACTTTTTTAAAAAAAATTTCTTCTTAACTTCAACTTTAAAAAAAAAGTTATTAACTTTACAATATACAAAATACGTCAACAATTGACAATTGATTTGGTTGAGCATATATGGCAAACATTTGGAGTAAGTCAAAGTTCATTTTCATTTATGATTTGGAGATCTATGTTTAAAATATTTTTATGTCATGTATATTTCAAATTTCATTTAATGCAATATATTTTATGTTTTATAACTTTATAATTTTAATAATTTTTTTATATTAAGAACCTCATCATCAGAGGTTGTACATTGGAGGAGAAAAAATAAATTAATGAAGTTGTAGGGTTTTTAAGTAAAATTTATAATAAAAAGTTGGTATTTGATCATGGTCTTAGAGCTTGGTGATTGGATATTTCAAAATAATTAAATAAAATTGGACCCCTTGGAGGTGTAAGCTATCCACGCCCATACATTGATAAATATGTTTTTGCAGGCAACTCTACCACATATTTAACATGACAACTCGATTATATCTTTTTAATAAAATGAAGTGTGTTGTTGACAGGCAAAAAAACTAATCAAATTACACGTAATTAACTTACAAAGTTGGGAACACAAATACGATAATACGATATGAAAGTCAACAGAAGTTGTCTTTTCAATTCTTAGACTTGGTCTACCCGACGATAAACGTACGACCTGGAAATGAACAAGAACACAAAGAAAGCAATGGCGGTGAATCCGGCAAGCAACCAGTAAAAGTAATCGACATGAGCTCGGTTCAGGTTTGTGTTAAACCAGCTGTCTCCACCATCTCTTCTTGTAGCCCAATCAACGACAATGATGAGAAGACCGCTCAAGAAGTTGGAAAGACCCATCGCACTCAGAGAAAACGCGAGACCAATACTTCTCAGCTCTCTTGGGACCTGGTCGTAGAAGAACTCTTGTGTACCTACCAGAGCGAACACTTCGATCATCCCGACCAACATATACTGAGGAACGAACCACCATATAGACATTGGAATGGTCGTGTCCGGTTTGTCCATGAGCCCGTGTTCCTCAGCGATTTGCAACCTTTTGGCTTCTACAAATGCTGCGAGCACCATATTGAAGCTCGAAAGCACCATTCCGGCTCCTATTCTCTGGAGCATTGTGATCCCAGAAGGCTTTTTGGTAATCGATCTTGCTATTGGAAGGAACACACGCTCATAGATCGGAACTGAGATGAGAACCGATATAGCAACGAATGACAATAAAGAAGCCGGAGGGATTTCAAAGCCCGGCAAGATTTGTCTGTCTACGGTAAGCCCTTGCTTGGTGAAGAGAGTAGCGTATTGAGCGTAAGAAATCATGCTCACCATCGTTGTGATCCATATCGGAATAAGCCTTACCAAACCCTTGGCGTCTTCCACGTCTCTACTACTACATGGCTCTGCATGACCACCTCCTCCTCCTGAGATGATCGCTTTTGCTAGGAAACTTGTCACACAAGATAAAGAAGTTTAGATCATGATTAAAAGGTTCTTAAGGGGTTCTTACGTGGAATTCTTAGTTTTTTTTAATTAAAATGAATAAAAACTACCTAATAAATTAAGAACCAGTTCTTAATTAAGAAATTTAAGAATCAGTTTTTAAATGAGTTTCTTAGCCACGTGTCACTGTCTAATTCGTCGGAATTTTTTTTTTCTTAACTTTAACTTTTAAAAAAAATTCTTCACTTTAACTTTTTTAAAAAAAATTATTAAATTTAACTTAAAAAAAAGTTTAACTTAAAAAAATTCAATGCAATATATTTTTATGTTTTATTCAAAAAAATAAAATTTTCTTAAAATAAAATAATTTTCATATTACTGATGCAACATATAATTTCGTTTCCACAACCTTGTGTTTTTCTATAATGTGTAACATAGTCCACAATTTTATTTAATATAATATATTTTGTGTTTTATTTAAGAAAATAAACACTACTAAAAATAATTTAAGAACCCCTATTAAAATTCTACCATTGGAAGTCATATAATAAAAGCTTTTATTCAAGAATTTTTAACATAAAATTTATAATAAAAAATTACTAAAAACCTTTTTTAAGAACCCACCTATAATCATGCTCTTAGACTATAGTTAAACCTCAAAAAAAGATTCAGAGTTTTGTGATTTGTGCAACGTACTTGAGCCGGCCTTTACGTTCATTGGATGGACCTTCCTCCAGTTGACCAGAATGTTCTAGACTCAGTTTCCGATTCTTGAACGCCACGACAAAAACTCTACCGATTCTCACAAAACCGTTATGGTTCTTCTCGCGAGTTCCTTTTGGATATCTATAAGTTTTCCTCCCAAGAAAGAAGATAGCAAGAGCCATAACCATGAACAAACATGGAATCCCAAATCCAAGAGCCCAGTTAAAGTTACTTTGAATATACACCACCACAAGAATCGATAAAGCTATTCCCGCGGATAAACTCAAGAACCACCAGTTGAAAAACGATCCTCTAGCTATCCTCTCTTTAGGATCTTCCGAGTCAAACTGATCCGCACCAAACGCTTGAACACACGGCTTGTGACCTCCTTGTCCTATGGCCACAAGATACAGAGAGCAGAAGAAAAGTACGTTGACCAAGAAAGAAGGTTTAGTGGCGTCGTCGTTAGGTTGCTCAGATGATCCCATGAGGGTTAGGGAAGCCGATAAAGTCAATAGTCCTAGTCCCTGTAATAATCTCACCAGGTTTACTAAAAATAGTATTTTGAATTAGAGAAGAGAAGGAAGAAGAAGACAAAGGTAGCAAGTAGCAACCAGTATGTAGATAAGGGAAGCTACGAGAATTGTCCGGTAACGACCGAGATAAGCGTCTGCTACAAACGCTCCTAAAATAGGAAGCGTCGAGGCGGTTCCTAACCACGTGTTCACGTTCACGGCGGCCGTCGCCGTTGATTGTCCGAGCTCTCCGGTCAGGTAAGTGATCAAGTTGCATGCAATCCAAACGTAAGCGAACCTCTCTGCGACTTCCACACCTGAAAGCATATTCAAAAAAAAAAAAAAAAAAAAAGCAAACGCGTAAAATCAAGATTTTAACAAAAAAAAAAAAACACTCATCATTCAATGTGACTTTAATCTCTTCACCTATAATGAACCGGGCGGATCTCCATCCGCCGGTGGAAGACTTTCCGGCGAGATTTCCACGGTGGTCAACGGAGTCGCTAACGAAATTTTCTAGAAGTTCAACTTCTTCGGCGGGTATCATTTTTCTCTCCACCTGAGATTAGGAACCTCTCTTTTAAATCGCGTATGAAACTGGATTTAAGCTATAATTATGATATCATTCTTGTGTTCGTAATCTTCTTTTTTTTTTTTTTTATCTTAAGAAGAGAATATTATCGATGAGAAGGTCTAACAGTCAGATAAAAAAAAATATATATATATATATATATATATATATATATATATATTAATTAATTAATCATTAATCGTATGACATGTTGTGAACTTGTGATGAATGATTATGCATATATTCTTTTTATGGACGCGCGAGTGTTTCACGAGCTATGCTTTAGTCGCCTATATTATTTGATTAATCCAAATCGATTAACGTGCAGTGTTAATTACGTTTTATCCAGGCTTTTTTTTTCTTCATCATTTTATATCAATCAAAGTCAAGAGTAAGAATTTGGAGGTTATAGGGTAATGCCTTCATCTAAAACCAAGATTCACAATTTCACACACAATCTATATATTTTTGTTTTAAAATAAAATAAATATCTTACTATAAATACACACCTTTAAATCAAGTGTTGGCTATCGATTTTTTTTATTGTTACAATATATGATTTTAAACTCTCTGTGGAAAACATATGTCTTTATAAAATTATGTAATCTCATAATTTCTATTGGTTAGGAAGTGGCGAAATGCATAAACTCCAAAAAAAAAAAAAAAGTATTACTTCCTATTAGCCTATTTAGACCTTGGCAGATTATCCAATCCGAAGAAAACAAATCAAACCAAAATATATTTAAGGTGACTTAAATATCTATAAATAACCAAACAGTATTTTTTCCATCCACTTAAGATGTCCTCACACTATCTCTTCCTCTATGGTCTCTTTGCCATCATCTTCTGAAATCACAAAGATCCTCCTGAAACTTAACCCGAACAAAGCCCCAGGTCAGGATGGCCTCACTTCAGGATTCTATAAGGCAGTTTGGGAAATTCTAGGAAATGAGGTAGTTGCATCGGTTACTCACTTCTTCATCTCTGGCTTCCTCCCAGCTGCCACAAATGCGACAATCCTTGCTCTAGTGTCTAAGAATCCGGGTGCTTCTAAAATTGGAGACTATCGACCTATTTCATGTTGCAACACCATCTACAAAGCAATCTCCAAGATTCTAGTCTCCCGGTTCAAACCCCTTTTTCCTGATATAATCCTTCCAAACCAAACCGCTTTTGTCCAAGGTCGTCTTCTTGTTGAGAACACAGTGCTGGCATGTGAAATCATGAAAAGTTATGATAAGAACCGAGACCCGAAGTGCATCGCTATTAAGGTAGACATTGCTAAGGCTTTCAACACTGTTTCATGGGATTTTGTTCTAAATTTTCTAAGAGGAATCGAGGTCCCGGGAACTTACATCAGATGGGTTGATGCATGCATGTGTACACCCAGTTTCACTGTCGGCTACAACGGGACAATTAAGGGTCATTTTAAAAAAAGAAGAGAGGACTGCGCCAAGGAGATCCTTTGTCCCCTTACCTATTTGTAATCGTTATGAACTGCCTTTCCCTCCTACTAAACAAAGCTGCAGAAGATGGTTATATTGGCTATCATCAGAAATGTAAAAGTTCCAAACTTACTCACCTTTGTTTTGTGGATGATCTTCTCATCTTTGTGGATGGGTCACTTAACTCTGTTCAAGGTGTCCTGATGATTCTCAACCACTTCCAAGCTCTATCGGGTCTCGCTCTAAGTGTGCAGAAAACAAGCTTTTACTCTGCAGGCCTCTCACATAATGAGATTGATCTCATCAGTTTCTCAACTGGTCTTACGCACGGGACTCTCCCCATTCGCTATCTAGGTGTTCCTCTAACCCCTAAAAAACTATCCCTTGCCAACTGCGAGCCATTGATCAATCAGGTTAAATGTCGGGTTAATACCTGGATTGCTCGCTGTCTCTCCTTTGCGGGTCGTCTGCTCCTTATAAACACAATCATGGTAGGAATTAAAAACTTCTGGTGCTCCACATTTGCCCTTCCCAAAGAATGCATTGCATCGATTAATTCCATTTGCGGTGTTTTCTTATAGAAAGACACCTCAGAGGGACGTCATTCAACACGTGTAGCTTGGGAAACAGTTGTTTATAGCAAAGAGGAAGGTGGGTTAGGCATAAGGGACCTATTCTACTGGAACTAAGCTTGTATATTGAAGTTGATATGGTTACTCTTCTTCCAAGCAGGGTCGGTATGGGTGGCGTGGTTCACTAGCAAAGTCCTGAATGGGTCTTTGAGAAACTTCTGGACAGTCAAACCCAAGCAGCGGCACTCTTGGTTAGCAAATAAACTAATCAAAATGAAAGACTTGGCGTTTCAATGGATAAAAGTAAGAATAATGAATGGTTTGAGTACTTGCTTTTAGACAGATCATTGGACTCCATTCGACAGCCTTGACTCCTACTTGGGTTCTGCAGGAGGATCTCGCCTCGGTATCCCCAAAAACTCCACGGTGTAGAGCCTCTTTGTAAATAATCACTGGAGAATCCCGCCTGCGCGAAGAGAAGAACATGTGAATGTGCAAGTCTTTTTATCCACTATCTCTCTCACAGAAGATCGTGGCATCTATGAATGGGTAAATAATCAACTTCAGATATCTACAATGTCCTGAAAAATCACAGACCTCTTGTCCCTTGGCACAAAATTATCTGGAGTAAATGTGGTATCCCAAAGCATAATTTTCTTACCTGGTTATTCTTACTTAATCGATGCCCAACTCGAGATCGGCTCTTAGAATGGGTAATCGCATCGGACGAGTCCTGCTTACTTTGTGGCACTCATCCAGAGTCACATGACCATCTTCTATTTGAATGTGGTTTCAGATGGGAAATCTGGAGTCATATTGCATTCTGATCACAAATCACCCCTGCTCTTCAATGGCATGCAAATATCACCGCATTACAACGACTCAACAGTACAAGTATTGGAGGGAGAATAGCCATTACCGCCTGGCAGGCAACTGTATACTCCATCTGGACTGAGAGAACTGTCACTGCTACAAGACTACTGATCAAACCCTCCAAGCAATTGACGGCATCATGCGGACTCGGATCGTATCACTTCGCCAGACAAATGCCGCTACTGCTTCAGCTATGATCCAAAAGTGGTTCGCTTTCGCCTATTACTCCACCTTGATGTCACACAACACTCTTCACTTCGCTCTGATTGATCTCTGGTCATTTTTCCATTGATTTGGTTCAATGTTAATCTCTTTGCGACTGTTTTCTTACCTGTTTGGATTAACCATTATTGGGCTCATATTTATCTCGTGAAACACTTAAGCTGGGCCTGGGCTTGTAATTTTTCATTTCCTCTTTTTGCACTTTAAATAGAAAAACTTATTATATATAAAAAAAAAAACTAAACAGTTTTTTTTAAAAAAAAATTGGATATTAAAACTTAATCAATAATTAAATGTGTATCCAAAATGCGAAAAATATAATTATATATCCAAAATATTAGTTACATTTAGATTTAAGATAACTGAAATATCCAAAATTATAATTATAAACCGAAAATATTAGTTTTTAAACCAAAATATCTAAATAACCAAATATAATAAGTTACATTTGTTACAATTTTTTTGTTTTGTTTTGTTTTGTTTTTTGTTTTGTTTTTTTTCAAAATTGAACCAAATTTTATTAAAAGTAAACATTTTTTTTATTGCATATTTCAAATTATTTAGTATTTCTTTTAGATGATTTATACCTTCTATACAATTTGGATAAAAAATCTGAATCCAACCTGAAGATTTTTTTTGTTCTTTATCAGTTTTCAATTTTACCATTAGTTCTTATATGAATAATAAATCCTATAATCCAAATTACCTAAACTACCTGGGGAAAAAAAAGAATCACACCATACCCTGACATTGAATATCCAAACCTAATTTTTATGTTTCGCAAATAAAATAATAAAATTTATAATTTTTATAACCTTTTAAACATCATCTATTGTCTAATTAAAAAAAATCAACTAATAACTTAAAAATTAATATATAATTAATGGTCAAAAAAATTGAATGCAAAATCACTTAAATCTACTATATGCAAGTAGAATGATTTTCTCATGTGTTGTCACATCAACACTGAAAAGAGGGACATATGTCTTTAAACTTGTTTTTTTTTTTTATTGTAAATCATAATTAAATAGTAATCCACTCAATCGACGAATTATTTTCCTTTTCAATAGCGTTTCGAATCTGTGTCTTCAATAGAATTCATTTCACCTTTTCATCTTCATTTTCCTTCCTAAAAGTAAATCCTATCCACCAGCCTGTACTAAGATTCCTGATTCTGCTCTTATATGTTTGATATCTTAGTCACTTCCTCAAAAATTGGCTTCCTCTCAATGGCTGTCATTTACATCACAAAGATTGTGATATATTATTCTCTTTGTGTTGTAGACCATTTGCTTCAGTACGTAATTTGCTAATTGCTCAAAATTTACCAGAAATTACATCGTCCTAGTCTTTAATTTAGATCAATCTTTATCTCCTGAGTTTTTGAGATGATTGACTTCAGAATTTATATCGAACGTACGGGTATAAATAACTCTTACTCATGGGTTCATTGAGCAGGAGAGAAGGAAGATGTTTATCCAAACACAATCAACACCAAATCTTACTTCTATTACATTTTATCCCGAAAACACAATCATCTTGTCTAAAGAGCTGAGAGAGTATACTAAAGATATCTCCACAACCGTCTCTGCTCTACTATTTAAGTGTACAAAATAATAATTTCCAGTGAGTGCAAAGCAAAACGTTGAGGTAAGCGCTCTAAATGTAGCAATTGTATTCGTGCCACAATGTTTTAATGTTTTTAAATTGTTCGTTTGTGATCGTGTGTATGAAGAGAAAACAGCCTATAATCTACATGGCAAGAAAAATATCCAATGCTGAAGCACCCACCCCCAAAAAATGATCGACAACATGCACAAAATAAAGCCAGAGATTCATAAGCAACAAAGCCTTCCAACTCGGTAATTGACACATGTTTAGTCTCGCTCTACAGATTTTCATTGCGTAGTATACATTTCTCTTTAATTTTAAGATCACATATTATTAGAAAGGGTAAAGCCAAAAAGAAGATAAAGATAAAGATCAAAGGTCTCCAGCTGCAAAGTTAAGTGACAGAAGAAACCTTTTTGGTCTCCCGAAAATCCATTACATCTTCTTTTTCTTTTGTTTTATTACCAATTGTAAATAAAACAATTTTGTTGACAATTCTCTGAATCTTAAACATCCACTGTGAATCCCAGTATCGACGATGTTGGGTTACAAAGATCTGTGTCAACCTCATTCGACTAGTATTTATATACTATTCAGAAAGTATTGGTGAGTTTATGATGTTCATGTAAGTTAATTCGTCTCAAATTTTCTATGACACTTCATGAAGAAGCTGGAGATGATGCAAGTGCGACTGTGCACAGAGTTTTATCCATACCGCTTAAGAAAGTAGTTGCAATCAAAGTTCTTGATCTGGAAAATTGCATCGACGATATGGTAAGCACTCTAAGTCATTCTTATTCTTATATCTGAAAGAATGGTTTGCTTTTTTCCACTTTCTAGCTGTCATTGCCAGTGTACTTTTATGGTCTTACTTAATCGCAGAAAAAAAAATAGTCTTCTCTCTTTGTTTCACCACTACTCTCACAAAGTTTCCCGCTATGACTTTCTTTATATTTTTGAGAATTTTTGGTTCCAAATTTTGTCTCTCACGTTGTTTGTCTCATCCTTACTCATCTCCTCATTTGTTTCTACTTGTGATTAAACTGTTGGTCTTCATGATGGAACAGGTTTGTGATATACCTACACTGAATGGAAATACTGGTATGGCCTAATTAAGTGATGTTTAATTGCTACAAAATATTCTCTTCATACCAATTCTTATTTATATTTTTATTTCTTATGTGGATGCAGTTCTTGATTTATACATGAAAATGTGCCTTAACATGTCCACGTAATTCTTCATAAATTCTGTATACTAAGCTAGGAGTTTTATATTTCTTAATTCTTCATAAATTCTGTATACTAAGCTAGGAGTTTTATATTTCTTAATTCTTCATAAATTCTGTATACTAAGCTAGGAGTTTTATATTTCATAATTTCGGTTTCAGTAAAACGTAGATTTTTGTAGTCTTTTGCACTTACATTTAGCCTAATTTTGTTCAATTAAGCTATTTCTGTTTCGTAGTTGAGGATGGATACGAGGATAATGGGTTTAAGGCCATTGGGGATAATATAAGGCTATATAACATAGAATTGAGTAACTGTCTAAGGAAATGGCAGAAGTGTGTTTCAAACCAGGAGCCTGTTTTATTTTAATGTGTTATTGTTGTTGATAGGCTAATACGTTTGGAGGAAATTGGCAAGCAGAAAAAGACGTAGATTTGTACCCTTTTTTATATATATACTCTAGATCTTCCATTCACTATATGAAAATAACTTCCTTTTTTTCTCTTTTGAATGCAAAGAAGAAAGTTAACTTTCAAATAGGAGGTTTTATAAATATTTGTACGGCTCTCTTCTACCTCTGTGAGGAATATGAAATATTAAAAGAGTGAACAAGATTCATGAGTCAACCATGGGGTCTAAAAAACCAGATGCAAGCTGCAAAAAAAACAAGATGAGAACCAATTAAGAATGTGTTGTACTATTTGTAAATTGAGTGGTTCTTGTAATTGAATTAAAGCATGTACATAAGAATTCATTAAGAAGTGAACACTAACAGTCAAAAGTTCGTGTCCTAATACAAAAAGATATATGGATGTAATGCAAAAAGCTCCATAATGAATTTGATGAAATAATTATTGCTTTTGTATGTTTGCACATTATAATTTGTGGTACTCTCTTAGAACTCTTACCAACTTTATAATAATCTTACATAATATACTATGAATATGAATATGAAAATACAAAAGACATAAACAAAAAAAATCTGCAAAATCCTGCGCATATCACCTTGTTTATATTTATAGACACTTTGTAGGAAATTTTGTAAAAATTTATATCAGTTTATAAAAATTTATACATTTACTTATGAATTTGATTGTTAGAATTTCATGTAAATACTAAAATAAATATAAATTTTAATATTTTAGATATATATAAATATTATATGACAGATTAATTAAAAATAAAAATAAACCATAATTTTTTAGTATTCTAAATGTCGTATATATACCGGTATTTATATACAAGATAAATCGAAACAAAATGCTAATGCAGTTAGAATCAAATCTCCAAAAATCTGATAAACAATTTGTCTCTCTTTGCTTTAAGGTCTCTTTTGCTTATATATTAGCCATATATTGTATCTTTTTACATAACGTCATTAAGTTACATAACGTCATTACGTTACATAACGTCATTATATTACACTTATATAACAACATATTATCTAATCTAATTATGTATAGCTAATAGTCAAGTCCCCAATAATATATGAATGTGAACAAGATATAAATTTGTTTTGATAATCTCAAAATTCAGGCCCAAGCCCTAATTTTTGGAGGCTCGAAATTAGTCTTTAGTCTATTCTCTTTAATAATATTCATTCGTTCAATAGAGATCAAATTAGGAGTACAAAAGAATTCATCTCTACGTTTAAACCACTAGCCCACCATATCGGATGATAACAAAAGATAATTATCAATATCAAGTCTTGTATTATCAAGTTCATGTATTATATTGATAAACTCAAATTAACCCTAGAGCTACTCTTCAAATTAATAGACACAAAAGTAGTATTTAGGAAATCGAATCCACAGAGATTCTGGATCACACAATAGATTGCAGTATTTTAATTAAAACAAGACAAAATCAAGTAAATTAAAGGACAGAAAGCAGTAAACAATCAGTTATAAAGCAGTCAGGAAAAGCGCTAAGCCTAGACAAATTCTTAGGTGAATCCAAATTGCAGATCTGGACAGAATGTTATGAATTATTAAGCATTTTTTTTTAACTTGAAACACTAATGTTAAATCAATCAAATTTTGCTGAAGAGATTATCTATGTCTAAATCTTAGAATCCCAAATTTCTTTGCAAATTCTATCAATTCAAACAAGCATTAAGTGTAGGTTTAATTGTTCACAAAATCCTGAACCAAATTTCTTTTCAAATAGGTATTTTGCTCATCTAAAATTAGCTCAGACAGTTAATCACATTTTTGTGTCAACCAATTTTCAAATTCTAAGTCATAAAGCTAGAATAAGCATAATACACAAATCTAGATGAAGAACTCTAATGATTTTATCCCAACAATATAATTCAATCTAACAATTCATCAATCACCTTTGAATAACCCTAAACCTAACAAGGAATCTACTTAGACATGATGATTGAAACAAACATCACGAATAAATAAGACTGCTAAAAGAGATGAGTAAATAATTAAAGGAGTTCAAAATCTTCTCTCCAAAATTTTATGAAAAAACTTAGAATAAAACTTATGTAAAAATATTGGTCTAAAATTCTATTATAATGGTCTAAAACTCCTTAAAATAAGGAAAACACGTATGGGGCTTCATTGTAAATATTTGGAGCTTCAAGGGTCTTTTTGCAATTTTTTAAAGCCGTCAGGAATTGGTGTCGGGAAACACCAATGGCTGGTGTCGGACGACACTAATCCTATGATTTGTCTATGACTTCAGTTTTTCTGCATCTTTCCCAAATTAGCTTAAGAATGCTCCAAAATCTTCAAATGTGATACAGACGTACGTAGACCTGTATAAGAATCAAAATGACTAAAAACACACATAAAAGACTCTAAAAATAAGACTTATATCATGGTTAAAAACACTAAAAACACTAATATATATTATAATTGGATCTACCAAAACATTATAACTATCTAATATATACAATAATCAAACCTCTGTGTTATGATTCCAACAAGAGTAAGTAAAATTGATTTAAGGACATTCCCAACAATCTTTTATATATACTGGAATATCACTTAATTTTATCCTGCTAATCGATCTGTTTCGAGTCAACAAGTCCCTAAAAAATCCGATTTGTTGTACTTTTATGCTGAAACACTTTAGCCATTTTATTAAAAATTAAAGAAAGATAATGCTAAAATGATAAAAAATACATACTAAAGGGTTTTTGTAACATCCCGATTTCTGGTATATGTGGAGAGGTTAAAAGAATTAACTTGGTTACCTATGTCACCAAAGTGCACTTACCTTTTCGATTGCACATCCAGAGAGAACTCCAGGGTTAAGCGTGCTTGAGCTGGAATAGTTAAATGATGGGTGACCTATCGGGAAGTCATTCGCGGTACCGTGTGAGTGAGGCCAAAACACGGGAAACGGTTACGTGGTGATTGCAGTGTCAGTATATCATGACTTTAAAACCTCCCGATTAACGTTCCGACCACCTGACAAGGATGGGCCGGCCCATGGGCCTAGTGAAAGGACATGGAGGCTCATTAGTAGAGACGGTTGGAGCGTTATAGTTTCTTCTTTAAATTTGTTTATATGGACTTTGTGCCACATGTGGTGGCTATAAAATTAAAATGTTAGGCCAACACACATTTAACTATTGTTCAGATGAGATTTTTAAATCAATATGGTGCAAAATCAACTTTGGATCCTTGGAATGCTCTACAAATATGAAATTTTCTCTTGTAAATTGATCCACATGTGGCTTTCTACCTAGTAATATCCACAATCAACTGTTGTGATAATGGTTTTTTAAGTGTTAGTGCAACATAGTTTGCTCCAAAAAAAACTCATAATTTCTAAATAAATTTTGACTCGATAAAACTATGTAGACTCTAAATTTGTTTAGAAATCAAACTTTTAAAAACAAATTAAGAAACTAAACTATTCATTAATAATTATGTTGTATAAGAATGAAACTCCCTTCCCTCCGCCCTCCCCTCCCGCCTAAATCTAAATCACACCGCTCCAGTGTGAAGATAAATTAAAAAGAACAAAAAAATAATCGAAAAGAATATATCAAAAAGTGGTGTCTTGTTTATCTATTGAAAAATTCTGAGTAATTGGGATCTATTTTTAAGAATTTTTTCTTTGGTTCAGAAAATTTACCTAGGTTGATCGATCGATCAATATACCTGGCCGAATGATCACTAAACTTCCTGTCAATTGATAAATCGATCATTCTTCTCGGAAATTTCTGGTTTTAAAGATTGAATGGACGATCAACCACCATTCACATTCCTGATCGATTGGTCATAGGAGGTGATCGATCGATTGCCTCTATATTCAACCTGCCAAAGGACTTGTTTCGGATCGATCAATCCCTTTCGAAATCTGATCTTTGATATTTTTTTTCTAAACATTTAAATCATTTTATTAAAAATCAAAGTTCGAATATCCTAAAATATAACAAAATACACTTACTAGTGGATGTTCTCCCATTCAGCACTTTTTAAACTTTTAACTCGACTTAGTGGCATATATGGCAGTCATGAGAATCAAAAAGTTGGACCAATGCACTTTTAAGTTTTCTCCAGTGAAGATCAAAAATAAGGCAAGCAAAACAGCACTACTGTATAGTAGTCCATGACAGAGAAATAAAATTCATATAAAGAGACTCTTGTGTGAATTCAATATATGTCTTGAAACTTATTTTGATGGGTTATATGATTAGGAGGATCAAATGCATTTAATAGAAAAATAAAATTAATTTCTTTTTAAAGAGAATTTTTAATAAGATATTTAACATCATCTCCATTAATCTCATAAAATACTGTATTTTCATTTTATAATTTATATCATTCAATTTATAAATCGAACAAAGATGAAACTCACATACCGAGAAAAGCATAAGGTCCATAAACGGTGGCGATCAAGCATTACTTTCCATTTATATTGTTGTTCTACTAGTTATCAATCAAAATAAAAAGTATATCTTTTTATATGTATTTAATGGTCATTTATTTTGGATATATATTACATTACTTCTCTTAGATTTAAAGATTATATAATCAGTGATAAAAACAAGATTTAGTATTTTTATATTATTGTAACAGATATCTTTGTGTCTAAGAACATTATTTTCTTAATTTACTGACCAAATGATATACTTTTATATATTTTTCTTTTTGTAAGTGATAGAAAATAGAAAAAAAGTGTAAATATATGTTTCCTTATCGAAAAAAATAACTAGTAAATAAAAATTTATATATGAAACATTTTGATTGGTCCATTTAATGGCTGCATTTAATACATACAGATTATCTGTGTATATATATATATATATATAAGCAAAATATTATAGAAGTTGAGAAACAAACATGGAGTCACCAGAGAAAAAGCCATTTGCAATTGTCATCGAAGAACCAAAAAGAGAGAGATTCTCTTCATCAGGCATGTCTCTTAAAGGGGTGTTTGCCGCCGTCTCTTACATGGCATCCGCTGGTATGCCATATATATGTATTTTAAATATTTTGCCACTCGAGTTCATACAGAAAAGTTATTTATGAAAAATATAAAGACAATATGTATCTTATCTCTAATATTTGTTATTCAAATTCTATTTAGCATACTCAACTCTCTTTTGTTAAGACTTTCAAATGTTTCAAATATTTTGCTGTGTAGCTAATAAGCTCTAAATTTAACTACATGCAGTTCTATTAATAATTTTCAATAAAGCAGCACTTTCTTCGTATAGCTTTCCAAGTGCAAATGTTATAACTTTGCTTCAGGTGATTCACTCACCCTAATTTCTCAATTGTTTGTGTACAATGTTTGGTTGCCCAATTCGTAAAGCTATCTAACAACTCACAACGAAAAGATTATTTTTTGTATTGCAGATGCTTTCTTCTTGTTTTATTTTGTATGTGCTGAAATATTTTAAGACTATATCCTTTACTATGGACAAATCTAAAAGCGAGCACGACATAAGTTTGTTGACTCTTGTTTCTGGAAGACGCTTGGTTCAGACGATCCCTCTTGCATTCACGTATCTACTTTATATGGTATGCATTAATTTTTATATATTTTTTTAACAACTTTCTTTTTAATTATTATACTTCTTGATTATATATTCATCGTATAAAACACATTTTATTACATTGGTTTTGTATGACAGCTAATAACGATGGAATCCGTACGTAATATCAATGTTCCAATGTACACTACTCTTCGACGCACAACTATATTTTTTACAATGATCATGGAATATGTTCTTTCTGGTCAAAAGCATTCAGTTTCAATCATCTGCAGGTACTATAAATTTACACAATCTAGATACTATTAATGCTATATACTAACATGTCGATCACATAGCGATTATAAACAGATATATTAATTAGATGTCTCACAACAAGAATTATTCAAGTTGTTAAGGTTAAAAAAAAATTATTCAAGTTTTATTATATCTGTAAATATAATTTAACAACTATATATTTCTCATTGATTGCTTACCATATATCCTTTATATATCCATTGATCAACATTTCAAATAAATAAAATGTATTGTGTAAGATTTTTTTTTTTTAAAGTTATATGCATCATGGGATTTTTTAAGTTTTACTATCATTTTTTAAAACAAGATTTCCGAAAACTCAAATTTAAACTTTGAATTTATTTTAAATATATAGTTTTGTACGTCAATAATAGTTTTCTATATATGGTTGGTTTAGCATTCCATTTACTTACTGTAATATGTTTTTTTAATCTTGAATTATTTTCTTATATAAAATGTAACTTATTAGTCATAAACATTTTTTACAACTTCAAAATAATTGTATACTATAACAATCAAACTTCGTAGTAATCTTTGCTATATATACATGTATATAACATTTAAATATGCAATTTTTCTAAAAATCGTAATATATCAATGTAATTCATTAAAAAATTAATAACAATAAATTCTTAACACAAATTTATGTTTTTAAATTTATATTATATTTTGAATTTTCTAACTATATATATAAGGTATATGACGTAAATATATAGTAATTTAACAACATGGATGATTTGCACAGCATATTTTAATTTTAATTTTTGATTTGGGATATATAAAAAAATCTTTACCAGGGGAATAAAGGCATATAACTATCTTTAAGTAAAAATGTATAAAATAACTAATCTTATATTATTTGTTATATAATTATTTATCAGTGTAGGAATAATTATATTAGGTGCCATTATCGCTGGAATCCGTGACTTATCATTTGATGCTTATGGGTATGGATTGGTGTTCACAGCAAATATATGTACCGCGACTTATCTTGCGTTGATTGCACGTACCGGTAATATGTCTCTCGTTTTACTATGTTCATGAAAGTTTTTTTTAATCGCTTAATTATTAGTTTTTGTTTTTGTGTTCGTAGGAAAATCTAGTGGTCTCAACACATTTGGGCTAATGTGGTGTAATGGTAAGAAAAATTACCTACAAAACTATCATGGTTTGATCATCTATCTATTGATTTTAAAAATTTTAATTGGATTAGAACTCTCTTATCAAATATTTTGCAACGTGTAGGAATAATTTGCATTCCTTTTTTGTTGTTCTGGACATCTATAAAGGGTGAACTAAAAGCCATGTTATCCTTCCCTTATCTCTACTCTCTTGGCTTCCAGGTATATTGTTATTAATTATTGTTTTTTTTTTCATATGAAAGTTTGTGTTCATTAGACCATAATATCTTTAGCACTTATACAATTAGTCATAAAAAAATAAATTTCAATCAAGATTCTAACAATTATATTTGCAATTCAATGGTTTAACCATTTCGTTATATGACATACTCTTCACTCAGTTTGTTATGGGATTTCATTTTTAACATATGAAAATCATAATTAGTTTGCTCGGCCGGGCCGGATTGTCTTAGAATTATCCGGAGAGGATCGCTTAACCGTCGAATACATGTGACCCAATGGTTTTTAAATTCCAATATAAAACAAATAATAAAGATTTTTACAAGAAAATGTTCAATATATATATCAGGATACACTTTTCATGGAGAATAAAAATCATATTGATTAACCGAATTTAATCGTTTATGCAACTCAAAATGGTAAAAAAATAATATGATTTTTTCATCAAGTTTGAATATTTTTGCAGGTAGTGATCTGTTTTTTATGTATGTTGGCTTTCTTAATAAATTACTTTGTGTTCCTCAATACAACACTTAATTCAGCACTAACACATTCAATATGTGGTAATATGAAGGTACATTGAGTTTGTACTTTTTATGTTTCTTAATATAACGAAAAACTTGAAAATTAGCAATTAGTATTTTACTGATAATCGTATATAATATGGATGGCAGGATCTGTTTACAATCGTACTAGGTTGGCTTATATTTGTTGGGCTTCCCTTTGATTGGGTGAGTTTGCACCAAACCATTCTTCATATTTTTTTCTATCATCTAATTAGACATATTTTCTTTCTTATCTAAATAAGAATCACAAAGCCAAACATTGCAAGTTTGCAACCAATGGTATCAATCTCAAAAATTAAAAAGAAATATTCTCTATTGTGTTGTCTTTTGTTCCAATAATATTTTTTCGTGGAAAATTCTTTGCAATTGTTACATTTATTTAATTTATTACAAATTCTAAACTTACAATTGGATTGATGTGGCAATGTTGGATGTAATACAGGTTAACGTAATGGGTCAATCGCTGGGTTTTACTGGATCTATGTTATATGCATTATTAAAATATAAAGGCATGTAAAAGATGTTCACAAAAAACAAAGGCGTGTAAAAGTTATATATATTTTTTTTGTCAACTTAAATTTTAGTGTTATAAATTTTAAAACCAAATAAAATGTTAAATCAGAAGCTATTATGTCAATTTAGATCTCATTAACTTAAAACATATAAGACTGTTTGAGTGAATTATTTTACTAAACTTTTATCGTAGATATAAGTATCATATGTATGAGTTACATTAATTTTTTTTATGTTTTTTAAATAAAAGAGTGGAATTTGATAAACTCAGTATTACGGAGAAGTATATATATGGACTTAAGATGCAGAAACTCATCCGACCTTAAATATGTAGTTATGTTGGATTGCGGGTTAGTGTTTGTTGCAATCGTTAATATTAGATGGAGTGCCAAATAATCCATATAATATTATATTAGATTAGGTAAATATCCGCGTGTAATGCTGATAGTTTTCATTTTCAAAATTTTTAAAATTACTAATATTCATCAGAATTTTTTTCATATATAGAAGTTTTAATATTTTTTATTGATTAGTGTTTTTGTACGTTTTTACCTTTATCAAATTTAAAAATTTAATATATAGAGAAGCAAAAGCACGAAAAAGAGAAGAAAACCATCATTAAATTTTATATATTTTTATTTTAATTTTTTTTTAAATTACTAATATTTAACAGAATTTTTTATTATATATATAATATTTTTTACTGATTAGTATCTTTATATGTTTTTACGTCTATCAAATTTTAAAAATTCATATACAGGAAAGCTAAAAAACGAAGAAAAGAAGAAAATTATCATTAAATTTTATATATATATTTTTATAGTAATTGCTAATTATGAATTTAATGAAATTATGGTAGATGAAAAGACAAAAATATAAATCTAAATAATTGCATGAAATTCATTAATGATTGGAAAACCAATTAAAAGAATATAATTTATAATATAAATTTAATATTTCAAATATATAATAAAAAATATTGATTGGATTTAAAAACGACAAAAATTCAATAAAAAACTAATGTCTTAGCGTAGGATAAATTTATAATATAAATTTTATATTTCAAATATACAATTAAAAATATTGATTAGATTTAAAAACGACAAAAATTCAATAAAAACTAACGTCTTAGCGGAGGATAAATTAATAATATAAATTTTATATTTTAAATATACAATTAAAAATATTAATTGGATTCAAAACCGCAAAAATTCAATAAAAAAACTTACGTCTTTTTATGTAATTGTTATTTATTTTATTTGTATTTTAAACTAAAATTATATTAAAATTAACATAAAATTATAACTATAAATTAAAATTGTACTAATTTAATATATATATAAATATCTAATCAAATCTTCTTGCATAAAATCTAAAATCTAACATTTTAAAGTTATGCTTAAAAGAAAGTTTTGATTCTATTTGAATTTTTTTGAATATTAAAAAGATATCCTTGCATTTAAAAAGATAGTATACGATTTGGTTTTGACTTTTGATTTAATTTTGATTTAATTTTGATTTAAATTTTAATAATAATGGGGATATATCATTTGACTAAAATACATTTAATGAACATTTGAAAATATCACTAAAAGACAATGACATTACATGTAATATACACATGACTAAATGTTTTCCTATAATGTTTCTTGTTTTAATAATATAGATGACTTATGTCTGGGCATAAGTACTCGTTATTTTCCTAATACTCGTGACTTACTCTGTACCTGTCTCGCAAAAGCAAGTACTCGTTTTAGGCAAGTCGAGTAATAAATCAATAAATTCTAATACTCGCAAGTACTTGACAAGTATCAAGTAACATTTTTTCTGATACTTATTCCGTTTGGGTTTGCCTCGCTTACTCATATATATTATCAAATTATTTAAAATAGTTTTATGATATATAATTCAATTTTTGAATATTTGTTTTCTTGTAAACCAATTTATTTTATAAGAACAAAGTAAACTAAGAAGGAAACAAAACTTTATGAAAAGAAACAAAAATTCATGTTGTTTTTCAATATTTGAAATGTTATTTTTAAATATTTCTATTATTTTTTAATGTTTTGAAACTTAAATAATTTGTATGTTTGGATTTTGACATACTTGTTTAAGTATTTATGTAATTTTACTGAAGTATTTTTTTAGTGAATTAGAAAGTTGTAAGACAAAGCAAATAACTTGCGAGTATGCCAATTTTTTGCAAGTACTCGTTTTTCATCTTTCACAAGACAACTAATAAGTCAATATATCCAAAAACTAAACGGGGTAAGGCGGATTGTAAGTATACTAAATAATTCGGGTACTTGCCCAGTGCCTAGGCCTAATATAGCTTATGTAAACAGACTTTTATATACTCTCAGGTCCGAAATAAAAAAGATAAAGCATTTTATTAGGAAGCAAGATCTAAATAAGATCCACGGGAGCCACAAAGAAACAAACTCCTTCGGAAAAACTACTTAAACCCTAAATTTACTAATCTTAAGCTAAGTCTTACCCGAACTTCCATTACCCTAACAACTAAACAAAACATATAGGCCATCATCCAAAAACATGGTTTTGAGGGAAGTTCCATCAGAGAAAGTGAGGACCAATGAGCTTTGCAATCTCCAAGAACCCAATTCGTTCTCTGCCTTCGAATATCTTCTTCAGCTTCTCGTCACACAATATATCCCTCTTGTTCTGTGGGTCATTTACAAAACTTAGTCATTTAGTCAACAGTTGATGCAACTGAAACATCAAAATCGTTGTAGCGAATCTGGCCCGTTGTATATCTAATTTAGAACCTCAGGACATCCCAATGAGAATTATAAAAAGCTTTCTATGAGAAAAGAACACCAAGGTTTGGCTTCTAGAATGATATTAACTCTAAAATTTGCAGAAAAACAGTAACAAGACCAAAGAAATAGAGATCAAACATAACAAACACAGTAGCCAATTGCCAAACATGCTCAGGGTATGAAATAAAGGAGCTCAGAAACCAATAGACAGAGATCATTTCAACTTTTAAGTTCGAGAAATAAGAGGACCAGATGGTACATGATCCCAATGAGAGGGAGTAACTGTAGAACACACAAGGTTTCTTACCGAACTAGAACCCACATAGGTGTGAACTAGTATAGCGCATTCTCTAGTACTACATAAATGTCTCAAGAACCTAAGCCTGAGGAATACATTTTTTACATCGAAGAACACACATCGCAAAACATGTAAACCAAACTGAATCAAAGAATCAATCTGCTTAATAATAAACATATCTTATAAAAAAGCGGAACGACGCCGGTTTGATGCAGAGGAAGGTGGAGAAGGTTCCAGAAGAAACCGCCCATTATCGTCTGCTGTATAGTGTGTTCTGTGTGGTGGCTTGGAAGACGATATGGGGTTTTGTGATGATATCTTCTGTTTTCTTTTTTGGGGTTTTGTGATTATATCTTCTGTTTTCTTTTTTGGGGTTTTGTGAAAAACGAGGAGAAACATCTGTCCCTTCACATTTTTTTTTATAATAAAAAATGTTTAAAATTTGAAACTTTTTAAAATTTTCAAAAAAATTCAAATCTGACTTTCAATAATACAAAAACAAATCGCAACGTTAAAGAGACGTTAACCCTTTCCTTGAGTGATTTTGTGGGTTTAATAATCGATAGATTTAAATTAAAGTATTAGTGAAAAAAGTTTGATAGTTCCAAACCACCAACTTAACCATAATCAAAACCATCATGATATAAACCTAACGAACTAACGCATGAGAACACAATGATTCCTCAATTTCTTTTTCATAAAAAAACATAGTCCTTACATGAAGAAATTTTGCCAAAAAACTCAAAAACTACCAAAAGTATGATGGCTTATTAGAAATATAAAAGAGTTGGTTCATTTTTTTTGTCAACTTAATTATATACATTAAACCAACTTTTGTTGCTTTTTAGGTTCTTGTAGAACTGGTACTTCAAACCGGTTATGATTTAGATGAGAAAATAAATAGTTTTGTGCACACAGACTCTTTTGGTAAGGGAGTCGATCTAGACATTTTTGTTCCACAAAATTAACATAAGTTAAAAATATCAAAGCGATCCCAAAATTTACAAAAATGATATAAATCTGATTTAGATAGTGGTCAGTCTATTGTATCTATAGTCATCTTGAGTAAAATTGAGCAATATGTTTCAAATTTCACCGAAGATATCATATTCTGACAAAGAACATACATTGCCTAAATAAGACCGTCAAACTCTACATGTAATGCCGAAAGACTCATGTGATTCCCTCACCTAACATGTAACACCCTATGTTATCCCTTTGACACCATCCCAATTATCCGCTAACTAGACCATTTTCTACCCACAAGATATCGGAATTGTGTGAGTCATTGAATCAGTAAAAGTATCGTCTTCTTTCTCTTTCCCCAACTCTTTCTTTGGATCTGTTTTGTATCAAGGGTTTGAACATCAAGACTTCTAATTTTGTTTCGTAAGAGATAAAGCAGCTTCTGGTTTGTTGTAACAGGTCTTGATTATGTATGTGAGTATGCCCTGAATATATATGAGTTATATTCTGTTGTGGGTTTGGAGTAGGTTTGAAAAGATGGTATTTGGTTCTAATGGTACATAAATAATATTTTGTTGTTGAGTATTTTGCTGTAAATGTCATAATCCTATACTGTAAATGAATTTTTTTGCTTTATTTTTTTTTCTCATAGGTCGTAAAACCGATCCACATTCACTTTTAAAAAAAAAAAAATTTATTTAGTATTTGGAAAATTCTAATCGAATATATGGTTAGTCTACTTTAATTTGTATTATTTGCTCTCTATATGATTTCCAGTTTTGTCGGTCGATAGTGAATGCCATGTTTGATTTCCAGTCGTGTTCTTGAATAGATTTGTGTGTTTGATCTGAATGTATATCAAAGAGTCATAAAATTTAATGTAGCTGCTTCTGATTTTGTGTTGTGATCTTGAATTGATTTGTATGTTTGATCCAAATGTATATAAAAAAAAGAATCATTACATTTACTTTAGCTGCTTTTGTTTTTATTTCATGATCTTAAATGTGTGTTACTTCTATGTCTTTATTTGAATGTGTATCGTAACATTTTTGCTTTTTAATTTTATGGTAACTTAGATAATACTGAAACAATGAAATTCAATTTGTGGTAACTGAGATTTGTGTGTGTTGATATGTATAAATTTATAATGAATTTGGAGACTCTTAATATCATAACAATTCTCAATGCTTACAAGATATATTGATATGATTGAGAAAGATGCTATTAATGATGGAGAAACATAAATGGAAAACCCAAATCAAAATGATATTCTATCAACTTAAGCAATTCAAGCAATACAATCACATCAAATTCCACGTAAGAGACGTTTAAATTCATATGTTTGGCAAGACTTAAAATCAGTTGGGGTTGAAAGTGATGGTAAAGGAAGATGTCAGTGTATCAACCCTGGTGAAAAATAATGGATAATACTAGAACACATGGAGAAAAAATACTTGGATCACTATTTAGAAAAATGTCCAAAAATACCCAAAAAAATAGATAAGTCAACATATGATCATAAGATAAACGGAGAGAAGACTAACCAGTTATAATCTACCATAATTTGCTATTTAGATATGCTGATTATGAAAATGTCAAAGCAAAAAAATTGTATCTCAATCCAGATTATTAGTCAATTGTAAACAATTATTGTATATATGATATATTTATGAGATATAAGATAGAAAATGAAAAGTTGAAAGAGATATTTGTAATGTATGTTTTGGAATCTGTTGTACTTCAAATTTATAGTTATTTTGTCTCACTACCATGGTGTATTTTTGTCTAAAGATTTATGTCGTTGCCAAAAATTTTTATATTATGAATTTCTCATTGAAGAAATTTCTAATAAAATTTTGTGTTAAAATTTATTTTTCTTTCTTATTTATTTAGAATTTTGTTTATTTGAGTGTTATTTATTTTATTTTTAGCGTTATATTTTAATTAAATATAACAATTTTTTTTAGTCAATGATGCAGAATTCTTAATATGTTAAACATCAGTACTCCCAAAAAAACATTTTTTTATCAAATTTTGTTGTTTTCTTTACCATTTGTCTACTACAAAACCTCATTTGCTGTATTTTAAAATACACTTTAACTTAAGGCTACACATTCAAATATTGTCAAATTGATTCTAATTTTTTTATATTTACATTTATTTATTTAATGGAATGGCAGTAACATTGTGCTGTCTGGAAGAGCACATGAATAATAATAATAGCACCAACAAAATAAGAATCCAAAAACTGATCAAATAATTGAAATTAGTATTATTCGATCTGTTCAAAAGCATCCATCGAAATGCACAGGAAACCCAACCTGACCCCACTTTCGACATGCTATCACCCAAACTACTCCATCACTCTCCCCTTTACTCATTTCATAAGGAACAAACATTTTTTTATAATCAATTTTCAAATAAAGTAACAAACTTTGTTTGTAAGGATATCTTATCTTTTCTTTAACACATTTATACTCCAATTTACTTTTACTATTTATTTGCTAATCTTTTTGTTTATATCTTGATGTAAATTTCACCCACAAATTCAGGTTAGTGACTAAAAGCTGTCAATAATTGGATATCTTTATCATTTAAGGTGTCTAAAATTAATTAAGAGTAATGAGAACCACATCAATCTTACCTAGATAGTGGAATTTGCTCTTTATCAATTAGCCCTGGACCAAAAAAACTGGATCTGAAATACCGAACCGAATCGGAACTGAAAAAAAAAGAAACGAATTCGAATCCAAAATCAAAAAATATCTGAACGGGTCCTATATCTCAATATCCGAACCAGAACCAAACCGAAACCAAACCGAAAACCGAATAGTTATCCGAAATAACCGAAATACAATTATATATCTAAATTATTAATTATATTTTTGATTTAATATAATTTAAGTTATAATTATAAATTCAAATATATAAATTATTAAGTACTTATTGGATCCAAAATTCCTCTACCCGATAAACCCGAATCCGATTAGACCGGACCCAAATCCGATCCGAAAACCAGAATGCTCTGGCCTATAATATCAATGATAGGCCTATAATATCAATGATCTACTTCCATACTAATTCTCGATATTTGTAATATTTAGTAATTCAATCATCTGTACAATTTCGTGAAATTTTGAATTTCTGACCGTTGATCCGCATGACGAATCTTCTACCCACTCTGATACCAAAACACTGTACCACACGCTTTTGGTTTTTATTTGCCAACTTTACAACCCTAAGTCTGTCCCTCTGTTGACATTTTCCATTATCTGTTCGGTGTTTTCCATAATTATGTGTTCGGTGAGATTCATAATTTTTTTTGTTATTACTCAGTTAAGCAATGAAGATAAAGTTGGGTATATATGTTTGGAAATTAGAGTAACTTGCAAGCTTTATGTCAATAAATACAACTCATACACATCCCATCATCATAATTTTGATAACATTCGCCAACGTGTCAACAGATCTAGCACCGCCAACTCTCACATGGCATCGTGGGTTGTATTATACACTTAAAAAACAACTTCAATACGACGCTATGTACCTGCGTTTTGATGTGGTTCCACTTTGTTTTCTCTATTTAAATAAGTCCTTCACTTTCCTCCTCTTACATTTTCTTACACTGAACCATCACTTAGAGTGTGCGCTTCATAATTATTAAAACAAAAACAAAAATGGCTCGACAGTTTGTTATCGTTGCGATCTGTATCGTCCTCATCGCCGGCGTTGGAGGTCAAGCTCCGTCGTCACCACCTACCGCCACACCTGCACCACCGACTACAACAACTCCACCACCAGCAGCGACTCCTCCTCCCGTCTCAGCTCCTCCACCAGTCACAACTTCACCTCCTCCAGCCACCACTGCACCACCTCCGGCTACTCCTCCACCAGTCTCTTCTCCTCCTCCCGTCGCTACTCCTCCTCCCGTCGCTACTCCTCCTCCCGTCGCTTCCCCTCCTCCAGCAACTCCTCCTCCCGTCGCTTCCCCTCCCCCAGCAACTCCTCCTCCAGCTCCTCTTGCATCTCCTCCGGCCCAGGTTCCAGCTCCTGCTCCGACCACAAAGCCAGAGGCTCCTTCTTCATCGCCGTCGTCTAGCCCACCTTTACCGGCGACTGATGCTCCAGGACCAAGCGTGGACTCGCTCTCTCCAGGACCTTCCACCGATTCTAATGACCAGGTTCGTTAAAGCCTTCTTGCTCTTACGTACACTTCTTTTCTAGTAGATCTTGTACAATGTGTTTCAGATCTGACATGTTTTGACTTTGAAACTCTTTCACTAAGTAGCAATGGACCATTACTGATTAGATCTAATCCAGTATGGACTCTTGAGTTTAGAAACTAGCGCATTTTAGCAAGAAAACCCTAGTCTACACTAGAGTGAGAAATTATAAGCGCAATTTAGCAAGAGAACCCTAGTCTTACGTGAGAGTGAACAATTATAAGCGCAATTTAGCAGAGGGAATGCTAATATGCGCCGTATTATTGTCTCGAGATCTTCGACCTCGAGCCGTGGCGCGTGGGCTGCAGAGTCACGTGAGTTTGTCAGTGCGCACGTGAACAATTAAAATCTTCCACGTGTCATTATGTCCGAACTAGTAATACTATTTTTTTATTTTTGAAAGTAGATCTGGTTATTGACAAAAAAGTAGATCTAGTTAACTTTAGTCATAAAATAGATTACTAGTCAATAAAATAGTCCAAATGCGTGAGTGACGGAATCCTCCAAAATCTACAAAGATTACTTTATGTTAAGACCCCTAGATTTTGGAATCTTTCCAAAGGTATCTCCGAATTAATAAATTTGCTAAAAAGTCCTTTATTGAAATTAAGTAGCATAATCTATAAAGATGCTTCTGTAACCAATATAAAACGAAATGCTGATTCAAACTCTTTTATGTTTTTGCAGAATGGAGCAAGCAAGACCGTTTCGAGCTTGGTACTTGGATCTGTTCTTGTTTGGTTTATGATCTAAGCCGAGTCTTTCACACGGTGTTCCTTGCATTTATTTTTATGTCGATGTTTGTTTGTTCCATTGTTATTACTTTCGGGACTGAATTCTTTTGGGATTTATTATCTTTTGGAGAGGATACTATTGAGAGTTGAGATGGAGATATCAGGATATTTTGTTTGGAGATATTTTTGTGGCTTCCCTTCTCATTCTATTTGATTATTAGTGTACTAAATTGCTTTCTTCCATGTCTCTTCTTCTTCTTGCCTATGACATCTTTCTTGATGCTAAACGCTAACTGGGGTTTCAAACGCATACACATACTAAACTAGTGGCTAATCAAACCTAGAAGAGGAAGCTAACTCAAACATTAACTTGTAAATTTATTGATAAGGGTGCATTTTCTTGTCACCCTACAACTTTGTGTTTGTGGAAGATGTTGAGAAGTTTGCATTCACTGAATGAACCAAATCTAATGTCAAACATCTTATACCGAGTTTGGTTAAGATTGTAAGTTTACAACAAAGAGAAACACATTACTAAGAAGATGACAGCACAAAGTTGTATGAGTTAAGGAATCTTAATATGAGACTGGGAAGACTCACTTTTAGTATTTACTATGAAGTCAACTATGAGGAACATGGTTTTCAATCAGCAACTTTGCTTTTGAGAAAGATTTTATCGTAAAGCTCCCATTGCTTACGGGTATTGAGAGAAAACTTGTACTTTTCATCAATTTCCATTATAGAAAATGTTCCCTATGTTTACTTCAGATAAAACATGGGTAAGAAAATGCCTTATATTCTCGTTTAAACTCTACAAAGCTTCATAGAAAGACTTTGTTGGACTTCGATTGGAACCAAAAATCTTACTCTCCATAGAATTTGATATTTGCTTAGAGTAGAATTCACTCAAGAAGGGTCCTTTATACTAATTCCATATGATGATGAATGAGTGGGAAGAGACTTCATCCATTTTAAGCTTTGTCACTTGAAATAATTTGTAGGAATCACATTATCTTTAATAAGGTTGTATATCTCCTTGAAAGTGTTAATGTGATCAAGCAGATGCTCATTGAAAAATCTATATAATTAGTTTTGTTTCACTAAAGCAATGATTTGTGGCTTATCTTTAAGTCGTTCATTGGAAACAGTGGTGATCTAATTGAATTGCTGTCCATGAAAAAATCATCGGAAGAGCCGAAATCAGCAGTTATATGATGTCAAATATGATGAGAAAGCTATTCACGTCCTTAGGATGATGGTAGATTTGATGCTGTTATTTTTGAAAGTTAATAAGTTTTTGAAGAGGAGATGGTTGATGTTGAATTTCTACCCGGTTTTGATCATCTCCTTTTGGTATAATGACATTTTATTAAACTCGATGAATTTTTGCATTTTTTTACTGTAGGAGTGAAGCTTGAGCATCAGCTTCAACTTGTGCAACAAAGTTGTTGTAGCTTGTTGTTCTTTCTCAATTCTTTTAACTTATTCAACAATTTTTTACTTCTTTTAACTTATTCAATAATTTTTACTATTTTTGTTTTATGGGCTGATTTTCGAGTTTATGTATTTTTAGATCAAATTCAACTAGAATATCAACTTCTGATTTCCTAGTCATGTACCTGAAATACAAAGAGAAATGAAACAAAAATCAGAGATTTTTTTTTTTTTTTCAAATAAAGAAAATCTGAAAAATGTGTTCTAGACTGGTTTTAGATATTAGATTTCACAAGCAACTCCAAAATCCCCAGCAACAGCGCCAGAAAACTTGACGTGATGTGAATTTTCACCCAACTAAACCTAGCTACAAGCCCATAATAAACATATTAGTATAGTCAAAGTTATCGACTATTAACAAATTGTATGGTCGCAATATGAAATATGAGATTTCATTCAATATAGGATTGTAATAAAAATTGTCGTTGGGGAATGGAAATAAATAAAAGCAGTAAAAAGCAGTAAAATTGAGTTTTAAGCAATTAAGGAACAATGTTAGATTTTTAGGATAATCATATGAAATATGCAACAATTTCAATATGATATATATATATATATATTCAATTTTAGTAATATTCTTCCTTTATTTTAATATATTACTCTCTTTGTTTCATAAATAATGTCATTCAAACATATTTCACACAATTTAAAAAAAAAATACAAAGAAAAATTCTATTATACCCTTAAACTATTTACTTAATTACAAATTTCTATATCTATTTAAATTGGAAATATGTTTCAAATAATTGTTTATCTCATACAAAATTCTCTTTAATTTAGTTAAATTTCACTAAATGATATTGTATAATTCATTTAGAATCAATAATGATATCTTATTATCAATAACATTACTTGTATACATACTTAGTGGTTTCAGAGAAGCCGATCACCTTTGTGTTATTGGTTTGTTTTTTTTTTTTATCTTTTTGATCTTTGTCGCGTCTTCTTGTTGCTGGGTTTTTATTGCCATGTTTTCATTATGCTCTGTTTTGTAAAGGTAAAACAGAGGTATTATGTTTTTCACATAATCAAATGAAAATATTTCAACATTAAAAAATCGTTAGTGGAAGGTTGCTTAACTCATTTTATATAAAAGGTTAAAATCAAGCACAACAGTCATAAAGCAAACAACAAAGAATTTTATTGATAATCATTCAAAACCAAAAACAAAAATTCATTGAAGTACATTATCATTGAATTTTATCATTCAAAATATTTTGGAAGATAAATTTTAAGCATCTCAATTACCATGTTTTGATCCTCCTTATTAGGATGAAGCTCTTATTCTTGATAAATTGGTTTGTTTTGGTCAAAGTCCATGTACCACTTTAGCATCTAAATCATGAATTGAGTTTCTTTATCGAATTGAAGTTCTCCATCTTCGTAAGGATATTTGTTTAGATCAAAATCATGAACAACTTTAGCATCAATATCATGTATTTGTCTTTGATACTCCACCTTGATTTTTTCTTCAATTTTAAAATTTTGTATAGGTTTTTTAGCCATATTTTTGTGTGTTCATAACACATTAAAAATGACTTTTGGGTGTTTGTATTTCTAATTCAATAGATAAAAAGAGTCAAATTATTTAATTACACTTAAATGAATTACATTAAACAGTATTGAAATTGAGAACATAGAGTATTGTATCAGAGAAAGTGGTTTTTCATATTTTTCACAATTTTAATGTTTGATATTTAGTCATATTAATTAGAGGCTAGAAATAATATTTTGTTATAATTTATATTGAAATCCTCAAATGACATTCTTTTTGTAACAAAAAGAGAGTCAAAATGACACAAATAACATTCTCAAATAATAACATTGAAGTAATTTTGGGATAAGAAATTGGTAGATTTTACTAATGATTTGTTTCTTGTGGTCAATTAATTCTCTCATTTTTCCACATTTGTCGTCTTCTTTATTTGAGAATATATATTTATTGCTTTAATTTTTCAGTTTTGACTTGCTCTTTCAAAAATTAGTTGGAGTGTTACTCTTTCCACAACCAATTTAATTTTTTTTTTGAATTATTTAAAAATATATAAAGATCAATTGCAAATTATGTTTATTATTATTGCTTCTTAATAAAATTTTTCTTACAGAAAATGAAGATGTAACTCAAGATCAACCAAATTTACAGAAAATGAAGATGTAACTCAAAATCAACCAAATTTACAAAAAATCAGAAAAAAAAATCTGTCAAATGAAGACAAGCAAGAGATCTTCGGTGTATTAGTTGAGAGAAGTATTGATGGAAAGTTGGCAAAAAAATATAACAATAAAAGTTTTTGATCAATCTTCGGTGCTTATAGTAATAGTACAAAAGATTTAGAAACAAACAAAAGAAATGACTAATAGTGGGAAAGTCAATTAATGTATCTCATCAAAAAATAAAGAATTGTAGTCACAAAATTGTTGATATTCCATTATGCAAATGAACAAACTTGAGGTCGATGTCTATGGATGTGAGTCTTACAACATTATTTAAACGAAAAAAGATCAATGGTAAGTTACAGCTTTGCATCTCTATATTGGATAAGAATATTCTACTTCATAAACCCAAATTTGTTGATATGTACAACATAGTTCATATCGACGAAAAATGGTTTTATCACTACAAAAAAACAGCAACTTTATGAGAGGCAAAAACATTTTAAATCTGTCGCAAACAGCCAATTATGACGGAACTGCGGCGTACAAAATTCCATCGTTATACGAGTGTCAAAAATGCCAATCTGTCGCAAAACCATCGCACCGTTTGCGACGGAATGAACGCCAAGACTATTTCATCGCAAATTGCGACGTCTACTATCTGTCGCAGACTGCGACGGAAATACGTAGTCGCAAATAACTACAGCTTGTATTCGTCTCAAACTCGTTGTACAATCGTTGTCGCAAGGTCGTTGCAATAAGTGCGACGGATTTGCGACCACACAACAGCGACGGAATAGTGTGGTCACAAAAGTGACGGTATTCTTCCATCGGAAGCGCGTTGCAGATTTGGCGTCACAACTTCATCGCACATTTGCGACGGATTTGCGACTACAGATTTTTGGGTTGTTGCAACTCCGTCGCAAATTTGCAATGAAATTACGACAAATGTTTTTCAGGCGTTGCAAATTTGCGAAGGAATTGCGACGAAACGAAAAAAAAATTAGTTAAAAAAAATATTTTACGAAAATTAAAATAAAATTAAAAATAAAAAATTTACAAAAACAAAAATGAAATTAAAATAAAATATTTTACAAAACAAAAATAAAATTGTAATTGAAATTAAAATTAAATTAAAATATTTTAAAAAATCTAAAGTTGAGTGGAAGGTGTGTTGTCGTTCCCGGTACCACTTTCGTTTCCGGTCTTGGTCCCATCATCCAAAGTAGGTCGGAGTCTCAAATTCTCAAAAAAAGAATCCGTTGTAGAATCTTTTTCGCTGCACATTACTTTGAAGCTCAGTGATGACATGAGTTTTGCTATCCATGCGCTCAGCCTGGCTATCGATGGTCCTCGGGATTGCATATCGGGAATATCCGACCCTGCGCCGCCGTTTTGAGAACTCCTACTCATACCGGCTCCAGGTGTGCGTGGTACTGAAACATTTGACTTCGACAAATAGGTTAAATACTCGTTGAGAATTTTCTACCCTCACATCTGCAAAAAAAAAAAAAAAAAAAACCTTTTATACAACACCAAAATATTATTAAAAAAAAATCAAAATTTTTTAAAAACTTGCAATATGGTCAAGTGCAATATTGACTCCCATATATAGTAGAATTCAGTGAATAAACATCGAACAATATTGCGATGTTCCGTCGCACATTGCGAAGACTTTGCTACAGTCCGTCGCAATTCCGTCGAAAGTTCTTTATATTGCCAGTTTGAATCATAAGTAAACCACTATGTGGCTACATATTAGGGTTTCGTAACTCATATCATAACCTTTAATTGACATATGTGTCTCACACGTTTTCTAAAACGCATTTTTCTAAGATCGAATATCTCTTATAGTTCTATATATAATTTAAGAAATTGTTAAGTATATAATGTAGTATGTACTATGTTATGGTATAAGAAACAATATTTCATATTTTTGTTTATTTTCTCACAATATTACAAACATTATAAACTAATAAGATAATTGTCAAGTACAACATTGACTCCCATATATAGTAGAATTCCGGTCTTGGTCCCATCATCCAAAGTAGGTCGGAGTCTCAAATTCTCAAAAAAAGAATCCGTTGTAGAATCTTTTTCCACAAGATACTGGAACAGCCGCTGCACATTACTTTGAAGCTCAGTGATGACATGAGTTTTGCTATCCATGCGCTCAGCCTGGCTATCGATGGTCCTCGGGATTGCATATCGGGAATATCCGACCCTGCGCCGCCGTTTTGAGAACTCCTACTCATACCGGCTCCAGGTGTGCGTGGTACTGAAACATTTGACTTCGACAAATAGGTTAAATACTCGTTGAGAATTTTCTACCCTCACATCTGCAAAAAAAAAAAAAAAAACCTTTTATACAACACCAAAATATTATTAAAAAAAAATCAAAATTTTTTAAAAACTTGCAATATGGTCAAGTGCAATATTGACTCCCATATATAGTAGAATTCAGTGAATAAACATCGAACAATATTGCGATGTTCCGTCGCACATTGCGAAGACTTTGCTACAGTCCGTCGCAATTCCGTCGAAAGTTCTTTATATTGCCAGTTTGAATCATAAGTAAACCACTATGTGGCTACATATTAGGGTTTCGTAACTCATATCATAACCTTTAATTGACATATGTGTCTCACACGTTTTCTAAAACGCATTTTTCTAAGATCGAATATCTCTTATAGTTCTATATATAATTTAAGAAATTGTTAAGTATATAATGTAGTATGTACTATGTTATGGTATAAGAAACAATATTTCATATTTTTGTTTATTTTCTCACAATATTACAAACATTATAAACTAATAAGATAATTGTCAAGTACAACATTGACTCCCATATATAGTAGAATTCACTGAGTAAACATCGAACAATATTGTGTTGATATTGTCACATTCCGTCGCACATTGCAAAGACTTTGTGATGGCCGTCGCAATTCCGCCGCAAGATCTTTACATCGGAATTTGTAATGTTGGTTTGAATAATAAGTAAACCACTATGTGACTACATATTAGGGTTTCGTAACTCATATCATAACCTTTAATTGACATATGTGTCTCAAACGTTTTCTAAAACACATTTTTCGAAGATCGAATATCTCTTATAGTTCTATATATAATTTAAGAAGTTGTTTAGTATATAATGTAATATCTACTATGTTATGATATAAGAAACATTATTTCATGTTTTTGTTGATTTTCTCACAATATTACAACCATTATAAGCTAGTAAGATAATGATCAAGTGCAATATTGACTCCCATATATGGTAGAATTCACTGAGTAAACATCGAACAATATTGCGACGGTATTGCCACGTTCCGTTGCAACCTCGTCGCACATTACGAGGATTTTGCGACTTTCCATCGTAATTCCATTGCACATTGCGAGGACTTTGCTACGGTCCGTCGCAATTCCATCTCAAGATCCTTACACCAGAATTTGTAGTGCTGGTTTGAATCATAAGTAGACCATTATATGGCTACATATTAGGGTTTCATAACTCATATCATAACTTTTAATTACAACAAACTTGCGACAAAACATATATTGTGACGCATTTGCGAGAGTTTTGCGATGGATTTGTAACGACCTTGCTAGAAGGTGATTCATCGCAATAAAGTACGTACAACATATTTCTCACGTTTTGTACCTAACTTTGGGTTGGTAAACTTCTTGCACTTCCGTCGCAATATTGTGACGGATTTGCGACGGTTATCGTTTTCTCGCTAATCCGTCACAGAGTCGTCACAAACATTACCACGGAAAAATGTAATCACAAATCCGTCGAAGTTAGCGATAAATTTGCGACTAGCGTTCATTTCATTGCGAGTCTCTCGCACATCCATCACAAAACTGCGACGTATTTGGGTCGTCGTAAATTTGCGATGGATTTGCGACCAGTTCACTTTTCGAAGTAAATTGTCACAAATCCATCGCAAATGTGCGACGCTCAACATCTGTCGCAAATTCCTGTCACAAATTGCATGTTTTCTTGTAGTGTATATGACGAAGAAGACCAAAAAAATCAACTTTTGATTGAAGAAGATCCACAGTGTACATGTCAAATTAAGAAATACATAGAAAAATTTATGTTTCTAACAGCGATGGCACGTCCAATGGTTGATGAAGAAGAAAATGAGGTATTTTTTGGAAAAATTGTAATATTTTCATTTGTTACTATGCAGCCAGCTAAGAAACGGAATAAAAATAGAGATGCTGGAACGTTAGAACTAAATGCATCAATGTCTGTTAAAAGAGAAGATATAAAACATGCTTAATTGAAAATATTCTTCTAGTTATTCATGATAATTGACCAAGGAAAAATCTAGGAAGGACTATCTTTATTCAACAAGATAATGCAAGAATACATGTTGAGTGTGGAGATAAAGATTTTCAAGAAGCTGCATCAAAAAAGGCTTTGATATTTGTTTGATGAGTCAACCGCCAAATTCGCAGGATCTAAATATTTTAGCAATTGGATTTTTCAGTGTCATTCAGTTGTTACAACATAAAGAATACACAAAAACTATATAAGATCTCGTTTGTGCAGTGGAAGAATCTTTTGAAAAATACCCAATAAAAAAGGGAAACTATATTTTTTTGACTTTTCAAATGTGTATGTATGAGATCATGAAACTTGGAAGATGAAACAGATATTGTATATGAAAAATATGCGTTGGAAAAATGGTTTTATTCACATACAATTAAGTTGCAATGCTAAATTAGTCCAAAATGTGATGAACATATTTAATTAGTCGAAATTGTGAAACTGATTTAATTTTGTTGTTGTTATGTTCGTTTTTTAAATTATTTTTAATATCATATGGTTTATGTAAAATTTATATGAACTTAAGTTATTATCATTTATCATGTTATGATTGATTTTAACAAATTATGAAAGTGTTAGGTATGAGTATCTCTAATTTTGTTTAAATTTTGAAAATGTTAGGCTTTTTAGAAATTTTTAAATTAACGTAGATAAAAAACAGATACTTAAACAGATTTTCAATATTTAGATTTTTCAATATTTTATCGATTTATTTTCTTCTTCTCGTTTACATTCATTATTCCATTCATATTCATGTAACAAAGCAAAATGGCCATAAATGACCAAAACTGAAAACAATTAGGTGCATTATCTTCAATCTCTTTAGTATAATATCTTTAATTTTTTTTTGAGGATGAAGTTCTCTAATATAATAATGCATTTTGTTCAAATCAAATGATTGAATGAAAATTTGCACGTTTGATTGTGTTTGGTGGACTTTTTGAAGATATTCTGGTTAGATTTATTTTTGTTGATTTTTTTTTGTTTTATGGTTTTACGAATAAAAAATTGGTTTATAAAATAACTAAATTGTACGTTGGTTTTCATAGCAAATTAAGAATACAATATTTTGGTAATTAATGAAGTATTGACTTTCTTGTACATTGTGATTAAAATTTTGGAAACTAATCACAATAAATTATGTTTCAACTTTTGCTTTTAACTTTTTAATTAAATATTGTTTAAATTTTTTCATTGGATTTTGAAAATAATATGTATCGTTAAATAAGAAAAAACCTTTAAAACAACTACTCCCTCCATTTCATGAAAAGTGTCATTTTGAAACTTTTTTGTTACAAAAAATGTTTTTTGAGAATTTCAATACAAATTATAACAAAAACATTATTTTTTTAATCTCTAATTGAAATGACAAAATTCAAACATTGAAATTGTGAAAAATATGAAAGACCACTTTTTACTATTACTATATTATGTGTTTCAAATTCCAATAATGTTTGTAACTCATTCAAGTGTCATTAAATAATTTCACTTTTTTTATTTATTGAGTTAGAAATAGAAACACCAAAAACAGATATGGCTAATATAACTATACAAAATTCGCAGATTGAAGAAAAATTCAAGGTGGAGTATCAAAGACAAATGCTTGATGTTGATGCTATAGTTGTTCATGATTTTGATCTAAACAAAATTTCATTACAAAAGGACGACTTCAAATCAATAAGAAAATTCAATCATTACAAAAGGACGACTTCAAATCAATAAGAAAATTCAAATCATGACTTTAGCCTAAACAAACTATTTTATCCAGAAGAAGAGCTTCATCCAAATAAGGAAGATCAAAACATGGTAATAGAGATGCTTAAAATTTACCTTCCAAAATATTTTACATGATGAATTCAATGAAAATGATAAAGTACTTGGATAAATTGTTGTTTCTGGTTTTGAATGTTTATCAATAAAATTTCCTATCGTTTGCTTTTTCACTTTTGTGTTAAATTTAACCTTTTATATAAAATGAGTTAAACAACTTTCTTCTAGCGATTCTTTAATGCTGATTTTTTTTTTTTTTTTTGATAATGTGAAAACATAGTACCTCTGTAAAAATAAGGTAACAAAACCGAACAACAAAAAGAGGCAACAAAAACACACAAAAAAAAAAAAACACAAATCAATCGAGAGAGAGGTGACCGGCTTCTCCAAAACCACTAAATATGTATATAAGTAACGTGATTGATAATAAAATATCATTATTGATTGTAAATGAATTCTGCAATATCATTTAGTGACATTTGAGTAAATTAAAGAGAATTGTATGATAAATAATTATTTGACACATATTTCTAAATTAAATAAATATAGAAAATTTTAATTAAGTAATTAGTTTAAGGGTATAGAAGAACTTTAATTTGTTTTTTAAAAAAAAATTTTGAAAAAATGTCAGAATGACATTCTTTATGAAATAGAAAGAGTAATATATTAAAATAGAGGGAGTATAACACATAACATTGATGTATAGTCTTTCCACTTTTGTGGCTCCAATTACTTTATCTAAGAAATTATAAAACTCAAACTAAAATTTTGTTGGTCATTTTAAGATGTAAACATGCATAAATCGACCATGTTTTAATAATTTTCAATAAACTCCACAATTTAGTTTTTGTTGGTTACGATGTTTAGCTCACAAAATACTAGTTTGAGAAAAGAATTCAAACCTTTTGTGGTTTGATATGAGGTGATTTTACCTTATTATAACATTTGTTTCTGGTTTTTATCGAGTCTTTTTAGTCTTTATCGAGTCGTTTCAGGTCACTAAGGAGCTATAAACGAAGATATGAGGAACTGGAGGCTCATGAGCAAAAATGAGTCGAAATAAAGGTTAAAAACATGAGTTTGAAGAATATCATACGATAGAGCACCTGCTCCCCTTCATAGCACATGTGCCCCTTCATAGCACATGCTCCCCTTCGGAGCACATACTCCCCTTCGGAGCACATGCTCCACTTTGGAGCACATGCTCCACTTTGGAGCACATGCTCCACTTTGGAGCACATGCTCCACTTTGGAGCACATGCTCCATCCGTCTGAAGCAGATATGAAAATTCCACTTACCTAGTTTTGGGATGCGAGGAAGGAAGAAAAGAGGAGAGACGTCGCCATCTTGAATGGATATTCTTTTCATCATTCATTCTATCATCTTGTACACAACACCTTGAGAGCTTTTTGTGACCTAGACACCTTTTCATAGAGTTTTGAGAGTTTCTACTTGTAAGATATGGAGAAGAATCTCTCGCACACTTCAGAAGAATTCTGAACCTTTGTCTTCTCCATTTTATATATTTCATGGATTCCCTTTCATTTGTTGTTGTGTTCTCTTCTTTTATGTCTGAGTAGATCCTCTAGTTAGATCAAAGATTTTAATGGTTTTCATGAATTGATGGGTTGAATACAAATAGGGATTTGAATAGATTGTCTTCGCCATTTGTTAGTCTTAATGTCTGGATTGAACTGATCCCTTGATTCATGATTTTAGGTTAATCTATCCATCAAAAGTGTAACAGATTGCTAGAAGAGACTTTGGTCAGCGATTTGTCCTTAACCAACAACAGTTGATGTTAAGGCAAATCGTGAGTATATCAAACCTGTGCAATAATGCTTGTATGCGATTTAGGACCAAACGACAGTTTATGATTCTAGGTTGTTAGATAAAGTTGTTGATGCCACGACAATGAATTGATATTTAAGTGGCTAGAGTTAAGTGTAAATTCCCTTAAATGTTGGGCTTTGGTTTAGGGATACATGAATTAAGGCTTGATGGTTCTGGGCTTGATGATTCTGGGCTTGATGATTCTGGGTCTTGAAATGGTGAACTCATTAGCTTTGAAATGAGGTGTGTGTAGGCTTTGGTTTTGTTGGTAAAAATACATAACTTCATTCTCAACAAGCTTCTCTTTAGGGGTAGACATACAAGTTTTCACTAAATAGAGGTATAACTCTCCAGACACAAACTCAAATGACTTAAAACCTATTACATATTAAATTTGATTGAAAGGGTTTAATCTCCATTAAAAATCGTGTAAAGGTCATTCCTGAAAAGGTTTTGTCTGAGCTTAGACTTCTGGTACAACATATATATCTTATTGCTGGAAATTGTACTTTTTGGGTTTTGAAATCTTGGTAGATTGTTTTGTCTTAAAATCATATCAGGATCATGTTGCAGTATTAGTAGTTTTTTTTTTTTTTTTGTATCATTCTTATGTTCTTCCTAGATTACACTTAAAATAGTCAAAAGACCAGAACATTATTTCTAAAAACACAAAATCACCATAAAATACTTAGAGATATTGTAGAAAACCATAATAAAGATATGTCAAAAACACTTATATCAATTGCACATTCCATCACATCAGCAGTTTTTCCGTCAGACCGCTCTATCAAATTGCAGTCCTACAGTCAAAATGTACATTCCATCCCATCAAGCTGCAGTCCGCTCGTCAAAATACATCTTCTGCCTCTTCAGGCTGCAGTCATCCTCTCAGACTACACATTCCCTCCTCTAAAACAACACCTTTCGTTCTGCCAAGCTGCAATCCTCCCATATAGCATTTTATTGGAATCCCTACAAGCCCGTTCTTGGAATCCATACCAAATTATTTCATGGTCTTTCTTTATCTGGATATCTAAAGTTTGTGGTTATCCCAACCAATCAATTATTATTATTATTATTATTATTATTATTATTATTATTATTATTATTATTATTATTATTATTATTATTATTATTATTATTATTATTATTATTATTATTATTATTATTATTATTATTATTATTATTATTATTATTATTATTATTATTATTATTATTATTATTATTATTTAGTTTTCTTAAAAAATATTTACACTTTTATTTTATTTAATTATAAGTTTGCATGTTCATTAATATTCTTTTTTTTGTTAGTTATCTCCAAAAACATATATTTTTAAATTTTGTTTTTACTATTAATTTTAAATCAAATTTCAATTTTCGATAAAAATTGATTTATATATTTATTAATTATAGTTTTTCTTTTGTCAAATAAAGAGAATGTGCTTTCTTATTGATGAAGGTAACTTTGTACAACGATATATATACAAACTAAAGTCGGCTAAACCTAGCTCGTGTACATCACGGTTTATACGAAAACCATAACAGGCCCAATCCAGCCCAATACTCCCCCTCAAGTTGGGACATGAAGATTGAGAATGCTCAACTTGGACACTAGACGTTCAAATTGTTGACGACCCAGTGTTTTCATTAGGAGATCTGCGATCTGATCAGCAGTATCAATATGAGGCGTAGCAATTGTTCCATCTAAGACGGCATCACGAATGACATGACAATCAGATTCTACATGCTTAGTGTGCTCGTGTAAAACCGGGTTGGCTGCAATATGTATAGCGGCCTGACTGTCACAGAAAAGACAAACAGCTTCTTGGTGAGGAAAACCAAGCTCCTGCAACAATTGTCGTAAATTCAAAATCTCATCAAGAGCCTTCCACATAGAACGATATTCAGCTTCAGCTGACGAACGAGAAACCGTGTCTTGCTTTTTGGTCTTCCAAGAGATCGGAGATCCACCGAGAAACATAACATATGCACTGAGAGAACAACGGGAGAGAGAACACGAAGCCCAATCCGCATCACAGTATGCTGTGAGAGTTAAATCTGAATCAGACCGATAAATAATACCTTGACCAGCAGTGGCTTTGAGAAAACGTACGATCTGTAAGACAGCTTCCCAATGACCCTCACGTGGAGTGTGCATAAACTGAGAAAGAATGTGCACTGAATAACAGAGGTCTGGCCTCGTGATGAGAAGATAAATAAGTCGTCCAATGAGACGTCTATACGACACTGGATTGGACAAAAATGGACTTGTATCCTTAGCAAAATCAACATTCTGTTCCATCGGAAAGTACACAGGTTTGGACCCGAGCATGCCAGTCTCAGTTATAATTTCCAAAGCATACTTCCGTTGGGATAAGAAAATACCATCATCATTACGAGAGACCTCGAGAACGAGAAAATATTTGAGCTTTCCGAGATCTTTCATACGGAAACAAGCGCCCAAGTAGTCTTTGAAGGTGGCTAATGCAGCAGAATTATTACCACAGATCAATAAGTCATCAACATACACAAGTACTCGTATCTCGACATCATCACGAGTATATATGAAAAGAGAGTAATCAGAGTATGATTGCGTGAAGCCATACTCACGCAGCGAAGTCGTAAGCTTTGCGAACCAACAGCGGGGGGCCTATTTAAGACCATACAAGGACTTGTGAAGACGACAAACCTTGTTTGGATCAGTATGGCAAAAACCCAAAGGGAGCTTCATATAGACTTCTTCCTCAAGATCACCGTGAAGAAAAGCATTGTAAACATCCATCTGATGAACTTCCCAGTTGTTGACAGAGATAATCTTCAACAAACTCCGAATGGTAGTCATCTTAGTCACGGGGGCAAACGTTTCCGTGAAATCCTCCCCCTCAACTTGGTGATTTCCAAGTACCACCAAACGAGCCTTGTGCCGCTCGATGGAGCCATCAGCCCGGTACTTTATTTTAAACACCCATTGATTCCCAAGGGCTTCCTTTCCTTCAGGCAAATCAACAACACTATAAGTGTTGTTAATGTCGAAAGCGTCAACTTCACTGACCATCGCATCCCGCCAAACTTTATCCTCTAACACTTCTTTGTAACTTTTAGGTTCCACACCTGCGAGAATTGCTGCGAGAAACGCTTGGTGGCACGGAGAGAAGACAGCGTCAGATACGTAATGTTCAAGGAGATACGGAGTGTTACCTGGAACCGTAGACGGGGACGCAAGAGAAGAGTCAGCAAGAGCGGGGAGTGTATTATCTACGCAGCTGACATTATAGAGAATATGATCAGTTAGCTGTTTGGGAGGTTGTTTCTGTCGTTGACCACGACCCAAAGTAGCAACTGGTGCCGGAGAGAGAGCTAACTCAACATCATCAGAGTTAACAGCTGAAGGCGACTCGTCAACAGGAGCCGAATCAATAACCGCAGCCGAAACATCATGCGGAGGCGAAGCAGGATCAACAGTGGCACTATCAGCAGCAGGCTCAGTCGGAGAGACCAAACTCCCCCTGTCTGGTGGAGACGGAGAAATAAGCCAGTTCTCATCAAAGACTGTATCTTGCAACACAAGCATCTCAGAAGAAGCATTACGAACAGAGAGCTTTTCAAAGGGAAAAACATTTTCTTCAAAGACCACGTCTCGAGATACTAAAAATTCTTCTGTGTCTAAATCATAGACTCGCCATCCCTTTTTGCCAAATGGATAGCCCATAAAAACACAATGGCGGCTTCTGGAGCCAAATTTGTCTTTGTCTCTTGACCGTAAGTGTGTGAAACATGCAGAACAAAAAACACATAAGTGACCATATGTAGGTTTGGTGCCAAAGAGAACCTCATGTGGCATGAGACCATTCAAAACCTTAGTAGGAGTGAGATTGATAACATGTGCAGCTGTAAGAATTGTTTCACCCCAAAAACGAATTGGTAAACTAGCTTGAAAAAGAAGTGATCGTGCAACATTCAGAATATGCCGATGTTTGCGCTCGACCCGTCCATTCTGCTGTGGAGTACCCACACATGAGGTCTGATGAATGATCCCTTGTTGACGAAAAAATGAGCTCAAACACATTAATTCTGTACCATTATCACTACGGACCGTTTTGATTCGTTTACCAAACTGATTTTCCGTGTAGGCGCAGAAATTTTGGAACACTTGGTGAACTTCAGATTTTTCCAAAAGAAGATGAAGCCATACTGATCGAGAGAAGTCATCTACGATTGTTAAAAAATAAACAGCACCACTACTAGACGGCACACGATATGGTCCCCAAACATCAATATGAACCAAAGCAAAACACTCTTCAGATTTATTTGAACTAAAACATCAAAGGGTAAAGAAGAAAAAACTGAAAAAGCCGGATTTCCCGACCGTTGATGCCACAGAGCCTGATCTGAAACAGCCGCCACCCTATTAGCTCGAACCGAAGCAACATCCGTAAGATAATACACTCCATCCCGTTCCTCACCGGCTCCAATCAGGGTCCTCATGAAACGGTCCTGTACCACACACAAAGTATCAGTAAACATTGTGCAACAATTCTTTAGTTGCCGTAAAAGTTTAGAGACGGAAATCAAAGAACAATTGAGATCCGGAACATAAAGGACATTATGAAGAGAAACAGAATCAGTTATTGGCAACAGGCCCATGCTAGAGGAAAGGGTTTTGCTTCCATCGCCAAAACCAACTGAGCAAGGAGAAGTATCCACAAGGTCGACGAGCAAAGAGAGGTTCCCGGTCATATGATGGGAAGCTCCGGTGTCGATATTTATATCACCATAAATCTTACCAGAAAGTTTGTTGGAGTTACCAGACCCCATTTTCTGTTGTGCCATTAAACTAATAGCATGCCACTGCTCTGGTGTAAAGTCGGGATAAACAGAAGCATTGGGAGAGGTAGCATGAGCAACATTAACCGCAGCACGTCCACGATCAGTCACGGAAACCGAGCCACCACGACCATCTCCTCTGCCTCCTTGTCGGGCGTTTCTTTCTTTCTACCAATCAGGATGGCCTATAAGCTACCAACAAAAAGCTTTCTCATGACCTGAACGTCCACAATGAGAACAAAGAAGACGATCTCGGTTGCAGGAATTCATGGTAGAGGATTCACTTCCAGAGTCTCGTTGAGTGGAGATAGCTAGTTGCGGAGAATCACGGCGAGTGACAAAACCAACTGCGTCTTGATGTTGCTCACGAGACTGGACAAGACTCTGCTCTTCACGAATAACTCTGAAGTAAACTTGTTCCAATTCTGGACAGGGCTCAGCATCAATAACGGAATGAATAACATTCGAAAAACGAGATTCATCTAATCCCATAACAAACTGATGCACTTTTTCTTCTTCGCGTTCCCGAACAAAAATTGTGGAAGCACCACACGTACACACCGGAACGGGTTTGTAGATATATAACTCGTCCCACATCTTGGCAAGTCTGCCGTAGTAATCAATGACGGAATCACCATCTTGCCGACATGCTGCTAGTTGAGTTCGAAGATGATGAACGCGAACTTTATTGCCCACCGAAAATCTCTTCCTCAAGTTTTCCCACAAATCGTGAGCATTGGTGATAAAAGAAACTGTTGAGCGAACACGAGGAGTAATAGAAGTTCGCAACCAACCAACCACCATGGAATTAACAGAAGTCCATGATTCTAAATCAGCACCGGCTGTAACAGGTTTAGCAATCGAGCCATCAATGAAACCTGTTTTCTTCTTGGCACTAAGAGCATTCAACATCTCCAAGGACCATTCATTGTAATTCTCTCCGGTTAGTAACACAGAAGTTATCATAGCTCCTGGATTGTCAGAGGAGAACAAAGAAAAAGGCGTAACGGCGGAGGTATCACCTACGCGTTCCGTAATAGCAGTCTCGTTAGACCAGAAAGAAAGAAAAGAGATCGAGTAGAAACGAAACTCGAGCTCAAAGAGAAAACAAAAGGAATCAAAAAGAAATCAGAAAAGAAAGCAAAGAAATTAGGGTTTCAGGATTTTGCTCTGATACCATGTCAAATAAAGAGAATGTGCTTTCTTATTGATGAAGGTAACTTTGTACAACGATATATATACAAACTAAAGTCGGCTAAACCTAACTCGTATACATCACGGTTTATACGAAAACCATAACAGACCCAATTCAGCCCAATATCTTTCTAACAAAATATAAATAATGCGCTAAACTCTAATAGTATATAATAAATATTTGTGATGATATTGTATTTAAGATAATTATAAAATACTTAATTATATGTATAACTAATTGTCCATATTAGAAATGATTACTGTTATTTTATATATATACCTTACTATTTTTCAAATATCCTTTCCCCGTGAGCCACTTATTTCTCCGAATTTTTATTCTAAAATACATCTGATCAACTTCTCAGAAGTGCAAAAATGTGATTTCATAGGAAACACTATAACATGTATATATATATATATATATCATTACATCAGCCTTAGCATCTGATAGTTGTTGAAAAAGGTGCCATTTGGAGATTAAAACAAACAAATATAAGTGAGTTGTAGTTGTAGAGGGAACAAAAGAGTATGCGAGTCATGTGCGGAAACCGCGTGGAAAGAAGTCTTCAGGAGACCATCTCCTCGTTTGTTTCTGTTCCTTTTCCATCTGGCACCAGCCTGTTTCCCTCAACACTTAAATGCATAGATTAACATATTTATTCTTTAGAATATAACAATTTATTGATCCAACGGTTGCGACAACTGCATCTATATTACTATTATAACTGTGGAATCCCGCATTAGAACTCCACTAATATTTGTAATTTGTTGAAAAAAACATCACTAAATTTTTAATATGGGAAAACTGGATGTATTTTGTTATTATATACGTTAAATGATATTACCAGAATTTTCCTAAGCTCCAAATATTAGTGTGAGAGTATCTCTATTAATAAAAAAATCCAAAATAAATATGTCAACCATTTAATATTAATATTATAATATAATTTTTGTATTTAATTAAAATTTTAATTTTAAAAAAATAACTAAACTAATTGTAAATAAATTAATGGTATAAAAGGTTTATATGAGGATTTTATGATATTTCATATGAGGATGGCATCTCATTTTTTTATTTTTAGTTTTCTTAAATGATAAGATACATTTAAGATTTTTTTTGAATAAAGTTATTTTGTGTATAGTCCAAACCATTTTTCCCCACCCCCAATTATATTTAAAAAAATATACCAAAAACCCCTGTATTCTGTATTCGTTTACAAGTTTTAGAGATTAGACTGAAATATTGGTTTGGAATTCATTATTATGAAAAATAGAATATAAAAATGAAAATAATAAAAAGTTGGTTTAATTTAAAAAAAAAAACATAATAGAAGGAATAATACTACAATTCTATTAAATATAGAAGTTGGTAGCTTGGCCTATAAAAGGCCAATAAAGAGACCACTAGAACAATAGAAACTTGATCCTTGATCACCGTACACGAGAACTTAACAAAAACCAGATAAAATAAACATGAAGAAAATTGTGTCCATATTGTTTGTTGCCTCACTTCTTCTAATCATTTCATCTCTTGCTTCGGCTACTATCTCAGGTCTGTTAATCTATTCAAGACTCTTCTCTTATCTTCTTCTTTCTTCTTTCTACTTTTATATAATTAATTATGATATACTCGGTCTATCTGATTTAGGTCATAATTGTTAGTTATGCTTGTTGCTTAAAACTATTAAAAAATTCAACAAAGTTAAGTGAACTAAATCTACATGACATAAGATGCAAAACCATTAAGGATATATATATACATGTAAGCAAAATTTTGGAATTAAATAATTTATGGTGATGAAGGTGGTGGTGGCGCGGTAGCTCCGGCGCCGGAGATCAAAGAGGGGCCGGAATTAGAGAAATGGTGTGGAGGGAAGTGTGAAGTGAGATGCAAAGAAGCAGGGATGAAAGATAGATGTTTGAAGTATTGTGGGATATGTTGCAAAGAGTGCAAGTGTGTTCCTTCAGGAACTTATGGGAACAAGCATGAGTGTGCTTGCTACCGAGACAAGCTCAGCAGCAAAAAGACTCCCAAGTGTCCTTGATTCTTCATCTCGATCTCCTACCAAATTTTTAAATAAATAAAAAAGAAAGATCCTGTGAACTTAATAGAAATGGATCTTTTGCTTATGAGTTTTTCTTTTTACCTTTCAAGTTTGTAATTGTCATTCTCGGTGTTACTTCGGTTCTAGTCATTATAATGTGGAATTATAAAATTAAAACAATCCAAGCTATTTATTACTCCACAAAAAATGTTGTCTAGTATCTCGTCATATATATATATATTTAAGCAAGACAGGGTAATTAAAAAGGTCAATTTGGTTTATGTTTATATTATGATTCATATTAAAAATACCCATATAATAATACAGGCAACCAAACATACTATTTGTATTTATTTTCACAATAACAAAATAGTATGATATATAAGTTTATATAATAGAAAATAAAATATTCAAATCAAATGTTGATGACAATTTTTAAAGACATAATTAATTGACGTTGATGTATGTGATGTTGCTCATTAATGCTTTAATCTTAAATCAATATGAGCAATTTGTGAATGGAGATCGATGTTGTAGTTGTGAATATTAAAAGAGATTGGGGTTGACACATACGAATTTACCAAGCTCATCAAACAACATAATTTAGATAAAAAGAAGGGTGAATTTGTGAAATAACCAAAAAAAAAAAACTGAAATTAAAAAAGTAGTAAGAGGTTAGAGAGAGATAGAAAGATTGAGAGAGAGAAAAGAGGGGATTTTGGTTAGTATTTAAAATATGAGTTTTTGTATGATTATTGGATGCAAATTCTCTAAAAAGAAAAAGGAGAGAAGAAGATTTGAACATTAAAAAAAATAAAAAAATCTGAGAGATAAGAACGAAAAAAGACTTGAAAAGAGAGAAAAAAAATAAAAATAAAAACTAAAGATATTTAGTATTTATTATATAAAATATAAAATATTATAAGCACGTACCTATAATTGCTAGTCTATTTTTTGTTTTTGTTTTGTTATCTGATATAATTTCTCTAATTAAAACAAGTTTAAGAAAAAACTTATTTTCTGAATGATCATCGCACTATGTTTAAAAGAGGATAAAGAAATATTAATCGATAAATGCATTTCATGAGATAGGCTCAATCGATATAAATAATTGAATTGACAAAACTATTTCTTATAAATAATTTTTCTAATCCAAATTTGTGTTGTACGCAGTCACGAATGTGAGGGCTCTATTAAAAGAAAGGAGATGAACGTGTTTGGTAAATAATTATGATGGAGTTGCGACAACTTTTACGAGGTTTTAAAAGACTGACTATTGTGTTAGGTTCATCACGTGCTTCACCTACTTAATTGTCTAAGTTTTTTTTTTTTTTTCAATTATCTTTTATGGGAATAATCAGACAAATAGTTTCTATTGAGTATAATACATCTAAACACATTTGACAAGTTATTATAACAAAATAGACATTTTAAACTTCTGTTAATAAAAATGCAAATCCTAGATTGTCCTTCTTATTCCTTTTTTTTTTTTTTAATATATATATTCCTTTTGTTCTCTATTTTTTTAATAAATAAATCTTTTTTAATTATAAAGTTCACAAATTGACCACTATTTTAAAATTTATCATAAATTAGGAAATAATTTAAATAAAAAACTTATTGAATATAAAATATTATATTAAATCATAAAAATAAAAATAAAATATAGTAATTTATTTAAGAATTATAATTAGTGTATTTTTCCAAAATTGATCAACTAGTGCATTTTTTTATCTTTGATTTCTCTAAATCAACCAAAAAACTCTTGGAATCAAATATTATCATATTGTGCTATTTAGAAATTCGGAGGTAGAGCTTCTCTTGCGGCTTCAATTGGTGGTTCGAGATCACACTCATCTTCGATTACCATAGTATGTAAAATTATACATGTAGTCATTATGTAATGTAACACATCTTTATCCCAAAAATGAATTGGACTTTATCAGATCCAAATAATCCTGCATATTTTGAGGGTCTACAAGCAAAACATTTACAAAAATAAAATACTCAAAAAAAATCAACAAGTTCCTCCTCCATCAATTTCATTTAGATAATATTTTGATTATCTTGGTGAGTTAGGAAGCGATTTACCGCATTATTAAACCGCAAGTATTTGTTGTGTTAAATTTGCTACTGTTGTTTATTTTTAATTTTACCATTTGTTATGTATCTTTAAGTTTACTTTAATTTGGAATTTCTTAAAATAAAAATAAAAATAAAAATAGTATTTAATTATTTATAAATAATTTTTATCAGTAAAATTCCAAATATAAATTTTATATAAGGTGATGTTATAACAAAAAAATATTGTCCAATAAGTGAGATGCTATAGTTTAAATAATACTTCAATATTATAATTAGAGTGAGACATTACAAAAACAAAAAAAAAATTGTACAAAAAATGATAAACTGAATAAAGTAATATTCAAAATACCTTTTTATAAATAAAAAAGTTTCACTCAAAAATGGAGTGGAGAATGGAGTAGGTTGGGGAGAAATTACTCCAAAATGGAGTCAAAAGTGAAAGTGATAAATGAAGTAGGGTTGTAGATGCCCTAATGGATAGTTTTTATGTTAAATATGGGTGGGAATAAACGAAAAAAATAGTGAAATTATGTAAAAGTCCAAAGGTGACATATAGAAAGGTGAGAGAATTTTAAACTACAATTATTCAAAAATACACTTTAAAAGAGTGCATTTTATAATTTTACACTTTTTTATGGTTAATGACTAAAATAAACATGATAATATATATTTTTTTTGTTATTGATGATCGCTTATTATTCTCGATAGATTTCGAGTTTTGTCTATTTCGCGATTTTATAAGGGTTTATAAATTTGAGTTTTGGATCTCGTAATAAAAAATAATGTTCATTTTATAAAGATTTATAAAATTATGTATAAGATTTTATAAAGGTTTATGAATCTTTTATAAAAGTTTATAATTCTGAAAAATGTGAATTTGATTCAAAATCTGACAAATTCAACATGAAAGAGGAAGTAGATTACATAGAGAAGAAGAAATGATTTAGGGATTTAGTTTTTTTGTGATTAATTTACTAAGGGTAAGAGAGTCATTTTTCTCATAATGAATAAATGTATTTTTGTAAAAAATTTAAGTTGATGTAGTTTTGAAAAAGTGTCTTATGAATATGGTATTTTCCACAGAATACTTTTGGTGAGATTTGAGACAGACTGCTCAGATTTACTCAAAATGACGATGAAACCGATGGACTGGCCACTTTTTAAGACTGAGTTAGAGCTCTTTTATAATCTTCAAGAGTTTTTTGATGTCTTTAGTCTAGACTTTATTCTGAGATCTTTTAATACCCGTGCTGATGCCCTTGCAAAAGGTGCACGATCACGGGGAATCTTATTTTCCCATGTAAATCACAACTTGTCAGATATAACGGTTCCAATTATGAACCCGATTACCGACCAGACTTGATTTAATATATGGTAATTGTTGACGAAAAAAAAAAGATGGTATTTTCCACAAAAAAATAAATAAAAGAGTTATTATTATGGGTATAAATCATAATTGAAAATCACATAAATGTGATATGAATAAGATTATGTGAATATTGTGGTATAAACAAGTGTATGCATAGTCAAATAACAAATTTTACGAAAGACTTAAACAAGAAACAAAATTATAGTTCCCAACTTGCTTCGTTTCTACATTGAATCAAACATCTTTAGCAATCCATATATTATAAGGTATCTCATTGTTGTAGTAGATGTAGAATTATGAGTAAAGATTCGTAAGTATAGGATCTCCTCTCTATGAGACACTGTTTGTAATAACTAGAGTGGCCCTCAAAATATGTAATCATGTTACCAGTAACAACAACGACAAATCTACAATATTAATATCATGGTGTTTTAAACAAAAAAACTAACAAATTAGACATGTCTCTTACGAATTTAAGATTATTAAAAAAATAAAATGTATATAAAATCAAGACAAACAAAACTTGCTTAAAATAATTAGTACAAACACTGAATAAAATAACAAGAATGACAAATCTACTATATTAGTATCATGATGTTTAAAAATCTAACAATATAAATAAATCTTTCCGAGTTTAAGATTATTAAAAATAAAATTATATAAAATCAAGACAAAAAGACTTGCTTAAAATAATTAACATTAGCATTGAATAAAATAAAAATCTATATTGTGAAGTTATGATATGAGTATGTTATTGTGATTATGTTTCAATAGACAAGATATTGTGACATATATTGTGTTAATAATGGAATATACTTAAGGTTTCTATAGATACAAACTAGCAGATTAAAGATTTTATAATGTCAAAATCGATCAACTTCACTTTCAAAGACCAACACAGATACATTCAAAAATACAACTTAATCACCAACTGGTAAATAATTAGTAAAAACACAATTGTGGACAATCAATATACCTAATTTTATCTCTAAATTCATCCTAGTAACTGACTTATGAAAGACACTAATCACCCCATTCACATTTTCGTTGATTAAACATACACACCAAAAAAAAGACAAAGAACATTCAATGTCTAAGTTTCTTCTTCTATCTAACTCAAACTAAAATTCAAACCCACCAATCCTATCTGCTTCCTCAACAAATCTTTCACAGTATGCGATAAGTAATGTATTGTAATCAACAAAAGCTATGTTGTTGATGGGATGTAACCAGCAATACATAACAAACAAAAGCTAAGTTGGAGAGAATTATGAACAATTGAATCTTAAACAAATTAAAATTTGTTTGCATCTTCTAATAAGCAACAAAAGCTGAGTATATTGATGTATTAAAGATAATGACTGCCATAACCATTTAGAGACTGAAAAGCAATTCTGAATCTATTATACAACTTAATATTTGAAGTGTATTTTTCTGTTTTATTTGTTTTGAGTTTTAGAGGATGTTATCCAATCATAGATTTTAATAGAATTCAAATCCAACCACAATCCAATGTTATTCAATTAATAATTTTAAAATTCATTGTTATTGGATCTTCTATTTGTAAGTCATGTATGACATATTTTAAAAGTTGGTGTTATTCAATTAAGATTTCAAATAATCTATTAAATTATTTTTTGATATTTTTATATATAGTCATTTGAAATGAATTACAATGGTATTTTATGAGTAAATTATTAAAATGAAAATTCAGATTATATTGTAGAGATTTTAGAATCTACACATTCTTAAACTGATATTAAACTTTTAAATATTGAAGATTATAAAACCTATAGAATTGAGTTTAATAAATTTATCTTTGAAATTATTTGAATGTGTTTGGTTTATTGTAATTGTTATTATTCAACTAAATTAGATTTGATAGATACTGGTGGATGGTAGTTCAAAATTTAAATTGTTTCCTAAAAAGCTTAAAAATCAGGTTCACAGGTTTTTTGGGCCGTGCAGACCAACCCGATAAACGTTAGTTCCAAATACAAACAAAATACCACCACAAAGTTGAAGATGTTCATTCGAATTGTTTCACTTGCAAAAAGGTATACAACTTTCTCTACACTTTAATCCATACATGTTGTTTTGGCTCAAAAGAAGTGGGCTTTGGTTATAAGATATGCTCACATCCCTTTTGACGAATGGGGATTAGATTGCTGCTAATTTTTTTTTTTTTTTTTTTTTTTTTTTTTTTTTTGTCAACAATCACTATATATTAAATTAAATTTGGTGTATAGAAACGGTACGAGTGTTTATGTTCAGCGAGACTAAAACCAGGCTTAAGTTCTCGTAATGATCCCTAAGGGTTGCTGCTATCTTCCAATGATTAATTCATAAGATAGATTATTGTACACTTGCTGGAAATCAGAACTCTGAATCCAAATTCAAAATTGCTTATTTATCTAGAAACGAAGTAGTGGACTTTGTTGATGAAAATACTGCAATTTGAAACTCTTGATATGTTTTCATATACGCACTTATATAAGAACACTCACATTTGATTCCTTCATATACTCAGTTACCAAACGAATATATCCCCAAATACAGTTACACTTAGCTTTATTGCTTTATACAGGTCCAATAACACAATACGAAACTAAGTTTAGAAGAAGCAATCTCTTTAGTTGTATTTTACCTTGCACATCATTGGTCAGACCAACTCCAAATTGCATATATGTGCATGAGCTAAAGCTCCAGCGCTGGCCTGTCTCCCCTTCACTTGCACATTTCGTTGGTATGCAAAGGCCAGTGACACGCACATGTAAGACAATTTTGAGATATATAAAGATAGCTTCAAGCAACGTTCTCAGACCCATTAGCATCGCATGTCAAATTTAGAACCTCCATTAGTTCCATTCGATATTCTAAACCTCTGAGATAGTGTCCTAACAACATGCACCTTCAAGAAAAAAGCAGAAACCGTGATGTAAGATGTCTTTGATAATAGAACTAATACACAATGAAGTTTCTTTCGATGGGATCTATTAGTGCCATGTAGTTTAATAAATGAAATCCATGTGACACCCTTGCAAGCGAGAGAGGGAGAGAGCAAGGCAAAACTAACCAGAAGAGAAGACGAGCAAGGTAATCTCGAGTCAGTGAGATCAGAGGCTGAAAATGCAGCGAGGTGTTCTCCACAAGTTCAGCACAATCTTCATCACTTTTCGCTTTTACTGTTTCAGTAGGTGGATTTTCTGATGTTGGCAACTTGGAGTGCATCTTCGGTGATAGAGTTGCGAGAAGACCGTGAACAACAGAATGAATCGTCTCTTTAACCTCGGGAGCCGCGGGTTCTGACAACTCAGCCACCTGGTTAATGTATAGTTTAGATGGTTAGAGAGAACCAGAAAGGAAAGCAACATTATTACACGAGCTGGAACATGGTTTTAGCAATTTTTACACAAACCTTCTCAGGTTGTAACGATCTTAAATAGTCCAGCAAATCATTCTTCTCTTCGCCAACAAACTGCTGCATTTGAAGGGCAGCGTTTTTTCGCCTCACTTCTTGTAATTCCTACAATGCAGGGACATCATACCATGTGGATTACAGCACGAACTCAAAAAATATTGACAAAACCAAACAAGATAAGTTTCTACTGAGGACAGTCACATCTATTCAACAAAACTAAATGACCACATTAGAAACCGCACCTTTTTTATAGAAGACAACTGTGACTGCAAACGGAAGATATATTCTTGAGCTTCAGAAGATACTCTGCCAAGACCATTTTCATCAACCATTTCAGAGAGGCTTTGTGTTTTGCTATCCTTTGTGGATGAAACATTATTTTCATCAAATATCTCATCCAGTTCTGTATCATCATGATACGTTCCTTTCAAATCGTATTCAGTACTTTCTGGAGTGTGACTTTCCAAGTCTTCACCATGCATGTCAAGGTTTTTTTCAAGAAAAAGCCGATATTCAGCATTCCTTAATGTATACCTGCAGTATAGCAAAACATCAGAAAGATATACTACCACTATTCTCTCGTTTGATGAGTGAGATATCAGAACCACTATTATGTACTCGAAGCTAATTTAGTAAAAAAAAGAACCATGTGAGATCATAAAAGGAGACAAACAAACTTGAAATTTGTAGAGATATCGATGCCTCATGACAAGCTGCATTGAAGTGTCGACCGAATGCCACAAAAAAATGAATTGACTTTCACGATGATCCTAACTCACAATGGTTCATTTGTGACCATAAACGTTAAAAACTAAAGCAGAGAAAATTGTGCTAGAAGAACATAAATATGTAATCACAACTAATGGAAAACAAAACAAAATAGTATAAAAAGCTTCGAATTAAGAATGTATAGTAATGATGATGAACATTACCCAGTCATCATAGAAGATACCAATAGCTTTGACAAAGGTTCCCAAAGCGACTCGATATGAACTTGAAACCTATCAGAAGGAAGAAGACCCAACATTCCAGAGATTGTTCTTTTCATAGCATCCAAAGTTGTGAGTGGAACATCTTTCTGAATCAGACTCACATCTAATGGCTCAATCTCTTGAATAAGATCTGCAAGTAAGCACTTCTGAGACAAACCCAAAACAAAAACAAACTCAAATTCAAATTCCACACTACCTTCAACGAGAAAAACAGAGTCTTTAAGAAGAAAAGTAGACGAAACCTTAGAAGGATTAGGTGACCGAGAATCAGAATGAAGAGTGAAATCGTCGAGGGAGAAGCCATCGTCGCGATTACTGCTATTCGAAGAAGTTGAAGCAGAAGCAGAGAGAGTGAGAGTTCGAAATCTTGAGTTGAATCGAGGAAGAACGAAAAGGAACGGAGAAGAGTTTGTGGGTTTATTGCGGATGATAACTTGAGGAAGAGAAAGGGAGAAGGAAGAGATAGTCGTCGTTATCGCCATTAAAGAAGGAAGCTTAATGGCGAAATTGTACGAAAATTCTTCTTCTTCTTCGTCTTTCTCTTCCTCTAAGCTCAAAACCTAATTTCCCCTTTGCGTCTGATTTGGAGTATTGGTAGCCACAAAACAAACCGGAACGTGACAAAACGATGAATACACATCGTCAACGAACACGGTTTGCTGCTAACAGTTCTATTGCGGTGGCTGACTCAATTGTTGAACCGGTAACAGCCCGGTTTGTAATTTTAGATCCATACACAATTTTTTTTTTATGTAAATTAAGAATATTAAGATTTCAAAAATTAATTAATTTATAGTAATATTAATTAATCAAGAAATTAATGTAAAAAAAATTATTTTTAATTTATAATTTTTTAATTTTTTTCAAAATAATGTTATAGTAAATAATTTAATTAAATTTATTAGTAAAAATAACAGAAAACTTAATTATGACAATAGAAAAGATTAGGTATGCGGGTTCGGTTAATACTTTTTTTGTTTGGCTTACTTGTTTTTTCGGTTAATTTGGATTGTGAAAATTCTGTTAAACTAAACGGAATAAAATTACTATTTGGTTTGGTTTGATTCGATTTTGGTTAGTTCGGTTTTTAGAATTTGTTGCTAAATTGAATGATAGATTTCGGTTTTAAAGTTTAAATTTTGATAATTTCGGTTAAATCAAATTATTTCAGTTAGCTAGGTTTCTCGGTTCGATATTAGAAACTTTATTGTTGAATCAGTTCATATAAATTAAAAATATTATCCGGTTATATTTAATAATTGGGTCAAATAAAAAGAGTGCAGTAAAAATATAATGTCTAATAGAAGCATAGTTAGACGAATCTAATGTCTAATAACTCCCCTATTTTCAATTAGGTTTAGGTTTATGTAGTGTAGTTGTGGCTGCGGCTAGAGAAAGAAAAATGAAAAAAAAAGAAAATGACGTTAACTCGACATTATGACAGACATAATTAATTGGAGAAGTTTGGTCTTGAGGGTGAAAAAGACGGTAGTTCGACGATAGTGACATTTCTTACAAAAACGAATGAAGAAACAATGACATCTCTCAATGAAGACACGAAGTGATGATTGTTGTTGAACATAGATTTCTTTGTATTTATGATTGAACACAAATAACATTAAGTTTACATTTGAAAATATAAAGAAAGTGAAGAAGAATGAAGATGGAATAAATGGAAAAGAAGATTGAAGGAGAAGAAGATGGAGTTAGAAGAAAGAAACGAAGAAGTCAAAGCAAAGGAATTTTAAACTTTTTAGGACTTTGTATTTAGGGCTGCAAAGGAATTTTATCTAGTTTTTCTCGTGTCTTCATCTTTGGGTTTCTCCTCCTTTTTATATCCTGCTATCATTCTTCACTATCCTGTGAGATTTGACTCTCTTTAACTGATCCCTACAATCTTCTCCTTCTTCTTATACGACACTTTATCCTAACGTCGAGGTCGATGATATGTTTAACGGATGCGGGCCCTTGCTAGGAGTGTACTCTTATTGGGCTTCAAATATGATTGATTTGGCCCGACCAATGCATTGGTTTTGGTTTATTCACGAACCAAATTTAGGGGTGTATTTAATTAAGAATTTGAGGTAATTTATTTTAAAATGATAAATCTGTTATTATTCAAACATGGATTCTAAAAATTATTTAAAAATTTAATGTAATTAAATTTGTGATTTTAAAATTAACTCTCAAATCTGCTACTATTGAAGATATTTTAAATAATGAATTTTAGGTGATTTGTTATGATTTGAAAGTGTTTTGGTGGAATTTCTTAGTTAAAAATATTTAAATCCAAATTTCATGATTTTATATGAGATTTTAAAGTGTTTTAATTAAAAAATCATTGCAACTTCCCTAATTCACCCAAAATCATCTCAAAACTCATTAAAAATCAAATCTTTTCAAATACAAGATTGAAAACACCCCCTTGATTTAGTTAGATCTTAGAAAAATAGATTTTAATGTATTCTTCTCTCAAAAACATGAATAAAACAAATACAAGATTTTTGTCTTATATTTTGAAATATTTCATAAAATAAAAATTATATACTCTTTTTGAAATTGTTACAAAGAACCACCGTTACAGTTGTCTTAGACAAAATTACAATTTAGATTTTACAACCAAATAGGCTTCATACTCACGGATTCACGATCGATCGTCGGTGAAAACAACTGATATAAGGGGTCAATAATGATAATGACTGAAACTAAAACTGCCGCATAAAACTGAGAAAAAGCCTTTAATGACTTTCATGTAGGCCTGGAATTATTATCCGAGATCCGGATCCGGGATCCGCTCCGCTCCATTCCGAAAATCCAGATATTCGGAGGTTCTGGATAATATGTTTTTTGAACCCCAAATATCCGAATCCGTGTATATATAAGAGATTAATCAATTTTTATTTCATAAGTAAGCCAACTCATTTTAATTCCATAGTTTTTTTTACTGTTTTTGGATTTATTATTTGAATCTTTTTATTATTTGATATTTTGAGATATCAAATTATTAAAAAAAAATTATATATTTAATTTGTCTATTATTATTAAATTTTTAATATAAATTTTTTTTTTTCGGATCCAGATATCCGGAAGGCCTGGATCAGGATCCGGATAATGATATTATATATCCGGATGGATCCGGATACCTTAAATTATCCGGATATCTGGATCCGTCCCAAGCCTACTTTCATGTACAACAATCTCATTTATAGAATAAAAGTTATCATGGATGAGACGTCATCAAAGATACTAAATATTTGGCTGGAGTCAAAAATGTTTTATGAAGACATGTTTAATATGAGAAATTATTGATCAATCATTGATTTGTTTACCTCGATTTTTCAATCTTAGTTATAAATTATATGCTTCTTTTTTACGATAAAAATTATATTTTACAAATCCGTAAAAATTTGATCAAAACACATAACAATTAAATATATTGAATCTATCATGGTTTATAGTAAACTAGATGATTACCCGCGCTAAGCGCGAAAAATTATCTATTTTTTTTAACTTTACATTTCTACTATATTTTTGTGTTTTTATTAATTTTTAAATTATATTGCAAATGTTTATAATTATTTTAGATCTCAAAATTATGTTTTTCCGTTTAATAAATTCATGCTTATTTTTTCGTGAAAATTCCTATATAGCTTTACTATCAAAATGTTATGTGTTTATAAATTTAATGTTCATAAAGTAGTTATAAATTAAATGAGGTTTGTTATTGCATATTTTACATATATTTTATGTTTTTTTTAATCTTTCTCTCATTTTCTTATCTCTATTTTGAATTATATTATTATTATTTTTTATTGATTTAAATTATTATGTATTTCTTGTTTTGTATATTTTTGTACAATTCTTGAATGAATAATAGGAAAGTAATGTGTAAAATTTTTGTAACTCTTGCAATTGAATGAGAAGTGATTATTTTTTTTTTTTTATGAGAATTGATTGTTATTTAAGAAATTTTTTTCATGTGAAATAAATAAAAGACACATGTTACTTTTTTCAACATTTACATGACAAGCAGTTTGAGAAAATTATCTCTCTTTTATATAAAAGATTTATCGAAATCTAATAAAATACTTACAAATACAATTAAAAATAAACCTATTAAATTTATCATGTATTTTTTCAAATTTATCAGAGAATTCAACCAAATCTAGTAAGATACTTCCAATTTCAATTTTTTGAATAAATCAATCCGTTGACAAAAAAAAAAAAAAAAAAAATCAATTCACCTCCTAAATGAATTGTCTCATCTGTGAGACTCATGTTTAGAAATGATAAGGCCCATTAATAACAAACCGAAAGTCCATATTGTTTCAGCCCCTTTCTCTTATCACACGACCGGAATTTTAAACTCAAAAAAAAAAAAAAAAAAAAAAAACTGGAATCCTTAAACCCTAGCCTCGTCATCTCCGACCATTTCCGGTAAGCGAACCAGTCTCAATGGCGAAATCCTTATCCCGCACCACCGCCTCACGCGTCGCTACTCGTTTCTTTTCCACCTCAAGACCCGCCTCTCCTTCTCCGCTTCCTTCTAACCTCATCTCCCGCCGTTCCTCACCGACTCTGTTCCACGCCGTCGGATTCATCATCCCTAGTTCCTCCCGTCTCACCACGATCCGAACCCGGATGGATAGATCCGGCGGATCCTATTCGCCGCTCAAATCCGGATCTAATTTCAGCGACCGACCACCTACTGAAATGGCGCCGCTATTCCCCGGTTGCGACTACGAGCATTGGCTTATCGTCATGGACAAACCGGGCGGCGAAAACGCTAATCGACAGCAAATGATCGATTGCTACGTTCAAACCCTAGCCAAGATTGTCGGCAGGTAAGAGCAAAACAAAACTCGTAGTTCTTGTGATTCTTGTTTTCATTGTCTCTCCTTTGTGATTGTTGTTTTGTTTTTTTAGTGAGGAAGAAGCAAAAAGGAAGATCTACAATGTTTCTTGCGAGAGATATTTTGGGTTTGGCTGTGAGATCGATGAGGAGACATCAAACAAACTGGAAGGTAATCTCTTTGTTTTCGGACACATAAGTTTGGTCACTGGATGTGTGGTATAGTCCCTTACATGATTGTGATATGATTTGTCTTTGGTTCTTGGTGAGTTTCAGGAATGCCTGGTGTTCTGTTCGTGCTTCCAGACTCTTATGTTGATCCAGAGTACAAAGATTACGGAGGTTAGTGCATCAGCACTTCCAACAAATTATGTAATAATGTGATCGTATTGTGTCATAGTTCATTTAGATTTGTCGACTTTAGTAATCTAGTGTGTTGACTTTACAGAGAAAACATAACTCTTACATACTCTGAAATAGGGCTGGCCATTTATACTTGAACCCGAAATCCGACCTGAACCAAAAAACCGGAAGACTCAAAAAAAACCCAAATCCAATCTACTTTGGATATTGTAAAATATCTAAATAGGGCTTAGAGATATTGGTTAATATCCAAACCGAAACTCGAACAATAAGCTAGTTAAACATATTAACTATGTTACCTAACTTCGCGTAATTCAGATACTTTTTCGGTTAGTTCAGATAGTTTATATAATAGAGTTTTCGGTTCATTTGGATATTTATCAGTAATTTGTGTAGTTGCTTACTGGAATTTTTGGATAATTTTAATACTTTTGAGTATTTTTGGATATTTTTATGAAGTTTTTTTTTCTGGATTTTTTGGTATTTTCGGATGTTTAAAGCCTGATTGTAGCCAAACCCGAAAGAAATCGAACCCAATTCCACCCGAAAATTAAAAGATTCATTGTTCATGTCTTTGAATGATTGAACGTAGTCAGTACTTCTCTGGCTAATAATAATGTATATATAATTAGCCCGTCAAGTCTTTGGTGAATGTTTTTTTTTTTTTTTTGCAAATTGCAGCCGAGTTGTTTGTGAACGGGGAAGTAGTTCCGCGTCCACCAGAGAGACAGAGGAGAATGACGGAATTAACGACACAAAGAAGCTCGGATAGACCTAAGTACCATGACAAAACCAGATATGTCCGACGGAGAGAGAACATGCGTTGACTCTTAACTATCAGAGTCCAAGCTAAACATCTTTCTCTTTGAACTCCAATCTAGTTGTCTCTTTTTACTTATTTTATTTGCTCCACTCTGTGAGAATAATGTAAATTGTGATCATGATGATTGATGATGATGGTGGTATGGATGATGTTGGTTCTGTTTTAGGCGCGTAAAAGCTTAATTTGCTAGCAGATATCGAATTTGTTATATTATATAAATTGTTTATGCTTACATACTCGTATTATATATTTTTAAAGTAGAGACATTCTTTCTCAAGACCATCTCCAAATGTATATCTCCATTTTTTCATTCCAAAATGGAGTAATTCTAAAATGGCTTTAAGCTTTTCTCTAATGCATTACTCTATTTGTTACTCCAAAAATAAAATATTCTATATAGATTCTATTTTATTTTCTTACTAATATTTTTTAATTATAAAATTTACAAATTGATCTTCTATTTTTCTAAACTTTCATAAACTATAAAATAATTTAAATTAAAAATTTATTAAATAAAAATATTACATTGAATCATAATAATAATAATAATAATAATAGTCATTTATTTAAGATGATATATTCTATATTGCTAATGTTGCTTATATTTAATTTCATCATTTGTTATGTATTTTTAAGTTTATTTTAATTTGCAATTTCTTAAAATAAAAATTAATATTTAATTATTTATAAATGATTTTCATGAATAAAATTCTAAATATAAATTGTAACAAAAAAAATAAGATGCTATAATTAATAAACTATTTTAAATAATATTTCAATATTATAATTAAAGTGAGAAATTATAAAAAATATTATTGTTATAAAAAATGATAAATTAAAATAAAATAATATTTAAAATATCATTTTTTATTCCATTTGAGAGTGGAAAATAGAGTAACATTGGAGGGAAATTTACTCCAAAATAGAGTAAAAGGTGAAAAATGGAATAACATTGGAGATGCTATAAAAAAGCCGCTAGACCAAAAACCATTTGGTATGTTAATATTATTTCGGTTATCTTATTTCAGTTATAATTTCTTTTAGAATTGTCCTAAGGGTTAGTTAGATTCATTATTCATTTATTGTATACATTTCAAAGCCAACAGGGTTTTTTCTTTATCTCAATACGAATTCATTATAATATTACGCAAAAGACAAAGAGACTGGGAGGTTTGGCCGTCGTGATGTAGAATTTTGAAGACAAATAAAAAGTTAGCTAGAGATCCTGTTCTGGAAATGTCAGTTTGATTTGGTACAAACCCAACAGGTTTCATGCTAATAATGTTTTTGTGTTATAAATCTGCAAAAGAGCATAATACAAGTTTCATAGAACATGTTCCTTAGGCGAGAAAAAGCCCCCAATAAACATGTTTCTCTTGACGAACCCACAAACCCTTATTTATACCAACATTTTGGTCACTTCCAGCTCTTTCCCTTGTTATTGTTTATATGTTTGACTCACTATAATATGTTATTTCTTTTTAATTTATATATATATATCAGACAGCTATAAAGTTTTAGCCACAAATATATCAAACGCGAAATTTTCAGAAGCAAAGTTATTCTAACGATTTAATTTTCTGTAAATTATCGATAATAATTTTGATTTCATCAATTATTGGTCAAAAAATTACAACAGATAAAATTAATCAAGAATATATAAAAAAAATTCAGAAAATTTTCAAATTATTAAAAATAAATTAAATAAATATTTGTGACTGATATTTTTTTTAAAAAAAAAGCTAAATAAAAATTCTTATAACTAGATTTAAAAATATAATAATTTTACATGTATATGATTTTTAGAAGGTAAAAAATTATTTAAATAATGATAATATTCATTTAATTTTCATTAATAATTTTTTTGTCTAAAAACTATTTCATAATCCGCACATAAGTTACATCTTATTTCTTCTCCAATGTGTTAGGCTCTTTAAACACGGCTAAATATAGAAGGATAAGTAGGTTTGCCTGCACTTCGTTTAGCAATAGTATCGAATCGTTTAACACTAAAGGGTTGATTAGTTTCCCTGTTACCACCTGCAAACGTAGTTTTTGCGGGTGGTAGCGGTTTAGTGTTTGATAATAATAAGAGAAAATGCTTTCTATTGTTCTGTATCGCTCCAAACCGCTCAAAATCAAAAATTGCTTTCTTTGAGCGTTTGCGGTTGCGCGTGGATAAAAAAAAAAAAATTATTTTTAAAATAATAGAAATTCATTTAAAATAAAATATAGATAAAAGTAAGTTATTTAACTATCAAAATATAATAAATTAAATTTTAAATTTGGATATTAAAATTATAAATATATAAATAAATTTGACACTATATAGTATATATGTAATTTATATATATAAATATAATAAAATAAAATTATAGATTTAAAAATAATAAAAATTTATTTAAAATAAGAATATACATAAAAATATAATAAATTAAAATTTTAAAATTCAGATATTAAAATTATGTAATATATAATGATTAGTTTCATATTGTCAAAATAAATTATTAACTTTAAGTGGATTATAGGGAGAGAAAAAAAAACATGCAATTTTGATGGTTATAAATCCTTGCCCGAGCTGATGAGGATTCATTCAACAATGAAATACTCACATAACTTTCTATAAGCTTGAATAACTTTTTTTTTTTTGTCAAAGATAAGCTTGAATAACAACTCCTAATTTTTAAAGGGCTTGCGAATACATGCTATGCTATGAGAGACAAACTTGGAGATTCCAAAATATTAGTATATTCAAGTTAATTTTCGAAAGGAAAAAGTGGTAAATTCTTATGAAGAATTCATTTACCCTCAAGTCAAAGAACATATATCGATAATGTTCAGAAAAAAAGGAAAACAGGAGAAAGAGAATAAAATTTAAATTTAAATCAGACCAAAATATTACATGTGGTTCAATCTTTTGCATTCATAAACTTATGGTAAAAAATCAGATTGTTATGAATGTCACTTTAATAAGTCGAGAAAATATACAGTAAAATTAGGGTATAACATAGAAAATATTTACCCTTATACAAATAGATATAATCTTGTTCTAGATCCCAATGTGAAAATGTTATAGGCATTTTCCTAGAAATTGGTACTTTTTATTGACTTAAAATCTGTAGATTTCCTGTTGAGGGGATACAATACTCTAAAAAAAAAAATCTAGTTTTTTTTCAATTAAAAAGAAATCTCATAGCTTTCTTTGATTAAAAGAAAATATCTTAGTTTCCTATTTTTAAAAAGAAATTCTATGATTTTCTTTTGGTATCGGGCTATAAATATAGAACTACAGATTTGTAAATTATTTATTTATACAATTAATAAGAAAATAATCATAAGCGGTATTTCGCCTCAATTTAGTTTTTTCTATTTTTTTTAATGTTTTTTTTTGTTTTTTTTGCTGTTTCGACATAAATTCACAACAAGTAGTATCAGAGATAATGTTAAGAAAATCTGTGAGATGACCAAAGGAAGTTTTCTTAAGTTCGATGTTCCAGGATTCAATGTGAAGAGAAATTTTGATATGTGGCAAGGGTGAGTCAAATATCTGCTGACGCAGTAGGGGATGAAAAAAGCGCTGTTATAAATAGGACCAGAAAAGATCGAAGAGGATGATTTAGATGATATGCAGGATCAGACAGTTTGCACGATCCAACTTTGTCTCTCTAACGATATTATCAACTAGGTAATGAACATCACAAATTGTAGTGTGATGTGGGACAAGTTTGAGAATATATACATGAAGTTACTATCAAATAAGCTATATCTGAACCAAAAGTTGTCTGGTTTGACGATTAGAATCTGGCAACTTCAATCAAATCATCGGGGATATGGAGTGTAAGGATGTGATAATTGAGGAAGAAGATAAATCCATGATCTTGTTGTTTTTTCTGCCTCTAGGGTATGAGACCTTGTTGATGGCTCGCATGGTTGATAAAATGACTTGGAGTCAGTCTTTTTCTGCATTGTAATCTCATTATGAACATTGAAAGAACACCAATATGGTTGACAAGTCTCAAAGTTGTGGATTGTACGTAAGTTTCAATCATCAGAGGTGAAGGCAGAAAGAGAAGGAAGTGGGTAGCAGGGACAAGTAGAAATCTAATCTTAGAAAGAATTTGATGTATTATGGTTTGACATGTCAGATGAAAAACCAGTTTCTATACTTTTGGTGATGCACATCAAGTTTACTGATGAAGAGATCAGAGATATGGTGCAAGTTTCTTATGCTAGTGCAGCTGGTTTTTTTATGTATGATGTAGTTTGCACCATGCCGGATTTAACACAAATAGTTAGTCAAGTAAGCAGGTACATATCTAATCTTGTAAGCCTGTACGAAAACACTGGAACATTGTAAAATGGATTCTCATGTATTTAAAAGGTACAGTTGACTATGTGCTTATGCTTGGAGATCAAAAGTGCGGTTCAGTTATTGGGTATGTGGTCTTGGATTATGCAGGTGATCTAGACAATGCAAAATATAATATATGTTATATTTTTACTCTTGCAGGAGGCCATATATGGTAGAGATTGGTGTTGCAATCGTTGTTGCAATGTCCACTATGGAAGTTGAATATATGGTTATGGGAGAAGTTGTCAATGAAACATTATAGGTTAAAGAACTAGTGTCAGAATTGGATGTTGATTAAGATAGAGTAACATAATTTTGTACTTACAAACATATTTTTTAACTTGGGTGGCCGCATGCTCAAGGTTTGAAACATTTCCATCAAGAATCTGAATTAACATATCAAAACTTGCCTTGGCTTGGCAGAAGAGATATAACTTCGGAAGAAGCCCCCAAAGACCTGAGATCTGCGACATGGTTCTAGAAAGTTCCTTGTTGAAGATAAAAGAAACCAAATATTTTCCATATTGAAAGGTTTCTCTTTTAACGGACTTCAATTTGGCAATTTAAGCAGAGTGACATATTTTTTCCGCCTTAAGCGAATTCTCGAGTTCTTCAACCCTTTCTTGAGCAGAAGACAACTCGTCCAACAGTTTAACTGTGGACTCTGATAGTGAATCCTTCTCTTCGCAAAGAGAAGCAATTTTGTCTTGCATCCCCTCGAATCAAGCTGCAGAAAGAATTCAGTCCCGTTGTCACCAATAGAGTTAGATTCAACAATAGAGAGCTGGATTTACTTGGAAAGTCAGGTGAAACCATAACAAGAACCAAGATATGACAAAAAGCAAAAAATTCTCTTGAAAAAAAAGCAGCACTCATTCTTTGGTACCACTCAAAACCCTCTTCACAAAAAACATTGAGGTCCATAAGGTGGAATGATTCATCTTAAAAGAAATTAATCGTCAAATTTTGATCCTGACTATCAGTACAGGAAAGGTTGCAATGGGCTGCCCTTTCTTCAGTAAAAAAGGCACTTAAATCAACACTTTTCATTATAGAAAAACCGATTCGCGATTCATGATTGGGCAATTATCATCTCCCGAAGCAAAATGGGAATGTGGATGAGAAATGATGTATTTCCATTAACTCTTAGAGAGTCTATTGTACACTTTCACAAGATGTGAAGTCGGAGCTAAAAGAGATGCTTCCATTCTCTCACTTGACAGAGAAGAATTTCCAACCACACAGGTAAGGAAAAAAATTAGGATATAGTGTTATTGTCAAACATACTCTGAACTACATCGAACAAGAGTAAAGACATGTTATTTATGTGAAGTTACTCAATGACCTGCTCATCATGAGGAGAAGTTCTTTCCATACTGATTTGAAAAGCATTAGGAGATCATGCTCTTCCATATGTACCTGGAAAAGAACTCTAGAGGGAACTCCATAAGATGTATCTCCTTGAGCTACAATCCAAGTCTCTCCCAACCTTAGAAATTTCACAAGAAAAGTTGTATCAACATCAGAATCAACTTCTTTTTTTTGATGACTCAGGGGTAAATCCTGGGCCTATGGAAGGGCCCAGACTAATCCCCTGGGGAGAAGAAAGCCCACGGGTAGACGCTCCCCCCAGTTTTTCAAATGGGCCGAAAGTAAGGGCTCATATCCGTGTGGATGTCCAAACAAATGTGATTTAGTTTCGCGCAGCAGGGGAATCGAACCCGAAACGTGTTAGCGTCCCGGACCCGTCCCCTTACCACTCGACCACAAGCGCTCGGACATCAGAATCAACTTCTTCCAAAGAGATTACTTGATAAGAAGAGAGATGAGGAAGGGCATGTTGATATTCAAACTCTTGAATAAAGGTTGTAATCGGGAGTTACAAAGAGTCAAAATAGCGATATTTTTGTTTAAAGAAATAAAAAATAGGTAAAAAATACTCTAGTCATAAGCATGGCAAGATAACAAGATTTACTTGGTAAAGTATGGATGAATACAAATAATTTGAATTTTTCCAACCAAGTAAATAGTTTGCAAAATACACCTAGTCTTCGACTAAGGAGTACACGAGAATTTTATGACGGATTGGTATGATGCCATCTGAAGAATTGATGTAGAAGAGGCTTGAAGACAAAGAAGACTCATATTAAAAGAAGAGATGCAAAATAAAAAGTAGAAAAGTCAACAATTTCGCTGGGATTCTGACTTACCAAAAGAATAAGTCCCGAAGTGGCATTCACATATCATATTTTAACTTACACAGTTAAATTTAGAATCTTGATCTATAACAGTTAAATTTAAGGAAGTAAATAAAATGGGAGGGGAGAGGAGAGGGGACTAATAGTTGGCATATAAATCACAATCCAAAAATTAAAGAGAAAAAAACTAGATTAGCTCTAAAATTGATGTTAATTACCAAAGTAGCTCAAATTTTATTTAAATTATTGAGAACAAATAAATGATTATAAATGGCAATATTATCCTCATAAGCTTTGACAGGAAAAAACTAATTACAATCATGCCATTATTATTTTTTTCCAAAAAAAAAATTATTTACGAAATCACCATTGAAATTTCAAATTTTTTTTTTTTTGCTTCGGTGAATCTTGGGTTGGACCATGTTTCCTCATCTGAAAGATCTTCATCTAGAAGCTGTGGTATCGGAACTTTGGCTACACCTGGTGCTTTCTTTGGTTTCTTCAATCCTTGGACCTTCTGGCTTCTATTTGGATTCGGTTTTGCATTTTTAACAACACGTGGTATAGGAGCATCAGCATTGGATTGAACCAGCCACGACTGTACCAAAAAATGAACCAATATATCATTAACATAAACTCATCAATAAGTAATGGACCAATATAACTTTAAATGATCACAAGTTTAACATATTCCAATATTAATACAAAATAGGAGACTAAAGAACTAGAAGCTACAATACATAAAAGAGCAATAGAATATTACTAGCCATTGTAAACATACACAAATAAACAAGCATTACTACCCTGATTTCATTTCACACTTATTAATTAACTTCTATATAATAGAAACAGTGCTAACATACCATATCATTACTAGTCGCTCCATTGCTCCCATCCGCCTTTGAGTGTACAGCTTCTTTATTCTCATGTAGCTGTAGGCGTTCTGTGAGAGACTTGACATTAGCCTCCAAAGTGGCAAGTTTTCCGCTTGAGGCAGCCAATCTATCATCTATTAGAGCTCCCACTTTTTCGAAAACTTCAGTCTCCAATGATACAACGACCTTGGCAGTGAGTATGCTATCAAGACTCTTTACTTTCTCTGTCAGCAGTTCCACTGTTTCTGTGAGACCTCTAATAGCCATTTCAGTACTGGATGGTGAACTCTTAGCACCATGACTCTGACCAATGTCTGTCTGCTCCATCTCATCACCTTTATCCGAGGACTACAAAAGTGTCAGAAAAAAACAAAATTCACATTAGCAAAAAAAAAACAAAAAATCACGATCAAGATTAAAATTAAGTAGAATAAAATTATACTTACACTTGGTGTTCCTGCTACTAAAACAGGTGTAGTACCAGCTTTCCTCTTCTTCATAATCGGCACTTGACCAACACTCCAACCTGATGAGTCCAAGCGGTTGTGAAGAATATCTTCAATCATGTTTGTCACCAGCCCATTGGTGCAATTATCAGCCCACACAGGATCTAAGCTTTGATCTTCTTTTTGCAAGAAATGCTTAACACAAACCTGAAATTTAAACAACAATACAATAGAATTAAACATAGTGTACAATGAAATACATATAACCTGTAAGTACTTTTAGTTCACAGTTTACCTTGTTGCCATGAGCTTGCTTATCTTCTTTAAGGACTTGTACAAAGATATTACGTGGACGAGATGAAGCGTAAGAGAGAAGAGAAACTTCACCGTCTCTTCTATTACCGAAACGCTCACCAAAAACTGGTATTGACTCGAACGCCCATATAAGAAGCGCAGGGACACAACCTCGAAGTGTGTAAGTCAGCGTACCCTCGTATTTCAACATCTTCACCGATTCAACGAGGCTTTTACATGCCACTCTACCCCACGGATATGTCTCAAATACTTGGGGATCAAGTATTCTTTTAGCCAGCTCCAACGGGATCCTACTAGAATGTGAAATGCCTAGGATTCCAACAGACAAAATAGCCAACCATCCAATCATTCTCCTCTTCTCAAAATCCCAATCTCCACATATATCCAAAACCCGCACTAGCTCATCCAACGAAGGACCTTCGAAAGATTTCGTTCCTATTTCTCTCCAAAAGTCTTCATGATCAACAACCCATGTGTCATTGTCTTTAAAAGATGCACAATTCAAACCTGTAATCACTTCAAGCTCATGCAAAGAGAATCGGATGGGCTGATCATCAATTAAGAACCACAACTCGTAAGGTCTTCTAACAAGCAACTGGTTTGTAAGCAAATGATGGACGGTTGCTGCAGACCATGTGAAGCTAAGCTCTTGGAACTTAGCGAAAACCCCAACTGAAGAATTTGTCACGGCTTGCCATGCATCCACTCCAATCCCATGTTTGAACATTTTCAAATTGGACATGAAACAATTGTGATTCATGCTCTTTGCACTCTTTGGAGCCTTTCCAACAGCGTACAGCCTTGGTGGATATCTACTGTTGCTATTTGATGAAGCCATTTCTATAAAAAACAATAAAACTGTGACATGAGTAAGAAAAATGACAAATTACTCAATAAAAGATTAATTATGATTTAAGGTTTTGACAACAAAGCTTCACAAAGAATGAGCTATTACAATTTTTTAGTTTTAGCTCCTCGATCTTAAGAGGCAAGATGGTAACCCAAACAAAAAGTTGACTGCAAAACAAGAAGCACTGCCATGAAAGAAGCATCGCCATGAAGAAGCATCATGCTATATACAAATATACTCAGTCAAAGCATGTACCAACTAACAACTAGCAATAGAATTTCACACACATAAATAATTTCTATTTAACTCATCACCATAACTGAAACATATTTTGACTTCATCAAGCACACCAGTCACATATACACTCTCTAACTTAGACAAAGAAAGTAGAAAGAGACGAACTAGATGGCCTAAGATTTCCAAATAGATTGTCGAATGCATTAACAAACTAACTTTTCAATATTTGTGCAGCAAACAAGATCTAACTGGAACAATACAGTTAGAATAAGTTCTGTTTAAAAAAAAACTGCATGACAACAAATTGGAATTAATCTCAATATCATCATGCACATTAAATACACATTTTCAACACTAGATTTTAAGTGTCATATATTCAAATTTGTTAAGCCAAAATGATCTACAGTGTACTACTGAATATGAAGTCTTTACCTTTTCGATGAGTTGTGACTGGATTGATCACATGCAAACTACTCCAAACCTGAGTATAAAAGATTCACTGATTTGAGTATCAAAGGGAAATCTAAAAGAAAACCAGAAAAGAGAAAGGAGATTCTACTCCAAACCAGGGCAGAAAAATATTGCAGAAACACACATACAAAGATTTCAACTTTGAACACATGTAATTGAAAGACTGTAACAAAGTATTTGATTTTCTGATAAGAACATGCATAAACGAAACAAATTAAATTCCCATAATAATCCAAAATCATGAACATACGACGATCGATCAAAAGAAATACACAAACTAAACCACCACAGAAGAAAATTGAGAGGCTTTTGGTGAAGTAATGTAGAAGCAATGTAGTATGTTGCTTACTAGTTTTGAAATCTGAGGCTTTTGGTGAAGATCGTCGCGGCATTTAACGATTCGCTGGCAGGATTCTGTGGGGGAAGATTCGCCTGCAGGATTTGTTGGAGGAGAAAAAGTCAGCAGGATTCGGTGGAAGAGGATTCGCCGGTAGGATTCGGTGGAGGAGGATTCCCGATGAGCTGAGACTGGGGAAACAAGACAACAATCACGTTTGGAGAAACAAGACTAGGAATCTAACACAAAATCTAATTTAAAAACAAAATCAGACAAAGAGTGAAATCGATTTTTCTGTTTGCTTACCTCCATTAGAGTGAATTGTAGATTGACCGAAAGAAGAAGCCTAGGTTCAAAGAAGACGAGGCTCGACAGACAGACGCTGCAGGGGGAGAGCTCGAAAATCAGAGGCAGAGGATTCGAAAACGATTCCGATTCTGCCTGTCGTCGGCAGAAATCGACGGTTTGCCGGAATTTTGAAATCTTCGCCGGTAAGGTGAAGAGAGGGGTTATGAATTGGGGGTTAGGTTACAGACAGATTTTTGTGTTAAACAAATAACAATTTTAAAACCAAATTTAAAAAGAAAAATTCAATATTTTTAAAAACGTTTGTGTTAAAAAAATAGAAATGGTATGTTTGTAATTACTAGTAAACCATGTGGTTAACATGTCTTCTGACAGAAAATTAGTGCCAATTCAGTATGTCATCCTTTAACAGTGCTAATATAGTATTTGCAATGTATTTTAGAGTCATTCTAGGTAATTTCTCAAAATTAAAATACATTAAGAGTAAATTTTGAGCCCATAAAGAAGTGTAGAGCATCGCCAAAGGGGCACAGATCAAAGGTACTAATTGGTAAACAGGCTTTAGGGACTTTAGAATTTTGTAAAGCCTTTAAAGCCAAAAATTACTCAATCACATATTCTGGGCTTTAGAACATTTAACAGCCATAAAACCCACTTTTTCAAAAAAAAAAAATTTCTTTATGTTTTTCTAAAGCCAAGTTTTCAGGCTTTTAAAGTTTATGTCTTCCATTTTCAACCCAAATTTTGCGTGAACCATTTTTTAGACTTTTAATTTTTTAATCAAAATAAATGAAAAATAAATAAATATTTAAAATTAGTAGATTTGTATAATTATAAATTAAACTCTCAAATTTATAATAGAAGAATTTGTAAATTACATTTTTGAAATATAATAAAAAAACATAAATAATCTAATACTATTTTTAGAAATCTAAATTACTTTTTCAATAAATAAATAAAAGTATAATTATTTTTTAGATAATAAATAAATTTAGTATAATTATTTTTTTGTAAATTTTATTAACAACCACAGTTTCTACAGCTTTTGATATCAATTAGAATCTAAAGTCAAAATCTCTACAGTCAAAAGTCTTTAAAGTCAACATCTCTACAGCCAAAAATCTAAAATCAAAGCCTAAAGCAACAGTTGTTACCAACAGTCGTTAACCAGCAAATTCAGATCCATCCAGAGTAAAATGACAAAGTAAAACCTACACAATTTAACTTAAAATCTTGATTTGAGATGGCTGAATCTTCTGATGTAAATACACTTAATACTAAACTAGAAGTAAATAGACATGACTCTATGTTATAAAAACAAATGAAAAACAGAGAAGAAGGATAATTCAAAGGCACTATATTTTCACTATACTAATTTTTCTACTTAATTCTCTCTACTCTGATTCTTGTAAACAGTAAAAAGTTGAAATATAAAAAAACTTGGTACCCCTATTTTCACTATAAAATTTTGTTCACTGCATCCTTTTTGTTTTCAACAATTTTTTTACTCACTTTTTCAAAAATTATGTAATTCTTTGTGAATCCAATTATTAAATTAATTATATTTATAAATTTTGACAGTTATAATGTCTATAAAAAAACAAAACAAAATCAAAACTGAAAACAAAAATAACTATTTAGCGAATATTGAATTAAAAAAGGTTTAAAATACATATTAACTTTTACAATGGTATATCGGTAAAGTAAACAGCCTGTCAAAAATCGTAGATCTGACGTAAGTCTGCGAAACATACATAGATTAAAGATGAATCTATCAGATATACTTTGAAGTCTACAAAAAATGCATAGACTAAATATTAGTCTGCAAAAAGTATGCAGACTTTAAACAAGTTTACCGAGCTTCCGTATACTAAACATAAAATTTGTTGAATAAAATTATGAAGTCTTCAAAAACTACACACACATGATAAAAGTTTGCCGAGAGTACACAGACTAAAAATCAGTATGCTATATAAACTTTTGAAGTTTACCAAAAACGCTTGGAGTATATACCAGTTTACTAGATATACTTTTGAAATTTGTTAAAAATGCATAGACTTCATGCAAATCTATCGAATGTCCGTAGACTAAACATAAATGTGCTGAATAATTTTTCGATGTGTGCTAAATATAAGTATACTTGACATAAGTGCACCAAATGTATACAAACTGAAGATAAGTTTGCCAAATAGACTTTTACTAAAATATGTAGATTTTATGTTAATATTTCATTTTATTATAAAATAAACATAGATTAGATTGATTAGTAAAGTCCCCTCAAAATAAATAAAGATAAGTTTGCCAAATAGACTTGCAAGTCTTCGAAAGTTCCCATAATAAACATAAATCTGTTATATAGAATTATAAAATCTGCAAAAAAAGGGAACTTGCTAGAAATCTGTTGGATATTTACAGATTAAACATAGGTTTACCAAATAGATTTTACAGCTTACGAAATAAAATCTAAGTCTACCCAATAGAATTTAAAGTTTTCGAGTGTAACTGTAGAATTTGTTTTTTTTTTTAATTTAAAGTTTGGAAAAGTTATTTTGGTTATTTATTATATATTATTGGGTTATTGTAACATATCTTGCGTTCCCAATTAGTAAATAATGAACGAAGATGTTCCAACAAGTTAAGTGATTATATTGAATGACATTGATTTCCATCAAAGCAGACATGGTCCCTGGGAATATAAAAACTTCTCTAATCAGGATTTTTTTGTCCCAACTAGAAAGAGAAAACAAAATGCACACAGAGAATCCACATGGAAAAAAATCAAACGAGATGAAAAGAACACTATGAAAAAAAAAAAAAAAAAAAGCTAAATCACCAGCGAGGAATCTACTTATATTACAATACCAAAGCGCTTATCAATTTCAAGCCTTTGACTTCAAGAAGAAAAAAACATGGGCCTTCCCTTATCTTCTCCTCCTCTCCGGCGTCCAATGCGGTAAAGCTGGGCTAAAATGCGCCGACACAACCCTAGAATCAAGTAGCTCCACAATAGGTGTGAAGTTCACGCACCTCGGTACCTTGTACTGGTTTATCGATGCACCTCTTGAGATGGCGTAATCCATCAACTCCTCGAACGTTCCGTTTCTAACCACTCTAATCTCCAACGGTCCAACCGAGTTGTCCGCGACTCGGCATTGCCTATAAACCGAGTTCAACGACTCCTCCATAGCGAGGCAGCACCGATTCAGAGTGTCATGACTTGGCTGCTTCTCTCCTTCCCTCACTAACAACTCCCAGTACAAGACATAGTGGCCGGGGATGGTGCTTGTGTCTGCGTAGCTAGTGTACTCCGCGACACGTGTCCCGCACTCTTTGAGAAGCAGCTTCGATGCGTTCTCCACCGCTTTCTGAAGCTCAGACTCGTCAGTCTTGTCGGAATCAATACTGAGGAGAACGTTCTTCCTCCTCACGAAATGAAACTGAGGTGCTGAGTTGTGGAAGCCTGTGACTCTGAGGATGTCACCGACTCGGTATCTACATAGACCGGCATAGGTCGTGACCACGAGCTCGTACTCTTTGCCTATCTTTACGTCCACGAGCTCAACGGCCTTGGAACCGCCAAGAGGGATGAACTCGAAGTAGGCCATGTTGGGCATAATGGTGTACGAGACTTCCGATGGTTTGCTCATCGGGTTAAGGTTTAAACCGAAGTAACACTCGGAAGAAGCGTACATTGTGCAAGCCATCGGTAAACCACCGCTGTAATATTCCAACGTTGGGATATACTGAGCCATGGCTCCAGTTACGATGACGTCAAGGTACTTAGTGTTGGGCCAGATTCTTGTGATGATCCGTTCCCAATTTTCGGACTTGCACTCCTGTCGGATGAACTCTGCTAGATGAGTGTCCGGTTTGAGAATATCGGACATGCAATGTCTTATAGACCGGTCGGTTATCTCAGAGTCGAGAGAGCCTGACTCAATGTCGTTGGCCAAGCGAGACCAATGGAGCTGGAGGAAGCGGATGGCACGGAGAAGGCCAGAGGCGAAAACCGCGCCAACGCGGAGGACGGAGAGACGGTCAAGGAGGCCACAAAGCATCTGTGTATACATGCTTTGGAAGGAGTCAGGACAGAGAATGGCTTCGTTAGGACTCGTGTAGACGTTATAGGGGTCGTATGGTCGCGACCGGAACTTATCACTCTTGTAGTAACTGGTTAGGACCGGTCTAGCCGGTAGCCCACCCGGTGTCTTTGTTTCCGACTTAACGAACAGAAAGTACAATCCCTTTCCTTTATCTAGTCCTGGCACATACCTGTTCCAGACAAGAGAGAAAAAAAATTGTCAACGCTTGAGGTAATAAAGAACATAACTAACAAACTCACATGTCACTCTATTGTCGTTTACAAAGTTTTTTATATTTTTTATTTTGTAAGAAAACGTTACATTAAATTTAGCCCATCTGTTTTCTAACTATCTTGAACTCAACGGAAAGCCTGATCTTATTTAGTTGAAGTGTTTAGGTGTAACAAAAAGGAACAAGAACAGTTATTGTAGCTATTTAAACTCGATCTTGAACCTCGACACGTCACAAGAACTGTCTTAGTATGAAGTTATATCAACATGAAGGACTTACAAATTCATGACGGGCATGAGGAGACTATAAAGAAGCTGGCGACGGTCGAGCTCTTCTCTAATGGTCGGCATGAGTTTCCTCTCTCCGGCTGAGGTTCCGGAGCTGGTGAGGAACTCGGAGATTGGATGGGCTGATAAGATAGGAGAGCGGTCGCCGTCAGCGATGCGTTGGATCTCCGGCTGGAGATCTTCATAGGTAATAATCGGAAGCTTCGACTTAAAGGTCTCACGGTCGGTTGCGTCGCCGAGGTTGAAGCGACGGAGGTACTCAGTCTCAGCGTTGCGTCTGAGAATCTCCGCTAAGAGATTTTCTTGAACAGCATCGGCGTTTCGAGTCATTTCCTCGATGAAACGGAGGGCTTTTGCGTCCTTTTCACACGCCGGAGGTCCCAACGGCGACGAGAGGCTAGAGTCTACGGCCATAGTTTTAAGTCTTTTCTTGGTTATCTTTGTTGTGTCTATTTTTTTTTAAGGGAATCAGGAGAGAGAAATTGAGGTAGAGAGACAGAGGAGTTTGTGTTTATTATACTTTGGGATGTGTTTTGGGATTGAAGAGCTTGTTGGGGCGTATTTTTATAGAGGAAGGTTGTTTGAAGTGCCACGTCGTCACACGGCCAAACAAACGTGAGATCGGACAATAACCTCAAATAATCTAAATTTATTACTTTCCAATCTTAACTAAGATACTGCATGCGCTCCTCTAAGACACAAATCTCTTTTGTGATATATCAAATTAAAACATTTTCTTAAGCAGTTTATGTGTTCTACAATATATTTTGACTTGGTAACGCAAATAAGATACGATCTTGAGAGTTACCATAACCGTATTATTTTAAGTAATAATAACGTACAAATCACAAGATAAATCTGACACTTTTAAAATTTTGCCATAAAATACAACTTTAGCTTTGATAGTGCCTTCGCGTTTTAATTGTGATGATTGATAGGTCCCTCTTCAAAGCTAGAGTATTACTCAAGTAACAACAAGATCGATATTTGTTTTTGGGTAGTTTGAACTACCTTTTTTTGGTTTTTCTCATTGATATAAATAGAAGAGATTACAATGTGCTGTGCGATCATCATGATCCTACAACTTAGGGAAACTGGAAAAGTGGCTGCGTGGTTCCTTATGACATGGAAGACCACTTCAACTTATTTGCAAAATAACAAAAGATACGATAAGATAAATAAAACAGTGTCTCCATAGTTGACTTAATCAACGTATCGCTGGTTTGGTTTTCTCTCCCGAACCGGACGTTTCCTTGTTTCCACTTCAGTACAACTTTGAGTCGTATCATTACTCCTCCCGTAAAAAGGAACCTTGTCCCCAAGGTTCAAGTTAGGAAAGCTCAATGTCAGTTGTTCGGTCTCTTCCCAAGTAGCTTCCTCAGCCGGCAACCCACGCCACTGAACCAGAGATTCACGAACTGTCGCTTGCCCCTGTTGTGTGCTGCGGTGCTCGAGAATAGCCGCAGGCTGAAGACGAAGTTCACCATTGGAGCGCATTGGTGGTAAGAAGCCAGCCACTGGTGTGTCCCTTCCTAGACGTAACTTTAATTTAGAAACATGAAAAACAGGGTGGACACGACTACCGTCAGGCAACTGCAGGCGATAAGCCACCGGGCCCACTTTAGCGGTGATCTGAAAGGGTCCATAATAGCGATTGGAAAGTTTCTGGGAAGTGCGTTTGAAGACGGATTGTTGACGATATGGTTGCAGGCGTAGATAAACCCAATCTCCCACAGAAAATTCCACATCCCTTCTCTTTGTATCAGCTGTCTGCTTCATACGATTATTAGCACATTCCAAGTGTTCTTTCAGCTCACGGAGGACGTCATCACGTGACTGTAGCTGCACATCCAACTCGTTGACAATGGTAGACCCGATCTCATATGCTGGGATAGGTGGTGGGGGTCTCCCATACAAAGCTTGGAAAGGTGACATGCCTGTTGATGCATGAAAGGTCGTGTTATACCAATACTCTGCCCACGGTAAAAAACCGTTCCACCGCTTTGGTCTATGGTGCACAAAGCAACGAAGAAACTGCTCGATACAGCGGTTGACCACCTCTGTCTGACCGTCCGACTGTGGATGATAAGCAGAGGTCATTCGCAGCTGGGTGTCAGATTGCTTCCAGAGTTCACGCCAAAACAAACTTATAAAAACAGGGTCACGGTCGCTAAGTATGGAGCGCGGTATCCCGTGAAGCTTCACCACGTTGGCAATGAACTTGGTGGCGACTGTGCTGGCTGAATAAGGGTGCATCAGTGCGATGAGGTGTGCTGCCTTGCTAAGTCGATCGACTACCACCATTATAGTAGTGTAACCATCAGACTTAGGTAAACCGTCGACAAAATCAAGTGACACATCTTCCCAAAGGCGTTCCGGGACTGGTAACGGTTGTAACAGCCCAGCTGGCGCAAGAGTCTCTGATTTGGCTTTTTGACAGGTGTCGCAAGCGGCAATGTATTCCCTGACAATCTTGTACATAGACGGCCAATAAAATTGTTGGGCTAACCTTTTGAACGTTCGTAGAATACCGGAGTGGCCTCCCATCGGCGTATCGTGGAATTCCCGGAGGAGTGTGTTGATCCATGGCGACTTGGGTGGAATGATGATGCGATTGTTATAGTAGAGGAGGCCATCTCTGCGGCTGTAGGGAAGACCTGGGGATGTGTCTGCGAGGTGTCCCACTTTGATCATATAGTCGTCTGAGGTCATCAGTTTCCTCAAATCCTCCCATAAACCGGATTCCGGAACAAACACCATGTTTAACACAGGACTGTCGAGACGGCGAGAGAGAGCGTCGGCGGCTGCGTTTGCTGTTCCCGGTTTGTAAACAATTTCGTAGTCGTAACCAGCAAGTTTACTCATCCATTTTTGCTGCTCAGGAGTAAGGATTCGCTGTTCGAGGACGAAACAGAGACTTTGCTGATCGGATTGAATGGTGAATCGCCTACCCAACAGATAAGGACGCCAAGTACGAATGGCGATGACAATTGCTAGCATCTCTCTGGCATAAGTAGACCAAGTACGTTTTGTTACTCCCAATGTCCGGCTCATAAACGCGATCGGCCGACCCAACTGTGACAAGACAGCGCCTATTCCGTCTCCCGAAGCGTCAGTTTGGATGACGAACCTGGTCGTGAAGTCTGGTAAGGCGAGAGTCGGAGTGGTGGTCATTGCGTTCTTCAGATTTGTGAAAGCCAGCTCCGCCTCGGTGGTCCATTCGAACTTCCCTTTCTTCAACAGATTTGTCAATGGTCTGGCGATGTGGCCGTAGTCCTTGACAAATTTTCTGTAGTAACCGGTCAAGCCCAAAAATCCTCGTAGCTCAGTGATCGTTGTTGGAGATGGCCAATCCAGCATGGCTTGAATCTTACTTTGGTCAACCTTGACGCCAGCTCCTGATATTATATGTCCCAAATACTCCAATTCCTTGCGTCCAAACTCACACTTCTTACGCTTGACAAAAAGCTGGTGCGTTTGTAGAATGTCAAAGACGACACGAACATGACGCAAATGCTCCTCTCGTGTTTTGCTGTAAATCAGGATATCGTCAAAAAAAACGAGGACAAATTTTCGGAGGTGGTCACGAAATACCGAATTCATCAAGGCCTGAAAAGTTGACGGTGCATTGCAGAGTCCAAACGGCATAACAAGGTATTCGTAGTGGCCGTTATGGGTGCGGAACGCTGTCTTATGTATATCCGGAGGATGCACTCGCACCTGGTGGTATCCCGCAGTGAGGTCAAGTTTCGTGAAAATCTCCGCTCCATGGAGCTCGTCAAGCATATCATCAACGGTTGGTATCGGAAATCGGTCTTTCACCGTCGCCGCATTGAGGGCACGGTAATCAGTACAGAACCTCCATGACCCGTCTTTCTTCTTCACTAGCAAAACTGGAGAAGAGAAAGGACTCGAGCTCGGTCGGATTAGTCCAGCCATCAACATCTCCTTGACTTGGCGCTCGATCTCCTCCTTCTGAAAATATGCGTACCGGTACGGCCTGACATTCACTGGATCGGATCCTTCTTTAAGCACAATGTGGTGTTCAATATCACGAGTCGGTGGCAGCTCCGCTGGTGACTGGAAGATCCCGGCGAATTCATCGAGAAGATGACACAATTTGTCATCGGAAGGGAAAGCGTTGCTGTCGCTATTTCCATCGTCATGAACAGAAAGGGCAAATAGGGTTTGGCCCATTCTAATTTCCTTGACCAATTCATCCGAATGGGCCTGTTGGAGCCCATCACTTGTAAGCCCATGAACACTTCTTTGCTCTCCATTCCACATGAATATTAGAGATTGGGCTCGCCAATCACACATAGTAGGGCCCAACATCTCCAGCCACTGCATCCCAAGCACGACATCCAGACCCGTTAATGGTAGAGAGAACAAGTCGACGGTGAATGTAGCATTGCCAACCTCCATGGCAACTTTCCGATAAGATCCTCGACAACTCAGTGGAAATCCATCCGCCACCCGTACATTGAACGGCTTGGCTGCCGTGATCTTTAAATTCAGTTTGTTCGCAGTCTTCTCGCTGATAAAGTTATGTGTCGAGCCACTATCAATCAGGGCCACCACCTGTTGCCGATTGATGACTGTCATGACTCGCATAGTCTTTGAAGCGCCCCATCCGTTCAGGGCGTGTAAGGTAATCTCTGGCTCCTCCACCTCATTCTCCACGTCGGCACTCTCTTCATCCTCCTCGTCACCTCCTTCCATGAGTAACAATTGCGGTTTGCGGCAACGATGTCCCGGTGCATACTTTTCATCGCAACTGAAGCATAGTCCAAGGCTCCTCTTGCGCTTCAATTCTTCCCACGACAGTTTCTTTGGTGTGGTTTGGTTTCGACTGTCCGGTGTAGGAAGCAGACTCGAGCTAGGAGTGGCAGATCTCGTGAATGGCGGTGGTCTCCGAGACTCCCGCTTCTGCTTCTGTAGTTGACCGTCCCGTAACCGCGCATAGTTTATCACTTCCCGTAGTGACTTAGGCTGGAACATTCTAATTCCGTCAGAAATGGACCCGTGGAGGCCCCCCATAAAAGCTCCAACTAACGCCTCTTGTGACCACCCATGAACCATACTCTGCAGTTTCTCAAATTCTTCTTGGTATTCGCTCAACGTCCCGGTTTGTCGAAGCTGCATTAGTGCCTCATGAAAATTCTCCCCTTCATGGGGTCCGAACCGCGTCCACAACTCCCTCTCGAACACGTCCCAAGTGATGGGAATACCATCGTTGAGGAAAGCTTTTGTGGTTGCCTGCCACCATCGATTTGCCACCCCATCAAGATGAAACGACGTGAATCTCACCATCTGGTCTGTTGGAACCTCCTGGTATTCAAAATACTGGTGCACCTTGCTCACCCACTCAGTCGGATCTCCCCCTCCAAAGCGGGGAAAATCAAGCTTCACATGTCGCTGCGGAGTGTGGTGTTGAGCTGCGGTTGTAGCAAAAGGATTATCATGCTCTGTCCGGTATCCCGACACCTGTGGTTGATTCCCTCCCGTTCTCCGGCTTCCTCGGGAACCTGCTGAACCACCTACGTCACGGTTACTCACTGCATCCAACAATCGTGACTGCAAGTCCTCCATTCTCCGGAACTTATCCTCTAAGTCCCCCTTAAGATCCACCATGGCCACGTTTAGCTTCTGCATCTCGTCCTGCATAAGCCCTTGACACGCTTCTAACTCCTCCAACCGTTCCTTGTTGGTCGCCATCGGCTCAACGGATATCTCCGGAGACACGATATGCTTCCCTTTGCGTTTAGAACGTCGGAGCGAAATGATTGTAAGAAAAGAAAAAAAAAAAAAAATTACTGCTCTGATACCACTGATAGGTCCCTCTTCAAAGCTAGAGTATTACTCAAGTAACAACAAGATCGATATTTGTTTTTGGGTAGTTTGAACTACCTCTTTTTGGTTTTTCTCATTGATATAAATAGAAGAGATTACAATGTGCTGTGCGATCATCATGATCCTACAACTTAGGGAAACTGGAAAAGTGGCTGCGTGGTTCCTTATGACATGGAAGACCACTTCAACTTATTTGCAAAATAACAAAAGATACGATAAGATAAATAAAACAGTGTCTCCATAGTTGACTTAATCAACGTATCGCTGGTTTGGTTTTCTCTCCCAAACCGGACGTTTCCTTGTTTCCACTTCAGTATAACTTTGAGTCGTATCAATGATTCTAATAATTTACGTATAAAGATTGATAAGACGGAATATTCAAAAAGATACCACTATAAGTGGTAAAAAAGAACTAAAGAGGTTATGACTTTTCTGGTGGTTGGCCCAGGGCCAGCCCTGACTATGTTTATGGATAATGAAAAAGCTTTGACTTGACAATTGACATTGAGTAAAATGTAGACGTTAAACTCTAATGTTACATGCGGATACATAATAAAAAGGAAAAAAAAAAACAAAGTAGAACTATTAACAATTAAAATCGGGCTTTTGACAGGAAGGAGACTGGAAAGACGCTGGCTGGAGAATTTTGTTGTGGAGATGATATGATAAATTAATAGATTTAAATAAAGAACACAAGAAATGAGGCAACAATAAAGGACGGGATGTTGAAGGTGAAGGGGACAAAGTAGGACCCAAAGAGAACGTCAACATGGCACGATAAGAGGGGTTTGCATGTGGGGTTAGGCCATTGCCATGTCACCTTACAGTATCACTATTTCTCGTCTACGCGTTTCTCGTCTCTCCCCACTTTATTTTTTTATTCTATTTAATAATTATTGCTCCTATTTTTCCTAAATATTCAAAATATATATATATATATATATATATATATATATATATATATATATATATATATATATATATATATATATATAAATATTGTTCCCAATTTTTTTTTTTACATTTTATACTAATGCAAATTTTATTGAAATCAGAGAAATTGCAATAACTTTACAAATCTTACTTAACTATCATTTTAGAGATTTTCAAATATCCAAAGTCTATTATTATGGTCTTCTGTTTAATCGATTTTTAAATTTTTTTTTTAGTGTTTGGTGTGCTGGCAGATTAGTAGGGAAACAAGTTCAAGTTCTGAGGGTTTAAAATTTTTCTTTATGATTGTAGTTGTTTGGGGACGGCAGCAAGAAATGGCTTACAATAACGGATGGAAAGACACTAACAAGGTATGGTTGGATCTCTTCTTTTACTTTGGTTAAGCATGTTCAATTCTGTACTGTTAGCCATTTTCTTCCCTCTTTATTTCTTTCTAGATAAAGTTTTTTTTTTTTTTTTGAAAAAAGGTATTCTATTGAAAACATGAAGAAATAAAAAGAAACACAGCCTAGCCAAGGCAAGAGTTTGGGCTTAGCCCACATTTAATACACATCATTGTTACCCAAGAACCTAGGAACCCAATAAACCATTGAACCAAGTACTAAAGCCCAGAGGAAAGGAGAATATCATTGCTGTTAGACGAGCCAATGACGAGACATGCAAAATATCGGGAAGGAGAGAAACCAGATTATGTTAAGTTGTGTAGATCAGGTGAATCAAACCAGAGCTCGAACAGATTGGACGCTAGAGACGGTGAGGAACAACGGTAGCTTGAGAACTTATTGCGAAGGAGACCATCAATAGTCCGGAGGAGTGACTCTGTTGAGCGAAACTGATTACGGTGTAAGTGATTGTTTCTCTCTTGCCATAGATGGTAAATGGCACATTGCCAGGCAAGAAGACCTAGCAGTTTGACATGCCTTAGAGCGGAGCTATTCAGCATGATCATTATAGTTGCATCCCAGGATCTGGAGGGAGGGACTTTTGCCTTAAAAGCGAGCCTGTTCCAAAGTGCACCACTATAAGAACATTCAAAGAACAGATGGTTTCTACTTTCAGCAGCAGCATTGCAGAGGATGCAGTTAGAAGGTGTTGTAAGGCCCCATTCAAGGAGACGGTCTCTGGTTGGACAGCGGTTGAGGATGAAGAGCCACGATAAGAAACTATGCTTCGGTATACCCCGGGCACTCCAGACCAACTTCGACCAAGGTACAATCGGCTTGTGATCCTTTAGTAGCTTGTAGATTGTCCCAGTGGAGTAATTATTAGAAATGGTACCCTCCGGACACCACTCATAGTAATCGTTTTCCGTAGAGAGAACAATAGTAGATAGAAAAATGTGGAATGAGACCTGGTTATCTGTTCTAGCCTGAGGTAGAGACCAAACCCCATTAGAATATAGGGAAGCAACCGTAGCGTTGATAGCAATTCCAAGTCGAGAGATTCCATTAGGATTGAGAAAGGAACAAAAGTTAGGAAATGGGCTCCAATTGTCTGTCCAAAACCGACATTCCCTACCATTCTCCAAACATAGTTTTATCCATGGAAAAGCGGCAGAGCGAATACGAATAAGTTTGTGTAGCAACCAGGACTGGTTCTGTTTTTCTTTCAGGGTCCAGAAGTTGCTAAGATTGTCGGTAAGGTGCTCTTTACGAAACCAGGCAACCCAGATAGAACCCGAACGAAAGAAGAGCAACCAAATGAGTTTAAGAAGACAAGCCTTATTCCAGTTTTTCAGGTCTCTAATCCCTAATCCTCCTTCTTCCTTAGCCTTAGTGACAGTACACCATGAAACCTTGGCCGAGTGCTGTCCCTCAAGCATTCCCTTCCATAGATAGGCACCACACATAGAATTTATCTTTTTCAGACAACAGGAGGGGAGAGTGAATGTAGAGCACCAGAAATTAGAAATACCCGCTATCACTGTGTTTATCAATAATAGCCTACCAGCAAAGCTAAGTGATCGGGCACTCCAAGAACTTACTTTCCTTTGAACCTGTTGAATGAGAGGCTCACAATTGGCCATTGTCAACTTTTTAGTGCAAAGAGGGACACCTAAGTATCTCATAGGTAGCTTTCCATGACTCAGACCCGTGACTGATTTAATGTGCTCTATTTCAGATTGTGGCAGGCCACAAGAGAAGAAGCAAGTTTTGGCAATGCTAGCCCCAAGTCCCGATTGAAGTTCAAACTGGCGGAGGACATGGAGAACGTTTTGAACAGACCGGAGAGAGCCATCAGTGAAGATAAGCAGGTCGTCAGCAAAGCAAAGGTGAGTTAATTGTGAATCCTTACAACGATGATGATACCCCACTAACCCATCACTGAAAGCTTTGTTTAGGAGGATAGATAGACAATTCATAGCAATGACAAATAGATAAGGAGAAAGGGGGTCGCCTTGCCTAAGACCACGAGAACTCTTGAAATGTCCCTGAATTGTACCATTGTAACCAACTGAGAATTTTGGGGTGCATATGCATGCAGTTAACCACCTTAAGTAGATAGGGGGTATGTCCATACCCATCAGACAGTGAAGAATGAAATCCCAGCTTATTGTATCAAAGGCTTTAGCGATGTCCACTTTTATGGCGATCCTCTTAGGCCTTTTATCCTTGTGGTAGCCATTAACCACCTCAGAAGCAAGTATTGTGTTCTCTATCAATAGTCTACCTTGAATAAAGGCAGTCTGATTGGGAAGAATAAGATCAGGCAGAATAGGCTTAAGGCGGGAGACTAGAATTTTGGAAATGGCCTTATAAATCGTAGTGCAACAGGATATAGGTCTATAGTCTGATATAGCCGATGCACCCGGTCTTTTAGGGACAAGAGAAAGGATGGTAGAGTTTGCCGCCGATGGAAGGAAGCCGGTAGTGAAAAAAGCTTCGATAGAGGCTAGGACTTCTGAACCAATAACCGGCCATGCTGCTTTAAAGAAGCCCGAAGTTAGTCCATCTGGACCCGGCGCTTTGTTGTCATTGAGTTTGAATATAATCCGGATGATTTCTTCTTTGTCAGGGGCCTTCTGCATTGTGGACTGAAGAGAATGATTGCATCGGAATGGGGACAGGGTCTGGAACCAGCACGGAGAGGAAGAGGAGACCGTAGGGACCGTAGGGGCAAGGACGGATTTGAAATGCTCAACTGCCAATGTACCCATCTCAACGGGGTCAGTAACCAACACACCTGAAGGGAGACAGAAGGATCGGATAGAGTTGAAAGCATTCCGGATTTTGCATAAACGATGGAAGAAAGTGGTATTATGATCCCCTTCCTTTAGCCAATTGATTCTTGATTTTTGCCTGAAATAACTTTCCTCAATCGACCTCAGAAAGATCCACTTGTCATGTAGCACTTTCTCTTGCTCAAATAATAAAGGTGTCGGGCTGGATAGGGCTTGTACCTGCACATCTTGAAGCAAACGGTTAGTTTCTCTCACACGCTCTTGAATATTAGAAAGATTATCATGGTTTAGTTTTTTTAAGTCACGTTTGATAGTTTTTAACTTCACACACAGATGAGTGAGAGTAGACGCGTAGCCACCGGCCTGAGTCCAAGCTTCCCCAAGGGTAGAAAGGAAGTTAGGATGTTTGGTAAGGTAGTTGAAGAACTTAAATGGTCTAGTTCCGGCTAATGGGAGGGCTACAGCGAGATCAATAAGGCAAGGGCAGTGGTCTGAAAGGTATGGTGGGAGAAAGGATGCAAGGCTATTAGGGTAAGTAGTGACCCATTGATCATTAACTAAAAGTCTATCAAGCTTTTCTGCAATCGGTGAGATGCTGTTCTTATTACTCCAGGTGAAACGGGGACCTTGATACCGGAGGTCCTCCACTCCCAGCTGCGATAAAGTGTTTCTAAATTCAATCATGGGAGGATCAAAACTGGAGACTGATGGATGGGAGTGCTCAGCCGGGTGGGCAATTTGATTAAAATCGCCACCTAGGATCCAAGGGGCCGTCTCAAGAGAAAGGGAGAGCTGGGAGTTGCAAAGATCAACCCACAGGCTAGCTCGTTCCGCTCTATTATTTGAAGCATAAACTGCAGTGAACACGAAACTGATAGTGCTAGAGATTTGGATTTTACAGGTAAGAGATTGACGGGTTTGATGAAGGACCGTAACTGAAGCAGCAGGCTTCCAGATTATAATGATTCTGCCACCCGGATCCGATGCATGATTGGAGGTAAATGACCAATCTCTACAGACTTTAGACATAACATGGTTCAACTGGGGTTCCTTGATGTGAGTTTCCAAAAAAGCACCAAAAATGGGTTGTGTATTTAACAGCTATTGGCTAATAGGCTTATGCTTATCCGGATCATTAAGACCACGGACATTCCAAAAAAAGAGTTTAGTACTCATTAAAACTGTAAGGAGGACTCCCCTATGGCAGGGGAAACCAAAAGAGGAGTAACCGAAATGGGATGAACAGTAGGCAAGGGAGGGGCTAGAGTAGGCGAGTTTGAAGGAATAGGTAAAGGGAGAGACTTAGAAGGGTTATATAAAAGAAGGGAAGATGAGGGGGTATGTCTGGTTGAGTCTGAGGGAATAAGCGGATTGGTAGTAGGTTTAGGGGGACGTTTAGGTGGTGGTTTATGCTTAAAAGGGAGGGCACGTCTCTTGGTTGAGAGGGGGACAGGGATGGCAACAACCACAGTTGCATTAGAAGCAGTTGGAGTAAGGATCAATGGGAGAGGATCAGTTTGAACGGGTTTAAGTTCAGGAGAGGTTTTAGTATTAGGCTTTAAAGTAGTAGTGGTAAGGGGAGGGGGAGTAGTTTGGGTAATGGGTATGATAGGCAAAAGAGAATCATCCATATGATGATTGACCTTGGGAGGGACAAGAGGAGTATCATTGCAGACAGGTGTCACAGCAGGAGAAACAGGAGAAACAGTGGGAGCCTCTTTCTTCTTTTTACTGGAATTACTAGCAGCATTACTAGTATCAGAGGAAGGAGTAGGAGTAGATAGGCAGTCTTTTAGGATGTGGCCTATACACTTACAATGGGAGCAGATCGGCGGAACCCATGGGTAGACAACATCAATTGGGATAATAACTCCACTAGTCCGCTTCAACTCAATCTTGGATGGTAGGGGTTTGGTAAGATCTGCCTCTATTTTCACATGCGCGATATGAATGTTGGTAAGATTCTTTGTATATTCATCTGTTTCTTTCGGCTCTCCAATAAGTCCCGCAGCAAAACTCAGGCCTTCCAGAGAACGCAGGTCTAGTGGGAGACCCTTAAGGTGAGCCCAGAGAGGGATGGAAACAAGCTCCGGGGTGATAGTTGGCTGGTCAGCCCTCCACTGTGATACATGAAACATTGCTGTGCCCACATACCATAATCGTTTCTCCAAGACCTTTGCTCTGATATACTCATTTGGTATCCTTACCAACATTGATCTATTTATTGGGTTTGTATGAATTTCCAATTTCGTACCTTTTCCCCATAGAAAATTGAGTACACTTTGAATGGCCTGGTAGGAAGGCATCTTGGCGAAGAAAGAGCCAACAATGAAGTCTTTATGGATAGCAGCACCTCTCTGGAAAACCTCATCTGGGATGACTACTTGGGGGATGCCAGTAGTTGAGAGAGTAACAGGAGCCAGACGGCGGAGAGTACGGTCTGTAGAATTCTTTGTTTTTTGAGCCCAAGTTTGGGTTGGGGGTGAATTAGACGGAGGATTATTGGGTTTTTTAGTAGGGATTGGAAGGGGGTTTACCACAGGGGAGGGAGGGACGGGGGGAGATGGCCTTCCAGCATTAGGTGAGGGCAATTTCACAGATGTCTTGTTAGTGTACAACGGAGAAGAAACTTTCGGGGAGAGTACAGTGAAACCCTTGAAAGGGTCTGCAATAGTAGCGTTTTTAACAGTAGTCTTGATGTCAGGTACTGTTGTAGTTAAAGATACCAAATCAATAGTGTGAGAAGACAATTTCTCATCAGGACAGTTGTTTTTCCGGCCAGATCCAGCATCACTAGAGGCAGTCTCCTTGATTGGAGAAATTTGCATTGGTGATGGAGGAGAAGGGGAAGAGGTAGAAACACCTAGAGGAGGGAAATGGGACGGGGAAAGGGGGTCAGGAGGGTCAGGAGGGTCTGGTTGGGGATGGGAGAGGGGACTACCAGAAGTAGACAGCGACGGACTCAGGACGGAGGCACGGTCGGACGAGAAGGGAGAGGGGACTACCAGAAGTAGATAAAGTTTTTTTGAGATGGGAGAGATGGGAGAGGGGACTACCAGAAGTAGATAAAGTTTTTTTGGCAACGGTATTTGGTGGCTTTGGATCTAGTTAAGCAGTGGCAATTCAGTTTGATAAACTTAATTTTTGTTAAGAATGGTGGTTAGAATTTGAAAGTGGCGGCAGCTTTTGGACTTCATTAACATGTCTAAGAACATTTCTAACCTTAAAAAAACACCAAATTTAATGTTTTAGTGTTCAATTTTTTTTTTCATCTCCAACCACAACATCAAAATCTCACACTAAAAAAAATATATTTTTTCTTATTATATTATTAAATTTAAGATTTGTTTAATATTTAATATTTTTGATTCATATTAATTTCTTTTATAAGTTATAACTGATTAAATATAAACTAATTATAAAATTACAATTAATAAACTAAAAGCAGCAAAAAATTAAATCATACAATAATAATTCTAATTAAAATTTCACATTAAAATTAAAATTTTCTATCATTAAAAATTCTAATTACGATTTTATATTATTACTCTTATAAAAATTATATTAAAAATAAAAACCATAAAAATATTAATGATATATTTAATTTTTAGTTGATAAACAACAATTTATATATATTATTAAACGACAAATAAGAATAAAATAATATTTTAATTTTTAGTGTTTTGTGAATAGTGTCACACCAAATTGTTGTGACACTATTCACAAAACACTAAATTTGGTGTTTTGGTGTAAAATTTGCAGTTGGGTTGAAGAGATTTTTACACTAAATTTGGTGTTTTGGTGTTGGGTTGGAGATGCCCTAAGGTTTTTTTTATCCGGTTCTATTCAATTTTTTTAGAATTATTAGTTAATTTTTTCATCAAACTGGATCTCGATTCAATTTATCTTTTTAAGTTTTGTTTTTAATTTAATGCACTCTTTAGTAATATATTTTTTTAGTATGAAATTCTTTAATTTTTTTTTAAAAGAATTCTGATATAATGAAATCCGTTTTACAAATGAAAGAATTAATTATTATGAATATTATAATTAAAAACATTACAAATTTTAGCCGGACCGAATAAAAATTGACCAATCAGTGAATTTTAAAAATGTTTTTTTAGATTTTGATCTTATCAGAACTGATCATTTTCTTCTCTGTTTTTCTTCTAATCAATATGTACTAAATATATCTTATAAAATAGTTTCATAATTTCAAACCGAAAAGCCTAACTAATTAGATAATCAAATTTTACTAAATATATCTAAATTTGACAAAACAATAGAAACTTCAATTTAATCCGACAACAAATTCAAAGAACCGAACTACACAGCAGCCAAACCAAACTATACTTTTATACTTTTATAGTTAATTCTTTTATTCGGCTAGTTTCGACAATATTATGACCATCAAAAATATCTGACAAGCAGAAGAACCGAATCGAACATAATTGTATAAGTCGAGATTTCATCATTGAGTTTAAAATCTCGCTCCTGTCACATCAAGAACGTTGTATGTGTGCCAAATGAATATGGTTCCAAGCAAAAAATGACTGTATCACTACTCACTGCTATATATATATTTGTCAGTTTTTTTTTTTGAACTTAATATATGTCAGATTTTCTTGACTAGAAAGTAAAGTGTACATGATGTCTCGAATCATCAAAACTCTGATGTTAGCGAGATAATAGCTATAACATTTTTATTTTTGTTGTGTTTGTTTGGGAAATGAATTATGAATGAATTTAGCAAATGTAGCTTGCTTTTATTCTCCTATAAAGCTTCATTTAATAGTTACGAAGTGATTTAATATTTTGTCATATTGCATCTATGTTTCAAAGCTACGAAATTATTAAAAATCAAACCAAACCTTAATTTATATATGTAGCATATTGTACATCATCCTAGAAACTGTGAAAATACTACGTTTTTAATAGTATTAACATATTCAGCTATTTCATTTCTTTTAATTTCCATTTTACAATTGACGACTTTAGTTATACATGCAAAGCTTCTATCAAACATTTTCTTGAAATATATATATATATATTTTTTGTTTTCCATAATATATATAGAAAATTTGAACATAAATATATAATTCGTAGATGTTATATATAAAATAAATTTTTCATTATTGTAATTCTTTTTGAAATTTTTGATCATTGTTATTACAATGGAAAAAAGTAAATCTTAAAATATATATTAGATGTATAGTTGTTTTTGTTAACTGTATATATGAGTTATTATTGTTTGTTTTCTGTAAAGTTGTTTTATTGAATTAATATCCTAAAAAGAATTGCTACAAAATTTTATTTCAAAATTAATAATACACTATAAAATCAATAGACTAAAGATTCAAAAATTTTAAGGTCAATAAAAAAGAATATAGTAAAGGAGGAATTTCAATAATATATTTCTTTCTATAATACAATTTAAAACTACACTTTAAATTTAGGTTTTTAATTTTAATTTTAATTTATAGTCGGAAAAGATTAGGGTAATTTTATTAGTTTCCTGTTGAATTAAAGCGATCGAAGGGGAACGAGAAACGGGGCCCTGACAAAAGGGAAGTGTGTTGCCGTGTTAGTTGTCGAAAGCAATGGCTCATTGGGCACGTGAGACAAATGCCTAATTCCATGCATGCATGCTTTCTTGCCTCACCATTTTCGGTTTTCCACTAAAGACTACTACAGTTAATGGATCATCACAATTCCTCTATATTTATAAATCGTTTCGAAAGAATCAGTCAGTTAAAGAAAAATTATAATTATAGAGGAATTTGTTTTAAAAGAATTTTATGGTGAAAACAAAAATTAGAATTTTATGGTGGAGATATATAACTATTTTTCAGTTGAAATGATATTGTACTTTACATTCATTAAAAAATTTAGTAACCGGGTCACTTAAGAGTCTACGATTTTTAATCGAATATAAAAATTTGAATCATCTTTTAATTATTGAAAAATTGACAGTCAAATTTTGCTATTTGACGTTGCTTAATCAAACATTTTATTTAATATAAGTTTTTAAATTAACAACAAAATTAAGTTTTTTGTTAATCAATATTTTGACCTTGACCAAAATAATTTATGAATTCACAATTGTGCTTATTCAACCCAATTACAAATTTAGTTTGTTTAATTTAGTTATTTCAATTTTACTGTAGTATAATTATTTAAAATGCTTCTCAATATTATACACCATTTTTATTGTAACACGTAAATTTATAATTTATTATATTGTGAGATGTATTATGTTTTAATTTAGTTTGTGATTAATAAATATTTTATTGTTAATTTTTGAAAAGATAAAATAATAAAAAATATTTTATTAAATAGTAACTATAAAATTAGAAAAAGTACTGAAAAAATAGTATGGATATTTTATTATAATTTTTTTTTTATTTGTGTAAGATAAAGATTTCTACAAAAGATAGAATAATTGGAGAGTATATAAATAAATATCCATGTTCTAGGAGGATATGAAGCAATTCTTCGCTGAAGGATTTGGTAGCTCTTTTAAGTTGGTATTGCTTTTGATTTTCGCCAACGCATGGTATGAGGGCACTATAATTGATAGAAAGGAGAAATTAGTATCCGTTCCAAAGACTATGTATAAGTCAGACTTGTTCGAGTGAGAATAGTATATTTAGATGATGTATATGATTATGTGAGGACTTTTTTCTGAGGATCAGAACTCTTATCTGATGATGATTGTTTAATATCCTTAATTTGGCTATAGAATGGAGAAAAAGAATGGAGTTAGAGCTCTTCTTTCGGTCCATTTGGTATGTGTGCAAGACAAATAATTTCTACTTCCCTTTCGTTCAATTTTCTGTATTTCCAAGAGTGTCCCTCTATCTTCTTCTCAAATGGAGATGTTCTCCTTTTACAAGGAAAATACTTGGCAAAGTGTCATTAATCTTGCATTTCCTGTCCATCTTTTCTGGGTTTTGTGGCGGTCCGACTCGAACCACTTATGTAACCCTCCTATTCTACCTTGTGATACTTCTAGTAATAGTGCTGAAGGCCATGTCCGTCCATGTGGGGTTAGTCTACCTTCTCCTATTGATTTGATGGCTTTTAAGTCGGATTCCTCCGGCCACGTGTCTTCCAATGGTTGGTACATGCAAAATCAGTTCCACTAATTACCTCTAATTCTATAGTTATTCAGGTGAGAAAGTAAGAAATTGACTTCGTCTACTGATATTGCGTGGTTATTTTGTAAAATAAAATGATTCAAAGCGTCATTTATCTTTATCCAAATGACGTATCTGAACAGTTCCTCCTAGATGGTTTTTCCTATTAACATGATATGCACATCACATAAGCTATGACATATTAACAATGGATCTAGCAAACTTAGTTTAGTGTAGGAATAAATGAATGCCTTTTTTGATGGACCTGAGCCTGTGGCGGGCAGTATAAAAATCAATATTTGTGACCATGGACTAGCACTATCCTTAGGGGGAAAATGCTGAGTGCTCACTGAGGAGCATATGTTCTCTCTGGAGGGACTGATCCATATTACTTATCTCATTACTAGACAACATGGGGGTACCCACCCTGCTTATCAATTTTATAAGCGGAGTGTATCTTTTCTGATTATGACGACTGAGATTAGAGCATGCTCCTTGATTCTACAAACACTTGCCCAAGGACCGTTGAAGGGCGTTTTGAGCGTAAAAAAAGATTACACCGTGCACAGTAAGCTAACTCGGGGAGGGACATTTTTTTGTATGCAGCATGTGTGTGCCAACTAGTGGTAAGAAAAGTGTTTCCTAGAGCATTACCCCGACCCCTGAACTGCCAAAATTCGCATTGTGCATACGAGTTGTCTATTTTTGTAAAGCATAAGAGGTACAGTTTGGAGCAGCGAACATAGTAGTTGAGTCTTTCCGAGTTGAAGAAACCCGAGTGTGGAGAAGCTCCTTGAGGAGGTAAGCTCGTTCCTGGAAGAACGATGCCCAATGGGCTGGTAAGTCCACAAGGAGCATACTTGTGAGTTGGCTTGCAGGCATGGCAGCAATAGGCTAAGCCCATATCCATCACAAGAGGAACATGCACTGACAGATTTATTTTTTCAACACTCTTGGTCCATCATTAAATCAGATATATTTGAGGTAGTAAATAAATTTTTGCGGTCAGGATTTTTTAATCCAAACGTAAACCTATCAACTACTTTTTTGATCCATAAAATAGAACATCCAAACATAATGACGGAGTTGAGGCCAATCAATCTTTTTAATGTAGGATATAAGATCATTTCTAATGTACTTTGCCAATGGCTTAACTGCATCTTACCTGATCTTGTTTGAGAGACACAATCAGCTTCCATGTCCGGGCATTTAATTTTGGATAATATTTTGACTGTTCAAAAGATATTCCATATATTATAGACAAATTCTTCTTGTAAAGGTAAGTTTATGATAATAAAAATAGATAATAGTGAGGTATTTGACCAGTGGAATAGTCTTTTATTGAAAAAATTTCTCCTAAAAATGGGGTTTGCAACACAATGGACTACATGTATGATGTGTTGCATCATATTGATCCAATATAAAGTTTTTATTAATGATCAATCACACAGACATATTACTCCAAAGAAAGGACTCGGTCAGTGATTATTTATCAACTTATCTTTTTATCCTTTGTGCAGAAGTGTTTATAGCAAACATATGGGAAGTAGAGCTGGAGAAAAAATTAACGATTTGAAGATTCAAAGAAAAGTCCATCTATTCTGCATTTTTGTTTTGCTGATGATAGCCTATTTGTTTGTTAGGAAAACAAAGACCAATGTCGAGTTATCTTACAAATCCTCAAAAATATGATTTGGTATATGAACAACAAATAAAAAATTTCTATTTTTTTTTTGTTACAATTTAGACATAAGGTCAATGATTTGGTATAAAAGGAATTGACATTTTTTAAAATAATTTCCACTCTTAGTGGCCTAGGATCATATTTGAGAATTTGAGAGAGTTTGGATGGGGTAAAGACTCGAATTTTTAATTTTCTCAAAAAAGGCTTCATAATTGGATAAATAGATGAACATCAAAATTCTTATTAAAACGTGGGGAAAATGGTTTAAATAACTTGGTAGCAACTGCATCACCAACTCATGTCACATCTTACTTTCGTTTCTCTAAATCAGTGACTGCTAAAATTACAAGTGTGTTGCTCAATTCTGGTGGAGGTCTAGTGGTAACCACAAAAGAATGCATTAGATGAGATGAAAAATGTTATGTCAAGATAAAGAAAATGGTGGATATGGAACAATCCATGAATCGTAGCTTCTCGCTCAAAGTCAGAAAGATACAACTACTAACATTTGTTTACTGTGCATTATTTGATTCAAACTGGAATTTGCAATTACTGTAGGGATTTATTATTCCAGACGATGTGGCGTTCATTTAGAATATGCTAATTAGTCGAGTTTTATAACCGGATACCTATGGGTGTTAAATCACAAAATCTAGAAAATATATGGTTAAATCAGGCTACAACACTGAATACACATACTCATCTATAAGTCATAATGATGTTTATATCGGTCCAGATGTTAAATCATTGTAGGGATTCTTGTGGAAATTAAAATGTGTACAAAAAATTAAACACTTTATCTAGCAAGTTAAATCGGGTTGTGTAGTAATAACGAAAAACTTGAGGTCAAGAGGGATTCATTGTGATATGCATTGTGCTCGTAATGGATGGATGAAGAATCAATAGATCACATGTTATTTATGTGCCCTCCGACTTTTGATGGATGAGCTCTTCTTTCCAGTTTTCTTCTAATCGAGAGTTTTTCCCATGTCATCAGCCTTCTCTAATTTAGATTATTTTATTTAAAAATTTCCTAAAGATATTTTGAATAGATGTTTTTCATGGATAAATATGAATGATAAGATTTTGATAAATAGGAATGATAATATGGATCAGAATTACCAAGAGAATCTCTAAACTGCATAGACATAATCAATATTATAGAAAGAGGCTCAATTAACTAAGTCTAATAATGCATCACAAGAAGTAATTCTATTTGGGAATCCTAGCTCTAGAAATATGTTAATGCGATATAGATGGTTCTTGAAAAGAAATTGCTCTTTTTTGTTGTTGTTAAGATAGGTTTTACAGCGAGAAGGGGATGGAAAGACCAATAATGTGGATTAAAAATTTATGATGTAGTCTTTTACCACTACATGCTGAATTGCTCTTATTTGGAATATGGAATTTTTGAAAAAAAAATAGATATGAATTTTGCAACATATTATTTTTAATTGGTGAAAATGATATATACACTGATATATTGAACTATTTTCCCAATATATCTGAAAAAATTAAGAAATGTAAAAATAAAATAAAATGAATTCACGGATAAACAACACACAAATAGATACTATAGTACAAAATACTCGAGTTTTTTTTGCTATATATCATATAAACTTTATACCTTCGATATAATTATACAAACTGTTTTAAATATTATATTTTGTTGGAAAAACTATTTTTTTTTAATAAATTGATCTCTACGTACATTTGTATTCGACCTGGGAATTCGAGTATTCGAGATGGTTTTGGATCCTACCCGATCGGTTCCGGATCTTTCAGATATAACATTGTTTTATCCAATAGGTACTGAAATGTTTTTTTTTGACTCGGGTTTGATTCGGGTCTTACTGGTTCCGGGTCAGCTCGAATCTCAAATTTGAGAACCGTTTTAAACCCGGTTTTGTTTAGGTATATAATGTTTTCGGTTCAATTCAGGTATTATTTACAGAAAATAAAAAAATTATCCAAAATTATGTTAAAAAAAAACAGAAGCCCCCAGAGTTTTTTATTTATTTAAATATACCCAAAATTCTAAAACTATACCTCAAAACTTAAAAATATACCAAAAAATTCAAAAAGTTTAAATTATAAATACCCATAATACCAAATATACATATAACATCCAAAAATAATTAATATATTATTTCTAAATATATAACTCTAATATAGATCAATACCTGCTTGAATATCAGTTTGGTTTCAGATATTATCCGCTACCCACAGATATTTATGAAGAGGAACCATTGAGTATTTTATCTATAATAGAACCCCGTCTAAATGAGTTATTTTGGAGCAGTTCCAGTTTAGATATGCTGGTCTGGTTTTTTTTCCTGGCCTAATTAGTATAAACAATAGCAGTCCACAAATTTCAGATACGGTCAACATTTAGTTAGAAAACCGGAGGTTTCCTGTTGCATTAGTAGCATGTTGCCGTTGTGGATAAAGGATTGAAAGCACATAATAATTGTAATCACAATAAAAAAATATATTGGGCGATGATAGGGAAAAATAAAGAAAGGAACCGTCACACCGCCATAAGATCTTCGGAAGATTTGAAGTTCGTGGACTTCATCACGTGCGCTTCCCTTTCCTCTCGCTTTCCTCATCCTTGGTTCTGTATTTTTTTTTTGCAATATAATTTTTTAACATCGTTGCATATAATGCAACAACCTAATTAGCAATGCACTACACAAAAATTATAAAGCTATAGTTTTTACAAAGATTTTATCCTTGTCTTTTGGGATACTTTTGTTAACTTCTCTTATTTTTTTTTTAAAAAATAAAATATTTGTTTTCTTTTTAAGTTTTATTTATAAATATTTTCGGATCGATTTTATCGAATCATTTTGTATGTGGTTTTTGTGTTGATCCGGTTGATTTTTTTTCAGATAGAATAACCGATGAGTAAAGGATAATATATTTTTCATTAGGGTTGAAGAAATGTCTTGTCAACAATGTCCTAAGTCCATTTTTTATTAGGTAATCCATCGTTATATCTATTTTTCACATAGAAAAAATGACATCAAAGTTATCGGTGAGAGAAAGAAAATGAGTTTTCTCCCAAAGTATTTCTAATGCCTAAGTTAGACATTGATCAATTAAAAACGCTGTTTTCGAGAAGCGTGTGTATGGAATAAGTTAGAGAACTAGGTCTGAAAATCGATTTTCCTTGCTATTTATGAGTGGTTTATCATGCATATAAAGTGGAAGGAGTGAGATTGAAATTCTCCTCCGGCTGATCTTTTATATGATATTTTGTGTACCTCTTTTGATCGTCTCATGAGAGTTTTCTCTCCCCCTCACTCGACTTTTTTCACTTTGTTTTCCCTTTAACTTTCCCTCCTTACTTTTTTTAATAAGGAAGAAAAGTTGTTAAAACATCTTTCTCACTAGTTCTATAACGAAAGGTCTCACAAATCTGGATTTGGTGGCGACCGTGCTTAAATGATTTATGAGAGTTTCTGTTATGACACTGCAAAGCTTCCATTAACAGTAATTGTGCTTCTCTTCCTGCCGGGTTAATACGTTTATTGATTTCTACTACCACATGATTCGTTTGGATTAAGCATAAAAAGTTCAGTCCCAACAATATATACTTTGTATGGAAATTCATTATTTGTTTCAAAATATTTTCTTGATTAAGTTAACACATTCTAAATAATTTTTTTAAAAATATATTTTATCGTAGTTAACGCTATTACACATATTTCTAAGATTTTTTCTATATATGTTTATTGATAAAAAAATTTTTGTACGAAATTAATTAATTTAAAATTGAAATTGAGTAAAATATTTTTTTTTGTATTCAGATTTCTTTCTTAAATTAATAAATAAATGTTACAAATCCTTTTATAGATAGAAGCTTTTATATTCAATTCTATTTTTTTTATGAACAGAAAATACTATTTCATAGAAGTTGTGCTTTCTACATCTTTCCAAAAATCATTTTAATCGACTTATAAAGGTATTTAGACAAAAGATCTAATTAGAATTAGTTCAGTTCATTAATTTTAGTTTTTTTTCATTTTAACAACAATTTTGAACCCGTAACTTCAACATAAATTCATTAAATATATCTTTGATGTGAATGCATTAAAGAACATGTCACAAATTTTCTGTTTGTAAAATATACTTGGTAGAAATAAAAATGTTCGTAAACTACATTGCGGATGATATGACTATTATATCCTTCAATATGTTTCCTAATAGGTTTATATCACTTTTGAAACACTTGCTTCAATCAAAGTAAACAATTTAAAATAAATACATCAAAAACATTTATATACTATTTTTATTTTTCCATTTGAGGATAAAAAGCTTAAACCACGTCAAAATGGGTATGACAAACCATTGATAAGAAGATGAGACCAATCTAAAATTAAAACTAAAAATGATAATGATAATTTAAGTTATAGAAAGGAACAAAACAATGTGGTAGAAGAAAGTAGAGGTGGCTTGTGTCAGAACTTGTTTTCAGTTAAGAAGTCGTTGCTGCTTGTTTCGTAGGAAGAGGCTACCCACATTTTGACACACGTACCAGCTACCCCAAATCCAGTCTCTTCATATTACTTTTAAATTAGTGTTTTATTTTATTTAGATATGCGAACATGTATGATGATGATCAATTTTCTTTTAAAATACGATTTCTATTTCGTTTAATCAAGAAAATTTCGTGACTAGACTAATTGTAAGGCCCTGATAACCATTGTCTATCGGTCTCCATGCCTATTCCCGGTTTATAGGTTCTTCCATCTTTGTCGGATGATCCGTGCACTTCACCAAAAAAAAAAAAAACTTGAAAGAATTGTTTAATAACTCTATGATACAACACATAATTAATATTATATATTATATTTTATTTTATATTATATATTTTCTGTTTAAAGTAGAATTATAGTTTTCAGAGCTTTAAGATTATAGTTTTTTTATATAAATAGCCGTTTATTATATTATTTAGTTACTGATTTTCAACAACAAAAAAACTTTAACTTTTGTGCAAAGAATATTATTTATCCCTTATTTATCCTTTGTAATGTTTCGATTAAATTCATCAATCAAAAAAATATGTCTCAAGAAACAATTCTCTAGTATCTTTTTGTTGAGTTGGCAGGACCAATCGACTTTTTTTTTTTTAATCTATTGGTTAATCTATTTAACATTGTTTCCCCTCTATCACCCTACAATCCTCATATTATTTTTTTCCTATGTTTTTTTCACTCACACAATATTAAAAATCAATTTATGGTAAATCAACCATCCTTAAATTATTTCAACTCAAGCATGTTTAACTCTCGAGTACTTTCTGGATTAATAAACAAAAAGATAAATGCAATTTAGTGACATATGTAGCCAAATAATTATTTTAATATTCTCTACATATACAATCATATACCAAAAATCGAGATATTACAATCATGACTTTGTATTCATCTCGGTTCAGTTATAATATAACTTTTAACGCTCCAACTACCACCGTCTACAGGTCTCCACACCTGCTCTCAGTTCCATGGGCTCCATCCTCGTCGAAAGGCTACTCTAACAGATTCGAAAGACTTGATTATTAACCCCGCAATCACCATGTAATCTGTCTTGTATTTTATAGTCACTCACACAATATCATAAATTACTTCTTGAAAAGTCACTCGTTCTTAAATTACTCCAGCTCAATAACATTTAACTTTAGAGTTTTTTAGCCAAATAATAAAAAAATACACTTTGATAACACAAATAGTCATATTAATTCTTTTAAACCTTTTTTATATGTAAAACTATATATAACGAAAATCAAGATTTACATTTTTGCAGGCTGGAGACTAAAACACGTTAATTAGTTCCTTTTTATGTTGTTGGTGTTTGACGTTAGAATCTTCTTCAACTTTTTTTTTTTTTAGCAGAAACTATAACTATTAAAATTGGTAGATATGAATAGTTTGGAGATCGGATCGTCTTTGGACACAAGGAAAAATTGAATGTCATTTAGGCAAATTATCAAGAATTTGAGATGAGTGAAATAAAGAGCAAAATGAAGCGGAAACACAAGGGAAATACTGGAGCAAAAATGATTTTAGTATTGATGATTTTACAATATTTTCTACAGGAATCGAGATACAATTATAAAGAGAAACAAGTAGAAAAATGTGTTGAGTGTGTGTATAGAATGTTCTCCTCTGTCTTTTATCCTTTTTATAGCTCAAAATTATGTTTAACATCTCCATTTACTTTTCTTAATTTGACATTTATTGGCTTTTACTTTGGTGGATTCAATCATTATGAGTTAAGCGAATTATGTCTCTTTTGAATAAATCGCCGACTCACTTCATTGTCTGTATAGGTTTGACCGTGTCATCCACTCCGTTGAGTCTGAGTCCCCGGCTTGATTTTGCTTTCTACTTCTTCACTTCGACACTTTTTTTTTACTTCATTTATGGGCTTCCAAAATGACATATTATTAAACTTAAGTTAATTGGCCAGGATTTATCCCCCAAAATTTGACCCTCCAATTTCGCTAGAAAGGTACTTTCCGTCAGAAATTTTTGTAGTTTCCAACAGTTATTTGCTGTGTCCGCTCATTTTGTGCACCGCAAAAAAATGCTTTTCCGTCGTGTTTTTCTTTTCTAACCTACTTGTGTGGAAAGTAAGCTGATCATTTTATATTGTATGACGTTTTCTGGCCAATTATAGTTTATTCTTTGTTAAGTTACAAACTAGCTAATCCTCTCTTTCTAGCGCCAAACTGTTAGCGAAAACTATAATTATCAAAATTTATAAATAGGAATAGTTTGAAGACCGAGATCATCTCGAAACACAATGATAAAGGTGATATCATTTATGCTAATGGTCAAGAGTTTGAGATGAGCGAAATGATACGCGAAAAGGAAAATATGGGAGCAGAAATGGTTTTAATATTGATGATTTCACAAACTTTTCTAAAGAAATAAGATCCAAGTGCAAAGAGAAACAAATATTTTCCCATTTTGGATAAATTGTTGATTGATTACGATGTAGACTGCGTAATTCAATTGTATCATCTACTCTGTTAAATCCTAATCCTTAATTTGGTTTCACTTCATGTGTTCTCTATTTCACACTGCTTTTTATTCTGTTTATTGACTTTCAAAATAACTTTTTATCAGATCTAAACTAATGCACGAAAATTTATTCCCGAACACTTTTCTCCTTTTAATGGTCAGGTCGTTCGATAGTTATCATTCCGACATCAAGTTTTTACTGTCACGTATTCAAAGGACACTACTCTTTTATTTTCATTTTTGTTGTTTGACTATGTCTTTTCACAATAGTCATTGTGTAATGATGTGACCATGATCTTTTGTTGAGTATTTTCAATTTCAAAGGTTTATTCACGGTGTGATTCTGATGTTTGGTATTTATGTGAACAAAAAGGAATAATCACTATGTAATTATTCTTATTATTATTTTTTTGTTATGCTCAATTGCTTTACCTTTATGTTTTCAATAGTATTAAATTGTTTGTAAGATAATAATATGATTTTTTTGTGTGCTTTCTGTTAAAGTGGTTCGACGTATATGTGCAGACCACATTCCGAGTTCTCACTTATGCATTGTAACGAATTGGGAATGTATTAACAAATTTCGACGCTTCATTAGCAAACAATCAATTATTCGATATTAACTATATCTTACGTTGACCGTATAGGGATTAACGCAGACTTCGATTACAGGCAACCAAACTGAAAAAACATTAAAAACAATCAGAGGGAAGTTTCTGTTATATTTCGTTTGCATGTGCATATAATAGAAAACAATTGAATGTTTTTAATAACGTAAAAGATGATTGAGTGTATAGAAAATATGAACAATCACAAGAAAAGAAATTTGTACGAACGAGATTCCGTACTCTTCTAAGTCTACGTACAACCAGGCGTCGAGTCAAATTTAAAAAGTACACCACGGCATCGTAATCTTTAAGAAAATGAATATATGCTTCACTTGACATATAGATTAATGATTGATCAATTTCATGTTTAATTTAATGTATGCGCAAAATTATTCGGTTGATTGATTATCACACCTTCCTTAATCATTCAAAGCTGTTTTATGTTCTTTGACCAATTGTAGTTGATTTGGAGAACATATAAAGACTTTTTATTTTTTTCCATTACAATCAATACATCATACTACCGTGTAGAATATTTTTTTTTAAAAAAACCCACCTCACAGTACAGTAAAAACAAATAACTAAGAAAAGAAATTCATTTCGCTATGGTTGAAGATTGAAGTTATTCAAACAAAACATTTCACAAAATATTTATCTTCATACTAAAATAAAAGAGAGTAAAATTATTCATAGAAACACTTACCTTGTACTTAGATAAAAAGAAAAGTATAAAGTTCTAGAAAACTTTAAGTGAAAGAATCCACAAAGTTAAAATTAACATCCTAGTTCATAGTACTGTAAAATATAGATATTAATATTTCCTTTTGAAAATTCACCTCACACTACAGTAAAAGAATAGTAACTCAAAAAATAAATTTACTTTGTTACGGTCGAAAGTGGAAGTAAAATATTCATAGAAATCTTGCCTTATACTTTAGTAAAAAAGAAAGTAGATGATTTCAATCTAATAGATTCTTATATTACACTACGGTAAATAAAAAAAGCAGAGGATTTCAGTTCATGAAAACAAAATCTCTAAAAAAAGAAAGAAAATGAAGTTTTTCTTAGATGAAAAAAATACAAATATATGAAGATTCATTGGAAGAATGCTTCAAACCCGAATTACTCAAGTTGGGATAAAGATTATCTATTTTCTCAATATCAGCTTTGGATGTTTCTATCTCCTTCTTTCCCTTTGTTTCCTCCTCCAAGTCGGTGATCTTTCCTTCATGCAAATCCTACCTTGCAGCTGTTCAAGATTCAGTGTGGCCTGGCCGTAAATAAGTAATAGATCCCCAAGAGTGGAAAAAAGAAAAGAAAAAAGGAGGGCAAATCTTAACATGATGTTTTGGTCCATTTAGATAGAAGAAGTGGACAATTGTGTTCAACAGAAGCTTCATCAGTCTGAAAACAAAAATACTAGCCATACCATGAATCACCAAAGGACAGAAGATCGGAGATAACCTGTCATTCTTTCTTTGGGGAATAGAGGAAAGTCCCACGATGACTCCTGTTGGCTTTAGCAAATCCTAGTTGAAGAAAATCCTTCACATGAAGAACACCTCCAAAGTCTGAGGCCACAACGACAAGAACGACAATCTGATGAACAAATTCCAGAAAAAGTTGCGACAAGCAAATATCCATGTTAGTAAGATAACTAACAAGAAGCTTCAGGATAAGAAAATGAATGTCACATTCGCAAAAAAATTACTCGTACACACAGCAAAATCCATTCCTTGTCCATATGGGATTTTCCCCAAAAAAGAAATGAAAATTTCAAACGATTTCATCCGCCTCAGGAAGATTACACGAGAAACAAAGATCGAAAATCAATTCTTTTGAACACACGATTTTCTGTCAACCTTTTTTTAAGAGAATCCCAACGAATTGATGTAAATCCGTCAAAGCGCCACAGTGAAAGCCCAAGAAAAAAAAAGAAGATGAAAAGTTAAGGAGGTGAAAAGACAAAGAAGGAAAGTCAATTGCTTTCAATGTGATTATGATTTTGTCACGTAGCAAGTTACTTAAAATTTCTCAAGTCGATTTAAAGAAATAACCAATTTACATAATTATGGGGAAACTGTTGGGTAATAAATCTAGGCCCATTAAATTAGACCCAATAAAGAGTAATTTTAGAGACCCATAAAAAGAGTGAAAAATAGTGCTAAAGTTGAGAAGCACAAAGCAAAGTCCAGATGCGGACTCGATCACAACAGAGTAGATGACACAATCAAACTAGTTGCCAACACTGCAGTGAGCCGACAACTTATTCAAAAGAGCAATAATGCACTTTGACTTGTAACAACTGAATCTATCTGAAGTAAATGTCAAATCAAACAGAGTAAATACATATTTTAAACATGATTCTGAACTAGAAAAGGAGGAAGAAGGATCAAAAATGAGGACATATCATTCTCTACTAACACACTGATTACCTTTTTTACTAGTTTCTCTTTACATTTTTATCTTGATTCTTATAGAAAAGATTTTGAAATTATCAATACTAAAAACTATTTGTTACCACATTTTTCTACTTTGCTTTGCTTGTTTTACTTTTAAATACTTATCTAAATGCCATTCACTTTTTTCATGTGTCCCGTGAAGATTTTGATTCCCAAATTATTTTTATTTCGAAATTTTGATAATTGTAGTTCTACTATAACAACGAAACACAAAAAACCGTGATGTCCTACCAAACATTAATGACTTGAATATATTTTCTATTTTCTATACTATTGTTTATTAGAGTAAATTTGGTAATGATAATAAAAAGTTGCATCAAAATATTTATAAAATATATTTATTTTGAAACCAAATTTTTTTTCTAACAAATATATTTAAATTATAAGAGGGAAACTATTGATTTAATGCTTCTATGAAGTGCGACCAAATCTGGAAGAACAGTTCGCTCTAGTCCTCTCCCAAACACTATTATTGAGGCGCCACGCTTGCCATCGGATCTCGATGCCGGAGGAGTGTCACCTCGCCTCCTTTATTCTCTCTCCTCTCGAATCTCTGTTTCTCCTTCAGTTTCTTCTGGGTTTCTACCATCCCTCCCTGCCGGCTTCGGTCACGATTGGCTTGGGAGGAGATGTCTACTGCTTCTAGTCGCCTAACCACCGGAGCAACATATCTTCTAGGAAAAAATGGCCCTCCGCTCCAACCGCTGGCCATGTCCTAGCTTCCATCGATGTAAGCATTTCTAAACTTCATGGAGTGTCTCCTTCTCCACTATCTTCCCCAGATCTGCCGGTGGCCTCAAAGTTGCCAGTCACCTCAGTTCCTTCCCTCACATCCACTCGAGACTACACTCCACTCCATTGCCATACAAACCACTACACCTAAAATCAACACCACTGGCCAAGCGCTCCGCCGCATTACGCTTCTCTGTATGTTTCGAGATGGCTTCTACCGCTCCCTCCGCCAAGCGTAACATCATCACCGGTTTAATAGCAGCCGTCGCGAGCTTCCTTGGCTGCTTGGAGAAGATATCTTCTCTTATATTCGGCAAACGCGTTGTTCGCGCATTCTTCGGATCAAAATCTCTCCTGACCTTCTACTACCAAAACTAATCGCAAATGACCTTGTTATATTTTCTTTTTTATTTTTCTTTTTGTTTTAATGAAAAAGAGATGGAAATTTCTATTATACCCCCTAAGCTTTAATGGATCCAGCCCAAACTAAGATTGGATCCAGCCCAAATTTAATTCTCCTTCTTCTAATTCTTAATTTTCGATCAAACCCTTTCATCACCTTCTTCCCTCGTTTACGACGATTCATTCTTCATATCTCTCTTTTTCCCTTTGAAACCCAGTCCCGATTTGGATCTAAAGTTCGTTTCTATGGCACCTCGTACAAGAGGAGGAAAGAAAGGTCGATTGAAAACGCCCTCGCCAGATCCGCCGCCGTCGACTTCAAAACCCTCGGCGAAGAAGAAAGTAAAGGCTGTGAAGCGTCCTGCGGCACTACGAAGAGAAGAGAAGAAGCGTCCTGCGGCACCGCGAAGAGAAGAGAAGAGATCGAGGAAGAAATTAAAGACTTCCAGTGTTCCGCCTCCGTCTCCGCCTCCGAAGGCTCCGGTGACTGCACTTGGAGAGGAAACCGCCCCTCCCCCTTCTCGTGTGCCTCCGATTACAGAACCAGAAACCGGTCCATCTCCCTTGCAACCGGCTTCACCGTCGCAACCGCCGGTAAATCCTAAACACTAACCATGGCTAGTATAACTGGGTCCAACTAGTATGACTAGTTTAACTAGAACGGTTAGTATAATTAGGTCAACTAGTGTAAGTAGTTCAACTAGTATAATTAGTTCAACTTGTCTAAGTAGTACAACTAGTATAATTGGTACAACGAGTATAATTAGTACAATTAGTCTAATTAGTTCAACTAGGTTAAATAGTTCAACTGGCATGACTAGTTCAACTGGTATGATTAGTTCAACTGGTACGATTTGTTAAACCCAAATTTTTGTTTTCAGGGTAATGATGAGGATGAGGTTGTAGAACCTTTGCGACCAATCGGTTTTTTCTTTAAAACGCCGGAGTATAGAAAGAGATGCAAGATGGCAACAAGGTGCCCACAACATAAATTCGCGGATGTCATAAAAGACTTTGGAGGTAGGGAGAAGAAGTGGTTTTACAATCACCCGCAGTTTAGGCACATCTTCCATATGGTTAGCCACAAGACAAGGAAGGTTATGGGATTGTGGATGCTGCTTCTCCGCACTGCTAAAACGGAGAAACAGAGACAAGCATTGTTCATGGTGAATGGTGTGCCCATTCGGTACTCCATTCAAGAACATGCCCTCCTCTGCAGATTGGACTGCCACATCTACCCAGATGGTTATGAGAACTTGGGGAGCATGAAATTTGTGGCCGAACACTTTGGGGAAGAGAAAGAAAGAATAAGTGCTGAAGATGTGTTGGAGAAGCTGAAAGAAATGGAATATGATGGTTGTGATGATCGCCTGAAGATGGCGGTGCTATACTTCCTAGCCACTGTGATAAAAGGAAGGTCAAAGATTGGATCCCCTATAGAGCCATTCCTTCTGAGAATTGTAGATAATCTAGATGCGTGTGAAACATTCCTGTGGGGTCGTTTCACATTTGAAGACAACATGAAGGAGATATTCCATGTGGACAAACATTTCAGAGGGAAGCTTCCAGAAAAACCAAGTCGGACATTTCCAGGGTTCATCAACCCTTTGGAGGTAATGGATATTTAATTTTTCAAATTTAGATAAATTGTATGGCAGTAAAACTGGTATAACTGATAAAACTATGTGCAGATTTTGGCGTTTGAATGTATTCCAGTTCTGAAGACAGAGTTTCGAGAAAAAGTAGAAGGTGTCGATGATCTATGTCCGAGAATGTGCAGATGGAAGTTTAGGGAGACCGGTGCAACTGGGTTTGGTTTGGACCAATTATATGCCACTCCTGGAGATACAAAGGTTAGAATTCACTTGCATAAGTTTCATAAATGTTGTTTTGGTAGTGTTTTGGTGGAATTATTTATTTTATGTATGCTTCAGGATATTTCTAGTGTTTTGAAACGTGGGAGTGGAGATTTGGTTAACCTAGAGGAGATCATGGAAGATGAATCATGGCCAGACCTAGAACTACTTGATGATAATGGTGAGACCGATCCTATTGTTGACGGTTGGAACAAAATGTTAATCCGCCAAGTAGGGAAGATCTGGTGGGAGGATATGTGGAAGGAAGATATTCAATCCCGAGGAGAAGTTGAACCAGTTGAACCGGTTGGACATGCACAAATAGGTGAGGCGCCAGGACCTCAAGAACCCGATGTAAAGGAAGTTATGCAGAGGATGATGAACACAATGGAAGAAGGGTTTAAGGAGATTAAAGAGGTGATAGGGCGTTTGGAGAGAAGAGTGGAAACTCTAGAAGATTTCAGAAGAGATTTTCAATGGACAGGGGAAAGCTACCAGATGAGTGGTTTTCAAACATTACAGAATCGAGAAGGTAAATTTATTGAATTTTTTGTTGAGGTTATGTTGAAGGTGTTGCATTGATTGAAATTTTGTTGCACTTTTTCTATATTTCAGAGCCTCAGGAGAAATCGGTTGAGGGTGATGTAATGGAGAATGCTGCAGAGAAACATGGAGAGAAATCGGGTGAAGAGTGTGCTGATGGTATGTTACTAGTATAACTAGTATTATTAGTATGAATAGTGTAACTAGGATAACTAGTCTAACTAGGATGATTAGTATAACTAGGATAACTAGTTTAACTAGGATGATTAGTTTAACTATGATGATAGTTCAATCAGTATAACTTTTCCTACGTTGCAGAGCATGGAGAGAAATTGGCTGAGGATGAAGTAATGAAGGAGCCTGCAGAGAATGAGCCTGTAATTGAGGAACCTGGAGAGAAAGCGGCTGGGGGTGAAGATGATGGTATGTTGAGTTGATATTTGGGATGATATTGAATAGGATAATTAGTAAAACTAGGGTGATTAGTATAACTAGGATGACTAGTATAACTCGGATGACTAGTAAAACTAGGGTGATTAGTATAACTAGGATGACTAGTATAACTCGGATGACTAGTATAATTAGGATGATTAGTTTAATTAGTATAACTTTTCCTACGTTGCAAGGCATGGAGAGAAACCAGCTGAGGATGAAGGAGCCTGCAGAGAAAGAGCTTGTAATTGAGGAACCTGGAGAGAAAGCGGCTGGGGGTGGAGATGATGGTGAGGTGATTGCAGAGAATGCGTTTGAAGAGAAGGCGATTGCTGAAGAGAAGGCGATTAATCTTGCTGCAGAGAAGGCTATTGCAGATGCTATTTTTGGTACTAAATGGTTTGATTTCTATTTCACTACTTCAGAAAGCATAGTTATGATGATATGATATAATGCAGCTGCGGTGACTCAAGCTGCGGAGATTGAAGCTGCTGAGACTCAAGCTGCGGAGATTGAAGCTGCCGAGACTCAAGCTGCGGAGATTGAAGCTGCCGAGACTCAAGCTGCGGAGATTGAAGCTGCAGAGAAGCCTGCTTTTGGTGAGAAATGGTTCGATTTTATCTCCCTTATTAGTCATGTAATTATTTCACTAAGAATTTGATTATAGTTATTGATGTGATTTTTATTGATTTTTTTTCGCTGCAGAGAGAAAAGTCTACAAGTCTAGTGTGAAGGTCCTTAGAGCTAATAGGTTCATCAAAAAGTGTAGAAATTCAAGATCTCCAAGAGCTCCTAAAACTCCAAGACCTAAGAGGAATTTAAAACCTTCACATATGTTGCAATCCCCTTATGTTCCAAAATGATAACTTATTTAGACTTATTATGAATTTAACTATTTAGACTTATTATGAATTTAACTATTTAGACTTACTATGAATTTAATTATTTGGACTTGTTATGAATTTAACTATTTAGACTTATTATGTAAAACTAGTATTACTAGAATTCATTGCTATCAAATTTAATTTCACAAGTACAAGTAGTATTACTAGTATTCATCGTAATCAAATTTAAATGAAAAAAAACATGCACTCACATAGTGTAAAACACTAAAAACGTGCGTAAAAAAATTGTAAAAAGTTGTGAAGAGTTGTACCAAGGAACCAGTTGTACTTTAATTGTAAAGAGTTGTAAAGAGTTGTACTTTAGTTCTAAAAACTTGTAATTAGTAGTACCATGATCTAAATGGAACTTATTTAGTTGTACTTATGAACTTAAGTATATAAACTACATATTACATATTTCTATATACTTAAATGTGTTAAAATACTTTGGTAGTTTGTTTTCTATGTTACTGGGGTTAAGATTGTGAACCCCTGGATAACGGGTCACTTGTTTTCTTCCTTTCTTTATCTTGTAGGCCTTTGGTAAAACACACTGAGATTGTATTTCTTCTGGAACATCCCAAGTAGAATGATGAGGTACCAGATAGATCGTTCTACAATACGCTAATGCCCACTGCTCCATCCAATAAAACTTAGAGCAAAATTCAGGTATGTTAAGCTCCTTGTCTGATGTTTCTGCAACCTTTATGATGGCGGCTAGCGCATGCAAGCATGGATACTTGTGTATATCAAAATACTTGCAGCTGCAAGTTTTTGTGTTCACATCAACCAAATAAGAAATTCCATCTCTACCAATGACATTGTACTCGAGCTGAAAGGTGTTTAACTCTTGCACAATTAACAACTTTGCAGCCGGAATTTGGTTATACAGTTGCTGATGCACACGCGGCACTAACTTCAGCACAAGCCTTTCGATATTTGTTAAACCACTCAATAATCTTTGCCAATAAGACATCAATCATTGGCAACAAGGACAACTTCCTTGCATCTACCAAAACATTGTTAAGGCTTTCAACAGAGTTGGTGGTGTCTATGTTGTACCTGTCACCCGAAAAATAACATCTTGCGCATTTGCTCTCATGAACACTATCATCCAAATACCGTAGCAGCTGTAGGAAACCTTCTCCTGAACTCACGATATAGTATTTGAAACTCAGACTCTGAATAGCTGTGAGCACACTCAAAAAACTTCTTTTCGAGTACATCTTTTTTAACCCCAGAAACTGCTGCTTTCAAATTCTGACACAAATGCAATATGCAATACGCATGATGAGCGTTTGGGTAGACCTCACTTATTGTCCTGATTATGCTTGCATTTCTATCCGAAAGAAACACAAGCTCAGGAGCATCTGGTATCAGCGTTTTCAACATATTAAAAAACCAGCTCCAACTATCATTTTTTTAACCATCAACTACACCAAAAGCAATGGGATAATGGTGTTGTTCAGGATCCTGAGCAAGAGCAATAAGAAGCACTCCACCATGTACATTCTTCAAGTGTGTTCCATCCACACATATCACTTTTCTCATGGCTTTAAAACCTTCAATGCAAGCTCCCACCGTGATGAATAGATACAAAAACCTATTTTCGTCATCCACTTCTACTTGTGTCACTGTACCAGGATTCATCCTCTCCAACATATGCAAGTAAGATAGTAGCATATAAAAACTCTCTTCTGGGCTACCCCGAACATCACTAGCAGCTTTAGCTTTCCCTCTCCAAGCAGTAGAATAAGATACCTTCACACCAAGCCTACGCTGTACCAAATCTACAAGAGTTTTTGCAGTTGGAGTCTTGTATTGGCCCTGATAATCCTCATGTATCACAGATGCAACCAAGCTCGGTGTGCCTTTCTGTTTGTCTTTGATTACAACAGTATCCAGCCGAGAACATGAATGCATATTCCTATATGTTGCAACCATTAAAAAACTTGAATCCTTAGGTTTAGAAACCCGCAAGTGTCAGCTGCAACCTTTAACACGACATTTTACCACATATAACTCAGGTGTTGACTTCATCACACGAATCTCAAAGCACTCTTGATGCACAACCCTCAACAATAATTCTTGAACTTCTGCCTTGCTTCTAAATTCTTGTCCTACAACCAGATCCAGTCCATCTTCCCATTCAACATTAACAACCTCATCATCTTCTACATCAGGTGTAATGTAAGTTGTGTCAAACGAACAATAGCCATCCCTATAAACCACTTCATCACCATGAGCATCTTCATCATCTGATATATGAGGATCAACCGCCAACTCCTGAACAACACCAATGCTATCATTAACTCTAGCATCACTTAAAAGCTCATCATGCCTAATGATCTGCTCATAACTCGGATTTTCTGAGTTTAATTCAACAAGTTCCACTTGCAAAACACTCCTACACTGATTGTTGTTGACTTCCATTAAATATCCAAACACATCTTCATCATCCATGATATATGAAGGCCTTTTAGGTTCCCCTATCAATGGAATGTAACTCAGCAGAAGATTTATTGTCACCTCATCTACCATAATCTTACTCCTTATTCTATTAACTAACCGAGAATAAGTTATCTCCTCTAACTTTCCCTTCATAACTAAACTACAAACACCACGTTCTTTCCTATTCCATCTTACATCATCGCCCTGATCTGAATAATGTCCCCCGTGATCAAAATATATGACGAAACAATCCATTATCCTCTGAAAAAGAACAATAAACAACATCAGCACGCAATAGTTGTACCAGTCGTACCAGTCGTACTATTTATTTACACACAGTTATATGAGTTGTACTAGTCGTACCACTTATCAAGTTATACGAGTTGTACCCGTTGTACAAGTCGTACCTATCAGTTGTACTAGTCGTACCTGTCAGCCGTACTAATAGTAGTTGTATTAGTTGTATTTAGTTGTACCAGTTATACCTACTTGCCACAGTTATACTAGTTGTACCGATTTTACCAGTTGTACTTCGTTTTAGTAGTTATACCATTGTACCCAGTTCAACTTAATACGAGTTGTACTAGTTGTACATTTTAGTCATACTAATAGTAGTTGTACTAGTATACCTAGTTATACCCAGTTCTACCAGTTACTAGTTATACTAGTAAACCAGTTATATCCAGTTCTACCCAGTTCTACCTCATAGTTGTACTCGTAAATTTCCAATGTAATTTTATATTAGGCTTCCAAATCAAGTTTAATATGTACATATACTCTAACAAAAATCTATCTATCAAAATTTACAAACCGAAATCAACAAAGAAACAGACACCAAACGATTGAGAGAGATAGAGAGAGATGAGGAGGAAGAAGAAGAAGGAAGAAGAACAAACAAACCTTTGTCGTAGAATCTGTTGTACTGTCGAAGGAGAAAGGAAGAAAAAGGTAGGAGATTGAAGAATGAAGAGATATCGAGAAGGAAGAAGAAAGAAGGAAGAAGAAGAAAAGAGAAAGGTTTAATGTGTTTTTGGTGGGTGAATAGGAATTAATGCTCACGTAAGGGAAGAGGGGGAAGAGGGGGAAAAGGGAGAGACAGATAAAAAAATCTTATTTTTAATTAAATGAATCAAATTCATTAAGGGTATTATGGATATTTTAGTAGGGGGAGGGTTATTTAGATTGGTGAGAGTTATTTGGAATTGACCTTCCCGTACGGAAGGTCATCTCAGATTTTGATCCCATATTCTTCCATGTTAACTACCATATATGAGCCTGGATCTTATTTTCTTTGGGCCTTGGTCCAAAGGTCAACTCACCAAAGTGTGGACCTATTTTCTTTCTCTTTCTAGGCCCACTCTCTCTCCACATCCTTGATTGGACTTGGGCCAAAATTTTACTATTACTTGTTCATAAATTTATTTTCGATCTCTGGCCGGAAGTTAGAGGTAGCCGATGTTTCTTGTTTCTTTTATTATCTTCCGGCGATAATCCTCCTCCAAAAAGCTTCGACAACCATGACATCTCAACTCCGGATCTCTGTCATGCCGTCCCACCTTAAAACCTCAGTTTGATACATGTTCGGGAGTTATAGGTAGCTATGTTAAGAAGTTATAAGTATCTGATAACTGGTTGTTGTTTTTTTAAAAATCTTCCGACGATAATTCTTTTCCGTTCAGTTTCAACCACCAATAACGGTGCTTCAAGCCCGTTCTTACAGCCAATTGTTTGGGCATATTAACATTGGTTCACATCTTGACTATTTGATACTCTTTCGAGCAACCGTTTTCGGGTTATGGGTGGATTTCTCTCTAAGTTATTACACGCTGCTGAGCAAGTCTTTTTCCTTAATGTTTCTATCCTTTCTTTTATTGTACCGCTCTAGTTTTATTCTCTAACCGTTGAACTTGCTTTTAGTTGTATTCACCTAAGCCGATTGAACCTTTAACTTTAATATATTCATTTGTCAAAAAAAAAGAAAAAAAAAAAAAAACTTCTACCAAGTATATGACAACATCTAATTGTTCTATCTAAATTTTCTTCTAAATAGTTATCTCTGGTATGAAGCACACATGAAAAGCGATAAGAAGTTTCTCTTTTGTTTCATAATAAATTATGAATCTTAAGATTTTTTCGCAGAAAGTAATAAACATTTTTGCCCGCCCAAAAACAAAGACACAATCTATATTATTTTCCTAATTATACATATTTTCAAATTTCTACATACTTGTAGCTGTAAATGCTTTCTGATAATTATGAACTAATTGTTGGAAAAATATCCACCATAAATATTGAATTAGGAACAACATTGTTTTTCGTTCTATTTCAATACACTTATTGATAATGCTAAGTATGTATCTTTCCAAAACAAAACAAAAAAGTTCTCAGAGAGATAATACATGGTGTCAAGCAAACGAAAAGCTCTACAGCTATAAATAAATCAAAGGGATTCCACGCATTATGGAACTAAAACTTCTACAACAAAAGTAAAAGAAAGATCAAGTTTTTCTGAGGTAACACCCCTCTTTGGATCTCTCACACCCTTTCAAAGTAACTGATGCATGCACTATTGCATTATACACTCTTCAACCTCTTCAAGTACCTGCCACAAGTTACAACCAAAGCTTACAAATCAGAATAAGACAATGAGATAAAATCATCTAGCTGAATCGCATACATTCCAAACCTCTTTGTATGATAACAAAGACTGCTTGTTAAGAAATACCCACACAACTCAGAGCACAATGAAACAAATGTTGTTGTACAAACCAAATTTCTATACGGATACAACACAACACAACACAACCCTTATCTTTAGCTTGAGTAATGACTGAAGTACCAAATTGGCTATTTAAATGAACAAGATGTTGTTTAGTACTAATCAAATAAGCTGTGCTTTGTCTATTTACCAAAACAACGAAAAAGAAAACAGAGTCTAATCTTCAACTCCAAGACAAATAAAAATTGGACAAGAAACCTACAATGCTATCACTCATCTTTTCTCTTCCCTATCAACCCCAATCCCAATTGATTCTTTGACAGAAAGTTCACAAAAAGACAGAACAACCGAACCCAATTCTTTCTCCCCAAGGTAAGGACATCAAATGCGCAAGAAGCACCAAAGTGTTGAAAATTGAGAAACAAAGAAACATTCAGAGAAACCACACTTCGTAACTCCTAAATTTTTCTAACGAAACCCTAAGAAAAGTACCACTCACAAAGAGGACTATTAGCGATCTTGACAAGTGCGTCGGAAGGTACCATTAGACAGCTCGCAGAAAGCCCGCAAGTTAACATTAAGGTGAGATGTGAGTTGAGAAGAAGCCACAACACTGTACAGTGGCAAGAAAGACTGTGTGCAACCAAGTACTCCTATGTTCCTGAACATCACAACAAAACATCAGTTTCCATATTCAGTTCTGTAAGAAGCATAATATCTAAAAAATCTCAAATGTTTCTGAATTAGTACGCAAAGTAACATATCTCCACTAAAAAATTGAATAAAACTAAAATCAGATATCAATGAGACTTCGAATACACATAAAGTTATCATTTTTATCACCCTAAGATCAGCACGAGAAACATATTTTCGCTGGATTTATACTAAGCCGAAGAAGAAGACAAAATGTTGATTGAAATTTCCAAAGACGAGATTCCAAACTCTTCAAATTCGTCCTAGAATCTATAACCTGGATTGATTAAGAGCTAAAACTGATCAAGCGAATCTGAGGGAGCAAGGTCAAACCTAGAAGGAGAGGAAAAGGAGAAGCGACGGCCAGGTAAGGAAGATGGGGAAGGACGGAGGCGAGGAAGCGCCGCCGCAGGAGAACGGAGAGACGGTGATCTCGCGGTGGCGGAGACGAAAGAACGAGCAGCAGATCCTGCATTGCGCCAAGCCATTTTTTGGTCACTGTATGGAGAAAATGTGAATAGAGAGCTCACAGGTTTTTGCTAGGGTTTACGGGAACGGGAAGCGAGGACTCGAGATGATTCAGTATGGTGCATTGCGTTGTAGGAGATATGCACCCATTGATTTTGTAGCCCATGTTTAATATTCTAGGCCCGATATAGACAAGAGAGACGGCCCAAAAGAGATTGTGATTTCTTTTTTCTTTTAGAGACTATAATCTAGGTTGACGTTCCCGTTCAAATTCGAATCAGATTTTTCGAGTTTTTGGATTTTATATTTACCAGTTTTATTCAAATATTTTTTCTTTTAGATCAGATTTGGTTCGGTTTATTTTGGATTCGGTTCTGATCAGATCAGGTTTTAATTGATATCCAATAATACCAAAAAATATAGAAAAACCATGTGAAAGTATACAAAATTTTTGGTAACATCTGAATTATCTGAAAACTCCAGTGAAAAACTACACAAACTATCCAAAAATATCGAAAGTGACCAAAAACTTTATTATAAAAATTATCTAAATTCACTGAAATTACTCTTAAATATTCAAATTATCTGGCGTTAGGTTATAAACAATTAATATTTTTAACTAAGTATCAGAATTTTCAGGTACATGTTTAAGTTTTGGTTTGAATCAGGTACTACCGATATCCGGCGTACCTAACTCTATGCATCATTTGGGTATTTTACTAGATTTGAAGTAGATTGAAATTGGTTTTTTTTTTTGGATCGGGTTCAGGTCGAATTTCAGGTTTAGTTATAAATATCTACTTCTATTAGAATCTAGCAACCTTAAATAGGAGTTCATTAATTTTCCATTGTTTTAACAACTGATTGATTCTCTAGTTAACATCCGTGAATACTGCATTTGCGGGTAATAAAGATTGTTAGCATTTTAAAACATTTCAAATCGTTTTAAATGAAAAGTTCATTTCTTTGAATGGTTGTAAGTATGACAATTGCAATTGGGTAGTTGAGAATTTTTTTATAGAAAAAAAAAAAGAAAAGAAATAGAAGATAATCCTGTGACAGATGCTACTAAAAGAATAAAGAAAGTCTTAGGTCCCATCGAAAATATTTACAAAGAGTATCTAAACTAATAATATAATAAATTTCAAAAAGTAAAAAAGAATGAAGAAAATGTGAGATATTGTTTTTTAAAAGATAACTTTCAAGAACCTTATAAGAAACTCTAAGAGCATGTTCATTCAGAGGTTTTCACAAAAGTTTCTCATACAATTTTATGAATTAAAAAATTTAAAATAATAGAAAAAAAGAGAGAGACTAAGAAGAGATTCTCATTTGAAAACTTTTAAGAAACTCATGAGAACTTCATTTAACACTTTTCAATTTTATATTGATTCAATTTGTATTTTATAGAAAAAAATAATTCTATATTTAAATTGCATTAATATATTAATTTTTTGTTTATTTGAAAACTTAAGAGAATATCTCATGAATGGAGATGATCTCACAAATTAACGTCTTTATAGAGAGGAAACACCCAAGCAAAACAGTTAGATAAATAGTTACTTGAAGGGTGGCAAAAGCTAACTTTCTCATCACCAAGGGTGAAGTACACACCAAGGTGCCCATTACGTGATGGGTAAACTCTGTTCCTCTCCATCGCCAAGAAACCAGCTCTTGTAAGAGATGTAGGGTGACTTGCAAATACTGTCAAGCCACCAAGCTCTCTCTTCTCTTCTCACACCTTGCGTTTAAGGTTTACTTTAAACACGAACAGGTTCTTATTGCGACTGGTAAACATAACAAAGATGTCTCCTTCATGCTCCGTCATCAGCATTCTCCTAGTGAAATCTACTTGACGAAAGGCAAGACAAGGTTTCATTAGAAGAATATTCCAGTTTCTCTAACTGGGTCAAAAACACAGATGTAGCCACAGGTACTGAGACAATAGAACATACCATTTGAGAAGAAACAATTGTTCTATCTTGATGAGGATATAGAACTCTACCAACCACCACCAGACCAAGTGCCGGTCATGAGATTAGCCCCAAGGACCAGGTCAGGAATTAAGGTATTTCAAAAGGAGTTTAATCAAGCTGTGGAGAATTTGATCACTCAAAAGAAGTTAGAGGAAATCACCCATCAACTCGACCGTTTAGCTATTTCACCAAACACCACCACGGTTCAAGCCCAAGAAGAGAAAACCGACCACGACCTAGTCTAAGAACCACACTTAAACGACGCCGGTCAAGAGAATGACAGTCCAAACATGAAAACCATAGGATATGAAAGGAATGACCGATACTACACGCACACAAGGAGCTTTCCTTATTTGTCATCACCTCGCTTAAGTGACCAATGATCCAAAACACAGCACCTTTCAACCCATACAAATTCAAATAAGGCAACCACGTCGATCAATACCAAGGTACGTTCACATTATTTTAAAATTGTTTGACTAATCTTGTTTGATCATTTTGTTTACTTTTATGCTTGCAATCTCAATAAAATCCCATGTAATATCCCTTTAATTTCGTTTGCAATTATGTGTATCTTCAAAGACCCCTCAAAGGACAAAGCTGAATTGAACCACTATATAAGGTTCCTATAGCCGTGTAATGTTTTCTTCACCTTTGATCAATAAAAATAAACCAAGTTTTTTCTCAATAAACTTTAGAGCTTGTGCATGACAACCTGTTGTGTTCTAGACTTATCAAGGCTGAGGTCATACTCCTTGTGGCGTCTACCGATCTATCAACCTCCATCTGTTCCATTCCATTGACCGTGGCAAGCAGAGTTACACAACCAATTGTCCTGGTTCCATCCAATCATCCCTTCCATCGATCCATCAACTGACCCGGCTGGCAGAGTCACACGACCAGTGACCGGTTCCCGTCCCAACTTGTTTGATCCATCTTAGATTTTACATCATCTGGTATCAGAGCCTAAAAGGCTCCAAATCAGGTTCTATCAAACCTTGTCTAAGCTTTTGTTACATTTCTTGTTCTTGTCCTTACGATCGCATAATATATATATATATGTGTATATATAATAAAAATAAATATTATCAGTCTAATCTTGTTTCCTTAAATAGAACCCAAGTGCATCTAGCTTTTGAATATTGAATACCTTCATACATTTCATTATCTTGCCTTCAAGTACTTAACCACAATTCATGGGAGAAGTAGGGATCAAAGGGCAGCTGGCCCAGATCATGGCCACCATGCAAAACATTCAGAACGATTAGATACAGTTGAGCAGAATTTACTGACAGATGCCACCGAAAGCAGTACCAGTGACAGTAACAATTAACCACCACCCACCCCAAACCAAAGACAGAACGGACAGCAACCAGGCCAAGAACGAGGCAACTAACCTCGTGGCCAAGACAAAATCAGGACCGGAACTAACGGAACGATGACGAACCACCTTGACAAGGTGGCCGAGGACTTAAGCTCTCTCCTCCAACCTTTGCGGGAAAGATTCATCCGGAAGCTTACCTTGACTGGAAGAGACGTATGGAGTATATATTTGAGTACTACCAACACACGGAAGCCCAGAAGGTGACCTTAGCAGCCGCACAACTCACTGACAATGCTTTGGTATGGTGGGACCGTGCAGTAGATGAGCGAAGGAAGTGACGGCTCCATCCCATTACCACTTGGGAATACATTAGCTACCAGCTCCGAAAACGTATGTACTACCAACACACGGAAGCCCAGAAGGTGACCTTAGCAGCCGCACAACTCACTGACAATGCTTTGGTATGGTGGGACCATGCAGTAGATGAGCGAAGGAAGTGACGGCTCCATCCCATTACCACTTGGGAATACATTAGCTACCAGCTCCGAAAACGTATGTACTAGCATATTTCCACCGGGACCTACAAAAAAGGTTCAGGAAGTTGGCCCAAGGATCCAAGACAGTAGAAGAACATTTCGAAGAATTCAAAACTTTGAAGAATCGATTGGATGTAAAGGAATCAACTGAGACCCTCAAGGCCCAATTCCTATATGGATTGCATGATTGCATAGCCCAAAAGGTAGAGAGACAGACGTATCAAGACTTTGATGAACTCGTGGTTTGGCGATTCATGCTGAACAACATATCAAAAGGAAGGGCCAGATCAATCGAGCTAAACCTAGATGGACACCACCACCAAGAAACATAGACAAAGGCAAAACACCTGAACCAGACCCCAAGTACAAGAAGTCATATCAAGAAAGCAACAAAGGGACCATTGCCGATTCCAGCACTACCCTAACACAACGAGCCCGAGACATAACCTGCTTCAAGTGCAAAGGAAAAGACCATTATGCCCGAGAATGTCCCAACCAGCGAGTCCTTATATTAAGGGAAGATGGAGAATATGAATCTCAAGACCAGGCCGAGGCTACCCCAGAGGAACCAGAGGACGAGGTGACCGATTACCCTTGGCGAGATTCTGGTCACAAATAGATCTTTGAGTGCTATGTATGACCTCAAAACCATCCAACGAGAGAACATTTTCCACTAGCGTTGCACCATACACACCAAGGTATGTAGTTTGATCATTGACGGTGGATCATGCACTAATGTAGTTAGCCAATACTTAGTGGATAAGATAGGCCTGAAGAAACCAAGTATCCGCAACCTTACCGGATCAAGTGGCTAAACGATGATACCGAACTAAATATCGGAGAACATGTGATCGTACCATTCAGCATAGGCCAGTATGCGGATCAGGTCCTTTGCGATGTGGTGCCTATGAAAGCCGGTCACCTACTTTTGGGTAGACCCTGGCAATTCGATAAAGAAACCTTGCACCACGGAAGAACCAACTACTATAGCTTCATGCATAACCAAAAGAAACACAACCTTACCCCACTCACTCCACCTGAAGTAGACGAACTACAAAGGGTGATTGACAAGAGAACCCAAAGTAAGTCGAACTAGCCTATACATTTCCCCTAGTAAGGTTATTAAAGCTATGAAACATAAAAAGCAGGTGTTACTCATGATCTTCCGAGAAAGTTTGTTGTCAGGACCAGACGACCAATCACTGCCCAATGGAATGAGCAAGCTACTGGAGGACTTCAAGGACGTGTTCCCTGAGGACATACCACCCGGACTACCACCTGTTTGAGGAATAAAGCACCAGATTGATCTGTTCCATGAGCTCCTTTACCAAACCGGCCAGCATATAAGGTCAACCCAGAAGAGGCCTGAGAATTAGAACGATAAGTCCAAGACATTATGGCCAAATGCTACATCCGGGAGAGCCTCAGCCCGTGTGTCGTGCCCGTGTTACTCGGACCTAAGAAGGATGGTACTTGGAGGATGTGCGTGGACTGTAAGGTGATAAACAACATCACCATCAAATATAGGCATCCAATACCAAGACTGAATGATATGTCGGATGAACTCGATGAATCAACAATCTTTTCTAAGATTGATCTAAGGAGTGGATACCACCAAGTTCGCATGAAGGAATTAGATGAGTGGAAGACAACATTCAACACCAAAAGAGGGTTATACGAGTGGTTGGTAATTCCATTTGGACTGACTAATACACCCAGCACCTTCATGAGACTCATGAACCACATTCTAAGGGAATACATTTGTAAGTTTGTGGTAGTTTATTTCGATGATATCTTGATATATAGCCAATGTTTTGATGATCATTTGAAACACCTAGAACAAGTACTATACACGCTTAGGATTGAGGGTCTTTATGCCAACTTGAAGAAGTGTACCTTTTGCAATGATCAATTAGTTTTCCTAGGTTTTGTTGTTAGTTCTCAGGGCCTAAAAGTGGACGAGCAAAAGATTAAAGCGATCCAAGAATCGCCAACCCATACAACCGTAGGCCATGTAAGAAGTTTCCATGGTTTGGCCAGTTTTTACCGAAGGTTCGTACGAGATGTCAGCACCATAGCTGCTCATTTAACCGCGGTGATCAAGAAGAACAACACCTTCTCATGGGGACAGGCACAAGAAGATGCTTTCAACCAGCTCAAAGATAGCTTTACTCAAGCTCATATACTGGTATTACCTAAGTTTGAAAAGATGTTTGAGGTTGAATATGATGCCTCAGGAACCGGGATAGGCGCAGTCTTGACCCAAGGAGAGAGACCGGTGGCCTACTTCAGCGAGAAACTAAGTGGATCATCAATTAACTACCATACATACGAAAAAGAACTCTACACACTTGTGAGGTCCTTATAAACGTGGCAACATTATATGCTTTCAAAGAAATTTGTCATCCACACCGGCCACGAGACATTGAAGCATCTCAGGGGCCAAACATCACTTAAGAAGATACATGCACGGTGGCTAGAATACATCGAGACCTTCCCGTATGTAATCAAGTACAAGTAAGGGAAAGACAATAGTGTGGCCGATGCCTTGTCAAGAAGGTATGCTCTGATCTCGACGATGGAAGCAAAGGTTATGGGGTTTGAACACTTGAAGGATCAATACCCTGAAGATGCTAACTTTTGGCATACCTACAAAGAATGCACCAGAGGCGCTATTGGTCCCTACTACAAGCAAGATGGGTTCTTGTTCCGAGATAAGAGGTTATGCATTCTCCAAGGAACAATGCGAGAACTTCTATTAAAAGAATCCCATGGTAAATGCCAAATTGGACATTTTAGAGTAGACAAGACCTTGAACATCATCATAGAACACTTATTTTGGCCTCATTTGAAACGAGATGTGGAGCACTTCTGTACCAGATGCATCGTATGCCTCAAAGAAAAATCCAGGTCACATCCTTTCGAACATTATATTCCTCTGCCTATACCTAATATGCCTTGGGTAGATGTTTCCATGGATTTTGTTTTAGGTCTACCCATGATCAGGCACAAGGATTCAATCTTTGTGGTGGTGGACCTATTCTCGAAGATGACACATTTCATTTCCTGTGACAAGACCAATGATGCGATCCAAATAGCCGACATATTCTTCAAGGAAGTGATACGTTTGCATGGTCTACCACGGACCAGTGTCAGACTGAGACCCAAAAATTTAAAGCCACTTCTGGAGAACAATTTGGAGGAACATTGGAACCAAGCTACTCTTCTCAACCATGTGCCACCCCCAAACTGATGGCCAGACCGATGTGGTAAACCGCAGAATCTCTGCCCTGGTGAGGGCCAGAGTTGGTAAAATTTTGAGAAATTGGCTTGATTGTTTACCATTCATTGAATTTGCTTATAACGGAGTGCCTCACTCGGCTACTAAACTTTCACCTTTTGAAGTTGTTTATGGTTTTAAGGCTCTCACCCCATTGGACCTTAAGCCATTACTGCAGCAAGAACATGGGAGTCAAGACGCAGAATGCAAAGCCGAATTAATCAAGAAAATTTATGAAAAGACAAAGGAAAACATTGAGAAGAAAACCTTGCAGTACAAGTCACAGGCGGACAAGGACCGAAAACAGATCACATTCGAACCAGAGGAGTGGGTTTGACTACACATGAGGACAGACCGGTTTCCAACCCGAAGGAAGTCCAAACTCTCACATAGAGGAGATGGCCCATTCAAAGTCATCAAACACATCAATGACAATGCCTACCAGCTGGAGCTACCAAGTGAGTTAAACATTTCGTCCAGCTTCAATGTTTCTGACTTGTTACCCTTTGAAGCAGGTGAGAACATTCTGAGGTCAGAACCTCCTCAAGAGAGTGGGAGTGATGAAGACATAGAACCCTACCAACCACCACCAGACCAAGTTTCGGTCATGAGGTTAGCCCCAAGGACCAGATCTGGAAACAAGGTGCTTCAAAAGGAGTTTAATCAAGCTGTAGAGAACTTGATCACTCAAAAGGAGTTAGAATAAATCACCCATCAACTTGACCGTTTAGCCATTTCACCAAACACCACAACGGTTCAAGCCCAAGTAGCCAAGGAAGAGAAAACCGACCACGGCCTAGTCCAAGAACCACACTTAAACGATGTCGGTCAAGAGAAGGGCGGTCCAAACATGAAAACCATAGGATATGAAAAGGAATGACCGATACTACACACGCAAAAAGAGCTTTCCTTATTTGTTATCACCTCACTTAATCTACCAACGATCCAAAATGCAGCACCTTGCAACGGCCATACGAATTCAAATAAGGCAACTGCGTCGATCAATACCAAGGTATCTTCACATTATTTTGCAATCGTTTGACTAATCTGGTTTGATCCTTTTGTTTACTTTTATACTCGCAATCTCAATAAAATCCCATGTAATCTCCCTTTAATTTCGTTTGCAATTGTGTATATCTTCAAAGACCCCTTAAATGGCAAAGCTGAATTGAACCACTATATAAGGTTCCTACAGCCGTGTTATGTTTTCTTCACCTTTGATCAATAAAAGTAAACTGAGTGTTTTTTACTAAACTTAAGAGCTTGTGCGAGACAACCTCGTCTTCTAGACTTATCAAGGCTGAGTTCATACTCTTTGTGGCGTCTACCGATCCATCAACCTCCATCTGTTCCATTCCATCGACTGTGGCAAGTAGAGTTACACAACCAATTGCCCTAGTTCCATCCGATCATCCTTTCCATCGATCCATCAACTGACCCGGCTGAAAGAGTCACACGGCCAGCGACCGGTTCCCGACCCAACTTGTTTGATCCGGCTTGGATCTTACATCACCTCTACAACCAGGTAACTTGTTCTCAAATTGATGGGTGATCCATACGGTTTCACCAGGCTGCCAAGTATCGATCACAATACATGAAGGGATACTAGTGTAGTTTAACGAGATCACCCAACAACTACTTGATGTGGGAGCGGCTGACAATGCTAAGCAATAGCCTGATGTAGGTGACACCTTGGGTAAGTAGATGTGTTCCCTGGTAAATGAGTTAAACAAGAATATCAATACGAGGGTCCTTGTGTTATCACAAGCAACCAACCTTCTAATCTTTAGAATAAGAGAATCTACACCTCTTTAGCTCTGGAAAATTAAGCATATATGGTTGAGACCGTGATGGGTCAAAAAGAACGTAATTTCCATCTTGTAGTCCTCTTAGTGGATAAAATAGCCAAGGTCGAGGCTGTAACTTCCTGACAGAAACAACTGCTTCACACAATGTCTTGCAGACAGCCGAAGCTTGTATGTTGGCTTTTAAACCCAGGCGGGACAGTATCTCCTGCTGGAAATCTAAGGGAATATTGATATTCCACAATCCTGTAATACACTTCTTCTTTGATACATGATTTCCTTGAGCGTTTACACTGTTTCTGACAATTAGAAAAAGAAAGAAGAAAACGAATTTGAGGTATATTAAAAGAAGTTATACTCCATGATCTCATACATGCATGTTCGAATGTTGATATCATTGATGTTAGAATGTTGGTATAGTGTAAAAGCTACAAACTTAAATAAGTGTGTAATCATTCATTCGTGCAACAACTACAAAGCGTAAGAAAAGAAAACGTAAACCTTAAATCAGAGATTATAAGCTCTGAAAATTTCGATTGAAAAAGTGAAAAAAATAGAAAACTCACGGTGCTGGAAGCGCTTGAACATTAGGTTTGACTGTGAGGGCTTCAGAGAACAACAACGCCGGAGTTTCGGACATGTATGTTGGCCGGGGAGTCTTCATTATCTCCCATTGTCTCTTTGACACTACACGGTTAGGTCAAATTGGTAGTTATAAGGGGTTTTCTTTTTCAACGGATTAGATAGTTTTTTGTTTTTTGTTAGCAACTATTTTTTTTTTCTTTAGCATCTTTGAGATTCTTCTATTTAAGATTTCAGATGACATGTATGACCCAAATATGGACATTAAAAAACATATCTCAATGTTGATTAAAGGATTCACAATGTTTACAGTTCATATTGCTTGCTTGGATCCCACGTTCTCATATATTACTCTAGTGTTCAGTACCGATACAGTTTTTACACTGGACCCCGAGAACGAAATCTGTTAGTGAATCCTAAACTGCTATTTCTTGTTGTTTTTTCCTTGCTATACCTTAATTTCTCTTTTACACAACTTTTTAGTAACATTCGTGGCTTTGTCCTTTCACCGATCATTAACGCCCTTGAGACCTAGCAAGTCAAAGAGTTCCTTCCGATCCCAACTAATCCAGTGGATGATTATTAATGCTTATTATGATACAAAGATTCCCTGATGAATGGTCCCAAGCAATGAAGAGATAGGTAACACAAGATTTTATTTTGGGTAGTTGATACTGTAGAAGAATCCAAAATAAGAATTTATATATTGAAATAGAAATAGCTGTTTATAACTCTAAAGAGTTTTATTTATAAGCAAAGAAACTAAACAATAGAAACAATTATAGGTGTCACCAAGATCAAAGAAATTGTCGATTTATATTTATAAAAGAGATAGAAGGAGGCTGCTCAAATAGCAGGTTACAATGCTCAAACACATAATATTCATATTTATACTAAAACTTGTATGGAAACCCTTAACATATATTTGCCTTCTTTTGACATTATTGATTGTTGGAATTATATTGGGCTTAGGCTAGAGACTTTTCCTTACATATATTACCTTTTTTTAGGTTTTTTTATTGATTTAAATAAGCAAAGGCGGAACCTTAGTTCTACATTCTCTGGAAGCAAATAACAGAACGTGAAATGCAAAGTAGGTTACTCCATCTCCTACAATCCACGAAGTGAATGATCCCTTTATTTGAATTACCAAAAAAAAAAAAAAAGGGAAAAACTTGGTCTTCTGACTTGATAGTATTTTGGATTTGGTTTCCTTATGCGAACTGGTACCTATTGGTTCTCCTTAACTGATTGCATAACTGTTGTCTCATCAATACTGTTGTAAGATCCAAACCGGATCGAACAAGATGAGAAGGTGGGAACCGGATGCTGGTCGTGTAACACTTTCAGCCGGGTCGAATGATCGATAGTTGGATGGAAGGGTCGGATGGAACCAAGGCAATTGGTTGTGTAACTCTGTTTGCTACATTCAATGAAATGGACTGGATAGAGGTTGATGGATCGGTAGACGCCACAAGGTGTGTGACATCAGCCTTTATAAGTCTGGAACACAAGAGGTTGTCTCGCACAAGCTCTTAGGTTTAGTTTATAAGAAAAACTCGGTTTATTTTATTAATCAAATGTGAAAAATGTTACACAGCTGTGTGGAACCTTATATAATGGTTCAATCAGCTTTGTCCTTTTAGTGGATTTGAAGCAAACAACATAAATGCATGAATCGAAATCAAATGAGATTACATAAGGTGATTATTCTAAATCGAAAAAAAGAAAGAAACAAAAATGATATTAGTCTAATAATTCAAATAAGTTTGGTCTTACTTTGGTAGTGATTCACGCGGTTTCCTTATCTGGAATGGATGACTCGTTTGAAATTAATAGTGGCTCGATCCTTGAGGTGCTGCGTTTTGGTTGATTGATCAAATAAGTTGCGAGATGACCAATAAAGAAAGTTGCTGGTGTGTGTCCAAAATTGGCCATTCTTCTTTATATCTCTTAATTTTCATGTTTGGACCGTCTTTCTCTTGGTCGGCACCGTTTGGGATTAGTTTTATGACTTGGCCGAGATTGGTTTGGTCTTTTTGGCCCTGGTCCGTGATGTTCTTTGGTGAAATGGCCAATTGGGTGAGTTGGTCTGTAACCTCATCTAACTCCTCTTAGGTGATCAAATTCTCCACTGCTTGATTGAATTCTTTTTGAAGCACATTGGTTCCTAATCTGATCCTTTGGGCTAATCTTATGACTGCACTTAGTCTTGTTGTGGTTAATGCGGTTCCATGTCCTCATCAAATACCCCCACTTGAGACGAAACTTTGTCATATAAGTTTGTGAGCTCGAGAAAGCTGGCTTGTATTTGATCAAAATCTTTCCAAGTGTCATCGTCTGGTGCAAGACCTTTCAAATGAATAATTTTTTCAAGATAATTACAATCCTTAAATTTAGCTTTTTACTTTACTTGCAACCTAAAGATAAGTGTTGTGTTGTGTTGGATCCGTATAGAAATTTGGTTACATTTGTTTCATTATGCTCTGCGTTGTGTTGGTATTTCTTAACAAGCAGTCTTGGTTATCATACAAAAAGGTTATTATTATTAGCGAGAATATATATTGATACGCAATGCGGGTGAAGAGGAATTGATGTAAGGAATATATGCCATTTATTTAGATGATTTTATCTCATTGTCTTATTCTGTTTTGTAAGCTTTTGTTGTAACTTGTGACAGGTACTTGGAAGAGGCTGAAGAGTGGATAATGCAATAGTGTGTGCATCAGTTACTTTGAAAGGGTGTATAACGTCACAGTCGTCTTTACCAGTGGGTCCTACGCCCATTCACGCGGCCTTGGGTCTATTCCTATTCAATGGCTGAGGTGTTGTTTTTTAGAGATTTGTGAGATTTGTTTACTGATCCTGCAATCACCACATGACTGCTCCCTATGTTTTTTCTTCACTCACACGGTACCGGAAAACACTTTCCAATAGGTCACTCATCTTTTTACTACTTCAGCTCAAGCACACTTAACCTTAGAGTTCTCTCTGGATGTTTAACCGAAAAGGTAAGTGAACTTTGATTACATAGGTAGCCAAATCAGTTCTGTTAAGCTTCCCCACATACATCGCTATATACCAAAAATCGGGATGTTACAATCACCCCTACTCACAGAGCGTAACATCCTCGTTACGCAAATCAAAACATGTCCCAAACCGCCTCCCAGGACAGAACTGGGACGACTAACCTAACTTTGATACAACTTATAACGCTCCATCCATCCTTATTAGTGGGCCTCACGCTCGCTCACTCGTCCTGTGGGCCCACCCTTGTTTGGCAACCGGTGCATTATTTCGAGAGACTTATTTACTGATCCTGCAATCACCACATAACCGTTCCCTGTGTTTTTTTCCTTACTCACAGGGTACCGGGAATCACTTCCCGATAGGTCACCCATCCTTCGACTTCTCCAGTTCAAGCACGCTTAACACTAGAGTTCTCTCCGGATGTTTGACCGAAAAGGTAAGTACACTTTGGTGACATAGGTAGCCAAATCAATTCTCTTAAGCGTCTCTAAATACCCCATTATATACCAGAAATCGGGATGTTACACGGTGTGAAGAGATCCAAGGAGTGGGGTTACCTTATATAAACATAATTGTTCTGTTACTTTTGTTTTAGAAGGTTTGAATTGATTGACTTGCTTTTGAACAATTTCTAATATATATCATTTAGTGAAAAAGAAAACTAAAATCTTTTTTTCTTCTAGTTTATGATAAAAAAAATTTGGGGCAAATTATTTTTTATCAACTTAAACAACTTAAGATCTTATAATTACATTTATATCAAATATAAAAGGGTGATTTTATTATATGGCAATAGATAATTCAAAAATTAAAATAATATGAGGGAGAGAAGAGAGAGATAGGAAGAAGGAATAGTAATTTTAGGGGGGTAATTAAATTTGCAATCTTCCATTGGTATGAGTTGCAATTTCTCAATATAAAATACATGTTGATTATTGAATTCCATGGTGGGTGTACAAAATTTTGATATGATATCATTTAAATAATCAGCCACTTTAGATGATGGCAAGAGATTAAATTAATTTAAGAATAGTTTATTTTATAAAATATAAAATAGAATGGTATTTTATTTTAAAGCATTGCATAATAACACTAGTTAAAAATGAACTATATATTAAAAATTTTATATATGATATGTAGTTGTTAATGAGTGCCCAAAAGACCTATGAGATATGCACATAGTATTATTTCTACTGCATTATTATACATACATATTTGTTTCCCAAAATACATCACTATATTTATAAAGATATATGAAAAAAATATTTTAGAGAATGAAAAAATAAAATCTTAATTTATTTCTAAAACTGAAATATAATTGAAAATGCTAGTGTCAAAAAATATTATGGCATAGCTAAAAAATGTGTTAACCAACTGGTCACACATGCATGTATTTGATACCTAAATAACTTTTTGTAGAATCTCTCTAAATGCAATATTTGCTTTCTATTAACTTATCATTATTTTATTTCTTACAAAATACATATTATAAAAACTAGTAAGATGATACTAACATTATAAGTTACATATATTCTCATTGGTATTAACTATTCAACGTTATAACAAACTATTATATTTTTATGTTTTCACCTTTCCTAATAAATTACTTTTATAGATTATTTTTGGAGCAGTTAACTATCAAACAATACATATACTACAGTATAAATTTTTAAACATAAGCCCTCTTACATTTCTCAAAACATAGAATATTTTTATGTGGATACATCATATTGGGTTGCTAATTATTCTGCAAAAAAAGTGGTATGATATATCTACTGATGTATAATATGATACTAAGACTTAAATTGTTTATGATATAGTATTTGATTTGAAAATCAAAGATCAATAACAATATTGATTTTTTTTTAATATTTTGTTAACAAAAATTTACATTCAAATATGACATATTAATAAAAGTTTTCATAATAAAAGTACATACAATTGTTAGAAACTATTCAACGTGAGAACAATTCTTGCGATTCAAAGTAAATGCAAATTTTCAGCATAAACAAATTATTATGATTCAAAGCAAAGACAATTGTTCAGCATAAAAATAATTATTATGACTCAAAGAATCAGTAATTTGTTTTGAACATTTCACGTAAATTAGAAAATAAATTAATTTTTTAGTACACTTCTAAAAATTAAATTGACTACTATATTTTTTTATTATATTTTATACATTTTGGTTTGTTAAGATTAAATGAAATATCAATTCTTTTTCTAGTCAAAATTTACATTAATATTATTAGAATATCTCTTCCTTATAATAGAAAATTTATCCTAAAATGATATCTTTTTAAAACCTAAGGAATACAAATTTTTACTGATCTGACTTAGATTACGTATCATATGAATTGACTAAGTAAAACTTAATAAAATTACCAAAAAAATTGATTAAATTAATTAATTTTATTTGTTTATTTAACTAGGTATAAATTACATAAATAATATCTATAATTATAAGAGATAAATCATCCTACTCTCCATCACAATATAATACAGCATATCTTCTGATTCAATGCACCACACACAAAAAAGACAAACAAAACCAAAAACAAAGTAAAAAAACTATTATGACGAGAAGGAATGTGAAACTTGATTTTCTTTCTAATGATTCTTACATAAAAGCAACCCTTAAAAAAAAAAAGAAATGTTTGATGAAAAAAATGGTCACACTCTAGGCACTATGTGTTATCATTGCATTTGCCATATAAAGTCCCTATAATTCCAATCCTGATGTGTGGCCATCAAATTACGGTGTCCAATTCTCAGAAAAAGGATAGCCAAAGCGTCCAAGCATTTGAAGAGACTGTAGAAAAATAACAAAGAGCTGGAGATGAATAAAGTCATGTTCCGATCTTTTGTCGGATTCATGGAAATGTTTCAGTTTGCAATGATTTGCAACTATTTAAATTTGTAAATATATGTGGTAATTATATTAAAAATTTGTTACAAAAACTTCATTGCATTAATAAAACAGAATTAGTAAGAAATCAGTTCAGTGAAAATTTTGCAACGTATATGCATAAACACAAATTTGCAACATGCAAACATCGACATTATAAAGCTTGTCGTAATTTTATTGCAAATAGTTTGTTTGCAACAAAATCTTGGCATATTGCAATAAATTTTTTTTTTGTCGCAATATAAATTTTTTGTTGCAGTGTGAGTTTTTAACATAAATAATTATAAATAAATTTAATTTAACAAAATCAAGATAGATATCTAACTAGAATCCTATCTTTTTCTCATTTATAAGGTTATTTTTTTAATCATTTTTCATTATCTTAAAAAAGGATAACTTCTTTAACTAAAAATATATCATGTATTTTTAAAAATGATTGATGTAAAAGAAGTAGGATAAAAAGGTTCATTTCAAAAAAAAAATAGAAATAATATTTCAAGTGTAATAAATATCTTTAACAATTTTCATAGATCCTTTGATATATACATTATCGTTATCATTTCTTACAAAATACATATTATACAACCTAGTCAGATAATACTAATCATATTATAGAAATAAAACCTTATCAGTATTAAATATTTTCAAAACAGTATTACATATTTAAGTGAATTTATTAAAAAACATCTTTAGAATAATCAAATATCAAATGAAATAATCTATTATATTATAACAGAAATTGGAAGCAGAATGTTTTTATAAAATTCAAAACATATAGAATATTTTTATGTAAATCATATTGAACTGTTAATTAGTCCATTCAAAAACATTTTTAATATATATTTATTGATTTTGCATGAGGTACAAAGAATTTAATTATTTTAGATACATTGTTTGCGTTTGAAAATTAAAAATCAATATTGATATTTAATTTTTCAAAATATTTTATTAAACACTAATTTACATTCAAATATGCATTCATATTTTATGAAAATTTAAGCAAAATTTTATATAAAATAATAAGAAAAATAATTATAACAGAAATATAGATAATTGCTAATAATTCTTCACGGTAAAACTAATTAAATGGTTCAAAATAAATGCTATTGGTCTACGTACAAGTATTTATTACGATTCAAAGAGTTAATGTTATGTTGATATTATGCATGTGAATTAAGAAATAAACTAAACCTTCTTAGTATACTTTTAAATAAAAAAAATTAACTATTCAACTCTTGTTATATATTATCCAATATTTTTGTTAATTTTAAATATTGAAAAGTTAATTCTATTGTAGTTAAAATTTATATTAAAGTCATTGGCGGAATATATTCATTACAATGGAAACTTTATTCCAAAAAAAGATCATAATGAAATAGATTATATAGATACGGTATAAATTGTGCACCATATCGTTTGACTAAGTAAAATTATAGTAATTACCAAGAATTTAATATCATTAAATTGGTCCATAAAATTAAAGCACATAATACTCGTTCGTGCACCATATCGTTTGACTAAGTAAAATTATAGTAATTACCAAAAATTTAATATCATTAAATTGGTCCATAAAATTAAAGCACATAATACTCGTTCGTGACTATATATATATTGAACTCCTTCATAACTCTTAAATTATATGATTATATCAATAAATCATATACTATTGATCAGAAAAGCATAGAAAAAAAATAAACACACAACTACCATTGAGATTAAGAGGAATTTAAGCTTATTTCTATTATATCTCCAATAATTTAGCAAAAAAAAAAGATTTTTAAGAATAGGAAGAAAGGTTGATGAAGAAAGTTAATCTTCATTAAACCTTCTTCATCAAACCTTTCTTTTTTTTCTTACAAATAAATGAATTCACGTTTCTACAAAACAAGAAGATGTTCTTTTTCAGGTAAGAAAAACATGAAAACGATTGAATATGCATAGAAACTAACTAAAGTGAAAGAGTATATTGATTCATATACAAAATTGTTATGTCGTAGTGTATGATCACAAACATGATATCAATATATAGTTTAAAAATTAATAATCCTAAATTTTTTTTTTTATTTCACCATTATTGTAGGAGTACTATAAATCGTAGAGTTGATAGTTCGACAAATTCATAATGTACAAACAATGGTCGGTCAGATGATTATATTTAGTACTGAATACAATTTTTGGCATATTAGCAATATATTTATTTCAAGAGGTTATGATTAATATATGGTTTTGATTAGCTGATATGTATTTATTATTTAAAATAAAATTGCAATGTACTACATATGACCACTTATTTTGATCTTTAACAATAAAAATATCTAAGTTATCACTCACACGTTTTGTTTTTATGTTATTAGATAAGAGAATCTTGTCATTTGTAATGTTTGAAAAAATGGATTATAAATAATTTGTTATTCGGTTTTTTAGTTGATGATTGTGTGATTGTGGTTTTTTTCTGGGTTGATCCGCGAAAACATGCAAAATGTTATAACATATTCTTTTTTTTCCAACTGAGATTTATATATAATTAGGTAGAACTGAAAAAAACATTCCCCATAAATGAGCTTCTTAAGTAACCAACCGCCACTAATGCCATAAATATTCACCGCCCTGAACTATCTAATGGCCATTAGAGCACAAAATTCCTCCTATTCACACCAAAAAGACATTTCCCCATAAAAAGCCATTAGAGAAAAATGTTATAACATAATATGAAGCCGTTTATTGACAGACTATTTATATAAAAAAAAAAAGAAATTTCAGAATGTAAAAAGAGAAAAAGAAAAAAAATGAGAAATATACTTTTTCAAATTTTTGTAGAAAGGAAGTTATGAGAAGAAGTTATAGATATCTTAGTACATATAGGCATTTAAGGTGAAACATATGGCTACACTTGATCTCGGGAACCGACCAAAATGTTTGGGATTCCCAATACAATTTTGATTTGGTTTAATAGCTACCAAATTGTTGAGGCATATTTTTTTCTTTTGAAACCATTCCAAGGCGGTGAAACAGCTTAGCTCGATGGATTTCATTAAAATAGCTCGATGATTTTTAGCAGCACGGGTCGGCAATTTCCAACAAAGCAGCTCGGAAAATTCTAGCCTAACTTTCAGTTTGGCGCATTAGTCTCGTTCACGATTAATTTCATTTTGTCACATTTTCTATTAATCAGACGTGTTGGAGGACTAACTGTTGGGGTCAGATTTCACCTCACCGAGATCAACGACTAAAATGGTGAAGTATGAAAATTGGTGATATGCTCAAATTAACCTTAGAGCTACTTTGCAAATTCAAAGACACAAAAGTAATATTTAGGGATCAAACCCACATAGATTATTGACCGCACAATAGATTGCAGTATTTTGATTAAGTTAGACAAAATCAAATAGATCAAAGAACAGAAAGGAGTAAACAATCGGTTGTAAAAAACAGTCAGAGAAAGCGTTACACCTAGGGAAATTCTCAGGTAATTCAGAATTGCAGATTAATTAGATTGTTATGACTTATTAAGAATTGCTCTAGAACTTGAATCACTAATATAAAATCAACAAACTTTCGCTGCAAAGATTATTTATGTCTAAACCTAGAATCTCAAATTTCTTTGTAAATTCAATCACCTCAAACAAGCATTAAAGATCAGGTTCAATTGTTCACAAAATCGCTAAACTAAGTTTCTTTGCGGATAGTTATTTTGCTCATTTAAGATTAGTTCAGGCAATTAATAACATTTTTTTGTCTACCCATTAACCTAAGATCAAATTCGAGGTCATGAAGGTAAAATAAGCATTAATCACAATCCAGATGAAGAACTCTAATGATTTAGCTTAACTATTCAATACAATCTAACAATTCATCTTGAATCCTTGAATAACCCTAACCCTAACAAGAAATCTACTCAGACATGATCAATGAAACACATATCATGATTTGAATATAAAAGCATGAAAGAGAATTCAATAAAAGAAGTAAGGGAGCTCAAAATCTACTCCGAAGGAGTTTGATTTTTCTCTCCAAAGCTCTGTTACAAATCTTCTCTCTACAACTCTATGAAAAACTTGGAATAAAACTTATGTTAAAAGATTGATCTAAAATCATATTTATAATGGTCTAAAACTCCTAAAATATGAAAAATACGTATAGGGCTTCTTTGTAAATATTTGAAGCTTCAGGGTTCTTTTTTGCAACTTTTCAAAGCCGTAAGGAATTGGTGTCAGACGACACTCACGGCTGGTGTCGGGCAACACCAATCCTATGATTTGTCTATAACTTCAGTTTTTCTGCATCTTCTCCAAATTAGCTCCAGAATGCTCCAAATTCTCCAAATGTTCTCCAAACGTACCTAAACCTGTATAAGACTAAAAAATGACTCCAAAACACACATAAAAGACTCTAAAAATAAGATTTATATCATGATATATCAATTGGCCTAGCCAAATGTTTTGGACCAGAGTAGCGAGCCGAGCTGAAGACATCAGTGGGCAAACATGACGACCAGAGTATGTCAATGGGTTGAGGTGACAAGCCTTCTTTGGGGTGAGGCGACATGTTTGACGCAACACATTTGGGCCAAAGCAACAATTCATGGGCTGAGGCAGTATATTGTGGACCGAAGCAAAGAGCGACAAGTCTTTTCGGCTGATCCAGATTATCGCTTACCCTAGAGGATAAAGCCGAATGATGCAAAGATTAGCCTACATGAGAGAATGGAACTAATTCTTGAAGAATATAATTTAGTATTCCCGTCTATGAAAGGAGAAGGAAGAATTCAGGAAAAAAAAAATGAGGCAATATTACGTAGCCAAACACTTGTTTTTTTACATTACACATTTCTTGTATCAAAAGACTTAACAAAACACCGATAAAAAGACCATCTTTAGATATTTATTTTTGTGGTTCATATGTAGAACTTTCAATTCTCCTAAATTACCTAATTAAATTTAGTTATGCGAGTTTTGATTCCCATAGTGAGAAAAGTAAGAGTAGACAGTTTTTTGTATTGATGATTAGATAGCCTTATTTTTTAAAAAAAATCAAGATAATTACAAGAAGAATCTAGTAGAGACGATGATGTTAATTAAATTCTCCTTAACCAATTGCAACTCTTTCGTCTATGATCAAAATCTCCCCAACTGTCATTGTCTCATGCAAGACCCTTCCAATGAATAAGAACCTCTTTGACCCGTTTCGACCTTTTCTCAATCCACGACTCTTTAACAACTCCTCCAGTTGTAGAATAAGATGCTGATCCTACCCACTTCTTTAACAATGAGACGTGAAAATCAGGGTGTATGTGAGTACCTTCGGAAAAATGTAATCGATACGCAACTTCACCAACACGTTCCTCGACTTGAATGACTAGAAAATTTGTGTGTGAGCTTCTGGAATGTACGATGGAGCACCGACTGTTGACGGTACGGATGTAAATGTAACAGTATCCAGTCACCTTGAGCAAACACCACATCACTAAAACTTGCATCCACATATTGCTTCATTCTGTTGTTGGCTTGATTCAAGTGATCATTGAGTTCTGAAAGCAGTTCCTCACGACTTGATAATGGCTCATCAATCTCATCATGGACAGAAGAACCAACATCATAAGCAAGAACTGGTGGTGGTGGTCTGCGAAACAGAGCCTTTGAAAGGAGTTGTCCTTGTTAAAGCATGAAAGGTGGTGTTGTACTATAGCTCGGCCCACGAAAGGAATCCACTCCATTGTCGAGGACGGTGATACACAAAACAATGGAGATACTGCTAAATGCATATTGTTACAACTTTTGTTTGACCATCAAATTAAGGGGATAGGCGGGGGACATGCTCAGCGTTATACCAAATAATTTTCATAATTCTCGCCAAAACCATGATCTATGTAGACTATCATAACATGGTTAGCCATCCACAAAATCCATGGACACGTCCTCCTAGACTGTTGACAGAATTGGTATTGGCTGCAACAGATCTTGTGATGCTAATGAATCGTATATAGCACATTGGCATATTCCACAAGCAATGACATAGTCACAGAAATTGTGATGTCCATGGATGCCCAATAAAATTGTTGAGCTTGTCGTCAATATATTCGCAGAACACCCGAATGTCCCCATTGGCGTATCATGATGTGAGAATAGATTGTGTCAATGGAGATGTTGAAGGAATGATAATCCAGTTATGATAGCAGAGAAGAACATTTCTCCATTCGTATGGTTTGCCGGGATTAGTCTCCGCAAGTGTACTAATTATCAACATATTGGGATCCAATGTACTTGCTTTAGTTGCTACAAACGAGAGGCTGTTTGGACAAGGCGATGGGCGGCTAAGGTTCTGGAGCTGAAGAGTAAAATGAGTATAGCTTTGCCAAGATTTTCAACTTTGCATCTGACTCTCGGCATATGACTCTCTTATATAGAGGTGAGGACGCTTGGGTGAAGATTAATGATGGACTTTTGAGTTGTTTTTTTCCTTGATTAAAAATATAACATACCCCACGACTCAATAACAATGGAAACGGTCCATTACGTTTTCTTGTGGAATATATTAGAATTTTCTCGATTATCTAGGGTTGTGTACATTTGATGTCTTAATCCTAGCGCCTTTGAATGCCATGTTGCTTACAATGATCATCAAACATCCTATTACCGTATCTCAACCCAAGCATTGAAGACTTCGGTTTGTTTGATATCACTTTCCAAGGTCTTGATGTAAAGGATAAATGATTATGACTCTATGTAATTAGTATGTAATTACCTTTTACCTAGTTTCCTATTCTTGCTGTATATATACCTGCAACCCTACTCTTAATATTATCAAGCATTCATTCCTATATGGTATCAGAGCCATTGATAACCTAAAAACCTCAAAAAAAAAAAAAAAATTCCCAGCCGCCATTGTCAAACCATGGCAAACACAACTGTTGAAACCCTTACAGCAAACAACCAATCTCTCTTCATTATCAACACAAATAATGTCACAAAACTCACGGCAACAAACTACTTGATGTGGAGTTTGCAGATCCATGCCCTTATTGATGGATACGATCTTGCTGGATATCTTGATGGCTCAATTGTTATTCCTCCTGCAACAATCACAATGGACGCAGCAGTCATCAACAATCCCGCTTACTTGCTATGGAAGCGTCAAGACAAACTAATATTCAGTGCCTTACTTGGAGCCATTTCCACATCTATTCAACCTATTGTGTCACGAGCCTCCAAATCCTCTGAGATCTGGGCTACTCTTGCCAACACCTATGCTAAACCTAGTCGTGGCCACATCAAGCAGCTTCGAGCGCAACTCAAAACTTGGACCAAAGGAGCAAAGCCAATCGATGAATATATCCAAGGTTTGATCAGTCGCTTTGATCAACTCGCCATCCTTGGTAAACCACTTGATCATGAGGATCAAGTTGAGACGGTTCTTGAAGGCTTGTCCGAAGAATACAAGTCTGTCATTGATCAAATTGAAAGTCGTGATGTTCCACCATCTCTTACGGAGCTTCATGAACGTCTTATTAACCATGAATCCAAGCTTCTTGCTTCTGCAACCAACTTGTCTCTGCCTGTTACAGCCAATGTTGCATTCAATCGCAACTCTAACAAGAATCAGAATCGCTCATACCAGTCCTCCCCTTGTGATCAGCAGCAATGGCGATTCACACCGTCTCAGCAACGTAATGGTTCTGACTCTCGCTCACCTAAGCCATACTTGGGAAAATGTCAACTTTGCAATGTCCAAGGACACAGTGCTCGCCGTTGTCCACAACTCCAAGCTGTTCAACGCTTTGCTCAGCCACCACAGTCCAGCCCATTCACACCGTGGCAACCACGGGCCAACATTGCTGTTGCATCACCATACGATGCTCACAACTGGCTCCTCGACAGTGGCGCAACCCACCACATGACTAATGATCTCTCTAATCTTGCTTTGCACCAGCCCTACCATGGTGGCGATGAAGTTCTTATTGGTGATGGTTCACCTCTAACCATTTCAAACACGGGTTCCAAACTCTTACCTTCTTCTTCTCGCAACTTGGCTCTGGACAAAGTTCTTCATGTTCCCAATATTAACAAGAACTTGATTTCTGTTTACAAACTTTGTAACACTAATCAAGTGTCTGTTGAATTTTTCCCTGCATCTTTTCAGGTGAAGGACCTTCGCACGGGGACCCCTCTTCTTCAAGGCAGAACCCATAATGAGTTGTATGAGTGGCCAATGCGAGTGTCACAACCGCAATCAAACTTTGCCTCTTCCAGCCCAAAAACATCTCTAGCATCGTGGCATTCTCGTCTAGGCCATCCATCACCTCCTCTTCTACAAACTATTATTTCTTCTTTCTCTTTACCTGTTGCTTGCTCTTCTCAAAAATCATTTCTTTGTTCCCCATGCAATATTAATAAAAGCCATAAAATTCAGTTCAATCAATCCTCTATTTCTTCCACACGTCCTCTTCAATATTTGTTTAGTGATGTCTGGACCTCCCTCATCCTTGCTCTTGATAACAGCAAATACTATCTTATTTTCGTCGACCATTTCACTCGCTACACCTGGTTTTTCCCTATGAAACAAAAATCTCAGGTCAAATCTATCTTTCAAACTTTCAAACCGCTTGTTGAAAACAAGTTTGACACTCGCATTGGTACGCTATTCTCTGATAATGGAGGTGAATATGTGGCTCTTAGACAATTTCTTCAAAAACATGGCATTTCACATTTAACAAGTCCACCACATACCCATGAGCATAATGGCGTCTCGGAACGCAAACACCGCCACATAGTCGAGACAGGTCTCTCTCTCCTCTCCACTGCTTCCATGCCTAAAACATATTGGGTTTATGCTTTTGCAACTGCTGTCTACCTGATCAATCGTCTACCGACACCAGTTCTTGAACAACAATCGCCTTTTTCTAAACTTTTTGGAGTTCCACCCAATTACAACAAACTTCGCGTGTTTGGAAGTCTCTGCTTTCCATGGCTTAGACCGTATAATTCTCACAAATTAGAAGACAAATCTAAACCATGTATGTTTGTTGGCTACTCCATCACCCAGAGCGCTTATTTGTGTTTGGATGTTCAAGCAAAGCGACTTTACGTCTCCCGCCATGTTGTATTCCATGAAGACGAATTTCCGTTCCGGCAACACTGTTCACTCGAACCACCATCTGATACAATTGAAACCTGCAACACTGTTTCTGTGGCCCCTCTGGTTCTGCCGTTGAATTCTCCGTCCGTGGGTCCTCACCGGCAATCATCATCTCCGACGTCTCCTCCGCTGTCGTCTCCACTTCTGAACTCGCCATTGGCCACACAGGTATTGTCTTCTTCATCTTCTCCTTCGTTAACATTGTCTTCTCCACAAAGGCCCATTGGCCCAACTCAAAACCCAAATATCACATTACACCCATACCAACCTACCTCCACAAATGGGCCCACTGGCCCAAACCAACACACGAACAGCCCAACCACAAGAAACTCAAATCCCACCTCCACCTCCCAAAGACCTTCTGGTCAATCTACGAACCCTGACTCTGCTACATCGCCATCAACGCAACCGTCCTCCTCGCCGTCTACATCCACAACAAACACCTTACCTCCACCTCCACCACCACACCAAACCACTCATCCTATGACCACCAGACGCAAAAATAATATTTCCAAACCCATACAAAAATTAAACCTCTCAGCTGCTCTCATCAGTTTACTCTCCAATGAACCAACTACTTATCAACAAGCTCTTCGTGATGAAAATTGGCGTTGGGCGATGACAGAAGAGATTGATGGTCAGATTGAAAAGCAAACTTGGAACCTTGTTCCGCCTGCTCCGACTCAAAATGTGATTGGCTGTCGTTGGGTCTTCAAGAAAAAGCTACTGCCCACCGGCAAACTCGACAAATACAAAGCACGCCTGGTCGCTAAGGGATTTCACCAACAGTATGGGTTAGACTACAAAGAAACTTTCAGTCCTGTAATTAAAGCTGTCACCATTCGTACGGTTTTAGGCCGTGCTGCAAATCAGAATTGGCCCATACGACAACTCGACATCAATCAGGCATTTCTTCAAGGTACGCTGAATGAAGAAGTTTATATGACTCAGCCCCCAGGTTTTGTAGATGCTAATAGACCGGATTATGTATGTCGTCTAAACAAAGCTATCTACGGCCTCAAACAAGCTCCACGGGCTTGGTATCTCGAACTTAAGACCTTCCTTCTGGACTCTGGTTTCCTCAATAGCCTTGCTGATGCTTCACTTTTTGTCTACTGTTCTGGGTCAGTATTGGTTTATATGCTCGTATATGTCGATGATATTATTGTCACAGGCAACAATACCGTGGCTGTCTCCACTGTTATCTCTTCTCTCTCAGCTCGTTTTCAACTCACGGATCAAGGAGACATACATTATTTTCTGGGTATTGAAGTCACCAGAACTTCCACTGGTCTTCACATGATGCAACGTAAGTACATTCAAGATTTACTTGTCAAAACGAACATGCTTGGTGCTAAACCGGCTCCCACACCAATGCAAGTTGAACCAAAGCTTACACGACAATCAGGTACTCCTTTAGCTAATGCCTCTGAGTTCCGTATGGTCATGGGGAGTTTACAGTATCTCTCTTTCACACGCCCGGATATTTCCTTTGCGGTCAACAAACTTTCACAATACATGCACGCACCAACTTCAGAACATTGGTCTGCTGCCAAAAGAGTCCTTCGTTATCTTGCAGGAACAATGACACATGGAATCTTCTTACAATCACAAAACCCGCTCCATTTACATGGTTTCACCGACGCTGACTGGGCAGGTGATTCTGATGACTACATCTCTACCAATGCCTATATCATTTATTTGGGTAAACAGGCAATATCATGGTCCTCCAAAAAGCAATCTGGTGTTTCACGCTCTTCGACAGAGGCTGAATATCGAGGGATTGCAAATGCAGCATCAGAGATTCGGTGGATATGTAATCTACTCAGTGAACTACACATTCCACTACCGAAAGTGCCTGTTATCTACTGTGACAATGTTGGAGCCACTTATCTCAGTGCCAATCCAGTCTTTCATTCCCGTATGAAACACATAGCGCTAGACTACCACTTTGTTCGAGGACAGATTCAATCTGGCATGCTTCGTGTTTCTCATGTATCATCAAAAGATCAACTGGCGGATGCACTGACTAAACCCTTAGCGAGAGCAGCTTTTCTACCTATCTGTTCCAAGATTGGAGTCACCAAGGTACCTCCATCTTGAGGGGGTGTGTAAAGGATAAATGATTATGACTCTATGTAATTAGTATGTAATTACCTTTTAGCTAGTTTCCTATTCTTGCTGTATATATACCTGCAACCCTACTCTTAATATTATCAAGCATTCATTCCTATACTTGATTCTATCCAAAGTGTGTAACACTACTAATTAAAGAGTCAATGTTGTTTTGCTTTAATATGTTCTAAACAACGTTGTTATAGACTTGACCAAAGCTGGTTTATCTAGGAGGATAAGTAGTGCAACAGTTCTGGGCTCATGATATTAAGTATCTAATTTTTTAGATTTTTTTAAAAAATATTAATTTTTAAAAAGAAAATTGATAAACAAAAAGTTTCTATATATATATCCAAGTAAATTCCGTTAAAATATATTGTTTTAAAAAATATATTATAATTGTTTTAAAAAAATTCTAAATATTTATTAAAACATCCTGAAAATTTTTTATTGCCTTAAAACTCCGAAAACTTTGAGCCAGCGCTGGACTTGACTGGACTTGACTTTATCCAATTTGGTTTAACATTACTTATCCAAGATAAAACAGTTTACTTGATCCGGTAAGATTACAAACAGGAAATCATAGTTTGTACAAGTTAGTGTGGGTTCATTTCTGCAGAAACGTGGCGAAACTGCTAGAAATATCAAAGGATGGATCTCTTTCCTTAACATTTGTTTGTTTCAGTTTAGCTTATCCTATGTGAAGGTTTAATTAGAATCGATACTTCCTTAAAGTGCTTTTGAAGATTAATTAAGCCTTAACACATTTCTATATTCATGCTTGTAAGACTAGCTATTTCTTGATCCGCTCACGGGGTTCTTGGTGATAATTCCATCTGTAAACAAGGAGCGAGGATTAAACACAATAGGTTCTATTGGCTCACCACTCACCAATACAGTGAAGTCTCAGGTCTCGTATCTCTTTTGGTTATACGAAAGAGAAACAAACATTAAGCCCCTTGGAATACAACAAAGAGTCAAAGACAAGCGACAGTATTAAGTTCTGACCTGTAAAGTGATCATGAGAAATTTTGTCATAGATATTCTAGAAGAAATATGATTTTGGATGGTTTTTCATTTTGATTTTACTCACTTCTTTCTCTCTTCTTAAACTGCTAGAGCAAAGTTAATGCAAGCATGAGAACAAACAATCATTTTGATTAAGATGCAAAGGTGAGGATTTCCGCCAACTTTATAATTACAATGCAGAAACGTTATATGAAGAATATATATATATATATATATATATATATATATATATATATATATATATATATTGAAACTAAAACTGGTTTAAAATGAAACTTTATTCCCATTTAAAATCATTTTCAAGAACAGAATCAATATGGTTTTCCCTTAAACATGTTCCAACATGAATTGTATGGTTCTCCAATAATCAGACATATAAATTTGTAAAGAAGAGATAGTGTCTATAATAGAATTAGAATCAGGTTGAGACACTTGAGTCTTATTAATTCTATGAGAGTTTGCATTGGATTAAGAAAACTTGATCCAGTTCATTTTCTAATTGTTTGTCCGAGCTACAATGTAGATAAGACTTGCAACTAATTCAATCATGCAGACCACAACTTTTTTTCATTTAATAAAACCTTTAAAACTCATAAATAAAGCTTTTCATTAGGAAAAAACATAAGAGATAAAGTCAAAAATTAACATTGTTGTGAGGAGGATCCACCCAAGCAATGCTATTAGACAAATAGTTACTAGAAGGGAGACGAGAGCTAATTTTCTCATCACCAAGTGTATAGTACACGCCAAGGTGCCCATTATGTGATGGGTATATTCTGTTCCTCTCCTCCACCGAGAGACCAGCTCTTGTAAGAGAAGTAGGATGACTTGCAAAAACTGTCAAGCCACGAAGCTCTCTCTTCTCCTCCCATGCATTGCGTTTAAGGTTTAGTTTAAACATCGATGGGTTCTTGTTGCGGCTTGTAAGCATAACAAATATATCTCCTTCATGCTCCGTCATCAACACACGCCTACTGAAATCTACTAAACCAAAGGCGGGACATGGTTTCACTGAAAGAATATTCCATGTTGCTCTAGGCGAGTCGAAGATCCCAATGTTGCCGTAGGTAGTCAGACAATAGAACACACCATTTGAGAAGACACAACTATTCCATCTACGACCGTGTAACTGATTCTCAAAGCGATGGGTGGTACATGCAGTTTCACCAGGCCGCCAAGTATCAATCTCAATATATGAGCAGATACTTATATCGTTGAGCGAGATCACTAAACAACTGCTTGATGTAGGAGCGGCTGAAAAAGCTAAGCAATAGCCTGATGTAGGTGACACCTTTGGTAAGTAGATTTGCTCCCGAGTAAACGGGTTAAATAAGAATACTAAGTATGAAGGGAATTTTTTAACCACAAGTAACCAGCCATCCCTAGAACAAGAGAGTCCATGGCCTTTCAAATCTGGAAAATTAAGCTTATATGTTTTAGACCGTAACGAGTCTAAAAGAATGTAGTCTCCGTCTTCTAATCCTCTTAGTGGATAAAAAAGCCAAGGGTGGGGGTGTAACTTTCTGACAGAAACAGCTGCTTCAAACCATGTCTTGCAGACAAGAGAAGCATGTATATTGTCTTTTAGTCCGAGTCGGGACAGTATCTCCCGTAGTATATCTGAGGGAATATTTATATTGCTTCTGACAATTAGAAGCAGAAGGAAGAAGAATTTAGAAATAATACTGCACCTCATCAATGTTCGAATGTTGGTATAGCCATATAGGTTAAAAAGCTACTAAAACTTTAATAAGAGAAATCATTCGTTCGTGCGATAGCGACTAAAACGTAAGAACACAAAATGAAAAGTCAATTCGAACAAGATCATTAATTATGAGAGCATATAAACCCTAGAGTTTTGATTGAAAAGAGAAGGAAAAAAAGATAGAAAACTCACGGAGCTGGAAGCGCTTGAACAATGGATTTCGCTTTAAGGGCTTCGGCTAACAACGATGGTGGAGTTGCCTCGGACATACTCAATATCTGAAGAGTCAATTCAAACAAGATCATTAACTATGTACCTGATTGGTCTTGAGTTTTGAACGAGAACAACAAAGCTTATGAACGAAACCAATGGAAGAAACTGGAACCGAGGCATCAATTTCGCATAGATTTCAAAAATCGCTCATGTATTATATATAAGCTTAGAGAAAACGACCAATATTTACTGGTTAAACAGACAACTCTTTCTTGTTTGAGACTATTTTGCATCCATGTTGTCTAATATTAAATGACCTGTATAATATTGATCACATAGATTTTAAAATAATCAGCAAGACCAAGTCATTAGGCATTTTCATACCTGTTCACGTAGCTAATGGACACAGGTTAAAGAATCTTTGTTTCGATTAGTCTTTGCTACATAACCAATGACTGTTCAATGGATTTCTGGATAACATAAGAAAAATTAGATTCTAAAAGACGTGAAGAACATAAACATTAGCATGGAAATTTTAGAGAGACAACTGCGATTCCCTCGGAGACAAGCTTCAAAAGAGAAGATAACTCTAACAGCACCTAAAATCAGAATTTCAAGAAGACAAATGTGTGATAAACATCTACATCAACTTTAAAACAACTTGGTCTCGTACCATGTGACATTAGAAGCATGCCTTTGAATGCCATTTTTTTTTTTTTTTATATTATGTGGAAGTTCGGGGCCTTAGCCATACTCTCTCACAGGCCAGAATCAGTTTTTAGAAATTCCTATTTAAAGAATAACATTCTGTACCAAATGTGGTTTGAACCCGGGATATAAAAGAACCAACCCCTTATACCACTAAGCTATCAATAATTTGGTTTGGCATTACAATGATTATCAAACATCCTATTAGAGTATTCCAACCCATGTGTTGAAGACTTCCGTTTGCTTGATTTTATTATATTTTTTTGTTTAGAGGGTGCCATGAGGAAGGTTAAATCGAATAACAGAGTGAAGAAAAGCTGTCAAGGAGATTCATGTGGTCTGCTTTCATGTCAAAACCAGCCTCTGTCTCTCTGTTTCCTCTGAATATATATATGCCAAAATAATACCTTCAATCCTAGATTCAAACTAGAGAATATGGTTTGTATAAAAGCAAACCAAGCACAAAGATCTTGTAGCTTTACCTGGATACAAGGAAAGCAAAACTACCAAGCAACATGTAAATAAAAACAAGATTCTGGATCTTGGTTTCTTGTATAGGATCTCCATTTCTTATCTTAATATTTATAGTTTTTTTAGATGTTGCCTTGCTCTATATTCTTTTTCTTCATATACAACAACAGATCAAAAGATCAAAGACATGCAAAAATTGGTTTCAATTAATTACAGATCAACTGTATAAAAGCTATTCATATCTACAGAAGATATGCAAAAATTGGCTCAGTTTGTAATGTGTCAAAAAAGCTTTTATGTGAGTGCCAACCTTAACTTCAGTGATCCTTTGCGTGATCTCTCTAGTAGCTTCGGTGGAAGCAAGCCCGTTAATTAGTTTCCCTCCAAGTTTCTGCAGATATACACACATACGCCATATTAGTATCACTTGCTTTAAACACCAATGAATGTAAATGAAATGTATATATAGTCGACCTGACATGATCACTTACAACTCCGCTAAAGTCTGTAAGTCGGCAAAGCAATCAAATACATTTCCTTTTAAACTGTTGTTTGACAAATCCCTGCAAGAAAGATTGGTTGCATTGAGTTCACAAGATATGTACACCTTGAAGTGTCCATATCATCAAACAAATAAATAATGACAATTTCTGAATTGATGTAAGGTTTGGATCAATAAGACCAGACAACCTGCTGGAGGATAAATTATTGTAACGCACCAATGTTGTCTTATGAACATATTCAATGAATGAAAGAACAGAACATATATGAGCTTAGAAGATTCTCAGAGAGAAATAATTTTTGGAGGATTCTCACAGTTAAGACCTTCTAAAAATAATCTACAGGAACATATGGATATCTTTGCCAATTCTTCTTGACTCTGTATACATGGCTGATACATTGGGTTTTAGTCTCTGTTTCCTACTACAAGTGCACAATATTTTGTAATAGTAAAATATATTCGATCTCTAATTGATCAATGTCACACTATGTTTTTGTGAAAGTGAAACTAAGCTAAGATGAATGTGTGGTTTCTGTGTAGCAATGTAACTAAATGAGAAAGTAATTATCGATGTAAAAACAATTAAAACAACTTCTAGGTTAATGATATTTTGCAGGAATTTAGAGATCATGAACTGCACAATTATTCTGAGAATGATAAACAAACAAGTCTCGAACTCAAACATCAAATTTAAATTGATCTATTGTCGTGTTATCGGCAACTTTGTCTAACTACCTAGAGTTATATATTATGTTCTAAACCTAGAATTCTAGACAAGCATTAACGAGATGGTTTGATTTGTTCACAATCTGCCTCAACATCAGCTTTCTTTAGTTGATGACAGATCGCACATCTATGTTCTTTCAAGCCATTTTTGATGAATAGATTTAATCTAATTTCAGACATTAAGTGATCAAGTTAACCAAGACGTTAAAAACAAATCTAGATGAAGACAATCAATATATATGTAAATCCTATCTATGTTCAGTTCATTGATTCATAAACCCCCTTGAACCCTAAACTTAACTAGAGGATGACTCAAACATAGTAACAGAAGATGCAGCAATAGGTGATAAAAAAACTCATTATAAAATTATGAAATAACATGGGTTGAAAAATATTTGCCAAAAGGGTTGTAGAGATTCTTCTCTTCAATCTTACAAAGTGCTAAAACTACTAAAACTTTATGCCTAAAATCTGTGTCCTCTAAAAAAGGTATGAGAAAATAAGATAGACATGCCAGAAGTCAGCTGGAATGTTTATTATAAGGATTAGGTCGAAACTGGAAAGTCTCCTCTTTTTTATTCTTCGGGTTGGTCGGTCACTCTAAAATGGGATTGACCGTTCTCTTCAACTTCTGAAATCTTCTTTCTCTTGGGACGACTGTTTCAAAGTGGACTTCGTCGCTCCATCGAATTTGTCTGCTTCATGTTCGTTGGGATTGACTTCTCCACTTCGGGATCAATTGCTCCTGGCTTAAATTCAGCTCCTTTTTCTTGATTTCAATAGTTTCTGCTCATAAAGTTCCAATCTTCATCATTTACCATCTTTAGATCTGTAATGACTCAATAAAGACTTAAAAAAAACTTGAAAACAACTGATAAAATGCATAAAAATGCAACACATCAACTCTCCCAGACTAAAATATTTGTTTATCCTCAAACAAAACTAATATCCAAGCTCAAGAAAGAGGTTCAAAAACTTGGGAACTCTCAAATTCTCAGAAGCCTTACTTCCTAACTCTGACCTTTAGATCACATAATCCAAACCATGAGTAGCACATTCTAACAAAGCTCTGAATTCCAGACAATCAACTCTCTACATTCAATTAATGATAGTTTGAACTTCTCATTACATGCACTAGCTCAGGGTAAACAATGCTAGGTGTTAGAAAGGATAGTTTAGTTGTGGGGTTGAGAGTGTTTAGAGAATACCAAAATGATTGTTGAGGATGCATGATATCACACAAAATGGCTAGAGAGAATGAATCCATTGATGTCCACAATCTCCAACCACTTCCTTTAGGTTTCCTCCCTTTCGGTCCGGCTTTTGTTCTTCTCCAGGGTTCATTGTGGTGAGAGACACACTGTAGAGATTCTTGGTTCCACTCTTCATCTTTGATTTTTTTTTCTTCATTTATTTTAGATGATATATTACATGTGTCTTTCTTTAGCACGGAATTTGTGTCATTCCCAATTTGGATCGCCTAACTCTGAGTTCATTCTATTTCACTTTTTTTTCTCCGGGTCGACCGTTCTAGTCTGAGAGAGGTCGCTCTACTCTTGGAAATTGGGCAGCAAGAGGGATAAAGAGGCTCCATCAATCTTTTTTTTTTCAATATTTTTTCACATATCTGCACATATGAAAATTAAAAACAAGAGTGCATAAAGTCTAAAAGGATATAAGGGTCAAAGTAGTGTATTAGCTAAAAATGAAGTAGCCAGTCACGATCAACAAAAGTGATAAAAAGAATAAGATGTTCTGAATAAATTTTGATTCCCTAATCTAATGCCCATAACAAAAATAATTCCAGTCAATATTAGGTTCAAAGTAAGATACAGTCGAGGTCTTTCCTTAAAAACCTCGATATGCTGAAATATCCGAAACTGGGGTACTGTTGTAGCTCATCCGGTTTTAAATGTCCAAAATTTTGGTGGTTTCCTTGTAAACCCAACAAGAATGGTATTGGTGATAACTTTTGGTGCAAGTAACTGGATCCCTTGGCTTTCCTCATAGCATTGGCTTCAAAATGTACCCCAAGTTCATTGTAGTTGTTGTTTTATGTCTTCTCCAAGGGTTGAGTCTTCAAGTTCTCTTGGTCTTTAAGTAAGGTCTCCTAGGCAATGGTGCTAAGTGATGAATCATATTTTAGCATAGGTCTGGTTTCTTAATGTTTTTGGTACTTTGGGGGCATTGATCTTTCATGAGTCGAATGATTGTCTTCAAGATTTGGAGCTTGGACAAGCTTCAAGTGCTTTTGATCTTCTTTTGGTTTGATTAGTATCTCTTGAGAAATTAATATTTTGAATGGTTTTTGTTTGAGTTCCTAATGCTCTATAAGTGTAATTATTAGATTTTCTATTGACTTGTTGAACTCTCCTTTTAAGTTTATGCTTCCTGCATTGATCCTTAGTGTCTGCCTCATGCATGGTTGAGATTTTGATTGAGTCTGCTTTGGTCTCGGTTAAGCTTAGGTAAATTTACTCATCAAGATGATAAGGGTGCACGTACATATGAATCGTTTTCCCTAAAAGTATGTATAAACAACAATAGTCAATAGGTTTTGTTTTGCCGAACACAAATCCACAAATTCCCTTTTCATAACTAATCTGTCTAAAACCCATTTTGTGACTTAATTTAGCTATAAATTTTTACGGAAGCTATATATGTAAGGATATTTCCGTATGCAACTAATACTTCCCCTCATCTTTAGTCGTATTTGCGTGTAATTTAAGAAGTGGGAAGCAAAGGCAAATCAACCTCATCACACCACTCCACACATCTAGTCTCATAAAATGAAGTGTTTAACTTGTTTGGCCAATAAGTTAGCCAAATTTTGCCGCCAAGTCTCCATTTTAACACACTTCCTTCCATCTCTCTCCCAACTCTCCACCCAACATCATCTCCATACTCATCTCTTCCAAATATCATCCCTCCATTCTTGGTAAACACATTCTTCAAACCCTCTTGGTTCGGCTTCACGGTCGTCACTTCTTGGCCGCTCTCTCTATCATACAACACGGCATCGAAAACGGCAGCGTTTCCTTCACTTTCCTGCTCGATTCTCCAATCCTTAATCTTCCTCCTCGTCGACATTCTTGCTCTTGCCTTCACTCTCGAAGCCACTTTCCCTTTTCCAAAGTTTCCCTTTAGAACTCTCGTTACCTCGATCTCTCTTTCCTCGTTCTTGCTCGACCGTCCTAGGCTTAACCCGGACACGTGACTCGACCCGATTTCTGGCCCGACCCAGACCCGTACCCGCGATGGGAAGTACTTCTCCTCCGAGTAACAATCTGCTATCTGATTCTCCATCCCTCTTCCCTTGTGAAACCCTAGCTTCGACACGTGGACACGTATGTTGTCGACACCTGCGTTCACTTTTATGTAGTTCTCGTGGAACCTAACGGAGTATGCAAGCTGCACGATTACTTCGGCTTGTTGGTGTGACAAAGCGTAACGTAGGACAGCTTCTCTAGGCTCTACAATAGGAAACTTGATGATCTTGTTGTGAACATCGTTAGAGCTATTACTATTTATCACGTTCATGGACAAGATTGGGAAATAGCCCTTCAAGATCCAAAGCCCATGCGCTTCTGTTGCATAAGAAAAGCCCAATGAATGAGATGGCGAGGTGCTACTGATCTGCTTCAATCCGAGATTCCCTATTCCCACTTCCTTGGAGATCATCCATTTGGACAAGGCGTAAGAAGCGGCGCGTACGATGCACAGCTCAGCATCTACACCGAGTGAGACAAGAAACTTTCGCAAGACAGGACCGTGTTGACACGTAAGCGCGTTCACGTTAGGACCTAGTAAGTGGTGGAAGAAGAAGGAGCCAACTTCACTAGGCGCGTCGAACACACATAGCCAGAAAAGGCGCGTGAGGAGGATTAGGTTAAAGACTGATGAGAAGGACTCGGGCGAGTGAGATTCCATGACCCAGTTAACCGGTCCCGGTTTGATTTCAAGAAGCTCGGACTTTGTGCACGTGCTTTCGCTCGTGGTTGGGGAATGTGAGATTAGTTCTCGAAGAAGCTGGAGAACAAGAGGGAGGAATGGTTTCTCCGACAACAAGGGACACGTGTCGGAAACCCATATGGTCGATGATTTAAGGCGGCTAAAACCTGCGACTACCACTTTGAAGGTGAGAGAGAGAGATTCAGGGTCAGACACTGAAGCTCGTTCAACCCTGAGTTGGATTGAACGAGTCGAGTCGCCTGCGAGTTGAAACACTTCTTGTGAATCAGACTCGGCGAACTCGGGAGATTCTGGAAGCTCGCATATCCATGACCACGGGTCCATTTTCCTGGATTTGTTTTATTTTCTCGGGAAAATGCGTGTTTTGGTGGATGCAGATAAGGAGAAGATAAAATTCCATTAGCGAGAAGCGGAGGTGGCGAGTTTTATAGACAGATTATGTGGTTCAGGAAAAGCCATGAAGTATATTAAATTAATCGAAGACCCTTCATCGGAGCAATCACGGATGAAAACTATATCTGTGGCGTTACAATATCCTCATTAATGACATACTCTTGTTTTCTTGTTAGGATATTTGGCTTATAAAGAACCACGACCACTTCTTTTTTGCATGGCGTAAGGTTAAGCAAGGGACGTGGAGTTTTAACGTTTTCTCGCTTGTGGTATAGCTACGTGTTGCATGAACTAGACCGAATACGTACATTTATTTTTCGATCACAAAAAAAAAAGAATATATGTAAGAAATATATTTAATTGAATAAAACTCTGTTTATAAACACAGAAACAGTATATACAAAATAGTAAATACAATATTCAGAGTTGATGTAGAGATTGCTACACCATAATTATAAGGAGAAAGAGTTAAGGAAGATTATACATCTTCTATATTTTATCGTGTTTGTCGGTTAGGTTTATACTTGAAAGCCCATCCTATCTTTGTGAGATAGAGATAATCTATTGACATTATCATCGTCATTATTATTGTTATTTATATGGAAGATTATACATCTTTTATATTGTATAAAAAAAAGGGCTGTCAAAAAAAAAAAAGAATATATGTAAGAAATATATTTAATTGAAAAAATATTCACCGTATATACACAGAAATAGTATATACAAAATGGTAAATACAATATTCAGAGTTAATGTAGAAATTGCTACACCATGATTACTGGGAGAGAGAGTTATGAAAGATTATACATCTTTTATATTTTATCACGCTCCTTCACAACGGACCACCTGAGGAGAGGTTGATTTTAACACATAAGAATTCAAATGGAGCGCGGGAGTAACATGAGAGACACACATTTCACTATTCCTAACATATCCATGAACAAAGTGATAATTAAGCACGATGTAATTCATAGGTGAGTGAAAGACAGGATTGACAGTTTAGTAATTGGCACCCATATTATTGCAGTAGATCGCTGCTGTTGCCGAGACTTTAATACCAAGGTTGGATGGAGACTAAGGAAGTGATCCAGCAAACTTCCGAGTCGACATTCTACCTTTGTTGATGAATGTTTGATGTCTGTTTGTTTCTTTGAAGACCACACAATTGGATGTTGTCCTAGAAAGACAATGTACACACCAATAGATGTGTAGCTGCCCGTGTTGTCGGCCTAATCCACATCTGTGAAAGCATGAAAATTCAGATTATTCTTGGTATGAAAAAGACACCATGATCAATATCTCCAAATAATTAGTGAAGTATTTGCTTCAGAGCTGTCCAGTGTTATGTTCCCGGCCAATGCATAAACTAGAACATCTAATTAATAGACAAGGAGATATCGGGCCGTGTGAGAGAGATATATTGAAGGCTACCCACGACAGCTTTGTATTCCTTGGCATCATTAAGGGTTTTTCCAGAGTAAAGTGTAAGAGCTGTATTTGGGAACATCAGTGTGGATATGGTCTTTAAATTAGTCGTGTATGGGTGATGAAGCAGGTCTAAAATATAACGATGTTGTGTTAAATGTAAGCGAGTATGAGTAACTTCTATTCTTTTTGACAAAAAAAAAAAACTTCTATTCCGAAAAGATTTGAAATCACCCAGATTTTTTAATCAAAAAATGTTGACAGAGAGTTTTGATAAACCAGATTATATGTTTTGGACTGTTTTTGATGACGATAATGTCATCAATGTAAATGGGCATGTAGAGAAGAATGTTGCTCTTGTATATGAAGAGGGATGCATCAGCTAAAGAGTTTGTGATACCAGATTATACGAGGAATGTGTGGAGCTCACTATGTGCTTCTGTAAGTTCGTAAATGGTTTTACCAAGCTTGTAAACTCCTGTGGGGTTGTCTTTGTAGAACCACTAGGAATCGAACGAAAAAATGCAATTTAAACAATAACTATAAACAATATTAAGCAGTATTAAAGAGTAATAAACTACGTGAATATGAAGCGATATTGAAAATAAATAAAGGAAAGCAATATAAAAAGTCGAGATAAAATACGATATGGTTTTAAAAATAATAGTAAAAAACCGTAAACGTTGAGACGTGATATGATATCTCTTTCCTTAACTCATAAATCGCCCGTAAGTGGGACGGTTCTGTGCGATTTTCGAGTCCCAGGATACAACACGTTGGAGACCGATTCGCAACACTCGAAATTGGAATATACGAACTTATTGAACTACTATATATTCTCAGAAAACTTAAACTTACACTAGCAGAAGAAAACTAAAGAAACTATAGAGGGAGAGAGGATTTTTCATTGATCGAAAAGTGAGTGAAGAATAACTGAAGGGAGACGCTGCTATTTATAGCTGAGGGGAGAACGTCGCACCCCGCAACAGACTCTGCCATGTGGTGGAAATCTCGGGATTGTGACGATCGTGACGAATATCGTGGACGAGGATCTCGGGAGGTTAAAACCACCTCCGCGAGACTCGGTTTCGTTGACTCAATCCAAACAATCGCATCACGAGTAGAGAGAGAACTACGTGCTGTTTTTAAATAAACAGCTTGTCGTTTTCAGGGAAATGGGCCAAAAATTTGCATAGGTTTTTAGCCCAAAAAGAACATCTTATTGTGGGCTCTGCCCACATTCCCCAAAGCCCAAAGCCCAAAGCCCGAGGCGGCGGCGGCGGCGCCCGCGCGCGTGCATGGGTCTATCCTCTCTTTTGTAGCTTTTGAAACATGTAGTAAGCTCATCTCTTTATATACTTTAGAGATTTTCTCTCCCTTTCCAATGTGTGACTTTTCCCAGCACCCCATTCTTTAGTTTCAAGGCTTTTTCATTTAAGTCCAAACCCATTTCTTTTCAAATCAAATTAATTTTTTTCGTTTGGACCCTAAGGCCCAATAAATTGATCCAACAGTCTTTGTCTTCAAATCCAATTGGCTGTATCATATAGATTTTATCGTGAAGATGCTCTTGTAAGAATGCAATGGTAACATCAAATTGTTTAAAAAGTTAGTTGCATGATAGTAGTAGGAAAGTTTTAGTAGTCACAAGTTTCACCACCAGATTAAATTTATCGTGGTAGTCTACTTCAGGATATTGATTGTAGCATTTAACTATAAGACAAGGTTATATATGTCTATTGAGTCATCAACATGTTTGATAATGAATACTCACCTGCAACCAATAACATTAGTAGCATTAGATGGATTAACAAGATCCCACTTATGGTTTTTAATTCAAGAGTTAATCTCATTCATGGCCTTTTGCCAATGAAGATTTTTGAGAAATTCTGAGAGCGATGTGAGGGATTTTGTCAGGCGCAGGGGTTATGGAAGTGTGGAGATCCAGTTTCTGAATGTGTTCATGATTACTTCTATCTCACCATCATCTCTGAATCTGGCGAGTTGAAGGACTAATTTTTGGGATCAGAATTCACCTCAACAAGATGAACGGTTAAAATGAAAAGTATGAAAATTGGGCTTAGCCAAATTTCTTGGACAGAATCCAACTTAACAAACCGGCCGATCAGACAATGCTGACCCAATGAGCCGAGGCTGAACCAACCCAACTAGCCGAGGCTGAACCAACCCAACAAGTTATAAAATACGATAAAAGTTCAAAAACATGGGGAAAAACATTTTCTATTCACCCACTCATCATATTTCTCTACTTGTTTCTTATGCATTTATATCTCGATTCATATAAAATGACTATTAAATCATCAATACTAAAAGCCATTTGCTCTTGCATTTCTCTTGTTTTTCCGCTTCACTTCACTCATCTCAAACTCTTAAATATTTGTTTAAATACCATTCACTTTTTCTCTATATCTCGGAAAGCTTCAAATCTCCAAACTATTATTATTTATAAATTGGTACAGTTATAGTTTCTACTAAAACAATATGTTATAAATTATTTTATTTCCATGGCTTATATCAACCATATACAGTAAAATCATTATAAATTAATAATGCTGGAACTTCAAAATGTATTAATTTATAAAGCTATTAATTAATAGATAAATTCATAAATATTAATTTATAGCTAAATATTGTTTTCTTGATAAACTTTCTCTAAAATAATGTCATATTAAGAAATTTAAATAAATATACTAATAAAAATGCTAAATAAAAACTTGAAGTATGATGATAATATTGTTTGGCAATAGAATGAATTTTGCTAGCATACCTTGAATATCCATGTGAAAATGACATGTGTTTATAAGTTTAAAAGATAGCTATATTATTTAATGTTGAAGATAAAATTGAAAATGATACTATAATATATTTGAAAGTAGTTACAAATAAAAACATAATTGTCTTGTCTAAAACTTTTGGATTTATATAGAAAAGATAAACATCCCTAAGAGTTCTTAATGCAATAAGTAAAATTAAAAATTAGCAGTCGTAAAAAAAAAATTTAAAGTAAAAATACATAACTATATTTTATATTTGAATTATTTAATATAAATTTATCTAATTATTAATTTGTGATATTATTAAGACTATATATTTACATAGGTTTTTCTAAAAAAAAATTATTTTATTATTTTATTGAGTTTTGTTAATTTTTATTGAAAATAGTAAAATTTATTATCTTATTATACTTATTAATTTATCAAATATTAATTTGTAAAAGTTTACGTATACATTATTTTGATAACTTTTTAAACCAAAATGAGTTAACGATCCATTATTTAAAATTCATGTATCTATGTATCGGTAACTACACCAATTATTTTCATGTAGTTAAACCCAGAGAAGTATATTTGATGATCATAATATTTATTTTTTGACTAAAAAATTATATAAGATTTATTGTACTTAATCTCACATAGTTAAGGAGCTACTACTAATATCTGAGCATTAAAATACTTTCAATATAAAATCAAATATGAATTATGAATTAACTTAAATTTGTTGTTTGTACACTATTTATTACTTCGTATCATATGTAACTAACATGTAATATTTTATTAAATAATTAAAATATTCACTGTGTATATACTATATAGAGAGATGAGCATGAAATATGGTAATATCACTGTAACACCCATCTCATCCTCACTCGAGAACAGCGTGCCACTAACACATCTTAAAACTCAAATACTCCACTTTATTAAATACGACTTGATTTCCGGAAATCCTTAAATAAATCCACGACTAAAATATCTCGAATAAATCATAAAACCAAAGTCTAAAAATAAAATACGAAGAAAAACGTGAAAATCCCAAAATAAATAGCACCAGGTCCGACACACATCCACTACTCGTCCGTCTCACCTGAAAGGAAGGAAAAAGAGGGGTGAGTAACAGGGGAGTTACTCAGTGAGGTTGGGGATGCTAATCACAGAAAATGCAGTTCCGATCATAGCACTCCAAAAACAGAACAAGACTAAACATGAGCAAACACGGCACCTAAAGTACCCAATCAACAAACAACGGTCTTATTGACGGCTCCAGTGACCGCCAGCATCCCCCGAAGAGGACAATATGGAATCAGTGTCCAACGGCACCACCCGAAGACGATTTATCGATCTCTAATGGTACTAGACAACAGATCGACTGAGCTGCCAGTACCACTACGCACACAACATGCGACGCAAGTTAGAACTCACGTCTCTGTACCCCTGCAATCCTATCGTCTAACAACTTAACTAACTATATAATTAATCATGTTTAAAAGAACAGTTATCATTTTAATGCACATACAATGGCTTGAATCCTCTATAATCCTAAGTCAAATTACAAACAAAACTACCTAGACTCGATCAGAGAAGACGGATCACATTTAAACTTAATTCCATCTAAGGCGTCCTAGAAGGAAGTACGGAATTCTGCGAAAAAACCCTCACCTTAGCAAAAGACGGAGCTTAACTGCTGCTTCTGCACTCTGTATGCTAAAACGGATGCTAAATCTGAAATCAGCACGAAAAATCGAGTGAGAACGGCTTTCGAACAGCGAGAAACGGTCAACTGGTCAACCTGGTCAAAGTCAACGGAAAAGTCAACAGTCAACGGTCAATGGTCAAAGTCAGCGGTCAATGGTCAAAGTCGACGGTCAGACCAGTCAAAGTCAAATCAGACTCAATCGAGCCAAACCGGACCAGACAGACCAAACCGGACCAAACCAGACTAAACCGGGTAAACAGGACCAGACCGAGTTGATCGAGTCAACTCGGTGAGTCACTGAGTCAACTCAGCGAGTCACCGGCGAGTCAAGGCGGTGACGGTTTACCGGAAAAGTCACCGGCGGCGGCGCGTGAGGCACACGTGTGAGCTTCTGACGGCGCGTGAGGGTGCGTCCGGCGGTGGATCGGGCTGATCTTCGGCTCTACGGCTTCGTCTTGTCGTCCTGAATCCGATGTTGGTCTTGGATTTGCAAAATTACACACGGTTAAAAAGTTATGGGCGATTTACTGGTCGGTTTGAAGAAAAAACAATGGAAAATGGTTTTTGAAAATAACTTTCACTCGGATCCGATGCAGGGCTAGAGAGGCACAAACTATTTATATGGAGAAATACCTAAAGTTTTCTGCAGACTTATTGGATCTTGCTGGATCTGAGAAAGTGGGTCGTTACAATCATAAGTTCCATTTTCTTTACTTTTACATTATTCTTTTTTTTTCCAAACACTTATGAAAGGTTTTTGAAACTCAATCATTCACTTTTCTATTAGTCTTTTTTTTTTCTTTTCTTATCTCCAAATTTGTTTGCAGAGCTACTACTAGACACTTGTGTCATCCTTAACAAAGGGATGCAATTCTGGAGATCAAGAACGAGTTCAAGATTCGAAATCCTTGTTTTGACGGGCCTCCGAAGACGGTGTTATGGAAGAATAATACCGATTTCTGTTCATGGGAACGTATAAGATGTGTAGTTTTGGGGATGTGAACATGTTATCTATTGTTCTCTATAATCATATTCTTTTATCATTTCAAACAACTTTCGGAAATTTCGTTGGTCAAACAACTTTTAGAAATTTCGTGCATAGAACTAAAGTAAAACCACAATGTGTGGAAATAAGCTATTCAACACAAAGACTTTGACCATCGGCGTCCGTTTAAGTTTCAAGAGGTTATCTTTCGGGATATGATATCGGATATAGCTTTGTTTAAAAATATTTTAAAACGAAACATGTTCATAAGTTTACAATAGCTATAATTTTTAATGTTGAAAAAATAAAACTAAAATAAGACTACTATATATTTGAAAGTAGTTACATGTGAAAAATAATATTGCATGTAAAACTCTTTGTAAGTTTTGGATTTCATATGGAAGAGATAAACATCACTAAGAATTTTGTATGTAATACGTAAAATTAGAAATTAGCATTGATAAATTTTATATTTTAAGAAGAAACAAACGACAATATAGTTATATTTCACATTTGAATAAATTACCTTATTTAAATATGCATAATTTTTTTTTTTGATATTATTGAATCTATATATTCACATAAGAGTTCCTAAAAAGTCAGTATTTTATTATTTTATTGAGTTTTGTTAATTTTTAAATTAATCTAATTTAAAAAAGTAAAATTTATTATATTATAGTGTTTATTAATTTATCGAATATTAATTTATATAAATTTAACTATAAAATATTTTATAATTCTTTAAATTACCATGAACCATTTTTTTATAAACTTATGTATTTGTAACTACACCAATTACGTTGAGGTAGTTAAATCCAGAGAATGTATATTTGGTGATCATAATATATATTTTTGATTAAAAATTATATAAAGTGACACTTTATTTTATTTAATCTCACATAGTTAAGGACTTAACACTAATATCAGAGCAACATATTTTCAGTATAAAATCAAATAAGAATTATGAATTTACTTAAATTTATTGTTTATACATTATTTATTACATTCTCTCATACGTAACTAACTTGTAATATTTTATTAAATAATTAAAATATTCAGTGTATATATATAGAGAGATTGGCCTGAAAATATGTTAACATCACAAGTTCCATTTTCTTGACTTTTTCATTATTCATATTCAGGAAATTAAAAACACTTACGAAGATGAAAGGCTCTTGGAATTCAATCATTCTCATTCCTAGTACTCTTTTTTCCCTCTTTTTATTTCCAGATTTGTATGTGGCTCCTCCTAGACACTTGTGTCATCCTGAGCAAAGGGATGCAATTCTAGAGATCAAGAACGAGTTCAAGATTCGAAATCCTTGTTTAGACGGGCCTCCGAAGACGGTGACATGCATGTTCTTGGGAAGGTATAAGATGCGATGCTAGTTTTGGGGATGTGATCATGCTAAACCTTAGTGACAGCTGCCTCCATGGCCAGCTTAATTCCAAAATTTCTACTTTAATGCTTCAAAACCTTACTTTTTTAGCAACTCTCGACCTGTCAAATAATGATCTCAGTGGTAAAATTTCATCTTCACTTGGAAACCTTTCTAAGCTAACCACTCTTGACCTTTCTAGAAATCATTTCAGTGGTGAAATCCCATCTTCACTTGGAAACTTTTCGAAGCTCACTACTCTCAACCTCTCTCAGAACAAATTTTTTGGTAAAATCCCATCTTCACTCGGAAGTCTTTTAAATCTCATCCATCTTGAACTTTGGTCTAACAACTTTGTTGGTGAAATCCTATCTTCACTTCGAAACTTTTCTCATCTAACTACTATTAGCCTCTGTGAGAACAATTTTGCAGGTGAAATCCCAACTTCACTTGGAAATCTTCAGTATCTCACCGTTCTTGATCTTTCACAAAACAATTTCGTTGGTGAAATCCCATTTTCTTTTAGCAGTTTGAACAAGCTCATCAGCTTATCTGCTGAAAACAACAAGTTAAGTGGTAACTTCCCTCTTACGCTACTAAATCTAACAAAGCTGTCAGAGTTATCACTCTACGGCAATAACTTTGTAGGCACACTTCTACTTAACATAAGTTCACTCTCCAACTTGGAGTTCTTTTACGTAAGCGGCAACGCTTTTACTGGAACTATCCCTTCTTCTTTGTTTACCATTCCTTCTTTGACTTACATTGATTTGACATGTAACCAACTCAATGGCACTCTTGAGCTTGGGAATATATCTTCATCATCTAAGATAGAAGATTTACGCCTTGGTAATAACAACCTCATGGGATCATTCCCCCGATCCATATCCAAATTAGTCAACCTTGAGATACTTGACCTTTCTCATCACAACACGCAAGGCTCAGTTGACTTTAGCATCTTCTCGCATCTCAAGTCACTACAATATCTTTACCTCTCCCATTTGAACTTCACCACTACGATTGACTTGAATGCCGTCTTACCATTGTTTAAGTCACTAGATACACTAGATCTTTCAGGAAACCATGTTTCATCTGAAAACAGGAGTGTGGTTTCAGGTCTTCCTTTGTTAAGTGAGTTGTACTTGTCAGGATGCGGTATCACCGAGTTTCCAGAGCTCCTACAAACCCAACACAACATGAAGAAACTAGACATTTCCGACAACAAAATCAACGGTCAAGTGCCTGGATGGTTATGGAAACTTCCAATTCTGGAACACTTGAATCTTTCCAACAACAATTTTATCGGTTTCGAAAGTCCAACCGAACAAGGGCTATCTCTGAGTTACTTGTCTGGCGCCAACAACAATTTCACGGGCAAGATCCCTTCTTTCATATCTGTGTTGCACTCACTAACCATTCTCGATTTATGTAACAACAAATTCAATGGTTCATTCCCTCTTTGTATTGGAAACTTCAGTAGTGTTCTTCAAGCTCTAAATCTTAGACAAAATCGTATTAGTGAAGCTCTTCCAGAGAATATATCTGAAATTCTAAGGTGGCTTGACGTTGGTCATAACCAACTGGTGGGAAAGCTTCCAAGATCTTTGATTCATGTCCCTTTTCTTGAAGTTTTCAATGTGGAAAGAAATAAACTCAATGACATGTTTCCTCTCTGGTTAATTTCTCTGCAAGAACTACAAGTTCTTGTCCTTCGCTCCAATGCATTCCATGGAGCAATACATCAAACTCGGTTTCCTAAGTTGCGAATCCTCGATATATCACATAACCACTTCAATGGAGCGTTACCGTCAGATTTCTTTGTGAATTGAACTGCAATGTTCAGTCTAACAAATGAAGATGAAGATCAGTACTTGGGTAGTGGCTATTACATCGCTTCAATGGTTTTTATGAATAAAGGAGTTGCACTGGAACTAGTACCTATCCTAAACATCTTCACAGCAGTTGACTTTTCAAGAAACCAATTTGAAGGAGAGATTCCATGGTCCATTGGTTTATTAAAAGAGGTTCATGTGCTCAACTTATCAAACAATGGTTTCGCTAGCCACATCCCATCATCAATGGAAAACCTTAGAGAGCTCGAGTCGCTGGACGTTTCACAAAACAAGTTTTCTGGAGAAATCCCACAAGAGCTAGGAACCTCTCGTAACTCTTCTACATGAACTTCGCTCATAACCAGCTTATGGGTCTTGTACCAGGAGGCACTCAGTTTCGAACGCAGGCTTGCTCTTCTTTTGAGGGCAACACGGGACTTTATGGCCCTTCACTTGATGAAGTCTGTGTAGATATCCACACAAAAACAACACAACAATCTGAAACGCAAGAGCCAGAGGAAGATGAAGAAGAGGTGCTGAGTTGGATAGCAGCTGCAATAGGATTCATACCTGGTGTTTTCTTTGGATTGACAATGGGATACATACTGCTTTCCTACAAATCAGAGTGGTTCATGAAACATTCTGGCCGAAACAAACGGAGAAGCATAAGCACCACAAGTCATTAAATAGGTATTGTTCTTAATTAAAAACAAAAGTTAATACTATAGATATACACTGGAACTGTCTCGATAAATGAATAAATGAAATTGATGTATTGATCTTTCTTTGTTTGTATAGCCTTCTTAAACCCAAGGGGAAGAATCTCGAAAAAGAAAATCAAGCTACCAAACCAGAGGGAATGCAGAGAAAGAAAGTGGGGGAGAAATCATTTCAGCTTTATCAAAATGTTTTTGTTTTGTATCAGATTATCACATTATAAGTTTTAGTTGTTGTTTCTTGTTTAGTATTGTGTGTTTCTCATTCACTATGTTTTTTGTTTCTAAGAACCATGTTCTCAGTAAGACAGAAAAGTAGTTGACTTCATAGCCACACATGTGTTTTACTTCTTCCACTGTTCCATGTGTTCCACACATTTTGTCGGTTTGGAGTGATAACTGGATGTCATTTGGCAACTTGCGCGGAGTTAAGGACAATGCTATGCTCTCCACTCTATACCATCATGGTCAGTGGCTTTTACCTCCGGCAAAGTCGGAAAACTAGTTGTGCCTTCAAATTTTCATAACAACGATTCAGTTAACGGAAGAGGACGACTTTTATGAGTGGAAATAGATGGAAAAGTAAGTAACACTTACTCGATAGGCATGATTTATGACAAACTGAGAAGTAGTGAACCGGAAATTCCAAAACAGAGCTTTTTGACGTGGCTCGGTGCCCAACTCGGGACCGTTTGTTGGGTTGGGGTTTTCAAACTAACGCAGCTTGTCTATTATGTAATAATGCTCCAAAATCGCATACTCACTTTTTGTTTGAGTGCGATTTCTCTTGGTCTGTTTGGTCTGCGATTGCGAGTAGGTGCAAAATAACACTTGAAAGATCATGGGAAGCTTCAGTTTTACAGATGCATGCATTATCAAAAAAGCAAAACATCAGTAAACTCACCCTCTTATGTTGGCAAGCCTCAATTTATTGGATCTGGTATGAGAGGAATGGCAGGTGACACAAAAACAACTACAAACAATGGGATATGATCAAGAATCTTATAGAACGTCAAATCAAGGATCACATCCTCAGCTACCACTCATCTTCTCCTGTCAACTTTGGTTTCCAAAACAATTATAAACCTTAGAACTTGAATTGAGAAGAATCTGAAATCCAATTTGGACTCTTTCCCTCCATGGGAACTAAGAAGAAGAAAAAGGGGCTTTTGCAGCCCTCTTTCGCTGCGTTCTCCAAGTTTGCCTGCGTCTCGGCTGCTTCAGCTGCTGCTCCGGGTAATGTCACTGTTTCGGCAAGCTCAAGTGGTGGTGCCTCTGGTAATTTCTCAGCAAATCCTTCTCCTGTGGAAGTAAAAGCTGTTACGGAGACTGCTCCTCCCCCTCTAGGGGTTGAAGTTGAGCAAGATCTGCCTTCATTTCCCTCCTCGGGTACTGTGCCAGAAGTAGATCCCGCGACCCAAGCTTCTCCAAAGAAGACTGATGTTGTAGGAACCCCAACCCCTTCGGCAGCAAGCGCTTCTCCACCGGTCCCGGTTCGAAAGTGGTCGGCGAGGCTGTTTGAATCTTCTCAGCTTGAGGAAATTGGTGAACCCTCTCAACATATTTCTGGTGTTCCGTTTGTTCTAATCCCGGATGCTAACTTGGAGGCAGCAAAGGAGGAGTTCACCGACTTCATTTTCGCCAGATTTCATGGTGCTTGCCCTCCCATGGGAAGAATTATCGGGGTTATAAATGCGATTTGGGCAAGGACTGGACCCAGGATCTTCGTTCATAAAGTTGGACCAGGAACTTTTCTTCTGCGGGTGACAAATCAAAGGACAAGGGAAATCTTACTTAGTAGAAATGCTTGGAACATCGTTGGGTTTGCTATGTTTGTGGCTCCTTGGTCTCCTGATTATAATCCAGAAACACTGCCGCTCTCTACTGCTGTAGTGCCTGTTGAACTAAGAAATGTGCCTTATCTCCTCTTCAATAAGGAAAGTCTCAGTTGACTGGCAACAGCGATAGGAAAACCGATTTCTCTGGCTCCGGAAACAGAACGTAAAGAGAATTTTGAAGTTGCCAATATTTTCATTCGGGTTGACCTTACACACGAGCTTCCTTCAAAGCTTATTTCAGGGTTCTCAAGCGGACGGGAAGTTGAAATATCAGTAACATATCCTTGGCTTCCGGTAAATTGTGCTCATTGTGGGAAACTTGGCCACGACAAGTACAGTTGTGCGTTGACTGATGTATCTACGCAGGAGTCAGGGTGGAAACTCTCTAGATCACCGAGTGCTACAATAGTTTCTCAGGGGAGCGAGAGAGGGGGCCGGTCAAACAAACGCCGGTCTCGGTCGCGTAAGTCTGGTTCCAGGGTGCCCTCCGTAGTTCCATCGGATTTAGAAGAAGGGGAGATCATGCAGGTTCAGACTTCGGTTAAATCAGTTCGGGCTCCACAAGAGTGGGTTAAAAAAGGAAGTTCTCCTGATGCTACCCAGGTTTCCGTAAGTGCAATAAATGAAACGGAGGTGAACATGGTTACTTCAGAGACGGAGACGAGATCATCATTGGCTGAGACGTCTGCACAAGGTACTATCAATGAGGATGATGAAACAGAAACTCATTTCTTCTTGGTTTCGCGCCGGAAGAGTGGCCGTAAGGTCACATCTCACTAAAATTTTATCATCATGTTTTTTGCGTGGAATGTTAGAGGGCTTAATAATGCTAGACGCCACAGAATGACCAAAGATTGGATTAATATCCATAGGCCAGTTTTTGGAGCTTTTTTGGAAACACATATTCAAGAGTTGAATGCGGGAAGGATTTTGAATGCAATCCCAGCGGGATGGAAAGTTTTTGGGAATTTTTCTCACCACAATACGGCTCGAATTGTGGTTGTCTGGGATCCAAGAGTATCAGTTGTTATTTATAAAGCCTCTGCGCAGGCTGTAACATGTGGAATTTATATACCAATGGAGAAGGTCAGTTTTACAGTAACTTTTGTGTACGGGTTTAATCTTGTTGAGGACAGAAGGTCGCTTTGGGAGGAACTCAGTGATATAAATGCTACAACCCCGGTTGCTACTAATCCATGGGCTGTTGTTGGAGATTGGAATCAAATTCTTCGAACCTCTCAGCACTCAGGGGTCTTGAACTCGGATGTTGACACCTCAGGTATTGATGATTTCAACTTAGCTCTTCAAGATGCAGAATTATTTGAGGTGCAGACTAAAGGGCTGGCTTACAGTTGGTGGAATAACCAGGAAGATAATCCCATCTCAAAGAAGATTGATCACGCACTTGTTAATCAGGCGTGGTCTTCTTCATTTCCGGATGCGTTTGCAGAGTTCTTGGAGCCTTGTCAATCTGATCATGCTCCTTGTTTATTCAGGGTTCCTTCACTCTCTAAAAAGCAATGCAAGCCATTCAAGTTCTTCAACCATGTTATTGATCTTCCAAATTACAAAGACTCGGTAAAGGAGGCTTGGAAATGTGATGCTATTAGGGGGACTGCTCAGTTCAAGTTGATTCGGTCTCTTAAGCTTATGAAACCGGTGTTGAGGCGTCTGAACAAATATCACTACAGTGACATATCTCTTCGGGTAAAAGAGCAAGCGAGTAAGATTTCAGAGTTTCAACGGACTCTGCTCACAAATCCAGATCCAGGTACAGCACACGAGGAACACGAAGCTCGAGTAAAGTGGCAGTCTCTGGTAACAGCGGAAGAGAAATTCTACAGACAAAAGTCTAGGGTGCAGTGGCTGCATCTTGGAGACCGAAATACACTGTTTTATCACAAGACTGTGACTCAGCGTGCAGCGAGAAATCATATTCATTTACTCAGAGATGAAGGAGACAATCTGTTGACAACGTCGGAGGAATTAAAAAAGCACGCTGCTGAGTATTTTCAAGGAGTGTTAGGAGGTACGGATTTGCACACTTCACCAATCTCTATTGATGCATTGCAAAATTTGTTGCCTTTTCGATGTAGTGATGAGCAAATGGCGCTGCTGGAGAAGGAGGTAACTGTGGAGGAGATAAGATCTACCCTCTTTGCAATCCGTTGAACAAGAGTCCTGGCCCTGATGGATTTTCTGTGGAGTTCTTCCGGGCTTCTTGGGATTTAGTGGGGTCTGGTGTGGTGGACGCTGTTCGTGAATTCTTCAGAAACGGCCGCCTGCTCAAGGACATGAACACCACTATCATTGCGCTAATTCCTAAGCATCAGGAGGCTTGTAAGCTTGGGGATTACAGGCCCATCAGCTGCTGTAACACTATTTATAAGCTCATCTCGAAAATCATTGCCAATAGAATCAAGCCTGTTTTGCTTACTTGCATTAGTCCAAACCAGGCGGCTTTCTTAAAGGGTAGGAGTCTCGGGGAGAATGTTCTGCTGGCCTCGGAATTAATCCGGAATTACCATAAGAATACTTGCCCAAAGAGTTGTATGTTAAAGGTAGATATCAGGAAGGCGTTTGATACGGTGTGTTGGGATTTTGTCTTAAAGATGCTTGAAGCTCAGGGGTTTCCGCCTCTGTTCAGGGTCTGGATTAAGGAGTGTATCACTTCTCCTAGGTTCTCAGTTTCGATCAATGGAGAGCTGGCGGGTTTCTTCAAAGGTGAGAAAGGGTTGCGTCAGGGCGATTCCATTTCACCTTATTTGTTTATTATGGTGATGGAGGTTTTGTCGTCTCTTCTAAACAATGCAGCCTCTCTTGGTAAATTCCGGCTTCACCCTCTTTGTGATAATCCGAGAATAACGCATCTTCTGTTTGCAGATGACTTATTGGTCTTCTCAGATGGTTCAAGACACTCTATAACAGGGGTAAAGGAGGTCATGAGGATTTTCAAAAATATCAGTGGCTTGGACATTAATCCCTCAAAGTCTGAAATTTTCTTTGGTGGGTATGATGATCTGCAGATAGCTGTGCTTGGTGACTTGTCCGGGTTCAAGTTAGGACTGTATCCAACCAGGTATCTTGGATTACCGCTAAGCCCACGGCGTATAACTCTCTCCACTCTTCAACCATTCATTGAGAAGGTAACAAGTAAGTTGCATGCTTGGACTGCAAAGTTTTTATCATTTGCGGGCAAAATCAGATTGGTTGCATCGGTTATATACGGAATGGTCAACTTTTGGAGCTCAGTTTTTGTTTTACCGAAGTTGTTTTATGAGAAAATAGACTCTCTCTGCTCTTCTTTCCTTTGGAAAAATAAGACTGGTTCTGCGGTCGGAGCAAGGGTTTCTTGGAGGCATGTGTGTAAGCCGAAAGCTGAAGGCGGGTTGGGGATTCGGTTACTGGAGGAGTTTCAGATGGTTTTCAGGCTTAAGCAAATTTGGAATATGTTTTCCAATGCAGGTTCCTTATGGATATCCTGGGTGAATAACCATGTGTTTGCTAGGAAAAGTTTTTGGGAAACAAGAGATGCAAACAGATTCTCACGCTCAATCAGGAGTATGCTGCAACTAAAACACATGCTTGGAGATTTGATGCGATGTGAGGTGGGCGATGGTGTCTCGGCTTCGTTCTGGTATGATAGTTGGACTGAGTTGGGACCATTAATTGAGTTTATTGGAGAAAGGGGACCTAATCAATTAAGGATCCCACGTAAAGCTGCTGTAGTGGACGTAATTTCAGGGGGACAGTGGTGCTTGCCAGGAGCTCGCTCGGATGCAGCTCAATCCCTTCAAATTCTTCTCACTACTATTCCTTCCCCTTCTCCTGCTCAGGGTGGTGATAGGTATCTCTGGCGTGTTGGGCCAGATAGATTTGTGGGAAGTTTCTCATCCAAGGCAACATGGGATTTTTTGCGTCAAAAGTCTCCGGAAGTTCCCTGGTACAAGGTTGTGTGGTTTAAAGAGGCAGTACCTAGATGCTCCTTCATTACTTGGCTTGCAATGCTCTCTAGGCTACCAACAAGGGATCGTCTCTGCCGTTGGGGAATCATTGTAACTCCAGATTGCGTCCTATGCGATCAGGCTGTTGAAACTCATGATCATCTTTTTTTCAACTGTCCATTCTCAGCTACAGTTTGGAGTTTCTTCTCTTCGGGTTTGGGGTCTCAGGCCCCATCAATGCTTCATCAGATTTCCTCCTGGATTGCTGCTAGTAATTCTTTTTCGTCTGCAGCAATGGCCTCCGTTGCAAAGCTGGTGTTTCAAGTCATCATCTATTCTATTTGGAAGGAGCGCAACCGCCGTATCTTCACTAGCTCGTCCTCTGTTTCTTCCGTCATTTGCTCGGCTATCGACAGAACTATTAGGGACCGCCTTCTCTCCTATCCTGCTTCGTCTGTAAGTTCGGCCTCTCTCCTCGAGTTATATTTCTCCTCTATTTCTGTAACAATGTAATTTCTTTATTGTGTTCTCCTTCTCCATTGGTGTAATAAGTTGTTTAATAACAACACTGTAACTCTTTGAAAATGGTATAATATTTAACATTAATACCAAAAAAAAAAAAAAAAAAAACTTTGGTTTCCACATAAGACTGCAGGTTCTAGTTTCTCCATAACTTCAGTCATCGACTGTTTGCGTTCTCGTTGACGATTCTAATTGGTTCACTTAAGACCTTACTTACTGGGTTGGTGACAATTAATTGGGTTGAGCCCAACAGCACTACAGCCATAAAGCTTGTAACTTATTTTCTATTCTCATGCAATTCAATATGAAAACCCTTATTTCTAAAAAAAAAAACAAACAGAGAGAAGATGCTTATTATAAAGATATAAGAGAAAAGCGAGATAAATTCCAACGAAATTTCAGTGAGAAATTGGTGAAATTGTCGAGAAAATGATTGATGAGGAAACTGAATTTTGTTGGAGAAAATGAGATATTTGTTGATAGAAGTAGAACTCTAATACCTGCCAAATAAATCTAATTATTATTAATTAGCAAAATGTACAATTAGGAGGTTATACACACATTGTAAAATAGGTCTAGACAAAAACTTAAACCAAAATAATTTATATTGCTTTATAGAATACCAGTTTACATACAATTTACAATCTAGTTATGTACAAAACAATGCAATCAAAACTATTTACAGCCAATAGGGGCTTTCGCATGCATAGATCGCAGCCGAAAGTTTTTTTCTATTCGGCAGTGAGGTTTTTTAATCTTAACCAACCTGGATTGAACATTTTGGAAAGGAATCTAATCAAACTTTAATTTAAGTCTAAATCAGTGAGAATTATTCTAAACCAAACAACATGAAGGTCTTACATTCCCAATTTAATCGAACTAAACCAATCAAAAAACCACAAACATTTTGTGTCCACAGCAAAGGAAATTTGCAGTTGTAGCTGTTGCCCGGTCCCTATTAAATACTCATATCCAGCACCACATTTTAGGGATGTATATATATATATATATATATAATATTTCTTTTTTCATCACATAAAAAAAAAAATCAAAAACCAATAAAAAAAAGCCGATCAACATTAACCTAACTGGTAAGAGCAATAATGCGTAACTGGTAAGAGCATCCAGCATCTATCAGTAAATGCTATTGAAAGCTGTGCCGAGTCCCATGCATTTAGGAGGACACTCCCTTTTCTCTGGATTGCACTCAGGAGACTTTAACCCCTATTTTAACGCGATAAACCTTGTACAATGCATTTTGTTATCGTTTATTTTGCTTGACCCATACCAACGTCTTTATCAACATAAATGAGCATTATTGGCAGCAAATCAACATAAATGAAATTGTTAAAAAAATATATATATTTCAATGTGTAAAAAATAGTTTTTTTTTTAGAAGAATTGGCAGAAAAAATACTCCCTTTTTCGAGATTATTTGTATATTATGAGTTCAATTAGTAACCAAAGAGGTGAACAAGAATAGAGAATGATAATTGACATCAGAATTATAAAAAAATATAAGAAGTATACTTAAGCGTGAATTTAAAAACCATTTGAGTAACATAAAGATGGGTTATAGCATTTAAGGATTAACAAACAGATAATTTTATCTACCACTTTTAATTCACAAATTATCATTATGTTTGTCCATTATATTAATTTCTTGTTTGGAGCTTTGAACTATACAAACTCAATTTTCTTTTGTCAGATTCTATAATTGTTACATATTCTCTAGTTTTTATAGTAGATCACATACGTAGTTGAATAATTAATTACTGATTTGCGACAAATTAACAAAGGTTAATTTTTCCTCAAAAGCAACTACTTCTCCCCCAACCATATTACTCCGTATGGGCATCGAGATTTGCACAGTGCCAAGCGGCCACCGATCTCATCGATTTTCTTGGAACGCCATTAAAGATGTTATATAGGGACTACTTAAGTAGGTTGATGACATTGCATAACTTATCTTTTATGCTACCATGATTTATGGCACTTTTTAATTTATTTTATATTGTATCACTGAGCTAATTTGTGACGCTTAGCTAAAAAAATTTAGATTGTATTTTAGAGTTGATTATATTGGTTTGTTACACCGATTGTTTCAGTGTTTAAAGTTGAGTGGGATTCTTGGAAAAAAAAATTTATACTAATTTTGGATCTTTTAATTCTTTTTTGTGGTTATTGAATTTTTATATATTTTTTTAAAAAAATTATGCTATAAACAAGTTTTTTATTAAAAAAATTTTAAAAACATAAAAAAAAATTGTAAACCCTCTTTTATCTCGTTTTTTATGGGTTCTGGATAATTCTACTATTTAAGTAGACGATTATTCTAAATAGTTTAGTCTGTTTATAAACAATGTCTAAAAATATGTTGTGATTGAAACTGAAACAATTCATTTAGTTTCTTTTACTATAATAAATATTGAAAGAATAATGTTTATTGTTCGAAACATTTTTGTTAAAGTAACACAATTGACATTTCAAAAATAAAATTAAGATGTTTAATAATCATAAGCCATTCTCATGAATATGCTATGAGGCACCTTGGTTTTGCTAATCACATGAATTCATAAATAAGAATACACATTCAACGCATTTAATTGTACACTAAATGTAAATTTGATTCTTCAAAGAAAATATGTCTTAAATATGTTTAGTTTGTAGCTTTGAAAAACAAAAACAAAAGAAAACATGTCTTAAATTTTTACTATTTTATTCTAATCTGAAGCTGAAAAGGCCACTTTACCTTGTAACGGCATGTTTAGGAATTCTGAAGCATATAAGTGGAAATATAAGGACAGTAGATAAAGAAGTAGTTGCTTCTTTCTTCACTCCTATTTATTACTGGGTCCCTTTATTTCTCATGAATGTGGGTAGTTACTCCATAAATATAGCATTATCTAAACGTTCACTGTTTCTTTTGTAAAAATTTAAAGAAACGCGACAAATAATAGGTGCGATGTTTGTTTTATTTGATACTGTACTGAATTATTTTTACCTATATATACATATAACCACATATATATATGTATGTATATAACTATGAGGAGTGTCAACGTTTCTTTCCTAGAAAAGAAAAATTTTCAAAGCAAAAACAAAGCAATTAATTTCTCTTGAGTGTACTATTCAAAGAACAAGTAATTTATTTGTAAGTTTTCAAAAAAAGAAGTAATCTAGATGTAGTTAGGTACTTATATTCAAGTTTCAAGTCTCACCGGAGTTAATTATATTCTTTTCTAGGAGAATTAGTGTACTGGTGTGTAGAACAAATTAAAAAATTAAAACTAAAATCTTGCCCCATTATACAAAAAGAGAAATGCAAAATTAATTCGTTTGGTCATCACTTGCTCGATTCACACTCCACTTTCTATATATGTAAACAGAGCCAGCTTGAAACGAAAGGCCACAACACAACTTAAAATAGAACCAAAGAGTAAACACATAGCAAGACTTTTTGTCCTCTTTTCTTTCTACTCTTAGGTAAAATCTCTAATGAAGAACCTAAATATGGTTTTCTTCAAGATCTTCTTCATCTCATTAATGGTAGCATTAGCCATGAAAGGATTTGGGGTCAACTTAGAAGATCTCCAAAGCTTTTTCCTCCATAACCTTGAAACCATAACCCTTCTTTCAGTTCCTCTGCTTTTCCTGTTGATCATCTACATGTTAAGCCGACCCAAACGCGTTTACCTCGTTGACTTCTCCTGCTACCTCCCACCGTCACATCTCAAGGTCAGTGTCAAAACGCTGATGGAACACGCGAGACGTGCAAGAGAAGCAGGCGTGTGTTGGAAGAACAAAGAGAATGACTATTTGATTGAGTTTCAGCAGAAGATTCTTGAACGTTCCGGTCTCGGTCAAGAAACATGTATCCCCGAAGGTCTCCAGTGCTTTCCACTTCAGCAGGACATGGCGGCTTCGCGTAAAGAGACAGAGGAAGTAATATTCGGAGCTCTTGACAATCTCTTCCGCAACACTGGTGTAAAACCTGGTGAGATTGGTATCTTGGTGGTGAATTCTAGCACATTTAATCCAACTCCATCACTTGCTTCCATGGTTGTGAACAAATACAAACTCAGAGACAACATCAAGAGTCTAAATCTTGGAGGAATGGGTTGTAGTGCTGGAGTCATAGCCATTGATGTTGCAAAGGGATTATTACAAGTTCATAGGAACACTTATGCTATTGTAGTAAGCACAGAGAACATCACTCAGAACTTGTATTTGGGGAAAAACAAGTCAATGCTAGTCACCAACTGTTTGTTCCGAGTTGGTGGAGCAGCTGTTCTGCTTTCCAACAGATCTAGAGACCGGCGACGCGCGAAATATGAGCTTGTTCATACTGTCCGTATCCATACCGGATCAGATGATAGGTCCTTCGAGTGTGCAACACAAGAAGAAGATGAAGATGGTATCATTGGAGTTACCTTGACAAAGAATCTACCAATGGTGGCTGCAAGGACTCTTAAGATCAATATCGCGACTTTGGGTCCTCTTGTTCTACCAATGAAAGAGAAGCTTGCTTTCTTTGTGACCTTCTTGAAGAAGAAGTATTTCAAACCAGAACTCAAGAATTATACTCCGGATTTCAAACTTGCCTTTGAGCATTTCTGCATCCACGCTGGTGGAAGAGCTCTAATAGATGAGCTAGAGAAGAATCTTAAGTTGTCTCCATTACACGTAGAGGCATCTAGGATGACGCTACACAGGTTTGGTAATACTTCTTCGAGTTCAATATGGTATGAGTTGGCTTATACAGAGGCTAAAGGAAGGATGAAGGAGGGAGACAGGATTTGGCAGATTGCTTTGGGATCAGGTTTTAAGTGTAACAGTTCAGTTTGGGTGGCCCTACGCAACGTTAAGCCTTCGGTTAACAATCCATGGGAAGATTGCATGGACAGATATCCGGTTGAGATTGATATTTAATTTTGTGGTTTAGGCCATTTTGGCTAATTATCGAAACTATCTTATCTTTGTTCAATTTGTGGACCCTTTTCTTATGTTTGTTGTTTAAAGATTTTCATTGTATGTTGTGTTCCTGTCTCATACTCTCCTCGTAACATTTTTCTTGTACTTGTTTAAGTAAGAATTGATGCATGATATGGAATACTCATTATATTATAGTCATTACAAGAAACCACGAAAATAGCCATGAATTATATATTTTTTTACTCAATATATAATAGTTGTAGGCTCTGCTACAACAATTAGGTGTTAGGAGAGAGCTAAAAAGTCTAAATTCAACACAAAAGAATAATGGCTGACATTCAGAACATTCGAGAGATGATCTTCAATTACTTGAAGAGCAACATAATATCACTTTATACTAGAATGAAAAGATTAATAAGGTCATGACGACCATTAATCAACAGATCGAAAAAGTAACCAGTGAGAAAGCAACTCTATCACAGACGATTACCAAATTACGATCAGAAGTAGTATCCATTTCTGACCTTATAACTTAAAGCATGTCACAAAAACCCCTTCTGGCTCCTCAACATGTACGAGTATGATTCTCTAAAAAAAAACTATAATTGTAACTTTGGTTAGCATAAACTTAGATTTAGTACCACCAAATAACTATTAGGAAAGCCATAGTGTGGTGCCCCCACCTTTAGGGCAAGCTATAAATCATATACATACCTCTCCCCCATTTCCAATGTGATTTTCCCTTCGTTTACATTAATATAAACAGATTAAATATGAGTCCAAAAGACAGAGTCCGGAAGAAAATGTGGCCCAACCCATTTTGGTCCAAACTTGATCGATCCCCAAACGGGGATTGACCCAAGGAATCTCGACTACATCTTCAAAATTCTCTCGAAAATACGAGAAAAGCTCAACTATGTGAATTTAAGGGGTCATCATGCCAAGAGTACAGCTCCAAAAATCGAGTAGTCGAATAAACCAAGAAGACTTAGTTCTCAAAGAGAATCGAGAATACACTAGTAAAATAAATTATATAGCTAAGGCTCCATGTCTATGATATGTCTATGATGTAAAAACTGATCCTATGTCACCCCTCATTGTGTTCATAATGCATGCGAGAGGGCATACTTTAATGATTACACTGGATTATGATTTTTTTTTGCTGAAAAATGTTTCGATATCCACTCTTGATTGGTTCGCTCACCTCGAGGAACAACCAATCGATATATTTGCACAACTATCGATTAGTTTCTTGAAGTAGTACTCAGTTTTTATTCAGAAGACAACACCCACAGCAAAACTTTGTAGTGGCGACCGGTTGATAAGATAAATCCTAAAATCAATAGTTTTTTATATTAGTTATACAAAAATATAATTATATTATAATAGATATTATATTTATTTTAAAACATTTCTCTTATGGTACTAATTGGCAATTTAATTTTAGAGTCTATTGTGGCTTTAGTTTAATTTGAAGTCTTTAAAGTCATTTTTTTCCAATGAAGCTTTAAGAGCTCTAAAATTCTTAAAATCTTCTTTAAAAATCTCACAGTCAAAATAACTGATTTTATTATTGACTTAACTTATTTTTCTTAAAGCCACTCATTGATGTTTTTAAAATTTTCTAAAGCCACGATACTTATTTAACAGCCAAAGTCTTGACAGCCAAAGTCTTGACAGCCAAATGAAAACTTAAAGTAACAGCCAAAGTCTTTGTTAAATCGAAAAATAAAATCTATGTAATGGAAAACCTAAATTTTTTGTTATGTTATGATTCAAAATTTTAAAAAACAATTATAATATGAGAAACTGTAAAATTAGAAAACATGATTTCATTGACGAATACATTTTAAAGTTTTTATTAGTCTAATCAAGTTTTTAGCTAAATCTTATAACTAGACCGATATAAATATTATAATTAATAGTTTAAGATAATAAAAAGTTATAATAATAAAATTAGTCAGTATTTATATTCTTCAATGGTGTAAAAAGTTTTGATTGATGCTTTATGATTTGTAATTTTCCACGGAACAAGTGAAAAAACAGATTAAAAAGATGATTAAAATGACGGATCGATTATAAAAGTATTAAAAATGAATGGCAACCAGTAAAAAATGGGTCCAAAAAAGGGGTAGCCTATTTTAATTATAATAACATTAAAATCTTTGACGGGTCAAATGAATGAATTATCTTATTTTGACTCTCATTAATCTGTAATTACATTTATATCAAAAATTGTAAATTTGATAACATAAAAAATAAATATAGATTATTGAGTATATAATATATGTTGTTACAGAAAATTACAAATAAAGTTAAACTTACACCAAATCACTTTTATAACTGTTGTTTTGAAAAATTAAATTATCACAAAATTATTTAAAATTATAATTTTGTACTGTAGTATGAATCGAGATTTAGTTATGTTTTTATGACAATTTCAGATGAGAAAATCTTTTATATATTATTTGAGAATCATTTTTAAAGAGAAATCTTATTTTCATGTGTTATTTACATTTCTTCCATGCTGATGTGTCATCACCATATGCATTATCATACTAATTTTATAAATAGATTTAGGAGGGGTTAGTAACACCCCCTAACATTACTAGATTAATTAAAATGTATGCCACACAAAAATTCATATAATACTTATTTTATATAACCTTAATTATATTTTTGATTAATATAATTAAATAAATTTACATCAATTATATATTTCACATTTATTAAATATATATATATCAGATACATATTTTATATTTGAGCATATGCTTATTCTTCAACTTTCTATTTATTAATTACAATAAAAATTAAATCATTCCATAACAATTTATCTACATATATATTATATATTTTGTAATACATTTTGTGATTCACATTTAGAATATAGTATAATTTATAAATATTTTAAATTTATTAATATATTATAATATAACAATAATGTTATAAATTGTTTTAAAAATTAAAACTTAAGGTAATTATGGTACATAATCATTATTAATGATTATCATATTAATTTACATCAACTTTCAAATTTCCATTGCCATATTTTTCTAATTTTCCTTATATAATTAAATCATTTACATTCATTCTAATAGAACATAAATTTTTATGTTAAATCAAAAACTACATATTCAAATTTTCTATGTTATATTATATCTTTCTAACTATTTCAGAAGATTATTGGATTTTAATCATTTGTAAGAAATTTTCCATTCACTACAAAGGTAAAAGACATGTATAGTATCACTCAAGTTATTTACCTATTATATTATAAAAATCATATATCATATATTTTTTTAATCTCTTTATATAATCACTACACATTTGTATTCCTACTAACTAAATATAAATTTAATTTATGATACAAAAATTACATATTCAACTTTTATATATTATATATATTTTTGAAAAAAATCAATGTAGTTTAATCATTTATAAGATTATTTATTCTCTACAAAAATAAAAAGTATAGATAATTTTATTTACATTATTTACTTATTTTGCTATGTAAAAATATATCATATTGTTCATTGTTCATTCACAAAACATATTTATATACGTTTAAATTATAATTCTTAATTATGAACAAATATGGAAACCGTATGCAATATCCAATATATAATCAAATCATCTTTAGATTCAAGTTATATAAAATCATATATTCAGAAAAGGGTAAAATATAAAAATAACATTTTTTCTTATCTTTTTATTGATTGAACTCTTTTATATTTTATTAAATTAAATTCATAAACCCATCAAATTTAAATAATACCTACTTTATAATTGTATTTTAAATATTTTACAAAAAAAATTAAAAACAAAAAATGTAAATTTTGTAATTATAAGATAATCTTAAAATAAAATTTATCAAATATTTAATATGTATTTCCTTGCGTAGGACGCAAGTTATTAGGTAGTTTTGTTTTTATTAACGAAGTTGAATACTATGTGCTCCACCTATTAGTTCGTTGCTTACTTTCAATTATTCATGGGGCCACAGGTGGGTGTTCAAATTATGCTTTCTTCTAGAAAGAAAACATGCTTTGAATACCACTTTCCTTGTTTGAAAATTCTAAATTCTATTGTGTGACTAAGTCTCATAGTTTATAGTCGTCTGAGTCGTACTTGCACCGTTTTGTACTAAACGTTTGGCATCAATCCTGTTACAAAGAACCACAATTTTTTTTTTTAATGTGAATTGTGACTTATCTTCTAGTAGGGTCTTCCAAGTTAGGTAAGCTATTGAAAACTGAAAAGAAAATTAGCTTTTGAAAAGAAATAAACGAAAAGTATTAGTAGTACTTAAACTGATGATACGATTAGGTTTTTTTTTATCACCCACGGTTGAAAACAAGCACTATTTACAACAAAAAAACATCACCGCATGTTTTCTGCAAATTGTCAAAAAATATTTCATTTATAGCAAAGCATCTCCGTTAAAAATTTTAAATTTTGTAAGTTTAGATTAATTATCTCAAACCGATTAATTGATTCAGATGGTTCAAGAATTTCAAAATATATGATAAATGTTTTGCTAATTTCCTCTTCTTAGCAAATTAGTCTGAGCTCTTGCATAAGTTTATGATTTACCCTTGAGTCGTAAAAAAAGAAAAAGAAAAAAAAAGGGAAGTGAAAAAGTGATGTCAAGGAAATTGAGAGTGAATAATAAATAATAAAAGTCTAACTTAAAGTCAAATCTGAGATGATCACACGATTTGTTCAAAATGGAATTTAATGGGGCAAAGAGATAGCCGAATCGACAACAATAAACACGTTCAATACCGAATCAAATGAAGCAAATAATTATGTTAAATACAGACTCATGTCATAAAACAAGAAGCGAAACACAAGCGACAATAGCTAAATTCAGACTACACTAGACAACATACTACTGTTAGACTTAGAATTCTCTGTTGTCGATTCTGTTAAAAGCACACTCGAACGGAACTAAACTTATCTACTATCATTATTTCTACACAAAAACTACCCATTTTATCTTTAATCTCTATGTTTTTTTACTATTGTGAAATCCTTATTTGATGTTTGGTTCTTTGAAAACAAACATGATCTTGTCATTATTACTATTTGGAAATATTTAATTATTAAAATTTCTACTACAACACCAATAATTCTCAAAATTGAAGTGTCTAGTCAATTCATTGAGGACAACTTAGGCCTTTGAGACTATGAGGAGCCAAACAAAAGAAAACAAGAACTCAATATTTCGTGAAGAAAATTTATTCCTTTCCAATTTTTCAGCTTTTTTTTTTTTTTTTTTTTTTGTTTTGACAAGTTGTCATGGACAAAAACGAGACATCGTCAAGTTGAGGACGTTTGCCTGATAAAGCGTTTTCTTCGATTCAGTGGCTCTGCTGCTTCCTTTGATAACTAGTTCATATGTTTGGATTGACGAGTGATCCAAATTCATATAAGACACACAATTGTAATTTTCTAAGATAGAATATTTTGGAGGTATATTCAATTTTGTATTTGAAAAAATTTGAGATAATTTAATTTTTAATGACTTTTGAAATGATTTTGGGTGAATTAAAGAAATTTCAATGATCTATACTATTAAAATATAAAACATTATAAAAAAAAAACGTTTAACCATGTGTTATATTATATAAAATGTCATTGTGTCTGATTGGTAAACTATAATACAATTGTAAGAAAAAAAAAATTTACTAAATGTTACCAATCACCAAATTTGTTAAACAGTAAAACTTACTAACAACTTTCTCATACAGCTTTGCACTATTCATTAACAACTTACAACTTCCGCTAATAGCTTACAACTTCCTCTAACAGCAAAAATAACTGCTCCGCTTTTGTTTACCAATTGAACTCATTGTATTTTATTTGAATTTTTAAATGTTCATTAAGGATATTTAGTCAAATTATATATATATATATATATATATATATATATATCAATTATTATTAAAATTTAAATCAAAACTAAATGATATATAAAATCTGATCAAATCTTAACAAAAAATTGATTGTGAAATCTTTTCTTGGTAAATGCATTTAAACACACTTTTAATAATTATTCAAAATAAAACTGCCTTTTTGTTCTCTGTGACCTCTCTCTAAAAGTCTCGAGCCTTCCTTTGAGATCTGGTTTTACCAACCGTCAGTTTTTTGAGAGGGGGGGGGTCTGTTTTTTTTTTTAATTTTGTTGTATATTTTCTTTTATCAATCGGTTTGTTTCTTCTTTGTCTTGTCTGACTTGTTTCGGTTTTAATTTCCGACTTAGTTTGGCTTTTTGTCCTTCTTTTTTTTTTTTTTTTTGCCATTTGCTTATTTAGATCGACTCTTCCAGTATGATTGGGAAGTTGTCAAATTCCGAAAATTTTGACAATTCTTTGTTTCTTCGGAACCTTGTTTCTTCTTCCTTGTGGGTATAATTCCTGGCTTTTCTTAGAAGGATTATATTATGCGAAGGTTTCTCCATGGTTGATTTAATAAGTTGATGCGGTTTGGAAAGATCGGAGTATGACGAGTTGGAACAGTCTCGCTGTGTTCTGGTGGTCTTCCGATAAATAGTCTGGTTCAAGCCAACTGAGTTTAATTTTTCCGATGGCTCAAGCAAAATCTGTTTAATCTTAACTCAGCCACTATATATTTTTCGAATTTCGAATCTCCAAAAATTCATTACTTAAAATATTTCAAATAACAGTGGATTTGAGAGTACATTTTAAAATCACAAGTTCAATAACACTGTATTTCAGTATTATTGAACTTCTGATGTTTGAATAACAATAAATTTATCATTTTAAAACAAATCATCTCAAATCATTGATTGATTGAATCACCTCAACTGAGGAATTCTGATCCCCAAACAAAACTCTTAACTTAACTACCAATATTTTTTGAATTATTACTCTCGATTGATCGATATCTGATGTTAGCATCATATAATCTTCGGAAAAAACCATAATCCCTCCCAGAGAGGCCTAGCTAAGATCCCTTTTACTCCGTGTAGAACCTGGAAGAAGACTCCAAACTCCAAAGATGTCAGACCGACAGATCCTCGATTAAGGGTACTCCTCATTCCCCAATGGATGAACTTTTACCATCTACTCTCTAGTTATTACACTTGAAAACTGATATTCCCGGTTAATGCAGATATTGTTGGAACTTATTTTTGGCAAAGTGGTTTTAGATCATCTTTCTGTTAGTTTCAGGTGAAGACGCATGTCGGAATAACCAACTTTTGGGTACAATGTAATCGTCACCGTGAGCTCTATAAAATAGTATAGTGACATATCAAAATCGAAGTTGCTTTGAATGAGAAGTGGAAGTCCAAAGTGGGTTTCTTGTAAAGATTTAAATGTAACATTTGTTAAATATCTCACATTGTAATAGAATGTGAAAAATGAGATATCGGGACCAGACTCGAGTTTTGAGTTTTTGGATTTGACAAATGGGTTTAAGGTTAAAATGATTAATCTTTTTTACCAAAAGTCATTTGGGAATTTATTTTTGAAAGTCAACAAATATATTTCTCCTTTGATTAATTTTTTTTTTTTTGTTAGAAGCCATGGATCGGTTAATGTAACATAAAAATAATCATGACATTAAGTAGAGAATTAATTCTCATTAAAAAAAAAATTTATCTTTCACTTTATGGAAAAAGAAAAGTGTAAGAGTTTTATCATATAAGACCAATCCATCGTCTCTTTATTCACACAGTACTAACCAATGTTTGACTTTACGTTAGGCGTGAGTCGGACGGGGAATAGTTTTTATAGGTTTAATATATATATTTTATTAAATTAGTCTAGTGGTGTGAGGCATTCAATAGAGTCTTTAGACCTGTGGTCAAGGTGTATTCTGTTCATTTTTTAAAATTTTCGCAATTTTTATTTAATTAAATTTATAATTACATTTTTACCTTTGTTTTCTTTCTTTTCTTACAACAACCTAAACCTATGTTTTGCCGCCTTTGAATTTATTATCACCATTGTTGTTAATTTAACTTGATTTTGTGTGGGTTTTACTCCACGATGATAGATCTATATCCAAATTTGAATTTTAAATCTACAAAAAGTAAGAAATCTTGAGATTTCTGATTTTTTTCCCGTGTAGGCTCAAATCGCAGCGGTTGAAAGCCACCGAGCATTGGAACACCGATAAAGCAGCCGTGTTTTCGAACATAGATACTAACACAGAAAATCCCTCACAACTTTAATTTTTATTTTCAGTTTGTATCTAAAAGTATAACATATTGCTAGGTTTGTTAGTTTATATTATGAGTACTCTAGAATAATCAATGTATGGTTGTATCATGGGATTCTGATTGCAACAAAATCAGCACACTATGGACAATTAAATAATTAAAAAGAATGTCTCACATACACACAACCTGTTCCTTGTTCATCCAAATTGAGACTACTATTTTCTCATGTTAAGGTTAAATCAGTTTTGATATTTTTTCCTATGTCCAACTCGTGACGAGGTAAAAAACTAAAACCCAAAGGCAAATCTTTTTTTCAGTTTGGTTTAATTTGCTATTTTATGTTATCATCATTTGATAATTTTTGTGGACAATTATTAGCAAATGATCCATCAATTTGTGTGTGTTTATATTCCTTATTTTTCGGATTTAATAATTTCCAGAAATTAAATTGGTTAATTTAATTTTATATTTTCAACTGTTCAATGTGTTCATATGAATTTTCTTTGCTTTAAATTAAATAATAAATTTTTCAATTTGTTTAAATTCTGAATATTTATATTTAAGTAATAATTATAATTTATTCATATATGTTTATATTGCTGAGTAATATTAGATTGAACTTCTAAATTTGTGGTAGTATACTAATTTATTTTTGGTTTTATGAATAAATTTGATAAGTATGATTATTAGTGAGTTAACAACATAAATCAAACATTTGTATATGAATATACATTTGTGTCGATAATTGCTAAAGTATTGTTTAATAAAACAAAATAAAAACGTTTAGATATACGTTTAAAATGACAACGAGTGTTGTGAGTCGACATTCCAAATTGGAAACGGTCTGTCACATATGATCTTATATGCTTTACAAATTGAAATTCTAATGTTTATCTAAATGTCCATAATCTATTAACACCGTATGGTGGAGATGTTATTAGTCTAGTGAATTGATACATCAAATTCAGTTTGGTAACAGTCTGCCCCATGAAACTGTGCTAAGTGCTGATGTTATCAGATTTTCATGTTAATACCTAATGTTATAAACATATGACTAATGCTAAGATAAGTGTTGTTCACAAAGCATATGGTGTTCACATCTGTGAACATAATGCAAATGTGGTTGGACACAAGAATAATGTGAAACCTCAAGTTTTTTTGAAAGCCTCCAATAGCTTGAATGTTTAAAAGAACTTTAAAAAAATGCCATAAGTGTGGCATGATGGGTCACTAAGCTGATGCATATCTCAGTGTTGGTTACAAATGTTGTAGCGAAAATTGACCATGTAAAGACAATAAAAAAATCTTTGACCAATCTGACAGAAAGTTAACACGTGTATTGTAGTTTTCAAAGTCAAAATGGTTAAAAAATAATTGGATGGAAGGGTGGCATTATGCTTCTATCATCAATAATATCTATTGTGATAAATGTGTATACTTGTTAAGAAGCAAGAATATGACATTGAAAAAATTCAAAGAATATAAATTGGATATAAAAGAAAAAGAAAACCAACTTGAGATAACTATGTAAACAGGTATACATGATCAAGGAGGAGAGTTCGATGAGATGAAATGCTTTTTTAGAGAGAATAACAATCTTGGGGAAAGATAAAAACTGCAAAATTGGGACATTAAAATCAAACAGAGTTTGCGGAATAAAAATTCCCAACTCTTAATGGGTGATAAATACAAAAATGCATGATTGTAAGTTACTTCAGAAAATAGGAGAGGGGAGAGGAAGCGTTGCTTACCACTTAATGTCATTAGCAAAATGGCACATGAATTTTGAGGAAATACAATACAGTCGTACAAATACCTTAAAGTGTAGGGGTGTATAGCAAAGTTTATTCATGTACTAAGTTGTCACATGAGTAATTCAATTTGTAAACATTCCAAAATTATAACTAGAGTATTGAGATATGCACAATGTAATTAAAGTTATAGGCTACATTAAACAAGTGATTTCAAATGAATTAATCTTCATAGATTATATCCAATCAAATGACAACTTATGATCCATTTATTAAAGGTGTGTCACGAGGTCAAATTGGAAAACCATCAGGATGAATAGGTTTATAGTCTATGACTTAAGAAGAGGTTAGATGATAATCCTACATAAATTATTGGAGATCCTAATAAATAGGTTACAGGGAAAAACTACGTCAAAATGAATCTACCAAAAACACTATGAGACTCCGGTTTCTACTTAGTTTGGATAATTTTACAGTTCTACATGTATGGTGTAAATGATATATGTTTGCTTTTTAAGATTTGAGTCTATAGCTTTGAGATATACATGAAGTAGTACATGATAATTTTTTATACAAAGCTAATGGGAAATTACCTTGTGAGTGTGAAATGAAGCCATTTTTAGGAGAATGAAAGACATGTTATATTATCCAAGTTCACTCATGATAAACCAGACATGTTCAAGACCAACACGAACACAATAGAGAACATAGTCTATTAGAAATGAAGCTGTATTGTAGCTATTGTCTCGGTCTACTTCAAGGTCTGAGGGATTCAAGACATCATGTTCACCTCTTCTTTGGGTAAATCCGATAGCTATTAACAATGACTTGTTCAAGGCTAAAAATACTACCAACTCATTATGCAGTGAATCTTTTGATTGTACTTTAAAAAATCCTTCGGTTGAGCCTTATCTAGGAAGTCAAGTCTGTCAAGTCTATCGAGTCGTCATATGTTTAAAGTCATTTCTATTTATGTGGGAGATTTTTAGAACTCGTTTTTGACGTAATGGTTTTAGAGAATTTTCTAGTTTCTGGTGAAGGCGTTCGTCGAAATAACCGATTGTTAGGCACAATGTAATTGTCAACCTGAGCACTATGAGACATTGTAGTCACATGTCAAAATCGAAATTGTTTTGAATGAAAAGTGCAGGTCCAAAGTGGGTTTCTTATAAAGCTTAAAATGTAAAATTTGTTAAACATCCCACATTAGAATATAAAGTGAAAAATGAGATATAGGGACCAGCCTCGAGTTTTGATTATCAGGATTTGACAAATGGGCTTACAATCTAAAAGATTAATCTTTTTTACATCAAAAATCATTTGTGAATTTATTATTGATAAATCAACAAAAATCTTTCTTCTTTAATTGAATTTTTGTAACTTAAAAAATATGGATTTTTTTAATATAAAAATAAAAATAATTTTAAATAGATAATGAATTATCAGTAAAACAAAAATATATTTCATTTTATGGGAAAAAAATGAAGAGTTTTATGATAAAAAGCCATTCATAATCTCCTTATTCTCACTATATTAACACATCAAATCTCTCACACCTTATATTTTTATTTTTAGTTTGTATCTAAGAATATAACATATTGCTAAGTTTGTTATCTTATATTTTTCGTAGTACAGAATAATTGATATGGGGTTGTATCTTAAATTTGAGATTATTATTAAATCAAAACCATCATACCACAAACAATTACAAAATTAAGAAAATAATATGTCGCCTCCACAAAAGTCGTTTTTTGTTCATGAGATATTCAGATATTGATATCATTATTATAATTTGATTCTGTTTTTTATTTTTCTTATATCATTATATAAAGAAATTATTTGATTTTATAAATAAAGCGATTATTAAATTTTATTTTATCTTAGAAATCATGGTCCTACCGATATATCACGCAGAGGACTATTCCGCAAAATTGTAGACATAATATCCTACCAACAAGATTTTGCTAATTGAAGTAAACATAAAACTATTCTCTTAATTTAAAATTATACCAGGTCGTAGTTGTAAGTTTTGGAACACTACCGACGGAAAGGTCTTCCATTGACCAAAATCTCCATTATTTGCCTCATAAATCCATTTATTTTCTCTATATAAAGCTACGTGATCTAAACAGATTATTGTCATATAATACAAACCAGAACAAACAAACAAAGAAAAAAACATGATGTGTCACAAAATCTTCCTTGTAATCTCTCTCATGCTTGCGGTCTCGCTGGTCAACGCAGTTGACTTCGCCGTTGTCGACAACACCGGTGACTCCGCTGGGGGAAGAAGATTTCGGGACGAGATCGGCGGCGCAAGCTACGGCACACAGTCACTAAGTTCTGCGACGGACTTTGTCTGGCGTTTGTTCCAGCAAACCAACAACCCTTCGGACAGAAGAGATGTTCCAAAGATTACACTATTCATGGAGAACGGAGACGGCGTGGCGTACAACACGAACGCAGGAACCGAGATACACTTTAACGCGGGGTATCTCGCAGGTGTCTCCGGAGATGTTAAGAGGGAATTTACTGGTGTGGTTTATCACGAAGTGGTCCATTCTTGGCAATGGAACGGTGCAAATCAGGCTCCGGGTGGACTTATAGAAGGGATAGCAGACTACGTAAGGCTGAAAGCGGGTTACGCACCGGGTCATTGGGTAGGGCCTGGTGGTGGTGACAGGTGGGACAAGGGTTATGATGTCACTGCTAGATTCTTGGAATACTGTAACGATTTGAGGAATGGGTTCGCTGCGGAGCTAAACAAAAAGATGAGGACTGGATACAGTGATGGCTTCTTTGTTGATTTGCTTGGCAAAGACGTGAACCAACTCTGGAGAGAGTACAAGGCTAGGTATGGTCAGTAAAAACAGAATATAAAAGATAATCGGATAAATGATATGCTATTCAAATAAAAGTAAACTTTTTTTTTCTTAAAAACGTTTAATTAAACATAAATAATGAAACAGTATACAATAATTTGTAATCGCTTATGAAATTTGTAAGTTTCAATTGGAGAAAAAAATATATTCGAACTGTTGTGTATCTGTATTATTCTAGAGTTCTTGCTAAAGATGTCGATATTATAAGTAAATCAATCATGTTTAAATTATGAGTTCTTGTTAATATTGTAAATATTATGATATGGTCGTTGAACAAGAATTTAGTATTTTCACTTAGGTTGAAATGTTTGGGTTCAATTAAACGCAAATTATTACATTTTAATGAAATCAAGTTTACCAACAAAATTGGTGTGGTGTATATATTGTTGTGGGTCGTGGTCTGTGTATTAAATGTGAAAGTTGTCTATTCTGTATATGTTTTTTATGTTTCAAAATGATGTATTTCAGGAGACAATTATTAAAATATGCACAATTTTATATTAAAATTGGAGAAATAAATTAAATCTTATATGATTAAAATAATAAAATTTTTCCGTTTATAATGTTGGCTAAAACCTTTTGAATTTAGCAACTAAAAACACTTACAATCTAAAATTCTCAACATGAGTTTCTGAAATCAAATAAAAGTGTAAATTGTTACAAAAGTCAACTATAATTGAAGAAAACATCAACAAGAAGTAACGTAACATAACATATATAATTAATTGTGTGGAGTCCACTGTCACTATGTATGCACAATAACTTCCTCTTTTTTACTTCTTTATAAACAAACGAAAGCATTCGTTCGAAATCATAATTTTATATATACAAACTTCGCGTAACAATATACCAAATTCTGCAGGTATAAATTTCACTCTTATTTACATTTATTTACCCTAAATTGTACTTATTATTATAATACGTTATCATAAAAAAAGTTTAAGATGAAAGTCTTAGACAAAAAAAATTTATAGTATTCTAACATTTAGATGATCGATCTTCATTGTCTAATTTTCTTGCCGAACCTGTATTTATTAACACGATTACATATAAAAAAGCATAATAAACAGGGTAATGTATACACATACATGTAGTTAAATTACTTTTCTTATACCAGATTACATGCTCCTGTTTTCTAATGTAGCATGAATCTTTGCTCCCTGAAATCAAATGGACAATGGTTTGAAGATATTTTAGATGATTTTAGTGGATGATATTGTTACATTTATGGCAAAGTAGGTGTAAATATTACCTCTTCATCAGCTAACACCATTTACTTTGGATCTTACAAGGCAAGATATTTCTCAACAGAAAAACTGATTGCAGCAGACATTTGTCATCAATTAAAGAATTTGGTTGGAGGTATTTTTCGTTTTGCTCATTGTCGTATGCTACATAGGGGTATAATTTAGTTTCTATTGTTGTGATAGGTAATAGTTTAAAATCTTAAATTAAGATTCTAAAAATATTCATTTTTAAAATATTGGTTAATTTACCATTGATGTCGTAATAGTCTTTCAATTTTGCATCGGTTTGATTAGATATGCCATATTTACTAGAAGTTTTCATATACTCTCTTATATAGTTCATTTCTTATGTAGAGATGTTACAGTTATTTATTTGGATTCTTCTGATTTTTGTAAATAACTAGTATTCCTCTTCCCGTATTACGTACGGATTAGTAACTTAATATAAATTTAGAAATGTGATATGGTATGTCTAGTAAATCTAGTAAACTAACATACTGTTTTAATTTTTTTAATTAAAATTCTGATTTATTGACATGTCATGTTTAATTAACTCACACTTATTTTGATAGCTTGTTTCATTTTTGAGATTATAATTTGCAAATTTAGCTTTCTTATTATTAAAAAGAAAACAGTTTTCTTGAATTATTATTTAAGGGTTTGGGGAAAATAGAAATATTGTTTTTCATCTAAAAATATTAATTTCTGTTTTAACATAATTGTTAAAACTACCAAAAAAATTAGTAACTAAACCTTGAGAAATTTTAAAATTAATTAATATCTGTTGAAAAAATGATCTACCAATTTGTTTTATCTTCATAGACTTATTCTTTTTGAGCTATTAAAAAAGATCGGTAGAGATTGTTAACTAAATGATATTGTGTGCTTTGAAGAGATATCATAACTTTATTGGTTTTGTGTTGATACACTCAGAACTCCACAAAATAACAAAGAAGATAAAACAAATTGGAAAATAGAGATAGAAGTTATGGAATTTATCTATTAAACGTGTTAGTAGTGATTTGAGAGATTTTAAGGATTTATGTATTTGCAGTTACAGGAAAATTTGCAATCAATTTTTTTTTTCATCGATTGCAAAAACATTCTAACTGACTCGGTTTAAAGTTTTTAGTTTAGTTTGTATTTAGCTTTTTTTTTGTCTTTCTGTAAAGCAAAATCATGTGTCATAATTTGATTAGCCAAGTGATTTGGGCTTTAGTATATACAGGATAATTCTGAATAATAGAATATAGCACTTGGGGAAATTTGTGTCGGTTATAATTTTTTCCCCCATTTCCATATTGTTGTCATGTCCTCCTCTTTTGTTTATGAAAGATTTTGCTAAAATAGGTAAAAAAACTGAAAAACTTGTCCTCTTATATTTTATTGAGGTATATTTTGTCTCCTTGCACTTAATTTTTTTAAAAAAAATCTCATTATAACCATAAAAATTAAAAAGTAAACTATTAAATGAAAAAAAAATTATTTTTTTTCTCTTTTATTTATTTCTCTCTCTTCTCTTTATCAATAAAAAAAAAATTCTCTTATCTCTCTCTTCATTGGTTATTAAAGTAAAATAAAAATTTATAGTATTTATATTTTATAATACACCTTTAATTTTTCAAAATCTCATTATATCCCTTTTAATATAAATTATAGAATGAATTATAAAGTTTATATTTTATATATAAAATGTAATATTTGTCCAATAAAACTCTCCTATTAAAAAAGAGAGAATCTTCATTGGGTATTACAAAAAAATTATAGTATTTATATTTTATAATTTTTTACTTAAGAATAATAATTATAAAATAAATAATAACTAAAATTAAATTCATTATTTTGTTATAATTTTAAATATGAAGTTGAAAAATCAATTAATTAAAAAGAATTGAAAAGATATAATGAATATTTTGTTACCAAATTTCCTAGATTTTCTCTGAATTTGGCAGAATATGTATTCACATAAAGAATAGTGAAAGTTCAATTCTACGGATAGTAGAACATAGTATTAACAGTCGAACATATATTCCAAACTCCGTAGAATACAGAAGAAACTGTAGAAAACATATATATTCCACCAAATTTGACTGAATCGTAGAACGTAGAGTAAATCGTAGAATGCATATTGTACGGCTGGTAGACTATAAAGAAAATAGTAGAAATTATGTTATACAGTCCGTAAAATATAGAACAAGTAGTAGAAAACATATTCTACTAGTTCGTAGACAGTAGAATATGAATTCTACCATTGGTAGAAGATAAAATTATCTTCTATTTTGAACATCAATTTTCAAAAAAAAAAATGTTAATGTAATCTCATAATTGTCTCTTTCAATGTTTTAAATTTTTTTAATTTTTTTGGATTTTAAAGTATTTATTCTGAATTTATTAGATTTATTTAAAGGGTAATGTAGTCAACTTTTAATAAAAATCAAGAAAGTTGTATGTGGACAAGAAATAAAAATTTTTGACATATTTTTCCAAATCTCCCTCTTTTATCTCTCTATATATATCTATAAACCCTTTATTTGCTCTATGCAATCGCCGGTTTTTTCTTCCGATTATCCTGTGCTCATAGAAATTTGCAGATCTGTTTAATTGGTTAGATATCCTCCATCTTCTTATCCTTGTTGCTGATTCCCCTTGCTTTCGATCCTCTTTTGCTGATTTAGTCACGACCTTGGAATCTCCGTGGTTCTTTCTGTTGATATTCCCGGTCGATCACTGTTACAATCGTATTTCATATTTATGAACAGATGATTTCATATTTAATCTTTAGTTTTTTTTTTTAATTTTATTTTTATATAATGGATTACATGTACTTTTTGGTTTGACACTTTTCTGAGGATGAAGATTGAGATCATGCATCATACTAAAGTTGTGTGTTGTGTATTTATGGATTTCTTACATTTAATTTTATATGATTTTCGAATAAAACTTCATTTTGATTAAGAGACACTTAAATCTATTTTTAGATTCTCGTTCTACTACAGCCGTGATGGTTACTCTCACAAGAAAATCAAAGGAGGGCTCAAAGAACTAGAGAGGGTCGTGGGAGACCTGAAAACGATAAGTGGACTCAAACTCAAAATTCCATCATTCCATTAAAGGAACAATCCTAACACCTACCTAAAATGGGAAAAATGAGAAAAGAAGAAAGAGCTCGTCTTTGATTGTCAGCACTACTCAGAGTAAAATAAGATAAGAGTTGCTGCCACCGGATTTTATGATTATCCCATTAAGTGGTGGATCGGTTAGTGACAAGGAGGAGGCGAAATCACGAATATTCGGTGGAGACTTGGCCTGAAATGAAGCGGATCATGAGAAAGAGGTTCATACCTAGTCACTACTATAAGGAACTCCATCAAAAGTTGAGACGTCTAACTCAAGGCAACCGATGTGTGGAGAATTACTTCCAGAAAATGGAGACGTTGATGATTAAGACCTACATTTCCGAGGATAGTGAAACAACCATGGCCAGGTTTACTGGAAGCCTAAGTTGGGACATTCAGAATAAACTTGAGATGAAACATTATGTGGAGCTTAAGGAAATGCTACATAAAGCAATTTTGGTAGAATAACAGCTTAAAAGAAGAGGCATCTCAAGACCATCTTTTGGTTCTTGCAAATCAAATTACAGCTCCACCTCTAGACCCAAATTTTAATAAACCTAGTATTTCTATAAAACCAAAGTTGATTTTAAAACTAGCAATCCTGTTTAAAGATGAAAAAAGAATGACATTCCTCCATTAAAATAGCTTCTAGCTCGAAGCACAAAAGAAACAATATAAAATAAAATCAAGAGCACTTAACTCTTGCATGAGTGCAAACGAAAAGTATTATCAAAGTTGAGTAACGAACCGAATAGGTTTTTCCAACTTGGATCGGGCTTTGAGTTTGGGTTTATAAAGATAAAAGACGGCTGGGCTTGACAGGAAAACCATCGACAATCTGGGCCTTAAGATTAAGACCCCTATTAAGTAATTATAAAATATATGGTTAACCCAAAAAGAAAAACTGAAAAAGCATGAGGACGAGATTTTCTTCCTGTTATTTGCTCGTAAAAATAAACGGGAAAATGAGTATTTAATTCCCTAAATATTTGAAAAATACGAATTAATTTCTGAATTTTTCCGTGCATAAATTAATTATTTAAGTATATGTTGATTTTGCAAAATTAGATTCCAAAAAGTCAACATTAAGCAAGAAAACGGAGAATTTAACGTTGACTTTTTCTGAATTTAATTTTGCAAAATTAACCTAAATTTGAGGAATTAATTTGCGCAAACGATAATTTGAGAATTAATCTTTCAATTGAAAACATTTGAGAAATTAAATGAATAATTTTAAAATATTATATATTTATATATATAGATGTTAATTTAAAAAAATACACATATATTATTAAATTTTATCTATAACAATCATAAGAATTATCCTCTAACACCCGACAATATTAAATTTGAAAAAATAAATCGAATATAAATACAGCTATATGAATACTTCAGTGATAACTTTTAATAGCTATATATATATATATGATATTAATCAACCTCAACTACCTGAAAAATAGAAATAAACCCGCTCATTTTTTCTATTTTTTTCATGATTTATATATTAAAAACTGAAAAGATAAAGATACAATCATTATTTTTAATTCAAAATTAGCATCATATTTTTATAAATGTATATATAGTTTATTTGCTTTTATTTTTCAAATTTAGTTTTAGTGATATGAGATAGTCTTGTTATTGTTATGAATAAGTTACAATAACTGATGTCAATTTTAAAATTTACATATGTTATAAACATTATCACGTGTCACTGAAAACTATTAAATTTGAAAAAAAAGAATAAAATAAACTATATACATATATAAAAGTATGAAGATAAGATTTAGTTAGAAATAATGTTTGTCTCTCTTAAGTCTTTCATGCAGTCAAAATTGATTTATTAATATCGTAAAAAAACCAAAACAAATTATATAACTAAAAAAATTAATCAGTTATGTGTTTACATAGTTATATATATATATATATAGTTAATTTGTATTTCAAATTTTATAATTTTAGTGTTATAGGAAAATTCTTTAAAATGTTACAAATAAATTTTAATGATAAATGTGTATATTGATTATTTTTACATTAAATACCTATATTTAAAAAAAAATTATATTTTGAAATTAGTCGTTTAATTCCTCAAGTATTTGTAATTGACAAATTTATTCTTCAATTATCACATGCACAAATTAGTTTTTAAGTTTAAGTTGACTTTGCAAAATTGGATTCAGTAAAAATCAACGTTAAAATTCTTCGCTTTTTTGGTTAATGTTGAGTTTTTGGAGTTTAATTTTGCAAAGTGAACCTAAACTTGATGAATTAATTTGTACACACTAAAGTTTGAGAATTAATCTGCATTTTCTAAATACTTGAAGAATTTAATACCCATTTTCCCAAAAATAAATGTTGTAATTTAGATTTGTATTTTTCATAAACTTCAAATTCAAAAAGAAAATTCCAACATGATTGATGATCCATTGGCAATGGAAATGTGAAATTAGTCGGTCACTAACTTGACGGCTAAGTTAAACGTTCACACAAGAGAAAGAGGAACAAAAGAAGCAAAGCTTCATCATCATCATCTCCCTCTCCGTTTTCACAGTAAAGAATGGAATCGATTCCTGAATCACTCAAAGAAGCAAATTCCAAATTCCAAAATATCACTGCAATCGCATCTTTCCATCCATCGACTCGAAACCCTTTTTCGATAATCTTATCATCTTTACGAGCTCCGATTCGTCGGCCGCTGGAGAGGGCGGCGAACAAGCCGCTTCCGCTGCGGGAACGAGTGCTATACCATCACCGTCTTAGGACAAACACAAGGAGAAGGCACGCGTGAGTAGAACTAGAGCTGTTAAATAGTCTACGCTCATATGGGCCTTGCCTAGATGGACCATATTTTTTGTGGGTTGTATTTGGTCGGTCTATAATGGACAATAGTCTAAAAAACACCAACGTCCAATAAAAAAGACATGCCCATAAAGAGCTTAATTTCATATAATTTTCTTTTTAAAGTATATTGATAATTTTAAAAATAAACAAGAATGTTTACTTAAATATTTTTACTAAAATCAGTAAATAATATTAATTTTGCATATGCCTAATTTTAATATTGAAATAATTATAAATTTTAATATTGAAATAATTATAAATTTTAATACTCAAATAATAAATATATCATATTTTGATCAAAGAAAAATTATGTTTTCTCGCCAAAACAGTAAAATTAAGTTTTCCCGCAAAACCGTAAAATTACGTTTTCCGCCAAAACCATTAAATTGTGTTTTCCTGGGACTCTATTCTGAAATGACCCAAAAGACACAAACTTTGTTCTCATATAACCCTCTCTAATCTAACTAACCCTCTTACATATGAAAATTCAATTATACTCTTAATGAAGTTGAATTAAAAAATAATAAAACATAAGAAAAAGAATAAAAGATGGAATAAAAAAAAAAAAAACAAAAGGGAGTGGTCCCCCTCCTCTCTCACCCTCACGAGTCCACGCCACCACATCAATATCTCCCCAAATTCAACCACCTCCCATTAATCTCATTTACTTTCTCTCTCTCTTTCTTCTCATGTTTCCTAGTTGCCAACATTCATTCCCCAACCAAACTGAAAAAAACATTAACTCCTTTGTACTTCTTTCTCCTTCCTCCTTACTTCTTCATTCTTCTGCGATTTTCTTCCACATTGCCGCGGATCGAAGCTATAGTTGGAGATAAAAGTAAGCCTCTTTCTCTCTCTCTCTCTCTCTCTCTCTCTCTCTCTCTCTCTCTCTCTCTCTCTCTCTCTCTCTCTCTCTCTCTCTCTCTCTCTCTCTCTCTCTCTCTCTCTCTCTCTTCATTGGATTGTGCTTATGCTTATTTATGGAGTGTGCTCATGCTTATTCAGAGTAAGAGTTCAAAATATTGTATGCTAATTTCAGAAATAGGTATCCTGCTGCTGCTGCGTATCTGGATCAAAGTCTTGATGAGAGTAAATGGGCAAGATGTTATTTTCCGGGAGAGAGATATAACTCGTACGACTGGAGTTATGTACAACTGGTAAAACTCGTACGACTACAGTTATGTACAACTGGTACAACTGGCACGACTCTGTTTTTTACAAAAATGTAAATAACACCCTTTGTAAACATATTTAAACATGTTTCAAAACATATTCTCATATGAAAAAAGGCCATAAAACATGTACAAACGTATTTGAACATTTCATATTAAAATAAATTTGATCCTTAAAATTTGATACATGAAAATGTAATGTCTACACAATCTACCTTATACTTCTAAGGTTACTTTGAAAATCATAACCACACAACACATGAAAACGTAGAAATTCAGTAATTTTATACAATTTATAGCCTTAGCACATGCTAAATAGAGTTTATTTACTAAATTTCATAAGTACAACTAGAAAAATTAAATGTAGCCAATGGTACTACTGACTACAAATTATAACCACCAAAATACAACTTCATGTATTTGTGGTACAACTAAAAATGTGGTACAACTTTGTGGCCATATTTTTAATTCACTTTCTGTTTTCTCGACCCATGTGGCCATTATTTTAATTCACTTTCTGTTTTCTCGACCCACGTGGCCATTATTTTAATTCACTTTCTGTTTTCTCGACCCACGTGACCATTATTTTAATTCACTTTCTGTTTCTGTTGGCACTTATTTAAAAGATTTTAGTTAAAGGATTTTAGTTGTAGCTGTACCACATATTACTAGTTGTACAATTTAATTCAACACAAACAAAAACTTTCATATTTTGCATATAAGTCCAAAACCTGAAACGTAACATAATACTTCATTACAAACATTATGTTAATTATTCTTACATACTAAGAAAAGGTTCCTTCACCAAATGCGAAGGATTACGACTCCTTTTAGGCCTTGGAGTCTTACTCTTCTTAATCCTCTTAATCAGATTTTTAGGCCGCCGCTTTCTCCGCTGCCTCCTTTGCCAAAACTTCTGCAGCTTCCTTCTCACTCTCCTCAGCTTCCTTCTCTGCAGCTACCTCTCCACTCGCTGTAATATAAAAATACTCATATGCACCATTTTAAAAACAAAAAAGTTATCAAATCTTGTGTCTTACTAGTATCATATCCACCATAGTCAAAATCCCTAGAAGTTCTTTGCTCTTCCACAAAGCTTTCTACAGCTATCATTCTTGTCTCCAAAATCTCAATATTTCTAAAATTAAATATACTTCGAACCAAAATATAACAGATCAAACGTGAAACCTAACCTTTGTATCTCCAAGGTTCTCATTTATTGCATCCATTGCAAAGCCAGTTGTGCCAGTCTCCTGGAACTGCCACTTGCACATTCTAGGGCAATCATCTGCTGCGTTTCGAACTTTCTCTCGAAATACTGTCTTTAGGGTTGGAATACATTCAAACGCCAAAATCTGCACATATAATTATACCAGTTAAACTAGTTGTACTACATATACCACTTAGACTAGTTGTACTACATATACCACTTAGACTAGTTGTACTACAAATACCAGTTCGACTAGTTGTACTACATATACCAGTTTCCTAGTTGTACTACAAATATCAGTTCGCCTAGTTGTACTACAAATACCAGTTCGCCTAGTTGTACTACATATACCAGTTTTCCTAGTTGTACTACATATACTACATATACTAATGAAAAACAACTTACTTCCAAAGGGTTGATGAACCCAGGAAATGTCCAACTCGCTTTCTCTGGCACCGATCCTTTGAAATGCTTCGCCATATGGAATATCTCTTTGATGTTGTCATCGAAAGTAAACCGCCCCCACGGGAATGTCTCACACAATTCGAGATTATCAACTATTCTCAGAATGAAAGGCTCTATAGGTACTCTATACTTTACCCTCCCTCTTACCACAATCGCTAAGAAGTAGAGTACAACCATCTTCAGCCGATTATTACTGCCATTATACCTCATTCCTTTAAGTGCGTCTAACACATCTTCAGCTGCAATTTTTTTGCCTTCCCCAAAATGGTTATTAGCGAATCTCATGCTACCCAATTTCTGGTAATTCTCTGGGTACTCGTGGCAGTATAGTCCTGAGAGGAGGGCATGCTCTCTGATGGAGTATCGAATGGGTACTCCATTTACCACGAACCAAACTTGTCTACCCTTATCCGTTTGTGCTGTGCGTAGAAGCAACATCCAGAGCCCCATCACCTTTCTCGTTGAGTGAGTCACCATGTGGAATATGTGTTTGAACTGAGGGTGGTTCTGAAACCAGCTCTTCTCGCAATCTTCCAATATCTTAAAGGCATCCATAAATTTGTATTGCAAACACTTGGTAACTAGCTTACACCCCTTTCCATATGCAGTGGGATTAAAGAAAAATCCGAGAGGTTGCATTGGTTCTACAACCTCCTCATCACGCTGCAGAAATAATGAAACCGTATTAGTACTGGTATGATTAGTATGACTAGGTCAACATTTCATGCAATTCAAAACAATCATACTAATCGTACTAATCGTACTTAAGTAAATAGTAATAGTCGGACTAGTTGGACCTAGTTATACTAGTCACCTTCTATCACAAATTCAGTCATAGATAAAACGTTTAGGGATTTACCATTGGCGGTTGCGTTGGCGATTGCGACCGTGTATGAGCGGTTGGTGGTTGCGACCGTAAAGAAGCGGTTGGTGGTTGCGATTGTGTTTTAGTGGTTGGCGCGGTTGGCGGTTGCGATGGTGACGGATCGGTTAGCGGTTGCGATGCTGACGGAGCGGTTGGCGGTTGCGACTCTGAAGGAGCGGTTTTTGATTGCGGTGTTGTACGAGCGGTTGGCCGTTGCGACGGTGAAGGACCACCACCTACTCCAATCGGTTCTGCTCGTCGTGAAGTGGGTTCCATTCCGAGCAAAAGAGGACGCTGACGCGGAGGGGGTGCACTTTCGCCTATGCTTTCTTCTTCAGTTGCCGTCACCGGAGCCGGCGGAGGCGGAGGCGGAGGGGGAACCGGAGAAGTTGCATGCTTCGATCTCTTATGCGATGACCGAGCTTCTTCTCCTCGCGGTGGTGCCGTACGTTTCTTCTTCGGATTAGAACTCGACGGCGCCGGTTTCGTCTTCGGCTTAACATTTTTTTATTTCTTCTTCGCCGGCGGTAGCTCTTTTGATTCTCTTCTTGTGCGTGGGGGCATTTTGACGAATCTGGGTTAATTTCGATGGGAATGAGTTTGAGAAAGATGAAATGAGAAAGGAGAGGAAGGAGAGGGGATGAAGGTTGACGATGAGGAAGAAAAATGGAAAATTAGGGATTTGAGCGATTTGAGGGAGTTTGATCGAAAAATTTAAGAAGTTAACGATTTTTGTTGTTTTTCGTTTGGGTTGGGTTTATATTTGGGTTGGGTTGAATTTACATTTGGGTTGGGTTTATATATTCGTTTGGGCCCATTATATTTGAAATAACGAAGGTTAAAAACGAAATTTCCATATCATTTGTATTAAAATAAAAATGCAAAATAAAATAGAAATTATAACATGGACATTTTAGATTAGTTTTCTCTCTAGAGGGTCGTGTGAGAATTTGATCCGTTTTCCTGCCAAAACTGTTAAATTGTGTTTTTCTGCCAAAACCGTTAAATTGTGTTTTCCCGCCAAAACCGTAAAATTATGTTTTTCCGTCAAAACTGCAAAATTACGATTTCATGCAAAAACCGCGTAGTTCCCGCCAAATTTTTTTCGTCAAAACAGTTAAATTGTGTTTTCCCGCCAAAACCGTTAAATTGTATTTTCCCGCCAAAACCGTAAAATTATAGTTTTTCGCCAAAGCTGCAAAATTACGTATCCTGCCAAAACCGTAAATTTGCATTTTCCCGCCAAATTGTAAAATTGTGTGTTTTCTGCTAAAACTATCAAATTACGTTTTCTCACCAAAACTTTAAAATTGTATTTTCCCGATAAAATTGTAAAATTGTGTTTGTCCGTCAAACCCATAAATTTGCATTTTCCCACCAAAATTGCATTAGAATTTTTGTCAAAACCGAAAAATCGTAGAAATAAAATCTGATTTAATCTTAAATTTTGTTTTTGTCTTAATTTTCTCATAAACTGATTTTTTTAATACTTTTCTCGTAAATTGATCAAATCCTATATTTTAAGATGTTTAGGTGAGCCCAATGTCCATATAGTCTTTTTGCTCATTTTGATCATAAACGAATTGGTATTAAACCCATTTGAACCGTGTTTTATTTGGATGTTTCCATAATCCGTCCATAATGATTTGAACTGGACCTGCCAAGGAACAGCCCAACCAATTGACAGCTATAAGTAGAACGTCTCTGTCTCTGTGGCAAGCACACCAAATTGACGCATGCAGTTTGGAAACTCCTGGAGGAAAATCCGTCTCTGGTTCACGTCAGAGACTACGACAAGGGAACGCTTCTCCACGTGGCCTCGCTTCATGGATGGATTGATGTTGTTAAATGTCTGCTCGAGTTTGGTGCTGATGTCAACGCTCAGGATAGGTGGAAGAACACGGTAACCATTTTCTGCTTTTCGATTCGGTTCTTTCTTAATCTATTTACCTTTTTGATCTAAAAGTTTTTGTTGGGTTATTTGAAGCCTCTGGCTGATGCAGAAGGAGCTAGGAAGCAGAAAATAACCGAGCTACTCAAGTCTCATGGCGGTTTATTTTATGTGAGTTGTGTATTTTTTCAATTTTGATGGTACTGATTGCTATGGAATATGAAAATATTACTGCAAAAAGTTGGGAACTTTCATATCTCTCTCAAGTAGATATTTGATGCATCCGTTACACTTGTTTTCAGAGATATAAAGAGACACTATAGTGTTTCCATTACACTATAGTCCTTGTATGTGGCTGATTGATTTCTCTACGCAGGGTCAAAACGAAAGTCGTTTGGAACCAAATAAGCAAATAAGGATGAAGATTGAGATCATGCCTCATACTAAGGTTGTGTATTATGTATTACTGGATTTCTTACCTTTAATTTTATATAATTTTCGAGTAAAAGTTCATTTTGATTAAGAAAGACTTTAGAGGCTTAAATCTATCTTGTAGGTTCTCGTTTTCAGAAAGGATCTTAGCATCGACTAGAAGAGAAAAATGTTTTTTTTTTTTTTTTTTGATTAACCTGTGGGTATCCCGGGCCTATGGAAGGGCCCAGACTAATCCCCAAGGGGAGGTGCAGCCCACAGATGGACCCTCTCTCCGGATATTCAAATGGGTCGTAAGCAATGGGCCCATATCTGCGTGGCCACATGATGGAGTGTAGTGGGGTGCCTTCGAACCCGGGCTGCTTAAGCAACCCAAAGCCCGCCTACCACTAGACCACCATCACATGGTTAAGAAGAGAGAGAGAGAGGAGAAAAATGTTGTCGATAGTACTGGGGTTTTCCTTCATTTTTTCTTCTTCAGTTTTAAATATCTTTCCTCCGGATTCCAGATTTCTTCATCATCCTGACAGGTTTTTGGTTCTTCTCAAGTTCTCTACCCACATATTCGATTCGGTTTCCTTGGTTTTCTCTCTGATCAAGTCTCTTCACGATTGTATTTTGGAGGGAATTGTTTATGCTATTAGCACGTACATGTTTTAAGTGATTTGTGTAGATTACAAAACGATGTGAACTATCCATGAAAAAACATAGGAGAAGTGTCTGTTTTATCACTGTCTCTAGCTTATGAAATGTGCTTGGTTTCCCTAACTTATGAAGATTTGTTACATATATGTAGAGCCTGTACTAACAATATATGGGCCATAAGCCTGAAACTTTTTTGGATCTATAAATTAGTTAATTTAAAAAAAAAGAAAATTTAAAAAGGTAAAAATATAGAAAAATGTTTGATTTCATGACCTCTATCTATTAGACAATAGTGAATAACCATTTCATCTAAAAAAGTTTTTATAAAAAATGTGACCGAAATTTTATTTATTATAAATAGGGCCACAAGCACATGCCTTTTAGGGCTGCTATTGTTTTGGAAAACTTTGAACACGTATTGTCTCTTGTTTTGCGTCTCCAAGACATGGAGCTTCCTTTGTTTACTGAGTTCTCAGATTTGATTACCTTCTTGTTTCCTCTGATTCCCTTTTTCTTCATCATTCTGACAGGATCTAGAATTAAATATGTCGGCTGAGGAGGATAAGTTTCCGGACAGTGAGCGGGTGCCATCAACTATTAGGGACGTAGTTCAACCAATCCTTCGTGTGGCCCAACGCTTCCGTCACACGAAGCGTTGAAACAGATATATAAGATTCAATATATATATTGATAACCTTAACTTGCTCTATCATCTTAGTATAATCTCGATGATTATGCTTTGTTTTAGGTGTTTGTGCTACGCTTAAGGAGTCAACAAGGATTGACCCCTTATTTCGTGGAAGGGGTACTCGTCGGTTTAGGCTTGTCCTTATCTTTTGGATCGAAAAGGTAAGTATGCCAAGTCAATCTTCTCTATATTCTCATTATTCATCATGTTTCCTTGTTTAGAATGGTGATCCAACTGAAAATGGAAACCTGCTGCCCAGTGATGCAACTTACATGCAAAATTTCTGTCTAGACTATTACGGCAAGAACATCCTTTGACTTTTTGGAAAAAGATGACAGGTTTGTGGTCACTGCCAAATATTGTTTCCGCGGTTTCTCTCTACTTTTTAATCACACGATTACATTTTTCTGTTTTGGTTTTAGTTATGATCAACTCACATATGCTACCTCATGAGGTGCTCATTGCTCATATATATGATCATTGTAGTAGAGGACTATATCCGTCCTCAGTTAGTAGATTACAAGTATTTATTAATTTCACTCTTGTTTCGTTTTTTTTTTTTTTTTTTTATTTTATTTTTTTTAAGATTTTGGAAGCCCACACTGAGGTGAAAAATCTAGCCGGAATCTGTAGGCCTTACCACCTTATTCCCCATTCCCCACAATGCTCCAAGAAGATTGCCTCAGGTATATTCTAGAGATATATTCCCTTACTTTTTGGTGTGATTCTCTCTGTTTATAGTTATATAATAGAGTAATTTGAGCGTATAACCATAAAAAACACAAAAATATAATATATAACCATAACAAAGCTTTGGCTATAATATAATGTGTATTCTGTGTAAGATTGACTAAAACACCCCTATTATGTGTGTGAGTAAAGAAACGTGATCGCTGTGAGAGTCACGAAATACCAATAGTGAGAAAGATGAGAAATAAATTAATTATAGAAAAGGAAAGGCAACCCAGCTTTTGGAGGGGAAATAAGAGTTTCAAAAATCGAAGAGATTGGGAAAGAATAAAGAGTAGAGAGAAAGTGTGATTATAGAGAGAAGAAAGTAGAGAAATATTGCAATTACTGGAAGAAGACAGACTGTTGTCACAGTGATTCGCAGAGAGGGATATCAATTCCAAAAGGGATCGTGGTAAGTCATGTTTCTGATTTCCATCTGGATAGATCTATGAAATTTATGACTCCGATTTACAAGTTGTCGTTTAATTGGATAGTGATTGGATGAAGAAGAAAGCTGGTGCGGTGAATTGTAAGGTAACGATATACATATATATAATATGTATATAATGTATATAATGTGTGGGGTAAAAATAATATAGAAAATTTGGTGTATATACTATACTATTTGGTGGTGTATGCGATAAATATGACAGTTGAAACTATACTATATATTAATCATTCTATACTATATTAGTGGGGGTGAGTACAACATGATAGAGGATTTGGTATATATATTATAAGTCGATGTCGGCGTATGCATTGATTTACAGCAGATGAGCATTATCGTACTCGACTGCAACATCGCATGCGCAACAGAGCAAAAACTAGAGGTCGCATAGCAACCACTTATACACATGTTGCCATATCCTATTCGCCAGTACGGTGGAACTTTGTTGGCAGCGACCGTCCCCTTTCTCAAATTTTCGGTCATCCGTCTGGATTTCAAATGATATGTGAGATGACAGGTAAGAAATTATCTATTCTAAAGGGGTGTACATTTAGGTGTAGTAGAAAACTGTGTATTAATCAATCATTGCTGCGCTTCAACGTTAAATCATATGTTGAATCTGTTGTATTGCTTGAGCTCTACGCCATTGGACATATTCGTATGTGCCAACACCTAAGTGTTAAAGTCCTACGTACTGGGGCTATGAACTATGCCATTGATGCATTTGCACAGGTTACAGCGGCAGCACCCTCCAATTGACAAATTGCAGCGTCATAATGTTGTTGTAATTTTCATTTATTTCACTTTGTTATTTCTGACTTTTTAATACTATACTATATGTATTATGCATTTGTTTGTGTTATACTACATGGTGATGTTTTTTTGATGTAGGTCTTTATGGCCTACAATAATTGAAGAACACATTTTTAACTCGCTTAAGTTAAGTTATTTGTATCGTAGTTGGTTATAACCTACTTTAGAAGTTTTGTTTTAATTATCTCGTTACTAGAATAGGTAGTATATTTTTCCCCTCTTCCTTACTATTAAAGGATAATATTATAGACGTATTTATAAAGATTTCGATATTTCTGTTTAACATTCTGTACCAAAATATGTAAAATGTAATTTGTTAGCAGAAAGTTAGGTTATGTGTCTGAGTAAGTTAGGGTGCCCTTGCCGACGACCCTTCACAATAATCTTCGTATGACTCTGGTCTATTCTACTTTAATATACCTATGTAGTATATGACAGAAATGACTCGGAAATGCAAATGAGCAAAATATAGATGACATGACAGTCCATATATTTAACACAAAAGCGGAGGTTCTTCGTGGCTTTTATAATTTACAAAACATCTTAAGCATATGTATAATCCTTTCAACCCTACAATTGGAACCCAGCTAAGTGAATTCTTAGCTGTTGTTCCCAAGGAAAAGTAAGTGTTGCATTACAGTCTATTCCACTATGTTTAGAATAGAACAGAAACTCCTAAATGCTACGTATTTAACTTGCATGACGTACAGTTTAGGTATTCAAGTGGAGTTGTCAAATATCTCATTCTTCAGACTGTTTTACTTAGCCATGCCACATCGATGCGAGGTACATTTTTTGTCATGCATAGTAAGAACATATGTATATCCCTCCAATATGTGTACTAACATTCTACTTAACAGGTTGTCAATCACGCTGAAAATAAAATGAGCAATTCACATTAACTACATTTTTATTATATTTATTGAAGTCTATAATGAAGATGCAATAGTATATTGTAGGATGTGGCGGTTACGTCAGCAAATCTTAACACATCTCCTTTAACCCACGCACATGTAAGGTTATACTCGTCCAATTTTGAGTCAAAAAACAGCTGTCATCCAACAGATTATTACATGGTTATTCATTACGTTTTATGCTCCAATATGGTTAGTCGCTTAATTCACCCTATATAATAAGAGAACAAGTGTTTACGTATTTTTTTTTTTTTTGTAGTTTCATTTTAACATTCCAGCCTTGCGCCGAAAACAGGATCCATAACCTCTTTTAAAACTGCAGTTGCTGGCTTACTCCTCCAGCAATGCTTGCTATATGAACACTTTTAAAACTCACCCTCTTTGGAAACGAGAGACTCTTTTCTGTGCTTTGCTTTGTGTGCTTCCTCTTCGTTTGTGTTTCTTTTTCCAAACCTATTCTTGTGTTGTTTCTTTATTCATAAATTAAAATATAGGGCTAGTTTGCAAAATACTCTATTTAAGATTTAAATTTTGAAAGTACACCTCTTTTTATATTTTTTGAAACTAAACTTTCTTATATGTAATAAGATATATATATATATATATATATATATCTTAATTTTAATTTTTTAAATAATTAAATTCTAAAAAATCTAAAATTTTAAAATAAAATAATTATTATTTATGTTTAAGATTACTATAGAAATAAGATATGCATGTTAATATTTTAAAATATTTAATAGGTAATTTAAAAATATTTTAAAGTTTATCTCTATAAAGTTATAGTTTTATAAATTTTATATAAACCAAGTTTACACAACTATGTTGTAAAACAAAATTTTTTTTTTTCATACATATGATCTAACTAGGTGTATATTTATAATTTATTTTTTATCTATTCAATCTTAAAAAAATATTTTTTATGAGATTTTAGGTATATAATATTTATTTTAATTAGTAAATTTAGAACTATTTTGTCTTTTCTTCTATTTCTATTAACCCAAATTTTGATTTTTTGAAATTTCTATCAGGATTCTATTTTTTTTATCTGTATTTCTTATATCCAAAACATTTATTTTAATCTGATATTCTATAGTTATTAAAAATATTATTTAGAAATAAAATAAGTAAATATATGATTATTTGTGTATTTATTTATATAACAATTTTGTTTTTCAAATGCATGGAATTATGTTTTGTTAACCTAATTAATTTAAAATTTAGAATAATTATAAATATTTATATTGGATAATTCAGTCATTTTATTTATTAATAAGTGTAAATTTCAAAATAATTTAAAATTAATGTAATTTTCAAAATATAATCTTAGAAGAGGGTAGTTTTCCAAATTTCCTCTAAAATATAAGATATACATCTCTAGTTTCTTTTGTAATGGAATTAAAAGCATGCTCAGACAAAAATAAAAACAAGTATATAATTCAATAACTGTAATAACTAATAAGAAAACAAAATGAAAGTTTTTAATTGTTTCCACTATATTATATGTCTCAGCGGAAGTTATAAAAAGATGACAAAAATGTGACATTCCTCTATTAAAGTAGCTTCTAGCTCGAAGCAGAAAAGAAGAAAAAAAGAAAAAAAAAATCAGGAGTACTTAACTCTTGCATGAATGCTAGAAGTTGAAAAATATTAAAATGTTTAACTAAAATCAAGCTAAATTCCATTAAAAGTATTTACATATGTTTTATATTTTAAAATAACCAATAGTATTGTTATACATCAACATTTAAGTTTAAGAAGTTTTTTAAATTCTATAATTGTATTGTTAATAAAGAGTACATATTAACTATATATAACATATAATAGATATTGGTGCGAAAAAATTAGAATAAATTTAATAAACAACTACATATAAGAATATTAAAACAAATAAAAAGGTAAGAAAAATATCTATAAATTTCTATTAATAAAAATTAACTTGATATTATATTAGAAACTTTTCCTAATTTAAGATAATTGTCATAATTATATAATTACCATATGTAACTTATAATAAATATTGGTGACAAAAAATGTAGAGCAAATATAATAATCAAAAATGTTATGTATAGGATTACTTTTAGTTAAGATAATGGTTTTAATCAAATCTTATATTAATAAGATTGACATTATATACCTTTTTCTTTCTATATTGGCCAATTAAATATTATACTAATAAAATTTACATATATATTTTTAAAATTGTCTAAATTAGCTTTTAAATGACCAATTAAATATTCCAAATTACTTTGTATATTTTGTTTTAGTTATTAGAAAATGTTTTTAAATTCTGAAACTATATGCTGAAAAAAAAAATCTGAAACTATATTATAAACATGAAAGATGATTAAAAAAAATTCATTAATTGATATGGGAATGTAATTTTGAAAATAAAATCTATATCTCAAATATATAATATTTTCTATTTCTAGAGTTTTAGTTGATTTTCGTTTTCTATAACTTAAATCTAAATATCGAATATTTTTTTTCAAATTTTTCTAGTATTTGAATATAATGGACATGAGATTATGTTAAAAATACATTTTTCAAATGTTTTGTTATTATTTTAATTATTTTTTTAAATATAGTAGATTTTACAGTATTGTAATTAGTTATGAAACTTATAAACAATTTTGTTCATCCACTTCAATTGCTTCTCAAATGCTTCATAAACTTATTTTAGTTATCGTTTCTTTCATTTAATTTTAGCTTAATTGTAATAATGAATTCAAAGTATTTAGTTATTGTTATTGTATAATCTTTAATATTATTCTATTTATTACCAAAAAAACCAATAGTTTTTGATAAATTTATTATAATAAGTTATAAGATAAGCATGATGACGAATCTAATAACATGAATTGAGTAAGGAAATGATATTTTCAGCATTAGACTTTAGAACCACTTAACCAAAAAAATAATATATTGAGTTTGAGTTATTTATTAAAAGATTTGATGGATTTTGAAGAACCAAAATAACGAGAGTTCATTTAGAGCTTGAGAGAAAAAAATATGATGTGATATAAAAAACTGTTGATGTATCTCTTGGAACCAATCCGGAATCAAAAGCTCCACCAAAGGCTAGCCCGCAAACCCGACCATACGATTATGGCCTATGACCCGGTACAGAGTTGGGACTTTACAAAAAGACTTCGACCAAACTGTGAAGAACCTTATAGCTGAACATGAGATTGATGACTTAACTGATAAACTCAACCTAATGAATATCACCAAGAAAGACACAATCCCGCCCCAAGTGAAGCACACGACCAAGGCCAGGACCATGCCAAGAGGAAGAGCCCAAATCACAGAATGAAGTCGTATTGGTCGGACCAAACAATGCCCATGAAGGACTTAGTCTAAAAGGGGCACACAGACTTACATTATTTAGGATTCTTCCCACGTGACGACCAGGTACACGCGCAGGCCATTTATTAGTCCACAACATTTTGACTTCAGGCCAAGGTAAGTCAATGAATTCAAATTATTTGTGGACTTCACTAACCGTTGTTTGTTTTAAATGTTTTCTTTGAATTTTCATATCTTAAGGCATGTGGCAAATTAGATCGCTTTGATTTCATTATTCTCAACAAAAACTTGTAATCTCTCTTCTAAAGACCCACGAAGGCATCAGCTGCTAAGACCACTATATAAGGTCTATTTACAGCATTGTATTCTTTAAACTTGATCAATAAAAAATATCGAATTTTCTTAGAGTTCATTCTCTTTAATAACCGATTTTTTTTTGCTAGTGAGATTCTGGACGAGAAGTTCCTGTCATACCAAAGTCCCGTTCCATACGGTTTTGTGGCGACTTCGATCCACCATCAACCCATCAACCATCCACTTGTCCAGTCTGAAAGAGCCGCACGGCCAGCAGTCTTGGATACACTCAACCCCGACATTCAACCAATCATTCCTACCCGTATGGTTCTTGAATTGCAATTGCTATTTCTATCAGCTGGGATCAATCATTGAAATCCCCTATTATTTTTATTTTCAATAAGAGTTACATTTGTTAGTAATTTCCATCAATAGTGAACCTACTATATGAGTGACATGATTTTACTTATATAGTTCATGTCACTGATATGGTTACACACCAATATTAGAGCTACAATCTCAACAATATCATTTGAGAAATCAAAATTTTTGTGAGTGATTAGGTGTTTGAAATCATGCTTTGATTTATTAACCGGTCAAAAGAATGATATAATCAGCTGTCTAATAAAATTATGGAATTTATTCAGAATTAATTGCAGTGAAGTACTCCTTATTCTCCACTGGATGAATTCTTACTCTCATTTTCCGTTATTACACTCGAAAACTGATATTCTCGGTTTACACACGTACCGTACGTAGAAAACTACCCATGAAAGTCGTCTCGAACAGACTTAATATTCTACCAACAACATTTTGCAAATTAAAGTAAACATAAGACTATAAAACTATTCGGTATTTCCTTCTTAATTAAAGTGTGTAATGAAAATCACATGAAAGGTAATTGATACATGTCGATTTTCAACTGGTCTTACCGTATTAAGATCCTTTAACTTTATTGTACAAAGAGTGTGAACTAAAAACTTTATTTCTGATCAGAAATATGCATAAACATAACCAAAACATAGAACCCACAACAAAATGACAAAATCCCTGTAACATCCCGATTTCTCGTATATGGAAACTTATGTGGAGAGGTTAAAAGAATTGATTTGACTACCTATGTCACTAAAGTACACTTACCTTTTCGGTTGCACATCCAGAGAGAAATCCAGGGTTAAGCGTGCTTGAGCTGGAGTAATCAATGGATGGATGACCTACCGGGAAGTCATTCATGGTACCGTATGAGTGAGGCCAAAACACGGGGAACGGTCACGTGGTGATTGCAGGGTCAGTATATCATGACTTTCAAACCTCCCGGTTAATGTTCCGGCCGTCAGACAGGGGTGGGCCGGTCCATGAGCTAGTGAGAGGACATGAGGGTTCACTGGTAGGGGTGGTTGGGGTGTTTTACTCCCACTAAACCAAATGATCATCAAATTTTGAAACACCCAATCGAGCATTATGCTCATGAAAGACCTTTGGTGGAATACCTTTTGTATGAGGATCTATTATCATGGAGTTTGTCCAAAAGTGGTCTATGAAAATATCTCCACTTTGTACTCTTTCATGAACAACAAGGAACTTAATTTTAATAAACATGAACTTCGTTACGCTCCTATTATTATTATAGTACATGACAACTAATTTATTGTTACAATATAACTTTAGTGGTGTTTTTCCTTCAAAAGTTTGTAGCCTAGTGAAAAAATTCTTCAGCCGTAGTCCCTGATTGGATGCCTCATAAAACTGCTACAAATTCTGCCACCATTATGTAGGAAGCTACAAGCGATTATATCACATTACACCAAACAATAGCTCTACCAGCCAACATAAAAAAAGTTGCCTGAAGTAGAATTTTTTAATATCTTGACATCCAGTAAAATCAAAATCAAAATATCCAATGATCTCCAAGTTATCTGATCTCTGATATGTGAGCATACAGCCCTTTGTTCTCTGCAGGTACCTTATGACCCATTTGGGTGCTTTCCAATGGTCCAAACCTGGACTGCTTAAGTATCTGCTAAAAATTCCAACTATGTGTGATATATCTGGACGCGAGCATACATTAGACTGCTCACTGCCGATGCATAAGGGATCTTCTGCATCTCCTGGATTTCCAACTTTTCTTTAGGACATTGTTTGAGACAAAATTTGTCTCCTTTAGCGATTGGGGTATCTCTTTGTTTGCAATTATGCATACCAAATCTTTTAAGTACTTTATTGATATAACTCTTTTGTGATAATCCAAGAATTCATCGAGAACGATCTCTATGAATCTCGATCCCTAATACGAAAGATGCCTCACCAAGATCTTTCATCTCAAAATTATTATTAAGAAATCTCTTGGTTTCAACCAGCATAACTGTAGCGTTAGTGCCAAAAAATACACTTACTCCCACTGAATTTTTTATTTACACAATCTTCAACCAAATTCACCTTTAAATCAAATGAGGTGATTACTTTATGAAACTTATGGTACCATTGACGAAAAGCTTGTTTAGTCCATAAATGAATTTCTTTAACTTGCATACCATCTTCTTTGGATCACGTATCACAAAGTTTTCTGGTTGCTCCATATAAATGGTCTCATCAATATTTCCATTGAGAAACAATGTCTTTACATCCATCTGATAAAGCTCTAAGTCATATTGTGCAACAAGGGCCATGATTGTCCTAAAAGAATCCTTTGATGAGACTGGAGAAAAGTTTTTTTTGTAGTCAATCCCGTCTTTTTTAGTATAGCCTTTAGCAAATAGACGAGCCTTAAACCTCTCCACATTACCATTTGAGTCCATTTTGATCTTAAATATCCATTTGCAACCAATGGATTTCTTTCCTTCTGGCAATTGGACAATGTCCCATATATTATTGGCAATCATTGACTGATACTCATCTTCACTAATTTTAACCCACTTATCTAAATTGAAACTAATCATGGACACCCAGAAGTTGATAAGATCATCTTCAAACTGGGTTTGATTTTCCTCTGGTTCCATAAGAAATACTATGTAATCATCCGGAATAGTGTTTCTCCTTTCTCTAGTAGATCACCGCAAAGGCAATTGTTCTTATTACACTATTTTTTGAGGATTTTGAATTTGACCTTCATGTTCGATAACATTGTCATCTTGATTAGGAGGAATGACTTCAGTGTCAACTTGAGGTTAAAAATTTGCTTTATTCAAAGCAACTATATGAATCAGTTTACAAACTGAATCCGATTCTTCCTCAAAGATGATGTCTCTAACTTTATTTCTCTCCCCAAATTCAACATCCTCAAAGAACATAGTTGTTCCCGTCTCAAAAATATTATTCTATATGGGATCATAAAGCTTATAATCCATATATCGCTCAGAATAACCAACAAAGTAATTGCTCACAATTCTGGAGTACACTTTCTTCTCAAATGGCATATAAACCATAGCCTCAGCTGGACATCCCCAAATGTGAAAATGTTTCAAACTGGGTTTTCTCTCAGTCCAAAGCTCATAAGATGTTTTTTTTTTCTGTCATTTTAGATGGTACTCTATTTAGAATGTAAGCTGCAGTCTTTAGTTCCTCTCCCCATAGTGATTCAAGTAAGGTGGAATGACCGATCATATTCCTTACCATGTCCTTAGAAGTGTGATTGCGTCTTTTAAATACACCATTCATACTGGGAGATCCATGCATAGTGTATTGTGGAAAAATTCTACACTCCTCTAGGTATCTGGCAAATGGTCATGGACGTTGTTCACCTGAACCGTCATACCGATAGAATATTCACCACCACGATCAGATCTGACCGATTTTATACTTTGCTCAAGACTCTGACTTTTCATGAATAAGGAATAAATATGCATATCGAGAAAAGTAGTATATGAAAGATACAAAGTATTGTTGTCCGATCCAAGATGTCGTAGGGAAAGGTGCACAAGTGTCTATATGTATCAACTCAAGGACTTCTTTAGCTCTATATGCACCCAATTTCTTATGTATAGTCTGTATTTCTTCAATGCAATCCACACAGACATCACAATTGGTGAAGTCAACAAAACTAAATATACCATCTGACACAAGTCTTTCAATTCTATTTCTAGAGATGTTACCTAAGTGTTTGTGCCACAAAGTTCCTGAACTTGCACACAGACATCACAATTTGTGAAGTCAACAAAACTCAATATACCATCTGACACAAATCTTTCAATTCTATTTCTAGAGATGTTACCTAAGCGTTTGTGCCACAAAATTCCTGAACTTGCATTCTTTAGAATTTGCTGTTAGTACCCCTTGAATCAACACTTAAGCGTTCATCATGAGAAGCTACAATGTCCATTATATAAAAACTGTGATTTTCTAGAAGACTACTAGTCCGAATCACAACTGAATCTAAAGACATAACTTTTTCATTCCCCAATAAAAAAAAATATCCAGATTTTCATAAATAAAGGCAGGAAACAAAATTGCACTTAAAGAAAAGCACCACAAAAGTGTCTTAGAAAATGATCAATGCTGAATAACAGTATAATATCAGAAATTACCTCCACATGTACGAAGTTCCATTAGCCACATGAATGCACTTTTCAGCTTCATTTCATTTTCAAAAACTTAGGCAACCTTGTAGTCAAGCACTGATGTTAGCAGTTAAACCAGAGTGTAACACCCAAGTGTTTATGGATACTTCAACTAACTTCACCTTAGATCAGACCATAACAAAAAACATGTCTTTATTTTCACACAATGTGTGACACCTTCAACATTATGTCCTCATGTGTACACATATATATTATAAAATAATGTACATTCTAAATGTTTAACTAATTAAATTTTGTAACACAAACATCTTTTAAGTTATACTTTTTTGGATTAGGTTTCAGCTATCTACCCATCCCCCCCCCCAAAAAAATATCAGTTTTTAAAAAATTTCAAAATATTTATTTCAATTTTTTTGTAATTAGATACTAATTTTAAATAAGATCGTGTCAGTCATTTAAAACAAAATATGAGATTGTATCCACTTAGAGTATGGACTTCTCTATCACTCAGATCGCATTTGAATATTTCACTGATCATTCTTTTATCACCGAAAATTTTATTAATTAAACTGTTCCAAAGGAACCGAAAAACAGTTTATATCAACACATTTATTTGATTGTCTCGATGAAGCTGTGCAATATATAAAATATTATACCATATATGGTTATGCGTTGACTACGGCTTCATTCGCGGCTTGCGTACGTCCGTACGTCCGTATATGCCTTCGTCTGTGCTAAACGCCACTAAACTTGATCGATTATACATCAATTAGCTTTGTAACATGCATTATATAGGTTCGACTTCGAATCCGAAAAATAATACAATAATGATGCTAACAGCCTAACACAAACTATTATGCTATTATTGCTGTATGTTATGGTAGTTCGTATTTATTAACTAGCCTACATATAATAAAAGAGTGTAAGGCAGTGAGGACTGGTTTGTTTTCAAAAATTTTTTTTTCAAATTTTTTTTTTTTAGAAAACTGTTTTAGATACATTTTCCTAAACATATATAAATCATTCATAAACATTATTATACATTTCCTACAGTTTTTAAGAATATTTGTTTAATCTTCCAAACATTTCATATATATTTAATATATCATTTAAAATCATTTTTAAAAACATTTAAAATTACTTTATATATGTTAGACCTATTTTTATATATTTATTAAAGTCTAAGAAACTCTTTCCTAAAACTATGTAAACTGTTCATATATATTAGTATATCTTTTCTAAAATTTCAATAACATATTTTTTACGTATGAAAGTATTAAAAACACTTTCTTAAAAATATGTAAACACTTATAAGTATGTTAAATACGTTTTTAAATGTTTATTAAGATCTTAGAAACTCTTCCCTAAAACTATGTAAATCATTCATAAGTATTATTATGCTTTTCCTAAAATTTTAAGAACATAGTTTTATGTATGCTAAGCTCATTTTTAAATGTTTATTTAAGTTCTATGAACATTTTCTTAAAAATATGTAAACCATTCCTAAATAATTTAAGATTTATTTTTCAAAAACCGTTTTAGGAACTATTTCCTAAAAATGTGTAAAACATTCATAAATATTAGTATACACTTCCTAAAATCTTAAGAACATAGTTTTATTTATGTTAAACCCATTTTTAATTGTTTATTAAAGTCTTAGAAACTCTTTCTTAAAAATATGTAAATAATTCCTAAATATTAGTATACATTTCATAAAATATTAAGAACATAGTTTTAACTTTTTTGGCTAACGAAAAAGTTAAAGATATATTTGGCCAAAAGTGAATAGTTGAGGATTTGTTTGACAGTTTTCCCTATCTTATTATCTTCTCAATGTTGTTGCATGCTATCGACTACAGAGCAGTGGAGCTAGAAGGGATCTTGAATAACCAGATTATCCACTCAGGCTCCCTGAGTTTCATTACAAAACAAAGTTTCTGAGTCATGACCCTGAGGTATTATGATCTTACTCTGTTTTCCAACTCGCAATATGTTGCTAGTATGTATGCTCGTCTTTTCATGCTTGATCTTTGTCTCCCAGTTTGATTAATTTTATCAAGAGTTTGGAGATAGAGGAGAAGATAAACAAAATTAGGTGGTGTTAGACGGCGAGTGGCGTTCTTTTTCTCAGATAAAACCTTCAAGTAAAATTTGTAGCTATTTATTTTTTGATGGTTACCGAATTAAATAATGTAAGAACTTTTTTAAACCATGATTCTCACTCTTCAACAGTGTCATTTTCATAACAAAACCTATTTGGAGAAACCTGTGGTCTTGTCTGTTTAGTACTATCATTACTACGATCCTTCAACCCGTGGTCTTAACTCTCAAGGTTGGTTTTTACTTATTCCATTTAATTATATCTTTCACTTTTCCGTTTGCTGCAATAACAATAATTTAGTTTGCTTTTGTCATGATTTTTGCTTTTTTAATCCATATTATTATTATTTTACATCTTAGGCTAGATTTATTATTTAAAATACGATAATAGCATTTATTTTATTTAATATTAAACTATCATTATTTACTATACGATATTACCATATTTTTGGAATAAAATATATTTTAAATTTAATTATAGTATTGGAAAATTTCTATTGTTATAAATAAGTAAAAATATATCAATGTAATCTCTTAAAATAAATTTGTATAATAATAAATTTTAAATATAATATTGACCTAAATATATTTTTAGGTCATCATAATGTCTTCAAGTAGTAATGTATATGCTACAAGGCGTTGGATGTATGAAAGAATCGATCATACAACCAATCAAGTTTCAGAAACCTATTGTCAAGGGGTGAAAAATTTCATCGAGTTTGCAAAAGGTCAACCTCTATTTCTGGAGAATCAAAAGATGTTTTGTCCATGTATTAAGTGTGAGAATGGAGGAAGATTATTGAAAGAAGATCTGGTGTCAGCACATTTATATAGTAAAGGTTTCATGTTTAACTATTGGGTTTGGACATCTCATGGAGAAGATTACAATATGTTAAACAGTGATTCTGAAGAAGATGCTGTCAGGTCCGAGTCTCACACAGAGCCAATGAATCCTTATGTGGAAATGGTTTCAGATGCATTTGGTAATGCAGAGTCAGAGTTTGATCAGACTATGGAAGAAGAGCTTAACTCCGAAGCAAAAATTTTTTACGATATTTTGGATGCTGCAAAGCAACCAATTTATGATGGATGTAAAGAGGGTCTTTCAAAACTCTCTTTAGCAGCTCGGCTTATGAGCTTGAAGACGAATTATAATTTGTCTCAGAATTGTATGGATTCTATTGCTCAGATTATGGAAGAATATTTGCCAGAGGGTAACAACTCACCAAAGTCATACTATGATATCAAGAAGCTTATGCGGTCTTTGGGTTTACCGTATCAAAAGATTGACGTATGTCAAGATAATTGCATGATATTTTGGAAAGATGCTGAAAAGGAAGAAAGTTGTTTGTTCTGTAAAAAAGATAGATTTCTTCCTACTCAAAAGATTGGGCAGAAAAAAGTTGCATACCGCCAAATGTTTTATTTGCCAGTAGCCGATAGATTGAAGAGATTATATCAGTCTAGTAATACTGCAAAAGATATGAGATGGCATGCAGAACATTTTGCGAGTGACGGAGAAATGTGTCATCCATCAGATGGAGAAGCATGGAAGCATTTTCAAAAGGTGTTCCCGGGTTTTGCATCAAAATCAAGAAATGTTTACCTTGGATTATGTACAGATGGTTTTAATCCATTTGGTATGTCAGGACATAATTATTCATTATGGTCTGTTATCTTGACTCCATATAATCATCCACCTGAGCTGTGTATGAAACAAGAATTTATGTTTCTAGCCATTCTAGTCCCTGGTCCAAATCATCCCAAGACAGGTCTGGATATATTTCTTCAACCGCTGATAGAAGAGCTGAAAGATTTGTGGTTTAACAGCGTTGAAGCATATGATATTTCTACTAAACAGAATTTTCTTCTAAGAGCAGTACTCATGTGGACAATTATCGACTTTCCCGCATATGGTATGCTTTCAGGGTGGAAAACTCATGGTCGGTTGGCATGTCCTTATTGTTTGGATCACACCAATGCATTTCAGTTAAAGAGTGGTAGAAAAACAAGTTGGTTTGATTGTCATCGGTGTTTTCTTCCAGAAGATCATAGCTATCGGTGGAATAAGAAAAATTTCAAAAGAGGAAGGGTTGTGAACGATAGTCCACCTCTAGTACTAACAGGCGAGCTACTCTTGAAGGAAGTTTATGGTTTACCAAAAACTGTTGAATGTGGAGGAAACCATGGAAAACTACAAGGCTATGGTAGCACTCACAATTGGCATAAACAGAGCATTTTTTGGGATCTGCCTTATTGAAAGGATCATAACCTTTGACACAATCTTGATTTGATGCACATCGGAAAAAACTTTTTCGATAGTATCATCAATACTGTGCTGAATGTGAAGGGGAAAACGAAAGATAACATCAAATCACGACTTGATTTGCAAGAGCATTGTAATCGCAAAGAATTAAACTTGATGAATGATGGAAATGCAGAAATCCCAGTTTTTAGGTTACAAGGTGATGCAAGAACAGTTTTTCTACGATGGCTTGAAAAGATGTTAAATTTTCAGATGGATATTCATCAAGTTTATCTAACTGTGTTGATCTAGCTGGAGAAAAGTTAACCAGAATGAAAAGTCATGACTGCCATGTTTTAATGCAACAACTTCTTCTGGTTGCCTTTACTGAGCTTATGGATAAATCTGTATACAATGCACTATCTAGTAAGTATTCAACTTTTGTTTAATTTATATTATATATTTTATTTAAAAATTCTAAATCACATAATTTTGGTGTGTAGGTGTTAGCTTATTTTTCCGGGATATATGCACAAGAACTATATATAAAGATGGTGTTGCGATGTTGCATAAGAATATTTGCATGGTTCTCTGTAACCTAGAGAAAATATTCCCTCCTTCTTTCTTTGATGTCATGGAGCATTTGCCAATTCACTTGCCACACGAAGTTAGTCTTGGAGGACCTGTACAATTTAGATGGATGTATCCTTTTGAACGATACATGGGTCATCTAAAGAAAAAAGTGAAAAATAAGGCAAAGGTAGAAGGCTCAATTGTTGAACAATACATCAATGAAAAAATTTCTACTTTTTGTAGTTATTATTTTGAGTCACACATCAAGACAAAAACCGAAGAGGAGATCGACACTATGATGGAGGTAATCAGGAAGATACACATGAGTTTGATGAAATTCCAGATATATTTTCTCACCCAGGGAGGGGCAGTGGTAAAGAAAAGGAGATATGACTCCAAGATAAAGACACACATATATTTTACTAAACTGTGATCAGTTAAGACCATTTGAAAGGTATGAAAATTAAAATGCATATATATATACATATATATATATATATATGCGTTAATTTATATCTTGATATTTTTGAGTATAAACCAATGTATTTACTCTTCATGATTTTTATATATAGGTTATTTGATGAGAATATGATTGCAGCCAATCCTGGGATAAACGAAAACAATCTAATTGAGCTTAGAGAAAAAGAATATTCAAGCTGGTTACAAAAGCATGTAAGATTTATTTTTGTTTTAAAAATAATAACATGAAAATATATATATTTAATTTGTGTATATTGATTTTTTAAACAGGTGCAAGATACATTGAAAGATAATTCATATCCAAAGTCGTTGTTGACTCTCGTTCATGGTCCAATGATTCAGGTTACTTGTTGGCCAATTTATTTTTGTCGTGGATATGTATTTCATACATATGATAATGGAAAAGACTTATTCATATCCAAAGTGGTTGTTGACTCTCGTTCATGGTCTAATGATTCAGGTTATGTGTTAGCCAATTTATTTTTGTCGTGGATATGTATTTCATTCATATGATCATGGAAAAGACAAAAAGAGTGTCAATTATGGAGTTTGTGTCAAAGGTACAACATCTTCTGCCTCAAGTGAAGAACCTGCTTTCTATGGATTATTGAGAGAGATTTTTGAGATTCATTATCCTGGACCAGTTGATCTTAAAGTCGTGGTTTTCAAATGTGATTGGTATGACTCAACCATTGGGAAAGGTACAAGAATAAATAAGTCAGGGATTGTCGATATTAATGCTAAAGGGCGTTATGAAATATACGATCCTTTTGTTTTGGCTTTACAAGTGGATCAAGTATGTTATGTTCCACATCCACAGATGACTCAACCGAAAAAGATCAACATTGGAAAGCAGCAATTACGATACAACCGAGGGGGAATGTATTGGTCAACCAAGATTTGGATTTCACTCCAATGCAGTATGAAAGTGATGATTCTATTGTCCAAACTGATTCATTGCATGTCGAGGCACTAGCACATCTAGATAGTCAAGCCGAAGATCTCGATGATCCGGAAGTACAAGAAGAAATTGGATCAGATGCTGAAGATGGAAATTCTGACATCGAATTATCTTGTGACGAATCTGAATAATAATTTTACACTTTATTATGTCATTCATACTCTTTTTTAGTTATTATATATTTTTGAGTTTTTTTTTTTAGAATTGAGCTTCTTTTTTTCTAATTTATCTGTGATTTTAATCTTTATCACAAAATGGTAACAATACCATCATAATATATGACCAATTTTAAAAAGTTACTAGAACAATAACTAATTGTTACAACATATGCACAAAACATTTGTAACTATCAGTAATTTATGTTTAGTCACAAAATTTATATTACTTTGTTACTAAATATTGTCACAAATCAGTAATAAAAATTTGTTACTATATATTTTGTAATATTTACGTCACGATTAGTGACCAAAATTTGTTACTTTCAATTGCGTCATAATATTATGACGAAATAGTGACATTTTTATGACTAAATAATTTCGTCACAGTTTCGTATATAAATGGTCACAATATTGAGACAAAATAAGTAGTCACAAATTTTTGTAACAATGTCCATGTCCTTTGCAAAGAAACATATATTTTTAACCATAGTCTGCTTCCTTTGAGTTGGGCATTTTGCAACATTATTCTGAACAATCTCAAGTTTCCTTCATTTGCCATGAACTTTAGAGATGTTAACCACATGATCACCTTCAGAAGGCAAATTCATCTCTCATTCCTTCAAAATTGGAGTGACCAAGAGTTGGAACTGAACCTAAGTGAGCAGATACTGTAGCAAAATTTGCTAGAAATGAGATAACACTCTTTTAACAATAATTCACTACTTAACCGAAGTAAATCAATAATAAATCTACTTTATAAAAGGAGAGTTTTATTTCCATATAGAACGCCACGTCATCAGACAATTTTTGACACATGTCATTGCACACTTCTCTTAAAAACAAAACACATAACTTCAGGATAAAAACACAGCTTTTCTTTATTTGTCTACAACCCAATAAACTCAATATATCAAGCATCCCAATATCTATGACCCAATTGGCCCATATGTTTCCTCCACCTCTTTATCACCAAATAACCATATCTATATCATCACCCAATAAGGATGATTCAGATGATGACGAAGATGATTCTGAGGATGAAGAATATGATACGCCTAAGCAGGTAATATACCATTGACCGATCTTACATATGCTCTGTTTGTTTACTTGGTTTTCTATAAAATTCATTTTCCTCACCTTGATGTTGCTGTTAATTGTTGATTTATGAATTGCCTCACCAAGCAACAAGAAGAGGGCGATTGAATCTGCATCAAAAACACCCGTCTCAGCAAAGAAGGCTAAAGCTGCAGTTGCTTCCACTCCTCAAAACACCGGTGAAAAATCATAATAAACTCTTCTTACCTTGCACAGAAGAGACAAGAAATCTAAGAAACTTGAAAGTGCAAGCAGGTCAAGAAGATGAGCCTTATATGATAAGAGAACTCGAGCGAGGAACAAGATACGTAAGGACGGCACCAAAAATATTACAGTAACAACTATACATATGCCAATATCTCATGATTCTCATCGCACAATAGTCAAGTAAACATTAGACAAATGTAGTTTCTATCTCAAAGCACAAAACCAACATGAAAAAGAACCATAAGGAAACAGATGAAATGATAACTAAAAAGGAAATAAACCACTTAAAAAACAATATGACAAACAACTACCATCACGAATGTTTAACAGATAAAATTTTAACTTCTTGCAGGTTCGGAGAACAATGCAAAAAAGAGTAACAGCGGGGAAGGAGAAGACAAAATGACATGTAATATTTTATCAACAAAAAAATGACATGTAATAGTAGATATTATGTAAATATAAAGATATTATGAAAATATTCGGTACGTATTCTAAAAATAGCGTTTACAAAGATATTGTTACCGAAGTCGCTGACTTTGATAAATAGCCGCTAAAAAGGAAAATATGGAAAACTTATAAAAAAAGTAAATAAATATGACTATTATAAAAATGAATTAATATAATAATATTAATGAAAATAATACATAAAAAGTAATAATAACTGTTATCTAAATACAAAAATTAGTTCATATTTTAAAGAAAAAAGAAAAGAAAAAAACAACCCCGCGTTTGCGCGGGGTTTATATTCTCTAGTTTTAGGCAATTGTACAATCAATCTCAAGATACCAAGTGAAACATTAATATCAAGTTTTTGGACAGTAATATTAGCTGCTAGCAATACTCTTGTTGTAATAATCAAACATTGACAATAATGCATGATAAAAATACTTTCGTTGGCAAAGCTAGATGTCCGATGGACTTCTAGCAATTTCAATGCCTTAGAAATACCGTAGACCTCCAAGGTCTTTCATGTAAAAAGAAGAACTTAAATAGTGTTTGAATTCGTTAATCACAGTCATGGAGCTTCCCGTAATAATCAAATCATCCACATAGACAAGAACATGAAGCCGAACATGTTCGTTTACGAACGTGAAAACAGAATAATCAAACACAGTTTGCTCAAATCTATATTCTTTTAATGCTTCTCCAAGTTTGGTAAACCAACACAGAGGAGCTTGTTTTAAACCATATAAAGATGGGCGTAAACGACACACGTTTGTTTTATCACCTGTTCTGAACCTTGGAAGAAACTGCATATACACTTCTTCATCAATATCTTAATGTAAAAATGCATTATGAGCATCCATCTGAGGGACTTCCCAATCAAGCGATGCAACCTGTTGAAGAAAAGATCAAACAGTAACCATTTTAGCAACATGAGCAAACATTTCCTTATAATCCACACCTTCAGTTTGATTATTGGTGAGAACAACTAAATGAGCTTTGTGTCGTTCAAGTGTGCAATCTTCTTTATATTTCAAACAAAAACCCACTTACAGCCAAGTGCCTTCTTTCCCGGAGGAAAATCTTCAACAGTCCATGTACCGAGATCTTCCAAGGAAACAATTTCATCAGTAACAGCATTATACCAATGTTCGTCAATGATAGCCTCATTGTAAGTATGAGGCTCTTTTCCAGCAGTTAACGCCAGAAGGTAGACTTGATAATTCACAGAGAACTGAAAACTGGAGATGTAGTTATCCAGAGAATATGGCGTAGCTGAAGGATACGGCTCCTGAAGCAGAGTAGTGATATAATCAGTGAGTTCAATAAGCAGATGTTTCTTATGAATCTGTGACCAAGTGGTTCTGGTTCAGGTTCTTATTCTTGTATATGTTCAGGATCTCGTTCTTATTCATGTTCAGGTTCTGATTCTTGTTCAGGTTCTGAGTCTTATTCTTGTTTAGGTGCAAGTTTTGGTTCTGATGGAATCAAATCAGATTCCTTATGAGCCGAAGGACTTATTGCTGCAGTGGTCAATGAGTTAAAATCTGTAGAATCAGCAGTGGGAACCAACTCACAATCTGGCATATGCAGATCAGAAATTGGCAAAGAATCCTCATCATCAATACAGACCATCAGAACCGTAGACGGTAGTGGAGAAGATTCTGGTCGTATGGAGTAGAAGTGGAAAATATCTTCTGTAAAGATTACATCTCGGGACACAGATACAGTCCATGTGTTAATATTATATACACACCATTACAATGGGGTAACCAAGAAAAATAGATTTGTTTCTTCTACTTTTAAACTTATCACCACCATGCTTTTGGTTGTGAACATAACAAATACATCCAAACACTCGTAGATGATTCATAGGTAGGTCGTATGTTGTAAATCAGTTCAAAATGAGTCTTGCCGTTAAGCAAAGTGGATGGAGTACAATTGATGAGATAGGTAGCCATTAGTGCACAGTAACCCAAAACTCAACGGAGAGACCAGATTGAAAAAGAAGAGTATGAGCAACATCAATGATATGTCGATGTTTGCGTTTGACACGACAATTCTGTTGAGGAGTGCTGACACATGAGGTTTTATGAATAATTCCTTCTGTAGCAAAAAAAAAAATCTGATAAACAGATTAACTCCGAGCCATTATCGCTTCGTATGGTTTTGACTTTGGCGGTGAATTGACGTTCAACTAAATTGATGAAATTCTTAATATGAGATGGAGTTTCGGTTTTGGAAGACAAGAGGTAGATCTAAACAGCTCTCAAATAATCATCAACCAAAGTAAGAAAATAACGTGAACCGCAAAGAGAAGGTGTTCGATAAGGACCCCATATATCACAATACACCATCTCAAAAGCAAACTTTTGTTATAACTGCTGAACGAAAAATGATCTCTAGTCTGTTTAGCTCTAATACAAATCTCGCAAGTCTTTGAATCAAAAGCAGAATTACTAGATGACTGAGGTCATAGCCAAATCCTCAGAGCGTTTGAAGAGACAGAGGAAGGACAACAGGGAGCTGGAGATGACTGAGGTCATGTACCAGTGTTTGCTTGGAAATATGAGAATGTTTCATCTAAACATTATGGATCTTAATGATTTAGGTTATTTAATTGATCAATATGTTAGAGATCTTAGTCACAGGATGAACATTTTGGAGAATAATGGTACGGAGATCGGTGAATCCTCCAATGCTGCTGCATCTAGGGCTCCTTCTTACGGGATAAGATCAATGGCGTTTGAGGCTGCTACAAATGCTCCAGCAGCTATGATTCATGAGGTGGGTTCTTCAACCTCATCCGCACCTGCCGTGAATTTCTTTAACCCTAGCCAGGATCAGCATCATTAAATACCTCAATTGTTTCTTTTGTTGTTGTGATGAATTTCTGTTACAATTTATTTTCTTTGTATTCTCGATTTGGCTATGATAATGGTTATACATTACTTTCAGTATGATTATGGTTGTTAATGTTATGAGTTTATGATTTTCTCGTTTTTCTTTTCTATTATTTGTTGATTTGATACTACGTGTTATTTATATTTTTTTGATATACCACATATATGCAGGGTTAAATTTTCCAAATACTGTGTTTTTCTTTATTTATATTAGTAAAAAAAAAAAAGTGAAGTTTTTCACGTGAAGAACATTGTTTTAATAAAATATGACTCCAACCAAAAAAAAAAAAAAAAACAAGCATGATAAGAAAATTTGAAATCAGTTAATTTTCGAAGAACTAAAAAATGTATTACTCCAAATTATAATCTTTGGAACATAGAAGAAATACTTCCACACACCAAATTGGTAGTCTTGAATTCCATTAAGATAATACACATAAAATAAGGTCAAAGATTAGATTATGGATCCAGATTGATTTTAGGATCTTTAGTAATTATGGAATTTTTTTATTTTTTATTTTCCCTTTTATATTTAAGTTATTCTATACATGGGTTTTGAGATTTTTTGTATTAAATATTAATTTTCAATAATAATCATGAAAATATTATCCTAAACAGTTCAACAGATTCACATAAAATAAAATTTCTTTATTAATGAATAATCTTCAAACAACATTGTGCTTTTATATTACAATTAAGATAATCAAATCTGCTCACGATTTCAAATAAATAATTTTCTGAGGTTTAGGGATTATTATATGTTCGATCGTCGTTTGCCTTTGAAACTGCTGGAGTATATACTATATAGGGTTTTCTCTGTCCACCCCCTTCTCTCTCTCTTCTGTTTAATTTCAGACTTGTACTTCTTAAACCATAATTTTCCTTTGTATTAATAATAATTATCTCCTTATTTAGTCATCCTTAGCACTAAGGTTTTAGTTGCAAACCTCAGTAGAGTAAACATAAATAAAAAGAAAATGGATAAGGATTGTTCTAACTAACCCAACAATCTTTAATCTTCTTTTTATAGATGACAATTTGTTCCTTTGTAGAGTTGAAGCGGAACAATGTAAACCAATAATGAATTTTTGATGTGCTCAGATCCTTAATCCTTAAAATAGTTCTGTAACTGCATAAGAAATCACAAGAGTACTTAGGAGTAAATCTAGTGAAGACCAAAAAGTTACACTATGATATATGAGTTTCGACTCAAGCATAAATAGAAATTATAGCTGTTGTTTGTGACCGAATACAAAAAAAAAAATAAACTAAAAGCACGTAAAATTTAGTAATTAGTAAATAAAAAATACTAGGTGAGTGGTAAATCGTAGAAACTTCCAAAATTGCAAGTAATATCGATATGTAGGAAAACTGGTTTTAGAATTTAAATCACAAATGTATATTTTTCACTATTGTGACTTCAATAACTATTCTTTAGAAACTTGATAGATTCAGCTTTGGTAATTGTTCACAATACTTCGCAACTCAGCTTTCGTGGGTTATGAAGTATTGCTCATTAAATGCTAGTCCAGGAAATATGTCAAGCTTCTGGAGAGTATATTAACCTAAAATTTGATGCTTGTTAAACAGAAACACATGCAGCAATCTGAACAAGTAAAGATGGAAAGCCCATTACAAAGTTTCCAAGTAAAATTAATAAAGTTAACAGTTCATGAGCTCATTGATTACCAACAAGCTATAATTACTCAATCATAAAATTTTGAACAAACAAAGAAAAAGAATAGAGTAATTCATAATGGAAAAACAATAAAAGAGATCAGGTATCTTAAAATTCTTCTCTATGCATGAAGTACAAAGTAAAATCTCCTCCTGGAAAGCTCTTGAATTAAAAACTATGAAGAATTCTCTAAAATAATGATATGAGATTAATTTATTTTATGGTGATGTGACCTCTTAGGTTGACTTACATAAAAGAAGCTAAAACAAGAATTTATAGGTCTCTAGGTTTGCTAGGGTTTGTTTTGAAAGAAAAAAAATATATATTCCAAAAGTGGTGCAGCCTAAACTCATGATTTTGGTCGAGGTCAGATACTTATTTTACGTGGTCCATGATCTCTCTTCTTTTGTCGGAGATGATTTTGGTCGAGCTCAAGACGTGAGACAAACATATATCCACAAAGACAGATGTAGTTATCATACGCGAGATACGCGAGCATACCAAAATTTATTTGAAATGATTGTTGGTGATATCTAATGAAGTAGGTATTGTGTCGTATTTTGGAATACCAGAGCGTTTGAGAGGCTCAAGAGCTAAATCTTTAATTATGTCCAAGATAATCAAATTAATGGTTGGTCAGTACATATTAAATTTGTTGCTATAGCACTTTCAACATTTGTTATTTCAAAGTTAATAAGTACAATTTCAAAATACTGCTAGAGTCCCAATGGAGGTAAATGAAGTCTTCATTGGTTAGCATTTAAAAAAAGTATGTAAATAAAAACACGAAAGTGGAGTTGGTTTTTCGTCTTCAGAAAAATTTAATACAGCTTTTCTGTCTAAAAAATATTGACAATTATTATCATTTTCGGAGTCTTTGGTAGCAAAAGTGCTTAAATGAAGATATTTGAAGAATAACCATCTTTCACACACTAAGAAACCGTACTCTCATTCATTTAGATAGTGTATATTTTGGCTCGTGATTTATTAACAAATGGATTGTGTATAGAGTTCAGATCAGTGTTAGATATATCTGTTTGAAATGATTTATGGAATCATACGCGAATCCACGTTCAACTTATGGAAGAAGATGGTTGCTACGTCATAAGTTATTGGTAAAACATTTGATATTATATAATATGGTATCATACAAAATTCCAAAAGTATATAATAATATCTAATTTGTGAAAGTACACGGCAAAATCTAGATACTAACTTTGGAAATTATAAAAAGAGTTTTTTTTTAATATTAAAAGATGGGTCTGAGATAGAAGTCTTTACATATAACAAATTCTTTATGGTTCATTGGCAGTTAACTTAAGATCAATTCATAGGGGAATTCACGGTGATCATACTTGTATGACATGGTGATGAGAGGGAAACGATTAGCCATGTTTTCTTTGAGAGTTCACCTTCTCTTTAAATATTGACATTATCTCCTATTCTATTTCTCTAAGAGATAAATTCCCTACCAGTTCAATATATTCAAATATATGTTACTTTTTACTAGACAGTTCAAAATAGGATATATTCTGGTAACAAAATTAAATGTTATCCAGGAATTTTTTTATACATGTAATGAAATGAACAAAATAATATTTTAGGAAGTTCAACAGAAGCCCTAGATGTTATAAATAATGCAATCACTAAATATTCAATCTGTGAAAAATCATAAATTTCTAATACTCAGAAAATTACAGCAAAAAGAAAATGATGAGAAGAACGTAACAACACTGAAATGTAAAATTGATGGTTTATGGAAAGTTTCAGTTCCCGAGTGGCTTGTATGATATGTTTATAATAAACAATTAGGGAGTACTTTATGACCTAAATATCAAAGAATAACATTTCGTGCGAAAAGGTTTGAACTCCAGCACAGAGGAACCAACCCCCTTGCACTTAGGACGGTGATAATCGGCTGCCTTCTGTTTATAAGCTCTTTCCCAGACTCTGTGTACAATTCCTATTAAATTCTTAATTAGTTCGTAACCAATTCTTAACCAAACTTACCATGGAATAAAGTACGTGTTTTGGTTGAAAACTTACATAAACATCTTACCCTAAAAAAGTAGTATGACTTGATTTTGAAGGTTAGGTCAGTGTATGCTTGTTGAATATGGTTAAATAGGAAAACATTTTCTTGTTTTTTTTTTTGTGTGTGAAAGAAAGATAAAATGGAGATTTAGCTAAATAGGTGAGATTCAAAAGCAAATTGTCTCACTACACATTTCCTAATTTTTGGCAACACTGGACTATCTTACACTCTTTTTTAGATTTCAAAATTTCAAAATAAATATTTCTAAAATAATAAAAATCGGATAATATATAAAAGAAAAGAAAAAGTTAAAAATATATTTTCATATTACTTTTGGAAAGAAACGATTTAATAAAAGTATGTTCATCCTCACTTAGAATATGCATTCTACCAATTTTTTTTTTATTACAATTTGTATTCAGAGTTTTACACATAAATCTAACTTGTCTAGAATGCACGTTCTAATTTTTCTAGATATCCTAGCTTGCCATAGAATGTGTTCGCTTCTATTCTAACTTTTGTTCTATACTTTATCCTCGGATAGAATACATATTCTAAACCTTTGTCTATGTTCTGAATTGGAATGAATACATATTCTAAACTTTTATCTATGTTCTGACTTTACTAGAATACATGTCGATCTATTCTAAAATTTGTTCTATGTTCTACTCATGGTTATAATGTATATTATAACTTTTGTCTACGTTCTAACTTTGTTATAATCAGTTTTGCTCTATCCTATTCTTTCCTCTATGTTCTAACAAATTGTAGGATTTATATTCTAGCCGTTCCTCTATATCCTAACACTCTCTAGAGTTTATATTCTACATATTTATCCTTATTTTATCCTGTTTAGAATTCATATTCTGCAAAATTTAGTTAACTAAATCTGAAAAAATATCAAATCTAGAAACTGAATATTCTACATAATTTTTTTCTTCTATATGTTGTCTCCTTTCCTTGTATCATCTCCTTCTCCCGTTACCAGACGTTTTTCCCTCCAATCTTCATTGTTTCTATTTCCCTTCTATGTTCAATGTTTCTCTTTCCAAAAATATACATACCTATGTTTCATGTGGTGTATGGAGAACTAGTGTCAATAACCAGTTGAAATTCGTTATAGATGAAGAAAAACGAACAGACTGGTTTCTTTGGAATGTAATACTACTTTTGATGAGCTACGGATTATGGTTGCAGATGATTATGGAATGGACCACACTGTTGTCAATGTCGAGTTTAGTTATCTACCAAGTCATATGATCAAGTTAGGCGTCCCCCCTATTGTTATCACAAACGATCGACAACTAAAGAATTTTTCAAAGAAGTGTTCATCCTTATTTCTGTGTGTGACTTTTACAGCTACATTTGACAATGAAAATAGCGAGTTAATATAAGTACGCCATAATCTGATGAATTTTCGAAAGCGGCTAAGGTGATGAATGATGACTTCAAAAGCAACAAGCAACGTCCATGTTGTTCAGGCTGAGGGTGATTGTGGTGATGATGAATTAAATTCTGAAACCAAGGAACAAACTGAAAATAATGTTGGGTTTTGCATGGTGGATTCTGTGAAGAATGGGTAACTTTTTAGGAGTAAAGAGGTTTTGCAGGCAACTCTGGAATTTTGTGCAATGAAGTTTGACTTTGACTACAAAGTGGTCAAATCTTACCCGACGAAAACTATATTCTCTGCAAAGATAACATATGCAGTTAGGTTCTTTGTGCAACATGTTTACCCGAGTCTACATATTTCATAATCAGTAAGTTTGTGGCTCAGCATACATGTGCTCCTTCAAAGAAAACTGAATTCGGAAAAACAGCTTCTGCCAAAATAATAGGAAATTTGATTAAGCATAAGTATGAGGGTGTCAAGGAAGGACCAAGACCGTGTGATATTGTACAGTTTATGCGTAAGGAACATGGTTCTGAACTCTCTTATTTCCAAGGTTGGGAGTCTCGTGAGTATGCAGTCGCTGCTGTTAGAGGTATACCAGGAAAATGTTATGGTAAGATACCAAAGTACTTGCACATGCTGAAACAAGCTGATCCGGGTACACACACTCACTATGAAACTGACTCTGATGGTAGCTTCAAGTATCTGTTTCTTTCATTTCGTCAATCTATTAGAGGGTTCTACAATGCCATTTGATTGAAGAGTAATTGTAGTTGATTAAAATTTTCTAAAAAGTACTTACAAAGGAGTTTTACTTGTGGCTACAGCTGTAGATGGTAACTCTAATTTGTATCATATTGCATTTGAGATCGTTGATTCAGAGAATGATAGTTAATGGACATAGTTTCTAATGCAACTGAAGGTGGTAATTGCTAATGAGGAAGGGTTAGCTTTTGTGTCAGATAGAATTTTGTCAATTATTAAATCTCTTGCAAAACTTTACCCTTCAGCCAAGCATGGAATCTGCATCCATCATTTGTTGAATAATGTGGTGACACATTTCAAGAAAAATGTTATGCCTCTATTGATTGAAAAAGCTTCAAGAGCATATAGGACTGTCAATTTTCAGACTTGTTTCAACGAAATTTGCAGAATGTCTCATGCTACTGGAACATATCTACAAGAAGCTGATGTGAGAAAGTGGATTTGATGTCTATTTCTTAGGTTCCGGTTTAACATCAGGACCACAAAACCCAGTGAGCCGATAAATGCTGCATTTAGATCACCTAGAGAGTATTTGGTAATTCATTTGCTAGATTGTATAAGGGAAATATTAACCAGATGGTTTTATGAGCGTAGGATTCTTAGATTCCAGTTTTACATCAGGACCACTAACCCTAGTGAGCAGATAAATGCTGCATTGAGATCACCTAGAGAGTATTTGGTAATTCATTTGCTAGATTTTATAAGGGAAATGTTAACCAGATGGTTTTATGAGCGTAGGAAGTTAAGCTCAAAACAAAAAGATCATTTAATTGTTGATGTGGAGAACAAGGTTGATAGAAGGATTATAACGGCTAAAGGATTTCATGTGTATCTGGTTAACAATTTCTGTTTTGTAGTTAAAGGAGACACCTATAACTTCCTTGTTAATTTGGAAAGAAGAATTTGTACATGTGGAAAGTATGACTTAGGAAAAATTCCTTGTAGACATGCTATTCCAGTGATTTATTTTAAAGAAATGGAAATGCACCGATTCACAGAAGAAATGTACACCACTATTGCATGGAAAGGCGTATGAAGAATGCATTAACCCATTAATTGTTCCATAGGCTGATTGGAATGTTGCAGGGGAAGTTCAAGATGAGAAAGTTCTACCTCCTGGAACACGAAGGCAAGCTGGGAGGAAAAGAAAAGGAAGACACGAAACAGTAGAAGACAAGATAAGATCACAAGGATCCCAATGGCCTAAAAGGCACAAGTGAAGCCGGTGTGGTCATGAAGGGCAACAGGATAACCTGTGATATAGCAATATAGTCACAGTTGGTCCATCTTTGTTTATCTTTCATTCGATTTAGCTGAACATTGATGTTGTAGACATTTTCAGTTTTAGTTTCCTTCAGGTTTTTCTTTCCTATAAACTATTTTTCTTTCGGTTTTGGAAGAAAAGAGGTAGATCCAACCAGCTCTCAAATAATCATCAACCAAAGTAAGAAAATAACGTGAACCGCAAAGAGAAGGTGTTCGATAGGGACCCCATATATCACAATGCACCATCTCAAAAGCAAACTTTTCTTATAACTGCTGAACGAAAAATGATCTCTAGTCTGTTTAACTCTAATACAAATCTCGCAAGTCTTTGAATCAAAAGCAGAATTACTAAAATCAGAAAGCATTAAAAACTTCAAAGCTGTGGAGGAAGGATGTCCCAGACGCCTATGCCAGATATCAATGGATGATGAATCTGAAACTTGTAATGTTGTTGCTTCATCCAGTCCTCGAAAGAAGTATAAACAGCTGCTTATCTGCACGAATCAGCATCAGTGTGATGCGGTCCTGAACAATGCAAAGCTTCTCAGTGATCTTGAAGATGAAAAAACGATTGCGAGTCAATTGGGAGACAGAGATAAGATGACACTGAATCCCATCAACAAAGTACACTTCCTGAAGACTTAACGATGATCCTAACCGAACACGACCAAACTTAGTAGCAGTGGTGAAGCAGCCATTAGGCAACTTAATCATAATCGGAGGCATGTCACAAACATCGAGTAAAAATTCATGGGTTCCGGTCATATGATTAGATGCCCCTGTATCAGTGATCCAAGATTCGAGAAAATTCGTACCGGAAATATGATCTGTGGTGGTTGATTTTCAATCTTTGAGAAGATGAACAAAGCCTTCTATTGAGCATCACTTAAGCCGCTAATCCCAATTCTGTCTGCAGATGTTAAAAGATAATTGGTTGTGGATGTAGTTGCGTGAGAAGCAAAAACAGAAGAATAATTTGTAGTATTAGTAACACATGACTGATTTCTGGCACACCAAGACCTCCCCCTCCGGTTTTCCCTTTTGACGGATTAATGGTATTTCCTCGAGAATTATTTTGGGTAGGTCATTTGGTATTTTTCTCTTCATACTATGGTGGATAAACCAATTAAAAGAAAAAAGCAGTTTTCAGCAACATGACCAGTACGACAACAATGCGTACATACTCTGCTATCAACAAAGGCTTTGTTGTCGGTTTTACTACGGATTCGAGAAGCAGTATGAACCGCGAAGCTAACTCCGTCACTTCTTTCTTCATGGAGACGACCCAAGGCTTTTGGTTCTTCATCTTGGTTTAGAATATTATATTCTTCTTCTAGAGAGAGCATAGGAAGCCAAGATAAGAGTGCCAATTTGACAGCTCCGTACACAGTTTCATGTAATCCCATTAGGAATTGATGAAGTTTATCCTCTTCTCTTTCTTTCTGAACTTCCTCCATTTTCTTAGTTTGTTTGTAGTCAGCTAGACTTCTCCAAAGTTGAGAAAGCTTTCCAAAATATTTTTCAATAGCTAGCCCCTATTAACGACATGTTGCTAACTCTGTTTTGAGCCGCTGGACACGCTGTCATTCTTAACGCCAAACTGTTTTTGAATGTGTGTTCAAAACTGATGAGAATCGTCAGGATGAGACATTGTAGTGGAGATGTTTCCATCAATTGTAAATTTCATCCGGGACACCACAAGTGCATTATTTGCGATCCAATCTTCATAATCTAGCGAAATTTCATCAGGCTGCGTTGTAGATCCATCAGAAAAGCCAAACTTCTTTCTTGCCTTAAGAGCCAATCGAAGATTGGTGACCCATTATTCGTAGTTAGAACCACGCAAGAGAGGATTGGAAATTAGTGTTCTGGGATTATCGCCAGATGTTAAATCGTAAGGAGATATTGTGAGAAGAGTTTCAACACGGGTCTGTGCCAATTAGGTAGCAAGAGCAGAGTCAGTACTCATATCAAAAAAAAAAAAATTGTCAATGGAAGATTGATAGAAATTAGGACAAAGAAACAAAGGAAGAGAAAAAGGAATGCAATCTTTTTTAGCCGATCAAGATCACAAGATCGATGACAAAACCTCGTTGTAGTTAGGTTTTACACTCTGATACCATGTAAAAGACCTTTAGAAGTTGTAAAAGAGGTTTCTTATTGATGAAGATACAAAGGCAGTGCCTTATATACATGTTACAATATATGACATAATCTGATGTACAAACCGACTTTGTATACTGACAAAAGTAAGACCCAATATAGCCCAATATTATAAGTAAATCAATCGTGTTTAAATTATGAGTTCTTACTAAAGTTGTAAACACTAAAAGTATAAGATCAAACAGTTTAATCCCTATTGATATGGTGGTTGAACAAGTAGTATTTTCAAAATGTTTGATTTTAATAAAATGCAAACTAATACAAGTTAATGAAGTTGAGTTTACCAAAAAAATTGGTGTGATGTATATATTGTTGTGAGTCGTAGTCTGTGTATTAAATATGAAAGTTGTCTATTCGGTATATGTTTTCTATGTTTCAAATTGATGTATTTTAGCAGGTAATTAATAAAATATGCAAAACTTTATATTAAAATTTGAGAAAAAAACTAAATCTTATATAATTAAACTAATAAGATTTTTTGGTTTTGAAATGTTGGTTGAAACCTCTTGAATTTAGCAACTGAAAACACTTAAAATAGAAAATTCTCAACACAATTGCAAAATATATTTATATTTAATTTCAGATATCTCAAAATCATAAGAATTAAGAATCATACACCAATGTATGAGATATATTGGTGTGGGGCTCTCATAATTTTAGAATACCCATTATAATAATTTTTTAATATTTGTATTTTATTATATTGGGAAAAAAAAATCCATTACAACAATTTATTAACTCCATTATTTTATGATATTTGAAGATCTTTGTAACATATTTTTAATAAGGGTGCTCTGATAATATATTGATTATGTTTCATTTTATGGATTAATAAGAAGATACAAATTAATTTTTAGTCAATTATGAGTTCAGTTTGATAACAATTAAGAGAGTACTTAGAAGTTTAGGACAATGTTTGTTCACTCAACAACGAGTGAACGTGGTCGAATAAAAGCACTTTCTTGTAGGTGTACATTAACTATGCTTGTAATAAAAAGAATATTGACGTAAATATCCAAGGGAGGATAAGATTCACTTTTGTTAACCAATCAATATATCGAGATTTTTGTTGGTTATTGTTATAAATATGCATTATTTCAATCAAAATTTAATTGTTCACTAAACTTCATATCTCAGTTTTTGTTGGGTATGACGCATTATTCATCAAATATTAAGTCAAACAATATGACAAGTTTTTGGAATGCATATTTATCTAAGATCTATTTCTAATTGTCAAGAAAAGAAAGTAATAATAAAGAAAAATAAAGATGACAAAGTCATAACAAGTTCCCAATTCGAATCGAATGGCATTTAGGAAAATATTACAGAGTTTGTGGTGAGTGAAGTGAAGCGGAAAAAAATGGATATGCGCGATCAAATGGTTTTTAATATTAATGAATGTACACTTCTTTTACAGAAATCCAGATACAAGTGTAAAGAGAAACAAGTAAATGTGTTGAGTAAGTGAGTAAAGAATGTTATCTCCATTGTCTTTCACTATTTATCCTATTTTTATAACTTGAATTATCTTTAACATCTTAATTTGCTCCTCCTGATTTGACATTGATTAGTTTTTACTTCGGTGTATTCAGTCGTTATGAGACAAAGCTCATTATTTGTTCTCTCGAATAAGTTATTGGTTCACTTCAGTGGTGAAAGCTGGTTTGACCGCACATGATTAACCGTTCCATCCACCCCGTTGGGTCCGAGTATATGGCTTGACGTCGCTCTTTGCTACTCCACTTTAGTTATGCATTTCACACCGTTAATGCTTTCCAAAATGACTCTCTATTGGGTCTAATTTAATGGTTCCACACTACTACAGCCAGAGCTTATTTTCTTTGATTGGATACCCTGCTTTCACATTTACCAAATTTTTTTGTTATTTGAAACACTCGTTTCTGCTCTCCTGAGTCGTCTCGTACTTGAATTCTCGAAACAGTGGTGATAGAGACTGCCATGTAGAGAATCATTGGTTCCCCTTCCAATGTTCTGTGAGGTATTTTTTTTTAGTGCATGAAAGACTTTCTCTCATTTTTACTTTTATTCAAATTGTTCGCCTTTAAAGAGTGGAAGAAGGGTAGACATTTTTCGATTAACTTTGATATGAATCGCTGAAAAGTTGCAATCCTCCCTATCATCCATTGGATCTATCGTCTTTTTTATGGAGAGGACATTCCAAAAAACAGGTGATATGGGAGGATTTTCCTCAATTGCTATCTGTGTCACCATTTACCCCATGAATTCTTATGATGTGATGGTGAACATGCACATATGGGGATTTAACTTTCTTCAGAAATGACTTCTTAAAGCAATGAATTCTCGTAGATGTTTGATGTGAGAGGTAACATTGACGGACTTAACCATCATGTTTTCGATGTAAACTTTAACTGTGCCTCCAATTTGCATGGAGACCACAGATTGACCAATTGTTGGTAGGTGGCTCCAGCGTTTTTTAGCCTGAAATATATTACTTTGTAAATTGTTAATTCCGCGATCAGTGTTGAAATCGTTTTTCTCTTGATCTTTTGGTTTCATCAAGATTTAATTGTACCATGTAAATGCATTCATGAAGGATAAACGTTCACGCCCGAAAATTGCTTTAACTAACTGCTTTATACAGAAAAACGAAAAAATTTCTTTTGACCATATTTTATTAAAATCTGTGAAGTTGACGTTTTTCTTATAAACTATAATTAGATTGGCTATCCAATTGAGATATTTTAATTCCCAAATTAAGCTGTTTTCCAGAAGCTTTTCGATTTCAAAGTTAACAGTCGCTAATATTTTGGGACACAGCTTCCTCCACTTTTTTTTTACTGGTTTGTATATCTCGTCGATATTTAACTCATATGAGATAGTTTTTCTAGAAATGTGTGGTATATCTTGTGTGGACTATGCGAACATCTTCTTGTTTTCTCTTAAAAGAGAAATCAAGTTACTCTTCAAAAGTTCATCCATAAATGCGCCAATGTTTATGCATCTTCCAGGTCTTGATTTGTCGATTACCACATGATTTACATTATCTTTTCCTAGTGGGTCTTTGATGACAAATCTTTCATCCACCACATTAACCTTTTAATGAGAGACGCTTTTCAACGTTTGTGGGTCTTGAGCCCCTTTGGCTTCTTTTAATTGTTATCGTGTCTCCCTTTGCTGGAGTTTCCACATACTGGTGGTAAGTGAAAGGTAATGCTCTTGATGCATCGATCTACGGAGTATTAAGCACTGCGTTATCAAATAGAGGGTGTCTCCACTACTAAAAATTCACTTACGGTTGTTTCTCGGGCGGATAAAATCACTGCTCCGTTTAAAATAATGGTTTTTCCAATGAATTCACACAAGCTTCTTATCGTGCTAAAAGACTTCTTAGTTCCGATCTTTGCACGGGTTCCTATGAACAAAATATTCATGTCACTTCTAGTATTGATTAAAATACACATGATCTAAAAAACTCCGACATCGATAGTTATTACTAAAGAATTATCGTGGAGCGTACTAATACTGATTGCGTCATTTTTGCTATTCATGATACTCGAGGAATGCTCTTCCGATGATCATTGATACCAACATATTGATCTCAAAAATGGGGTAACCCTGTCAATAAAGTTCACCTCTTTCAGTGAATGAATTCTTCCGGATCTGTTACTCTAGTGAGATGTAGAAACCATCTTTTGAATTTGCTAAAAAAGTACTTCTTCATTATTTTTTTTATATTTTTTAAGTTTTTTTTTTGTAGTTTTCAGTAATTGTTAGTGTTGTGATCGTTCATTTTGTTCACAGTAAAAATCACTTTTTTCCAGCCTTTTTTTCACCCACTTGAAATAAAAAGTAACTGATATCTTTTAACGTTGTAAAACGATTGCTCGTTTATCATAATTTTAAAATGTACTCGTTCTAGCAAAAAAAAATATAAAAGTATAAAATATAATATAACTTTGTGAGTAGTTTGTTGGACTGTGAATTTTATATTAAGTGCTATAGAATTTAACCATTAGATTTTCTACAAGATTTTCCTATCAAATTCTAATCCTAATATATATATAGAGAAATAGTTCATACATTATCAATTACACAAATATAATAAATATTTTAAAATTTGGTTATGCATGCATATTATCCAACACATTACCATATACAACTTATTCCTCAAAAAAAAAAAAAAATCATCATAGCAAATGGAAAATAATATCTTACTTCTTATATCTTTAGACATGAAATATATTTAAAAGTTATAGTGTAAAATAAATTACTTTAAGGGTTACAAATATCTTTAACAACTAATCATACATACATGTATTTGATATCTATAAAAGGTTATGTATAATCTCTCCAAATGTAATAGTTACCTCCTATTAAAATATTATTGTTTCATATCCACGAGCACATTATATCAACTAGTAAGATTATACTAACCCTATTAAGGGAATACAAAATCACAAAAGAAGTATATATTGAAAAGATTTACCCAAGATTAATTATTCAAATGTAATGTATGTCTTAAAAATTTGTCATACATGCATATTTTTCAATATCTCACCATATATATAATTTTTCCCCTCAAATATATCATTATGTTTAAAAAAATAATTTTCTTTCAAAAACCAAACTTATTTTAGAAAATGAAGAATATGATCTTATTTTATTTTCTAAGACATGAAATATACTTGATAATGCCAATGAATATTCTTTTTCTTTATTTTTTATTTTTAAATAGGAATTTTCATCAAAAGTAATGAAAATCTTGCTACATGTTGTACATGCATGTATTATATATATATAACCTTATGTAGAATTTTTCTAAATGCAATAGTTTCCTCCAATTGAAATATTTTTTTTTCATATCTAAAGATGGACATTTTACCAACTAGTAAAAATATATTGACCCTGTAACATATTAACTTAATGAGTGATATTTACTGTTGATAATAAACTATTACATCTTTATGTTTTCACATGGTAGGATCAATTATTTTTTTAGATCAATTGTTGACTAATTAAATATATGTGGACTAATTAATAATACATTATATCATAGTGAGAATTTTGAAGCATAAACTATGATACAATTCAAGATACACATAATAATTTCCACTGTGTAAATCATATAAGACTATTAGTTAATCTGTAAATAAAATTATTTATTGACATTTTTTTGAATTAGGGCCTATGAGTTTAATACTTTTAACTCTAATGTTTCCATTTGGAAATTAAAAAATCTTAATAAAGTATATCATTTCTAAATGTTTTATCAGACAATAATTCATATTCAAACATGTGTATATAAAAAATCGAAATATTTCTACGAAAAATAAAATAAAATAACTATACTAAAAATGTAGATAAATGTTAAAGACTATTCAACCTACAAAAAAAAATTACCGTTCAAGGTAAATTTGTTTTTTTCAATGTAATAAAAAGTATTATAACTTAAAGAATCAGTGTTGTTTTAACAATTTTATGTGAATTAAGAATTCAACTAAAATATTTCACAATACTCATAACAAGTAAATTCAGTACTGAGCTCGTGTTATATATTATACATTTTTTGTTGATTTTAAGTGTTAAAAACAAAATATATATTTTCTAGTCAAAATTTACATTAAAATCCCTCAAAAACAATTTTTTTAAATAGAAGATTTCATGAAAGATGATATCACTGCAAAATGAAAGAAAAAGAAAAGTATATTAATGTGGTCTAGAATCTGTGCCATATACTTTTACTAAGTTAAAACTAATTAAAAATTTATAATTACCAAGATATGTTCTCATATTCAAAATCCAATTTAGTTGATGCATAAAAATAAAAACACATTTATACCCTTCATGACTAAATATATATATAATTTTATTTATAAGTCTTCATATCCCTCCATCCCTATATAACAAACACATCCAGAAACTCAAAATACAACACAAAAACAAACAAACAAGAAAAAACAAAAAAAAAAACACAAAAATTCATCATGGCAAAGAGGAAGCTAAAACTTGCTTTCATTTCCAAAGATTCTTCCAGAAAAGCAACCTTCAAAAAAAGAAAGTCGGGCATCATGAAGAAAGTGAAAGAGCTCTCAACTCTATGTCTTATTATGTACAGCGCATATGACTCCAATCCCCAGGTATGGCCATCAACTTCTGGTGTGCAAAGGGTAATTTCAGATTTTCGGGTGTTACCGGAGGTGGATCAGTGCAATAAAATGGTGAATCAAGAGACTTTTCTCAGGCAAATCATAGCCAAATCCTCAGAGCGTTTGAAGAGACAGAGGAAGGACAACAGGGAGCTGGAGATGACTGAGGTCATGTACCAGTGTTTGCTTGGAAATATGAGAATGTTTCATCTAAACATTATGGATCTTAATGATTTAGGTTATTTAATTGATCAATATGTTAGAGATCTTAGTCACAGGATGAACATTTTGGAGAATAATGGTACGGAGATCGGTGAATCCACCAATGCTGCTGCATCTAGGGCTCCTTCTGACGGGATAATATCAATGGCTTTTGAGGCTGCTACAAATGCTCCAGCAGCTATGATTCATGAGGTGGGTTCTTCATCCTCATCCGCACCTGCTGTGAATTTCTTTAACCCTAGCCAGGATCAGCATCATTAAATACCTCAATTGTTTCTTTTGTTGTTGTGATGAATTTCTGTTACAATTTATTTTCTTTGTATTCTCGATTTGGCTATGATAATGGTTATACATTACTTTCTGTATGATTATGGTTGTTAATGTTATGAATTTATGATTTTCTCGTTTTTATTTTCTATTATTTGCTGATTTGATACTACGTGTTATTTATATTTTTTTGATATACCACATATATGCAGGGTTAAATTTTTCAAATACTGTGTTTTTCTTTATTTATATTAGTAAAAAAAAAGTGAAGTTTTTCACAGGAAGAACATTGTTTTAATAAAATATGACTCCGACAAAAAAAAAAAAACAAGCATGATAAGAGAATTTAAAATCTTTGGAACATAGAAGAAATACTTCCACACACCAAATTGGTAGTCTTGAATTCCATTAAGATAACACACATAAAATAAGGTCAAAGATAAGATTATGGATCCAGATTGATTTTAGGATCTTTAGTAATTATGGAAATTTTTTATTTTTTATTTTCCCTTTTAAATTTAAGTTATTCTATACATGGGGTTTGAGATTTTTTGTATAAAATATTAATTTTCAATAATAATCATGAAAATATTATCCTAAACAGTTCAACAGATTCACAAAAGATAAAATTTCTTTATTAATGAATAATCTTCAAACAACATTGTGCTTTTGTATTACAATTAAGATAATCAAATCTGCTCACGATTTCTAATAAATAATTTTTCTGAGGTTTAGGGATTATTATATGTTCGATCGTCGTTTGCTTTGAAACTGCTGGAGTATATACTATATTGGGTTTACTCTGTCCACCCCCTTCTCTCTCTCTTCTGTTTAATTTCAGACTTGTACTTCTTAAACCATAATTTTCCTTTGTATTAATAATAATTATCTCCTTATTTAGTCATCCTTACCACTAAGGTTTTGTTGCAAACCTCAGTAGAGTAAACATTGATAAAAAGAAAATGGATAAGGATTGTTCTAACTAACCCAACAATCTTTTATCTTCTTTTTATATATGATAATTTGTTCCTTTGTAGAGCAGAAGCGGAACAATGTAAAACAATAATGAATTTTTGATGTGCTCAGATCCTTAATTCTTAAAATAGTTCTGTAACTGCATACGAAATCACAAGAGTACTTATTTATTAATAAATGGATTGTGTATAGAGTTCAGATCAGTGTTAGATATATCTGTTTGAAATGATCTATGAAATTATACGCGAATCCACGTTCAACTTATGGAAGAAAATGGTTGCTACATCATAAGTTAATGGTGAAACATTTGATATTATATAATATGGTATCATACAAAATCCCCAAAGTATATAATAATATCTAATTTGTGAAAGTACACAGTAAAATATAGATACTAACTTTGGAAATTATAAAGTAGTTTTTTTAATATTAAAAGATGGGTCTGAGATAGAAGTCTTTACATATAACAAATTCTTTATGGTTCATAGGGGAATTCACGGTGATCATACTTGTATGAGATGTGGTGATGAGAGGGAAACGATTAGCCATGTTTTCTTTGAGAGTTCACCTTCTCTTTAAATATTGACATTATCTCCTATTCTATTTTTCTAAGAGATAAATTCCCTCCCAGTTCAGTATATTCAAATATATGTTACTTTTTAATAGACAGTTCAAAATAAGATATAGTCTGCTAACAAAATTAAATGTTATCCATGAATTTTTTTATACATGTAATGATATGAATAAAATAATATTTTAGGAAGTTCAACAGAAGCCCTAGATGTTATAAATAATGCAATCACTAAATATTCAATATGTGAAAAATCAAAAATTTCTAATACTCAGAAAATTACGGCAAAAAAGAAAATGATCTGAGGAACGTAACAACACTGAAATGTAGAATTGATGGTTTATTGAAAGTTTCAGTTCCCGAGTGGCTTGTATGATATGTTTATAATAAACAATTAGGGAGTACTTTAGGACCTAAATATCAAAGAATAACATTTCGTGAGAAAAAGTTTGAACTCCAGCACAAAGGAACCAACCCCCTTGCACTTAGGACGGTGATAATCAGCTGCCTTCTATTTATAAGCTCTTTCCCAAACTCTGTGTACAATTCCTAATAAATTCTTATTTAGTTCGTAACCAATTCTTAACCAAACTTACCATGGAATAAAGTACGTGTTGTGGTTGAAAACTTGCATAAACATCTTACCCTAAAAAAATAGTATGACTTGATTTTGAAGGTTAGGTCAGTGTATGCTTGTTGAATATGGTTAAATAGGAAAACACTTTCTTATTGTTTTTTTGTGTGTGTGCGTGAAAGAAAGATAAAATGGAGATTTAGCTAAATAGGTGAGATTCAGAAGCAAATTGTCTCATTACACATTTCCTAATTTTTGGCAACATTGGACTATCTTACTCTTTTTTTCTGGATTTCAAAATTTCAAAATAAATATTTCTAAAATAATAAAAATCGGATAATATATAAAAGAAAAGAAAAAGTTAAAAATATTTGTTCATATTACTTTTGGAAAGAAACGATTTAATAAAAGTATGTTCATCCTCACTTAGAATATGCATTCTACCAATTTTTTTGAGTACAATTTGTATTCTGAGTTTTACACATAAATCTACCTTGTCTAGAATGCACGTTCTAATTTTTCTAGATATCCTAGCTTGCCATAGAATGTGTTCGCTTCTATTCTAACTTTTGTTCTATACTTTATCCTCGGTTAGAATACATATTCGAAACTTTTGTCTATGTTCTGACTTGGAATGAATACATATTCTAAACTTTTATCTATGTTCTGACTTTACTAGAATACATGTCGATCTATTCTAATATTTGTTCTATGTTCTACTCATGGTTATAATGCATATTATAACTTTTGTCTACGTTCTAACTTTGTTAGAATCAGTTTTGCTCTATCCTATTTTGTCTACGTTCTAACTTTGATTTATATTCTAGCCGTTCCTCTATATCCTAACACTCTCTAGAATTAATATTCTACATATTTATCCTTATTTTATCCTGTTTAGAATTCATATTCAGCAAAATTCAGTTAACAAAATCTGAAAAATATCTAATCTAGAAACTGAATATTCTACATAAATTTTTTTTTCTATATGTTGTCTCCTTTCCTTGTATCATCTCCTTCTCCTGTTACCAGATGTTTTTCCCTCCAATCTTCATTGTTTATATTTCCCTTCTATCTTCAATGTTTCTCTTTCCAAAAATATACATACCTATGTTTCATGTGGTGTATAGAGAACTAGTGTCAATAACCAGTTGAAATTCGTTATAGATGGAAAAAACGAACAGACTGGTTTCTTTGTAATGTAATACTACTCTTGATGAGCTACGGATTATGGTTGCAGATGATTATGGAATGGACCGCACTGTTGTCAATGTCGAGTTTAGTTATCTACCAAGTCATATGATCAAGTTAGGCGTCCCCCCTGTTGTTATCACAAATGATCGACAACTAAAGAATTTTTCAAAGAAGTGTTCATCCTTATTTCTGTGTGTGACTTTTGCAGCTACATTTGACAATGAAAATAGCAGAGTCAATATAAGTACGCCATCATCTGATGAATTTTCGAAAGCGGCTAAGGTGATCAATGATGACTTCAAAAGCAACAAGCAACGTCCATGTTGTTCAGGCTGAGGGTGATTGTGGTGATGATGAATAAAATTGTGAAACCAAAGAACAAACTGAAAATAATGTTGGGTTTTGCATGGTGGATTCTGTGAAGAAGGGGAAAATTTTCAGGAGTAAAGAGATTTTGCAGGCAACTCTGGAATTTTGTGCAATGAAGTTTGACTTTGACTACAAAGTGGTCAAATCTTACCCGACGAAAACTATATTCTCTGCAAAGATAACATATGCAGTTAGGTTCTTTGTGCAACATGTTTACCCGAGTCTACATATTTCATAATCAGTAAGTTTGTGGCTCAGCATACATGTGCTCCTTCAAAGAAAACTGAATTCGGAAAAACAGCTTCTGCCAAAATAATAGGAAATTTGATTAAACATAAATATGAGGGTGTCAAGGAAGGACCAACACCGTGTGATATTGTATAGTTTATGCGTAAGGAACATGGTTGTGAACTCTCTTATTTCCAAGCTTGGGAGTTTCGTGAGTATGCAGTCGCTGCTGTTAGAGGTATACCAGGAAAAAGTTATGGTAAGATACCAATGTACTTGCACATGCTGAAACAAGCTGATCCGGGTACACACACTCACTATGAAACTGACTCTGATGGTAGCTTCAAGTATCTGTTTCTTTCATTTCGTCAATCTATTAGAGGGTTCTACAATACCATTTGATTGGAGAGTAAACGTAGTTGATTAAATTTTTCTAACAAGTACTTACAAAGGAGTTTTACTTGTGGCTACAGCTGTAGATGGTAACTCTAATTTGTATCATATTGCATTAGAGGTCGTTGATTCAGAGAATGATAGTTAATGGACATGGTTTTTAATGAAACTAAAGGTGGTAATTGCTAATGAGGAAGGGTTAGCTTTTGTGTCAGATAGAATTTTGTCAATTATTAAATCTCTTGCAAAAATTTACCCTTCAGCCAAGCATGGAATCTGCATCCATCATTTGTTGAATAATGTGGTGACACATTTCAAGAAAAATATTATGCCTATATTGGTTGAAAAACCTTCAAGAGCATATAGGACTGTCGATTTTCACACTTGTTTCGACGAAATTTGCAGAATGTCTCATGCTATTGGAAAATATCTACAAGAAGCTGATGTGAGAAAGTGGGTTCGGTGTCTATTTCTTAGATTCCGGTTTGACATCAGGACCACTAACCCCAGTGAGCCGATAAGTGTTGCATTCGTTTGCTAGATTGTATGAGGAAAATGTTAACCAGATGGTTTTATGAGCGTAGGAAGTTAAGCTCAAAACAAAAAGATCATTTAATTGTTGATGTGGAGAACAAGGTTGATAGAAGGATTATAAAGGCTAAACAATTTCATGTATATCCGGTTAACAATTTCCGTTTTGTAGTTAAAGGAGTACCTATAACTTTTTTGTTAATTTGGAAAGAAGAAGTTGTACATGTGGAAAGTATGACTTAAGAAAAATTCCTTGTAGACATGCTATTCCAGCGATTTATTTTAAAGAAATGGAAATGCACCGATTCACAGAAGAAATGTACACCACTATTGCATGGAGAAAGGCGTATGAGGAATGCATTAATCCATTAATTGTTCCATAGGCTGATTTGAATGTTGCAGGGGAAGTTCAAGATGAGAAAGTTCTAGCTCCTGGAACACGAAGGCAAGCTGGGAGGAGAAGAAAAAAAGACACAAAACAGTAGAAGACAAGATAAGATCACAAGGATTTCAATGGCCTAAAAGGCACAAGTGCAGCCGGTGTGGTCATGAAGGAATACAGGATAACCTGTGATATAGCAATATAGTCACAGTTGGTCCATCTTTGTTTATGCTTTTTTCGATTTAGTTGAACATTGATATTGTAGACATTTTCAGTTTTAGTTTCCTTCAGGGTTTTCTTTCCTATAAACTATTTTTTCCGGTTTTGGAAGACAAGAGGTAGATCCAAACAGCTCTCAAATAATCATCAACCAAAGTAAGAAAATAACGTGAACCGCAAAGAAAAGGTGTTCGATAGGGACCCCATATATCACAATGCACCATCTCAAAAGCAAACTTGTCTTATTACTGCTTAACGAAAAATGATCTCTAGTCTGTTGTTTAGCTCTAATACCAATCTCGCAAGTCGTTGAATCAAAAGCAGAATTACTAAAATCAGAAAGCATTAACAACTTCAAAGCTGTTGAGGAAGGATGTCCTAAACGCCTATGCCAGATATAAATGGATGATGAATCTGAAACATGTAATGTTGTTGCTTCATCCAGTCCTCGAAAGAAGTATAAACAGCTGCTTATCTGCACCAATCAGCATCAGTGTGGTGCATTCCTGAACAATACAAAGCTTATCAGTGATCTGGAAGATGAAAAAACGATTGCGAGTCAACTGGGAGACAGAGATAAGATGACACTGAATCCCATCAACAAAGTACACTTCCTGAAGACTTAACGAGGATCCCAACTGAACACGACCAAACTTAGTAGCAGTGGTTAAGCGACCATCAGGCAACTTAATCATAACCTGACGCATGTCACAAACATCGAGTAAAAATTCATTGGTTCCGGTCATATGATTAGATGCCCCTGTATCAGTGATCCAAGATTCGAGAAAATTCGTACTGGAAATATGATCTGTTGTGGCTGATTTTCAATCTTCGAGAAGATGAACAAAGCCTTCCACTGAGCATCAGTTAAGCCGCTAATCCCAATTCTGTCCGCAGATGTTAAAAAATAATTGGTTGTGGATGTAGTTGCGTGAGAAGCAAAAACAGAAGAAGAATTTGTAGTATTAGTAACACATGGTTGATTTCTGGCACACCAAGACCTCCCCCTCCGGTTTTCCCTTTTGACAGATTAATGGTATTTCCTCGAGAATTATTTTGGGTAGGTCATTTGATATTTTTCTCTTCATACCATGGTGGATAAACCAATTAAATGAAAAAAAAACAGTTTTCAGCAACATGACCAGTACGACCACAATGCGTACATACTCTGCTATCAACAAAGGCTTTGTTGTCGGTTTTACTACGAGTTCGAGAAGCAGTATGAACTGCGAAGCTAACTCCGTCACTTCTTTCTTCATGGAGACGCAAGGCTTTTGATTTTTCATCTTGGGTTAGAGTATTATATTCTTCTTCCAGAGAGGGCATGGGAAGCTGAGATAAGAGTGCCAATTTGACAGCTCCGTACACAGTTTCATCTAATCCCATTAGGAATTGATGAAGTTTATCCTCTTCTCTTTCTTTCTGAACTTCCTCCATTGTCTTAGCTTGTTTGTAGTCAGCTATACTTCTCCAAAGTTGAGAAAGTTTTCCAAAATATGTTTCAATAGCTAGTCCCTATTAGCGACATGTTGCTAACTCTGTTTTGAGCCGCTGGACACGTTGTCCATTCTTAACGCCAAACTGTTTTTGAATGTGTGTTCAAAGCTGATGAGAATCATCAGGATGAGACATTGTAGTGGAGATGTTTCCATCAATTTTAACCTTCATCTGGGACACCACAAGTGCATTATTTGCGATCCAATCTTCATAATCTAGGGAAATTTCATCAGGTTGCGTTGTAGATCCATCAGAAAAGCCAAACTTCTTTCTTGCCTTAAGAGCTAATCGAAGATTGGTTACCCATTCTTCGTAGTTAGAACCACGCAAGAGAGGATTGGAAATTAGTGTTCTGGGATTATCGCCAGATGTCAAATTGTAAGGAGATATTGTGCGAAGAGTTTCAACACGGGTCTGTGCCATTGAGATAGCAAGAGCAGACTCAGTAATCATATAAAAAAAAATAATTTGTCAACGGAAGATTGATAGAAATTAAGTCAAAGAAACAAAGGAAGAGAAATAAGAATGCAATCTTTTTTAGCGGATCGAGATCACAAGATCGATGACAAAACCTCGTTGTAGTTAGGTTTTGCGCTCTGATACCATGTAAATGACCTTTAGAAATTGTAAAATAGGTTTCTTATTGATGAAAATACAAAGGCAGTGCCTTATATACATGTTACAATATATGACATAATCTGATGTACAAACCGACTTTGTATACTGACTAAAGTAAGGCCCAATATAGCCCAATATTATAAGTAAATCAATCGTGTTTAAATTATGAGTTCTTACTAAAATTGTAAATATTATAAGTATAAGATCAAACAGTTTAATCCCTATTGATATGGTGGTTGAAATATAGTAGTATTTTTACAATGTTCGATTTCAATAAAATGCAAACTAATACAAGTTAATGAAGTCGAGTTTACCAAAAAAATTGGTGTGATGTATATATTGTTGTGAGCGTAGTCTGTGTATTAAATATGAAAGTTGTCTATTCGGTATATGTTTTCTATGTTTCAAATTGATGTATTTTAGCAGGTAATTAATAAAATATGCAAGACTTTATATTAAAACTCGAGAAAAAAACTAAATCTCATATAATTAAACTAATAAGATTTTTTGGTTTTGAAATGTTGGTTGAAACCTCTTGAATTTAGCAACTAAAAACATTTACAATAGAAAATTCTCAACACAATTGCAAAAAATATTTATATTTAATTTCAGATATCTCAAAATCATAAGAATTAAGAATCATACACCAATGTATGAGATATATTGGGTGGGGCTCTCATAATTTTAAAATACCCATTATAATAATTTTTTAATATTTGTATTTTTTATATTTGGAAAAAAAATCCATTACAACAATTTATTAACTCTATTATTTTATGATATTGAAGATCTTTGTAACATATTTTTAATAACGGTGCTCCGATAATATATTAAATATGTTTCATTTTATGGATTAATAAGAAGATACAAATTAATTTTTAGTCAATTATGAGTTCGGTTTGATAACAATTAAGAGTTTACTTAGAAGTTTATGACAGTGTTTGTTCACTCAACAACGAGTGAACGTGGTCGAGTAAAAGCACTTTCTTATATGTGTACATTAACTATGCTTGTAAGAAAAAGAATATTGACGTAAATATCCAAGGGAGGATAAGATGGTGACAGCTGGTTTGACCGCGTATGTTTAACCGTTCCATCCACCTCGTTGAGTCCGAGTATATGGCTTGACATTGCTCTTTGCTTCTCCACTCTAGTTATGCATTTCACTCCGTTAATGCTTTCGAAAATGACTCTTTATTGGGTGTAATTTAATGGTTTCATACTTATTTTCTATGATTGGATACCCTGCTTTTCACATTTACCAAATTTTTTGTTATTTAAAACATTGGTTTCTGCTCTCCTAAGTCGTCTCGTACTTGAATTCTCGAAACAGTGGTGATAGAGACTGCCATGTAGAGATACATTGGTTCCCGTCCAATGTTCTGTGATGTATTTTTTTCTTGCATGAAAGACTTTCTCTCATTTTTACTTTCATTCGAGTTGTTCCCCTTTAAAGAGTGGAAGACTGGTAGACATTTGTCGATTAACTTTGATATGAATCACTGAAGAGTTGCAATCCTCCCTATCATCCATTGGATCTCTCGTCTTTTTTATTGAGATGACATTCCAAAAAACGGGTGATATGGGAGGATTTTCCTCAATTGCTATTTGTGTCACCATGTACCCCAAGAATTCTTATGATGTGATGGCGAACATACACATAGGGGATTTAACTTTATTCAAAAATGACTTCGTAAAGCAATGAACTCTCGTAGATGTTCGATGTGAGAGGTAACATTGACGGACTTAACCATCATGTTTTCGATGTAAAATTCAATCGTGCCTCCAATTTGCATGGAGACCACAGATTGACCAATTGTTGGTAGGTGGCTCCAGTGTTTTTCAGCCTGATATATATGACTTTTTAAATAGTTAATTCTGCGATCAGTGTTGAAATCATTTTTCTCTTGATCTTTTGGTTTCATTAAGATTTAATTGTACCATGTAAATGCATTCATGAAGGATAAACGTTCACGCCCGAAAATTGCTTTAACTAACTGGTTTATACAGAGAAACAAAAAGTTTTCTTTTGGGCATATTTTATTAAAATCTGTCAAGTTGACGTTTTTCTTTTAAATCATAATTAGATTGGCTATCCAATTGGGATATTTTTATTCCCAAATTAAGCCGTTTTCCAGAAGCTTTTCAATTTCAAAGTTAACAGTCGCTAATATTTTGGGACACAGCTTCCTCCACTTTTTTTACTGGTTTGTATATCTCGTCGATATTAACTCATAGGAGATAGTTTTTATAGGAATGTGTGGTATATCTTGTATGGACTACGTGAACATCTTCTTGTTTTCTCTTAAAAGAGAAATCAAGTTACTCTTCAAAAGTTCTTCTATAAATGTGCCAATGTTTATGCATCTTCCAGGTCTTGATTTGTCGATTACCACATGATTTACATTATCTTTTCCTAGTGGGTCTTTGATGACGAATCTTTCCTCCACCACGTTAACCTTTTTATGAGAGACGCTTTCAACGTTTGTTGGTCTTGAGCCCCTTTGGCTTCTTTTAATTGTTATCGTGTCTCCCTTTGCTGGAGTTTTCACATATTGGTGGTAAGTGAAAGGTAATTCTCTTGTTGCATCGATCTAAGGAGTATTAAGCACTGCGTTATCAAATAGAGGGCGTCTCCACTACTAAAAATTCACTTACGGTTGTTTCTCGGACGGAAAAAATCACTGCTCCGTTAAAAATAATGGTTTTTCCAATGAATCCACACAAGCTTCTTATCTTGCAAAAAGGCCTCTTAGTTCCGATCTTTGCAAGGGTTCATACGAAAAAAATATTCATGTCACTTCTAGTATTGATTAAAATCCACATGATCTAAAAAACTCCGACATTGATAGTTATTACTAAAGCATTATTGTGGAGTCTACTAATATTGATTGTGTCATTTTAAATATTCATGATATTCGAGGAATGCTCTTTCGATGATCATGATACCAACATATTGATCACAAAATATGGGGTAACCTTGTCAATAAAGTTCACCTTATTCTGTGTAGGAATTCTTCCGGATCCGTTACTCTAGTGAGATGTAGAAACCATCTTTTAAATTTGCAAAAAAATACTTCTTCATTATGTTTTACTTTTTTTTTTTTTGTAGTTTTCGGTAATTGTTAGTGCTCGTTCATTTTGTACACAGTAAAAATCACTTTTTTCCAGCTTTTTTTTTCATCCACTTGAAAGAAAAAGTAACTGATATCCTTTAACGTTGTAAAACGATTACTCGTCTATCATAATTTTAAAATGTACTCGTTCTAGCAAAAAAAATATTAAAATATTAAAATATAATATAACTTTGTGAATAGTTTGGTGGACTGCGAATATAAATTAAGTGCTACAGAATTTAAACATTAAATTTTCTAAAAGATTTTCCTATCAAATGCTAATCCTAATATATATATATATATAGAGAGAAATAATTCATACATTATCAATTACACAAATATAATAAATATTTTAAAATTTGGTTATGCATGCATATTATCCAACACATCACCATATACAACTTATTCCTCAAAAACAAAAAACAAATATCATAGCAAAAGAAGAATAATATCTTACTTCTTATATTTAAAAGTTCTAGTGTAAAATAAATTACTTTAAGGGTTACAAATATCTTTAACAACTAATCATACATACATGTATTTGATATCTATAAAAGGTTATGTATAATCTCTCCAAATGTAATAGTTGCCTCCTATTAAAATATTATTGTTTCATATCCACAAGCACATTATATCAACTAGTAAGAATATACTAATCCTATTAGGGGAATATAAAGTTATAAAAAGAAGTATATATTGAAAAGATTTACCCAAGATTAATTATTCAAATGCAATGAATGTCTTAAAAATTTGTCATACTTGCATATTTTCCAATATCTCACCATATATATAATTTTTCCCCTCAAATATAACATTATGTTTAGAAAAACAAATTTCTTTCAAAAACCAAACTTATTTTAGAAAATGAAGAATATAATCTTATTTTATTTTCTAAGACATGAAATATACTTGATAATGCTAATGAATTTTCTTTTTCTTTATTTTTATTTGTAAATAGGAATTTTCATCAAAGGTAATGAAAATCTTGCTACATATTGTAAATGCATGTATTATTAATATATATATACATATATATATATAACCTTATTTAGAATTTTTCTAAATGCCATAGTTTCCTCCAATTGAAATATATATTTTTTCATATTCTAAAGATGGACATTTTACCAACTAGTAAAAATATATTGACCCTGTAACATATTAACTTAATGAGTGATATTTACTGTTGATAACAAACTATTACATCTTTATGTTTTCACATGCTAGGATCAATTATATTTTTAGATCAGTTGTGGACTAATTAAATATATGTGGACTAATTAATAATACATTATATCATAGTGAGAATTTCGAAGCATAAACTATGATACAATTCAAGATACACATAATAATTTCCACTGTGTAAATCATATAAGACTATTAGTTAATCTGTAAATGAAATTATTTATTGACGTTTTTTTGAATGTGGTCATATGAGTTCAATACTTTTAACTCTAATGTTTCCATTTGGAAATTAAAAAATCTTAATAAAATATATTATTTTAAAATGTTTTATCAAACAAGAATTCATATTCAAACATGTGTATATAAAAAAATCGAAATATTTCTACGAAAAAATTAAATAAAATAACCATACTAAAAATATAGATAAATGTTAAAGACTATTCAACCTAAAAATATTATTACCGTTCAAGGTAAATTTATTTTTTCCAATGTAATAAAAATTATTATAACTTAAAGAATCAATGTTGTTTGACAATTTTATGTGAATTAAGAATTCAACTAAAATATTTCACAAATACTCATAACAAGTAAATTCAGTACTGAGCTCGTGTTATATATTATACGTTTTTGTTAATTTTAAGTGTTGAAAATAAAATATATATTTTCTAGTCAAAATTTACATTAAAATCCCTCAAAAACAATTTTTTAAAATAGAAGATTTCATGAAAGATGATATTACTGCAAAATGAAAGAAAAAGAAAAGTATATTAATGTGGTCTAGAATCTGTGCCGTATACTTTTACTAAGTTAAAACTAATTAAATAAATATAATTACCAAGATATGTTCTCATATTCAAAATCCAATTTAGTTGATGCATAAAAATAAAAACACATTTATACCCTTCATGACTAAATATATATATTATTTTATTTATAAGTCTTCATATCCCTCCATCCCTATATAACACACACATACAGAAACTCATAATACAACACAAAAACAAACAAATAAGACAAAACAAAAAAAAACAAAAAAAAAACACAAAAATTCATCATGGCGAAGAGGAAGCTAAAACTTGCTTTTATTTCTAACGATTCTTCCAGAAAAGCAAGCTTCAAAAAAAGAAAGTTGGGCATCATGAAGAAAGGGAAAGAGCTCTCCACTCTATGTAGAGTCAATGCATGTCTTATTATGTACAACACATATGACTCCAATCCCCAGGTATGGCCATCAACTTCTGGTGTGCAAAGGGTAATTTCAGATTTTCGGGTGTTACCGGAGGTGGATCAGCGCAAGAAAATGGTGAATCAAGAGACTTTTCTCAGGCAAATCATAGCCAAATCCTCAGAGCATTTGAAGAGACAGAGGAAGGACAACAGGGAGCTGGAGATGACTGAGGTCATGTACCAGTGTTTGCTTGGAAATATGAGAATGTTTCATCTAAACATTATGGATCTTAATGATTTAGGTTATTTAATTGATCAATATGTTAGAGATCTTAGTCACAGGATGAACATTTTGGAGAATAATGGTACGGAGATCGGTGAATCCTCCAATGCTGCTGCATCTAGGGCTCCTTCTGACGGGATAAGATCAATGGTGTTTGAGGCTGCTACAAATGCTCCAGCAGCTATGATTCATGAGGTGGGTTCTTCATCCTCATCCGCACCTACCGTGAATTTCTTTAACCCTAGCCAGGATCAACATCATTAAATACCTCAATTGTTTCTTTTGTTGTTGTGATGAATTTCTGTTACAATTTATTTTCTTTGTATTCTCGTTTTGGCTATGATTATGGTTATAGATTACTTTAAGTATGATTATGGTTGTTAATGTTATTAATTTATGATTTTCTCGTTTTTTTTTTCTATTATTTGTTGGTTTGATACTACGCGTTATTTATATTTTTTTGATATACCACAAATATGCAGGGTTAAATTTTCCAAATACTGTGTTTTTCTTTATTTATATTAGTAAAAAAGTGAAGTTTTTCACATGAAGAACATTGTTTTCATAAAATGTGACTCCAACAAAAAAAAAATTCAAGCATGAGAAGAAAATTTGAAATAAGTTAATTTACGAAGAACTCACTAAATAAGAAAAACTCAAAAATGTATTACTCCAAATTATAATCTTTGGAATATAGAAGAAATACTTCCACACACCAAATTGCTAGTCTTGAATTCCATTAAGATAATACACATAAGATAAGGTCAAAGATTTGATTATGGATCCAGATTGATCTTAGGATCTTTAGTAATTATGGAAATTTTTTATTTTTTATTTTCCCTTTTATATTTAAGTTATCTTATACATGGGTTTTGAGATTTTTGTATTAAATATTAATTTTCAATAATAATCATGAAAATGTAATCCTAAACAGTTCAACAGATTCACATAAGATAGCATTTCTTTATTAATGAATAATCTTCAAACAACATTGTGATTTTGTATTACAATTAAGATAATCAAGTCTGCTCACGATTTCTAATAAATAATTTTTTGAGGTTTAGGGATCATTATATGTTCGATCGTCGTTTACCTTTGAAACTGCTGGAGTATATACTATATAGGGGTTTCTCTGTCCACCCCCTTCTCTCTCTCTCTTCTGTTTAATTTCAGACTTCTACTTCTTAAACCATAATTTTCCTTTGTATTAATAATAATTATCTCCTTATATAGTCATTCTTTGCACTAAGGTTTTAGTTGCAAACCTCAGTAGAGTAAACATAGATAAAAAAAAAATGGATAAGGATTGTTCTAACTAACCCAACAATCTTTTATTTTCTTTTTATAGATGACAATTTGTTCATTTGTAGAGCAGAAGCGGAACAATGTAAAACAATAATGAATTTTTGATGTGCTCAGATCCTTAATCCTTAAAATAGTTATGTAACTGCATAAGAAATCACAAGAGTACTTAGGAGTCAATCTAGTGAAGACCAAAAAGTTACACTATGATATATGAGTTTCGACTCAAGCATAAATAGAAATTATAATACTAGGTGAGTGGTAAATCGTAGAAACTACTAAAATTGCAAGTAATATCGATATGTAGGAAAACTGGTTTTAGAATTTAAATCACAAATGTATATTTTCACTATTGTGACTTCAATAACTATACTTTAGAAACTTGATAAGTTCAGATTTGGTAATTGTTCACAATACTTCGCAACTCAGCTTTTGGGGGTTATGAAGTATTGCTCATCAAATGCTAGTCCAGGAAATATGTCAAGCTTCTGGAGAGTATATTAACCTAAAATTTGATGCTTGTTAAACAGAAATACATGCAGCAATCTGAACAAGTAAAGATGAAAAGCCCATTACAAAGTTTCCAAGTAAAATTAATAAAGTTAACAGTTCATGAGCTCGTTGATTACCAACAACCTATAATTACTCAATCATAAAAAATTTGAACAAACAAAGAAATAGAAGAGAGTAATTCATAATGGAGAAACAATAAAAGAGATCAGGTATTTAAAAATTCTTCTCTATGTATGAAGTACAAAGTAAAATTTCCTCCTGGAAAACTCTTAAATTGAAAATTATGAAGAATTCTGTAAAATAATGATATGAGGTTAATTTATTTTATGGTGATGTGACCTCTTAGGTTGACTTACCTCTTAGGTTGACTTACGTAAAAGAAGCTAAACATGAATTTATAGGTCTCTAGGGTGGCTAGGGTTTGTTTTGAATATATATATATATATATATATATATATATATATATATATATATATATATATATATATATATATATATATATATTCCAAAAGTGGTGCAGCCTAAACTCATGATTTTGGTTGAGGTCAGATACTTATTTTACGCGGTCCATGATCTCTCTTCTTTTGTCCAAGGTGATTTTGGTCGAGCTCAAGACGTGAGACAAACAGTGATTTTGGTCGAGCTTAAGACGTGAGACAAACATATATCCACAAAGACAGATGTAATTATTATATACAACTCCAATTGACTTCAATATGTTTGCATTTGAAAGCTAAATCAAAAGTATATATCTCCACCACCAATCAATCAAACAGAAATATGGAAAGTCACCCGCTGAGGGAAAATTTCTGATGCTTCGGTTCTCTTCAATTTGAGAACTTTTTCTATGTTGAATTTTTGGGAACTTTGTTGATGATTTTGACTTGAAAACTTGTCTCAATCATGAAAATTTTTTGTTCCTTTAAAATAGTTTTTGATTATTTATCTTATTAGACTCAAATGACCAAATATACAAGAAAACTGAAGTCATAATATCACAGAACACTCATATTGTATAAAAACGATATGAAAACATGCAAAATAGATGTAAATTAATATTATAAGAAGGAATACAATATTTTGAGCAAAGAGATTCATTTTAAAAACCATTCACTATTTTTGGTAACAAGATACGCGAGCATACCAAAATTTATTTGAAATGATTGTTGGTGATATCTAATGAAGTAGGCATTGTGTCGTATTTTGGAATACCAGAGCGTTTGAGAGGCTCAAGAGCTAAATCTTTAATTATGTCCAAGATAATCAAATTAATGGTTGGTCAGTACATATTAAAGCTATGGCACTTTCAACATTTGTCATTTCATGCTTTAAACTACTAAAGTCAGTAACTTCAAAGTTAATTAGTACAATTTCAAAATACTGCTAGAGTCCCAATGGAGGTAAATGAAGTCTTCATTGGTTGGCATTTAAAAAAAGTGTGTATATAAAAACACGAAAGTGGAGTTGGTTTTTGGTCTTCAGAAAAATTTAATACAACTTTTCTGTCTAAAAAATATTGACAATTATTATCATTTTCGGAGTCTTTGGTAGCAAAAGTGCTTAAATGAAGATATTTGAAGAATAATCATCTTTTACACACTAAGAAACCGTACTCCTATTCATTTAGATAGTGTATATTTTTTCTCGTGATTTATTAATAAATGGATAGTGTATAGAATTCCGATCAGGGTTAAATATATCTGTTTGAAATGATCTATGGAAATTATACGTGAATCCACGTTCAACTTATGGAAGAAGATGGTTGCTACATCATAAGTTAATGGTAAAACATTTGATATTATATAATATGGTATCATACAAAATTCCAAAAGTATATAATAATATACAATTTGTGGAAGTACACGGTAAAATCTAGATATTAACTCAGAAAATTATAAAATAGTTTTTTGAATATTAAAAGATGGGTCTGAGATGGAAGTTTTTACATATAACAAATTCTTTATGGTTCATTGGCAGTTAACTTAAGGTTAGTTCATACGGGAATTCACGGTGATCATACTTGTATGAGATGTGGTGATGAGAGGGAAATGATTAACCATGTTTTCTTTGAGTGTTCACCTTCTCTTTAAATATTGACATTATCTCCTATTTTATTTCTCTAAGAGATAAATTCCCAACCAGCTCAATATATTCAAATGTATGTTGCTTTTTACTAGACAGTTCGAAATAGGATATATTCTGCTAACAAAATTAAATGTTATCCATGAATTTTTTTATACATGTAATGATATGAATAAAATAATGTTTTAGGAAGTTCAACAGAAGCCCTAGATGTTATAAATAATGCAATCACTAAATATTCAATATGTGAAAAATCATAAATTTCTAATACTCAGAAAATTACGGCAAAAAGAAAATGATGAGAGGAATGTAACATCACTGAAATGTAGAATTGATGGTTTATGGAAAGCTTCAGTTCCCGAGTGGCTTGTATGATATGTTTATAATAAACAATTAGGGAGTACTTTAGGACCTAAATATCAAAGAATAACATTTCGTGCTAAAAGGTTTGAACTCCAGCACAAAGGAACCAACCCCCTTGCACTTAGGACGGTGATAATCGGCTGCCTTCTATTTATGAGCTCTTTCCCAAACTCTGTGTACAATTCTTAATAAATTCTTAATTAGTTCCTAACCAATACTTAACCAAACTTACCATGGAATAAAGTACGTGTTTTGGTTGAAAACTTTCATATTAACATCTTACCCTAAAAGAATAGTATGGCTTGATTTTGAAGGTTAGGTCAGTGTATGCTTGTTGAATATGGTTAAATAGGAAAACACTTTCTTGTTTTTTTTTGTGAGAAAGAAAGATAAAATGGAGATTTAGCTAAATATATGAGATTCAAAAGAAAATTGTCTCGTTACACATTTCTAATTTTTGGCAACATTGGACTATCTTACACATTTTTTAGATTTCAAAATAAATATTTCTAAAATAAATAAAAATCCGATAATATATAAAAGCAAAGAAAAAGTTAAAAATATTTTTTCATATTAATTTTGGAAAGAAACGATCTAATAAAAGTATGTTCATCCTCACTTAGAATATTCATTCTACTAATTATTTGGATTACAATTTGTATTCTGAGTTTTACACATAGTTCTACCTTATCTAGAATGCATGTTCTAATTTTTCTAGATATCCTAGCTTGCCATATAATTTGTTTGGTTCTATTCTAACTTTTGTTCTATCCTCTATCCTCGGTTAGAATACATATTCTAAATTTTTGTCTATGTTCTGACTTGGAATGAATACATATTCTAAAATTTTGTCTATGTTCTGACTTTAGTAGAATACATGTCGATCTATTCTAACATTTGTTCTATGTTCTACTCATGATTATAATGCATATTCTAACTTTTGTCTACGTTCTAACTTTGTTAGAATAAGTTTCAGTCTATCATATTCATTCCTCTATGTTCTAACAAATTGTAGGATTTATATTCTAGTTGTTCCTCTATATCCTAACACTCTCTAGAATTTATATTCTACATATTTATCCTTGTTTTATCCTGTTTAGAATTCATATTCTGCAAAATTATCTGAAAAAAAACCTAATCAAGAAACTGAATGTTCTACATAAATTTTGTTTCTATATGTTGTCTCCTTCCCTTGTATCATCTCCTTTTCCCGTTACCAGACGTTTTTTTCCTCCAATCTTCATTGTTTATATTTCCCTTCTATCTTCAATGTTTCTCTTTCCAAAATATACATACCTATGTTTCATGTGGTGTATGGAGAACTAGTGTCAATAACCAGTTGAAATTCGTTATAGATGAAGAAAAACGAACAGGTTGGTTTCTTTGGAATGTAATACTACTTTTGATAAGCTATGGATTATGGTTGCAGATGATTATGGAATGGACCGCACTGTTTTCAATGTCGAGTTTAGTTATCTACCAAGTCATATCATCAAGTTAGGCGTCCCCCCTGTTGTTATCACAAACGATCGACAACTAAATAATTTTTCAAAGAAGTGTTCATCCTTATTTATGTGTGTGACTTTTGCAGCTACATTTGACATTGGAAATAGCAGAGTCAATATCAGTACACCATCATCTGATGAATTTTCAAAAGCGGCTAAGGTGTTGAATGATAACTTCAAATGCAACAAGCAATATCCATGTTGTTCAGGCTGAGGGTGATTGTGGTGATGATGAATTAAAATCTGAAACCAAGGAACATCAACAAACTGAAAATAATGTTGGGTTTTGCATGGTGGATTCTGTGAAAAAGGGGCAACTTTTCAGGAGTAAAGAGGTTTTGCAGGCAACTCTGGAAATTTGTGCAATGAAGTTTAACTTTGACTACAAGGTTGTCAAATCTTACCCGGCGAAAAGTATATTCACTGCAAAGATAACATATGCAGTTGGGTTCTTTGTGTAACATGTTTACCCGAGTCTACATAGTTCATAATCAGTAAGTTTGTGGCTCAGCATACATTTGCTCCTTCAAAGAAAACAGAATTCGGAAAAACAGCTTCTGCCAAAACAATAGGAAATTTGATTAAAAATAAATATGAGGGTGTCAAGGACCAAGACCGTGTGATATTGTACAGTTTATGCGTAAGGAACATGGTTGTGAACTCTCTTATTTCCAAGCTTGAAAGTCTCGTGAGTATGCAGTCGCTGCTGTTAGAGGTATACCAGGAAAAATTTATTGTAAGATACCAAAGTACTTGCACATGCTGAAACAAGCTGATCCGGGTACACACACTCACTATGAAACTGACTCCGATGGTAGCTTCAAATATCTGTTTCTTTCATTTCGTCAATCTATTAGAGGGTTCTACAATGCCATTTTATTGGAGGGTAATTGTAGTTGATTAAAATTTTCTAAAAAGTACTTACAAAGGAGTTTTACTTGTGGCTACAGCTGTAGATGGTAACTCTAATTTGTATCATATTGCATTTGGGATCGTTGATTCAGAGAATGATAATTAATGGGCATGGGTTTTACCTCAACTAAAGGTGTTAATTGCTAATGAGGAAGGGTTAGCTTTTGTGTCAGATAGGAATTTGTCAATTATTAAATCTCTTGCAAAACTTTACCCTTCAGCCAAGCATGGAATCTGCATGCTTCATTTGTTGAATAATGTGGTGACATATTTCAAGAAAAATGTTATGCCTGTATTGGTTGAAAAAGCTTCAAGAGCATATAGGACTGTCGATTTTCAGACTTGTTTCTACAAAATTTGCAGAATGTTTCATGCTATTGGAACATAACTACAAGAAGCTGATGTGAGAAAGTGGGTTCGGTGCTTATTTCCTAGGTTTCGGTTTGACATCAGGACCACTAACCCTAGTGAGCCGACAAATGCTTCATTGAGATCACCTAGAGAGTATTTGGTAATTCTTTTGCTAGATTGTATAAGGGAAATATTAACCAGATGATTTTATGACCGTAGGACTCTTAGATTCCAGTTTTACATCAGGACCACTAACCCCAGTGAGCCGATAAATGTTGCATTGAGATCAGCTAGAGAGTATTTGGCAATTCATTTGCTAGATTGTATAAGGGAAATGTTAACCTGATGGTTTTATGAGTGTAGGAAGTTAAGCTCAAAACAAAAAGATCATTTAATTGTTGATGTGGAGAACAAGGTTGATAGAAGGATTATAAAGGCTAAAGAATTTCATGTATATCCGGTTAACAATTTTCGTTTTGTAGTTAAAGGAGACACCTATAACTTCCTTGTTAATTTGGAAAGAAGAAGTTGTACATGTGGAAAGTATGACTTAGGAAAAATTCATTGTAGACATGCTATTCCAGCGATTTATTTTAAAGAAATAGAAATGCACCGATTCACAGAAGAAATGTACACCACTATTGCATGGAGAAAGGCGTATGAGGAATGCATTAATCCAGTAAGTGTTCCATAGGCTGATTGGGATGTTGCAGGGGAAGTTCAAGATGAGAATGTTCTACCTCCTGAAACACGAAGGCAAGCTGGGTGGAGAAGAAAAAGAAGACATGAAACAGTAGAAGACAAGATAAGATCACAAGGATCCCAATGGCCTAAAAGGCACAAATGCAGCCGGCGTGGTCATGAAGGACAACAGGATAACCTGTGATGTTGCAATATAGTCACAGTTGGTCCATCTTTGTTTATGTTTTTTTCGATTTAGTTGAACATTGATATTGTAAACATTTTCAGTTTTAGTTTCCTTCGGGTTTTTCTTTCCTCTAAACTATTTTTCTTTCTAGAGAAATCTCTTTTGTTTCTGCTTTACATTCAAAATCTCTTTTGTCTCCATTGTTATCTATTTGCCTTGTTCTCGTGGTATGATGATCTGTTATTCTTTGTATTATCTAGGTGATTCGTTTCATAGTATGTAAATTAACTGTTTTGCTTGTGATTTCGACTTGAAAAAATTATGTAGTGTGCAAAATAAATCTCGGTCGTGAAAAAATTTGGCTGATTAAAACTCTATCTGATTTCTTCGTCAATGGCTGAAGATCCTTCTTCGAAAGCATTAAGCGACGATAAAAGAGATGAAATTTTCAATAAATCTTACCGGTCATATTTTCATCAGATTAAATTATACCGGTCAGTTTTTCCATCAGATTAAATCATACCGGTCGATTTCATTCAGATTAAGACACAAGGTCGGTTCCCTGTTTATTTTTTTCTAGCTAAAAAAAAAAATCCCCAATCCAGTTTCGCAACCCAACTTCTAAAATCCAAAGCGAGTATGAGCCACCACTCGGGAGTTTCTATAACGCCCCAACCGCCCCTACCAGTGAGCCCCCATGTCCTCTCACTAGGCCCATGGGCCGGCCCACCCCTGTCCGACGGTCGGTGCGTTAACCGGGAGGTTTGAAAGTCATGATATACTGACCCTACAATCACCACGTGGCCGTTCCCCGTGTTTTGACCTCACTCACACGGTACCGCGAATGACTTCCCGATAGGTCACCCATCCTTTGACTACTCCAACTCAAGCACGCTTAACCCTGGAGTTTTCTCTGGATGTGCAACCGAAAAGGTAAGTGCACTTTGATGACATAGGTAGCCAAATCAATTCTTTTAACCTCTCCACATATACCAGAAATCGGGATGTTAGAAAAATATCGAAGAAGGCGAGATTCGAGAACATGATCCTCAGACTGAAGGCTGCGTACGTAACAAGGAGTCAACAACAAGAACACAAAGAAAAGTGGAAGAAGCGATGGAGTACGACGTGATTATGGAGATATGCAATACTGTCAGCAAGCAACTGAGTCCGTATAAGTTGCTAAAGTTAGTTTCCTCGATTAAAGACCATGGTAAGCAAAAGATTAGTCACAGCGAGTTCCGTAAATCTGTTCGACTTTTGTTCAAGAACAAAGCTCAAGAAGATGAATAGACCAAACAAGAAGTTGAAGAAATCCGAGAAGACCCTCTTCTTCGTGACACAAAGGTTGAACAAGCCGAGTCGAAGCGTCTTGCAACCATGGCTGAAGATGTTATTTATCACTGTGATCCAAAGATTGGACGCAATGTTGGGATTGAGGTTTCTAAAGAGGGAGAGTTGGAGAAGTACGTTATGAATGGCTTGAACAAGATGAATTTGGAAGGAAAGAAGAGAGGAATCTTGGAACCGGAACCGAATGTGAGGTCTCCGCAGAAAACGAGAAGGTCAAGGCGGTTACTACCACTGACACCGAGCTATAAGCTTATCCTCGAGGAAGAACAGTGTCCTGTCTCATACCCAGTACTGAACAACGAGTGCTCTCTGAAAAAATTTGATGATTACTGTGGGAAGAGGACACTAACCAATTACGAAGTAGCAATGGCGAGATGCGAAGAGGATATGTATGAGGCTGAAATGCTAATGGAAACTCTGAAAAGTGCATTGGAGAAAGCTGATAAAGTTTTAAGGGAGGAGATGAGGGTGGAAGATTTTGGTGTAAAGTTCTTCATATGCATCGAAATGCTATACAGTGAAGATTTACGTGAGATAGTGAGACAAGACCACAAGAAAGCTTTACCTGTGATCTCACGCCGGTTGAAGCAGAAACTGGATGAGGTCACAGTTGCTCGACAACAATGGAAGGATGTCTGGAAAAAAGCCTTTGAAGAAAACACTGCAAAGCAAAGAGAATCCACAGCACAAGCCCACATGAAAAAGTGAAGGTAAACAGCAAATTCTGAATCAGATTTTAGCCAGCGAGAAATGTAATTAAGCAGGGTTTACTTTTGGTTTTATGTCCCAATTTATGAAACTGTATATTTCAAAAAGGTTTTGTGAATACTGGAAAGGCAGATCATTCTTAACACAAGAAAGCCAAAAAAAATTCAATTAGATCAACCCAAATCTCTCTCTCACTAAATCTGTATACACACCATTATAAAGTAATAGACCTAAACACTTACGGTAGTGTTGATACAAGACCCTGCTAACATACATATAGAGTCATGTACAAGCGTTAGGTGTTTTGTAAATGAAGAAGCAAAAGGCAGAAGGCATGAAGAATAGAGCAGGGATGATTAGTGTATTGTGTGTAACTTTCTGCAGTGCAGATGATATCATTGCTGTTTGTGAGAGGAAATGAAAGGAAACCTCTAACAAGCAGACGCCTTTGAAGTAGAATCAACATTTCACAACAAATACTTTGTATAAAATCTCCTGAAATTCCATATTAAGTTCTTAGGTTAGCCTATCTTTGGTGGAATACATTCTGCAAGGTTAGATAAAATACATAAAGTAAGTAATCAGTGTTTAGGATTAGAACGTAAGAAAGTTTGTATATGGGAGACTGCTAGTTATATCTTTGCACAAGAACATATAGATGAAGCAGCAAGAACTAGAAGATCAATTTGTTGAGCTATACTAATATAATAATTCCCCACATGTTTGATGTCTTATAAGAATTAATAATAGTTCTCAAGAAACATGGCAGGATGGTCTCGGAAATCACAGAGACAAGTGAAAGGTATAGCTTGAGATTAGCATAATATATTCTTAGTCCCACTCTACTTATCGTATGGAAACCTCTTCTGATACTGTAAATTTGGAATCTTGACCACAAGAGTAAATCAAAACAACTTTTATTTAGGAAAGCTAAATAGTAACAAACTAAACTCTACCTGGGAGCCAAACTCTAACACTTGCAACATTCTGGTTCAAACTAAACTAAAGATCATTACTTTCTCACGGCAAACCTTCTACTTCGACCTTGTCAACATGTCATATTGAGAACATATGCCTTTTAAGTCTATTCACACTGTAAAAATTACATACCAGAATGTTGAAGCTATATAATGCTAACAACCAATATAATGCTATTCATCAAAAGCTCTTCTTTTTTAATTGCTTATACTGTGACCTTTTTTCTTAGCTAACTCAGAAGACCACATGGTACGATAAAACCAAGCAAGAACGAGGTGGAAACTGCAGAAAATCAATAGAACTATCTGACGCAGAATCTAACGAAACACAATCAATTAATCAAAGAACCACAAATGGATTGGCTTAATCCCATTTATGGGTACGTAGGCAGCCCCTAAAAAGGCACAGCTATAATCAATATATCATATCTTTCAGTTACTATCTGACTATCGAACTCATTTACGAGAAAGACATCAATTCGGCCCACCTAAACTCAAATTTACATCCCACTTCTTGGCAAGTTGTGCGGAAAACAACGTTCCCAACGAACAAAGATAAAGCGCAAAACTAAAAGCCAGGGTCAGACCTGCACCGACCTAGATTGTTAAAAAGCCACACTGCATCTCGCACCAATATTTTAACCTAGATCGAATGGACAAGCCGAGTCACTTTTCGCACCCGACCTCACTTCGAACCAAACGTTTCAAAGACTTAAAAGAAGAAAAGAAGCAATAACAAAAACTCAAAATACACAATTAAAATTAAAATTCAGGCGAAGCCGCAGAAAGTTATTACAACAAATTCAAAAGACATTACAACAAGAAGCATAAAAACACAGTGGAAGGTTTTAAACATCGGTTGGCGCTGGAAATGGTTCAGAGGCCGATCCCGCAAAAACGGACCCTCCAACATCAGCCAGGTTGGACCCATGCTGATCCAATCCGGGAAGCGTTTCAGCCGACCTATCTTTCGGGAATAAAGGCGAAATCTGCTCCACATGTGGAACTGGAGAAATTACTAGGTCGGCCTCTGTGAAAAGAGTAACATCCAGCGCAACAATCTTGGCCATCCAAAGCTTTAGGTTAGCCTCGTGCTCCTCGATCCTCGTGTCGGGAATTGGAATCCCCTCCGACTTGTACAAGCGGCTAATGTCAAGGATCCCTTGTATCTGATTCTCCATCAAAACCATACCTTGAACCCTGGCCTGCTCCTTCAAGTAGCTCCTTGGACCCCCGCTTATAGCCTTCAGATTCTTCGAGATCGTCGACCGGAGGAAGAGCATGCAAGCAACCTTTTAGCTTTTGGACGAACTCCGCACTCCCTATTTCGTCATTTTCGATAGGGATCCCCATGTTATAACGGAAGATAAAGTCGTGGGGACCCGCAAGCTCAATTCTCCTCCTCTTAAGAGGAACTTCTTCTGAAGGGGAACCCTCTGGCAATTCCGGATTGGACGTCGGCGCCGTAGTAGAGTCAATCGCAGCAGGTTGACTCATGGGTACAACCGAGGTTGAAGCGCTGACCGCATCGGTTGAGGAAGGAACAAGAAGATTTTCCAACTGCGGCAGAGAATAATCAACGGTCAAATCCGGTAACCGATCGACATCAATGGCAGAAGACGGACCAGATTTAGAAGCTCCCATTTCCACCGCGGCACCAGCAACGTGGGAAGACTCCCCGCCTTTTCTCTTCCTACTCTCAGAGGGGCGCCTGACATCGGTCCGCTCGACGGGATGAGAAACAGGGACAAGGACGGCTGAAGCAGAGACCGAATCATCATTGACCTCGTGCCGACCGATCCGGTAGGTGCAGCATCACCCTCAGGTCGAGGGGTCCGCTGAACAAGCTCAGTATAGTTGGCAAGCTTCCTTGATACCTTGACAATTTTCTCCTTCCTGAGAGGTATGACGGGGCGGGACGATGACGAAGCACCAACGGATGCTGCAAAAGGTAAAAGGGAATAAGCGATACAAGCACAAAGCGTTAGCAAAGTTAAAGATTAATCAAATCATATCTACCTTGAATAAGATGATTTAGGGCCTGCCGAACTCTCTCCCAAGTAAGTTCGTTCCATTGAATCATCCCTTGACGACGAAGCCGGTCGATGTTCACCTTAATCTCAGTCGGCTCCTTCCCAAAATTGTGAACTGAAACAAAAAGATACAAATCAGCCCATAAGAATGACAGCCAAACGTAGGATCACCTCAAAATCGCGATCAGCTCGTTTTCTACCAGGTTTCGAGTTCCACTCCGACCAAAACGTAGCCCCGTGGTCGTGGACCGAAATACTGTCGATCTTCACAAAAAAGAAGTTCTCTTGCTAGTTGTTAGCCTTGCTTGGAAGACCTCCCAAAATGGCGTACTGCGGTTTGATATTGATGTAGAAAGTTCCCAGAGTCTTGCTCTTGTTGGAATAAAACGAGGACATCGCTTAAAAAAATGGCAAGTCGACATCAATACCAACCTCTCTTCCCATAGCTATCGCTGCAACCATATTCCCGATGGAAGCCGGAGTAAGCTGGGACATTGCGATGTCACGGGCATCACAATAAGAGGTAAGTAACCGCGGCAATGGAAACCATAGCTTGCCTTGTTTGAAGTACTGCTCGGACAAGCAGAAATACCCGTCTGGAGCAGTCCAAGGACGTTCACCTCTTGAAGCAGGTCGCAAGACGATCTCAGGTGGAAAAAATGAAGGCCGGGATCATATTGCGGAGATGTTGCATCCGAAGCAGCGAATCATGGCCCTCAGCATCCCTGACTGACTGACGCATAGCTTTCTTCAGAGATCTCGCGCGGGGTAGCTGTCTTATCCCAGAAGATGACGTGCCAGATGATGTGCATTCCGGCAGTCTAAAAATACCAATATTCCGTGTGATAAGCGGCTGATTGTCCAATTCATCGCTCATCTCAGCAAGTTCGGCAACTGAGATAGGAATAGCCGACAAAGGAACTGGAAAACCACTGCATCTGCCGCCGCCTCTTCCGATCTGATTTCCCAATTGTGAGAATTGAACTTCCGCCACGGGGCTCTCTTCTATGGATTTGGACGAAGAAGCAGGAGTAGTTTCTGAACTACCAAATCCGAAGACCGACCCTTTAGATCTTGAAGACTCACTCGATTCGGCCCGAATCCTCACAATATCAAAAATGAAAATTAAGAACTCGCCAAGAACAGGTCGGTGAGAGCACGTGGAGACTTGTGAAAAATCGAAGAAGTAAATCCAGGAATTGAGTAGGAAATTAGGGTTGTCGAGATGAGAATCAAGGATCAAACCCAAGTGGAGGATGATTAAGAATCGCAGAAAAAAATCAACAGAATCTAATGATAACAAAGCAGAAAAGAATAAAACGAGAGAAAGAAGGCGAATAAAGTTACCTTTTGAAAAACATAAGTGGAGAACCGGCTGTAGAGTAAGGATATTTATAGAGGAGAGTGCATCGCTTACCGAGGCAACTATCATCATTACTCTAGGCGACACTACGAGAAACTCACCTATAATGGCCACAAACAGACTCACGTCCCCCATGCAGAATCAAACCATCAATCAAATCAACAAGTCATTGATTTCGCCGAGCCGACCTCCACCCAGAGCCAAGAATTCGATAACTCCCGATCGGGCCCAGCGAAACCGGTCTCGGCCCATTAAGAAAGTCATTCAGAAATAGGATTTAAAGTACGGGATCTGGGCCCAAATTAAGGAAATAATTTGAGGGAAGCTTCAGGCCCAGTAGAGGAGTAGATGACGACCTATAGCCGATCTAGTTGCCGTGCCTGACATAAGACTCCACGGTAACCGTTGAATAAAGGAAGAAGCCTACTATAGAGCAACGATTTCCAGCCAACCTAACTTTATTCAGTGCAGTCTCTCAATAAACCGGTGGATAATAGTTCGGGCCCAGGTGTGCGTGACGGCAAAAGTTTTGGATGACCCAATAGAAATAGAGGAGGAAGAGGAACGGAAAAGGGGACTGTTTCAAAGGCGAGAATCCCTTGCCCTAATTCATCACTTTCAATCAACCATCTCATATTACCTAATCAACAAGAACTATCTGATGCAGAAACTAACGGAAGATGAAACGCAATCAATTAATCAAAGAACGACGGCGATACTGTTCACTAACCTCAGCCACGAGTTGCGACTGCCGAAAATACAGTAGAAAGCGCTGTACAGTAGAAGCTGGAAATCAGAGGAGACCGAGTAGTTCATTCATGTGCGGGGCCACATCATTGATTTGTGTGGGTCGGACTTGGGCCTTTTATGGTTTTATCGCGGCAAAGTTTTTTTCTTGTGCTCATTTTTTGGGGGCCAATTAATTGATTTCTAAGAAACTAAAGTTTAATTATTTCCAAAGGTTAATAAATAAATAAAATCTTTAGCACCATTTTATATCACTTAAAAACGTGAACTGTTCAAAATACCTTTTATACACGTAAACGGTTGTTTGCACGTGTGAATGTAAATGTGATGGTTACAGACCTATGCAGACCAAATGTTTATCATCTCAAATCACTAAAATAGCAATTGAATTTTTTTTTTTTTAAAATTTGAATCTGTTTAATATTCTCCAAGATATGTGGTGATGGATGCGTCTGTGTACATAATAATTAAAGCATTAAACAAATGATTAATTTGATATGCCATGTTGTATGCTAGCTAAGAAGGAAAAACTCTACCAATTCCAATCACTAACATAACAAATAAGGATGCTAATTAATTTTTTATTTTTTATTTCTCAGTTGGCATAAATGTTACATTGAACAATTAACAAAAGGAAGGAATGGCAGGCATTTGGATCAGAATTGTTCTTGTACGCAAGAGAACTGCCTTCTTTAATCAATCACTTCTGCAATGGTTGTATTTAAACCTGTGTATGACGTCAGAGAGTAATATCGGCCATTGGTCCACGACTTTCGCGATAGGTGTGTGGTGGAGTTGGAAGTGCAGATGCGGAAATATCTTTGGAGAGAAGAAATTTTGCAGGGATAGAGTGAAGTTCATAAAGGATAGATCAAGAGAAGTCGGTATTGCACAACGAAGCTACACCGAATTTTCGGAGACGGCCACTCGAGTGGAAAGGTTAATAGGTTGGGAGGCTCCTTTGATGAGTTGGTTCAAAATGAATACTGATGGTGCATCGAAGGGGAATCCGGGACCAGCTTCGGCTAGTGGGGCTCTGCGAGACGAAGAAGGCAACTGGTGTGGGGGGTTTGCGCTGAACATTGGTCGTTGTTCTGCGCCGTTGGCGGAACTCTGGGGTGTATACTGTGGCCTCATGATGGCCTGGGATAAAAGAGTTCGACGACTAGAGGTTAAAATTGATTCTGAGATGGTAGTGGGGTTTCTCAAAAACGGAATATGCGAGTCTCACCCATTGTCATTCCTAGCACGCATGTGCTATGGTTTTTTATCACAGGACTGAATTGTCCGGATTACTCATGTGTATAGGGAAGCTAATCACCTTGCGGATGGATTAGCAAACTATGTGTTTTCTTTACCGCTAGGGCTGCCTACTTTTGATTCTATTCCTGTTGTTGTAGAATCGAATTGGAGGGATGATGTTGATGGTCTTGTTAGACCAAGACAAGTGCGTCTGTAATCGGTTTTCTTTTCATTTTAAAAAAATACGGGGGCCCCTCTCCCGGCCAAGTACCAAAAAAAATCTAACTAAAAGAAGGAATGAGAATAACAAACGAGTATGACACACGAAAAATCCAAGCTAACATATGGTTACAAAAAAAATTAGTAATATGAACCACAACAATAGTAGTAAATGCAACCCAATATAGATGCTTAATCAAAAGAGTAGTAGTAAACCCCAAACGACAATACTAAAAACTAAATCCAATATAAATATTAAACCCTAACACCAATAATAAACCCTAGCACCAAAACTATACCCAATATAAATACTTAAAAGTAAGAACAAATATTTCATGGTATTAATGGTATTTCATCGATAATTATTTTGGGTAGGTTGGTATTTTTCTCTTCATACCATGGTGGCTAAACCAATTAAACAAAAACAGTTTTCAGCAACATGACCAGTACAACCACAATGCGTACATACTCTGTTATCAACAAAGGCTTAGGCTTTGTTGTCAGTGTTACTTTGGGTTCGTGAAGCAGTATGAACCGCAAAGCTAACTCTGTCACTTTTTTCTTCATGGAGACGATCCAAGGCTTTTGATTCTTCATCTTGGGATACTCTTCTTCAAGAGTGGGCAAGGGTACCCAAGATAAGAGTGCCAATTTGACAGCTTCGTACATAGTTTCTTCTACTACCATCATGAATTGATGAAGTTTATCCTCTTCTCGTTGTTTTTGAACTTCCTTCATTGTCTTAGCTTGTTGGTAGTCAGGTAGACTTCTCCAAAGTTGAGAAAGTTTTCCAAAATATGTTTCAATAGTTAGCCCTTTTTAACGACAGGTTGCTAACTCTGTTTTGAGCTGCTGAACACGCTGTCCATTCTTAACGCCAAACCGTTTTTGAATGTGTGTTCAAAGCTCATGAGAATCATCAAGATGAGACACCGTAGTGGAGATGTTTTCATCAATTGTAAGCTTCATCTGGGAGACTACAAGTGCATTATTTTCGATCCAATCTTCATAATCTAGGGATATTTCGTCAGGCTGCAGTGTACAAAGCTAAACTTCTTTCTTGCCTAAAGAGTCAATCGAATATTGGTGGCCCATTCGTCGTAGTTAGAACTATACAAGATAGGATTGGAAATTAGTGTTCCGGTATTATCACCGGATGTAAAATCATAAGGAGATATTGTGCGACGAGTTTCAACACGGGTCTGTGCCAACGATGTAGCAAGAGCAGACTCAGTACTCGTCTCAAAGAAAAATTTGTCAACGGAAGATTGATAGAAATTAGGTCAAAGAAGCAAAGGAAGAGAAAAAAGGAATGCAATCTCTTTTAGTGGAATCGAGATCGCAAGATCGATGACAAAACCTCTTTATAGTTAGGTTTTGCGCTCTGATACCATGTCAAGAACCTTTAAAAGTTGTAAAAGAGGTTTCTTATTGATGAAGATACAAAGGCAGTGCCTTATATACATGTTACAATATATGCTTTAATTTGCTGTACAACCTACTTTGTATACTGAGTAAAGTAAGGCCCAATATAGCCCATTATTATAAGTAAATCAATCGTGTTTAAATTATTAGTTATTGCTAAAATTGTAAATATTGTAATTATAAGATCAAACAGTTTAATCCCTATTGATCTGGTGGTTGAACAAGAGTTTAGTATTTTCACATAGGTTTAAATGTTCGATTTCAATAAAATGCAAAATATTACAAGTTAATGAAATCAAGTTTACCAAATATTTTGGTGTGATGTATATATTGTCGTTGCTCGTAGTCTGTGTATTAAATGTGAAAGTTGTCTATTCAGTATATGTTTTCTATGTTTCAAACTCTATTTGGTATATGTTTGTCTATTCATTTTTAAAACTTATAAAAATCAAAATAATATTCTAACTTTCTACCGCATGAATTTTTTAAAAATCAGTATGTTTTCATAGTTTAAAAATAAACAGGAAAAACCTTTGAATTTCTCTTATCCGTCTTTCTGATTTCTCTATATATAAAATTTTCAAAATCTGAAAATATTAGTTTTAAACCTTATTTTAAATGATTACATTTATATATTTTTCTACAGTTTAAAATTTTAGTTACTAAAATTTTAATTAAATGATATTAATATTTACAGTTCTATTAGATTTTTATATATTGTTTATTTCTTTTTCATAAAATATATATTTATTTACTTGTATTTATTATAATAGAAGTTTTTAAATGTTATATTTCAATTTAGACAGATAAACTTTTAAAAGTTGATGAAGAAATATCTGATATTTAATTATATGCAAAGGGTAACCGATGAGATTTATGCATAATTAAATCGAGAAGGTTGGAAGAAGAAGCAGTGGTGGAAGGTAAGACGGGAAGGGAATTGACAATGTCGCTGAAAGTATGATTTTGTGTATGTAGATTTAGTTTTTTTTTGAAGTGACACATCTCCCTCTCTCTAATGCTGATGTGGCAACATAGGAGAGAATCATTCAATTTTCATATAGTAGATTAGAGGAAAAAAAATAAATCTTATATAATTAAACTAATAAGATTTTTCGGTTTTGAAATGGTGGTTAAAACCTCTTGAATTTAGCAACTAGAAACATAAAATTTTCAACATAAGTACAAAAATATTTATATTTAATTTCGGATATCTCAAAATCATAAGAATTGCGAGTCATACACCAATGGATGAGATATATTGGTGTGGGGCTCTCATAATTTTAGAATACCCATTATAATATTTTTTTAACATTTGTATTTTATCATATTTGAAAAAAGTCCATTACAAAATTAATTAACTCCATTATTTTATAATATTTAAAGATCTTTGTAACATATTTTTAATAGGGGTGTTCCCATAATATATTAAACATGTTTAGGGATTAATAAGAAGATAAAAAATTAATTTTTAGTCAATTATGAGTTCGGTCTGCGAACAATTAAGAGTTTACCTAGAAGTTTAGGACAATGTTTGTTCACTCGTGTTTAGGACAGTGTTTAGGACAGTGATTGAGAACATTAACTATACTTGTAAGAAAAAGAATATTGATGTAAATATCCACGGGAGAATAAGATTCACATTTGTTAAGAAATCAATATATCAAGATTTCTGTTGGTTATTGTTATAAATATGCATTATTTCAATTATTTCAATCAAGATTTATTTGTTCACAAAACTTTCTATCTCAGCTTTTGTTGGTTATGACGCATTATTCTTCCAATACTAAGTCAAACAATATAACAAGTTTTTGGAATGCATATTAACCTAAGATATATTTCTAATTGTCGAGAAAAGAAAGTAAAAGACAAATAAAGATGAAAAATCATATAAAAGTTCTCAATACAAATCGAATGGCATTTAGGAAAATATTACAGAGTTTGTGGCGAGTGAAGTGAAGCGGAAAAAATGGATATGCGCGAGCAAATGGTTTTAAATATTAGTGACTGTATAACTTTTTGTACAGAAATCCAGATACAAGTGTAAAGAGAAACAAGTTAATGTGATGAGCATGTGAGTAAAGAATGTTATATCCATTGTCTTTGAACCTTTATCCTATTTTTATAACTCGAAATTATGTTTAATAACTTAATTTACTCCTCTTGATTTGACATTGATTAGTTTTTACTTAGGTGTATTTAGTTATTACGAGTCAAAGCTCATTATTTGTTCTCTCAAATAAGTTTTTGGTTCACTTCAGTGATGACAACTGGTTTGACCGCATATGTTTAACCGTTTCATCCACCTCATTGGGTCCGAGTATATGGCTTGACATCGCTTTGTGCTTTTCCACTTTAATTATGCCTTTCACTACATTAATGCTTTCCAAAATGACTCTTTATTGGATCTAATTTAATGGGCCAATACTACTACAGCCAGAGCTAGTTTTTCTATTATTGGATACCTTGCTTTCGCATTTACAAAATTTTTGATTATGTAAAACACTTATTTCTGCTCTCCTGAGTCGTCTCGTACTAGCACTCTCGAAACATTGGTGAGAGAGACTGTCATGTGTAGATACATTAATTCCCCGTCCAATGTTCTGTGAGGTATTTTCTTAGTGCATTAAAGACTTTAGTGCATTCGTAGTTTAATTCCAATTGTTCCCCTTTAAAAGGTGGAAGAAGAGTAGGCATTTGTCGATTGACTTTGATGAATCGCTGAATAGTTGCAATCCTTCCTATCAGCCATTGGATCTCTCGTCTTTCTTTTTTTTAGGCGACATTCCAAAAAATGGGTGATATGGGAATACTTTTCTCAATTGCTCTTTGTGTCACCATGTACCCCAAGAATTCTTATGATGTGATGGCGAACATGCACATCTGGAGATTTAACTTTATTCAGAAATGACTTTGTAAAGCAAAGAATTCTCGTAGATGCTCGATGTGCGAGGTAACTTTGACAGACTTAACAATTATGTTGTTGATATAAGCTTCCATTGTGCCTCCAATTTGCATGGAGGCCACCGATTGACCAATTGTTGGTAGGTGGCTACAACGTTTTTCGGCCTCAAAGATATGATTTTGTAAATAGTAAATTCCGTGATCAGTGATGAAATCATTTTTTTCTTGATATTTGGGTTTCATCAAAATTTAAATGTACCATGTAAATGCATTCATGAAGGATAAGCGTTCACGCCCGAAATTTGCTTTAACTAACTCGCCTATACAAAGAAACGAGAAGTTTTCTTTTAGGTATATTTTGTTCAAATCTGTGAAGTTTACGCTTTTCTTTTTAACCATAATTAGATTGGCTATCCAATCTGTATATTTTAATTCTCAAATTACACCATTTTCCAGAAGCTTTTCGACTTCAAAATTAACAGCCGCTCATATTTTGGGACACAGCTTCCTCCAGTTTTGTTTCACTGGTTTGTATGTCTCGTCAATATTTAACTCGTATTATATAATTTTTATAGGAATGTGTGGCATATCTTGTGCACACTACGTGAACGTCTTCTTGTTTTCACTTCAAGGAGAAATCAAGTTGCTCTTCAAAAGTTCTTCCAAAGATGCGCCAATGTTTATGCATCTTCCAGGTCTTGATTTGTCGATTACCACATGATTTACTTTATCTTTTACTAGTGGGTCCTTGATGATGAATATTTCCTCCACCACTTTCACCTTTTTATGAGAGACGCTTTTCAAAGTTTGTGGGTCTTGAGTCCTTTTGGCTTCTTTTAATTGTTATTGTGTCTCCCTTCGCTGGAGTTTTCACATACTGGTGGTAAGTGAAAGGTACTGCTCTTGATGCATTGATCTAAGGAGTATTGACCACTGCATTATTAAATACAGGGTGTCTCCACTACTAAAAATTCACTTACGGTTGTTTCTTGGGCGGATTCACACAGATAAAATCACTGCCCCGTTAAAATAAATGGTTTTTCCAATGAATCTACACAAGCTTGTTATCTTGCTAAAAGACCTCTTAGTTCCAATCTTTGCAAGGGTTCCTATGAACAAAATATTTCTATCACTTCTAGTATTGTTTAAAATCCAGATGATCTGAAAATCTCCGACATCGATAGTTATTACTAAAGTATTATCGTGGAGCCTATTAAAACTGATTGCGTCATTTTTGCTAGTCATAATTTTCGAGGAATGCTCTTCCGATGATCATCCTACTAATATATTCACCCCAAAATATGAGGTAACCATGTAAATAAAATTCACCTCTTGCTGGGAAGGAGTTCCTCTCGATCGGTTACTCTAGTGAGATGTAGAGACCATCTTTTGAATTTTCCAAAAGAAATATTTCATTAATTTTTTTTTTGTAGTTTTCAATAATTGTTAGTGTTTTGATCGTTCATTTTGTGCACAGTAAAAATCACTTTTTCAGCCTTTTTGTTTTCACTCCCTTGGAAGAAAAAGTAACTGATCCTTTAACGTTGTAAAACGATTACTCGTCTATCACAGTTTTAAATGTACTTGTTCTAGCAAAAAAATTATTATATAAAATATAATCTAACTTTATAAATAATTTGTTGGACTGTACATAAAAATTAAGTGCTACAGAATTTAACCAGTAGATTTTCTTAAAGATTTGCCTATCAAATGCTAATCCTAAAAAATATATATATATATATATATATATATATATATCTATATATATATGTATATATATATATAGAGAGAGAGAAATAATTCGCAAATTATCAATTACACAATATAATAAACATTTAAAAAATTGGTTATGCATGCATATTACACAACTTATTGCTCAAAAAACAAACAAAAAAAATTATCATAAGAAATGAAGAATAATATCTTACTTTTATATCTTTAGTCATGAGATATATTTAAAAATTCTAGTGTAAAATAAATTACTTTAAGGGTTACAAATATCTTTAACAACTAATCATACATACATGTATTTGATATCTATATATGGTTATGTATAATCTCTCCAAATGTAATAGTTGCCTCCTGTTAAAATATTATTGTTTCATATCCACAATGCATATTATACAAACTAGTAAGAATATACTAACCCTATTAGGGGAATCTAAGGTCCTAAAAGGAAGCATATATTGAAAAGATTTTTCCATGATTAATTATTCAAATGTAATAAATGTCTTGAAAATTTTCCATACATGCATCTTTTTCAATATCTCACCATATATATAATTTTTTCCCCTCAAATACATCATTATGTTTAGAAAAATAAATTTCTTCGAAAAACCAAACTTATTTTAGAAAATGAAAAATATAATCTTATTTTATTTTGTAAGACATGAAATATATTGGATAATGCTAATGAATTTTGTTTTTCTTTATTTTTTTCTTAAATAGGAATTTACATCAAAGGTAATGAAAATCTTTAGCAACATATGTAAATGCATGTATTATATATATAAATAACCTTATGTATAATTTTTGTAAATGAAATAATTTCCTCCAATTAAAATGTTATTTTTTCATACTCTAAAGATGGACATTTTGGCAACTAGTAAAAATATATTGACACTGTAACATATTAACTTAATGAGTAATATTGACTGTTTATAACAAACTATTACATCTTTATATTTTATCATGCGAGGATCAATTATTTCTTAAGATCAATTGTGAATATATGTGGGCTAATTAATACTACATTATATCATAGTGAGAATATCATGCATAAACTATGATACAATTCAATATATTCATAATAATTTTCACTGTGTAAATCATATAAAACGATTAGTTAATCTGTAAATGAAATTATTTATTGATGTTTTATGAGGTCCTAAGAGTTCAATACTTTTAGCTACAATTTTCCGTTTGGAAATAAATAAAAAAATACTAATAAAAATATTTCATTTCTAAATGTTTTATCAAACAAGAATTTATATCCAAACATATGTATATTAAAAATCAAAATGTTTATACAAAAAGTAAAAATAAAATAACCATACTAAAAGTATAGATAAATGTTACAAACTATTCAACCTAAAAACAATTATTATCGTTCAAGGTAAATTTAATTTTCCTATGTAATAACAATTATTATAACTTAAAGAATCAGTGTTGTTTTGACACTTTTATGTGAATTTAGAATTCAACTAAAATATTTCAGAATACTCATAACAAGTTAATTGAGTACTAAGCTCGTGTTATATATTATACATTTTTTTGTTAATTTTAAGTTTTGAAAATTATATATATATATATTATTTTTTTTTCTTGTCTAAATTTAAATTAAAATCCCTCAAAAACAAATCTTTGAGATAGAAGATTTAATGGAAAATGATATCACTGCAAAATTAAAGAAACAGAAAAGTATATTGATGTGGTCTAGAAAACTACTATTTTCCAGACTAGAAGTAAGGCAAAGCTTACTTACATTAAGACTTAATAAATCAGCAAGGAGAAAAGTTTTAAAAATAAAAAAAAGAGTTAGTTAAGAAATTTAATATTTACGACAGTTTCTTTATGAATATTTTTAATTTTTTTATAAGCCAATAAATTTGCACTTTTTCAGAAGAAAAAAATTTCAATTGAAAAATGGTTCTGGTAAAAACGAACTCAAAAACTAGCAAATATGAAGAGAAACAACTTAAGAAAAGTAAAGATGTTCATATGCTAAATGTTATAAGTTAGTGTATTATGAGAGGTGTAACACCGTTGTGGTTAAACTAAAGTAAGAAAATCTACATGTTGTTGTTGATAGTCTGTATTTATATTTTAGTTTTCATCAGGAATATATAAAAAATACATGAAAATTACTTTTTAATATTTTTTATGTTTAGGTATCAAGTTGAATATTATATAGCACTTTTTGTTTATTTGATCTGATATATAGTATATAATTATATTAAATTAAATAACATAAAAATGATCTTTTGAAAAATCTTTTACAAATTGAAAATAAATATTTTTATATATGGTTGGAAATCATCTAATAAATAAAGAGGAATTAACTATGGAAAACAAAAATAATATCATTTTTATAATATCCGTTATCACTTCTATTTTTTATAGAATTTTCAATCGTCAAATCCATGTAGGACCTACTCTGAAATTATTGGAATACCAAGGAAAGTTTAAATAATTCATATTAAATATAATATAAATATAATTCACAAAAATTACTTTTTGACCCAAAATATATCCGATATAATCCATCTCCATTGGTTTTCCTTTAAAGAATTAAAATTTCAAATCTCAATAAATACGATAATTTTATTTAAAATTAATATCGAAAACAAATTAATTCAAAGGTATTTCGAGATGAAATCAAGTTTAGAAAATAAAAATAAAAAAATTTTAAATCAATATAATGAATTTAATTTCAGTGTCATGATTATTACCGTTCATTAGTGACCATTATCCAATCCTTTATATGTATATATACTTTTTTTTTTGAATTTCATTTTAATTTGTTTTAGTCGGTACAAGTTAGAACATATACCAAGTTTACAAAATTGAAGAAATTTTGCGGTCTAATGCAATTACTCTGTCCATTCCACCACAAAATCTGCCTTAATTTTATATAATCATATAAAAAGGTTATGAATTGAATTTGAAAATATTTATAACAATAAATACAAAAGTTTGAATTTTTTTCTTAGCCAATTTGGATGTTGTATCCTAAAAATGACATCGGATGCTAAAAAAACGATCCCAAACCATAATTAAAAATGAAAAGTATAAACATATATAATAAAAATAGAGTAATGTGGATATTTATACTTATCAATTTACTGACCAAATCTATAATCTGTCTTTAAAATTACATTTTTATATTCTTTTTTCTATCATCAAACCATCATTATATTCATAATTCAAGATTGACCAGTCTCTCCTTCAATAAACCCATTTTTTCTACTAATCTTTACTACAACCAAAAAACATATGCAAAATTCAATCCATTTACATGGTTACCATTATTATTTGTAATTAATATTTCCTACTATTTATGTGTGTGTATATTTTAAATTATATATTTATAAAATGATAATCACAAATATAAACATTTATAAAGTTTATATATTTTTAGGTATTTTTGTGGATTATAATTAAATTTAAATACACAAAAGTTTAAATTTTAAAATCTTATTAAGAAAACTAAATTTATAATTATTAGAATAACAACAAAAATTAACCACAGTCTCCTATCTTTTTTACTTTTACTCTATTTCAAGTTTTCCACTTTAAAATACATTTTTATCAACTAGAAATACTGGCTAAATTTTGGTTTCAAACTTCAAATGTGAAGAGAGAAAAAATTGTTAAAAAGAAAAAAATAATGATTGGCTGGAATTTATTTTTGGTATTGAAAAATCTATACTTCTGTAAGTTTCCAACCTATGTATAATATATAGATACAAAAAGATAAAATTTATGATTACGATTTTTTAGAGAATAATATATATATAATGCTCAAGTACCCACATTTAAAGTATCCAATAAACAAAAACAATCAAAGAATTCTAAAAAAAAATAAAAAACAACAATCAGAAATATATTGAAGAGTAACTTTTTGACTCACTTATAAATCTTAAAAATTATCCTAAATATTTGTAATTATATTTTGAAATAAATGTAGCATTTTGACTAATGAGATATGCTTTATACAGCCTAAATGAGTAATATCATAAATATAAATAATTAAATAGACTCATAATTGTATTTGCTGTAATTAATGTCTTTTACTTATTTTTGACTACGTATAAATTAAAAAATAATGTTTCTCCAAATCTTCATACCCCTCCATCCCTATAAAACACAAACTTAGAGGAACTTAAAATACAGCACAAAAACAAACAAACAAGGAAAAAAAAAATCATCATGGTGAAGAAGAAGCTAAACTTGCTTTCATTTTCAACGATTCCTCCAGAAAAGCAAGCTTCAAAAAAGAAAGACGGGCATGATGAAGAAAGTGAAAGAGCTCTCCACTCTATGTGGAATCAATGGATGTCTTATCATGTACAGTTCATATGACTCCAGTCCCCAGGTCTGGCCATCAACTTCTGGTGTGCAAAGGGTAATTTCAGATTTTTGGGCATTGCCAGAGGTGGATCAGCGCAAGAGAATGGTGAATCAAGATACCTTTCTCAGAAAAATCATAGCCAAATCCTCAGAGCGTTTGAAGAGACATAGGAAGGACAACAGGGAGCTGGAGCTGACTGAGGTCATGTTCCAGTATTTGGTTGGAAAGATGAGAATATTTCATCTAAACATTATGGATCTTAATGATTTAGGTTACTTAATTGATCAATATGTTAGAGATCTTAGTCACAGGATGAACATTTTGGAGAATAATGATACAGAGATCGGTGAATCCTCCAATGCTGCTGCGGTAGGGCTCCTTATGACGGGATTGGATCAATGGCGTTTGAGGCTGCTACAAATGCTCCAGCAGCTATGATTCATGTGGTGGGTTCTTCATCCTCATCTGCACCTGCCGTGGCTTTCTCCTAGCCAGGATCAGCATCATCACCAACAGTTTCATATTTGGGCGGCTCCAAATGTTGGACTCGATGGAGAAACTATGAATCTGTATCAGAATCAGAATCAACAACAATGGTTTACGGAGACAATGAATTTTCGTGAACAGATGGGTCATGCTGCTGAGCAAACGGGTTATCCGTTTATGGTTGGTAACAAACACCACCATCACCACAACCAACCACAGTAGCAGCATATCCAAGGCAATTCCTCCACCACTCCAGCAGCCGTCAGCTCAAGAAGTTTGATCCCCGTTACCAGTCCAAATCTCACCAATAATATATGGTTCCCATAAGATTTCGAGAGTTGATGTTCACCAATAAGATAAGACAAAATTAAATACCTCAAGTGTTTCTTTTGTTGTTGTGATGAATTTGCATTGCAATTTTTTTTTTTTGTATTCACTTGTTGGTTATGATTATGGTTATACATTACTGTCAGTATGATTATTGTTGTTAATGTTATGAATTTGTGATTTTCTCGTTTTCCTTTTCTATTATTTGTTGGTTTGATACAACGTATTATTTATATTTTTTTGATATACCACAGATGTGAAGGGGTTAAATTTTCCAAATAATGTGTTTTTCTTTATTTGTATTAGTTGAAAAAGGTGAAGATTTCACGTGAGAATATTTTTTTAATAAAATATGACTCCAACAGCTAAAAGAAAAACATATCTCCTGCCATATAGGGCTGTCGATTTTCAGACTTGTTTCGACGAAATTCGCAGAATGTCCTGCCATTGGAACATATATACAGGAAGCTGATGTGAGAAATTGGGTTTGGTTTCTACTTTTTGGATTCATGTTTGACATCAGGACCACTAACTTCTGTGAGCCGATATATGTTGTATTGAGATCACCTAGAGAATATCTGGTAATTCATTTACTAGATAGTATAAGGAAAATGTTAACCATATGGTTTTATGAGCCTAGGAAGTTAGGCTTAAAGCAAAAGGATCTTTTTACTGTTGATGTGGAGAATAAAGTTGATAGAAGGATTATAAAGGCTAAAGGATTTCATGTGTATTTGGTTAGCAATTTTCGTTTTGTAGTTAAAGGAGACACCAATAAGTGCCTTGTTGTGCATCTGAAAAGTATGACTTAGGAAAAAAAATTTGCGGACATGCTATTCCAGCGATTTTTGTAAGGAAATGGAAATGCACTGATTCACAGAAGAAATGTATACCACTAATTCATGGAGAAAGGCGTATGAGGAATACATTAATTCAGTAACTGTTCCAGAGGCTGATTGGGATGTTGCAGTGATAGTTCAAGATGAGAAAGTTCTACCTCCTGAAACACGAAGGCAAGTTGGGAGTAGAAGACAAAGAAGACACGAAACAGTAGAAGACAAGATATGATCACAAGGATCCCATTGGTCTAAAAGGCACAAGTGCAGCCAGTGTGGTTATGAAGAACACAACAGAGTAACATGTGATATAATATAGTCACAGTTGATCCATCTTTGTTTATAGTTTTTTCGATTTAGTTGAACAATGATGTTGTAGACATTTTTAGTTTTAGTTTTCCTTCAGGTTTTTCTTTCCTCTAAGCTATTTTTCTTTCAAAAGAAATCTCTTTTGTTTCTGCTTTACATTCAAAATCTCATTTGTCTCCTTTGTTATCTATTTGCCTTGTTCTCGTGGTATGATGATCCATTCTTCTTTTTATTATCTAGGTGATTCATTTCATAGTATGCAAATAAACTGTTTTGCTTGTGATTTCGACTTGAAATTTTTTTGTAGTGTACAAAATAAACCTCGGTCGTGAAAAAATTTGACTGATTCAAAGCTCCATCTGATTTCTTCGTCAATGGCTGAAGATCCTTCTTTGAAAGCATTAAACGACAATAAAAGAAATGAAGTTTTCATTAAATCATATCGATCAGTTTTCTATCAGATTAAATAATGCTGGTCGGTTTTCCATCATATTAAATCATACCGGTTGATTTTCATTCAGATTAAGACACAAGGTCGGTTCCCTATTTAATTTTTTCTAGCTCCAAAAAAAACCCTCAAGGTATAGATAGAGAACAATTCGTACACAATGTAATATCGATGTGGTTTTGCAGTAAGAGAGAAGGTGAATACAAGTCTCTGCCTTTTCATATTTGATCTCTTTTCAGTCGATTTATGGATTTCGCATGCTCAATGTTCATTAGGCATCTTATCAAAATTTATATTTTGGGGAATATATCATCCGGATTGTTGAGTTGGCAACTTTTTCCAGTTTTTGTTGACTTTTATGTGATCATTTTGTAGTTGAAGAATGACAACCATGCTCTCATGTGGATTGATGAGGATTTCTTCAATGAAATCGAGGCTGTTGGTTTGAAAAAGGTTAGAGTTGAAGAAGAAGTGAAAAAAATTACCACCAAACATATGAAACTTGCCAAGGTGCTTCTCCAGGAGATGCAAACGAAGCTAGAGAATGAACTGTCCCAAAAGATTGAATATGGATAAAAGGAAGCCATGACAAGTATGTTGAAGAAGATGGTCATGATCTTAATAATTACTTGTATGATCATATTCTATGTCTGGTTTTTGATACAATGTCTCTTTCAATTATTAAGTCAAGATTGAGATTTGAAACTACTTAATAATAATGCACTAAAAAAATGATAAACATGTTCGTGATTTTAAAGAAAACCTTGTCTTGTCTTCTCTCTTGAAGAAGTTTCTCCTCTATCCTTTAAGTTCTCTTGTTTTGTCATCAATTTGAGATTTTTCACCAATAAAAAAAAAAGAACTAATATAAAGAATCGAGAAACACACATTAAACATGCAAACAATTAAAAAATTAAGAAAAATTACATACCTACTGAAGAAAATTGATGAGAATAGGGAGAGAAGATTCACCAAGCGAATGAGAATTTTAACGTCAATTGAACATGCATTGAAGAAAAGAAGGAGATTGAGACGAAGTGGATGAGAAGGAGAACGAGAGACATAGACAAACGAAGAGGAGGAGAAGGAGAACAAAACCGGAACAAAAAATATGGACTCGCCGACGATACTCGCTGGAGAAGAGAACACGGAGAAGACGAAAAAGAATAGTGAAATATTGAACCGTCGATATTAAAACTTAACCTTTTAACACATTAAATTTAAAAAAATTAAACAAATAATAAAACAAATGATGTTTAATTCCAGAAAGTAGGGAGATTAATTTCTAATATCTCTCCGTACATCAAAAAAATTTGATGTGCCCCTCTTTTAAAAATTACTAGGTGAATGCCCAAGCTAATTTTTACGTATTAAAATTTTGTTGGATAATTTTTCCAACTTTCTACCACATGAGTGCTGTAAAAGTTGACATGTATCCATAGTAAACAACAAAAAAGAGGAAAAACTTTTGAATTTCTCTTTTTTTCGTCTTTCTAACTTTCTTATTTATAAAATTTTCAAAATTTAACAATTTTATTTTTAAATTTTATTTTAAGACATTACATTTTTTATAATTTAAAATTTTAGTTACTAAAAAATAAATTAAATAAAATTAATATTTATATTTCTGTTAAATTTTTATATATATATTTTTTATTTTTGCATAGAATATAAATTTATTTGTTTATATTTATTATAATAGAACTTTTTAAATATTAAAGTTCAATTTATACATACGTAAGTAAAAAATGAATGATTTTACATAGTGTCCTTCATTAAAAATGACTTTGTAAAAAGTCACTAATACAGAAATGACACTGAGTCGGCCCTTGGGTCAACCCAATGAATCATGCACTTTCGGCCAAAATTTAATAATAATAACTAATATTTCAACCACAAAATTTTCAAAAGCTTCTTTTAGTTTAGTGGTAAACTCTCAAATGGAATGTGAAATCAAATGCATGTATCCTTTGTGGCTTCAGTGTGAACGTCACTTTACTCAAGTCTTCTTCCTCAACATCCTTAGAGCATGATTAAAGGGAGTTTTTAATGGGTTCTTAGGTGAGATTCTTAGAATTTTTAGAATTAAAATTAAAATTAGTTAATAAATTAAGAACCTCTTCTTAATTAATAACCGGTTCTTAGATGGGGTTCTTAACTACATGTCATTATCTAATTCTCCAGATTTGTTTTTTCTTAACTTTAATTTTAAAAAAATTCTGAACTATAACTATTTTTTACTTTTTTGTAAAAAAATATTAACTTTAACTTTAAAAAAAAATCTTAACTTAAAAAAAAAAATCAATGCAATATATTTTTATATTTTATTCAAGAAAAGAAAATTTTCTTAAAATAATTTTCATATGACTGATGCAATATATGATTTTGTTTCCACAACGTTTTTTTTTCTGTAATGTGTAAAAACAAATTCTTAACTTTTTTTTTTTTAAAAAACTTCTTCTTAACTTCAACTTTAAAATATATATATATATATTAACTTCGTGATAGACAAATGCATTAACAATTGAAAACTGATTTGGTTGAGCATATATGACAAAAATTTGGAGTAAGTCAATATTACTTCTAATTGTTCAGTCCGTTTATAATTTGAAAATCTATGTTTAAAATATTTTTATGTGATGTATGTTTCAAATTTCATTCAATTGCAATATATTTTATGTTTTATTCAAGAAAATAACCTGTTCTTAAAATAAAATGATTTTCATAATTTTTTTTTTGTTAAGAACCTCGTCAGAGGTTCTACCATTAGAGGTGAAAAAACTAGTTGTGGATTCTAAACTAAAATTAATAATAAAAAATTAGTAAGAACCCATAAAGGATTCTTACCTTCAATCATGGTCTGCTATCTCCCCCAATCGCGGAGAGATATATGATTTAAATATGTTTATTTTTACATACTTTAATATTCTTCTTTAGAACAAGATTTGGCAATTTGAAATGAGTAGTAGGACCGTTAGGCAAACCAATGACAAGGAGTGCATTTAAATCATTTAAATAGGCAAAAAAGCATGAAACAAACCATTTAAAAGACTGATATAAAAAGACACACAAAACATGAAAACTTAGACCACCTTCATAAAAAAATTATCTCAGAAATAAAAAAAAAATAATGAAAAAAAAGTTGGGATAGGTCATTAAAAGAAAAACTGCAAGAAACCCATAGATACTGTCACATTTTAATTGGTTTAAATTTCTTTTAAAAATAAAGTTTAAATATATAAATATTAGAATAAAATATCATTATATAAGAGATTAACTCTGTTTTGAGAAACTCACCATTGCTGATGGTCTTAGGAGTGAAAACTAACCAGGTTATCTGCCATTCGTATGAACTACAATAAGAGATTAATAATTTTTCTTCTTTGTGTATTCTACAATCTGTAGAACCAGATATCTTAAAGGTTATAGATACAGTAGCAAAGAGATGAACTTGTCTCTGAAACCAATAGTAATTACATTTTTGAAATCATAAGTTCCTATTTGTATTACTGAAAGTTCAGAATCACCGAGAGTAACTCCGATATAAACGCAGGTCCTCTCTGCAATCCACATAAATGAATAAAAAGCAGCTCAAAACATTACTTGAAAGTACAAAGAATCATAAAAAAAACTGTGCAATTACTTATGAGACTTACAGTGGAATTGAAACGACAGGTTGTGATCAAGACCATAGGTGTATTCTCACGTCTAAGGACTGGATGAAATTCATCAGCATTAATATCCGCAAACAACTGCAAATTTCAAGTCCATTATTTTTTTAAAAAAGACCAAACTTGAACTTGAAAGAGAATAAAACATTGAACTTACTTCTTCGCCATCACGTCTGCAAACAGTCTCATCAGCTTCTTTAGTATTCTCAATCGTCTTCCGAATCATCCTTTCTGGAGGCTGCAACAAAATACAAAATTAAGATTCCCAAACTCAGAGTAATAAACAAAATTCTCTCTTTAGATCTTCATTTTTTTAACCTCTTCTCCAAGCATAAGAGCTGAAAAGAATGGAGGAGAGAGGTGTCTCTGAATCAGGAACCTTAAATACAAATACAAAATCAATAATAGATGATTTTTAGAGCTGGCAAAATCGAAGCCAAACTTTCTCTAGATCAAGCAATCTATCATGACCTGCGATGATCAAAACATATACAGAAAATATGAATCCATCTTCGATTGCAACACGCATGTCAATGTATAAGATTGGAGTGATGGATTTCTTTGGAGATATCGATGAGGGGGTGAAGAAGAAGGAATAGATTATAAGGATTTGGAGGAGATTGGTATTATGAAATGGGAGAACTGAAAGGATGGACCAAAAAGAAACTGTAAAAGTTTTGTAATGTTTTCAATCTGAGGAGAAAGAATTGTCGATTCCAATTAGTCCAAAAATAATGGTCTTGGGTAAAGAAGTAGAGAAATCTGTGTTTCAATTTTTTATTTTCTATTTTTTTTTTTTTGTAAAAAGCAGGTGTCATTCTGGTAGCTTACCTGCCACAAAAGGAGAGTAATATTTAAATTTTATATAGTAGATTTTTTTTTTGATTTTCTTTTTTAACCAAAACATAAGAAAGTAAAATGTTATCTTTAATGAATCTCAATAGTTACTACACCCAATCAAAATCTAATGGGATCAACCACCCACCCAATTAAAATTTGGATCTCCACCCATTTTTCCTAATTTTTAACGTAAATATAAATATAAGGGTGACTTACTAGAATGACATACAATTATATCAGAATTATTAGAATGATTATAATCTTTTGAAAATTACTAAATTGTTTTTAGTACCTAAAATCCTTTTACCCTTTGATATAAAAAATGTAATTACGAAAATTGCTATTAATTTTTATTAAAAAAATTCAAAATTTTTACCACAGTAAAAAAAATTAGGTGAAAATTGTCTAAATAAATCTGTCATACTTGAAGTGACAGATTTATTTATATGGCGGACTTTTTAGCGAATGACAGATTTTCTGTAACAATTGTATTTAAATACGACAGTTTTTTTTGTATTACTTAATAACAGATTAACAACTAAGAGGTAATTTTTTTAATTATTTAATGACAGCTTTATTGAGTAACAACAGTTTTAATATCTGAATGACAGTTATATTTTTAGAACAACAGATTTTTTTTTAACGGTAGTGTATTTTTAATCTAATAGGTATTTTGACTTAATTGCAACAGATTTTCTTAAGTGCAACAGAGTTTTTACGTTTTTCAAAAATTTACGTTATGACAGATTTATTTAACACGACAAGATTTTCTAACGAGACAACAGAGTTTTAAAATTTTCAATAAATCTATCAAATTATTTAATTACTAGAGTAACAAATATGTTACGTTACATCAGCTTTATTTTACGTAGTAGCAGATTTAATTTTGTTAGTAGATTTTTAGTGTTATTATGGCAGGTTTTAGTACACATGTTATACGATATTTATTTATTACTAGATTAACTCTTTCTCATTTATATACGGTAGGTTTTTTATAGCAGATTTTTATCAAATTTGATCATATATTTTTCACAAAACGTAACTGTTTTTTTCCTTAATTGTAGGAACTGATTTATTTTCTAAATTTTGATTTCCTTAATTGTAGGTAATTAAATTTTTTTTTCCTTAATTGTAGGTAAATTAAATATTCGTTTTAATTCGTTTTCTTATTTTAAAATTTTAAATCAATTTTTATTAATAAATTTATGTTCTGTAAGCTTTAAAATAATTAAAAAATAATTTTAGGTAATTAAAAATTCATTATAATTTGCTTTTCTTATTCTAAAAATTTTTAATCAAATTTTTTTAAATAAATTTGTTTCGTAATCTTTAAAATAATTTAAATATATAAAAAAATATATATTTTTTTTAAAAAAAAGCCATGTTTAATTTCTCTTATTTTAGAAAGGGATTTAACTTAAAAATTTTGTTTTCCTAAAATTTTGGCAAAAAAAATCAAAAATTTTCTTATTTTCACATAAAATATTTAATATTTTTCTCTATTAATTAAGGTTTTTTAATTATTATTTTGTGAGATTTGTTTCCTTTTTATTTTGGTGATGACGATAAAAAATGTAATATTTTTTATAATAGCATTTAAAGTATATTTATAATGGCTTATGGTATATCTGTAAATAGTTTAAAAATCTTGGTAATTATGTATTTTGTACAGAAGATTAATGTTAGATTAGTAAACTTGATTTTGAAGATGTTAAACTAATAATTATACTACATTTTAATGTTAGTATAGTAAATCTCTCTAAATCTAATCGAAAAAAAATTATCTTCTCCTTCTTCCGCGTATATCCTCTTCGTCATCTATAACGCTGTTGGATTTTGCACTAAATCGATTTTGCATCTTATTGAATATGTTAATTGGTTTGTGAATGAGAAGATGAAGACGATCCTTTGTTCTGATACGATGGATATTCTCAACCATCGATTGGGGATTCTCTGTGTGAAGAAGGTTTGGGGCTTCCCTGTGTCGATTTGATGATGAGATTGGGGCTAGAGATGAAGGAAGGATTGCTATGGCTTTCAAGAGGCATGACGGAGAATTTGTTTCGGTGAGAGTGGTGAGGCCGACACTTGTTGCAGAAGACGGCTCCTCCATCTTCGTCGTTGTCGTCATGTCATTTTCTGCTTTGCGGTTTTCCGTTTCCGTTGTGGTGGAAAAGTGTTAGAGTGTGATGGGAGAATAAAGTATGTGGCTTATCGCCTCTCAAACAACTTTCTCGCGGAAGCAGAGAAGGGTAAAGATGACGCTGTCGTTGTTTCTTCTGCTGCTGCTTCCGCGACGGCTGCAAAGAGTGTTTAACCAGAGGAGCCTAAGACAGGTCACATCAATATATTCGAAGGGATTAAGATATTTGATCTATTGAGTTGCCGAAGAATAAGCCTGCAGAAGAAGAAGATCACAGGAGAAAAAAGATGAAGAAAGAAGCGGCTGCTACTGCAAGAGCTACTGCGAAAGATGCTGCAGCGAGCGTAGGTGATCTAGACGAGGAGAAGTACAGGTTGGGTTGTGGTGAGGAAGATGATGGTGATTATGGGTATAGAGGAGATGAAGCTAAGAAGGAGAGTGGGAAGAAGAGTTTGTAGGAGCTGAGGGAAGAGAGGTTGAAGAGGAAGAAGATTGAAAAGGAAAGAGAGAGATCCCTTTTCATGAAACAGAGCCAGAAAACAGTGGCTTTTCACGGAGGTGACTGAGCTACGTTTGATGTGTGCAGTTCATTTGTGGGCATAGAATGAGTCATGGTAGGTAGTTTGAATTGTGATAATCATTGACAAATTCCTAGACTTCAGCATATTTTAATTGATTTTTATGATTTCGACTTTTGCGATATATGATAATTTATCAGAATATATTATTCTAATTACAGTGTAGTATGAACCTGTTTCTAATGTTTTGTGTTTTCTGACAAAAAGATACAGCTCAAGTGTCTGTGGGAGAAGTATGTACTGATGAAAAGCTGCCTGAGAGTTCAAGCTCAACAGAAGAGAAAGATGGAATCAGCAGAAAAGAAAGATGGAAACTGAAGCTTTTGAGGTTTATGGTAGGAGAAACAAGCTTTAAAGAAGAATATTTTGGTATTGAATATTTTGTATTTTATATTTTGTATTTTGGATGTTTAAAAGTTAATGTTTTTGGATTTTGTTTGTTCTTATTAGATTTATTAGGTATAACTATGATTTAAAAATATTTTGGTATTATTTAGAACTATGAGCAAACAATAAAATAATTTTTTTTTAAAAACACATAACACGTTTTAAACATAGCGCTGTCCTTTTAAAAAAAATAATATAATTTTATATATAGTAGTACTGGAGTTTGTAGTAGTACATACATGCACATAGTTATATTTTGACAGTTGTATATTTATCTAGTTAAACCGGATGTAAATTTTTTTTTTTTTTATAGTTGAACTTAGGTTATTTTATCATTAAAGTACATTTACCATACTTTTATATAATAAAATGGTTTAAAACAGACGACACCGTCATAAAAAAAATAAAATAATTGACTGTTTTTTAATGTTTTTTTAGTCATACCATGTGAGAATCAAACTTTTTTTAGTTGTACTTATGGTATTAAAGTATTAAATTATGGTATCAAAGTATTAAAGTACATTTTTCATACTTCCATATTATAACATATCATAAAATACTAAATTTGTTCGTTTCACCTAACAATGATGTTAGTATTGACACACTAACCATAGAATCATAAGTTAGTTTTAGAAAAAATTACTATTATTCTAATGTACTGAATTTTTAAAGAAATTTTTTTTTTTTGAGATGGTTCACAAAGTAACACGAATTTATTATTATTCTAAACTTACAATTATTCTAAACTTACAATTATTATAATTATTTATTTTGTTATATTAATTGTCCCAATATAATTAGTTACGCCAGTTATACCAAGTTGTCGTGTAAACTCATTCTTCTTTCTCTTTCTTTCAAACCATTCATACATACATCCCAATCATCTTCCTCTTTTTTTTCCACGATGTTATCCAACTGAAGGGAATCTTATTTATTTAGGGTTGTTCTTTCTTATTTTTCATATTTGAAGGTAAGTTTTTATTTGCCATCACGACCAATCATTCCATATGTTTGATTGTTTATTTGGATTCAAGTAGCTTTGTTTACCATAAGATTTTTGTAAATTCACTAAACCAGCCCATAATAAGTGTCTTCATTACTTAAGTGTGAGTTTCATCTTCTCCTGAGATCCATATTATGTCATGATTGTCCTTTGACTTCTCCTAAGATCCATATGTTTGTGTAACCAATTTTATTCATTGCCCCCTGAAAATAACAAAAAAAATGTTAGTATATAATTTTAGTAGTCCTTTTGTTGTCTCAGTAATACCAATATAGCTTAGTAATACCAGTTATCCAAGTCATACCAAATTTTCTAGTGATACCAGTTGGTATTAGTTGTACTAGTTTGCTTAGTACTACCAGTTATATCAGTAATATCATTTTCTCTTAGTAATACCATTAGGCTCAGTAATACCTAAAAAATTTTGTTCTACATATGAATCATCACGATTTAGTACGATTCATTGCTCATTAAACCAAATACCCCCTTTAATTATCAATTTAAGGTCCTAATAATCTTATCCAACAAACTCAATGACTCCAATGAGCAAAGAAAGAACAAATTTTTACATTTATATTGAAATCCCAAAAATGGTTCATCCTACATACAGTAAGATTCATGTTCATTAAATCAATATATATCTTTTAATTAACTGTAAGATTCTAATAGATTTACCCAATAAATTTAATAATCCATTGAATAAAAAGAATAAATTTTACATTTATATTGAAAATTCCCAATTGAGAATAAATATTGCATTAATTGGTTTGTATTTTAAATAAACTTGATAATGAAATCAAAAATAGCATACAAAACATCATGATTTACCTTTAATTGGAGCTTCAATTTTTGTTAATTGTGAGGGCAATGGAGGAAGAAGACGATGGTGGAGAGAATGAGACGTGAGTCCACCTTCTTTTTAATTGAGAGAGTTTTTTGTTTGTATTTTGTGTATTTGATAGCAAAAAATATATAATATAGGAAGGGTAAAGATGATAAATCTTTGATGAGAGGGGTAGTGAGATTTTTTCTAATTATAAGGAGGGGCATAGGAGAAAATGTTCCAGAAAGTAGCATCAAACTCTCTCTCTCTTCTCTCATCCCTATTTTTGAGAGAGAGAGAGAGTATGATTTCTGGGGTACCAGAATATTTATTTTATATTTTTTATTGTTTTTGGTTTACTTCGATCAATTGGATAATAAAATTTTCCGACTTGATCTCTTCGAAGTTTGGAATTATTTTGCATGCCTTTCAGAGGCTTTTCTCTTTACAAGTTTAAATTTTCCTATAGAAATTTCAGATATTTCTTCCCAGTTTGATCTTTCGTCATGGATACTGTTCATTCCATTGGATCTCGTCGGTATTTATCTACTTGGGCGAGTGGTAATTCTTCACCGTTTCCACTGCTCTCGGCGGAAGAGGTTTTGGTCGGCGAAGTCTCAATCAATAAATTGTGAGAGTATATCAAGCATAAAGGTTTAGGGTCGGAGTATGAAGTTTTGAACGTGCAACGGCGGTGGCGTTTCTCCCTGACGAAAACCGGCGGTTTGTATGTCAGAGGAAATTTTAAGGGAACCATTGAGTTGGGAGTTTGTTTCGTGGTTTTTCCACGTGTAATTCATGATTATCCGCTCAATTATGCTCATATGTTAGCTCACTCTTTGTATCTCTACTCTACTTTCTATGTATGTACAAAAAAGAAAACAAATAATAATAAAAAAAGAGAAAATTAACTTTTTAACATATTGTAATAAAGTAAAAAAATTCGAATTCAAGGGAGTAAAATTGGATTTACAAATTTCAAAAGCATAATGGGACAACTTGAAATTACTAAATCATAATAACACAATTTGAGCTAAATTTCTCAAATTTGCCTCTGGATTATACTTTTTTTTAAAACATTTGACCCCTATTTATATTTTTAGTCAACTAAACCCAAATAGTTAAAGTTTTTGTAATTTCGGTTCAGTTTTAAGGAAAATTACCAATTGCTATGGTTTGGTTCTCAACTAAAATTTTTTTTTTGATATATTTTTGACATAAATAAAAGTTAATTTAAAAAATTTAGACAATGTAATTGTTAGTCGTAGATGATGTAAAGGTTACTTTAAAGAGTTTTGACAAATTTGTTTTTATAAATTTACATATATAAATATATCATTCTTAACTAAAAAAAAATCTTGAATTCAGATGGTAACAATGGCAATTCAAATTTTTACATAAATGATTTTATCAGCCAATCTCCTTACAATTATAAAAGGCTTGTATAATTTTTATTTTTTTTTAAAACTACACCCGTAATAAAACGTTGATTAAACACTAAGAGTTGGTCGCGTGCAGAAATGAGACTGAAACTCTCACCTCCTTGTTGAAAGATTTCAAGAACCGTAGAATCGAAAAGACCCAACTCATTGCATCTTCTCAGGATCTCAGCTTTTTTTTCAAGAACAATAAGTTTCTTCATCGATGGTTCACAGATGTTCTCCACGATAAAAAGCCTCAAGAAGAAGAACAAGAAGATGAAGATAGAGAGACCCAGAAAATCAAGACCGTCAGCAAGAAACTGAGTCATCAATCCGAGTTGCTAAAGTCAGAAGATGCTACTCATCACTATGATCCAAAGATTGGACACAATTTTGGGAATGAGGCTCCTGACGAGCGAAAGTCGGACAAGATGAATTTCGAAGGAAAGAAGAGAAGAGTCTTGCAACAAGAACCGATTGTGAGATCTCCACAGAAAATGAGAACGTCAAGATGGTTACAACCAGTGACACCGAGCTATAAGCTTATCCTCGAGGCAGAACAGTGTACTGAACAACGAGTGCTCTCTGAAATTTGGTGATGAGTGGGGGCTTAGGACACTAACCAATTACGAAGTAGCAATGGCGAGATGCGAAGAGGATATGTATGAGGCTGAAATGCTGATGAAAAGTATATTGGGGAAAGCGGATAAAGTTATAAGGGAGGAGATGAGGGTGGAAGATCATGAAATAAAGTTCTTCAAATGCATCAAATGGCTATACGATAGAGATATGCATGAGATAGCGATAGAACACCACGATCAAATGTTACTTGTGCTCTCACGCCGGTTGAAGCAGAAACTGGATGAGGTCACAGTTGCTCGACAACACTGCAAAGCAAAGAGAATCCACATGAAAAAGTGAAGGTAAACAGCAAATTCTGAATCAGATTTTTTCCGGCAAGAAATGTAATTAAGCAGAGTTTACTTTCGGTTTTATGCCCCAATATATGAAACTTCATATTTCAATACTGGAAAGGCAGATCCTAACACAAGAAACCCAAAAGAATTTTCAAGTAGGTCAGCACAAATCACTATCACACTAAATCTGTATACACACCATTATGTAATAGACCTAAACACTTATAGTAGTGTTGATACAAGACCCTACGATTGTATCCTGACATACATATAGAGTGATGTACCAATGTTAGGTGTTTTGTAAATGAAACAGCAAAAGGCACAAGACATGAATAATAGAGCATGGATGATTGGTGGATTCTATGTAACTTTTCTGCAGCACAGAGGATATGATCGTTGTTTGTGAGGGGATGGTTCGAATTGGAAATCTCTAAAAAGCAGACGCCTTTGGGGTAGAATCAACATTTCACAAAAAATATTTTGTATAAAATCTCCTGAAATCGCATATTGAGTACTGCGGGGGAAAAATGTTTAATTCAAAAAAAGTTCTCGTAAAAAAAACACAAAAACTATGGAATATAAAGAGAAACAAAATAAGAAAGAAAAGTAAAGATGTTCATATGCCAAATATTATGACTTAGTGTATTGTGAGAAACATGACAACAATGTAGTTAAAGTAAGAAAATCTACATGAGGAAAATCTGTATTTATATTTTAATTTTCAGGTAATGTTTGAAAAAATACATGATAAATATTTTTTTAATAATTTCTATGTTTAAATATCAAATGTAATGTTATATAGCACTTTGTTTGTTTTTTTATCTTATATATAGTATATAATTTTACTAAATTAAATAACTGAAAAAATGATCTGGTGAAAATTACTATTTTATATAGTTGGAAATCATGTAACAAATAAATAGGAAGAAACTACGGCAAACAAAAACGATATTATTTTTATATATCCGTTATTTCATCTTTTTGTTATATTTTTTTCAATGGTTAAATTTATTTATAGAACTTGTTTTGAAATTATTAGAATCCCAAAAAAAAAATTAAATAACTCATATTTAATATAATATAAAAATATTTACGAAAATCATTTTTTCACCCAAAATCATAACGTTTTTAGTAAAATACTTCAAGCGAAGTGATATTACAGGGTAATGACTGTTCACACTACAATTTAGAACCATATATACAACCTACTACATATAAATTTAAAATTTAAAAATAAGATATGAATTAAATAAATTTAAACCAAATTTATTTAGTTACAAACAGATAATATCAATAGAAACAAATATAGCATACAATAATTGTTTTGTTAAAGAATTCATGTTACACGAATGTTTTTCATATTCTTAATAAAATTTATCCATAAATATTTATATAATTACCAAACACAAATTCCAAATTAAAAATTTGTATTTATCTTTATTTCTAACAAAATACATCATTTATAAATAACAATTGTAATATATACATCCCATATATTTCATCTCCATTGTTATTTCTGTATAGAATTAAAATTCAAAATCCCAATAAATATAATGATTTTATTTAAAAGTAATATTGAGAACTAATAAATTAAAAGATATTTCGACATGAAATTAAATTTTCTTTTAAAAAAACAATTTTAAATCAATATAATATATTTGATTTCAGTGTTACGATTGTTACCATTCATTAATGACCATTATCTAATTATTTCCTACATTTTATTCTTTTTGTATATTGAATTTTATTTGAATTTGTTTTGGTTGTTACGAGATAGAGCATACCAGATTTACTAAATTTAAGAAGTTTTGCGGTGCAATGCAATATGTATATTCATTTCATCACAAAATATGTCTTAATCTTATATAATCATCTACAAATTTGCAAACGCTTATAACAATAATTATAGAAGCTGGAATGTTTTTTTCCGCCAATTTTGACGTTGGATCCTTTAAATTACACTAAATACTAAAATACGATAAAAAATTCTAATTAAAAATAAATACCTAAGCGTTTGTGTCACAAAGTTCCTGAACTTACACACATACATCATATTTTGTGAAGTAAAAAAAAACTCAATATACCATCTGACACAAGTATTACAATTCTATTTTTAGAGATGTTACCTAAGCGTTTGTACCACAAACTTCCTGAACTTGCATTTTTTTTTTTTTAATTTGTTGTTAGTACCCCTTGATTCAATGCTGAAGCGTTCATCATGAGAAGTTACAATGTCCATTATATAAAAACTATGTTTTTTTCTAGAAGACTACTAGTCCGAATCACAACTGAATCTAAAGACAATTTTTTCATTCTCCATTAGAAAAAAATATCCAGATTTGTCTAAATAAAGGCCGGAAACAAAATTGCACTTAAAGGAAAGCACCACAAAAGTGTCTTAGGAAATGACCAGTACTGAATAACAGTCTAATATAAGCAATTGCCTCCACATGTACAAAGTTCCATTAGCCACATGAATGCATCTTTCAGCTTCATTTCGTTTTCAATAACTTAGGCAACCTTGTAGTCAAACACTGATATTAGAAGTTGCACCAGAGTGTAAGACCCAAGTGTTTATGGGTACTTCAACTAACTTCACCTTAGATCAGACCATAACAAAAGACATGCCCTTATTTTCACACAATATGTGACACCTTTGACATTCTTTCCTCGTGTGCCCATGTCCTTTGCAAAGAAACATATATGTTTAACCATAGTCTGCTTCCTTTAAGTTGGACATTTAGCAACATTATTTTGAACAACCACAAATTTTCTTTTTTTGCCTCGAACAATAGAGATGTTAACCACATGATCACCTTCGGAAGGGAAATTCATCTCTCATTCCTTAAAATTGGAGTGACCAAGAGTTGGAACTGAACTTAAGTGAGCAGATACTGTAGCAAAATGGGTTCAAGTCCCAGCTGTAATGTTTTAAAACTGGTTAAAAGCTGGACCGGACTTGACTTAATATTTTGTCTAAAAGCTGGCCCAATGGATTTAAAACTAAAGACTAGGATGGAACAAGTTCTTAGGCCCAAAATAATATTTAAATCTTGAAACTAGATTTGGGCCAGACTACAAAAGAGGTCCACCAAGTTTGCTTTCAACCTAATATTTACAACTAACCTAAATTTTCTGATAACCTTCTATTAATATAGAAACAATTGCTAATTAAGCCCTTCATCAAATTAGAATGTATCCTCACATTAAATTTCCATAACATTTATGACCCTTAGTCTTTTCTTCTATACCAAAGTGACCACATAAATTTTGACTACTTTAAATAATGACCCTAACAAATTAATTATACATATGTGATCCAAAAAATAGTTATTACAGTATCTCGTAGGTGTCTCCAGAGTTGTTAAGAGGGAATTTCTCTGCGTGGTTTATCACGAGGTGGTCCATTCTTGGGAATGGAACGGTGTGAATCAGGCTCCGGGTGGGCTTATAAAAGGGATAGTGGACTACGTGAGGCTGAAAGTGGGTTACACCCCGGGTCACTGGGTAAGGTCTGGTGGTGGTGACAGGTGGGACCAGGGTTATTATGTCACTGCTAGGTTCTTGGATTACTGTAACGATTTAAGGAATAGGTTTGTTGCGGAGCTGAACAAGAAGATGAGGATTGGATACAGTGATGGCTTCTTTGTTGATTTTCTTGGTAAAGACGTGAGCCAACTCTGGAGAGAGTACAATGCTAAGCATGGTCAGTAAATATAGAATACAAAAGATAAATTGGACAAATGAGATGCTATTCAAATAAAAGTCAAACCTTTTTCTTAAAGACGTTTAGATAAACCTAAATAATGAAACAGCTAGCCTATGCTATAGTCTGTAATTGGTTATGAATTTGTAAGTTTCAATTGGAAAAGAGATATTCAAGCTGTTGTTTGTGTTATTCTAGAGTTCTTGCTAAAATCGTTAATATTATATGTCAAGAACCTTTATAAGTTGTAAAAGCGGTTTCTTATTGATGAAGATACAAAGGCAATGTCTTATATATATGTTACATATATGTCCTAATTTGTTGTACAAACCGATTTTGTATACTGACTAAACTAAGACCCAATATAACCCAATACCCCTCCCCCAAGGTGGAGTACGGAGATTAAAAACACCCATAATGAATATAAAATCTATCCGACCTAGAGCTTTCGTTAAAGTATCCGTGAGTTGAAACTTTGTAGATACATGTTTGGTAGCGATCACACCTTTAATGATTTCATCTAGAATGAAATGGCAATCTGATACAACATGTTTTGTACGAGCATGATAAACGAGACTCACAGAAAGAATTATTGCAGAAAGACTATCATACTGTAGGACAATAGGATAATCAACCGTGATACCAAGTGCAGGAAGAAGACCACCGATCCAAAGAATTTCACTAACAGTATCGGCCATGGCACAATATTCTGCTTCACACGAGGAGCGAGAGACAACATAATGCTTCTTTTTTTTCGAAGATACAGGAGAACCACCCAAGTTGAATAAGCTATCCAGTGAAAGATCGTCTTGTGATAGGGTAATTTTCCCAATCAGAATCACACCATGCGGTAAGAGTGAGCCTGTTTTTGGAGCGAAGAAGAATACCCTGGCCTGGGATCTGTTTGAAGTACTGAACAACTCGAAGAGCAGCATCCCAATGTTCAAATTTAGGATTGTGCATAAACTGAGACAAAATGTGAATAACATAAGAAAGTTTTGGATGAGTAGTTCCCAGATAAATGAGACGACCATCCAACCTGTAATGGCGAGATGGATTTGATATAGTCTCACCATCGGCAAAAGCAAGCTTATAATTCTGCTCCAAAGGAAAAGACACTGGTCTTACACCAAGAAAACCAGTTTCTGCAATGATGTCAAGCAACTTTCGTTGGCAAAGCTAGATGTCCGACTTCTAGCAACTTCAATGCCTAAGAAATACCATAGAACTCCAAGGTCTTTCATGTATAAACCAGAACTTAAATAGTGTTTGCATTCATTAATCACAGTCATAGAGCTTCCCGTAATAATCAAATCATCCACATAGACAAGAACATGAAGCCGAACATGTTCATTTATGAACGGGAAAAGAGAATAATCAGAAATGTTTTGTTCAAATCCATATCCTTTTAATGCTTCTCCAAGTTTGGAAAACCAACACCGAGGAGCTTTCTTTAAACCATATAAAGATTTTCGTAAACGACACACTTTTGTTTTATCACCTGTTCTGAACCCTAAAGGAAACTGCATAAACACTTCTTCATCAATATCTCCATGTAAAAATGCATTATGAACATCCATCTGATGGACTTCCCAATCAAGAGATGCAATCTGTTGAAGAAAAGATCGAACAATAACCATTTTAGCAATAGAGGAAAACGTTTCATTATAATCCACACCTTCAGTTTGATTATTGCTGAGAACAACTAAACGATCTTTGTGTCGTTCAAGTGTGCCATATTCTTTATATTTCAAACGGAAAAAACCCCACTTAGAGCCAAGTTCCTTCTTTCCCGGAGGCAAATCTTCTACAGTCCATGTACCGAGATCTTCCAAGGAAACAATTTCATCAGTAACAACATTACACCAATGTTCGTCAAGCATAGCCTCATTGCAAGTATGAGGCTCTTTTCCAGCAGTTAACGCCAGATGGTAGACTTGATAATTCGCAGAGAACTGAGAACTAGAGATGTAGTTATCCAGAGGATATGATGTAACTGAAGGATACGGCTCATGAAGCAGAGTAGTTATATAATCAGCGAGTTTAACAAGCAGATGTTTCTGACAAAATCCGTGACCAAGTGGTATTGGTTCAGGTTCTCGTTCTTGTTCATGTTCAGGTTCTGATTTTTGTTCAGGTTATGAGTCTTGTTCTTGTTCAGGTGCAAGTTCTGGTTCTGATGGAATCAAATCAGAATCCTTATGAGCCGAAGGACTTATTGCTGCAGTGGTCAATGAGTCAATATCTGTAGAATCAGCAGTGGAAACCAACTCACAGTCTGGCATATGTGGATCCAAAATTGGAAAAGAATCCTCATCATCATTAGAGACCATCGGAACCGTAGATGGTAGTGGAGAGGATTCTGGTGGTATGGATTTGAAGTGGAAAATATCTTCTGTCTGATTGTGAACATAACAAATGCATCCGAAGACTCTTAGATGATTTATAGGTGGTGGTCTATTGTAAATTAATTCAAAATGAGTCTTGCCATTAAGCAAAGTGGATGGAGTACGATTGATGAGATAGGCAGCAGTTACTGCATATTAACCCCAAAACTCAACGGAGAGACGAGATTGAAAAAGAAGAGCACGAGCAAAATTAAGGATATGTGGATGTTTGCGTTTGACACGACCAATCTGTTGAGGAGTGCCGGTACATGAGCTTTTATGAATAATCCCTTCTATAGCAAAAAAAAAAAAATCTGATAAACATATAAACTCCGAGGCATTATCGCTTCGTATGGTTTTGACTTTGGCGGTGAATTGACGTTCAACTACATTGATAAAATTCTTAATATGAGATCGAGTTTCGGTTTTGGAAGACAAGAGGTAGATCCAAACAGCTCTCGAATAATCATCAACCAAAGTAAGAAAATAACGTGAACTGCAAAGAGAAAATGTTCGATAAGGACCCCATATATCACAATGCACCATATCAAAAGCAAACTTGTCTTATTACTGCTTAAAAAAAAGAATCTCTAGTTTTTTTAGCTCTAATACAAATCTCGCAAGTCTTTAAATCAAAAGCAGAATTACTAAAATCAGAAAGCTTTAACAACTTCAAAGCTGTGAAGGAGGCATGTTCCAAACGCCTATGCCAGATATCAATGGATGATGAATCTGATACTTGTAATGTCGTTGCTTCATCCAGTCCTCGAAAGAAGTATAAACCATTCAGCTGCTTATCTGCACCAATCAGCATCAGTGTGATGCGGTCCTGAACAACACAAAGCTTATTAGTGATCTGGAAGATGCAAAAAACGATTGCAAGTCAACTGGGAGACAGAGATAAGATGACACTGAAGCCCATCAACAATGTACACTTCCTGAAGACTTAACGATGATCCAAACTGAACATGACTAAACTTAGTAGCAGTGGTGGAGCGACCATCAGGCAACTTAATCATAACCGGAGGAATGTCACAAACATCGAGTAAAAATTCATGGGTTCCGGTCATATGATTAGATGCCCCTGTATCAGTGATCCAAGATTCGAGAAAATTCGTACCGGAAAGATGATCTATGGTGGTTGATTTTCAATCTTCGAAAAGATGAACAAAGCCTTCCACTGAGCATCATAAGCCGGTAATCCCAATTCTGTCTGCAGATGTTAAAAAATAATTGGTTGTGGATGTAGTTGCGTGACAAGCAAAAACAGGTGAAGAGTGTGTAGTATTAGTGAACACATGATTGATTTCTGGTGCACCAAGACCTCCCCCTCCGGTTTTTCCTTTCGATGGATTAATGGTATTTCCTCGAGAATTATTTTGGGTAGGTCGTTTGGTATTTTTCTCTTCAAACCATGGTGGATAAAAAAATTAAAAAAAAAAACAGTTTTCAGCAACATGACCAGTACAACCACAATGCGTACATACTCCGCTATCAACAAAGGCTTTGTTGTCGGTTTTACTACGGGTTCGAGAAGCAGTATGAACCGCGAAGCTAACTCCGTCACTTCTTTCTTCATGGGGACGACCCAAGGCTTTTGATTCTTCATCTTGGGTTAGAATATTATATTCTTCTTCAAGAGAGGGCAAGGGAAGCCGAGATAAGAGTGCCAATTTGACAGCTCCATACACAGTTTCATCTAATCCCATTAGGAATTTATGAAGTTTATCATCTTCTCTTTCTTTCTGAACTTCCTCCATTGTCTTAGCTTGTTTAAAGTCAGCTATACTTCTCCAAAGTTGAGAAAGTTTTCCAAAATATGTTTCAATAGCTAGCCCCTATTAACGACATGTTCCTAACTCTGTTTTGAACCGCTGAACACACTGTCCATTCTTAACGCCAAACTGTTTTTGAATGTGTGTTCAAAGCTGATGAGAATCATCAGGATGAGACATTGTAGTGTAGATGTTCCCATCAATTGTAACCTTCATCTGGGAGACCACAAGTGCATTATTTGCAATCCAATCTTCATAATCTAGGGAAATTTTGTCAGGCTGCGTTGTTGATCCATCAGCAAATCCAAACTTCTTTTTTGCGTTAAGAGCCAATCGAAGATTGGTGGCCCATTATTCGTAGTTAGAACCACGCAAGAGAGGATTGGAAATTAGTGTTCTGGGATTATCGCCAGGTGTCAAATCGTATGGAGATATTGTGCGAAGAGTTTCAACACGGGTCTGTGCCATTGAAGTAGCAAGAGCAGACTCAATACTCATCTCAAAAAACAAAATTTGTCAACGGAAGATTGATAGAAATTAGGTCAAAGAAGCAAAGGAAGAGAAAATTGAATGCAATCTTTTTTAGCGGATCGAGATCACAAGATCGATGACAAAACCTTGTTGTAGTTAGGTTTTGCGCTCTGATACCACGTCAAAGACCTTTAGAAGTTGTAAAAGAGGTTTCTTATTGATGAAGATACAAAGGCAGTGCCTTATATACATGTTACAATATATGCCCTAATCTGCTGTACAAACCGACTTTGTATACTGACTAAAGTAAGGCCCAATATAGCCCAATATTGTAAGTAAATCAATTGTGTTTAAATTATGAGTTCTTACTAAAATTATAAATATTATAAGTATAAGATCAAACAGTTAAATCCCTATTGATATGGTGGTCGAACGAGAGTAGTACTTTCACAATGTTCGATTTCAATAAAATGCAAACTAATACAAGTTAATGAAGTCGAGTTTACCAAACAAATTGGTGTGATGTATATATTGTTGTGAGTTGTAGTCTATGTATGAAATGTGAAAGTTGTCTATTCGGTATATGTTTTCTATGTTTCAAATTGATGTATTTTAGCAGATAATTAATAAAATATGCAAAACTTTATATTAAAATTAGAGAGAAATAACTAAATCTTATATAATTAAACTAATAAGATTTTTTGGTTTTGAAATGTTGGTTAAAACCTCTTGAATTTAGCAACTAAAAACACTTACAATAGAAAATTCTCAACACAATTGCAAAAAATATTTATATTTAATTTCAGATATCTCAAAAATCATAAGAATTAAGAATCATACACCAATGTATGAGATATATTAGTGTGGGGCTCTCATAATTTTAGAATACCCATTATAATAATTTTTTAACATTTGTATTTTATTATATTTGGAAAAAAATCCATTACAACAATTTATTAATTCTATTATTTTATGATATTTGAAGATCTTTGTAACATATTTTTAATAAGGGTGCTCCGATAATGTATTAAATATGTTTCATTTTATGGATTAATAAGAATATACTAATTAATTTTTAGTCAATTATGAGTTCGGTTTGAGAACAATTAAGAGTTTACTTAGAAGTTTAGGACAGTGTTTGTTCACTAAACAACGGGTGAATGTGGTCGAATAAAAACACTTTCTTGTAGGTGTATATTAACTATGCTTGTAAGAAAAAGAATATTGACGCACATATCCACGGGAGGATAATATTCGCTTTTGTTAACCAAACAATATATCGAGATTTTGGTTGGTTATTGTTATAAATATGCATTTTTCAATCAAGATTTAACTGTTCACAAAACTTCATATCTCAGTTCTGTTGGTTATGACGCAGTATTCATCAAATACTAAGTCAAACAATATAACAAGTTGTTGGAATGCATATTAATCTAAGATCTATATTTAATTGTCAAGAAAAGAAAGTAACAATAAAGACAAATAAAGATGACAAAATCATAACAAGTTCCCTATTCTAATCAAATGGCGTTTAGGAAAATATTACAGAGTTTGTGGCGAGTGAAGTGAAGCGGAAAAAATGGATATGTGCGAGCAAATGGTTTTTAATATTAATGAATGTACAATTTTTTCTACAGAAATCCATATACAAGTGTAAAGAGAAACAAGTAAATGTGATGAGCATGTCAGTAAAGAATGTTATCTCGATTGTCTTTGACCCTTTATCCTATTTTTATAACTTGCATTATGTTTAACATCTTAATTTACTCCTCCTGATTTGACATTGATTAGTTTTTACTTCGGTGTATTCAGTCGTTATGAGACAAAGCTCATTATTTGTTTTCTCGAATAAGTTATTGGTTCACTTCAGTGGTGACAGCTGGTTTGACCGCGTATGTTTAACCGTTCCATCCACCTCGTTGGGTCCGAGTATATGACTTGACATTGCTCTTTGCTTCTCCACTTTAGTTATGCATTTCACTCCGTTAATGCTTTCCAAAATGACTCTTTATTGGGTCTAATTTAATGGTTCCATACTACTACAACCAGAGCTTATATTCTACGATTGGATACCCTGCTTTCACATTTACCAAAATTTTTGTTATTTAAAACACTGGTTTCTGCTCTCTTGAGTCGTCTCGTACTAGAATTCTCGAAACAGTGGTGATAGAGACTGCCATGTAGAGACACATTGGTTCCCCATCAAATGTTATATGAGGTATTTTTTTAGTGCATGAAAGATTTTCTCTCATTTGTACTTTCATTCGAATTGTTCCCCTTTAAAGAGTGAAAAAAGGGTAGACATTTGTCGATTAACTTTGATATGAATCGCTGAAGAGTTGCAATCCTCCCTATCATCCATTGGATGTCTTGTCTTTTTATGGAGAAGACATTCCAAAAAACGGGTGATATGGGAGGATTTTCCTCAATTGCTATTTTCATCACCATGTACCCCAAGAATTTTTAAGATGTGATGGTGAACATGCACATATGGGGATTTAACTTTATTCAGAAATAACTTCGTAAAGCAATGAATTCTCGTAGATGTTCGATGTGAGAGGTAACATTGACGGACTTAACCATCATGTTTTCGATGTAAACTTCAATCGTGCCTCCAGTTTGCATGGAGACCACAGATTGACTAATTGTTGGTCGGTTGCTCCAACGTTTTTCAGCCTGAAATATATGATTTTGTAAATAGTTAATTCCGCGATCAGTGATGAAATCATTTTTCTCTTGATCTTTTAGTTTCATCAAGATTTAATTGTACCATGTAAATGCATTCATGAAGGATAAACGTTCACACCCGAAAATTGCTTTAACTAACTGGTCTATACAGAGAAACGAAAAGTTTTCTTTTGGGTATATTTAATTCAAATATGTGACGTTAACACTTTTCTTTTAAACCATAATTAGATTGGCTATCCAATTGGGATATTTTAATTCCCAAATTAAGCCGTTTTCCATAAGCTTTTCGACTTCAAAGTTAACAGTCGCTATTATTTTGGGACACAGCTTCCTCCACTTTTGTTTAACTGGTTTGTATATCTCGTCGATATTTAATTCATAGGAGATAGTTTTTATAAGAATATGTGGCATATCTTGTGTGGACTACGAAAACATCTTCTTGTTTTCTCTTAAAAGAGAAATCAAGTTACTCTTCAAAAGTTCTTCCATAGATGTGCCAATGTTTATGCATCTTCCAGGTCTTGATTTGTCGATTACCACATGATTTACATTATTTTTTCCTAGTGGGTCCTTGATGATAAATATTTCCTCCACCACGTTAACCTTTTTGTGAGAGACGCTTTTCAACGTTTGTGGGTCTTGAGCCCCTTTGGCTTCTTTTAATTGTTATCGTGCCTCCCTTTGCTGGAGTTTTCACATACTAGTGGTAAGTGAAAGGTACTGCTCTTCATGCATCGATCTAAAGAGTATTAAGTACTGCGTTATCAAATAGAGGGTGTCTCTTGGGTGGATAAAATCACTGCTCTGTTAAAAATAATGGTTTTTCCAATGAATACACACAATCTTCTTATCTTGCTAAAAGACCTCTTAGTTTCGATCTTTGCAAGGGTTCCTATGAACAAAAAATTCATGTCACTTCTAGTATTGATTAAAATCCACATGATCTAAAAATCTCCGACATCGATAGTTATTACTAAAGCATTATCGTGAAGCCTACTAATACTGATTGCGTCATTTTTGCTATTCATGATACTCGAGGAATGCTCTTCCGATGATCATGATACCAACATATTGACCACAAAATATGGGGTAACCTTGTAAATAAAGTTCACCTCTTTCTGTGAAGGAATTCTTCCGAATCCGTTACTCTAGTGAGATGTAAAAACCATCTTTTGAATTTACCAAATAAATACTTCTTCATTATTTTTTATTTTTTGTAATTTTCAGTAATTGTTAGTGTTGTAAGCGTTCATTTTGTGCACAGTAAAAATCATTTTTTCCAACCTTTTTTTTTCACCCACTGGGAAGAAAAAGTAACTGATATCCTTTAAGGTTGTAAAACGATTACTGGTCTATCATAATTTTAAAATGTACTCGTTCTAGCAAAAAAAAAATTATTATATAAAGTATAAAATATAATATAACTTTGTGAATAGTTTGTTGGATTGTAAATTTAAATTAAGTGCTACAGAATTTAACCAGTTGATTTTATAAAAGATTTGCCTATCAAATGCTAATCCAAATAAATATATAGAGAAATAATTCACACATTATCAATTACACAAATATAATAAATATTTTAAAATTTGGTTATGCATGCATATTGTCCAACACATCACCATATACAACTTATTTCTCAGAAAAAAAAATATCATAGCAAATGAAGAATAATATCTTACTTTTTATATTTTTAGACATGAAATATATTTAAAAGATCTAGTGTAAAATAAATTACTTTAAGGGTTACAAATATCTTTAACAACTAATCATACATACATGTATTTGATATCTATTATAATATTATTGTTTCATATCCACAAGCACATTATATCAACTAGTAAGAATATACTAACCCTATTCGGGGAATATAAAGTCCTAAAAGGAAGTATATATTGAAAAGATTTACCCATGATTAATTATTCAAATGTAATGAATGTTTTAAAATTTTTTCATACATGCATATAGTCCAATATCTCATCATATATATAATTTTTTCCCTCAAATATATCATTATGTTTAGAAAAATAAATTTCTTTCAAAAACCAAACTTATTTAGAAAACGAAGAATATAATCTTATTTTATTTCCTAAGACATGAAATATACTTGATAATGCTAATGAATTTTCTTTTTCTTTATTTTTCTTTTTTAAATAGGACTTTATATCAAAGGTAATGAAAATCTTGCTACATGTCATACATGCATGTATTATATATATATAACCTTATGTAAAAATTTTCTAAATGCAATAGTTTCCTCCAATTGAAATATTTTTTTTTCATATTCTAAAAAAGGACATTTTACCAACTAGTAAAAATATATTGACCATGTAACATATAAACATAATGAGTGATATTTACTGTTGATAACAAACTATTACATCTTTATGTTTACACATGCTAGGATCAATTATTTTTTCACATCAATTGTAGACTAATTAAATATATGTGGACTAATTAATAATACATTATATCATAGTGAGAATTTCGAAGCATAAACTATGATACAATTTAAGATACACATTATAATTTTCACTGTGTAAATCATATAAGACTATTAGTTAATCTGTAAATGAAATTATTTATTGAAGTTTTTTGAATGAGATTCTATGAGTTCAATACTTCTAACTATAATCTTTCCGTTTGGAAATTAAAAAAATCTTAATAAAATATATCATTTTTAAATGTTTTATCAAACAAGAATTCATATTCAAACATATGTATATAAAAAATTGAAATATTTCTACAAAACAATTAAATAAAATAACCATACTAAAAATATAGATAAATATTAAACGCTATTCAACCTAAAAACAATTATTACCGTTCAAGGTATATTTATTTTTTCAATGTAATAAATATTATTATAACTTAAAAAATCAGTGTTGTTTTGACAATTTTATGTGAATTAAGAATTCAAGTAAAATATTTCACAATACTCATAACAAGTAAATTCAGTACTGAGCTTGTGTTATATATTATATATTTTTGTTAATTTTAAGTGTTGAAAATTAAATATATATTTTCTAGTCAAAATTTAAATTAAAATCCCTCAAAAAAAAATTTTTTAAATAGAAGATTTCACGAAAGATGATATCACTGCAAAATGAAAGAAACAGAAAAGTATATTAATGTGGTCTAGAATCTGTGTCATATACTTTTACTAAGTTAAAACTAATTAAATAATTATAATTACCAAGATATATTCTCATATTCAAAATCCAATTTAGTTGATGCATTAAAAGAAAAACACATGTATACCCTTCATGACTAATATTTATATATCTATATATATATATTATTTTATTTATAAGTCTTATGTTATATGACTATATTATAAATCAACTAACAATCAGAAAAGATAAATAAATAAACACACTACTATTTTCCAGACTAGAAGTAAGGCAAAGCTTACTTACATTAAGTCTCTGATAGTTAATAAATGTACGACAGTTTCTTTATGAATTGCTTTTCATTTTTTTTAAGCCAATAAATTTATTTTATTAGAAAAAAATAAATTCAATTGAAAAAAAGTTATGGTAAAAAAGAAAAAAAAAACCATCGAAAATGAAGATAAACAACTTAAGAAAGAAAAATAAAAATGTTCATATGCCAAATGTTATAACTTAGTGTATAATGAGAGATGTAACACCCTTGTGGTTAAATTAAAGTAAGAAAATCTACATGTTGATAATCTATATTTATATTTTAGTTTTAATCCAGAATATTTGAAAAATACATGAAAAATACTTTGTAATACTTTTTATGTTTATGTATCAAATTTAATATTATATTGCACTTTTTTTGTTTGTTTGATCTAATATATAGTATGTAATTATATTAAATTAAATAACAGAAAAACGATATTGTGAAAAATCTCTTAAAAATTGAAAATTACTATTTTATATATTGATGGAAATCATCTAACAAATAAAGAGGAATTAACTATTGTAAAGAACAATAATATCATTTTTATAATATCTGTTATCACTCTTATTTTAATTTTAATTTTTTTTCAATCATCAAATCCATGTAGGATGTACTTTTAAATTATTGGAATACCAAAGAAAATTTAATTAACTCATATTAAATATAATATAACTATAGTTCACAGAAACTATTTTTTGACCCAAAAACATAACTTTTTTATAAAAATACTTCAAGTGAATTGATACTATAGCTTAATGATATTGTTCACACTACAATTTGGAATCAGATACAAATCCTACTAGTACTACATATTCACTAAAAATTTACAAATAAGAAATGGTTTAAATAAATTAAAACAATTTTTGTAGTTACAAATTAACTTGTAATGTCAATAGAAAACAATGTAGCATACACGAGATTTTTTGTTACAGAATTCATATTACATCACTGTTTTTTTTTATTCTTGATAAAATTTATCAATAAATATTTTTATAACAACCAAACACAAGGTCCAAATTGAAACATTTCACTTATCTTTATTATATATATCTGATATAATCCATCTCCATTGCTTTTTCTTTAGATAATTAAAATTTCAAATCCCAATAGATATGATGATTTTGCTTCAAATTAATTTCGAGAACTAATTAATTCAAAGAAATTTCGTTATGAAATTAAATTTTAAAAATTAAAATAATATTTAAATCAATATAATGTAATTGATTTCAAAATCATGATTATTACCATTCCTTAGTGACCATTATCCAATCTCATTCTACATTCTTTTTTGTTTTTTTAATTTTATTTTGTTCTAGTCGTTATGAATTAGAACATATACCAAGTTTACAAAATTTAAGAAATTTTACAGTCTAATGCAATTAGTATATCCATTCTACCACACAATCTGCCTTAATTTTATATAATCATATAGAAATATTATGAATTAAAATTGAAATTTATGATTATGACTGTTTAGAGAATAATTATATATATATATATATATATGTTCTCAAGTACCCATATTTAAAGTATCCAATAAACAAAAACAATCAAAGAATACTCCAAAAAAAAAAACAATAATCAGAAATATATTGGAGATAAACTTTTTGACTCACTTGTAAATCTTAAAAATTATCCTAAATGTTCATAATTGTTTTTTGAAATAACTGTACCATTTTGACTAATGAGATATGCTTTATATAACCTAATATAGCCTAAATGAGTAATATCATAAATAAAATTAATTAAATAAATTCATAATTATATTTTTAGTAGTTAATATCTTTTACTTATTTTTGACTATGTATAAATTAGAAAATAATCTTTCCCCAAATCTTCATATCCCTTCATCCTTATATAACACACACATCCAGGAACTCAAAATACAACACAAAAACAAACAAACAAACAAGACAAAACAAAAAAAAACAAAAAAATTCATCATGGCGAAGAAGGTAAATCAAGAGAACTTTCTCAGGCATATCATAGCCAAATTCTCAGAGCGTTTGAAGAGACAGAGGAAGGACAACAGGGAGTTGGAGATGACTGAGGTCATGTTCCAGTGTTTGCTTGGAAAGATGAAAATGTTTCATCTAAACATTATGGATCTTAATAATTTAGATTATTTAATTGATCAATATGTTAGAGATCTTAGTCACAGGATAAACATTTTGGAGAATAATGGTACGGAGATCGGTGAATCCTCCAATGCTGCTGCGGCTAAGGCTCCTTCTGACGGGATTGGATCAATGGTGTTTGAGGCTGCTACAACTGCTCCAGAAGCTATGATTCATGAGGTGGGTTCTTCATCCTTATCCGCACCTGCCGTGGCTTTCTTTAACCCTAGCCAGGATCAGCATCATTAAATACCTCAATTGTTTTTTTTGTTCTTGTGATGAATTTCTATTGCAATTTATTTTCTTTGTATTCTCGTTTTGCCTATGATTATGGTTATACATTACTTTCAATATGATTATGGTTGTTAATGTTATGAATTTGTGATTTTCTCGTTTTTCTTTTCTATTATTTGTTTGTTTGATACTACGTGTTATTTATATTTTTTTATATACCACATATATGCAGGGGTTAAATTTTCCAAATACTGTGTTTTTCTTTATTTATATTAGTCAAAAAAGTGAAGTTTTCACATGAAGAACATTGTTTTAATAAAATATGACTCCAACAACAACAACAAAAAAAAACCATGAGAAGAAAATTTGAAATCAGTTAATTTACGAAGAACTCACTAAATAAGAAAAACTCAAAAAATGTATTACCCCAAATTATATTCTTTGGAACATAGAAGAAATACTTCCACACACAAAATTGGTAGTCTTGAATTCCATTAAGATAATACACATAAGATAAGGTCAAAGATTAGATTATGGATCCAGATTGATCTTAGGATCTTTAGTAATTATGGAATTTTTTTATTTTTTATTTTCCCTTTTATATTTAAGTTATTCTATACATGGGTTTTGAGATTTTTTGTATTAAACATTAATTTTCAATAATAATCATGAAAATATTATCCTAAACAGTTCAACAGATTCACATAAGATAAAATTTCTTTATTAATGAATAATCTTCAAACAACATTGTGCTTTCGTATTACAATTAAGATAATCAAATCTGCACAGGATTTCTATTAAATTATTTTCTGAGGTTTAGGGATTAATATATGTTCGATCGTTGTTTGCCTTTGGAACTGCTGGAGTATATACTATATAGGGTTTTCTCTGTCCACCCCCTTCTCTCTCTCTTCTGTTTAATTTCAGACTTGTACTTCTTAAACCATAATTTTCCTTTGTATTAATAATAATTATCTCCTTATTTAGTCATCCTTAGCACTAAGGTTTTAGTTGCAAACCTCAGTAGAGTAAACATAGATAAAAAGAAAATGGATAAGGATTGTTCTAACTAACCCAACAATCTTTTATCTTCTTTTTATAGATGACAATTTGTTCCTTTGTAGAGTAGAAGCGGAACAATGTAAAACAATAATGAATTTTTGATGTGCTCAGATCCTTACTCCTTAAAATAGTTCTGTAACTGCATAAGAAATCACAAGAGTATTTAGGCGTCAATCTAGTGAAGACCAAAAAGTTATACTATGATATATGAGTTTCGACTCAAGCATAAATAGAAATTATAGCTGTTGTTTGTGACCGAATACAAAAAAAATAAACAAACTAAAAGCACGTAAAATGAAGTAATTAGTAAATAAAAATACTAGGTGAGTGGTAAATCGTAGAAACTTCTAAAATTGCAAGTAATATCGATATGTAGGAAAACTGGTTTTAGAATTTAAATCACAAATGTATATTTTTCACTATTGTGACTTCAATAACTATGCTTTAGAAACTTGATAGATTCAGCTTTGGTAATTGTTCACAATACTAATTGTTCACAATACCTCGCAACTCAGCTTTCGTGGGTTATGAAGTATTGCTCATCAAATGCTAGTCCAGGAAATATGTCAAGCTTCTGGAGAGTATATTAACCTAAAATTTGATGCTTGTTAAACAGAAACACATGCAACAATCTGAACAAGTAAAGATGAAAAGCCCATTACAAAGTTTTCCAAGTAAAATTAATAAAGTTAACAGTTCATGAGCTCATTGATTACCAACAAGCTATAATTACTCAATCATAAAATTTTGAACAAACAAAGAAAAAGAATAGAGTAATTCATAATGGAAAAACAATAAAAGAGATCAGGTATCTTAAAATTCTTCTCTATGCATGAAGTACAAAGTAAAATCTCCTCCTGGAAAGCTCTTGAATTAAAAACTATGAAGAATTCTCTAAAAAAATGATATGAGATTAATTTATTTTATGGTGATGTGACCTCTTAGGTTGACTTACGTAAAAGAAGCTAAACCATGAATTTATAGGTCTCTAGGTTGGCTAGGGTTTGTTTTGAAAGAAAAAAAATATATATTCCAAAAGTGGTGCAGCCTAAACTCATGATTTTGGTCGAGGTCAGATACTTATTTTACGTGGTCCATGATCTCTCTTCTTTTGTCGGAGATGATTTTGGTCGAGCTCAAGACGTGAGACAAACATATATCCACAAAGACAGATGTAATTATCATATACAACTCCAATTGACTTCAATTTGTTTGCGTTGGAAAGCTAAATCAAAAGCATATATCTCCACCACCAATCAATCAAACAGAAATATGGAAAATCACCCGCTGAGGGAAAATTTCTGATGCTTCGGTTCACTTCAATTTGAGAACTCTTTCTATGTTGAATTTTTGGGAACTTTGTCGATGATTTTGACATGGAACTTTGTAAATAGTTTTTGATTATTTATCTGATTAGACTCAAATGACCAAATATACAAGAAAACTGAAGTCAAAATATCACATAACACTCATATTGTATACTTTTGAAAACCATTCACTATTTTTGGTAACAAGATACGCGAGTATACCAAAATTTATTTGAAATGATTGTTGGTGATATCTAATGAAGTAGGTATTGTGTCGTATTTTGGAATACCAGAGCGTTTGAGAGGCTGAAGAGCTAAATCTTTAATTATGTCCAAGATAATCAAATTAATGGTTGGTCAGTACATATTAAATTTGTTGCTATGGCACTTTGAACACTTGTTATTTCATGCTTTAAACTACTAAAGTCAGTAACTTCAAAGTTAATAAGTACAATTTCAAAATACTGCCAGAGTCCCAATGGAGGTAAATGAAGTCTTCATTGGTTGGCATTTAAAAAAAGTGAGTAAATAAAAACACGAAAGTGGAGTTGGTTTTTGGTCTTCAGAAAAATTTAATACAGCTTTTCTGTCTAAAAAATATTGACAATTATTATCATTTTCAGAGTCTTTGGTAGAAAAAGTGCTTAAATGAAGATATTTGAAGAATAACCATCTTTCACACACTAAGAAACCATACTCCCATTCATTTAGATAGTGTATATTTTGGCTCGTGATTTATTAATAAATGGATTGTGTAAAGAGTTCAGATCAGTGTTAGATATATCTGTTTGAAATGATCTATGGAAATTATACGCGAATCCACGTTCAACTTATAGAAGAAGATGGTTGCTACATCATAAGTTAATGGTAAAACATATGATATTATATAATATGGTATCATACAAATCTCCAAAGTATATAATAATATCTAATTTGTGAAAGTACACGGTAAAATATAGATACTAACTTTGGAAATAATAAAGTAGTTTTTTTTTTAATATTAAAAGATGGGTCTGAGATAGACGTCTTTACATATAACAAATTCTTAATGGTTCATTGGCAGTTAACTTAAGGTCAATTCATAGGGGAATTCACGGTGATCATACTTGTATGAGATGTGGTGATGAGAGGGAAACGATTAGCCATGTTTTCTTTGAGAGTTCACCTTCTCTTTAAATATTGACATTATCTCCTATTCTATTTCTCTAAGAGATAAATTCCCTACCAGTTCAATATATTCAAATATATGTTACTTTTTACTAGACAGTTCAAAATAGGATATATTCTGCTAACAAAATTAAATGTTATCCATGAATTTTTTTATACATGTAATGAAATGAATAAAATAATATTTTAGGAAGTTCAACAGAAGCCCTAGATGTTATAAATAATGCAATCACTAAATATTCAATATGTGAAAAATCATAAATTTCTAATACTCAGAAAATTACGGCAAAAAGAAAATGATGAGAGGAACGTAACAACACTGAAATGTAAAATTGATGGTTTATGGAAAGTTTCAGTTCCCGAGTGGCTTGTATGATATGTTTATAATAAACAATTAGGGAGTAGTTATGACCTAAATATCAAAGAATAACATTTCGTGCGAAAAGGTTTGAACTCCAGCACAAAGGAACCAACCCCCTTGCACTTAGAATGGTGATAATCGGCTGCCTACTATTTATAAGCTCTTTCCCAAACTCTGTGTACAATTCCTAATAAATTCTTAATTAGTTTGTAACCAATTCTTAACCAAACATACCATGGAATAAAGTAGGTGTTTTGGTTGAAAACTTACATAAACATCTTACCCTAAAAAAATAGTATGGCTTGATTTTGAAGGTTAGGTCAGTGTATGCTTGTTGAATATGGTTAAATAGAAAAAACTTTCTTGTTTTTTTTTTTTTTGTGTGAAAGAAAGATAAAATGGAGATTTAGCTAAATAGGTGAGATTCAAAAGCAAATTGTCTCACTACACATTTCCTAATTTTTGGCAACATTGGACTATCTTACACTCTTTTTTTAGATTTCAAAATTTCAAAATAAATATTTCTAAAATAATAAAAATCGGATAATATATAAAAGAAAAGAAAAAGTTAAAAATATATTTTCATATTACTTTTGGAAAGAAACGATTTAATAAAAGTATGTTCATCCTTACTTAGAATATGCATTCTACCAATTTTTTTGATTACAATTTGTATTCTGAGTTTTACACATAAATCTAACTTGTCTAGAATGCACATTCTAATTTTTCTAGATATCATAGCTTGCCATAGAATGTGTTCGCTTCTATTCTAACTTTTGTTCTATACTTTATCCTCGGTTAGAATACATATTATAAACTTTTGTTTATGTTCTGAATTGGAATGAATACATATTCTAAACTTTTATCTATGTTCTGACTTTACTAGAATACATGTCGATCTATTCTAAAATTTGTTCTATTTTCTACTCATGGTTATAATGCATATTATAACTTTTGTCTACGTTCTAACTTTGTTAGAATCAGTTTTGCTCTATCCTATTCTTTCCTCTATGTTCTAACAAATTGTAGGATTTATATTCTAGCCGTTCCTCTATATCCTAACACTCTCTAGAATTTATATTCTACATATTTATCCTTATTTTATCCTGTTTAGAAATCGTATTCTGCAAAATTCAGTTAACTAAATCTGAAAAAATATCAAATCTAGAAACTGAATATTCTACATAATTTTTTTCTTCTATATGTTGTCTCCTTTCCTTGTATCATCTCCTTCTCCCGTTACCAGACGTTTTTCCCTCCAATCCTCATTGTTTCTATTTCCCTTCTATCTTCAATGTTTCTCTTTCCAAAAATATACATACCTATGTTTCATGTGGTGTATGGAGAACTAGTGTCAATAACCAGTTGAAATTCGTTATAGATGAAGAAAAACGAACAGACTGGTTTCTTTGGAATGTAATACTACTTTTGATGAGTTACGGATTATGGTTGCAGATGATTATGGAATGGACTGCACTGTTGTCAATGTCGAGTTTAGTTATCTACCAAGTCATATGATCAAGTTAGGCGTCCCCCCCTGTTGTTATCACAAACGATCGACAACTAAAGAATTTTTCAAAGAAGTGTTCATCCTTATTTCTGTGTGTGACTTTTGCAGCTACATTTGAAAATGAAAATAGCAGAGTTAATATAAGTACGCCATCATCTGATGAATTTTCGAAAGCGGCTAAGGTGACGAATGATGACTTCAAAAGCAACAAGCAACGTCCATGTTTTTCAGGCTGAGGGTGATTGTGGTGATGATGAATTAAATTCTGAAACCAAGGAACAAACTGAAATTAATGTTGGGTTTTGCATGGTGGATTCTGTGAAGAATGGGTAACTTTTTAGGAGTAAAGAGGTTTTGCAGGCAACTCTGGAAATTTGTGCAATGAAGTTTAACTTTGACTACAGAGTTGTCAAATCTTACCCAACGAAAAGTATATTCACTGCAAAGATAACATATGCAGTTGGGTTCTTTGTGAAACATGTTTACCCGAGGCTACATATTTCATAATCAGTAAGTTTGTGGCTCAGCATACATGTGCTCCTTCAAAGAAAACTGAATTCGGAAAAACAGCTTCTGCCAAAATAATAGGAAATTTGATTAAGCATAAGTATGAGGGTGTCAAGGAAGGACCAAGACCGTGTGATATTGTACAGTTTATGCGTAAGGAACATGGTTGTGAACTCTCTTATTTCCAAGGTTGGGAGTCTCGTAGTATGCAGTCGCTGCTGTTAGAGGTATACCAGGAAATGGTTATGGTAAGATACCAAAGTACTTGCACATGCTGAAACAAGCTGATCCGGGTACACACACTCACTATGAAACTGACTCTGATGGTAGCTTCAAGTATCTGTTTCTTTCCTTTCGTCAATCTATTAGAGGGTTCTACAATGCCATTTGTTTGGAGAGTAATTGTAGTTGATTAAAAATTTCTAAAAAGTACTTACACAGGAGTTTTACTTGTTTCTACAGCTGTAGATGGTAACTCTAATTTGTATCATATTGCATTTGAGATCGTTGATTCAGAGAATGATAGTTAATGGACATGGTTTCTAACGCAACTGAATGTGGTAATTGCTAATGAGGAAGGGTTAGCTTTTGTGTCAGATAGAATTTTGTCAATTATTAAATCTCTTGCAAATTTTTACCCTTCAGTCAAGCATGGAATCTGCATCCATCATTTGTTGAATAATGTGGTGACACATTTCAAGAAAAATGTTATGCCTCTATTGGTTGAAAAAGCTTCAAGAGCATATAGGACTGTCGATTTTCAGACTTGTTTCGACGAAATTTGCAAAATGTCTCATGCTACTGGAACATATCTACAAGAAGCTGATGTGAGAAAGTGGGTTTGATGTCTATTTCTTAGGTTCCGGTTTGACATCAGGACCACAAAACCCAGTGAGCCGATAAATGCTGCATTTAGATCACCTAGAGAGTATTTGGTAATTCATTTGCTAGATTGTATAAGGGAAATATTAACCAGATGGTTTTATGAGCGTAGGATTCTTAGATTCCAGTTTTACATCAGGACCACTAACCCTAGTGAGCAGATAAATGCTGCATTGAGATCACCTAGAGAGTATTTGGTAATTCATTTGCTAGATTTTATAAGGGAAATGTTAACCAGATGGTTTTATGAGCGTAGGAAGTTAAGCTCAAAACAAAAAGATCATTTAATTGTTGATGTGGAGAACAAGGTTGATAGAAGGATTATAACGGCTAAAGGATTTCATGTGTATCCGGTTAACAATTTCCGTTTTGTAGTTAAAGGAGACACCTATAACTTCCTTGTTAATTTGGAAAGAAGAATTTGTACATATGGAAAGTATGACTTAGGAAAAATTCCTTGTAGACATGCTATTCCAGTGATTTATTTTAAAGAAATGGAAATGCACCGATTCACAGAAGAAATGTACACCACTATTGCATGGAGAAAGGCGTATGAAGAATGCATTAACCCATTAATTGTTCCATAGGCTGATTGGAATGTTGCAGGGGAAGTTCAAGATGAGAAAGTTCTACCTCCTGGAACACAAAGGCAAGCTGGGAGGAAAAGAAAAGGAAGACACGAAACAGTAGAAGACAAGATAAGATCACAAGGATCCCAATGGCCTAAAAGGCACAAGTGAAGCCGGTGTGGTCATGAAGGGCAATAGGATAACCTGTGATATAGCAATATAGTCACAGTTGGTCCATCTTTGTTTATCTTTCATTCGATTTAGCTGAACATTGATGTTGTAGACATTTTCAGTTTTAGTTTCCTTCAGGTTTTTCTTTCCTATAAACTATTTTTCTTTCGGTTTTGGAAGACAAGAGCACTACAAGAAAACAATGATTTTTCCAACAGATGTTTCCAACAATTTGATTTTATTAGAAATTCCCAATAAATTTCCCATAAAATTATGTCTAATATTATATTTGTTGGAAATTCATTGTAAATTTCCTACAAATTTTAGTTATTGCAATTACATCACATAATTTATAGGAACATAATGAGAATTTTCCAACAAATATTATATTGTTGAAAATTCATTATAAATTTCCGACAAATTTTAGCTGTAGTACTTATGTTGCATAATTTGTAAGAACATTATTGGAAGTTTCCAACAAATATTAGATTATAGGAAATTCATAATAAATTTTCAACAAATTGTAGTTGTGGCAATTACATTGCATAATTTGTAAGAATATCATTGGAATTTTTCAATAAATATTATATTGTTGGAATTTTATTAGAGTTTACATGTACATAGAAGATTTATTTCTCATAATTTTGTGACAAAAAACATGTTTAAAATTTTCCAAAAAATGAAAAAGGAAAAAACATAAGAAAAAGAGAAAGAAAAAAAACTAAAAAAGGAACAAACAGAAAAGGAAAGAAAAGAAACTATAAATAATAGAAATAAAATCTAAATTATATCAATATTGTTCTTATTCTTTAACAGCAGCATTTACACCAATATCTACTTCAAATATTTTATAGAATATTATATTACCATTTCTTATCAATATCGCAAAGATTTTGAAAATATTTACTCAGAATCATAATTTTAACAATAATATCTACCTCCACTTTATAATAACCTTAATTGTAGTTTAACAATCTTCACCAGCTCTTCATTTCTCACTGTCCTAACTTCTTTCCTCTGAAGGTAAATCTAATCTCTACTTTTTTTTTTTTTTTTTCAATCATATTAGCATATCTATATTGACATATTTCTTCTACATTTTGTTCGATTATCTTTTGTTTATTTATCAAAAGAAGATATGGTGGGAACTTGGGAAGACTTTTTGGCTTATAAACGAATGGTGGAGAATCAGACGAAGTGGTTCAGTGTATGCAGCTGAAGTTTAAAGATGTTGACTTCTAGACTACTATGATGCAGAACAAGTTTCCAGATAAAGTTTCACCTTCAAAGAGAGCAATTAGGAACACCAGTGAAAACCTTTGAACTTAATTAGTTATTTATTTTCTTTTAAGTGTTTTGGATATTTATCTTTATCTAAGTTTGGATGTTTAAGTGTTTTGGATATTTTAATATTTTTAATTATTATGGTTTCATTAATATTATTTTTTTAACAAAATTAATTACTATTTTTTATTAATGTTTAATATAATTTTATATATTATGAATAAATGATCTGAAAAAATGTTCCAACAAAAATTTGATAAATTGTTGAACGAAAAAAATTGTTGATAATTTAGAAGAATATAATTATAAATTTCCAACAAATAAAATATCAATAATTTTCTACGAAGTTCTAACAATTAATGCATCGGAAGTTTTCCACAAATTTCAAAGAAAATGCATCAACAAAATTTCCACAAATTTCCCACAACTTACCAAGACAACGTATGAAGAAATTTTCCACAAATATGTTATCAGTAATTTTCAATAAACCGATTTGTTGGAAATTCGTCGCAAACTAGTGATGATATTCCATCAAATATTTTGTTGGAAATTCCACTATAAATTCCAACATATTTCCAACAAATAATTCGTCAGAAAATATTGACAAATTTCCGACAAACAAAATTCGATGGAAACATTTCCAACAAATTATTGGTAAGTGTTGGTTTCCCACAAACATATTCCAACAAATAGAAAGTTTGTTAGAAATTTATTGAAAACATATGTTTCCTACAAATTAATGATTAATATATTTATTGGAATATAATTTTTTTCTTGTAGTGGAGGTAGATCCAAACAGCTCTCAAATAATCATCAAGCAAAGTAAGAAAATAACGTGAACCGCAAAGAGAAGGTGTTTGATAGGGACCCCATATATCACAATGCACCATCTCAAAAGCAAACTTTTCTTATAACTGCTGAACGAAAAATGATCTCTAGTCTGTTTAGCTCTAATACAAATCTCGCAAGTCTTTGAATCAAAAGCAGAATTACTAAAATCAGAAAGCATTAACAACTTCAAAGCTGTGGAGGAAGGATGTCCCAGACGCCTATGCCAGATATCAATGGATGATGAATCTGAAACTTGTAATGTTGTTGCTTCATCCAGTCCTCGAAAGAAGTATAAACAGCTGCTTATCTGCACCAATCAGCATCAGTGTGATGCGGTCCTGAACAATGCAAAGCTTCTCAGTAATCTTGAAGATGAAAAAACGATTGCGAGTCAATTGGGAGACAGAGATAAGATGACACTGAATCCCATCAACAAAGTACACTTCCTGAAGACTTAACGATGATCCCAACTGAACACGACCAAACTTAGTAGCAGTGGTGAAGCAACCATAAGGCAACTTAATCATAATCGGAGGCATGTCACAAACATCGAGTAAAAATTCATGGGTTCCGGTCATATGATTAGATGCCCCTGTATCAGTGATCCAAGATTCGAGAAAATTCGTACCGGAAATATGATCTGTGGTGGTTGGTTTTTAATCTTTGAGAAGATGAACAAAGCCTTCCACGAATCACTTAAGCCGCTAATCCCAATTCTGTCCGCAGATGTTAAAAAATAATTGGTTGTGGATGTAGTTGCGTGAGAAGCAAAAACAGAAGAAGAATTTGTAGTATTAGTAACACATGACTGATTTCTGGCACACCAAGACCTCCCCCTCTGGTTTTCCCTTTTGACGGATTAATGGTATTTCCTCGAGAATTATTTTGGGTAGGTCATTTGGTATTTTTCTCTTCATACTATGGTGGATAAACCAATTAAAATAAAAAAGCAGTTTGCAGCAACATGACCAGTACGACAACAATGCGTATATACTCTGCTATCAACAAAGGCTTTGTTGTCGGTTTTACTACGGATTCGAGAAGCAGTATGAACCGCGAAGCTAATTCCATCACTTCTTTCTTCATGGAGACGACCCAAGGCTTTTGGTTCTTCATCTTGGTTTAGAATATTATATTCTTCTTCTAGAGAGAGCATAGGAAGCCAAGATAAGAGTGCCAATTTGACAGCTCCGTACACAGTTTCATGTAATCCCATTAGGAATTGATGAAGTTTATCCTCTTCTCTTTCTTTCTGAACTTCCTCCATTGTCTTAGCTTGTTTGTAGTCAGCTAGACTTCTCCAAAGTTGAGAAAGCTTTCCAAAATATTGTTCAATAGCTAGCCCCAATTAACGACATGTTGCTAACTCAGTTTTGAGCCGCTGGACATGCTGTCATTCTTAACGCCAAACTGTTTTTGAATGTGTGTTCAAAACTGATGAGAATCATCAGGATGAGACATTGTAGTGGAGATGTTTCCATCAATTGTAACTTTCATCCGGGACACCACAAGTGCATTATTTGCGATCCAATCTTCATAATCTAGGGAAATTTCATCAGGCTGCATTGTAGATCCATCAGAAAAGCCAAACTTCTTTCTTGCATTAAGAGCCAATCGAAGATTGGTGACCCATTATTCGTAGTTAGAACCACGCAAGAGAGGATTGGAAATTAGTGTTCTGGGATTATCGCCAGATGTCAAATCGTAAGGAGATATTGTGCGAAGAGTTTCAACACGGGTCTGTGCCATTGAGGTAGCAAGAGCAGAGTCAGTACTCATATAAAAAAAAAAAAAAAATTGTCAATGGAAGATTGATAGAAATTAGGACAAAGAAACAAAGGAAGAGAAAAAGGAATGCAATCTTTTTTAGCGGATCAAGATCACAAGATCGATGACAAAACTTCGTTGTAGTTAGGTTTTACGCTCTGATACCATGTAAAAGACCTTTAGAAGTTGTAAAAGAGGTTTCTTATTGATGAAGATACAAAGGCAGTGCCTTATATACATGTTACAATATATGACAAAATCTGATGTACAAACCGACTTTGTATACTGACAAAAGTAAGGCCCAATATAGCCCAATATTATAAGTAAATCAATCGTGTTTAAATTATGAGTTTTTACTAAAATTGCAAATACTAAAAGTATAAGATCAAACAGTTTAATCCCTATTGATATGGTAGTTGAACAAGAGTAGTATTTTCAAAATATTTGAATTTAATAAAATGCAAACTAATACAAGTTAATGAAGTCGAGTTTACCAAAAAAATTGGTGTGATGTATATATTATTGTGAGTCGTAGTCTGTGTATTAAATGTGAAAGTTGTCTATTCGGTATATGTTTTATATGTTTCAAATTGATGTATTTTAGCAGATAATTAATAAAATATGAAAAACTTTATATTAAAATTTGAGAAAAAACTAAATCTTATATAATTAAACTAATAAGATTGTTTGGTTTTAAAATGTTGGTTGAAACCTCTTGAATTTAGCAACTAAAAACACTTACAATAGAAAATTCTCAACACAATTGCAAAAAATATTTATATTTAATTTCAGATATCTCAAAATCATAAGAATTAAGAATCATACACCAATGTATGAGATATATTGGTGTGGGGCTCTCATAATTTTAGAATACCCATTACAATATAACAAGTTTTTGGAAGGCATATTTATCTAAGATCTATTTCTAATTGTCAAGAAAAGAAAGTAATAATAAAGAAAAATAAAGATGACAAAGTCATAACAAGTTCCCAATTCGAATCGAATGGCATTTAGGAAAATATTACAGAGTTTGTGGCGAGTTAAGTGAAGCGGAAAAAAATAGATATGCACGAGTAAATGGTTTTTAATATTAATGAATGTACAACTTTTTTTACAGAAATCCAGATACAAGTGTAAAGAGAAACAAGTAAATGTGTTGAGTAAGTGAGTAAAGAATGTTATCTCCATTGTCTTTGACTCTTTATCCTATTTTTATAACTTGAATTATGTTTAACATCTTAATTTACTCCTCCTGATTTGACATTGATTAGATTTTACTTTGGTGTATTCAGTCATTACTAGACAAAGCTCATTATTTGTTCTCTCGAATAAGTTATTGGTTCACTTCAGTGGTGACAGCTGGTTTGACCGCGCATGTTTAACTGTTCCATCCACCCCGTTGGGTCCGAGTATATTGCTTGACGTCGCTCTTTGCTTCTCCACTTTAGTTATGCGTTTCACACCGTTAATGCTTTCCAAAATGACTCTCTATTGGGTCTAATTTAATGGTTCCATACTACTACAGCCAGAGCTTATTTTCTTTGATTGGATACCCTGCTTTCACATTTACCAAATTTTGTTGTTATTTAAAACACTCGTTTCTGCTCTCCTGAGTCGTCTCGTACTTGAATTCTCGAAACAGTGGTGATAGAGACTGCCATGTAGAGAATCATTGGTTCCCCTTCCAGTGTTCTGTGAGGTATTTTTTTAGTGCATGAAAGACTTTCTCTCATTTTTACTTTTATTCAAATTGTTCGCCTTTAAAGAGTGGAAGAAGGGTAGACATTTGTCGATTAACTTTGATATGAATCGTTGAAAAGTTGCAATCCTCCCTATCATCCATTGGATCTATCGTCTTTTTTATGGAGAGGACATTCCAAAAAACGGGTGATATGGGAGGATTTTCCTCAATTGCTATTTGTGTCACCATGTACCCCAAGAATTCTTATGATGTGATGGCGAACATGCACATATGGGGATTTAACTTTCTTCAGAAATGACTTCTTAAAGCAATGAATTCTCGTAGATGTTCGATGTGAGAGGTAACATTGACGGACTTAACCATCATGTTTTCGATGTAAACTTTAACCGTGCCTCCAATTTGCATGGAGACCACAGAATGACCAATTGTTGGTCGGTGGCTCCAGCGTTTTTTAGCCTGAAATATATTACTTTGTAAATTGTTAATTCCGCGATCAGTGTTGAAATCGTTAATTGTACCATATAAATGCATTCATGAAGGATAAACGTTCATGCCCGAAAATTGCTTTAACTAACTGCTTTATACAGAAAAACGAAAAATTTTCTTTTGGCCATATTTTATTAAAATCTGTGAAGTTGACGTTTTTCTTATAAACCATAATTAGATTGGCTACCCAATTGGAATATTTTAATTCCCAAATTAAGCTGTTTTCCAGAAGCTTTTCGATTTCAAAGTTAACAGTCGCTAATATTTTGGGACACAGCTTCCTCCACTTTTGTTTTACTGGTTTGTATATCTTGTCGATATTTAACTCATATGGGATAGTTTTTATAGAAATGTGTGGTATATCTTGTGTGGACTACGCGAACATCTTCTTGTTTTCTCTTAAAAGAGAAATCAAGTTACTCTTCAAAAGTTCTTCCATAAATGCACCAATGTTTATGCATCTTCCAGGTCTTGATTTGTCGATTACGACATGATTTACATTATCTTTTCCTAGTGGGTCTTTGATGACGAATCTTTCATCCACCACATTAACCTTTTAATGAGAGACGCTTTTCAACGTTTATGGGTCTTGAGCCCCTTTGGCTTCTTTTAATTGTTATCGTGTCTCCCTTTGCTCGAGTTTCCACATACTGGTGGTAAGTGAAAGGTAATGCTCTTGATGCATCGATCTAAGGAGTATTAAGCACTGCGTTATCAAATAGAGGGTGTCTCCACTACTAAAAATTCACTTACGGTTGTTTCTCGGGCGGATAAAATCACTGCTCCGTTTAAAATAATGGTTTTTCCAATGAATTCACACAAGCTTCTTATCTTGCTAAAAGACCTCTTAGTTCCGATCTTTGCATGGGTTCCTATGAACAAAATATTCATGTCACTTCTAGTATTGATTAAAATACACATGATCTAAAAAACTCCGACATCGATAGTTATTACTAAAGAATTATCGTGGAGCCTACTAATACTGATTGCGTCATTTTTGCTATTCATGATACTCAAGGAATGCTCTTCCGATGATCACTGATACCAACATATTGATCTCAAAATATGGGGTAACCCTGTCAATAAAGTTCACCTCTTTCTGTGAATGAATTCTTCCGGATCTGTTACTCTAGTGAGATGTAGAAACCATCTTTTGAATTTGCCAAAAAAATACTTCTTCACTATTTTTTTTTTTTTAATTTTTTTTTTTTTTTGTAGTTTTCAGTAATTGTTAGTGCTGTGATCGTTCATTTTGTTCACAGTAAAAAATCATTTTTTTCCAGCCTTTTTTTTCACCCACTTGAAATAAAAAGTAACTGATATCTTTTAACGTTGTAAAGCGATTACTCTTTTATCATAATTTTAAAATGTACTCGTTCTAGCAAAAAAAATATAAAAGTATAAAATATAATATAACTTTGTGAGTAGTTTGTTGGACTGTGGATTTTATATTAAGTGCTACATAATTTAACCATTAGATTTTCTAAAAGATTTTCCTATCAAATTCTAATCCTAATATATATATATAGAGAAATAGTTCATACATTATCAATTACACAAATATAATAAATATTTTAAAATTTGGTTATGCATGCATATTATCCAACACATTACCATATACAACTTATTCCTCAAAAAAAAAAAAAAAAACAATCATCATAGCAAATGGAGAATAATATCTTACTTCTTATATCTTTAGACAAGAAATATATTTAAAAGTTATAGTGTAAAATAAATTACTTTAAGGGTTACAAATATCTTTAACAACTAATCATACATACATGTATTTGATATCTATAAAAGGTTATGTATAATCTCTCCAAATGTAATAGTTACCTCCTATTAAAATATTATTGTTTCATATCCACAAGCACATTATATCAACTAGTAAGATTATACTAACCCTATTAGGGGAATATAAAGTCACAAAAAGAAGTATATATTGAAAAGATTTACCCAAGATTAATTATTCAAATGTAATGAATGTCTTAAAAATTTTTCATACATGCATATTTTTCAATATCTCACCATATATATAATTTTTTCCCTCAAATATATCATTATGTTTAGAAAAATAAATTTCTTTCAAAAACCAAACTTATTTTACAAAATGAAGAATATGATCTTATTTTATTTTCTAAGACATGAAATATACTTGATAATGCCAATGAATATTCTTTTTCTTTATTTTTTTATTTTTAAATAGGAATTTTCATCAAAAGTAATGAAATTTCTTGCTACATGTTGTACATGCATGTATTATATATATAAATAACCTTATGTAGAATTTTTCTAAATGCAATAGTTTCCTCCAATTGAAATATTTTTTTTTCATATTCTAAAGATGGACATTTTACCAACTAGTAAAAATATATTGACCCTGTAACATATTAACTTAATGAGTGATATTTACCGTTGATAATAAACTATTACATCTTTATGTTTTCTTCATATGGTAGGATCAATTATTTTTTTAGATCAATTGTTGACTAATTAAATATATGTGGACTAATTAATAATACATTATATCATAGTGAGAATTTTGAAGCATAAACTATGATACAATTCAAGATACACATAATAATTTCCACTGTGTAAATCAGATAAGACTATTAGTTAATCTGTAAATAAAATTATTTATTGACGCTTTTTTGAATTAGGGCCTATGAGTTTAATACTTTTAACTCTAATGTTTCCATTTGGAAATTAAAAAATCTTAATAAAGTATATCATTTCTAAATGTTTTATCAAACAAGAATTCATATTCAAACATGTGTATATAAAAAATCGAAATATTTCTACGAAAAAATTAAATAAAATAACTATACTAAAACTATAGATAAATGTTAAAGACTATTCAACCTAAAAAAAATTATTACCGTTCAAGGTAAATTTGTTTTTTCCAATGTAATAAAAAGTACTATAACTTAAAGAATCAGTGTTGTTTTGACAATTTTATGTGAATTAAGAATTCAACTAAAATATTTCACAATACTCATAACAAGTAAATTCAGTACTGAGCTCGTGTTATATATTATACATTTTTTGTTAATTTTAAGTGTTAAAAATAAAATATATATTTTCTAGTCAAAATTTACATTAAAATCCCTCAAAAACATTTTTTCTAAATAGAAGATTTCATGAAAGATGATATCACTGCAAAATGAAAGAAAAAGAAAAGTATATTAATGTGGTCTAGAATCTGTGCCATATACTTTTACTAAGTTAAAACTAATTAAAAATTTATAATTACCAAGATATGTTCTCATATTCAAAATCCAATTTAGTTGATGCATAAAAATAAAAACACATTTATACCCTTCATGACTATATATACATATATCCCTCCATCCCTATATAACACACACATCCAGAAACTCAAAATACAACACAAAAACAAACAAACAAGACAAAACAAAAAAAAAACAAAAAAAAAACACAAAAATTCATCATGGTGAAGAGGAAGCTAAAACTTGCTTTCATTTCCAAAGATTCTTCCAGAAAAGCAACCTTCAAAAAAAGAAAGTTGGGCATCATGAAGAAAGTGAAAGAGCTCTCAACTCTATGTGGAGTCAATGCATGTCTTATTATGTACAGCGCATATGACTCCAATCCCCAGGTATGGCCATCAACTTCTGGTGTGCAAAGGGTAATTTCAGATTTTCGGGTGTTACTGGAGGTGGATCAGTGCAATAAAATGGTGAATCAAGAGACTTTTCTCAGGCAAATCATAGCCAAATCCTCAGAGCGTTTGAAGAGACAGAGGAAGGACAACAGGGAGCTGGAGATGACTGAGGTCTTGTACCAGTGTTTGCTTGGAAATATGAGAATGTTTCAGCTAAACATTATGGATCTTAATGATTTAGGTTATTTAATTGATCAATATGTTAGAGATCTTAGTCACAGGATGAACATTTTGGAGAATAATGGTACGGAGATCGGTGAATTCTCCAATGCTGCTGCATCTAGGGCTCCTTCTGACAGGATAAGATCAATGGCGTTTGAGGCTGCTACAAATGCTCCAGCAGCTATGATTCATGAGGTGGGTTCTTCATCTTCATCCGCACCTACTGTGAATTTCTTTAACCCTAGCCAGGATCAGCATCATTAAATACCTCAATTGTTTCTTTTGTTGTTGTGATGAATTTCTGTTACAGTTTATTTTCTTTGTATGCTCGATTTGGCTATGATAATGGCTATACATTACTTTCAGTATGATTATGGTTGTTAATGTTATGAATTTATGATTTTCTCGTTTTTCTTTTCTATTATTTGTTGATTTGATACTACGTGTTATTTATATTTTTTTTGATATACCACATATATGCAGGGTTTAATTTTTCAAATACTGTGTTTTTCTTTATTTATATTAGTAAAAAAAAAAGTGAAGTTTTTCACAGGAAGAACATTGTTTTAATAAAATATGACTCCAAAAAAAAAAAACAAGCATGATAAGAAAATTTAAAATCAGTTAATTTACGAAGAACTCACTAAATAAGAAGAACTCAAAAATGTATTACTCCAAATTATAATCTTTGGAACATAGAAGAAATACTTCCACACACCAAATTGGTAGTCTTGAATTCCATTAAGATAATGCACATAAAATAAGGTCAAAGATAAGATTATGAATCCAGATTGATTTTAGGATCTTTCGTAATTATGGAAATTTTTTATTTTTTATTTTCCCTTTTATATTTAAGTTATTCTATACATGGGTTTTGAGATTTTTTATATAAAATATTAATTTTCAATAATAATCATGAAAATATTATCCTAAACAGTTTAACATATTCACATAAGATAAAATTTCTTTATTAATGAATAATCTTCAAACAACATTGTGATTTTGTATTACAATTAAGATAATCAAATCTGCTCACGATTTCTAATAAATAATTTTTCTGAGGTTTGGCTAGGGATTATTATATGTTCGATCGCCGTTTGCTTTTGAAACCGCTGGAGTATATACTATATAGGGTTTTCTCTGTCCACCCCCTTCTCTCTCTCTTCTGTTTAATTTCAGACTTGTACTTCTTAAACCATAATTTTCTTTTGTATTAATAATAATTATCTCCTTATTTATCATCCTTACCACTAAGGTTTTTGTTGCAAACCTCATTAGAGTAAACATTGATAAAAAGAAAATGGATAAGGATTGTTCTAACTAACCCAACAATCTTTTATCTTCTTTTTATAGATGACAATTTGTTCCTTTGTAGAGCAGAAGTGGAACAATGTAAAACAATAATGAATTTTTGATGTGCTCAAATCCTTAATCCTTAAAATAGTTCTGTAACTGCATACGAAATCACAAGAGTACTTAGGAGTCAATCTAGTGAAGACCAAAAAGTTACACTATGATATATGAGTTTCGACTCAAGCATAAATAGAAACTATAGCTGTTGTTTGTGACCGAATACAAAAACGAAAAATAAACTAAAAGCACGTAAAATGAAGTAATTAGTAAATAAAAAATACTAGGTGACTGGTAAATCGTAGAAAGTTCTAAAATTGCAAGTAATATCGGTATGTAGGAAAACTGGTTTTAGAATTGAAATCACAAATGTATATTTTTCACTATTGTGACTTCAATAACTATGCTTTAGAAACTTGATAGATTCAGCTTTGGTAATTGTTCACAATACTAATTGTTCACAATACTTCGCAACTCAGCTTTCGTGGGTTATGAAGTATTGCTCATCAAATGCTAGTCCAGGAAATATGTCAAACTTCTGGAGAGTATATTAACCTAAAATTTGATGCTTGTTAAACAGAAACACAAGCACCAACCTGAACAAGTAAAGATGAAAAGCCCATTACAAAGTTTCCAAGTAAAATTAATAAAGTTAACAGTTCATGAGCTCATTGATAACCAACAAGCTATAATTACTCAATCATAAAATTTTGAACAAACAAAGAAAAAGAATAGAATAATTCATAATGGAAAAACAATAAAAGAGATCAGGTATCTTAAAATTCTTCTCTATGCAAGAAGTACAAAGTAAAATCTACTTCTGGAAAGCTCTTGAATTGAAAACTATGAAGAATTCTCTAAAATAATGATATGAGATTAATTTATTTTATGGTGATGTGACCTCTTAGGTTGACTTACGTAAAAGAAGCTAAAACATGAATTTATAGGTCTCTAGGTTGGCTAGGGTTTGTTTTGAAATATATATATATATATATTCCAAAAGTGGTGCAGCCTAAACTCATGATTTTGGTCGAGGTCAGATACTTATTTTACGCGGTCCATGATCTCTCTTCTTTTGTCCGAGATGATTTTGGTCGAGCTCAAGACGTGAGACAAACATATATCCACAAAGACAGATGTAATTATCATATACAACTCCAATTGACTTCAATCTGTTTGCATTGGAAAGCTAAATCAAAAGCATATATCTCCACCACCAATCAATCAAACAGAAATATGGAAAGTCACCCGCTGAGGGAAAATATCTGATGCTTCGGTTCTCTTGAATTTGAGAACTCTTTCTATGTTGAATTTTTGGGAACTTTGTCGATGATTTTGACTTGGAAACTTTTCTCAATCATGAAATTTTTTTTTGTTCCTACTAAATAGTTTTTGATTATTTATCTGATTAGACTCAAATGACCAAATATACCAGAAAATTGAAGTCATAATATCACAGAACACTCATATTGTATACTAAAAACGATATGAAAACATGCAAAATAGATGTGAATTAATATTATAAGACGGAATGCAATATTTTAAGCAAAGAGATTAATTTTGAAAACCATTCACTATTTTTGGTAACAAGATACGCGAGTATACCAAAATTTATTTGAAATGATTGTTGGTGATATCTAATGAAGTAGGTATTGTGTCGTATTTTGGAATACCAGAGCGTTTGAGAGGCTGAAGAGCTAAATCTTTAATTATGTCCAAGATAATCAAATTAATGGTTGGTCAGTACATATTAAATTTGTTGCTATGGCACTTTGAACACTTGTTATTTCATGCTTTAAACTACTAAAGTCAGTAACTTCAAAGTTAATAAGTACAATTTCAAAATACTGCCAGAGTCCCAATGGAGGTAAATGAAGTCTTCATTGGTTGGCATTTAAAAAAAGTGAGTAAATAAAAACACGAAAGTGGAGTTGGTTTTTGGTCTTCAGAAAAATTTAATACAGCTTTTCTGTCTAAAAAATATTGACAATTATTATCATTTTCAGAGTCTTTGGTAGAAAAAGTGCTTAAATGAAGATATTTGAAGAATAACCATCTTTCACACACTAAGAAACCATACTCCCATTCATTTAGATAGTGTATATTTTGGCTCGTGATTTATTAATAAATGGATTGTGTAAAGAGTTCAGATCAGTGTTAGATATATCTGTTTGAAATGATCTATGGAAATTATACGCGAATCCACGTTCAACTTATAGAAGAAGATGGTTGCTACATCATAAGTTAATGGTAAAACATATGATATTATATAATATGGTATCATACAAATCTCCAAAGTATATAATAATATCTAATTTGTGAAAGTACACGGTAAAATATAGATACTAACTTTGGAAATAATAAAGTAGTTTTTTTTTAATATTAAAAGATGGGTCTGAGATAGACGTCTTTACATATAACAAATTCTTAATGGTTCATTGGCAGTTAACTTAAGGTCAATTCATAGGGGAATTCACGGTGATCATACTTGTATGAGATGTGGTGATGAGAGGGAAACGATTAGCCATGTTTTCTTTGAGAGTTCACCTTCTCTTTAAATATTGACATTATCTCCTATTCTATTTCTCTAAGAGATAAATTCCCTACCAGTTCAATATATTCAAATATATGTTACTTTTTACTAGACAGTTCAAAATAGGATATATTCTGCTAACAAAATTAAATGTTATCCATGAATTTTTTTATACATGTAATGATATGAATAAAATAATATTTTAGGAAGTTCAACAGAAGCCCTAGATGTTATATATAATGCAATCACTAAATATTCAATATGTGAAAAATCATAAATTTCTAATACTTAGAAAATTACGGCAAAAAGAAAATGATCTGAGGAACGTAACAACACTGAAATGTAGAATTGATGGTTTATGGAAAGTTGCAGTTCCCGAGTGGCTTGTATGATATGTTTATAATAAACAATTAGGGAGTACTTTAGGACCTAAATATCAAAGAATAACATTTTGTGAGAAAAGTTTGAACTCCAGCACAAAGGAACCAACCCCCTTCCAGTTAGGACGGTGATAATCGGCTGCCTTCTATTTATAAGCTCTTTCCCAAACTCTGTGTACAATTCCTAATAAATTCTTATTTAGTTCGTAACCAGTTCTTAACCAAACTTACCATGGAATAAAGTACGTGTTTTGGTTGAAAACTTGCATAAACATCTTACCCTAAAAAAAATAGTATGGCTTGATTTTGAAGGTTAGGTCAGTGTATGCTTGTTGAATATGGTTAAATAGGAAAACACTTTCTTGTTTTTTTTTCCTTGTGTGTGTGCATGAAAGAAAGATAAAATGGAGATTTAGCTAAATAGGTGAGATTCAGAAGCAAATTGTCTCACTACACATTTCCTAATTTTTGGCAATATTGGACTATCTTACACTTTTTTTTAGATTTCAAAATTTCAAAATAAATATTTCTTAAATAATAAAAATCGGATAATATATAAAAGAAAAGAAAAATATAAAAATATTTGTTCATATTACTTTTGGAAAGAAACGATTTAATAAAAGTATGTTCATCCTCACTTAGAATATGCATTCTACCAATTTTTTTGATTACAATTTGTATTCTGAGTTTTACACATAAATCTACCTTGTCTAGAATGCACATTCTAATTTTTCTAGATATCCTAGCTTGCCATAGAATGTGTTCGCTTCTATTCTAACTTTTGTTCTATACTTCATCCTCGGTTAGAATACATATTCTAAACTTTTGTCTATGTTCTGACTTGGAATGAATACATATTCTAAACTTTTATCTATGTTCTGACTTTACTAGAATACATGTTGATCTATTCTAATATTTGTTCTATGTTCTACTCATGGTTATAGTGCATATTATAACTTTTGTCTACGTTCTAACTTTGTTAGAATCAGTTTTGCTCTATCCTATTCTTTCCTCTATGTTCTAACAACTGTTGTCAATGTCGAGTTTAGTTATCTACCAAGTCATATGATCAAGTTAGGCGTCCCCCCTGTTGTTATCACAAACGATCGGCAGCTAAAGAATTTTTCAAAGAAGTGTTCATCCTTATTTCTGTGTGTGACTTTTGCAGCTACATTTGACAATGAAAATAGCAGAGTCAATATAAGTACGCCATCATCTGATGAATTTTCGAAAGCGGCTAAGGTGATGAATGATGACTTCAAAAGCAACAAGCAACATCCATGTTGTTCAGGCTGAGGGTGATTGTGGTGATGATGAATAAAATTGTGAAACCAAAGAACAAACTGAAAATAATGTTGGGTTTTGCATGGTGGATTCTGTGAAGAAGGGGCAACTTTTCAGGAGTAAAGAGGTTTTGCAGGCAACTCTGGAAATTTGTGCAATGAAGTTTGACTTTGACTACAAAGTTGTCAAATCTTACCCGACGAAAACTATATTCGCTGCAAAGATAACATATGCAGTTAGGTTCTTTGTGCAACATGTTTACCCGAGTCTACATATTTCATAATCAGTAAGTTTGTGGCTCAACAAACATGTGCTCCTTCAAAGAAAACTGAATTCGGAAAAACAGCTTCTGCCAAAATAATAGGAAATTTAATTAAACATAAATATGAGGGTGTCAAGGAAGGACCAAGACCGTGTGATATTGTACAGTTTATGCGTAAGGAACACGGTTGCGAACTCTCTTATTTCCAAGCTTGGGAGTTTCGTGAGTATGTAGTCGCTGCTGTTAGAGGTATACCAAGAAAAAGTTATGGTAAGATACCAAAGTACTTGCACATGCTTAAACAAACTGATCCGGGTACACACACTCACTAAGAAACTGACTCTGATGGTAGCTTCAAGTATCTGTTTCTTTCATTTCGTCAATCTATTAGAGGGTTCTATAATGCCATTTGATTGGAGGGTAAACGTAGTTGATTAAATTTTTCTAAAAAATACTTACAAAGGAGTTTTACTTGTGGCTACAGCTGTAGATGGTAACTCTAATTTGTATCATATTGCATTAGAGGCCGTTGATTCAGAGAATGATAATTAATGGACACGGTTTTTAATGAAACTGAAGGTGGTAATTGCTAATGAGGAAGGGTTAGCTTTTGTGTCAGATAGAATTTTGTCAATTATTAAATCTCTTGCAAAAATTTGCCCTTCAGCCAAGCATGGAATCTGCATCCATCATTTGTTGAATAATGTGGTGACACATTTCAAGAAAAATGTTATGCCTATATTGGTTGAAAAAGCTTCAAGAGCATATAGGACTGTCGATTTTCAGACTTGTTTCGACGAAATTTGAAGAATGTCTCATGCTATTGGAAAATATCTACAAGAAGCTGATGTGAGAAAGTGGGTTCGGTGTCTATTTCTTAGGTTCTGGTTTGACATCAGGACCACTAACCCCAGTGAGCCGATAAGTGTTGCATTCATTTGCTAGATTGTATAAGGAAAATGTTAACGAGATGGTTTTATGAACGTAGGAAGTTAAGCTCAAAACAAAAAGATCATTTAATTGTTGATGTGGAGAACAAGGTTAATAGAAGGATTATAAAGGCTAAACAATTTCATGTATATCCGGTTAACAATTTCCGTTTTGTAGTTAAAGGAGTACCTATAACTTCTTTGTTAATTTGGAAAGAAGAAGTTGTACATGTGGAAAGTATGATTTAGGAAAAATTTCTTGTAGATATGCTATTCCAGCGATTTATTTTAAAGAAATGGAAATGCACCGATTCACAGAAGAAATGTACACCACTATTGCATGGAGAAAGGTGTATGAGGAATGCATTAATCCATTAATTGTTCCATAGGCTGATTTGAATGTTGCAGGGGAAGTTCAAGATGAGAAAGTTCTAGCTCCTAGAACACGAAGGCAAGCTGGGAGGAGAAGAAAAAGAAGACACGAAACAGTAGAAGACAAGATAAGATCACAAGGATTTCAATGACCTAAAAGGCACAAGTGCAGCCGGTGTGGTCATGAAGGAATACAGGATAACCTGTGATATAGCAATATAGTCACAGTTGGTCCATCTTTGTTTATGCTTTTTTCGATTTAGTTGAACATTGATGTTGTAGACATTTTCAGTTTTAGTTTCCTTCAGGTTTTTCTTTCCTATAAACTATTTTTTCCGGTTTTGGAAGACAAGAGGTAGATCCAAACAGCTCTCAAATAATCATTAACCAAAGTAAGAAAATAACGTGAACCACAAAGAGAAGGTGTTTGATAGGGACCCCATATATCACAATGCACCATCTCAAAAGCAAACTTGTCTTATTACTGCTTAACGAAAAATGATCTCTAGTCTGTTGTTTAGCTCTAATACCAATCTTGCAAGTCGTTGAATCAAAAGCAAAATTACTAAAATCAGAAAGCATTAACAACTTCAAAGCTGTGGAGGAAGGATGTCCTAAACGACTATGCCAGATATTAATGGATGATGAATCTGAAACATGTAATGTTGTTGCTTCATCCAGTCCTCGAAAGAAGTATAAACAGCTGCTTATCTGCACCAATCAGCATCAGTGTGGTACGTTCCTGAACAATACAAAGCTTATCAGTGATCTGGAAGATGAAAAAACGATTGCGAGTCAACTGGGAGACAGAGATAAGATGACACTGAATCCCATCAACAAAGTACACTTCCTGAAGGCTTAACGAGGATCCCAACTGAACACGACCAAACTTAGTAGCAGTGGTGAAGCGACCATCAGGCAACTTAATCATAACCAGAGGCATGTCACAAACATCGAGTAAAAATTCATGGGTTCCGGTCATATGATTAGATGCCCCTGTATCAGTGATCCAAGATTCGAGAAAATTCGTACTGGAATTATGATCTGTGGTGGCTGATTTTCAATCTTCGAGAAGATGAACAAAGCCTTCCACTGAGCATCACTTAAGCCGCTAATCCCAATTCTGTCCGCAGATGTTAAAAAATAATTGGTTGTGGATGTAGTTGCGTGAGAAGCAAAAACAGAAGAAGAATTTGTAGTATTAGTAACACAAGGTTGATTTCTGGAACACCAAGACCTCCCCCTCCGGTTTTCCCTTTTGACGGATTAATGGTATTTCCTCGAGAATTATTTTGGGTAGGTCGTTTGATATTTTTCTCTTCATACCATGGTGGATAAACCAATTAAATGAAAAAAAAAACAGTTTTCAGCAACATGACCAATACGACCACAATGCGTACATACTCTGCTATCAACAAAGGCTTTGTTGTCGGTTTTACTACGAGTTCGAGAAGCAGTATGAACCGCGAAGCTAACTCCGTCACTTCTTTCTTCATGGAGACGACCCAAGGCTTTTGATTCTTCATCTTGGGTTAGAATATTATATTCTTCTTCCAGAGAGGGCAAGGGAAGCTGAGATAAGAGTGCCAATTTGACAGCTCCGTACACAGTTTCATCTAATCCCATTAGAAATTGATTAGGAATTGATGAAGTTTATCCTCTTCTCTTTTTTTCTGAACTTCCTCCATTGTCTTAGCTTGTTTGTAGTCAGCTAGACTTCTCCAAAGTTGAGAAAGTTTTCCAAAATATGTTTCAATAGCTAGCCCCTATTAGCGACATGTTGCTAACTCTGTTTTGAGCCGCTGGACACGTTGTCCATTCTTAACGCCAAACTGTTTTTGAATGTGTGTTCAAAGCTGATGAGAATCATCAGGATGAGACATTGTAGTGGAGATGTTTCCATCAATTTTAACCTTCATCTGGGACACCACAAGTGCATTATTTGCGATCCAATCTTCATAATCTAAGGAAATTTCATCAGGCTGCGTTGTAGATCCATCAGCAAAGCAAAACTTCTTTCTTGCCTTAAGAGCTAATCGAAGATTGGTGACCCATTCTTCGTAGTTAGAACCACGCAAGAGAGGATTGGAAATTAGTGTTCTGGGATTATCGCCAGATGTCAAATTGTAAGGAGATATTGTGCAAAGAGTTTCAACACGGGTCTGTGCCATTGAGATAGCAAGAGCAGACTCAGTAATCATATCAAAAAAAAAAATTTGTCAACGGAATATTGATAGAAATTAAGTAAAAGAAACAAAGGAAGAGAAAAAAGAATGCAATCTTTTTTAGCGGATCGAGATCACAAGATCGATGACAAAACCTTGTTGTAGTTAGGTTTTGTGCTCTGATACCATGTAAATGACCTTTAGAAATTGTAAAATAGGTTTCTTATTGATGAAAATACAAAGGCAGTGCCTTATATACATGTTACAATATATGACATAATCTGATGTACAAACCGACTTTGTATACTGACTAAAGTAAGGCCCAATATAGCCCAATATTATAAGTAAATCAATAGTGTTTAAATTATGAGTTCTTACTAAAATTGTAAATATTATAAGTATAAGATCAAACAGTTAAATCCCTATTGATATGGTGGTTGAAAAAGAGTAGTATTTTCACAATGTTCGATTTCAATAAAATGCAAACTAATACAAGTTAATGAAGTTGAGTTTACCAAAAAAATTGGTGTGATGTATATATTGTTGTGAGTCGTAGTCTGTGTATTAAATATGAAAGTTGTCTATTCGGTATATGTTTTCTATGTTTCAAATTGATGTATTTTAGCAGGTAATTAAAAAAATATGCAAAACTTTATATTAAAATTCGAGAAAAAAAAACTAAATCTCATATAATTAAACTAATAAGATTTTTTGGTTTTGAAATGTTGGTTGAACCCTCTTGAATTTAGCAACTAAAAACACTTACAATAGAAAATTCTCAACACAATTGCAAAAAATATTTATATTTAATTTCAGATATCTCAAAATCATAAGAATTAAGAATCATACACCAATGTATGAGATATATTGGGTGGGGTTCTCATAATTTTAAAATACCCATTATAATAATTTTTTAATATTTGTATTTTTTATATTTGGAAAAAAAATCCATTACAACAATTTATTAACTCTATTATTTTATGATATTGAAGATCTTTGTAACATATTTGTAATAAGGGTGCTCCGATAATATATTAAATATGTTTCATTTTATGGATTAATAAGAAGATACAAATTAATTTTTAGTCAATTATGAGTTCGGTTTGATAACAATTAAGAGTTTACTTAGAAGTTTAGGACAGTGTTTGTTCACTCAACAACGAGTGAACGTGGTCGAGTAAAAGTACTTTCTTATAGGTGTACATTAACTATGCTTGTAAGAAAAAGAATATTGACGTAAATATCCAAAGGAGGATAAGATGGTGACAGCTGGTTTGACCGCGTATGTTTAACCGTTCCATCCACCTCGTTGAGTCCGAGTATATGGCTTGACATTGCTCTTTGCTTCTCCACTTTAGTTATGCATTTCACTCCGTTAATGCTTTCCAAAATGACTCTTTATTGGGTCTAATTTAATGGTTCCATACTTATTTTCTATGATTGGATACCCTGCTTTTCACATTTACCAAATTTTTTGTTATTTAAAACATTGGTTTCTGCTCTCCTGAGTCATCTCGTACTTGAATTCTCGAAACAGTGGTGATAGAGACTGCCATGTAGAGATACATTGGTTCCCATCCAATGTTCTGTGATGTATTTTTTTCGTGCATGAAAGACTTTCTCTCATTTTTACTTTCATTCGAATTGTTCCCCTTTAGAGAGTGGAAGAATGGTAGACATTTGTCGATTAACTTTGATATGAATCGCTGAAGAGTTGCAATCCTCCCTATTATCCATTGGATCTCTCGTCTTTTTTATTGAGATGACATTCCAAAAAACGGGTGATATGGGAGGATTTTCCTCAATTGCTATTTGTGTCACCATGTACCCCAAGAATTCTTATAATGTTATGGCGAACATGCACATATGGGGATTTAACTTTATTCAGAAATGACTTCGTAAAGCAATGAATTCTCGTAGATGTTCGATGTGACAGGTAACATTGACGGACTTAACCATCATGTTTTCGATGTAAACTTCAATCGTGCCTCCAATTTGCATGGAGACCACAGATTGACCAATTGTTGGTAGGTGGCTCCAGCGTTTTTCAGCCTGATATATATGACTTTTTAAATAGTTAATTCTGCGATCAGTGTTGAAATCGTTTTTCTCTTGATCTTTTGGTTTCATCAAGATTTAATTGTACCATGTAAATGCATTCATGAAGGATAAACGTTCACGCCCGAAAATTGCTTTAACTAACTGGTTTATACAGAGAAACAACAAGTTTTTTTTGGGCATATTTTATTAAAATCTGTCAAGTTGGCATTTTTCTTTTAAACCATAATTAGATTGGCTATCCAATTGGGATATTTTTATTCCCAAATTAAGCCGTTTTCCAGAAGCTTTTCGATTTCAAAGTTAACAGTCGCTAATATTTTGGGACACAGCTTCCTCCACTTTTTTTTACTGGTTTGTATATCTCGTCGATATTTAACTCATAAGAGATAGTTTTATAAGAATGTGTGGTATATCTCGTGTGGACTACGCGAACATCTTCTTGTTTTCTCTTAAAAGAGAAATCAAGTTACTCTTCAAAAGTTCTTCTATAAATGCGCCAATGTTTATGCATCTTCCAGGTCTTGATTTGTCGATTACCATATGATTTACATTATCTTTTCCTAGTGGGTCTTTGATGACGAAAATTTCCTCCACCACGTTAACCTTTTTATGAGAGACGCTTTCAACGTTTGTGGGTCTTGAGCCCCTTTGGCTTCTTTTAATTGTTATTGTGTCTCCCTTTGCTGGAGTTTTCACATATTGGTGGTAAGTGAAAGGTAATTCTCTTGATGCATTGATCTAAGGAGTATTAAGCACTGCGTTATCAAATAGAGGGCGTCTCCACTACTAAAAATTCACTTACGGTTTTTTCTCGGACGGAAAAAATCACTGCTCCGCAAAAAATAATGGTTTTTCCAATGAATCCACACAAGCTTCTTATCTTGCTAAAAGACCTCTTAGTTCCGATCTTTGCAAGGGTTCATATAAACAAAATATTCATGTCACTTCTAGTATTGATTAAAATCCACATGATCTAAAAAACTCCAACATTGATAGTTATTACTAAAGCATTATTGTGGAGTCTACTAATATTGATTGCGTCATTTTAAATATTCATGATATTCGAGGAATGCTCTTCCGATGATCATGATACCAACATATTGATCACAAAATATGGGGTAACCCTGTCAATAAAGTTCACCTTATTCTTTGTAGGAATTTTTCCGGATCCGTTACTCTAGCGAGATGTAGAAACCATCTTTTGAATTTGCCAAAAAAATACTTCTTCATTATGTTTTACTCTTTTTTTGTAGTTTTCGGTAATTGTTAATGCTGTGATCGTTCATTTTGTACACAGTAAAAATCACTTTTTCCAGCTTTTTTTTTCACCCACTTGAAAGAAAAAGTAACTGATATCCTTTAACGTTGTAAAACGATTACTCGTCTATCATAATTTTAAAATGTACTCGTTTTAGCAAAAAAAATATTAAAATATAAAATATAATATAACTTTGTGAATAGTTTGGTGGACTGCAAATATAAATTAAGTGCTACAGAATTTATATCTTTAGACATGAAATATTTAAAAGTTCTAGTGTAAAATAAATTACTTTAAGGGTTACAAATATCTTTAACAACTAATTATACATACATGTATTTGATATCTATAAAAGGTTATGTATAATCTCTCCAAATGTAATAGTTGCCTCCTATTAAAATATTATTGTTTCATATCCACAAGCACATTATATCAACTAGTAAGAATATATATTGAAAAGATTTACCCAAGATTAATTATTCAAATGCAATGAATGTCTTAAAAATTTGTCATACATGCATATTTTCCAATATCTCACCATATATATAATTTTTTCCCTCAAATATATCATTATGTTTAGAAAAATAAATTTCTTTCAAAAACCAAACTTATTTTAGAAAATGAAGAATATAATCTTATTTTATTTTCTAAGACATGAAATATACTTGATAATGCTAATGAATTTTCTTTTTCTTTATTTTTATTTGTAAATAGGAATTTTCATCAAAGGTAATGAAAATCTTGCTACATATTGTAAATGCATGTATTATTAATATATATATATATAACCTTATGTAGAATTTTTCTAAATGCCATAGTTTCCTCCAATTGAAATATATTTTTTTTTTCATATTCTAAAGATGGACATTTTGCCAACTAGTAAAGATATATTGACCTTGTAACATATTAACTTAATGAGTGATATTTACTGTTGATAACAAACTATACATCTTTATGTTTTCACATGCTAGGATCAATTATATTTTTAGATCAGTTGTGGACTAATTAAATATATGTGGACTAATTAATAATACATTATATCATAGTGAGAATTTCGAAGCATAAACTATGATACAATTCAAGATACACATAATAATTTCCACTGTGTAAATCATATAAGACTATTAGTTAATCTGTAAATGAAATTATTTATTGACGTTTTTTTGAATGTGGTCCTATGAGTTCAATACTTTTAACTCTAATATTTGGAAATTAAAAAATCTTAATAAAATATATTATTTTAAAATGTTTTATCAAACAAGAATTCATATTCAAACATGTGTATATAAAAAAATCGAAATACTTCTACGAAAAAATTAAATAAAATAACCATACTAAAAATATAGATAAATGTTAAAGACTATTCAACCTAAAAAAAATTATTACCGTTCAAGGTAAATTTATTTTTTCCAATGTAATAAAAATTATTAAAACTTAAAGAATCAATGTTGTTTGACAATTTTATGTGAATTAAGAATTCAACTAAAATATTTCACAAATACTCATAACAAGTAAATTCAGTACTGAGTTCGTGTTATATATCATACATTTTTGTTAATTTTAAGTGTTGAAAATAAAATATATATTTTCTAGTCAAAATTTACAATAAAATCCCTCAAAAACAATTTTTTTAAATAGAAGATTTCATGAAAGATGATATTACTGCAAAATGAAAGAAAAAGAAAAGTATATTAATGTGGTCTAGAATCTGTGCATATACTTTTACTAAGTTAAAACTAATTAAATAATTATAATTACCAAGATATGTTCTCATATTCAAAATCCAATTTAGTTGATGCATAAAAATAAAAACACATTTATACCCTTCATGACTAAATATATATATAATTTTATTTATAAGTCTTCATATCCCTCCATCCCTATATAACACACACATCCAGAAACTCAAAATACAACATAAAAAAAAACAAATAAGACAACAAAAAAAAAACACAAAAAAAAACACAAAAATTCATCATGGCGAAGAGGAAGCTAAAACTTGCTTTTATTTCTAACGATTCTTCCAGAAAAGAAAGCTTCAAAAAAAGAAAGTTGGGCATCATGAAGAAAGTGAAAGAGCTCTCCACTCTATGTGGAGTCAATGCATGTCTTATTATGTACAGCACATATGACTCCAATCCCCAGGTATGGCCATCAACTTCTGGTGTGCAAAGGGTAATTTCAGATTTTCGGGCGTTACCGGAGGTGGATCAGCGCAAGAAAATGGTGAATCAAGAGACTTTTCTCAGGCAAATCATAGCCAAATCCTCAGAGCGTTTGAAGAGACAGAGGAAGGACAACAGGGAGCTGGAGATGACTGAGGTCATGTACCAGTGTTTGCTTGGAAATATGAGAATGTTTCATCTAAACATTATGGATCTTAATGATTTAGGTTATTTAATTGATCAATATGTTAGAGATATTAGTCACAGGATGAACATTTTGGAGAATAATGGTACGGAGATCGGTGAATCCTCCAATGCTGCTGCATCTAGGGCTCCTTCTGACGGGATAAGATCAATGGCGTTTGAGGCTGCTACAAATGCTAAGGCAGCTATGATTCATGAGGTGGTTTCTTCATCCTCATCCGCACCTACCGTGACTTTCTTTAACCCTAGCCAGGATCAACATCATTAAATACCTCAATTGTTTCTTTTGTTGTTGTGATGAATTTCTGTTACAATTTATTTTCTTTGTATTCTCGCTTTGGCTATGATTATGGTTATACATTACTTTTAAGTATGATTATGGTTGTTAATGTTATGAATTTATGATTTTCTCGTTTTTTTTTCTATTATTTAATGGTTTGATACTACGTGTTATTTATATTTTTTTGATATACCACAAATATGCAGGGTTAAATTTTCCAAATACTGTGTTTTTCTTTATTTATATTAGTAAAAAAGTGAAGTTTTTCAGATGAAGAACATTGTTTTCATAAAATGTGACTCCAACAAAAAAAAAAAAAATACAAGCATGAGAAGAAAATTTGAAATAATTTAATTTACGAAGAACTCACTAAATAAGAAGAACTTAAAAATGTATTACTCCAAATTATAATCTTTGGAATATAGAAGAAATACTTCCACACACCAAATTGGTAGTCTTGAATTCCATTAAGATAATACACATAAGATAAGGTCAAAGATTTGATTATGGATCCAGATTGATCTTAGGATCTTTAGTAATTATGGAAATTTTTTATTTTTTATTTTCCCTTTTATATTTAAGTTATCTTATACATGGGTTTTAAGAATTTTTGTATTAAATATTAATTTTCAATAATAATCATGAAAATATTATCCTAAACAGTTCAACAGATTCACATAAGATAGCATTTCTTTATTAATGAATAATCTTCAAACAACATTGTGATTTTGTATTACAATTAAGATAATCAAATCTGCTCACGATTTCTAATAAATAATTTTTTTGAGGTTTAGGGATCATTATATGTTCGATCGTCGTTTGCCTTTGAAACTGCTGGAGTATATACTATATAGGGGTTTCTCTGTCCACCCCCTTCTCTCTCTCTCTTCTGTTTAATTTCAGACTTGTACTTCTTAAACCATAATTTTCCTTTGTATTAATAATAATTATCTCCTTATATAGTCATTCTTTGCACTAAGGTTTTAGTTGCAAACCTCAGTAGAGTAAACATAGATAAAAAGAAAATGGATAAGGATTGTTCTAACTAACCCAACAATCTTTTATTTTCTTTTTATAGATGACAATTTGTTCCTTTGTATAGCAGAAGTGGAACAATGTAAAACAATAATGAATTTTTGATGTGCTCAGATCCTTAATCCTTAAAATTGTTTTGTAACTGCATAAGAAATCACAAGAGTACTTAGGAGTCATTCTAGTGAAGACCAAAAAGTTACACTATGATATATGAGTTTCGACTCAAGCGTAAATAGAAATTATAGCTGTTGTTTGTGACCGAATACAAAAACAAAAATAAACTAAAAGCACGTAAAATGAGTAATTAGTAAATAAAAAAATACTAGGTGAGTGGTAAATCGTAGAAACTACTAAAATTGCAAGTAATATCGATATGTAGGAAAACTGGTTTTAGAATTTAAATCACAAATGTATATTTTCACTATTGTGACTTCAATAACTATGCTTTAGAAACTTGATAGGTTCAGATTTGGTAATTGTTCACAATACTTCGCAACTCAGCTTTTGTGGGTTATGAAGTATTGCTCATCAAATGCTAGTCCAGGAAATATGTCAAGCTTCTGGAGAGTATATTAACCTAAAATTTGATGCTTGTTAAACAGAAACACATGCAGCAATCTGAACAAGTAAAGAAAAGCCCATTACAAAGTTTCCAAGTAAAATTAATAAAGTTAACAGTTCATGAGCTCGTTGATTACCAACAACCTATAATTACTCAATCATAAAAAATTTGAACAAACAAAGAAATTGAAGAGAGTAATTCATAATGGAGAAACAATAACAGAGATCAGGTATTTAAAAATTCTTCTCTATGTATGAAGTACAAAGTAAAATCTCCTCCTGGAAAACTCTTAAGTTGAAAACTATGAAGAATTCTCTAAAATAATGATATGAGATTAATTTCTTTTATGGTGATGTGACCTTTTAGGTTGACTTACCTCTTAGGTTGACTTACGTAAAAGAAGCTAAAACATGAATTTATAGGTCTCTAGGTTGGCTAGGGTTTGTTTTGAATATATCTATATATATATATATATATATATATATATATATATATATATATATATATATATATATATTCCAAAAGTGGTGCAGCCTAAACTCATGATTTTGGTCGAGGTCAGATACTTATTTACGCGGTCCATGATCTCTCTTCTTTTGTCTGGGGTGATTTTGGTCGAGCTCAAGACGTGAGACAAACATATATCCACAAAGACAGATGTAATTATCATATACAAGTCCAATTGACTTCAATATGTTTGCGTTTGAAAGCTAAATCAAAAGTATATATCTCCACCACCAATCAATCAAACAGAAATATGGAAAATCACCTGCTGAGGGAAAATTTCTGATGCTTCGGTTCTCTTCAATTTGAGAACTCTTTCTATGATGAATTTTTGGGAACTTTGTCGATGATTTTGACTTGAAAACTTACCTCAATCATGAAATTTTTTTTGTTCCTTTTAAATAGTTTTTGATTATTTATCTTATTAGACTCAAATGACCAAATATACAAGAAAACTGAAGTCATAATATCACATAACACTCATAATGTATAAAAACGATATGAAAACATGCAAAATAGATGTAAATTAATATTATAAGAAGGAATACAATATTTTGAGCAAAGAGATTAATTTTAAAAACCATTCACTATTTTTGGTAGCAAGATACGCGAGCATGCCAAAATTTATTTGAAATGATTGTTGGTGATATCTAATGAAGTAGGTATTGTGTCATATTTTGGAATACCAGAGCGTTTGAGAGGCTCAAGAGCTAAATCTTTAATTATGTCCAAGATAATCAAATTAATGGTTGTCAGTACATATTAAAGCTATGGCACTTTCAACATTTGTTATATCATGCTTTAAACTACTAAAGTCAGTAACTTCAAAGTTAATAAGTACAATTTCAAAATACTGCTAGAGTCCCAATGGAGGTAAATGAAGTCTTCATTGGTTGGCATTTTAAAAAAAGTGTGCATATAAAAACACGAAAGTGGAATTGGTTTTTGGTCTTCAGAAAAATTTAATACAACTTTTCTGTCTAAAAAATATTGAAAATTATTATCATTTTCGGAGTCTTTGGTAGCAAAAGTGCTTAAATGAAGATATTTGAAGAATAATCATCTTTTACACACTAAGAAACCGTACTCCCATTCATTTAGATAGTGTATATTTTGTCTCGTGATTTATTAATAAATGGATTGTGTATAGAATTCAGATCAGGATTAAATATATCTGTCTTAAATGATATATGAAAATTATACGCGAATCCACGTTCAACTTATGGACGAAGATGGTTGCTACATCATAAGTTAATGGTAAAACATTTGATATTATATAATATGGTATCATACAAAATTCCAAAAGTATATAATAATATACAATTTGTGGAAGTACACGACAAAATCTAGATACTAACTCAGAAAATTATAAAATAGTTTTTTGAATATTAAAAGATGGGTCTGAGATGGAAGTCTTTACATATAACAAATTCTTTATGGTTCATTGGCAGTTAACTTAAGGTTAATTCATACGGGAATTCACGGTGATCATACTTGTATGAGATGTGGTGATGAGAGGGAAATGATTAACCATGTTTTCTTTGAGTGTTCACCTTCTCTTTAAATATTGACATTATCTCCTATTTTATTTCTCTAAGAGATAAATTCCCAACCAGCTCAATATATTCAAATATATGTTGCTTTTTACTAAACAGTTCGAAATAGGATATATTATGCTAACAAAATTAAATGTTATCCATGAATTTTTTTATACATGTAATGATATGAATAAAATAATGTTTTAGGAAGTTCAACAGAAGCCCTAGATGTTATAAATAATGCAATCACTAAATATTCAATATGTGAAAAATCATAAATTTCTAATACTCAGAAAATTACGGCAAAAAGAAAATGATGAGAGGAATGTAACATCACTGAAATGTAGAATTGATGGTTTATGGAAAGCTTCAGTTCCGGAGTGGCTTGTATTATATGTTTATAATAAACAATTAGGGAGTACTTTAGGACCTAAATATCAAAGAATAACATTTTGTGCTAAAAGGTTTGAACTCCAGCACAAATGAACCAACCCCCTTGCACTTAGGACGGTGATAATTGGCTGCCTTCTATTTATGAGCTCTTTCCCAAACTCTGTGTACAATTCCTAATAAATTCTTAATTAGTTCCTAACAAATACTTAACCAAACTTACCATGGAATAAAGTACGTGTTTTGGTTGAAAACTTTCAAATTAACATCTTACCCTAAAAGAATAGTTTGGCTTGATTTTGAAGGTTAGGTCAGTGTATGCTTGTTGAATATGGTTAAATAGGAAAACACTTTCTTGTTTTTTTTTTGTGAGAAAGAACGATAAAATGGAGATTTAGCTAAATATGTGAGATTCAAAAGCAAATTGTCTCATTACACATTTCCTAATTTTTGGCAACATTGGACTATCTTACACAATAAATATTTCTAAAATAAATAAAAATCCGATAATATATAAAAGCAAAGAAAAAGTTAAAAATATTTTTTCATATTACTTTTGGAAAAAAACGATTTAATAAAAGTATGTTCATCCTCACTTAGAATATTCATTCTACTAATTATTTGGATTACAATTTGTATTCTGAGTTTTACACATAATTCTACCTTATCTAGAATGCATGTTCTAATTCTTCTAGATATCCTAGCTTGCCATATAATTTGTTTGGTTCTATTCTAACTTTTGTTTTATCCTCTATCCTCGGTTAGAATACATATTCTAAATTTTTGTCTATGTTCTGACTTGGAATGAATGCATATTCTAAAATTTTGTCTATATTCTGACTTTAGTAGAATACATGTCCATCTATTCTAACATTTGTTCTATGTTCTACTCATGGTTATAATGCATATTCTAACTTTTGTCTACGTTCTAACTTTGTTAGAATAAGTTTCAGTCTATCATATTCATTCTTCTATGTTCTAACAAATTGTAGGATTTATATTCTAGTCGTTCTTCTATATCCTAACACTCTCTAGAATTTATATTCTACATATTTATCCTTATTTTATCCTGTTTAGAATTCATATTCTGCACAATTATCTGAAAAAACCTAATCTAGAAACTGAATGTTCTACATAAATTTTGTTTCTATATGTTGCCTCCTTCCCTTGTATCATCTCCTTTTCCCGTTACCAGACATTTTTTCCTCCAATCTTCATTGTTTATATTTCCCTTCTATCTTCAATGTTTCTCTTTCCAAAATATACATACCTATGTTTCATGTGGTGTATGGAGAACTAGTGTCAATAACCAATTGAAATTCGTTATAGATGAAGAAAAACAAACAGGTTGGTTTCTTTGGAATGTAATACTACTTTTGATGAGCTATGGATTATGTTTGCAGATGATTATGGAATGGACCGCACTGTTTTCAATGTCGAGTTTAGTTATCTACCAAGTCATATGATCAAGTTAGGCGTCCCCCCTGTTGTTATCACAAACGATCGACAACTAAATAATTTTTCAAAGAAGTGTTCATCCTTATTTCTGTGTGTGTGACTTTTGCAGCTACATTTGACAATGAAAATAGCAGAGTCAATATCAGTACACCATCATCTGATGAATTTTCGAAAGCGGCTAAGGTGTTGAATGATAACTTCAAATGCAACAAGCAATATCCATGTTGTTCAGGCTGAGGGTGATTTGGTGATGATGAATTAAAATCTGAAACCAATGAACATCAAAAAACTGAAAATAATGTTGGGTTTTGCATGGTGGATTCTGTGAAGAAGGGGCAACTTTTCAGGAGTAAAGAGGTTTTGCAGGCAACTCTGGAAATTTGTGCAATGAAGTTTAACTTTGACTACAAGGTTGTCAAATCTTACCCGACGAAAAGTATATTCGCTGCAAAGATAACATATGCAGTTGGGTTCTTTGTGTAACATGTTTACCCGAGTCTACATAGTTCATATGTATCTTTTGTGGCTTCAGTGTGAACGTCACTTTACTCGAGTCTTCTTCCTCAACATCCTTAGAGCATGATTAAAGAGAATTTTTAATGGGTTCTTAGGTGAGATTCTTAGAATTTTTAGAATTAAAATTAAAATTAGTTAATAAATTAAGAACCTCTTCTTAATTAAGAATCAGTTCTTAGATGGGGTTCTTAACTAAATGTCATTATCTAATTCGCCGGAATTTTTTCTTAACTTTAATTTTAAAAAAATTCTGAACTGTAACTTTTTTTTTACTTTTTTGTAAAAAAATATTAACTTTAACTTTTAAAAAAATATTAACTTTAAAAAAAAATCAATGCAATATATTTTTATATTTTATTCAAGAAAATAAAATTTTCTTAAAATAAAATAATTTTCATATGACTGATGCAACATATGATTTTGTTTCCACAACGTTTTATTTTTCTGTAATGTGTAAAAACAAATTCTTAACTTTTTTAAAAAAATAAAACTTCTTCTCAACTTCAACTTTAAAAAAAAATTTATATATATATATATTAACTTCGTGATAGACAAATGCATTAACAATTGAAAACTGATTTGGTTGAGCATATATGACAAAAATTTGGAGTAAGTCAATATTACTACTAATTGTTCATTCCGTTTATAATTTGAAAATCTATGTTTAAAATATTTTTATGTGATGTATGTTTCAAATTTCATTCAATTGCAATATATTTTTATGTTTTATTCAAGAAAATAACCTGTTCTTAAAATAAAATGATTTTCATAATATCTTTTTTTGTTAAGAACCTCGTCAGAGGTTCTACCATTAGAGGTGAAAAAACTAGTTGTGGGTTCTTAACTAAAATTAATAATAAAAAATTGTAAGAACCCATAAGAGGTTCTTACCTTTAATCATGGTCTACTATCTCCCCCAATCGCGGAGAGATATATGATTTAAATATGTTTATTTTTACATACTTTAATATTCTTCTTTAGAACAAGATTTGACAATTTGAAATGAGCAGTAGGACCGTTAGGCAAACCAATGACAAGGAGTGCATTTAAATCATTTAAATAGGCAAAAAAGCATGAAACAAACCATTTAAAAGACTGATATAAAAAGACACACAAAACATGAAAACTTAGACCACCTTCATAAAAAAATTTATCTCAGAAATAAAAAAAAATAATGAAAAAAAAGTTGGGATAGGTCATTAAAAGGAAAACTGCAAGAAACCCATAGATACTGTCACATTTTAATTGGTTTAAATTTCTTTTAAAAATAAAGTTTAAATATATAAATATATTAGAATAAAATATCATTATATAAGAGATTAACTCTGTTTTGAGAAACTCACCATTGCTGATGGTCTTTGGAGTGAAAACTAACCAGGTTATCTGCCATTCGTATGAACTACAATAAGAGACTAATAATTTTTCTTCTTTGTTTATTCTACAATCTGTAGAACCAGATATCTTAAAGGTTATAGATACAGTAGCAAAGAGATGAACTTGTCTCTGAAACCAATAGTAATTACATTTTTGAAATCATAAGTTCCTATTTGTATTACTGAAAGTTCAGAATCACCGAGAGTAACTCTGATATAAACGCAGGTCCTCTCTGCAATCCACATAAATGAATAAAAAGCAGCTCAAAACATTACTTGAAAGTACAAAGAATCATAAAAAAAACTGTGCAATTACTTATGAGACTTACAGTGGAATTGAAACGACAGGTTGTGATCAAGACCGTAGGTGTATTCTCACGTCTAAGGACTGGATGAAATTCATCAGCATTAATATCCGCAAACAACTGCAAATTTCAAGTCCATTATTTTTTTTAAAAAGACCAAACTTGAACTTGAAAGAGAATAAAACATTGAACTTACTTCTTCGCCATCAGGTCTGCAAACAGTCTCATCAGCTTCTTTAGTATTCTCAATCGTCTTCCGAATCATCCTTTCTGGAGGCTGCAATAAAACACAAAATTAAGATTCCCAAACTCAGAGTAATAAACAAAATTCTCTCTTTAGATCTTCATTTTTTTAACCTCTTCTCCAAGCATAAGAGCTGAAAAGAATGGAGGAGAGAGGTGTCTCTGAATCAGAAACCGTAAATACAAATACAAAATAAATAATAGATGATTTTTAGAGCTGGCAAAATCGAAGCCAAACTTTCTCTAGATCAAGCAATCTATCATGACCTGCGATGATCAAAACATATACAGAAAATATGAATCCACCTTCGATTGCAACACGCATGTCAATGTATAAGATTGAAGTGATGGATTTCTTTGGAGATATCGATGAGGGGGGAAGAAGAAGGAATAGATTATAAGGATTTGGAGGAGATTGGTATTATGAAATGGGAGAACTGAAAGGATGGACCGAAAAGAAACAGTAAAAGTTTTGTAATGTTTTCAATCTGAGGAGAAAGAATTGTCGATTTAATTAGTCCAAAAATAATGGTCTTGGGTAAAGAAGTAGAGAAATCTGTGTTTTAAATTTTTTTTTTAATTTTTTTTTTTTTTGTAAAAAGCAGGTGTCATTCTCGTAGCTGCTTACCTGGCACAAAAGGAGAGTAAGTAATATTTAACTTTCATATAGTAGATTTTTTTTTGATTTTCTTTTTTAACCAAAACATAAGAAAATACAATGTTATCTTTATTGAATCTCAATAGTTACTACACCCAATCAAAATCTAATGGGATCAACCACCCGCCCAATTAAAATTTGGATCTCCACCCATTTTTTCCTAATTTTTAACGTAAATATAAATCTAAGGGTGACTTACTAGAATGACATACAATTATATCAGAATTATTAGAATAATTCTAATCTTTTGAAAATTACTAAATTGTTTTTAGTACCTAAAATCCTTTTACCCTTTGATATAAAAAAATGTAATTACGAAAATTGCCATTAATTTTTATTTAAAAAATTCGAAATTTTTACCACAGTAAAATAAATTAGGTGAAAATTGTCTAAATAAATCTGTCATACATGAAGTGACAAATTTATTTATATGGCGGACTTTTAGCGAATGACAGATTTTCTGTAACAATTTTATTTAAATACGAAAGTTTTTTTGTATTACTTAATGACAGATTAACAACTAATTATTTAATTATTTAATGACAGCTTTATTGAGTAACAACAATTTTAATATCTGAATGACAGTTATATTTTTCGAACAACAGATTTTTTTTTTAACGGTAGTGTATTTTTAATCTAATAGGTATTTTGACTTAATTGCAACAGATTTTCTTAAGTGCAACAGAGTTTTTACGTTTTTCAAAAATTTACGTTATGACAGATTTATTTAACACGACAGGATTTTCTAACGAGACAACAGAGTTTTAAAATTTTCAATAAATCTATTAAATTATTTAATTAATAGATTAACAAATATGTTACGTTACATCACCTTTATTTTACGTAGTAGCAGATTTAGTTTTGTTAGTAGATTTTTAGTGTTATTATGGCAGGTTTTTGTACACATGTTATATGATATTTATTTATTACTAGATTAACTCTTTCTCATTTATATACAGTAGGTTTTTTTACAGCAAATTTTTATCAAATTTGATCATATTTTTTATCAAATTATTTATTACTAAATTTTCACAAAACGTAACTGTTTTTTTCCTTAACTGTAGGAACTGATTTATTTTCTAAAATTTGTTTTCCTTAATTGTAGGTAATTAAAACTTTGTTTTCCTTAATTGTATGTAAATTAAATATTCGTTTTAATTCGTTTTCTTATTTTAAAATTTTAAATCAATTTTTTAGTAATAAATTTATGTTCTGTAAGCTTTAAAATAATTAAAAAATAATTGTAGGTAATTAAAAATTCATTATAATTTGTTTTTCTTATTTTAAAAATTTTTAATCAAATTTTTTTTAATAAATTTGTTTCGTAATCTTTAAAATAATTTAAATATATAAAAAAAATATTTTTTTTTTAAAAAAGCCATGTTTAATTTCTCTTATTTTAGAAAGGGATTTAACTTAAAAATTTTGTTTTCCTAAAATTTTGGCAAAAAAATATCAAAAATTTTCTTATTTTCACATAAAATATTTAATATTTTTCTCTATTAATTATGGTTTTTCAATTATTATTTTGTGAGATTTGTTTCCTATTTATTTTGGTGATGACGATACAAAAATGTAATATTTTTTATAATAGCATTTAAAGTATATTTATAATGGCATATGGTATATCTGTAAACAGTTTAAAAATCTTGTTTATTATGTATTTTGTAAAGAAGATTAATGTTAGATTAGTAAACTTGATTTTGAAGATGTTAAACTAATAATTATACTACAGTTTAATGTTAGTATAGTAAATCTCTCTAAATCTAATCGAAAAAAAATTCTCTTCTCCTTCTTCCGCGTATATCCTCTTCGTCATCTATAACGCTGTTGGATTTTGCACTAAATCGATTTTGCATCTTATTGAATATGTTAATTGGTTTGTGAATGAGAAGATGAAGACGATCCTTTGTTCTGATACGATGGATATTCTCAACCATCGATTGGGGATTCTCTGTGTGCAGAAGGTTTGGGGCTTTCCTGTGTCGATTCGATGATGAGATTGGGGCTAGAGATGAAGGAATGATTGCTATGGCTTTCAACAGGCATGACGGAGAATTTGTTTCGGTGAGAGTGGTGAGGCCGACACTTGTTGCAGAAGACGGCTCCTCCATCTTCGTCGTCGTCATGTCATTTTCTGCTTTGCGGTTTTCCGTTTCCGTTGTGGTGGAAAAGCGTTAAGAGTGTGATGGGAGAATAAAGTATGTGGCTTAGCGCCTCTCAAACGACTTTCTCGAGGAAGCAGAGAAGGGTAAAGATGACGCTGTCGTTGTTTCTTCTGCTGCTGCTTCCGCGACGGCTGCAAAGAGTGTTTAACCAGAGAAGCCTAAGACAGGTCACATCAATCTATTTGAAGGGATTAAAATATTTGATCCATTGAGTTGCCGAAGAATAAGCCTGCAGAAGAAGAAGACCACAGGAGAAAAAAGATGAAGAAAGAAGCGGCTGCTACTGCAAGAGCTACTGCGAAAGATGCTGCAGTGAGCGTAGGTGATCCAGAAGAGGAGAAGTACAGGTTGGGTTGTGGTGAGGAAGATGATGGTGATTATGGGTATAGAGGAGATGAAGCTAAGAAGGAGAGTGGGAAGAAGAGTTTGTAGGAGCTGAGGGAAGAGAGGTTGAAGAGGAAGAAGATTGAAAAGGAAAGAGAGAGATCCCTTTTCATGAAACAGAGCCAGAAAACAGTGGCTTTTCACGGAGGTGACTGAGCTACGTTTGATGTGTGCAGTTCATTTGTGGACATAGAATGAGTCATGGTAGGTAGTTTGAAGTGTGATAATCATTGACAAATTCCTGGACTTCAGCATATTTTAATTGATTTTTATGATTTCGATTTTTGTGATATATGATAATTTATCAGAATATATTATTCTAATTATAGTGTAGTATGAACCTGTTTCTAATGTTTTGTGTTTTCTGACAAAAAGATACAGCTCAAGTGTCTGTGGGAGAAGTATGTACTGATGAAAAGCTGCCTGAGAGTTCAAGCTCAACAGAAGAGAAAGATGGAATCAGCAGAAAAGAAAGATGGAAACTGAAGCTTTTGAGGTTTATGGTAGGAGAAACAAGCTTTAAAGAGGAATATTTTGGTATTGAATATTTGGGTATTGAATATTTTGTATTTTGGATGTTTAAAAGTTAATGTTTTTGGAATTTGTTTGGTCTTATTAGATTTATTAGGTATACTATGATTTTGTTATGTATAAAAGCCCATTAGAAGGCCCATTAGGTTTAACATAATGTCTCAACTTGTAATCCTATATAAAGGGCTAATCATCCATTGGAATAAACAGACTAATTCTCCTCTCTTCTTCTCTTCTCTTATTCTTTTTATAACACGTTATCAGCACGATTCTCTAATTTTCTGTGTTAAGAAGTAGTCATATTATTGTTTGATATATTTTTTTTTAACATCTTCAAGCCATGTTTATTATGGATTCATGGTTTGTAAGAATGGATTATTGATATACTACAAACTCCAATCAATATGTTTATTTTATTTTTATAAACTTGAAGTTTACTATTCAAAATCTCATCAAGAGAACTTTCTTATTTTCTCTTGAAGAGAACTTTCTTCTTTTCTCTTACTTACATTTTCCTGATTAGAAAATTTATCATATTTCCCTGAAGAGAATTTTATGATATTCTTTTGAAGAGAACTTTATTATATTTTCCAAAAGAATTTTATTATATTTTTTTATATATATTTTCCAGAAGAAAATTTCTTTATATTCTCCAAAAAGATGATCTCTTTACATTTTCCAGAAGAGAATTTCATTACATTTTTCCAGAAGAGAATTAAATATATTTTCCAGAAGAATCTTATTATATTTTCTAGAAGAAAATATTTTTATCATATTTTCCAGTAGAAAATTTCTTTTTATACTTTCCAGAAGAATTTTATTTATTTTACTTCTCTATGCTTGATTTGATATGCTAATATATTGTTTAAAATTTGATAGAATTTATTATTATATAAAATCATTGTTTAATTCTGAATCTTGGATATCATCTTGTTTAAATTCGAAATTTTCATAATTTTATTGTTTAAATTCGAATTTTTCATATTTTATTTCTTTAAATATTAAATTTGAATTTTCAAATCATGATTCAGATGATCAAGCATGATTTAGTATTAATCTTGTCAAATAAATTTCGAAAATCAGTATTTGATATTATTTGTATGAGTATTTAAAATTTGAGAATTTGATAGATTTAAGTATTGAATTATTTCTGTCATTGATTACAATTTATTATTTCAGTTATGAGTTTTGAACAAATTTAACATTTGACTCATAATTATTGTTGGTTTGATTCTGTTTAAACTGATTTAAATAATTGGTTTGTATTGATCATTGGTTTATTGATAAAGTTTATTATTTGTATTTATCAATTTATGTAATGAATTATTGATTATATGTGATAAACATGAAGAAATATGGATAATATTTCTTAAAATTCATTTTGTCAATTAATATGATATTTTTGATATCTATTTTTAATGCTGAGTATTGTTAAAGTTAAAGTTAGAGTCAATTATTTATTAATTTAAATAAGACTAACATAATAGCCATGTTCACATGAGCAAAATTTTTGAATATCTCAGGATTATATATTTTCTAGAAAGACAGATTTTACAAAGAAGTTAAACCAGTTGAGAAACAAAAAAAAAAACTTCAACACCATCTCCATGTCAGAATCCTTATCTCTACTGCAATTCTCCTTATTCAGATAAGTATTTTTATGTGTTATGTTTTATATCAATACATGGTCAATTAAAATTTGATAGGATAAAATATTTTGAATGAAAATTGGCACATGTGATTTGATTTTTTTTTTGGAGAATTATTAAAAAGATATTAAATGTAAAGATGTTTAATTGCATGATAGTATGAAAGGTATATATAAAAATCTAACTTGTCTTGTTTTAATTAATATTAATGCTCATGAAATATCTTAATTTAATATTATATGATAGATATTTATGATTATATTTTATTACCACTATTTTTATGAGAGTCTCTATTTTAAGTACTTGACTGAAAACAATCCACAAGTTCTCTAGAAAGAAATGTATGATCACATTATCATCTCGAGGGGGAGAATTATTGAATCTCATATCCACAGTAAGTGGAAAATCTAAAAGATGATATTCACGCTCAAAGTGAGATTGATTAGTCATCTTTAAAGTATTTTGAATACTTTATGCATTATGTTCTATAACTCTCAAAATGTAGAAGGATCAAATATAGAATACATGACCCAAGTAGGGTATGTTATTGATTCTAAAATAAGTTTCAATTCTAGATTGATTAATTTGCAGTGTTATCATCTCGAGGGGGAGAGTTAAAGAATCTCATATTCCATAATGAGTGAAACATCCAGAAGATTATGTTATCACTAAAACTAAGATTGATGAATCTTTCATAAAGTAAATTCATGGAATTTTGAGACAAATCATATTGAGACAATAAGTGAAAGAAATGTTAAATACATTTAAATGAAAGTATTTCCCAAGGAATCAAAAGAACTACTTGCATTCATACTAGATTGTACTACAGAAATATTTGTGTAATGGAGATAAAAGATATTGGTAAACTTGAAATTTACGTAACATACTATTGGTTGGCATGAACCGGTTAGACCATTACGGTTCAATGAAGATGTGAAAGATAATTCATGAGAACATTCATTAAAGAACTAGAAGGTTCTCCTGAATGATTTATCATATGCTGGTTAATCATAATATCTTATGATAATACAATTTTCACCAACCAAAATAGATTTGGAATCTATTAATGTATATAAGAAGACATTGGTGGACTGATCATCCACCATGCATCTTAATAATACTGGTGAAAAATTCATAAATCTTTGATGATTATAGTATACCCATTGGGATAAATGTTGAACATTTGGTAGCATATGTTCATATATACAGAAAATGCAGTAACATTTATTCGCATTAAGCCAATAAACAATAAATAGTTTCCCCCGTCAATGGTTTTGGATCAGGAACCAAATATATTCCATCTAAAGAAATATTAATGTACAATAAACATTCAATTTGTTCCACCACAGAGCTTTAAGATGGATCCTCAAATGAGGTTGACAATATATGTTGGATATGAATCTCCATTAATACTTAAGAATTTAGAGCTATCTACGAAGGATTTAAGTAAAGCTCAAGCTGAAGACTGAAATTAAAATGATTCAGTCTTTCCAACATTAGGGGGAGAAAAAAAAATAGATGGAAGTTAGATGACTTGGAATGAATTATCATTGATCCCGGACTAAAGAATGTGAAATAAAAGTCCAAAAGATAATTCATCTATAGAATTGAGTAATTCAGTTGCCAGACATATTTACTGATCTTAAGATAGTGACAAAGTCACATATACCAGCTGTAAATGCTCCAATAATATTTTATATCCTTGAAGGATAATATCAAACTGCTAGTGAGTCTAAAGATCGCATGAAGCGCGATAGACATATTGGTTCTAAAATAATTCTCGGAAAAAGAAAAGGAGCATAAGTTCAAAATGGTCAAACCAAGAGAATATGTTTTTGAATGATCTCAACATTAAACATGACAACGAAAGAAATTCAGGTACCTGAGACATTGAAGAGATCTCAATAATTTATGTCATGTATAGAATAAAAGAACCAATAAGCAAATCGACGTCGATGATATTTTGCATGCAATATTGCAGTTGATATGATGAATGAGAAAGAGGATCATAAAACAAAGTCTATTGAAAAGTGTACACAAAGAATTGATTGGCCAAATTATAAAAGAAGCAATAGATATAATTAATTTCTCTTAGAAAGAAAGAAGAATTTGGACCAGTAATCCATTATGGGCTGTCCATACACCTAAAGGTGTAAAACTAATGGGACATAAATGTACATTGTGCCAGAGAAAAATGATTATAAAGAAACATAATCTCTAGTGGTGGATGCAACTATTTTCAAGTTCTTTATCAATCTGGCAATAATAAAAGGGATTGACTTATACAATCCACTGAGTAATGATACTTATATGAAACTCCATTATAGATATCTCAGAAAGATACAATCCCATTAGGATTGATGATATCAAAATTATGTTCCCGTGAACTCAAGGTATTTGATCCAATTAAAATATATTCGTTTCATGGAGTATAATCATAAAGTAAATTTTATAAAGATGAGTCAATATACCCATCTATGTTTATCAAAGGATCATGGATCACTAGAATATTTAATTTAATCATCATTGAAACTCTTGCAGAGTTATCACAAGTAGTTTGATGAAAACAATATGGGATCCTATATTTGAACATGGCAAAACTCTTGAAGAGTTATTGAAAGTCATAATTCAAAAGAAAGATATTGGAAATCAACATTGTCTCTATTGATTCCAAATTAAATATTTAAGGAAAGAGATATTATCTCGAAAGTCCCTTGCAGAATTTTATATATGCTCACATATATTTGATCATGAAGTACCATATTTAAAATGTTATTTGAGAAAGTTATTAATCCTTTCATGATCACAAGATGAGATTTTGTATGACAAGAGAAAAAGTCATAATAGTAACTTTTATAAGAAGAGCATGAATAACTCATATGTACAAGTATGTACAATAAAATGTTAAAGAGATTTGGTATGAAGTCCAAATAAGCCAAGAAATTATTATCTATGTCAAAAGGATGTTATGGATCAGAAGTCTAATAACCCTAGATATTATATGGAAATCAAACAAGTATTCAGTAAGACTATGCTCAATTATCAAAAGATGATATATATGATTAGAATGCATATCATAAAGATGTTGTTTTCAAGGGGAGAAATATAAGGATATGTGTGGCTGTACTCTTTTTCCTTCTCATGGTTTTTATCCCACCGAGTTTTTCCATTCTAAGGTTTTAACGAGGCAGCAATGAACACATAAAAGATAGACTCTCAAAAAAGAAATGTCAAAATACAAAGAATGAAAGTCTATCATTTTTCCAAAGTATTTCCCATATATTAATGAGATCATGACAATCCGGAGAATGACCAAGGTGAATCATCAACAAGACAAACACACTGAAGAAGAATGGCGATGTTCATATTCTACAGATTGATTCAAGTGAAGATCTGACACACACATTTACCAAGGAGATAATATCAAGAAGTTAGTTCACCATATCGGATTGTATCATCTCAAAGATCTCAACATATGTACTCATGAGGGGGAGTAATTGCGCATTGCACTCTTTTTCCCTTAACATGGTGTTTCCCATTGGGTTTTCCTGTTAAGGTTTCTAATGAGGCAACATGTTAGGCGTATAACGAATTATTTTCTTATAATGGACCTCTAAGGGGGAGTGTTATGTATAGAGGCCCATTAGAAGGTCCATTAGGTTTAACCTAAGGTCTCTACTTGTAATCCTATATAAAGGACTAATCATCCATTGGAATAAACAGACCAATTCTCCTCTCTTCTTCTCTTCTCTTATTCTTTTTATAACAGATTTAAAAATATTTTGGTATTATTTAGAACTATGAGCAAACAATAAAATATTTTTTTTTTAAAAACACATAACACGTTTTAAACATGGCGCTGTCTTTTTAAAAAAAACAATAATATAATTTTACATATAGTAGTACTGGAGTTTGTAGTAGTACATACATGCACATAGTTATATTTTGACAGTTTTATATGTATCTAGTTAAACCGGATGTAAATTTCTTTTTTTTATAGTTGAACTTAGGTTATTTTATCGTTAAAGTACATTTACCATATTTTTATATAATAAAATGGTTTAAAACAGATGACACTGTCATAAAAAATCAAATAATTTACATTTTACACAGAGTTATACTTCAGTAATGCGTAGTACTATGATACACATAGTTATATTTTGACTTTTTTAATGTTTTTTTAGTTATACCATGTGAAAATCAAACTTTTTTTAGTTGTACTTATGGTATTAAAGTATTAAAGTATATTTTTCATACTTCCATATTATAACATATCATAAAATACTAAATTTGTTCGCTTCACCTAACAATGATGTTAGTATTGACACACTAACCATAGAATCATAAGTTAGTTTTAGAAAAAATTACTATTATTTTAATGTACTGAATTTTTAAAGAAAATTTATGTTTTTTAGATGTTTCACAAAGTAACACGAATTTATTATTATTCTAAACTTACAATTATTCTAAACCTACAATTATTCTAAACCTACAATTATTCTAAACCTACAATTATTCTAATTATTTATTTTGTTATATTAATTGTCCCAATACAATTAGTTACACCAGTTATACCAAGTTGTCGTGTAAACTCATTCTTCTTTCTCTTTCTTTCAAACCATTCATACATACATCCCAATCATCTTCCTCTTTTTCTTCCACGATGTTATCCAACTGAAGGGAATCTTATTTATTTAGGGTTGTTCTTTCTTATTTTTCATATTTGAAGGTAAGTTTTTATTTGCCATCACGACCAATCATTCCATATGTTTGATTGTTTATTTGGATTCAAGACCAACAAATAGTAAATAATTTTCCGGTGCGTTGTAGCTTTGTTTACCATAAAAATTTTGTAAATTCACTAAACCAGCCCATAATAAGTGTCTTCATTACTTAAGTGTGAGTTTCATCTTCTCCTCAGGTCCATATTATGTCATGATTGTCCTTTGACTTCTCCTAAGATCCATATGTTTGTGTAACCACTTTTATTCGTTGCCCCCTGAAAATAACAAAAAAAATGTTAGCATATAATTTTAGTAGTCCTTTTGTTGTCTCAGTAGTACCAATATAGCTTAGTAATACCAGTTATCCAAGTCATACCAAATTTTCTAGTGATACCAGTTGGTATTAGTTGTACTAGTTTGCTTAGTACTACCAGTTATATTAGTAATATCATTTTATCTTAGTAATACCATTACGCTCAGTAATACCCAAAAACTTTTGTTCTACATATGAATCATCACGATTTAGTACGATTCATTGCTCATTAAACCAAAATACCCCCTTTAATTATCAATTTAAGGTCCTAATAATCTTATCCAACAAACTCAATGACTCGAATGAGCAAAGAAAGAACAATTATTTTTATATTGAAATCCCAAGAAGGGTTCATCCTACATACAGTACGATTCATGTTCATTAAATCAATATATATCTTTTAATTAACAATGTAAGATTCTAATAGATTTACCCAATAAATTTAATAATCCATTGAATGAAAAGAATAAATTTTACATTTATATTGAAAATTCCCAATTGAGAATAAATATAGCATTAATGGGTTTGTATTTTGAATAAACTTGATAATGAAATCAAAAATAGCATACAAAACAGCATGATTTACCTTTAATTGGAGCTTCAATTTTTGTTAATTGTGAGGGCAATGGAGGAAAACACGATGGTGGAGAGAATGAGAGGTGAGTCCACCTTCTTTTTAATTGAGAGAGTTTTTTGTTTGTATTTTGTGTATTTGATAGCAAAAAATATATAATATAGGAAGGGTAAAGATGATAAATCTTTGATGAGAGGGATAGTGAGATTTTTCTAATTATAAGGAGGGGCATAGGAGAAAATGTTCCAGAAAGTAGCATCAAACTCTCTCTCTCTTCTCTCATCCCTATTTTTGAGAGAGAGAGAGAGAGAGAGTATGATTTCTGGGGTACCGGAATATTTATTTTATATTTTTTATTGTTTTTGGTTTACTTCGATCAATTGGATAATAAAATTTTCCGACTTGATCTCTTCGAAGTTTGGAATTATTTTGCATGCCTTTCAGAGGCTTTTCTCTTTACAAGTTTAAATTTTCCTATAGAAATTTCAGATATTTCTTCCCAGTTTGATCTTTCGTCATGGATACTGTTCATTCCATTGGATCTTGTCGGTATTTATCTACTTGGGCGAGTGGTAATTCTTCACCGTTTCCCCTGCTCTCGGCGGAAGAGGTTTTGGTCGGCGAAGTCTCAATCAATAAATTAGGAGAGTATATCAAGCATAAAGGTTTAGGGTCGGAGTATGAAGTTTTGAACGTGCAACGGCGGTGGCGTTTCTCCCTGACGAAAACCGGCGGTTTGTATGTCAGAGGAAATTTTAAGGGAACCATTGAGTTGGGAGTTTGTTTCGTGGTTTTTCCACGTGTAATTCATGATTATCCGCTCAATTATGCTCATATGTTAGCTCACTCTTTGTATCTCTACTCTACTTTCTATGTATGTACAAAAAAGAAAGAAAAATAATAATAAAAAAAGAGAAAATTAACTTTTTAACATATTATAATAAAGTAAAAAAAATTCGAATTCAAGGGAGTAAAATTGGATTTACAAATTTCAAAAGCATAATGGGACAACTTGAAATTACTAAATCATAATAACACAATTTGAGCTAAATTTCTCAAATTTGCCTCTGGATTATACTTTTTTTAAAACATTTGACCCCTATTTATATTTTTAGTCAACTAAACCCAAATAGTTAAAGTTTTTGTAATTTCGGTTCAGTTTTAAGGAAAATTACCAATTGCTATGGTTTGGTTCTCAACTAAAATTTTTTTTCTGATATATTTTTGACATAAATAAAAGTTAATTTAAAAAATTTAGATAATGTAATTGTTAGTCGTAGATGATGTAAAGGTTACTTTAAAGAGTTTTGACAAATTTGTTTTTATAAATTTACATATATAAATATATCATTCTTAACTAAAAAAATTTCTTGAATTCAGATGGTAACAATGGCAATTCAAATTTTTACATAAATGATTTTATCAGCCAATCTCCTTACAATTATAAAAGGCGCCCTGTATAATTTTTATTTTTTTTTAAAACTACACCCGTAATAAAACGTTGATTAAACACTAAGAGTTGGTCGCGTGCAGAAATGAGACTGAAACTCTCACCTCCTTGTTGAAAGATTTCAAGAACCGTAGAATCGAAAAGACCCAACTCATTGCATCTTCTCAGGATCTCAGCTTTTTTTTCAAGAACAATAAGTTTCTTCATCGATGGTTCACAGATGTTCTCCACGATAAAAAGCCTCAAGAAGAAGAACAAGAAGATGAAGATAGAGAGACCCAGAAATTCAAGACCGTCAGCAAGAAACTGAGTCATCAATCCGAGTTGCTATAGTCAGAAGATGCTATTCATCACTATGATCTAAAGATTGGACACAATTTTGGGAATGAGGCTCCTGACGAGTGAAAGTCGGACAAGATGAATTTCGAAGGGAAGAAGAGAAGAATCTTGCAACAAGAACCGATTGTGAGATCTCCACAGAAAACGAGAATGTCAAGGTGGTTACAACCAGTGACACCGAGCTATAAGCTTATCCTCGAGGCAGAACAGTGTACTGAACAACGAGTGCTCTCTGAAGAAATTTGGTGATGAGTGGGGGCTTAATACTCGAGGAATGCTCTTCCGATGATCATGATATCAACATATTGACCACAAGATATGGGGTAACCTTGTAAATAAAGTTTACCTCTTTCTGTGAAGGAATTCTTCTAAATCCGTTACTCTAGTGAGATGTAGAAACCATCTTTTGAATTTACCAAAAAAATACTTCTTCATTATTTATTTATTTTTTTTTGTAATTTTCAGTAATTGTTAGTGTTGTTAGCGTTCATTTTGTGCACAGTAAAAATCATTTTTTCCGGCCTTTTTTTTCACCCACTTGGAAGAAAAAGTAACTGATATCCTTTAAGGTTGTAAAACGATTACTGGTCTATCATAATTTTAAAATGTACTCGTTCTAGCAAAAAGAAAATTATTTTATAAAATATAAAATATAATATAACTTTGTGAATAGTTTGTTGGACTGTGAATTTAAATTAAGTGCTACAGAATTTAACCAGTTGATTTTATAAAAGACTTGCCTATCAAATGCTAATCCAAATAAATATATAGAGAAATAATTCACATATTATCAATTACACAAATATAATAAATATTTTAAAATTTGGTTATGCATGCATATTGTCCAACACATCACCATATACAACTTATTTCTCAGAAGGAAAAAAAAATATCATAGCAAATGAAGAATAATATCTTACTTTTTATATTTTTAGACATGAAATATATTTAAAAGATCTAGTGTAAAATAAATTACTTTAAGGGTTACAAATATCTTTAACAACTAATCATACATACATGTATTTGATATCTATTATAATATTATTGTTTCATATCCACAAACACATTATATCAACTAGTAGGAATATACTAACCCTATTCGGGGAATATAAAGTCCTAAAAAGAAATATATATTGAAAAGATTTACCCATGATTAATTATTCAAATGTAATGAATGTTTTAAATTTTGTCATACATGCATATAGTCCAATATCTCACCATATATATAATTTTTTCCCTCAAATATATCATTATGTTTAGAAAAATAAATTTCTTTCAAAAACCAAACTTATTTAAAAACGAAGAATATAATCTTATTTTATTTCCTAAGACATGAAATATACTTGATAATGCTAATGAATTTTCTTTTTCTTTATTTTTCTTTTTTAGATAGGAATTTATATAAAAGGTAATTAAAATCTTGCTACATGTCATACATGCATGTATTATATATATAACCTTATGTAGAATTTTTATAAATGCAATAGTTTCCTCCAATTGAAATATTTTTTCATATTCTAAAAATGGACATTTTACCAACTAGTAAAAATATATTGACCCTGTAACATATAAACATAATGAGTGATATTTACTGTTGATAACAAACTATTACATCTTTATGTTTACACATGCTAGGATCAATTATTTTTTCACATCAATTGTAGACTAATTAAATATATGTGGACTAATTAATAATACATTATATCATAGTGAGAATTTCGAAGCATAAACTATGATACAATTTAAGATACACATTATAATTTTCACTGTGTAAATCATATAAGACTATTAGTTAATCTGTAAATGAAATTATTTATTGAAGTTTTTTGAATGAGATCCTATGAGTTCAATACTTCTAACTATAATCTTTCCGTTTGGAAATTAAAAAATCATAATAAAATATATCATTTTTAAATGTTTTATCAAACAAGAATTCATATTCAAACATATGTATATATAAAAAATTGAAATATTTCTACGAAACAATTAAATAAAATAACCATACTAAAAATATAGATAAATATTAAACACTATTCAACCTAAAAACAATTATTACCGTTCAAGGTATATTAATTTTTTCAATGTAATAAATATTATTATAACTTAAAAAATCAGTGTTGTTTTGACAATTTTATGTGAATTTAGAATTCAAGTAAAATATTTCACAATACTAATAACAAGTAAATTCAGTACTGAGCTCGTCTTATATATGATATATTTTTGTCAATTTTAAGTGTTAAAAAATAAATATATATTTTCTAGTCAAAATTTAAATTAAAATCCCTCAAAAACAATTTTTCTAAATAGAAGATTTCACGAAAGATGATATCACTGCAAAATGAAAGAAACAGAAAAGTATATTAATGTGGTTTAGAATCTGTGTCATATAGTTTTACTTAGTTAAAACTAATTAAATAATTATAATTACTAAGATATGTTCTCATATTCAAAATCCAATTTAGTTTATGCATTAAAAGAAAAACCATGTGTACCCTTCATGACTAAATATTATATATATATATATTATTTTATTTATAAGTCTTATGTTATATGACTATATTATAAATCAACTAACAATCAGAAAATAGAGATAAATAAATAAACACACTACTATTTTCCGGACTAGAAGTAAGGCAAAGCTTACTTACATTAAGTCTCTGATAGTTAATAATATGTACGACAGTTTCTTTATGAATTGATTTTCATTTTTTTAAGCCAATAAATTTATTTTTTTAGAAAAAAATAAATTCAATTGAAAAAAAGTTATGGTAAAAAAGAAAAAAAAAACAACGAAAATGATGAGAAACAACTTAAGAAAGAAAAATAAAAATGTTCATATGCCAAATGTTATAACTTAGTGTATAATGAGAGATGTAACACCCTTGTGGTTAAATTAAAGTAAGAAAATCTACATGTTGATAATTTGTATTTATATTTTAGTTTTAATCCAGAATATTTGAAAAATACATGAAAAATACATTTTAATACTTTTTATGTTTATGTATCAAATTTAATATTATATTGCACTTTTTTGTTTGTTTGATCTAATATATAGTATGTAATTATCCAATCTCATTCTACTTTCTTTTTTTGTTTTTTTAATTTTATTTTAATTTGTTCTAGTCGTTATGAATTAGAACATATACCAAGTTTACAAAATTTAAGAAATTTTACAGTCTAATGCAATTAGTATATCCATTCTACCACACAATCTGCCTTAATTTTATATAATCATATAGAAATATTATGAATTAAAATTTAAATTTATGATTATGACTTTTTAGAGAATAATTATATATATATATATATATATATATATATTCTCAAGTACCCATATTTAAAGTATCCAATAAACAAAAACAATCAAAGAATACTCCAAAAAAAACAATAATCAGAAATATATTGGAGATAAACTTTTTGACTCACTTATAAATCTTAAAAATTATCCTAAATATTCATAATTGTTATTTGAAATAACTGTACCATTTTGACTAATGATATATGCTTTATATAACCTAATATAGCCTAAATGAGTAATATCATAAATAAAAATAATTAAATAAATTCATAATTATATTTTTAGTAATTAATGTCTTTTACTTATTTTTGACTATGTATAAATTAGAAAATAATCTTTCCCCAAATCTTCATATCCCTTCATCCTCATATAACACACATATCCAGGAACTCAAAATACAACACAAAAACAAACAAACAAGACAAAACAAAAAAACAAAAAAATTCATCATGGCGAAGAAGCTAAATCAAGAGACTTTTCTGAGGCAAATCATAGCCAAATCCTCAGAGCGTTTGAAGAGACAGAGGAAGGACAATAGGGAGTTGGAGATGACTGAGGTCATGTTCCAGTGTTTGCTTGGAAAGATGAGAATGTTTGATCTAAACATTATGGATCTTAATAATTTAGATTATTTAATTGATCAATATGTTAGAGATCTTAGTCACAGGATAAACATTTTGGAGAATAATGGTACGGAGATCGGTGAATCCTCCAATGCTGCTGCGGCTAGGGCTCCTTCTGACGGGATTGGATCAATGGTGTTTGAGGCTGCTACAACTGCTCCAGAAGCTATGATTCATGAGGTGGGTTCTTCATCCTCATCCGCACCTGCCGTGGCTTTCTTTAACCCTAGCCAGGATCAGCATCATTAAATACCTCAATTGTTTTTTTTGTTGTTGTGATGAATTTCTATTGCAATTTATTTTCTTTGTATTCTTGTTTTGCCTATGATTATGGTTATACATTACTTTCAATATGATTATGGTTGTTAATGTTATGAATTTATGATTTTCTCGTTTTTCTTTTCTATTATTTGTTTGTTTGATACTACGTATTATTTATATTTTTTTATATACCACATATATGCAGGGGTTAAATTTTCCATATACTGTGTTTTTCTTTATTTATATTAGTCAAAAAAGTGAAGTTTTCACATGAAGAACATTGTTTTAATAAAATATGACTCCAACAACAACAACAACAAAAAAACCATGAGAAGAAAATTTGAAATCAGTTAATTTACGAAGAACTCACTAAATAAGAAGAACACAAAAAATGTAGTACCCCAAATTATAATCTTTGGAACATAGAAGAAATACTTCCACACACAAAATTGGTAGTCTTGAATTCCATTAAGATAATACACATAAGATAAGGTCAAATATTAGATTATGGATCCAGATTGATCTTAGGATCTTTAGTAATTATGGAATTTTTTATTTTTTATTTTCCCTTTTATATTTAAGTTATTCTATACATGGGTTTTTAGATTTTTTGTATTAAATATTAATTTTCAATAATAATCATGAAAATATTATCCTAAACAGTTGAACAAATTTACATAAGATAAAATTTCTTTATTAATGAATAATCTTCAAACAACATTGTGCTTTTGTATTATAATTAAGATAATTAAATCTTCTCACGATTTGTAATAAATAATTTTCTGAGGTTTAGGGATCATTATATGTTCGATCGTCGTTTGCGTTTGAAACTGTTGGAGTATATACTATATAGGGTTTTCTCTATCCACCCCCTTCTCTCTCTCTTCTGTTTAATTTCAGACTGGTACTTCTTAAACCATAATTTTCCTTTGTATTAATAATGATTATCTCCTTATTTATTCATTCTTTGCACTGAGGTTTTAGTTGCAAACCTCAGTAGAGTAAACATAGATAAAGATTAAATGGATAAGGATTGTTCTAACTAACCCAACAATCTTTTATCTTCTTTTTATAGATGACAATTTGTTCCTTTGTAGAGCAGAAGCGTAAAACAATAATGAATTTTTTATGTGCTCAGATCCTTAATCCTTAAAATAGTTCTGTAAGTGCATAAGAAATCACAAGAGTACTTAGGAGTCAATCTAGTGAAGACAAAAAAGTTACACTATGATATATGAGTTTCGACTCAAGCATAAATAGAAATTATAGCTGTTGTTTGTGACCGAATACATAAACAAAAATAAACTAAAAGTACGTAAAATGAAGTAATTAGTAAATAAAAAATACTAGGTGAGTGGTAAATCGTAGAAACTTCTAAAATTGCAAGTAATATCGGTATGTAGGAAAACTGGTTTTAGAATTTAAATCACAAATGTATATTTTTCAATATTGTGACTTCAATAACTATGCTTTAAAAACTTGATAGATTCAGCTTTGGTAATTGTTCACAATACTAATTGTTCACAATACTTCGCAACTCAGCTTTTGTGGGTTATGAAGTATTGCTCATCAAAAGCTAGTCCAGGAAATATGTCAAGCATCTGAAGAGTATATTAACCTAAAATTTGATGCTTGTTAAACAGAAACAAATGCAGCAATCTGAACAAGTAAAGATGAAAAGCCCATTACAAAGTTTCCAAGTAAAATTAATAAAGTTAACAGTTCATGAGCTCATTGATTACCAACAACCTATAATTACTCAATCATAAAATTTTTGAACAAACAAAGAAATAGAATAGAGTAATTCATAATAGAAAATCAATAAAAGAGATCAGGTACGTTAAAATTCTTCTCCTGGAAAGCTCTTGAATTGAAAACTATGAAGAATTCTCTAAAATAATGATATGAGATTAATTTATTTTATGGTGATGTGACCTCTTAGATTGCCTTACGCAAAAAAAACTAAAACATGAATTTATAGGTCTCTATGTTGGCTAGGGTTTGTTTTGAAAAAAAAAATATATATATATATATATGTATATATATATATGTATATATATATGTATATATATATGTATATATATATGTATATATATATGTATATATATATATGTATATATATATGTATATATATGTATATATATTCCAAAAGTGGTAAAGCTTAAACTCATGATTTTGGTCGAGGTCAGATACTTATTTTATGTGGTACATGATCTCTCTTCTCTTGTCCGAGGTGATTTTGGTCAAGCTCAAGAGGTGAGACAAACATATATCCACTAAGATAGATGTAATTATCATATACAACTCCAATTGACTTAAATCTGTTTGCATTTGAAAGCTAAATCAAAAGTATATATCTCCACCACCAATCAATCAAACAGAAATATGGAAAGTCACCCGCTGAGAGAAAATTTCTGATGCTTAGGTTCTCTTCAATTTGAAAAATCTTTCTATGTTGAATTTTTGGGAACTTGGTTGATGATTTTAACTTCGAAACTTGTCTCAATCATGAAAAAAAATTTGTTCCTTTTTAATATTTTTTTTTATTTATCTGATTAGACTCAAATGACCAAATATACAAGAAACTGAAGTCATAATATCACAGAACACTCATATTGTATACTAAAAATGATATGAAAAGATGTAAAATAGATGTAAATTAATATTATAAGAAGGAATGCAATATTTTGAGCAAAGAGATTAATTTTGAAAATCATTCACTATTTTTGGTAACAAGATACGCGAGCATACCAAAATTTATTTGAAATGATTGTTGGTGATATACAAGGAAATAGGTATTGTGTCGTATTTTGGAATATCAGAGCGTTTGAGAGGCTCAAGAGCTAAATCTTTAATGATGTCCAAGATAATCAAATTAATGGTTGGTCAGTAAAAGTTTCTATCGGTGGGAGGTAAAGAAGTACATATTAAATTTGTTGCTATGGCACTTTCAACATTTGTTACTTCATGCTTTAAACTACTAAAGCCAGTAACTTCAAAGTTAATTAGTACAATTTCAAAATACTGTTAGAGTCCCAATGGAGGTAAATGAAGTCTTCATTGGTTGGCATTTAAAAAAAGTGTGTAAATAAAAACACGAAAGTGGAGTTGGTTTTCGGTCTTCAGCAAAATTTTAATACAGCTTTTCTGTCTAAAAAATATTGACAATTATTATCATTTTCGGAGTCATTGGTAGCAAAAGTGCTTAAATGAACATATTTGAAGAATAACCATCTTGTACACACTAAGAAACCATACTCCTATTCATTTAGATAGAGTATATTTTGACTCGTGATTTATCAATAAATGGATTGTGTATAGAGTTCTGATCAGGGTTAAATATATCTGTTTGGAATAATCTATGGAAATTATACGCGAATCCACGTTCAACTTATGGAAGAAGATGGTTGCTATGACATAAGTTAATGGTAAAACATTTGATATTATAAAATGTGGTATCATACAAAATCCCAAAAGTATATAATAATATCTAATTTGTGAAAGTACACGGTAAAATATAGATGCTAACTTAGGAAATTATAAAATAGTTTTTTGAATATTAAAAGATGGGTCTGGGATGGAAGTCTCTAAATATAACAAATTCTTTATGGTTCATTGCCAGTTAACTTAAGGTTAATTCATAGGGAAATTCACGGTGATCATACTTGTATGAGATGTGGTGATGAGAGGGAAACGATTAACCATGTTTTCTTTGAGTGTTCACCTTCTCTTTAAATAGTGACATTATCTCCTATTCCATTTCTCTAAGAGATAAATTCCCAATCAGTTCAATATATTCAAATATATGTTACTTTTTACTAGACAGTTCCAAATAGGATATATTATGCTAGCAAAATTAAATATTATCCATGAATTGTTTATACATGTAATGATATGAATAAAATAATATTTTAGGAAGTTCAACAGAAGTCCTAGATGTTATAAATAATGCAATCACTAAATATTCAATATGTGAAAAATCATAAATTTCTAATACTCAGAAAATTACGCCAAAAAGAAAATGATGAGAGGAACGTAACATCACTGAAATGTATAATTGATGGTTTATGGAAAGTTTTAGTTCCCGAGTGGCTTATAATAAACAATTAGGGAGTACTTTAGGACCTAAATATCAAAGAATAACATTTTGTGCCAAAAAGTTTGAACTCCAACACAAAGGAACCAACCCCCTTGCACTTAGGACGGTGATAATCGGCTGCCTTCTATTTATGAGCTCTTTCCCAAACTCTGTGTACAATTCCTAATAAATTCTTAATTAGTTCGTAACCAATTCTTAACCAAACTTACTATGGAATAAAGTATGTGTTTTGGTTGAAAACTTTCACATAAACATCTTACCCTAAGAAAAAAGTATGTCTTGATTTTGAAGGTTAGGTCAGTGTATGCTTGTTGAACGTGGTTAAATAAGAAAACACTTTCTTGTTTTTTTTTGTGAGAAAGAAAGGTAAAATGGAAATTTAGCTAAATAGGTTAGATTCAAAAGCAAATTCTCCCACTACACATTTCCTAATTTTTGGCAACATTGGACTATCTTACCCTTCTTTTAGATTTCAAAATTTCAAAATAAATATTTCTAAAATAAATAAAATCGAATAATATATAAAAATAAAGAAAAATTTAAAAATATTTTTTTTCATATTACTTTTGGAAAGAAACGATTTAATAAAAGTATGTTCATCCTCGCTTAGAATATGCATTCTACCAATTATTTTGATTACAATTTGTATTCTGAGTTTTACAGATAGTTCTACCTTGTCTAGAATGCACGTTCCAATTTTTCTAGATATCCTAGCTTACCATAGAATGTGTTCGCTTCTATTCTAACTTTTGTTATATACGGTATCCTCGGTTAGAATACATATTCTAAACTTTTTCTATGTTCTGACTTGGAATGAATACCTATTCTAAACTTTTGTCTATGTTCTGACTTTACTAGAATACATGTCGATCTATTCTAATATTTGTTCTATGTTCTACTCATGGTTATAATGCATATTCTAACTTTTGTCTACGTTCTAACTTTGTTAGAATAAGTTTCGCTCTATCCTATTCATTCCTCTATGATCTAACAAATTGTAGGATTTATATTCGAGCCGTTCCTCTATATCCTAACACTCTCTAGAATTTATATTCTACATATTTATCCTTGTTTTATCCTGTTTAGCATTCGTATTCTGCAAAATTCAGTAAACAAAATATGAAAAAATATCTAATCTAGAAACTGAATATTCTACATAATTTTTTTTTCTATATGTTGTCTCCTTCCCTTGTATCATCTCCTTCTCCCATTACCAGACGTTTTTCCTCCAATCTTCATTGTTTCTATTTCCCTTCTATCTTCAATGTTTCTCTTTCCAAAAATATGCATACCTATGTTTCATGTGGTGTATGGAAAACTAGTGTCAATAACCAGTTGACATTCGTTATAGATGAAGAAAAACAAACAGACTGGTTTCTTTGGAATGTAGTACTACTTTTGATGAGCTATGGATTATGGTTGCAGATGATTACGGAATGGACCGCATTGTTGTCAATGTCGAGTTTAGTTATCTACCAAGTCATATGATCAAGTTAGGTGTCCCCCCTGTTGTTATCACAAACGATCGACAACTAAAGAATTTTTCAAAGAAGTGCTCATCTTTATTTTTGTGTGTGACTTTTGCAGCTACATTTGACAATGAAAATAGCAGAGTCAATATCAGTACGCCATCATCTGATGAATTTTCGAAAGCGGCTAAGGTGATGAATGATGACTTCAAAAGCAACAAGCAACATCCATGTTGTTCAGGTTGAGGGTGATTGTGGTGCTGATGGATTAAATTCTGAAACCAAGGAACAAACTGAAAATAATGTTGGGTTTTTTCATGGTGGATTATGTGAAGAAGGGGAAACTTTTCAGGAGTAAAGAGGTTTTGCAGGCAACTCTGGAAATTTGTGCAATGAAGTTTAACTTTGACTACAAGGTTGTCAAATCTTACCCGACGAAAAGTATATTCGCTGCAAAGATAACATATGCAGTTGGGTTCGTTGTGCAACATGTTTACCCGAATCTACATATTTCATAATCAGTAAGTTTGTGGCTCAGCATACATGTGCTCCTTTAAAGAAAACTGAATTCGGAAAAACAGCTTCTGCCAAAACAATAGAAAATTTGATTAAGCATAAATATAAGGGTGTCAAGGAAGGACCAAGACCGTGTGATATTGTACAGTTTATGCGTAAGAAACATGGTTGTGAGCTCTCTTATTTCCAAGCTTGGGAGTCTCGTGAGTATGAAGTCGCTGCTGTTAGAGGTATACCAGGAAAAAATTATGGTAAGATACCAAAGTACTTGCACATGCTGAAACAAGCTGATCCGGGTACACACACTCACGATGAAACTGACACTGATGGTAGCTTCAAGTATCTGTTTCTTTCATTTCGTCTATCTATTAGAGGGTTCTACAATGTCATTCGATTGGAGGGTAATTGTAGTTGATGAAAATTTTCTAAAAAGTACTTACAAAGGAGTTTTACTTGTGGCTACGGCTGTAGATGGTAACTCTAATTTGTATCATATTGCATTTGGGGTCGTTGATTCAGAGAATGATAATTAATGGACATGGTTTATAACACAACTGAAGGTGGTAATTGCTAATGAGGAAGGGTTAGCTTCTGTGTCAGATAGGAATTTGTCAATTATTAAATCTCATGCAAAAACTTACCCTTCAGCCAAGCATTGAATCTGCATCCATCATTTGTTGAATAATGTGGTGACATATTTCAAGAAAAATGTTATGTCTGTATTGGTTGAAAAAGCTTCCAGAGCATATAGGCTGTCGATTTTCAAACTTTTTTCGATGAAATTTGCAGAATGTCTCATGCTATTGGAACATATCTACAAGAAGCTGATGTGAGAAAGTGGGTTAGATGTCTATTTCTTCGGTTCCGGTTTGACATCAGAACCACTAACCCCAGTGAGCCGATAAATGCTGCATTGATATCACCTAGAGAGTATTTAATAATTCCTTTGCTAGATTGTATAAGGGAAATATTAACCAGATGATTTTATGAGCATAGGTTTCTTAGATTCCAGTTTTACATCAGGACCACTAACCCTAGTGAGCCGATAAATGCTGCATTGAGATCACCTAGAGAGTATTTAGTAATTCATTTGCTAGATTGTGTAAGGGAAATGTTAACCAGATGGTTTTATGAGGGTAGGAAGTTAAGCTCAAAACAAAAAAGATCCTTTAATTGTTGATGTGGAGAACAAGGTTGATAGAAGGATTATAAAGGCTAAAGGATTTCATGTGTATCTGGTTAACAATTTCCGTTTTGTAGTTAAAGGAGACACCTATAACTTCCTTGTTAATTTGGAAAGAAGAAGTTGTACATGTGGAAAGTATGACGTAGGAAAAATTTCCTTGTAGAAATGCTATTCCAACGATTTATTTTAAAGAAATGGAAATGCACCGATTCACAGAAGAAATGTACACCACTATTGCATGGAGAAAGGTGTATGAGGAATGCATTAATCCAGTAAGTGTTCCATAGGCTGATTGGAATGTTGTAGGGGAAGTTCAAGATGAGAAAGTTCTACCTCCTGAAACACGAAGGCAAGCTGGGAGGAGAAGAAAAAAGAAGACACGAAACAGTAGAAGACAAGATAAGATCACAAGAATCCCAATGGCCTAAAAGGCACAAGTGCAGCCGGTGTGGTCATGAAGGACAACAGGATAACCTGTGATATAGCAATATAGTCACAGTTGGTCCATCTTTGTTTATGTTTTTTTCGATTTAGTTGAACATTGATGTCGTAGACATTTTCAGTTTTAGTTTCCTTCAGATTTTTCTTTCCTCTAAACTACTTTTCTTTCTAGAGAAATCTCTTTTGTTTCTGCTTTACATTCAAAATCTCTTTTTGTCTCCATTGTTATCTATTTGCCTTGTTCTCGTGGTATGATGATTCGTTCTTCTTTGTATTATCTAGGTGATTCGTTTCATAGTATGTAAATTAATTGTTTCGCTTGTGATTTCCACTTGAAAAAAATCTGTAGTGTGCAAAATAAATTTTGGTCGTGAAAAAATTTGGCTGATTCAAAACTCCATCTGATTTCTTCGTCAATGGCTGAAGATCCTTCTTCGAAAGCGTTAAACAACGATAAAAGAGATGAAATTTTCATTAAATCTTACCGATCAGATTTTCATCAGATTAAATTATACCGGTCGGTTTTTTCATCAGATTAAATCATACCGGTCGATTTCATTCAGATTAAGACACAAGGTTGGTTCCCTGTTTAATTTTTTCTAGCTCAAAAAAAAAAAAATCCTCAATCCAGTTTCGCAACCCAATTTCTAAAATCCAAAGCGAGTATGAGCCACCACTCAGAAGTGTCAACCCGAAGATCGAGTGCACGATCAAGTTATAGAGTTATCGATGTCTCGAGAAAATTTTGGTGTGAGGAACTTATTGTGTCGAAGATTCCAAAATCAGAGAACAATCCGTATATAATGTACTATCGATGTGGTTTTGTAGTAAAGAGAGAAGGTGATGGATATCTGGTCATGGTAGGCCATAGACCAAGCACCCGGACCATGCCGATTGTGGAGCACAGGATGGACCATGAAGATTCCGGCTTCAAAACAACCTTTAGAGGAGGAATCACTCGACCAAGTGGTTATGATGGACATTCTGGTCGTGCCAAAACTCATTTGCTTCGAGCTGAATCAACAGATGGTCGAAGTTCCCTTATACCCGGCCAAAGCGAGTTACTTAGGCCACCCGAGCAGCTTCCAACAACCACTCTACTTCAGGATGATTCAATGCACCTTTCAGATGAGTCAAAGACAAGATCACAAGTCCATAAGCTGAACACCCTGAAGGAGCATGAAGACCCGGATTTTAGGAACCCCTTCCTAAATCCATTTTTTAGGAAGCCCTTCCTAAAGCTTTCTTAAAAACGCTTCCACTGCCCAACAAATGAAATGAAGACTACTTTGAATTTGATCAACATTCGACCAGGCCTACTGAATACCTGTCAAAGCCCATTTCATAAGTTTACTTCTCCATTCTACAAAGTCCAGGCGGATTTAATCAGATCAAGAATCATTTTGACTTTAAAAGTCATTCAAACTTCATTAAAAACTAGTCTAAGGCATTAACTAGGTGCTAGTTTCGATTTGCCTTATTTTTACCACATTCTACCTAGTTTTTAATACATTTGTATGCTATTTTAACACACTTTTGTGGCTAATGAAAGATAGACCTGTTTTGATTTGAAACCTTGTGTTTTGTGAGAGAGTGATTCTCTTCTGTTCCTTGTGAACATTTTTCCGTTGCTTGGTTAAGGGTTACTTCCAGCAACATCCTCCCTTGGTGTCGTGGTGAGTCATATCCTCGGTTATTGGAGTTGGATATACCAAAGGTCTTCCGCAGCCTTTGACGCTCCCATCGATCCACATCACCTTGTTCTTTGGTGCTAGTAGCCCTTAGATTGAAGGCATATCCAAATCTACCAACATCAGAGTGATCTTCCTTGGACAGGATTCTATCAGAAGGCAAATACAAGTCTCTACTTTTTCATATTTGATCTCTTTTCATTCGATTTATGGATTTTACATGCTCAATGTTGGTTAGACATCTTATCAAAATTTGTATTTTGGGGAATATATCATCGGGATTATTGATTTGGCAACTTTTTCCAGTTTTGTTGATTCTTATCTGATCATCTTGTAGTTGAAGAATGACAACCACAATTTCATGTGGATTGATGAAGCTTTGTTCAATGAAATCGAGGCTGTTGGTTTGAAAATGGTTAGACTTGAAGAAGAGGTGAACGAAATTACCACCAAACGTATGAATTTGCCAGGGTGCTTCTCCAGGAGATGCAAACAAAGCAAGAGAAAGAACTGTTCGAGAAGATGGAAGATGAGTTAAAGGAAGCAATGACAAGTATGTTGAAGAAGATGTTCATAATCTTAATAATTACTTGTATGATCATAGAGTATTGCATTAAGCTAATTATTTGGGTGAAACCAAAAAAAAAAAAAAAAACGGAGGAACGTTTCAGTCTGTTTTCTCTTTGTTCGTTTCTTTTAAATTTTTAGCTTCCATGTCTAGATTTTAAAACCATTTCTCTTTCAAGTATTATTTAAAATTGAGATTTGAAATTACTTAATAACAAGACAGTAAAAAAGTGATAAGCATGTTCATGATCCTAAAGATTTTGAGGCTTGTTAACCAAAAGTGAAGGTGAGACTTTATACATGATGAAGACCAACCAAATCATATTATTAAAGCTTATCAATTCGAAAAATAAGAAAAATAGCAAACTCTCAACACAAGGAAACAATTCAGAAAACTACTTGATAAAATACATGTGACAGGAAACGTCCAAAACATTTGGAAGAGAAGTATTTTAATGTTTATACACTTCCAGATTCAATACAAACAATGCCTACGTCTAATCTTAACGAATTGGTTGATGTGATTTTTGTATGCAAAAAAAAAAAACCATTAGTATGGTAAAGGTGGATCAAACACAGCGTGAGCACGATACATTTTATTATCATTATTATATGTTCACCCTCTAATTCATTAAACAAGATCAAAGACAATCTTAAATTTCTTTTACGTTGGCTAATCACCCCGAACACAAGAGAATTGCAAGTGGGAAATTACTGTAAGCAAAAAAAACAATCTTTATAGACACGATGGTGACAGGTTAAAAAGCTACTTCACCTGCTCAGTCTGATCTTCAACGAAAGAGGAAACGAACGAGATTATTTGATTTGATGGCCTGATGATTTCTCTATAGCTACAACTTCCTTTTTACCTGCATTTTTTTTGTTTTGTGTGTGTGTAAATTCAACAGTAACTCTCATTATACTCCTTCAAACCCACCCACAACATCACACATTTCAATAGTTATCAAAAATTTAACTTATCAAAATTTATATAAAAGAGAAGAACAATAAAAATTCATCAAATAAAGATCTCACCTTCTTATCTAATTCAGTAGTCGTGATTAAGTTTTTTCCAACAATTTCCACAAAATGTGATGGACTTTTTTGTGTAGACAAGTGACAAAAATAACAACAAATCTAGGATCAAATTCTCAAAAAAAACTAGGTACACAACAAAAAATCTCAAATACCCTTTCATAATCTATCTAACCCTCCTAATATGAAAATCTCAAACTACCCTTAATGAATATGATCCCTAAACAAAAGAAATTAAAAGAGCTGTGTGTGGAGCTCAGCCCCGCAACAGATCCCTCCTATCTCCTCTCCGATCTTCTTCTTCTCCACATTGCGGCCGACAGAAACTGGTTTGTTCTGCTTCCTTCTTCTCTATCTCTCTCTCTCTCTCTCTCTCTCTCTCTCTCTCTCTCTCTCTCTCTTTTACGACGGTCTCTTGCACGAAATCCCTTTTCCACCAGCTTTGTCTTATTTCATTATAGTCGATTTGAGATATTGGTTTGGAGAAGCAATTGACTAGATTCCCATCAGTTGGAGAAGCTCGAAGAAAGAAAAAGACCCAACTGGTTCAACTCAGGATATTAATGTAATTCGTTTTCCTGTTGTGGATGTCAGTTGAGTTTGTGTAACTTTGACTTGGATTTTTAATGCATGTTATTTCTGGATAGTACAACAGTTTCAACTTTGTAATATATCTTTGCACGTCTGGTATGTTTGGTACAACTGATACAAATGTGAGAAAAGTTTGACATCTAAATGAACATTTTTAAACATATTTGTAAATGAAATAGGCAATAACAAATCAGTATTGGTTTATAGAGAAAAAGAAATTTAAATCATCTTGGTAAATTCAATTTAGTCATTAGTTATACCAACGTCTTAGCTTTTACATAATCCATCTTATATTTCCAAGGTTAGATTGAAATGTTAACCATGCTAATTATTTAAAACAAGCCACCATCATTTTTTTTAACATATCATGTTACTAGAATGTGTTAAATGTAGTTTATATACTTAATGTCATAGGTACAACTAAAATTTCTTAATTTAAAGTATGGTATAACAAATGATAGATTTTAATTACCAAAGTTGAACTCTTTTCAACTTAGTACAACTCTTTGTTAATTAAATTAATTTTTAATTCAGTTTCTCATGATATCGGCGCACGTATTTCATATGTATCACGATGTCAGCGCACATTTTTTTACTCATATATTTACAGTTACATCAGTAATGCTAGTTGTACCTGTTATATCAATTGAACATAAGAAACCCAGTTGTACCATAATAGTTGAACCTAATAAATTCTAGACATTCCAAACAACATTCCAAACATTACAAATATTCTAAACAACATAACGGGCGAGTACCCGGACTTTTGGTGTACTTGCAACCCGACTTACCCATTCAATTTTTACGGATATTGCCTTGTTACTTACCTTTTGGAAGACGATTACTTACAGTTACGAGTACTTGCTAAAAATTGTCTTACTTGCGAGTTACTTACTAATTTACTGACTTGCTAATTTACTAAACATGTACTTGAGTGAAATAATATAAATACTTAAATAAGTTTGTTAAAATCCAAAATTACAAATTATTCAAGTTATAAAGCATCCAAAACTACATAAATACTTAAAAATAGCATTTGAAATACTGAAAAACAACATGATCCTTCTCATAAAGCTTTTTCTCCTTCTTAATTCTTTTTGTTCCTATAAAATAAATTGGCACAAGAAAATAAATACTCAAATGCTGAATTGTTATAGAAAAAAAAAAAACTTGAGCGAGATTCAGTTTTAGCAATCACAAACTTAATTACTTATAAAAAGAAAAGAAGCAGCCACTCAAAAATTCTCAAGCCATCACATACTTCTAAATCGTAAATGCTCACATATGAAACATAAAGTATTCTTACATTTTATTCTTTCTCCAAAGTTACAGATAACTCATTGAACCAAATTTCCATAAACATTTAAAGTTAATATGTTACCAATTGATAGAAATAAATTATATATCATAAAACTATTTAAAAATAATTTGAGAACATATAAATATAAATGGGGCAAGCCCAGGGGCAAGTATTGGAAAAAAAAGCATTACTTGATACTTGCCATGTACTTGCGGGTAATAGAATTTTCCGACTTGTTATCCGACTTGCATAAAACGGGTACTTCCTTCTGTAAGGCGGGTACAGGGCAAGTCACGAGTATTAAGCGAGTCACGAGTACTCGTGTCCAGGTGGTATGATACAACTAACGTAATAGTCTAAACAACATTCCAACAACATAATAGTCTAAACAACATTCCACAACAAAATAATCATTTTCTTAGGTCTCACTTATCAATATAAGGTCCTTAACACATACGAAGGTTGCTTGTTCCTAGCAGGTCTAGGAGTTTTCTTAGCATCCTCTTTTGCATCATCTCCTTTCGTCTGTTGACTTTTCTGACCTTATAATGAACCAATTTTCAAGTCAAGTTTTGTCTGACTTATCAAAATTAAACTATTTCAATATAAAAAATTCGAACAATTTCTTACCAAAAATAGCATCTGCATTTGCATATATTCTCTTCAGCAATAGTCACCTTCCCTTTAGTCTCTTGAGCCTCCTTGTTTTCAGCCTCTGTAGCATCTGTAACATAGAAAAAAATCATCAAGTTAGAAATTTAACATACAAAATATCTATAAAATTTACATGGAAATAAATTTACCTTGAGCCTCCTTGTTTTCAGCATGCAAAGGTGCACCATCTTCAACGTGCAAATGTGCACCATCTTCAGCCTGCAAAGGTGCAGTATCTTCAGCCTGAAAAGGTGCACCATCTTTAGCCTCTATAGTCTCTGCAACATGGAAAATATGCAACAAGTTAGAAATTTAACATTGAAAATGTCTATAAAATTTACATGGAAAAAATTTACCTTGAGCCTCCTTGTCTTCACCTTGCTCCACCTCCTCTTGCTGATTCTCTTGAGTCTCTTCCACCTCCTCCAATGCATCAATTTCAACTTCTTGCACCATCTCTGCAGCCTCTTGCACCTGGTCCTTTTGTTGACTCTCTTGAGCCTAATGCACCTTCTTTGTGTTGGCCTCCATTACAGGCTCTTGCAACTTCTCTGCAGGCTCCTCCATTACATCCTCAGCCGCTTTGTCTCCAGGCTCTTCCATTACAGGCTCTTGCACCTTCTCTACAGGCTCTTCCATTGCACTTTCTCTCCAGGCTCTGCAACATAGAAAAAGTGAGACAAAAATTCAATGCAACACCTTCAGCATAACTTTAACAAAAATTCAAGAAATTTACCTTCTTGATATGGTGATGTTTTAATACCACTCATCTAGTATCTTTCCCTTTCCCGATTCATGACATCTGTTCTGAAATCTTCCAGAGATTTCAGTCTTCTGTCCATATGCCCTATCACCTCTTTAATCTCCTGAAACTCTTCTTCCATTGTGTTCATTATCCTTTGCATAGTTTTCTTTAAATATTTGGGTCCTTGATGTCGTGGTGCCTCAGCTATTGGCACGTGTACAACTGGTTAAACTGGTTCAACTCCTCCTCGGGATTGAATATGTTCCTTCTAGATATCCTCCTGCCAGATCTTCCCTCTTTGGCGGATTAATAACTTGGTACAACCATCAACAATAGGGCCAATATTATTCGAATCATCAAGTAGTTATAGGTCGGACCATGTTTATTGTTTCATGGCCTCCTCTATGAGAAGCATTTATGCATCTTCACATTCCAAAACACAAATATCTTGAAGCATACAAAAAATAAATAATTACACCAAAACAGTATCAAAGTAACATTTATGAAACTTATGAAAATGAATTCTAACAATTTTATCTCCAAGAGTGGCATATATTTGAAATCAAACCCAATTGCACCAGTATCCTTAAACATCCATCTGCACATTCTTGGACATTCATCGTCATCACCTTGTACTTTTTCTCGAAATTCTGTCTTCAAAGCTGGAATACATTCGAACGCCAAAATCTACATATAGTTTCTCAGTTATACCAGTTATAGTGTCATACAACTTATTTTAATTTGAATAATTAAATATCAATTACCTCCAAAGGGTTGATGAACCCTGGAAATATCCAACTTGGTTTCTCTGGAAGCTTCCTCTGAAATGCTTGTCCACATGGAATATCTCATTCAGGTTGTCCTCAAATGTGAAACGACCCCACAATAAGTTTGGGGGGGATTTTTTGATTAAATTGATCATTTATGGAGGAATAGAAAAAGCTTGACAGTATAGGTGGAAATGTGCAGAAGCAGCATTATAAAGGGGGTCTGAGGTAGTCAACCCTTAAAAAATCTGAAACCGGACTACTTGCCATCACTGACCTTCAGGAATTAGTTGGACATGGGCCCAAACACCTCAAATTGAAAAAGGTTGCATCATTCTTGTCTGAGATATTCACTATAACATTTCCAAAATCTGAGATAATCCTGAAAATTTTGTTCGCATCAGTCTCAACAATCAATTACTCGTAAATAATAAATTCTGCGATCAGTGATGAAAGCGTTTTCGCTGGATCTTCGGGTATCATTAATATTTAATAATACCACGTAAATGCATTCATGAAGAATATGCTTTCACGTCCGACAATTTCTTCAACTAACTGGTTTATATGGAGAAACAAGAAGTTTTCTTTTCGGCATATTTGGTTAAAATCTATGAACACAATGTTTTTCTTTTTAACCATAATTGGATTGGCTATATAGTCAGGATATTTTACTTCCCGAATTAAGCCATTTTTCAGAAGCCTTTCGACTTCAAAATTAACAGCCGCCAATCTATAGGGACACAGCTTCCTCCGCTTTTGTTTCACTGGTTTGTATGTCTCATCGATGTTTAACTCATAAGAGATAGTTTTTATAGGAATGTCTGGCATATCTTGTGCGGATTACGCGAACGTCTTCTTGTTTTCTCTTAAGAAGATAAATCAAGTTGCGCTTCGAAGGTTCTTCCAGGAATGTTCCAATGTTTACGCATCTTACAGGTCTTGATTCGTTGATTACCACATGATTTACTTTATCTTTTACTAGTTTGTCTTTGATGATAAATCCTTCCTCAACCATGTTAACCTTTTTTATGAGAGACGCTTTCAAAGTTGTTGGGTATTGAGCCCCTTTGGTTTCCATTGATTGTTATCTTGTCTCTTTTTGCTGGAGTTTTTACGTACTGGTGGTAAGTGAAAGGTACTACTCTTGATGCATTGACTTAAGGAGTATTAAGCACTGCGTTATCAAATAGAGGGTGCCTCCACTACTAAGAACTCACTTATTGTCATTTCTCGGCTGAGTCACGGATAAAATCACTGATCCGGTTAACTTAATAGTTTTTCCAATGAGTTTAGACAATCTTCTTGTCTTGGTAGTGTACCTCTTAGTTTCAATATTTGTGAGGGTTCCAACGAACAAAATACTCATATAGCTTCCAGTATTGATTAAAATCTGTATGATCTGAAAATTTTTGACATCAATAGTTATTACTAAAGCATCATGGGGCCTACTAAGATCGATTGCATCATTTTTGCTTGGCATGATCCTTCTTCAGCTGATCATGCTACTAACAAATTGACCACAAAAGATGGGGTAATCATGTGAATAAAATTTACCCCTTGTCAGGAAAGAGTTTCTTCCGCTCAGTTGTTCTAGTGAGATGGTGAGACCATCCTATTGAATTTTCCGAAAAAGTACTTCTTCATCAAAACTTTTTGTTAATTTCGGTAGTTTTTAGTGTTGTGATCGCTCATTTTATGCACCACCAAAAAAAAAAAAAAAACCTTTTTAACCAGCCTTTTTTTTCACCTACTTGAAGAAAAAAGTACATAATCCTTCTACGTTGTAAAACGATTACTCGTCGTCTGTTACAGTTAAAAAAAAAATTTCTACCAAAACATTTTATTATATACAATATAAAATATAATATAACTTTATGAATAGTTTGTTGGATTGTACATATACATTAAGTGCTACAGAATTTAACGCGTATAGTTTCTTAAAGATTTGCCTGCCAAATACTAGTCCTAAAAAACTAAATATAGAAAATAATCCACACATTATCAATTACTCAAATATAATAGATATTTTTAAATTTTGTTATACATGCATAGTGTCCAACACATCAACATATACAACGTATTCCTCAAAAAAAAAATATTATTTTAGAAAATGAAGAATAATATCTTACTTTATATACTTTTAGACATGAAATATTTTTAAAAATTCTAGTATAAAATAAATTACTTTAAGGATTACAAATATCTTTAACAACTAATCATATATACATGTATTTTATATCTATATAAGGTTATGTGTAATCTCTCCAAATGTAATAGTTGCCTCCTATTAAAATATTATTGTTTCATATCCACAATGCATTATACCAACTAGTAAGAATATACTAACCCTATTATGGGAATATAAAGTCCTAAAATGAAATATTTATTGAAAATTTTTATCCATGATTAACTATTCAAATGTAATGAATGTCTTAAAATTTGTCATACATGCATATTGTCTAATATCTCACCATATATACAATTTTTTTCCTTAAACACATCATTATGTTTAGAAAACAAATTTCTTCTGAAAACAAAAATTATTTTAGAAAATGAAGAATATAATCTTATTTTATTTTTGAAGACATAAAATATACTTGATAATGCTAATGTCAATTTTCTTTTTCTTTTTAAAGGAATTTACATCAAAGGTAATGAAAATCTTTAGCAACATATACATGCATATATTTAATATATAAGTAAACTTATGTAGAATTTTTTTAAATGCAATAGTTGCCTCCAATTGAAATATTCTTCCTTTTTCATATTCTAAAGATGTACATTTTACAAATTAGTAAAAATATATTGACATTGTAACATATTAACTTAATGAGTGATATTGACTGTTGATAAGAAACTATTACATCTTTATGTTTTCACATGTTATGATCAATTATTTCTTTAAGATCATTTGTTGACTAATTAGTATATGTGGACTATGATACAATTCAAGATATTCATAAAATTTTCCACTGTGTAAATCATATAAGACAATTAATTAATCTGTAAATTGACGTTTTCTGAGGTACAAGAGTTCAATACTTTTAGCTATAATATTTCCATTTTGAAATTAAAAAATATTAATAAAAATATTTCATTTTAAATGTTTTATCAAACAAGATTTCATATTCAAACATATGTATATAAAAATCAAAATATTTCTATGAAAAAAATAACCAAACTAAAAGTATAGATAAATGTTACAAACTATTCAACCTCAAAACAATTATTACTATTCAAGGTCAAGTTATTTGTCCAATGTAATAACATTTATTATAACTTAAAAAATCAGTGTTATTATGACAATTTTATGTAATTTAAGAATTCAACTAAAATATTTTAGAATATTCATAACAAGTAAATTGAGTACTGAGCTCGTGTTATACATTATACATTTTTGTTAATTTTAAGTGTTGAAATTAAATTATTTATATATTTAGTCAAATTTTACATTAAAATCCCTTAAAAAAAAAATTTTGAAATAGAAGATTTCATGAAAGATGATATCACTACAAAATGAAAGAAACAGAAAAGTATATTAATGTGGTCTAGATTCTGCGCCATATACTTTTACTAAGTTAAAACTAATTGAAAAATTATAATTACCAAGATATGTTCTCATATTCAAAATCCAATTTAGTTGATGCATAAAAATAAAAACACATTTGTACCCTTCATGACTAAATATTTATATATCTATATATATTAATTAATTTTATGTCTTATTTTATATGACTAGATTATAAATCAACTAACAATCAATTTCCGATGAACTTTTACGATAGTTTTTTTTATTAATTTTTTTATATGCCGATGAATTTACTTTTGTTTTCAGAAAAAAAAAATCAATTGAAAAAGGGTTCTGGTTAAAAAAAACACAAAAACCAGTTGAATATGCAAAGAACATATTATGGAAGTAAAGTAAAGATGTTCATATGCCAAATTTTATAACTTAGTGTATTGTGAGAGACGTGACACAAATGTGGTTAAAGTAAAAAAATGTACATGTTGATATTCTGTATTTATATTTTAATTTTTATTAATGTTTGAAAAAATATATAATAAATAGTTTTTAATAGTTTTTTATATTTAGGTATCAAATATAGTTTATATGTAACTTTATTTTTTTGTTATATCAAATATATAGTATATAATTCTATAAAATTAAGTAACTGAAAGACGATCTTGTCAAAATTATTTTACAAATTGAAAATTACTATTTTTCTATATGGTTGGAAATTGTGTAACAAATAAATAGGAATTAACTATCGCAAATAAAATTAATATCATATAGATAATATCCGTTATAAATTATATTTATTATATAGTTTTTAATCGTCAAATCCATGGAGGACCTATTTTGAAATTAATGGTATCCGAAAGAAAATTTAAATAACTAATATTAAATATGATAGAAGAATAATTTACGTAAACTATTTTTGACCCAAAAACATAAATATTTATTAAAATACTTCAAGTGAATTGATATTACAGCCGAATGACCATTATCCAATCCGTTTCTACATTTTATCTTTTTTTAATTTTATTTCAATTTGTTCTAGTTGTTAAGTTAGCGCATACCAAATTGACAAAATTTAAGAAATTTTACGGTCCAATGCAATTAATATATCTATTTCACCAAAAAAATCTGCCTTAATTTTATATAATCATATAGAAATATTATGTATTGAATTTTAAAATACTTATAACAATAACTAAAAAGACTGTAACTTTTTCTTGGCCAATTTGGATGTCGGATCCTAAAAATAACAACCAATGCTAAAAATACAATCCCAAACCATAATTAGAAATCAAAAAGTATAAAATATATAATAAAAATAGAGTAATGTGAATATATATATACTTATCAATTAATTGACCAAATCTATAATCTGTCTTTAAAATTGCATTATTATATTCTTTTATTCTATCATCAAACTATCATTATATTCGTAATTGAAAATTTACCAGTTTCTCCTTCACGAAACGTTTTTTTTCCTACTAATCTTCACTACAACTAAAAACATAATACTGCAATTCTAACCTATGTACAGGGTTTACATTATTATTTGTATCTAATATTTCCTGCTATTTATGAGTGTGTGTATATTTTAAATTATATATATACATTGATAATCTTAAATATAAACATTTATAAGTTTACAACTTCTTTAAGTTTACAACCTATGTATAATATATAAATACAAAAAGACGAAATTTAAGATTATGATTCTTTAGAGAAAGATTATATATATAATTCTTAAGTATCCACATTTAAAGTATCTAATAGGTGAAAACAATTAAAAAAAAAAAAGATATTCAGAAATATATTGAAGAGAAATTTGTTGACACTTATAAATATTAAAAACTATCCTAAATATTCACAATTTTTAAAAAAAAAATAACTGTAGCATTTTGAGTAATGATATCTGCTTTATATAAACTAATATAGCCTAAATGAGTAATATCATAAATAAAAATAATTAAATATACTCATAATTGTATTTGCTGTCATTAATGTCTTTTACTTATTTTTGACTAGGTATAACTTAGAAAATAATCTTTCCCCAAATCTCCATACCCCTCCATCCTTATATAACACAACACATCCATGAACTCAATATACAACACAAAAACGAAAAAAAAAATAAAAATTCATCATGGTGAGAGGTAAGCTAAAACTTGCTCTTATTTCCAACGATTCTTCCAGAAAAGCAGCTTTCAAAAAGAGAAAAATGAGCATGATGAAGAAAATGAAAGAGCTCTCGACTCTTTGTGGAGTCAATGCATGTGCGATCATGTATAGTCCATATGACTCCACTCCCCAGGTATGGCCATCAACTTCTGGTGTGCAAAGGGTAATTTCAGATTTTCGGGCGTTGTCGGAGGTGGAACAGCGCAAGAAAATGGTGAATCAAGAGACATTTCTCAAACAAACCTTGTCCAAATCTTCAAAGCATTTGAAGAGACAGAGGAAGGAGAACAGAGAGCTGGAGATGACTGAGGTCATGTTCCAAAGTTTGGCCGGAAAGATGAGGATGTTTCATCTAAATCTTATTGATCTTAATGATTTAGTCACAGGATGCACATTTTGGAGAATTGTGATACGGAGATTGGTGAATCCTCCAATGCTGCTGCGGCTAGGGCTCCTTCTGACGGGAATGGATCAATGGCGTTTGTGGCCGCTACATCTGCTCCAGTTCATGACGTGGGGTTTTGATCTCCATTATCAGTCCAAATCTCACCAACAATATATGGTTCCCATAAATTCGAGAGTTGATATTCACCAATAAGATTAGACAAAAATAAATACCTCAAGTGTTTCTTTTGTTGTTATCATGAATTTGCATTTCGATTTATTTTCTTTATATTCTCGCATTGGCTATGATTATGGTTATTAATTATTGTCAGTATGATTATGGCTATTAATGTTATGGATTTGTGATTTTATCGTTTTTCTTGTATGTTATTTGTTGGTTTGATACTACGTGTTATTATTTTATTTGTTTATATACCACAAATATGAATGAGTTAAACTTCCCAAATAATGTGTGTTTTAATTATATTAGTCGAAAATGTAAGTTCAGGCCAAGAAGATTGTTGTAATAATAATAAAAATGACTTCAAAAACAAATAGAAAATCATGAGAGAAAAATTCAAAATCAGCTAATTCACGAAGAACTCGCTAAATAATGAAGAACTTACAAACGTGTATAATCTTTCGAACATAGCAGAATTACTTTCATACACCAAATCGGTAGTCTTGAATTCCATTATGATAATACATATCAGATAAGGTCAAATGTTAGATTATGGATACAGATTGATCTTTAGGACTTTTAGAACTTTTGAAAAAAAAAATTTGTTGTTGTCATTTTATATTTAAGTTATTCTATACATAGATTTTGATATTTTTGAATTAAATAATAATTTTCAATAATAATCATGAAAATCTTATCTTAAACAGTTCAACATATTGACCTTAAGATAAAATTTATTTATTAATGAATAATCTTCGACCAATATTGTGCTTTTGAATTACAGTTAAGATAACCAAATCATCTGCTCACGGTTGCTAATAAACCATTTTCTGAGGTTTAGGGATCGTTATATACTATATAGGGTTTAGGGATCATTATATAATATATAGGGTTCTGCAAATGCATAAGCAATCACAATAGTACTTAGCGATCAATCCAGTGAAGACCAAAAAGCTATGTACTGTGAATCTATGAGTTTTAGCGTAAGTAGAAAATGTGAAGCTGTTGTTTGTGACTGAATACAAAAACAAAAATAAACTAAAAGCATGTAAAATGAAGTGATTAGTAAAAAGAAAATACTACGTGAATGGCAAATCTTAGAAACTTATAAAATTGCAAATAATATCGATATATAGGAAAATTGGTTTGTAAAACTTAAATCATAACTGTATATTTTTCACTATTGTGACTCCAATAACTATGCTTTAATAACTTTATAGATTCAGATTTGGTAATTTATAGTAAAAAAACATTCATTAATTCATTCAGGATTTAATTGTTCACAATACTTCGCAACTCAGCTTTTGTGAGTTATGAAGTATTGCTCATCAAATGCTAGTTTATGAAATATATCAAGCTTCTTGAGAGTATATTAATCTAAGATTTGATGCTTGCTAATCAGAAAAGCATGCAGAAATCTGAGCAAGTAAAGATGAAATATCTATTAAAAGTTCTCAAGTAAATTTAATAAAGTTAACAGTTCGTCAGCGTATTAATTACTAATAACCTAGAAAAGTAACTACTCAATCATGGAAATGGTGAACAAACAAAGAGATTGAATAGATTAACTCATAATCGAAAATCAATAAAAGAGATCTTGTGTTTAAAAAATATTATCTATATTTGAAGTACAAAGGAAAATCTCCTCCTCGAAAGTTCTTAAATTGAAAACTATGAAGAATTCTCTAAATTATGATATGATATTAATTTATTTTTTAGTGATGTAGCCTCTTAGGGTGTCTTAGGTAAAAGAAGTTAAAACATGAATTTATAGGCTGCTAAGTTGGGTAGGGTTTGTTTTGGAGAAAAAAAAAAATCTATCCCAAAAGTGGTGCAGGCTAACTCATGATTTTGGTCGAGGTCAGATACTTATTTTCTTCGGTCCATGATCTCTCTTCTATGGGAAGAGATGATTTTGGTCAAGCTCAAGAGCTTTCTATACACGGTCATGAGACAAACATGTCTCCACTAAAACAGGTGTAACTATCATATACAACTCCAATTGACTTCAATCCTTTTGTGTTTCAAAGCTAACTCAAAAGTATATATATCCACCAACAATCAACCAAACAGAAGTTTGGGAAAGTCTCTGGCTGAGGGAAATTTTTGATGTTTCAGTTCTCTTCAATTTGAGAATTTTGAATTTTTGGGAACTTAGTTGATGATTTTGACTTGGAAACTTGTCTCGATCATGAAAAACTCTTTTGCTCATATTTTAATCCTTTTTTATTATCTATTTAGGTTTAAATGATAAAAAAATTAATAAAAGAAACTTAAGTCACAAAATCAAAAACACTCATATTGTGTACTAAAACAATATGAGAACATGAAAAATAGATGTAAATTAATATTATAAAAAGGAATGCAAAATTCTTAAGCCAAGAGATTAATTTTGATAAATCATCCGCTATGTTTGGCAAGAAGATACACGAGCACACCAAAATTTATTTGAAATGATTGATGGGATATTAAGGAAGTAGGTATTGGATCATATCTTGGAATACCAAGTGTTTGGGAGGCTGAAGAACTAATATCTCTAATTATGTACAGGATAATCAAATTAATGGTTGGCTGGTAAAGTTTCTGTCGATGGAAGGTAAGGAAGTACATATTAAATTTGTTGATATGACACTTTCAACATTTGTTATTTCATGCTTTAAACTACTAAAATGAGTTACTTCAAAGTTAACTAGTGCAGTTTCAAAATACTGTTAGAGTCCCAAGTAAGGTAAATGAAGTCTTCTTTGGTTGGCATTTAAAAAATAAAGTGTAAATAAAAACACAAAAGTAGAGTTGGTTTTCGGTTTTCAGGAAAATTTAATACATCTTTACTGTCTAAAAAATATTGATAATTATTATCATTTTCAGATTAATTGGTAGCAAGAGTGCTCAAATGAAGATATTTGAGGAATAGCCATCTTTTACACGCTAAAAAATTGTACTCCCCTTTATTTAGATGAAATATATTTTGGCTCAAGATTTATTAATAAATGGCTTGTGTATGGAGTTCAGAACTTCAGATCATGGTTAAATATATATGTTTGGAATGATCTATGGATAGCATACGCGAATCCATGTTTAATGGAAGAAGATGGTTACCACATCCCAAGTTAAGGGTGAATCATTTGATTAATTTGGCCACAAAATATTGGTATTTACCAGTTTTACAAAAAAAAAAAAATTTATATGCATATTATATACCGATAATGCTGGGAGTTTTGATTAGACAAAAATATATATAATATTATATATTATGATATCATACAAAATCCCAAAAGTATACAATGATATGAGAATCTGGGAAGTACACAGTGAAATCTAGATATTGGTTAGCTCAAAAAATGAAAATTAGTTTTTTGAATATTAAAAAATAGGGCCTGAGATGGAAGTTTTTAAATATAATAAATTATTTATGGTTCATTGACAGTTAACTCAGAGTTAACTCTGAGTTAACTCTTAGAAGAATTCATGGTGATCATACTTGTATATGAGATGTGGTGCTGAGAGGAGAATGATTAATGATGTTTCTTTTCAGTGTCCACTTTCTCTTTAAATAGTGGCATTATCTCCCATTCCACTTCTGTAAAAGATGGATTCCCAACCAGTTCAATATATTAATATATAAGTTACCTTTACTGGAGAGTTCCAAATATGATATATCTTGCTAACAAAACTAAAATGTTATCCATGAATTTTTTTTATACAAATAGAATTGTATAAATAAAATAATATTTGAGGGAGTTCAACAGAAGCTCTGGATATTATAAATCATGCAATCAGTAAATATTCAATATGTGAAAAATCATAAATTTCTAAGATTCAGAAAAGCACTGCAAAAGAAAATGATGAAAGGAGAGTAACACCACTAAAATGTAGAATTGATGGTTTATGGAAAGTCTCAGATCACAAGTTTGGGGTTTGTTTGATATGTTTACAATAAAATGATTAAACAGTGCTTTAGGACGTAAATGCCAAAGAAGAATTTTATCGCCTATTCATTCAGAGATAGAAGTCCTAATACGTGCCATAAAGAATATTCTCATCCGAAATATTTATTGCTAAATCTTTGAGATAGATAGTGTTGAATTGGTTTCAATAATTCAATCCTCCGAAGATTGGCATTCCTTTTCAAATCTCTTAGAAGAGATTGATTTGCTCAGAGTGAATTTTTCAGATTTTTTATTTTCTTAGTCCTCGTTATTTAAATTTATAAGAAAACTATATAACTCGTCTTCTATGATTCTATTTAAGTACACATTCTGTAAAAACGTTCTCCTACTAATTGGGCAACCAATTAAAGTCAATTTTAACTGAATGTGAGGTTGCTAAAAAAAATTTGCCAATGAAAAGATAACTTAAGAGATGCAATTTCGACAAGTGAAGATTAGTGTTGTAGCATAAACTACAACTGTCAAATTTTATAAATATGAATAATTCGGACTGTGATCGTATTGGGACACAGAGAAAAGTGAATGGCTTCAAGATATATATTTAAGAGTTTGTGTTGAGTGAAGTGAAAGCAAAGTGAAGTAAAAAAATAAGAGAAATATAGGAGTAAAACGAGTCTTAGTATTGATATATAGTTTCAGAGCCTTTTTGGAATTGACATACAATTTTAGAGAGAGTAAGTTGAGAAATATAGTGAGAGAGTATGTGTGTAGAATTGTATGTCTCCTTCTTTGATCTCTCTTCCCGTTTTTATAGCTTGAAACCAAATTTAATATCTCTCATTTACTCCGCCGGATCCTGCATTTATGAGCTTTTACACCAGTAGATTCAGTCATTACGAGTCAAAGCACATTCACTCTTTTTAATTAGTCATCGGCTTGCTTCAGTGTTGATAGCTGGTTTTGACCAAGTCAAAACCACGTTATTCACTCTGTTGAGTCTGAGACCACGACTTGACTTTGCTTCGTGTTTCTCCACCTCAGTAAAATCATCTCTTTCCCTTTCATGGCATCGAAAACCCTACTCGAGTGGCCTGAAACTTCTTTGAACTATGAGAAATTCCTGATTCTTTATTCTGATTACTCTATTCCATATTTGATCGAATTTAGATTTCTATAGCCCAGTGAGAACCCTGAGTGAGTTCCTTCTGATTTATGTTGTATTTACGAGTCATTTCTTCTGTATTACGGTCTTCAATTTCTCATTCCTCAAGAGCTCTTTGATTATCTTAACGATGCCGGCATCTGCCTCTCTCAACTGTCTCTGAATGCTGTTCAGCAACTATTGAGATTTCAAGCCCATGATGTTGACATTCCTTTTCACATATGGGATTTTCATCCTCTTGGTAATTTGAAGAAATCGAAGTGTGATGTTAGTTTTTTCCTAACCGTAAATTCTGAGAGACAAATCATTAGTAACATTGTCTTGAGGGATGACAACTGGCCTTTTCCATTTTTCTTCTTCAAGATTAATGAAGTTCTAGTCGGTCCTAATCCGTTTCTTTCCCATATTGCAATGGACCAAGATAAAATGTATAGTTCTTCTTCTTGTGCATCATATTGATCTTCTGAATGTAAGGTTATTGATATCAGGGTTGAATTTCAAAGGTATGGTTTCAATTGAAAGACATACACCAAGAGAACTAGAGAACATATGTGATAAGTGATGGAGCTAAAACAAGGCCATATCAAATAAAAGCTCACCCAGAATGTAGGTTCTGCTCTTGGACTGTAATCAACAAAAACTATAACTCTTTAACAAGAACTTGCCCTCTCAAGTTCAGCCTGCAATTACACAATATCATTTAACATTTACAGTAAAACAATAGCTCTTATAAATCAACAATGACAGTAGAGGGTATAAAGAAAGTAACTTTACGGTGGCAATCACATCAGTTCCACTATTCCAACTCTCGCTGAACCATTAGCTTAGAGCCAAAAAAAGTAAGAGGATAAGCAAATTTTCTGGGAAATCTGTTAAACATGACATTGTTAAACTGCGAAGCAAAAAATCATGGCTATGCGAGAAATAAATTAGCTGTAGGAGATTACATTACCTGCAAAGCTATACAAAAAAACACCAATGTAAAGTTTATATAATCTAGTTAAAGAAAAAGAATGAAATGTTACGTGTTTCGGTCAAATCTTCAATATCTTTTTGAGGCTCAAATTTTTTTAGGTGAACAATAAAATAATTTAAGCAAAATGACAAAAAAAAATATTACGTTCAATTTTTATTTGGCTGTAGATAATAAAAAATTTATGCTTATCTTGCAATAATATTTTTAATGTGATTGTATTGTTATACACCATGGTAAAAAAATCCGAGAGCCAAAAAAAAAATAAACGAAAAAGATATTATAGAGTTTAAAAAATTTAATATCCTACGAAAAACCAAGCGTTATTCAACCATATTATAAATACATTAGATGCTGTCTTATAATGTTATTAATACATGTTTTTTTCTAGTGTCAGAGTGTTGTAGTAAAAACTAATTATTTTAAATTTTAAATGGGAATAGCTGGATGGTCGGATTCGAATTTCGAATAACTATGCAAAAATTTAGATTTAAAAAGAATTAAGGTGAACTGAGCAAGAGTGTAGAGAAAAATAAGGATCAATGATTTATTAACGACTTCAAAGATTTTTTTATAGAAATAAAAACAAAGAAAAATGAGTAGAAATCTAATGAGCTAAATGTTCTCCTCCTTTGATTTTCCTCTCATCTTTACAGTATGAAACCTCGTTTAAGGTCTCTAATTACTCCGCCTGATTTGATATATAATAATATTTATTTCGGTAGATTTAACCGTTTATAGTTAGAGTGTTTAATTACTTTTTAAAAAAAAATTAATACACTTTGGAAATTGACTTGAGTATAACCGCACACATTTAAGTATGTAATTCATTACATATTATATAAAGGGAGAGTATGTTTGCTGCTTCGTTTTTATCCAAACCTTGCACTTCACATATTTATTTACTTTATTTTGGACTTTGGGAATAGAAATTTACACTGTAACAATGAGTTAAATCTATTGTTGGTTTAGAATTGGGTTGTACTCATAATTTTATACAATATAAATATTTGTTATGTGAAATGAGTATTTCAACACGTTGCCTATAAAAGAAAAATTGTAGAGAGAAGTTTAAGGTTAAACACTTTAACACTAAAAGATTAGTATATGGGAAGAAAGATAATCGACTTCCATTTATGAACTATTTCCCAAACTCTATATACAATTCTTAGTATAATCTTAACCAAATTTATTATGGAATAAAATATGTATTTTGGATGAAAACTTTCACATAAAAATTTTACGCTAAAAAAATATTAGAGCTCGGACTTCGAGTTTTCGGGTCGGGTTTTTTGGGTTTTTTGGATTTAGACAAATAAAATCTGTTCGGGTTTTTTAAATTTATTCATCGGGTTCGGGTCGGTTTATTTCGGGTTTTTATCGAATTTCGGGTTTTATATCAAATCCGATTAGATTTTGTTTTGGGTTCGGATTCAGACATTTCGGGTTCGGATTTGGGTATTTCGGATTTTTTCAAAACCAAAATACTCAATATAATGAAAAAATTGAAAGAAATAAAATAAAATATTTAAAGTTTGGGTTCGGTTTATTTGGGTTTCGGTTTTTTGGATTTAGCCAAAAATTTTGGGTTCGGATTCGGGTTTGGGAGTCAGAGTCCCAGGCTCTAAAAAAGTACTATGACTTAATTTTCAAGGTTAGTTGTTTGCTCGTTCAACGTGGTCGAATAAAAAAACATTTTCTTGTAATTGTCAAGTAAGCAATAATTATTAGGAGATTTTTTTTGTTTTTTTTTTTAAATAGACCAATAGTTGAAGCCCAAGTGAAGTGAAGATAAGATTCGCATTTGTTCAACAACACAAAATTAAAAATAATAATAAAAAAATAAAAAATTATTATTATATATATATTTTTTTCCATTTAGAAAGAAAACGATAAAATTGTAACTTTGAAATAGGAACAGCCCAGCGTCTCCGGCGACGATGAAGTGGTTGCTCGTCGCCGTGTTGATCACTTTTACGATATCCACCGCCGTAACACAATCCGATCTCCTTCGTGGATCTCCGGTCAATTCTCTTTGCGCTGATCTCATTCATCCGGCTGGTTACTCCTGCACCGAGCACACTGTAATCTCATCGCTTTTATCGAATCAGTCGCAGAAAAGATGAAAGTACCAATTGTATCTCTCAATATTTGTTTTTTATAGATTCAAACGAAAGATGGGTACATACTAGCTCTTCAACGTGTGGCTTCTCGTGCTCAAAATCTAACACTTCAACATGGTCCACCTGTTCTGCTTCAGCACGGTCTATTTATGGTATCTTGTTTTAAACACTTAACATCAACTTAAAGAGGGACAAAACTGCTAAAGATCTTCTCATTTTTTGTCCCAGGCTGGAGATGTGTGGTTCTTGGATTCCCCTAAAGAGTCATTAGGCTTCATTCTTGCTGATCATGGGTTCGATGTTTGGGTAGGAAACGTTCGTGGTACTCGCTATAGTTATGGGCATGTAACTTTGTCTAAAACCGACAAGGTGTGCAATATAACTTCTCTGTGGTTCATTTACGTGTATTTGTTCCTCTGTATGTATGAGCTCTCGTCTTAAACTGTTCTAATTAGTTTTGGTCTAACATCACATTAAAGAACATGGGCATTGTTAGGGAAGCTTATTATCTTTCTTTAGCATGTGATGGAGAAAGAAGAGAATGTTTCCTTTTAATGCTTTTGTATGCAGGAGTTTTGGGACTGGAGCTGGCAAGATTTGGCCATGTATGATTTGGCAGAAATGGTTCAGTATCTGAATTCAATTGCAAACTCCAAAATTTTCCTTGTTGGACATTCTCAGGTCAACATTCATCTTCAATTGTATAAAGGTTGCACTTTTTTCTCATTCGTAATTAGCTTAATCTTTTAGTTTTCTCGACAGGGTACTATCATGTCTTTTGCTGCTCTTACTCAGCCACACGTTGCGGAAATGGTTGAAGCTGCTGCGTTGCTTTGTCCAATATCGTATTTGGATCATGTCACAGCTCCACTTGTAGAGAGAATGGTTTTTATGCATCTCGATCAGGTATTCTTGGCTTTTGAGTATCATGAAATGTTATTTCAGAGAATCAAGTTAACACATTTGCTCTGTCCTCTTAACAGATGGTCGTTGCTCTTGGCCTGCATCAAATAAACTTTAGAAGGTTGTGACTTCTCTCTCACCTAGTTTCTCTGTGTGTGACGTTTCTTTACTAACATCTGTGTTTTCAGTGATACGTTAGTTAAACTTGTTGACTCGTTATGCGAAGGGCATATGGATTGCACTGATTTTCTCACATCCATTACAGGTTTAGTTACTCTTCTTCCTCTTCTCCTGTGATGTGTATGATTTTGCGGTTTTCTAGTCTTTCTTTTGAAACTGATACCAACGAATGTTAGGGGAGAATTGTTGTTTCAATGCCTCGAGGATAGAATACTATCTAGATTACGAGCCTCACCCATCATCCGTCAAGAACTTGCGACATCTTTTCCAAAGTAAGATCTCTTCTCATTTGATTTGTCTGTTTGTGTTCAATGGCCTTAGCTTTACTTATCCAACACTCTCTTTTGATTTTGATTATAATGCATTCAAGTGATTCGGAAAGGGAGCTTTGCACAATATGACTACGGGTTTCTGAAAAATCTAATGGTTTATGGGACATCGAAACCTCCGGAGTTCGAACTTAGCCTCATTCCGGCATCATTACCAATGTGGATGGGGTATGGTGGGAATGATCTTTTAGCAGACGTGACAGATGTGGAACGTACACTCGCGAAGCTACCTTCTAGACCAGAGTTGCTATATCTTGAGAATTATGGTCACATTGACTTTGTGCTTAGCACAAGTGCCAAAGAAGATGTGTATAAGCACATGATTCAATTCTTCAGGGCAAGGAGAAAGTCTAGTAGTTGGTAAGTACTACTAGTAAGTAGATTGCTCTGCTTTGCACAGTAATTGGTCACAAAACTTATATACATATCTCGATTGTAAATATTTCCTTCGTGAACACTTTATGTGTTCTCAAGTAGTTGAAGTATGTTTGAGTTAAGAGATCAACGATGAAACATAATTTCTAAAAAGATGATTGTATTTCAATGGTTCTTTTAGAAGGAGGCTCTAAGCAAAGTTGTTTAATGGTGTAGCTACAAATGTTGGTATAGAGAAGCCAAGATTGGTCCTTCTCTTAGTACAATAATGAGTTTGTGGCCAAGACTTACGGAAACCAAAGATTCATCTCAAGAGGTAAGAATGTAAGATATAAGAATTACCATGAATTGGAGAAAAAAATGAAGATGCCAAAAAAAACACTACATTTAACAGACTTGCTAAATGGGGTCAAGTTTAGAAGAAACGTTAACTGGTTCTATTAAGTAGCTTTGAAATTGTACCAGAAACTGAGCATTACGATGATCTATTACGCGTAAAAAAAAAGGAAAAATCATACTCTCTCGTCTTTTTTGGTTCCTTGATGATGTATGTGCAGTGCAGAGCCCTTAGGATTCCACTGATGTGGCTTGCTTTTTTCATAATCGTTGGCTGAAGTACATGTTCATGAAATATCTTGACGGGTTGAATCCGCTTAAGATCACTGCAAAAATTATAGAAACAAACTTAAGACGGCTTTTTAAGAAGAGGACTTTGCGAAATCAATGAAGCATTTGAGCTTACGAATAGGAGACAGCACAATCACGATCCCGATTGGGTAGAGGAAGAATGTTGTTCGTTCCAAAAATGGAAGCACTGTATTGGATTCACAACAAGGAAACAATTAGCTCAAAAGTTATACAGCATATTGATTATGGATGGAAACAATAAAAGTTATGAGACTTACCATCATATCCTAGGAAGTTAAGATAATGGTAATACGAAGCCCCGACCATGAAAAGCAGATTCGATAGCAGTAGAGGGATGAATCCGTGAGTTATTAGGAGTGGTGATAGGAAATAATGTACGACTGCAGTAACATAAGCAGAAAGTGTAAGTCATAAATCTCTTTTTTACAGAGATTCCGGTTTGAAGATTGAGTGATGTGTTTTAAGATAGATTTACCGTAGAGCAGCACAAACATTGGAAAGAACGAGTTGCAGTGAACATCAAATGTATATAACCTATTGAGAAATACATAAAAGGCAAATCATGAACAAGCTCACACGTAAGCAGAAACAAAGACATGGATACTGAACAAAGAATACCAAAACATTGTTTTCCGTTTTCCAGGCTCTGACTCATCTTAGAAAGAGAGAAATGGAAAAGCAAAACGAGGTGAAAAGATAAGATTCACTCAACAAACTTACCATTCTACGCGTTGTTCCACTACATGACTGTTTGGAGCCTCCTCGCGAAGGTAAGAGTTTGTCAGAAACCTAGTAATCCACATCTCAAGTCAGTGAGAGTGTAGTTTTGATAAAAGAAACCACTTAAACCGCAGTGGAATTACATGGAAGAACACAATAGAGGACTCAAGTTCATGCTAATTAGTAATTGCCACAAATCTAGCAACGTTCGCAATAGGGGATTCCGTACTTGCACTATATAATGAGCAAAAAAATACTAATAAGATCAAATAAGCAGCCCCCTAGGAATGGGAATAACAGTTTCATGAGAGAAGTAGCAAAGACATATGGATGCAAACATAACATTTAAGCGATGTAAGAGTTTGCACCAACAAATATCCATGTCTATGCACTGCTAGACACTTACCAACAGCATGTAGCTATAACTGCTCCGGTGATTAAGAAATGGGTGAGGAAAACTGATAAAACTACGAAAACAGCATGAGAGCCACTATGGTCATACCTGAAGCAGGGACAATAGATTACAATCAACAACTAAAAAAACAGAACAAAATCGTTTTCCAAGGATATAGATTTAACTATCACACTCTAAAAAATGCACATATACAAAATACTTACGTGGCACAGTAGGCTAGAGTTGCAATAATAAGAAGCAGGCTACAGATCACAATAAAAGCAGGGTCATCACGTGCCCATTGGTTTTTCGTTTCTGATAGAAAGAAAGAATAACAGAAATTAAAGCAAACTCACTTAAATTTATAATGCCATACCAAATTTTAGCTTATTCTTAGCAGGCTTTAGCATCAAGTATAGAGGACAAACCAGGAGAAACCAATACATAAAGATGGCAAACGAGAAATTACAATGAGATACTTGTCTGCACGTTATATATTCATTCGAAATGATTAAATAAGTCCCTGACCACAAACTCATCGTAAAATTGGATGGCTCAAGGTACTTTCGGCAACAGTAAGGTAAATCTTATGCAAGAAAAAACAAAAGTTGCAGTAGCATAATAAGGACTTGCTAATGAAAGTTGAGCTTACGTTTGTGATACTTAGTGTGTTGATAGCTGATGCCGTAGCGCCCACATGAAAACATACAAAAAGTACAAAAATAAGAACTAGAAATTAACTCACTCTGTAGTACCTTAACTAAAATGTTCCAAACTGGTTGGATTAAACTAGCAACATATAAGCCTTGCACAAGTGGCGAACTCTCTATAATGTCTTATTGCAAAGGTGAAGTGAAACAATCTCAACTCTATTCACCTAGAACTATAAATGGTTAAACGGTTAATTCCATCATATAATCAGCTCTGTAGTAAAAGTCTGGGTCACTTTTCCAATTCTATCATTTTGAGATGGAAGACGCCTTACACTTCTGGGTTTTATCTTATCAACAGCCTTAAAATGCAAGTTACCATTCTATTCATCATTTATGTACAGAAACTTGTTCTCAAAGATGGCATAGAAAAAGGAACCTTCAATATAGGGAATGAAAATTTTCAAAGACTTACACAACTTTCGGAGATGTACAAAGGTTAAGCATTTGCCAGAAAGTATATTCAATATCCATTTGCTGCCACTGCAATGTACAAAAGATGATCACAAACCCAGAAGGTTTTATTACAATTCGAAAATGTACTAAAAGTCAAACTCGAACATGATGTAATATGCATATACAATTTTGCTAAGATTATTCACATTCTCTCCCTTCCCTTAGTGCTTACAGAATCCGAAGCTACATGACATGAACAGCATTGAGCTACCTCCAACATCAACATTACTCATAAGAACAAAAAGTTACAGAATCCCGAAAAATCTCTTGTTTGATTATCAGATCATCAAAGTCCAACAAAATTTCCAGCAAGTGATCTAACACTTCATCAGAAATTGCTAAACCTAGAAGCTACGAAGGGACGCAAATCGATTCCAGCTAAATCCGAGGTTCTCATTATCAGCCCATAAATTGATCTAAAATATGATGAATCTATGAGAATCGAGCAAAATCTGAGATCACATCGACGATTGAAAAAACTTGAGATGTTATGAGAAAGAGAACCTTGACGATACGACGAAAATACTGAAGGAACATTGGGTTAGCTCGGGATGAAGATGAAGAAGAGCGAGATCTGGAAGTTGTGGGTAACATCTTCTCCTCCCTTTTTGCCTGATCGAGATGTTTGATCTTCTTCTTCTCCGTTCGTTGCTCTTTCTACTCTTCGTATTCTTCTTCTTCCCTTGAGGTTGCTATGGGAGGAGAAGATTCGTTTGATCCAAGATCTCTCACTCTCTCAGATTCTCGCGTTTCCCTTTTGGTTATGTTTCGGGTTTAGGGATTGATTGATAGCTTCCTCCGCAACCGCACCCAAACGTTTCTTTTGTTGTTGCGGTATGCGTTTGATACAAATTATACAAAAAGTTTCATGTTTCTTTTATTTCATTTTGAATGAAAGACAGTGAAATGAGAACATTTAGGAGCTGCAATACCAAAGTGAAATGTTAAAGAAATTGAATATTTGATGGCAGTAAATTATTTTATTGTCATTTGCTTAAATTTAATCTTTTGTAGTCATATAGTTAGTTTGGTAGATGACAATAGTGAAGATTACATTTAAGCAAATTGACAACGATATAGATCTATTGCTATCAAATAGTGTACATTGATTTTCACACCAATTAAGTGAATTATGGTTATGGAGAAAATCATATACTAAATAAGTAGCATGATAATAAAATTACAAGTTTCATGGTACTTATTTTTATTTTTTATTTTTTTTGCGGTTAAAATTTTATCAATTACCATTATCCAAACATACAGCAAATCGTAAAAAACTTGGACAAGAGTGAAACAACCTTCACTCAGTTTGAGAAACAACTGCCGTTTTGCTAAAATATCAAAACAAATGTTATGGGAACAAGGCTGATGAAAGAAAAGAACCTTGTCGAACATGGGAATTCAAGTTTTAATTGCATTATAAAATGATGAAGTTTAAGTTGATCACCACACCCATTAATGGCTGAATTTAGAACAAGGTTATATCACCTTCAAATATAACACTGCAGTAATCTAAAGATCAAGAAAACTGAAGACTCCAGAGTAGTGCAGAACATTCAGCTTCTACTGGTGTAAAACGGCCTTCAAACTTGCTAAAACTACAATCCAATACCAGACCCATACTATTGCGAATTAGCCACCTGAGCCCAGAACTTTGATTGTAATAACGATGAACAGCGTTATAGTTGCACTTAATCCAACCGCCGGTTGGAGAGCGTACCCATTTAGAGGAGGATGCTCTCGAGCCTGCAAAACGAGTCTGGTCACGGGACTCCTCCGTTGTCGCAGAAATCCATTCAAAAATGTCAGGACAAGCCCACTGTAGAGTAATCTCTTCAGTTATGGTGTGTTGATTGTATTGTAACTCATTACGACTCTTCCACAAACACCATAGTAGTCAGATGTAGAGAAATTGGTGATTTTAACTTATTATTTGGTTTTAAATGCAAATCTAGATTCTTTATTGCACATTCGATAAAAATAACTCATAAGGGTTAGCAAAAGTACTAGGATGAACTGCATTGCTGATATTGACCCCAAAAAAGGAACGGTAGGTACAGCTAGTCCATGAACAGCCAACCAGCGCACTGTAAAAATTGGATAAGTCCTATCTATAGTCATTGGGTCCTCCTAAAAAGATCTACTAAATTCGTCGAGTTGTTCCAAAGGATCAAGCCTCTCTCCGAGACAGTGCCCAGATTGTTACGCCTTTCGTGCGGGTCGGAACTTACCCGACAAGGAATTTCGCTACCTTAGGACCGTTATAGTTACGGCCGCCGTTCACCGGGGCTTCGGTCGCCGGCTCCCCTGTCATCAGGTCACCAACTTCCTTGACCTTCCGGCACTGGGCAGGCGTCAGCCCCCAAATAACAGTTTTACGCCTTTGGGAACGCATGGATCCTTTAATTAGCTCTCGACGAAAATCAGATTGGTGTGAATAACGGATCAAAGCCATTTCATCTTTTTAATCAGAATTTTTATTATCTTTGAGATTAGTATAAATCCGAGTCAGAAAGGCTTTGATGACTCAAGGTTCATATTAGGGAAAGGAGAGTGAGGGGTTCCTCCGCTCGACTAAAAGGAGAGTCGTCCCGATCATCCACAGCTTTTGGTGTTCTATGATTAACCTCCGAATAATGAGTAGGTAGTTCAATCCTTTTGATTCTTCTCTTCATAGTCAACTTATGGGGGGATGCGAAGCAATAGGTCGAATTACTATATAAAGATAAAGAAGAGTTGTAAACTATAGGACTGATTGTTCGAGTAGGAAGGAATTTGGGGCATTCCAAAAACTTGGGGATCCAACTACAAAAAGACAAGCAGTCTGATGCAACATTGCTTTTTTTCTTTTAGTTTCTGTTTGCGATTTTATTTAATAGGTAACCATTAAAGCCGACGAAATTAGTAATATTATCTGTGAACGTATTGAGCAATATAATAGAGAAGTGACGATTGTAAATACCGGTACCGTACTTCAAGTGGGTGATGGCATCACTCGTATTTATGGTCTTGATGAAGTAATGGCAGGTGAATTAGTAGAATTTGAGGAGGGTACTATAGGTATTGCCCTTGTTTCTCCCTTACGACCAAACAAAAAAAAACGAAAGAAAAATGACTGTCATAACCCTAAAAAGTCTACTTACGAAGTCTACAATACTACTTATATGTTTTGACGTCCGACCCGGACCGCCCGGTCGAACCGGTAAACCCGGGACCCGGTCATCACTCCGGTCTGGGTTTAGAGTTAAAATCCACCATTTATATAACCGGAAAATTCAGAAAACCCGCTATTAATCCGCGACCCGTTAAATCGGATGAACCGGCTAGGTGATGGTTCATAAAAAAATATGTAAAATTGTTTATAGTATTTAATTTTGAAACCTTTGATAAATATTAAAATATATGGTTTTAGAATTATTTACTTAATCCGGAAGAATTTAATGATATTGTTTAAAATATTAAATATTTTATTGTTCTTATTGCATGTAATAATAATATATTAAGGAAGTTTTAAAAAAAAAAAACAAATTGTAGATATTGATTGTGGTGATGTTTATTCATTTATTTTCGCTATTTATGATTTTTTTTTTTTGTAAAATTTGCATTTGGAATATTTATTATTATTTTTATGTACTATATTATTGTTGGATATTATTTTATATAAGAAAATTTATTTTTATATTATAAAAATAAAATAATATATTAATTTATTGATTCGTGGTTGGCCCGAATTGGCCCGGGTTTACCCGATGACCCGGTTATCCGGAAGATATTCCGGTTCAGTGTCTGAGTCAGGTTTAAAAACATCATCGAAATATTAAAATGTTAAGTTTCATACTACTTGAGTATAAAATGTTGAACCATTTTATATTAAAAATATATATATAAAAATAATATATTACATAAAATGATTATATAATAAAATCTGTTGACAATCTAAAATTTTCGTCTACTCAATTTTGATATATCAAATTTAAAGAAAGTTTAATTGACATAAAGAAAATTACATCTTATGACAATTAATAACGTCAAGATTAAGTGATAATAAAGTGGTTTTTTCTGACAGCTGTTTTTTATAGACAATTATCTTTATATCCTAATCTTTTACTAATATTACAAATTTTGTGACTCACTTCTTTGGTAGAAAATCATGGCGAAAAAAATTTAGAAAGACAAAAAGAGAAAGAAAGAAAAGAAGAAAGAAGAATAAAAGATTAGAGAGAGAGAGAGAGAGAGAGAGAGAGAGAGAGAGAGAGAGAGAGAGAGAGAGAGAGAGAGAGAGAGAGAGAGAGAGAGATAGAGAGAGAGATCACTATAGTATGTTATAACTATTATTGTTAGAATTTCTATATTATATTGATAATTATGTTAATATAAATTATGTATGATATAATAACTGACTTAATATTATTGGTAACACATTACAAATATCGAATATGATAACTGAATTAGCATATAAGTATTAGCACACTATCATTGTTAGCATGTTGTTAACTCATTATCGGTATTAGCACTCTAACATTCTATGTAACATATTAATTATATTACTGTAAATTATATATGATATAATAACTGAATTAACACATAAATGTTAGCACATTATCATTGTTAACATGCTATCATTGTTAATTCGTTAACAACGTTATCATGCTAATGTTTTATATAACATATTAATTTTATTACTGAAAAATATTTGTGATATGATAACCCAATTAATACGTAAGTTTTAGCACGCTATCATTGTTAGCTCGTTATCGATGTAAGCATGCTAACATTTATCAACATTGAGGACAAATGTTTTCATTCGGTGATGAATAGTATTGCCGACCAATTTTTATGGTTAATCAAAAATGTTTCAGGTCAATGGTATTTTGTGAAATTACGCAAAAATGATATTTAGGGCTTATTTTCTTTCTATTTGCTATTTACCTAATTTCTAAATTAACAATGCTACAAACTTAATTTTTCAATTAACCATTGATATAGTTTTGAATGACCCGATTGAATGTTGTTTGAGAGAATATGTTCAGATATACTATTTAAAAATTAACATTGACCATTTTCACGGATTTTAAGGAAATCTCAACCACTTTTTTATTTAAGTTAAAATAAAATCTGGTTAATTTCTTACCTTAGACAAGCGATTCCCCTCAGTTGTATTAATATCCACCATTGTTTTCTTTAACGACTCTTTTCTCTACTATCACTATGAAAGTAAAGTCTGAGATATAGACCTCTGCAACCACACTCAAACGCTTTTTTTAGAACTCCAACATTTGTCCAAATTTTTCTTTTTTGGAAATGACTCAATAAGACAAAAATATACTTGATAAATACATGAAAGCATGGTGGAAACATCAGTCAAAATCTGTTAAAAATGTAACATTGATGTCTTTAGTCTTAATTCATAAATAACTCTACAAGTATTCACTAAATGTAGTAATACTTAAGGGTCGAATCCACTATGTGCCAAAATATTACATAACAGATTTATGATACTAAAATTAAGCCAAAACAAAATATGAATGTCTGTTTATAAACTGTAAATAGTGATGAGAATGGCAAATTAATTTAGTCTAATAGAACATATTAACTACTATACACCTAATCACATATGATAATTGAGATTTTAGTTACCAAAAATACTTCTCAATTAATTATCAATAATCAGTTTTACTTATTGTTTTCATTTTCTCATTTTCTTCTCATCTTATTTTTGTATAAAAATAAATAATCACATCATTCATATAATACTAAATTATCTATTTTATATATGTTATAGTTTGAATTTTCATAAATAAATATAAATGATAAAAATTTCACAAGAACATAAAATATAATTTTATTGGCTAAAAATTAATAAATATTACTATTATTCAATCACGAAACATGTTAGATATTTTTTGGCCAAATTTTAAAGTTTGTAATGGTTTAATCAAGTTTCATAGTTGAATATCATAATATATTAATACTATTAAAATTTAAACATTCCTATTTAATTTAATAAAAAGTTAAACACTAGATGTTATTCAATATTTATATAATTTGATTATATAATGGACGGGTTATTATTAATATTATCAAACATACAAATATTTAGACCATTGCAAAATGGGTTAAAAGGAAAAATTAACACATTTTTATTATAAAAATATTAAAAATAAACTTAAACCATGCAAAACGGATTAAATAAATGGATTATCCTTTTTTTTTGGATTATCCTATTTGAGACATACAAATATATATTTATATACGCAATTAGAAGTTTAACTATGAAAATATTAAAAAAGAAAGTTAGATCAATGTAAATTAAATTAAACTTATTGCACTTAAAATTATATAATTTTGTAATGACTATTTTATTAAAAATAAAATATTGTAAAATTATTTCAAAAATCATGATCCTCCACTATAACGCTGACTACAATCATGATCTGACTAAAATAAGTTTCAACTAAAATCAACACATGTTATATTTCAATTTCTACAAAGTAAAACAAAAACAAACTAAAACACGATTTACTAATCGATTAAATTTTAATAAATTATACAATACAGTTTATTAAAAATAAAATTTTTAACACATCTAAAACTCTCACATTTATAAATACATTTTATCCAAAAAAATAAATATTAAAAATTAAAAACATCATACAAAGTATAAATTAAGATGTTCCTTTCTATGAAATTGAAATTTTGTCAAAAAATGATCATGCGCTTCAGAGTTAGCATAATAAATATCAAAGTTAAATAAATAAATAAAAGTGTTGGGGATCACAGAATTCACTAGGTATCAAAAGATCTATTTTATTGAATAGAGTAAACATGTTTCTTGAATAGATTTGTTATAAAACTCAATTCAGGAATGAACTATTAGCCTACTTCCGCATAACTAATTACTATGTTTAAACAAATTAAATTGGGAAAACTACCAAAAAGATTCTCAACTATCCAGATTTGACTAAAAAAAATCTCGAACTTTTTCACCAATGGAAAAAGATCTCAAAATTTATTGACTAAGTGTTTTAATCTTATATTTTTGTTGACCAAGACATTTTAATCTCATAATTAATCAATATTTATTTTGTTGACTAATTCTGAGACTAAAATGGCTTACTCAACAAAAGTCTCAAAAAAATCTTAACTCTTTTTTCTTAGAAAAGTTTTTAAAATAAATAAACTTTGACTATTTTGAATAGTTTTTACTTATTTCCTTAACACCAACATAAACAAAAAAAAACTATATAAATTTATTTTTGATAAATAAAGAAAATAAATAATTAATATAAGTCTTTAGATTGATTTAATAGTTTTTTTAACCATTTAAATAGATAAATAACTTGCATTAATGAATTTTTATCTAATAATAAGTTATAGATAATTATTCAATTTTATGGTTTAATTATTGGGTTAATAATTTTTAAGTTTGGATAAAAATGCGATTAAGATAGCATGTTAAACATATATTCAAAATTCTTAAATTATTTAAAAAATAATTATGAACTAATTTTTAAAAAACCTTACTAATAAATAATAATCATATTTATGTTATCATTTGTAAACATATATTATTATAGAGGATTTGCAAACTTTTATGAATTTCTCTTTTAATGAAAAAAATTGAAAAATAGATTTTAGTTCAAAAATAAAAGTGTTATTTTATATATGATATCATTATTTTTTTCTCAAAATAAATGAATTTAGATTTTGTTTTTGTATGTATTCTCATCCACAATCATTTGTATACTCCATAATTTTATTTATAATTACTTTAATTCAAATGATCAAAAATCTGAAGAAAAAAAAGACGAAAACGAATCTTTGTATACTTATAATGGCATCAAATTGTAACGATCCACTTTCTCAGGCCCAGCAAGACCCAATAAGTCTTCAAGAAACCCTAGGTATTTATCCCTATAAATAAATAGATTGTGCCTCCTTTGTTTCTCTTCAGAAAACCTAACAGCATCGAAACTCTGCAGAAATCAAATCTCCGAGAAGCGTTAAGACCCTTGTGGCTCAGCAATCTCATAGTTCTTCTAGCCCTGCATCGGATCCGAGTGAAAGGTATTCTCAAAAAACCGTTTTCCATTGATTATTCTTCAAGCCGACCAGTAAAATGCCCATAACTTTTTAACCGTGTGGAATTTTGCAAATCCAAGACCACCATCGGATTCAGCACGACGAGACGAAACAGTAGAGCCGAAGATCAGCCCGATCTGCCACCGGACGCGCTCTCACGCGCCGTCAGAAGCTCGTGCGTGTGCCTCACGCGCCGCCGCCTCTCCGCCGTCGCCGCCGCGCCGCCGCCGTCGGTGACTTTTCCGGTAATCCGTCGCCGTCTGGACTCGCCGGTGACTCGCTGAGTTGACTCAGTGACTCACCGAGTTGACTCGGTCAACTCGGTCTGGTCCGGTTTAGCCGGTTTAGTCTGGTTTGGTCCAGTTTGGTCTGTCTGGTCCGGTTTGGTTCGATTGAGTCCGGTTTGACTGTGACTGGTCTGACCGTTGACTTTGACCGTTGACCGTTGACTTTGACCGTTGACTGTTGCCTTTTCCGTTGACTTTGACCAGGTTGACCAGTTGACCGTTTTTCGCCGTTCGAAAGCCGTTCTCCCTTGATTTTTCGTGCTGATTTCAGATTTAGCATCCGTTTTAGCATCCGGAGTGCAGAAGTAGCAGTTAAGCTCCGTTTTTGCTAAGGTGAGGGCTTTTCCGCAGACTATCGTATTTTTCGTCAAAAGCGCCATAGATGGAATCTAGTGCTAAATGTGTTCCGTTTTTCTTGATCGAGTCTAGGTAGTTTTGCTTGTAAATTGGGCCTAGAAATATAGATGATTCAACCCATTGATTGTGCATTAAATTGTTAATTGAGTCTTTTAAACTTGCTAGAGCTAGGAGTAGTCGACTATGTGAGTCGATAGGATTGCGGGGGTACAGAGACGTGACTTCTGTACTTGCGTCGCGTGTTGTGTGCGTAGTGGTGCTGGCAGCTCAGTCGATCTGTTGTCTAGTACCATTAGAGATCGATAAAGCGTCTTCGGGCGGTGTGATTGGGCACTATCCCATAAATTGTCCTTCTGGGAGGGGGGTGCCGCCGGTCACTGGATCCAGTAGTAGGACATTGACTGTTCTTTGGGTACTTTAGGTACCGTGTTTGTGCATGTTTAGTCTGTTTTCCGTGTATGGAGTGTTATGACCAGATTGCGTTTTCTGTGATTAGCATCCCATACCTCACTGAGTAACTCCCCTGTTACTCACCCCTCTTTTTCCTTCCTTTCAGGTGAGACGGACGAGTAGTGGATGTGTGTCGGACCTGGTGCTATTTATTTTGGGATTTTCACGTTTTCTTCGTATTTTATTTTTTTTTAGACTTCGGTTTATGATTTATTCGAGATATTTTAGTTGTGGATTTATTTAAGGATTTCCGGAAATCAAGTCGTATTTAATAAAGTGGAGTATTTGAGTTTTAAGATGTGTTAGTGGCACGCTGTTCTCGAGTGAGGATGAGACGGGTGTTACACAAATTTTATTTATCACGGGTTAGGCAATAAAAGTTTGATACTAAAACAGCTTAGTTAAAAAATATTAGAGAATAAAACATTTGTTAAAAAAAGTTGAATTTTTCTTCGATTGATGAAAAATTCGAGATTTGTTAAGCCAAATGTAGATAGTTGTGGATTTATTTGACAGTTTTCCTAAATTAAATTTCTAAAATCCCACTTTTATTTAAGTAGTTAAGCATGTCTAAATTATACAAGTTCTATATATTCACAAAGCTCCATAACTATACTTACATAGGTTATGACGTGTTTCACACCTAAATTGTTTTAAGTAATGTAATAACACTTAATCAGTAATGAAATGGTCAATAAAGTCAAATGATGTAGACTCCAATTTAGGTAAAGAGCTCTAAAGAAAATTCCAAATCTAACAACCAAATAATCAATCATGAGTCCCTTTTAAAAACCCTTAAACCTAACATTGAAATTACTCAATCATGATCATATATTAAAAACACAAGGAGGAATAGCAATCCATAATCATAAATTAAAATAAAAAACAAGAGGGTTCAGAAGTCTTCGTTATATGGAAATACAAAGGTGAGATTTTCTCTCATAAGTTTATAATTAGAAAACTATGAAACTCTTTTAATAGTGGTTGTATAGGGTAAAAAACTTAGTATTTGTATGGCCTCTCTGTGCTATTATTGGTATGTGATGTAGTTAGGGTTTTTTCTATTGAATTTTGATGAATTTTGAGCAAATCTGGCAATTTTCCTTATCTGCAACTGCAAGTGATCGATCATGTTTTGATCAATACTAACCTAGGATTTATCGAGAGCAGTGGCCTACCGGGTGATCGACTTAAGCGTTGTCAATCACCTGGATCGATTACTCTTCATTTCCCCTGGTCACTCTGATTTGATACCAAATGGATAAGTCTTTAGTATTTTGAGCATATCTTTAGGTTTAAATATTAAATTGATCTCAAACCACTTGGAAATGAAAGGCAACATCCTCAGCTGTCATGTATCCAAATTTGAGAAGGATCCCAACAGAGGGAGGAAAGATTCTTCATCTGATGGAAAACTTTTGGCATCACAATATTGTCTAATATTCAAATTCATTTTTTTACCTCTTTTTGTATAAAACGTCCCAAATTACATGTAAGAATTTTAAACACTAATAATACACCAAATTTAATACTTTATTTATTAAAAATCTTTGTTAAACACATTGTACCTAGTTAAATACAAAGTTTATCAACTCCCCAGATTTAAATATTTCCTTTTTCTCAAATAAAACAAATAAATAAGCAGGAAAAGAGGTTTCAAAATTTAGACAATTTCTATAGAACACCATATTGACCATCACTTTTGTAGGCCACCAGAAAAAGAAAAAAAAGAGTTAGATAATATGTTAGTTTACTTACCACAAACTTTAAAACTATCTCAAATCTATAGGTTCAAAATCCCTTAGAGTCATCCAAATTCACCATTGTTAACTCCTTAATATGTGAGTTGTGTGCTCTCATCGAGGGAGTATTGATCGAAGAACATGTAGACTATTTCTCATCCAAGTTTCTGAGCACACATACATCTTTGGCACATTTGATTCTACTCTCTCTTTTACTTGTTGATTTCCCCCTTCTTTTCTACGGTATTGTTTTTTTTTCTTCTATATACTACTTTTCCTTTATATTTTTATAGGATTTTTTTGTGTGAACAAGTATCTATGAGATATGAGTATAAGAAGGTTTAATCACCAATGGCCTTACTCATTTCTGTGATATTTATATCCCTTTTTTGGAATAATAAGGAGAAAATGTACCATTATGTCTTATGATGGTTAGGAGAAGAGTGACGCTCGTGTATAACCAAGCTCCACGATGAAAATTTTTAAGTTCATTTGGTGCGGAGTCAACGCTAGATTCTTAGAATTTTCCAGATATATGAGTTATATATGATAGATCGATCAACTAGCGGCCTTCAACCTATTAAATTCTACAATCAACTGCTTTAATAATGGTCATTTAAGTGTTAGTTCCAAAAACAGCTCATAGTTTCATACTAAATCTTGACTCAATGAAACAATTTTAGTTTAAAAATTTGACTCTATAAAAAGAAAAAAATAAACCAACTAGAAAGAAATACGTTAGAGAAAAAAAGAATTCTTCCGCCATACTTAAATCACACCATCCCCGTGTGAAAAGTAATCTAATGAAGTTCAAATTGAAAGAATTGAAAATAATATATCAGAAAAATGAGACCGAGAACCAGAACCAGATAAATTTACATATACACAATATATAAACGTTAAGATAAAACCAAATCAAAACAAACAAATTAATCACGAAACCAAGAAAAAGAGAAATTTTTTTTTAATTAAGTTTCAGCTTCGTCTTTTGTGTGTTATTATCTTCAACCTTAGGCTTCAAGCTTCCTTTTTGCTAAATTAGAAACCAAAGACCATGAGAGTGAAACAATGGTTTAAAAGATTGGAATAACAACAATGGAGCATTTCAGAAGGGTTTTTTTCCTGGTTTCATATATGTTAATCTGACTTTGATATTATATATATATATATATATATATTTCTCAACAAGATTCCAATGGAAACATAGAATGTAAAATGGTACTATCCAAAGATGTTTGGAAGTTTCAAAACAGCCAAGTGATTGTGCATTTTGACGAAGATAGTAGCCAGCCAACTGGAGAATCTTCCCGTTTACTTGGATCATGGTTATGTCAATTAAACAATGATATGAATTTATTACCCATCAATTACAGCGATTGGAGGTTGGTTAATAATCACACTAAAAGAAAGGTGTGGGATGTAATTCAGGTAACTTTTAAAATATATTCATCTATGTAGATTTTAAAAATAAAAAATAAATCAAACAATGTTTTAAGACTATTTTTGTTTAATGTTATTTCAGTCCAAATTATGATTTGATGATCCGAATTTGAGAAAAGGATATGTGATGAGTGCACTAGGTAGTAGATGCAAGGATGTCAAATTACGTCTTTGGAAAGAATACAAATGACATAATAGAAATGAAACATTGCAGACCTGATAATGTTCCCAAAGACCAATGGAAAAATTTTGTTCACATGAGGTTTACTGAAAAATGGAAAGTATAGTTTATTCATATGGAGGTAATTTTTTATATTTGAGATTTCAAAAAATGCAAGAACGAAATACAAAGAACCAAAAGAAACATACCATACTTCACGTATGTGGAAGAAAAAGTTTTTCAAAGAGAATAAATGAGATTATAAGTAAGTTAATTACTTCTGATATAACATTAGGTTATATACTGATATTGTATATTGTTTATGCATATTCATTTACAAAGAAAATAAAGACTGGAAAAACACCATGTCTAGCAGAATTTTTCATTGAGACTTGCAGAAAAACTAATATAAGTTTTGTATGTGAGGAGGCAAAAGCACGAGCGGATAGTTTTATTTAAAAGCACTATTAATTGCTTACTAGTTAATTATGATGAATATTTATTAACTTTCTGCATGTTTTTTCTAGGAAGCGCTTGCAACTTTGTTGAATCAAAATCCAGTCAGCATAAGGAATGTTATAGCTAGTTTGGATGATGAATTTGTTCAAGTGTTTGGCCTAGAGCGACCAGGACGAGTACGTTGTGTTGGTCGTGCACCAACACCTTCAAAATTAGTGAGGCGTTCAACTGCAGATAGATCAGACATCGAAAATTCTAAAATGGTTGTTGAACTGAAGACACAAGTGATAGACTTATCAGATCAAGTTAAAGGAATGACTACCTTCATTTAACAAGTAATTGGTTCTTCAACCGCTGAATAGGTAAATAACATATATAATGGAAATGGTATTTTGTCAGTTAAATTGCATAATTATATTTGATAAATTAAACTACATTTTCATGCGAGAATTTGATCTACAAGTTTTGCTACAACTTTCGCGGACATACCAAATCCAGCTTTGGCGAACATACCAAATCCACATTCACAAACATACGAAATCCAAATTTTACAAACATACTAAATCCGTCTAATCATAATGAGATAAATGATACTTATATATTAATTTCATAAACAATAAAAGTTTCTATGACAAATTAATCTATTATATAACCTTTTTTCCAGGAAATGGATGATGATATCATTGGATAATGGTTTCATATCAATAAAAGTTTAGCAATATTTTTTAGCAATTTTGGTTTATTTATGTTTTATGAATTTCCATGATGGATGAATTATGTTATCTACTTTGTTATACATTAATTAGTAATTTAACTTTGGTTTTTTTATTCAATTAATTTTTTTATATTTTAAAAAAAAATATTATAATATGCTTCATTATTTTTGATTAACTTTTTCAATTATAATATGTAAATAGAATAAAATATTAAAATGAATTTTTAAAATTGACACTACATTTACATCAGTTAAGTATAAATGATACAATTATTAAAATCATTTTTTAAAAATTGACACAACATTAACATCAGTTAATTATAAATGATAATAATAGTTTAAATCGGTAATTATAACTGATACAATTATTAAAATCACTTTTTAAAATTGACACTAATTTATATCAGTTATGTACAAGTGATACTAATAGTTTAAATCGGAAACTATAAATGATACAATTATTAAAATCACTTTTTAAAACTGACACTAAATTTACATCAGTTATGTACAAGCGATACTAATAGTTTAAATCGGAAACTATAAATGATACAATTATTAAAATCCCTTTTTAAAACTGACACTAAATTTACATCAGTTATGTACAAGTGATAATAATAGTTTAAATCGAAAACTATAAATGATACAATTATTAAAATCACACTACATTTACATCAGTTAATTATAAATAATAATAATAGTTTAAATCAGTAATTATAACTTATATATTATTTAAATCAGTTCTGAAAATTGACACTAAATTTACATCAGTTATGTACAATTAGTAATAATAATTTAAATCAGAAACTATAAATGATACAATTATAAAAATCACTTGTAAAATTGACACTACGTTTACATCAATTAAGTATAATTGATGATAATAGTTTAAATCAGTAATTCTAACTGATATAATTAATATAAATCAATTCTGAAAATTGACGCTACATTTACATCATTTATGTACAAGTGATAATAATATTTTAAATCACTAATTATAAATGATACAATTATTAAAATGATGAATTGATACAAAATTTACAGCATTTATTAGTAAGTGATACAAATAATTAAAATCAATTATTTTAACTGACATTAATACTAGCATCACTTAAATAAATTGATGTAAAACTTAACATCATTTATTTATAATTGACACATATTTACATCGATTATAATAATTTATGTTAATATTGTTAATATTCACATCCGTTATTAGCCAACTAATGCAAATTATTTGCATCATCACTTTCAGAGTCATTTATTTAAGTGATGTAAAAGTGATTTGTATCATTTATAATTGAAGTAAATATTAAAAATAAATGATGTAGAATGATAATTTTTTGTAGTGTCTTGAGTATCCTTAGAAACTTTTGACTGATTGTAGTCTATTTTCAGTTTTTATTTTTAACCAATTGGTTGTCTTCCACTTAACACGACTTTTGGAGAAACTACTCTCAAATACAAATAATTAACGCCTAATATGAAATAAAGAAACATAAATAATTAACAAAAGAAATAAGAGTGTTCATACATTTTCTCTAAATTTATCAAAAGAGGTTCAAAGATCTTCTTTCAAGCATAAAGTTCAATTATTTCTAAAAATAAGAATGTATGTACCTCATAAGTGGCTGAAAGTTAATTATAAATAAGTCTAGGATTGGATTAAATCGAGTTCGGATGATTCTGGGTCAGAAAAAGAAGTTCATAATTGCCTTTTTGTCTCGAAAAAAGATATGTCAGTCTAGAATGGAACATTCAATACTGTTACTCTCAGGAAATTTTCAGCACATTTTCTAGGTCCAGATGGGTCGATACATAAATGGACTGGATTTTTTCTAGCATGTTTCTTATGCTCGTCACAGAGACTTTAGTAAAATAGACATAAATTTTTACTGCACTGCTATATTGACCTCAAACTACTTCCATATGAAAGTTAACTCCATTCTATATCTTTTATCTAAAAGTAAGCTTAATCCATTTGTGGGAAGTCGTCAATCCAATGCCAAATTTTTGAGGCCTCTACAAAATCATATATCTCCATATGTTTTTTTAATCTAAAATGACTCTCTCTAAAGCAACCTAAAACCTAAAAAAACTTGATAAACGATTATAAATACTCTAAAAGCACAAGTTAACTTTTGATAAAAGAAAAAAATATTCTAATTCAGTAAGAACACATTTTACTGTCCATTGTCCACTTACAATGAACATGCTGTTAACAACCTGATAGTTAATTACATAGTCTTACGTACTGGAAAGGTAAATATTACCTCTTCTACCCAAAAGCCAAACAGTGCTGCATCACCTGCACCCTTCACCGTCTGCAAGATATATCCACTTTTTTACTAGTGGCATAAGAAATGTATACCAATGAGTGTAATCTAGTCAGTGTACACCAGTCACTACACCAAAAACTAATATATGAAATTACCTCTTATTCTTTGGCTTGATCCAAGGCAACCTCTTCTTCTTTCTCTTCAACTTTGTACTTTGTACTAGCTTAAGCTTTTGTTTTATCGTGTCTACTAGAACAATCACAACAACATTTCACACTTTTCACGTCCCTCCAATTTACCCATCCCACCAGTCAACTTGACCACCTCATATCTTCTTATGGCCTCTTGACAGAGGTGGTAGGTGTTTCCTTACCACTAGATGATCCGACATTTACATGCTATTTTTATCAATACTACTCTTTTCCATTATTTCCAACATTTTTTGCCTAATTTCTCTTCCAACAGCAAGACAAGTTCTTCCTTTCGATTGGCTAATTGTGCTTAGATCCACACTTTAAATCCTCCAACATAGTGTTAATGCCTTTCATATGTGCACTCGCATCATTTGAACTCGCATAAACGTTGGATTTTTCACTTTGCTTTGTCAAGGATGCAGAGTTCATACTCTAATAGGTTTCACAACCTCTTCTTGCTTCACATTTTTTCTTTTTCAACTTGACTTGTCGTGGTCCTCGACTGATTAAACACTTTATTATCTCTTTCGAATAATAAGAATTGATGCATCGTCCCCTCAAAAATATTTTTTTTGCTTAATTTGTATACTTCCCTCTTAAAGTTAAAGAAATAGGATATTCTATCGTCCTAGTCTACGTTTGAAGTTTGTTTTTTTCAAGACGAATTGGATGAGAGATTCATATGATCGAGAAAACAATGTGAAGAACAAAGGTGAAAAAATAAAATCGATCTTTGAAAGTAGTTTATTCGGTTAAGATAATCAATTGAGTTTCTTAGATATCCAATTTGAAAACGGTTACCGGTTTAGAAAGTGGAAATAAATCATTGTTTCTCTCTCTGCAATATAGTTTTTGTTCTCCACAATGGCATATTCTTAAATATATATGATTTTGTTAAGGGTTTAATTCGATTTGAAATCGTATTTTTATATAATCAGCAGTATAAATTATGTGACTACCCTATTTTCTAATTAAATACTTAAAACTACTCATTGATTAAGTTAATTTTAGTTATAAATACAAATTCAATAATTATAAATGTATATAATAAAAACTATTTTAAACATATTCTAATGAGTTTTTTCCAGCTCATCGGTACAGGTAGTGATTTCTGTATTCTCTCTATGAGATTTTTTGCCTTTTCAAAAGGTATATTAGTTAAGTAATTTTTAAGTTAAGAAACTAATTATAATCATCAAATTTTAAAAAATAATATCAGTAATACTTAATTACTATAAAACAGATAAATTGAATAAAATTTGAAAATTTAGGAACATGTTTTTCTAGGAAACAAATGGATTTAAGAAATTTTAATATATACAATTTTTAATTGTTCTCCTATAATTAATATATAGGTATGAGTACATAATATATAAATTTTGAATAAATTTTAACAGGGAAAATCTTATACATTTATATTTTTTCTTATAATTAATAAAAAATTTACAACATTAGTAATACTAATATATAATCTACAAAAAGTAAACTTATTTTAGTGAGCTGGCACAGCTTATAAATGCATTTAGTATGATTTATAATACATAATCCTTGTGTATTATTAACCTTTATTCTTTTTAGATATTTAAAGGAAAGAGAAGTTAAAATAAGATAAAAATCAAAAACAAATTTGAAAATAATAATTACTAAATACACTTTATTTTAAAACAAAAACTATATAGCAAACTTGAAAACTAATAGAGTATGTTTTCTTTTCTCACAAATGCATTACATAAGATTTCTTACTATATATTTATTATATAAAATATTAATTATTTCATTATTTATTAAATTAGTATATTTTAAGACAGTAATATAAAAATAATATTCATTTCTACTATTTTTTATAAAGATCAAATGAAAAATGTAAAATTAGGCTTGGACAAAAAACTCGAATCTGAAATACCGAACCGAATTCGAACCGAAAAAAGGAACCGAACCCGAATCCGAATTCACAAAATACCCGAACTGGTCCTAAAGTTCTATATCTAAAAACCCGAAACCGAACCCGACCCTAACCGAAAACCAAACGGATACCCGAAATAACTGAAATACAATTATATACCTAAAATATTAATTATATTTAGATTTGATATAACTTATTTATCTTAAATTATAATTATAAATTCAAATATATTAATTACTTTTAGACCAAAATAACTAAAATATCTGTAATAAATATAAGATATGAAACTTTTAGATATATTTGTCAAATTTAACTAATTTTTATTTTATTTTATAAATTTTCAGGTACCCGAACCGAACCCGAATGGAACCGAATCAAACCAAAATTCTAAAATATCTGAATGGGGTCTATATCTTGTAATCCGAAAACCCAAAACCGAACTAAACCCGAACCAAACCCGAATGGGTACCCAGACTCCCAGACCTATATAAAATCAAGACCACCTAATGTCATCCCAAGACCATCCATCTATATAAATCTAAACATGTGCACCATAGAGTCTCATAGATATCCTAGAGAGTAGAGCGGCCTTTTGTCTTTTTTCAAAGAGTTCTAAATAATTTAGAGATAACAAAGGATGACATTGGGTTTGAGTTTTCCTCCGTTGTTTTTCGTTTAGATTTCAAGAAAAGAAACACAAAAGGGTTCTGAGATTTGGGTTTGTGATTGTTGTTATATCATATTATAGCCATGAGTTCGCGAAATAATCCTGTTGACAAAGGCAAACAACTTGCTTTTGACCTCAACGACCAACCTCCTGATGATGGCAATTCCGGTTTTCCCGAAAGCCCAGATCTGTGTTCGATTTGTCTTGAGCCGTTGATTAGCCCTAGTAATAATCATCCATCACTTGTTGTGCTTAAATGTAACCACAAGTTTCATCTCGGTACGTAAATTTGTGTTTTTCTTTTTCTTTTGTGCACCAAATAATATTTATTTTGTTTTCCTGATTGAATATTTATATATGAGAAAGGAAACGAAAATCCGCTTCATAGATCTGCTCATGTTGATTTAAAGTTATATAAAAAAACCCCCTTTTTGATTTGTTCGCCGAATTATGGATCCATAGTTTCTTATGTCGTGTATATTTTCGATCTATGCAGTCTTTTGTTTAAAAAATCATAAATTGAATGGATTATTCGTATACGATTGTGACCTATGATGTGATATGTTGGGCCATATCTATTTAATCTAAATTGACGCAAAACTTTTGTTCTATGCATTACAACATTGGATGTTCCGGCAACAAAAGATATGTGTTTTAGTCAACCAAAATTGTCGTAACAGATAAGGGACCATTTAGCGAATCAGTGAGAGATAGCTTGAATTTAAATTAAATGTACTTTTGTAACTTTCATTTTCTTTTTTTTTTTTAAAAACACTTTACTTTTGTTTTTATATCATATATCATGCAACCGTGTGTGTAATCATGTCATTTTTTTTGTTATTTTACAAAGACGGTTAACAATTCTTTGTTTCACGTTTCCTTTGTGTGCAGATTGTATTGGTTCAGCTTTTAATGCAAAGGGCGTGATGGAGTGCCCAAACTGTAAGCGAATAGAACCAGGTCAGTGGCGATATGCACCCAACCGTCGACACCCAGTTTCCAGTGACGAGGATAGGGCTGCCGGAGATGAAGAAATTGTACAAAATCCTTTGGTAATATTTTCTTAGGTTTTGTATTGATGTGATTCGATGAGTGCTTTAAGAAATACGATTATTCTGGACATTATTCTATGATGTTATTCAATTGAGGTTAAGTGATTTATATATCTTGTAGGCTATGGGAATGGAATGGTGCCCTTATGGCTTGGGTCAGTCCTATTATTTCGGGTAAGATTTACAATAATTATGGTTTCATTAAGATGTTTCTGTATTTACAACTTTGGCGAAATCATAACTTTAACATTCTCTCTTTCAAAACATTGTATTATGTTCTACACAGAGCTCCACAATGTCCTTACATAGATTTTACGTTCACCTTTCCTGATTCTTCTGCTGCTGATGCTGCTGCTGGAGTCCCTCCAAATATCGATATTAGCTTCTGGATAGCCACCAGAACACTAGCCCATAATCATATGCCATCTCATCGAAGGATTTTCTGGACTATTACAGAGCCAGGGGTGGTGAGAGGCAGACACTATCTTGCACATCCATGTCATGATCACTCGTAATGTTTCTCCTCCCTTCCACTATTTTCAATTAAAATTCGTGTTCATATCTCCTTCTTTTCCCTATATATATATTAATACTTTTGCTACACTTTTTATAATGCCATGCAAAATGTGAAAATTACAACATTTTATGTACAAAACTCACTCCAACTGTGTTTTGAGTCTTTAAACTTACCTTTCTCTCTCTTTCATGCCTTTTTTTTTGCTTTGTTCTTATATAACGTTTTGAAAGATTACCCATTTTTAAATATTAGTAGTTTTTCTTTATTAGATGATGACATCTTTAATTTTGTGTACGATTTACGACAGGTCAATGGGTGCTACTCAAAGGTATGCAGGCAGCAGCTCAGTAGCTAATGCTCTAGAGCTTCCGCCTTATGCATACCGCAGCTCAGTAGCTAATGCTCTAGAGCTTCCGCCTTATGCATACCGCAGCTCAGTAGCTAATGCTCCAGTGCCTCCGCCTTATGCATACCGCAGCTCAGTAGCTAATGCTTCAGTGCCTCCGTCTTATCCATACAGCAGCTCAGTAGCTAATGCTCCAGTGCCTCCGCCTTATGCACACAGAAGCTCAGTATCTAATGCTCCAATGCCTCCTCCTTATGCATACAGAAGCTCAGTAGCTAATGCTCCTGAGCCTCCGCCTTATGCATACCGCAGCTCAGTAGCTAATGCTTCAGTGCCTCCACCTTATCCATACAGCAGCTCAGTAGCTAGTGCTTCAGTGCCTCCTCCTTATGCATACAGAAGCTCAGTAGCTAATGCTCCAGAGCCTCCGCCTTATGCATACCGCAGCTCAGTAGGTAATGCTTCAGTGCCTCCGCCTTATCCATACAACAGCTCAGTAGCTAGTGCTTCAGTGCCTCCGCCAAATCCATACAGAGGCACAGTGCAACTTAACCAGGCCCCGTCACTCTTGGGGGAGTCATCTGCATCGGTCTCGTGTGGTTATATGTGCTCGTGTGGTCGTATGTTCTCGTCTGGTCCGGAGCAAGTGGGTAGAGGAATCTCTGATTCTTGGTCAAGTTCATCTAACTCTTACCAGGTTAATAACAATGACGTTTATCGAATGAACGCGTTGGACGGTCAGCCTTTCGCGGAGCTTATGGAACAATTTGCGATCGAAAGACAGACATACTTGCTCCATTTTAGTGGCGGCGGTGGTGAAAATGGCAACGGAGGCGGAAGCGGCAGTGGTGGAGACAGAGAGAGTGATAGTGACGGTGAAGGTGAAGGTGATAGTGATGGAGGAAGCGACAGCAATGGTTGAAGAGGTGGAGGTTCAAACGAGCCGGCAATGGGATAGTCAATGCTCATGAAACATTGACAATATATAATAAATAAGACTTTTTCTTAAATGAATTTAGGAAACTTAAAACTATTTTTCAGTATATTTTATGTTGGTGGAATTCTGAGGAAAATAAGAAACAGTGATATTTTATTGCTTTAGAGAAAGATTGTTGTTGACTCTTTGTGAGGCTAAGCCCTCTTTTCATAATATCAGAACCGCAGCTCCAGCTTGATCTGGTGTAGGCACGGTTGCTTCGGTTCTATTTAGGGCAAAACATTTGAACTCTTGTTTTTGTATGTGTGGGGTCCGTGCTATTTACTGAGTGTTATCGACAATCACCGTCAACAATGTTAAAGTAACTTCGCGTCAAAGTTTCTCTTCGCTATTTCTAATGTTTTTTTGGTGACTCTACTCTATAGCTTATAGCTACGTCTAAAATGCAACAAAACAGGCTATTAGTAACATAGATATATATTTTCACTCTGCCACACTATCTCTTCGCCATATATATATCGCCAAATTGATAAAAGAAAAAAAAAATGTTGCCTAATCAATCAAAACATATACAATCTCAGAGCCGTTGATTCTCTAAATCGAAATTCGATATTTAGGTACTAGTTTTTTTGGTCCATTACTCGGAAAATATACTTATGCTTGAAAGCGTAATTAATCCAACTTCTGGATTTTCATTTATTTATTTATTAAAACAACATAGTTTAGGGAAACATATATATCACAAGTAGCATCATGAATTGACCAATATTTATAACTTAAGATATAAATATGTTCAGATTCGCGCTATCATACGGTTTTAATGTCTTTGTTTTCTATTGCAAATACACGGGTGATTCGTGTTCAATAGTCCGTAACAGTACGAAAAACTTGATACACTAATTTTAATGTCTCTATTTTCTACTAGTAAGTGCACAATATTTCATAATAGTACAATATATCATAAATAGAAAACTTACAAAAAAATCTTCAACTGTTCATTTTTGGCCAAAAACTCTATAATTTTTTTGTCAGTCAAAAAAGTTTTTAACTTTTATTGATTAAATGTATTTTCAATTTTTGTTGACCAAACCGTTTTAATCTCTAATTTTTGTTGACTAAACTGTTTTAGTCTCAGAAACCTAAAACAGTTTGATGAACAAAAATTGATGCTTTTTAAGTAAACAAAAATTTGTTTTTTTTTTTGTTTTTTATCTTTGAATTAAAATAGTAAAAATAATTATAAATAAAATTATTGAGTATAAAAATAATTTTGAAAGAAAAAACTAATATTGAAATAATTATAAATAAAATCATTCAGTATAAAAATGATTGTAGATTAGAAATATACAAAATAAAAAAATATAGTGATATGAAAATATGAAATCATATTTAAATGGTTTTAAAAAATGAAATATTATATTGATCTTCTTTATTAATTCTTTATTTCCTTTTACTTATCAAATAAATATATATTTTTCATTTATATTTACGTTAAGAAAATAATTAAATTAAATAGAAAAAACCATTCAAAATTGTCAAAATTTATTAATTTTTTTTGCTTAACAAGAAAGTTTACATTTTTCGGGTAAAAAAAAATCTCAACTTTTATTGAATAAGCCATTTTATGCCAAAATTAGTCAACAATAATTGGTGACTAATTCTGAGACTAAAATAGTTTGGTCAACAAAAAGTTCAGATTAAAACATTTAGTCAATAAAAGTTAAAGTTTTTTTTGATTAATGAAAAATTTCAAGATTTTTTTGGCCAAATGTGGGCAATTGCCGACTTTTTGGGTAGTTTTTCCTATCATAAACTCATGTAAATTTGGTTAGCTTGAAACAACAATCTCATTTTAGGAGATCTTGTCTTGCTACATCTCTTTTGTAGTTAATTAAAGGTTGTTTAATCTCTATTAATTTTTAGTTTTTTTTTGTGAACAACTAAACTAAAATAATTTAAAATGCATTCCGAAGCCAAGTTGGAAGTACTGAATCAATATAGGCCAATTCAGAAAGATGATTCCTAACATTTCGAATAAGCTTATCTGCCTTCACATTCTTCTTCTACGGAATAAACTTGATGTGAAAATTATATAAAACTCCTTGAATCTCTGAATTTGTTCCACATGTTGAATCTCTATTAATTTAGTACACATAAATTATGAAAGCATATAATTTTTGAATATAAAATAGATAATGTGAGCAAACGCTTTTCATATTGTACTTAAAAATATTAAATATCTTACACCAATCACGAAGATATTAAAAATTAATGACGGTTGTTTCAACTGATCAATTCAAACAATGTGGTGGAGCTATCTTGCCAGAGGCAGAACAAAGTTCTCACACAACGCCGTTTCCATTGTGCGTTAAGTTGATGTCAATTAATTGAACATTTTTGGAAGGAAATCTTTTGCTACATTGAAATTTCACAGCTACTTTGTTCATCAATGTTCCCCAAATGTTCCTTAACGTCACGTTTTGGATCTGAACATGTGAATCTCCCTGACACAAAAAAAAAAAAAAAAAATCATGATCTTATGTTAAATTAAACTCGAGGCCTTAAAGTTAATATTAAGAAAGATAGAAGCATGTTTCTCCCATAGTAATTAAGTTACCTTTTTCACATGGGGGTAAGGGAAATATTGCTGATTGATGTTGATAGGGCTTCAGACATTGATCATTTGTATATTCTCATACACGAAGTTAGAGATAACAATCGCTGTGGCCGAAGATTCCCATGTCTTGATCCTTATACCATCACTAGTGACAGTAAAGACCGTATCCTTAACAGTTAAGCCCTCAACATCCTTCTTGTCCTTGTTCTTGCCCAAGCTTTCAACACTGATCCCATGTCCGGAACCGCAAGTGACATTATAGATATCGAAGTTAATATTTCCGGAGAGAATGGCGATACAATCGTCCCCTGTGCCAATGTGAGTGTTCAAGATATGAATATTTGTTGAAAAGCCTACTTTGATCCAGTCAGTATTGGGACTATCTTCGGGAGCTGGTATGTTGACACCGGTGATGGTGAAATTATCAACGAAGTAGAAAGTTAAGTGTCCTGCTTTACTGTTTAGTGATGTTATCCATTCGATCCTTGAGTTGTTCACGAAATCAAATCCCATGCTCTGCAAAGATGCATTGAAAGATTTTAACCCCAAAACTTGTATTAAAATAAGACTCGAGACGAATTGACGGCTTTTTTTAAAATTCTTTTCAAATCATTTTAGGGAAATTACCAAAAATATTCAACTATCCAGATTTGGCCAAAAAAACTTCGAATTTTTTCATCAATGGAAAAAAATCTCGACTTTTATTGACTAAGTGTTTAATCCTATATTTTTGTTGACCAAACCATTTTAGTCTCATAATTAATCAATAATTATCGTTGACTAATTTTGAAACTAAAATAGTTTACTGAACAAAAGTTCAGGCTTTTTTAGCAAAAAGCTTTTTAAAATATGTTTTTTTTACTATTTTGAATAGATTTTACTTATTATATTTAATTATTTTCTTAACATCAACATAAATGAAAAATGCTATAAAAATTTATTTTTGATAAATAAAGAAAATAAATAATTAATATAAGTCTTTAGATTGATTTAATATTTTAATTTATTAAACTATTTAAATAGATAAATATCTTGGATTAATGAAATTTTATCTAATAATAAGTTTTGGCTAATTGTTAAAATTTTATGGTTTAATTATTGGTTTAATAATTTTTAATATTGGATAAAAATACGATTAAGATACCATGTTAAACATTTATTCAAAATTCTTAAATTATTTACAAAATTATAATGAACAAATTTTTAACAAATCTTACTAATAAATAATAATAATATTTGTTTTATCATTTGTAAACATATATATATATATATATATATATATATATTATAGAGGATTTAATTTTTTATGAATTTCTTTTCTAATGAAAAAAATTGACAGCATATTTTAGTTGAAAAATAAAAGTGTTATTTCATCCTTGATATCATTATTTTTTTCTCAAAATCAATGAATTTAGATTTATATATATCTCATTCACAATCATTTTTATAAATCCATAATTTTACTTATAATTACTTTAATTCAAAAGATAAAACAAAACCAGCAAAAGAATGAACTTTCGTATACTTATCAAGGTATCAACTTTTATTTATCAAGCCAATTTAGCCTCATGAAACTAACAGCTTATTCAATAAAAGTTTGGGATTAAAACAGTTTCATCAATTTTTATTAGGGATTAAAACATTTATGTTAAAAAAATTGAAATTTTCTTTGATTGATAAAAAAGTTCGAGATCTTTTTAATCAAATGTAGATAGTTAAGGATTTGTTTAACAGTTTTCCCAAGAATTTTAGTTTAATACCAGAGCCAGATTCCTCTTAAAAATGAATTGTTTAAACAGGGAAAATAATCCATGAATATTACAAACAAATAAATAATAATATACTATTTATAAGTATTACTATCTTCTTTATAGTTATTTTGAAATTAAAAAATCTATAACATTTTTTTACATAATAAATAATACACCGTGAAGAAATGATTCAAATATATATATATATATATTTTTTTTATGTAAAATCATTTCAAGAATTTGTGTTTAAATTATAAGTTACGACTTTAAGAGAGGCTCAAGAAATCATACCTACCATAGCAAGTTTAGGACAATTATTGTTCTTACTGCAGTCATTGAGTGGCCAAGACTCTTTTCCTTGACCATCGATGGTGCCGCAGCCAGAGATAGTGAGATAGTTTATGTACCTGAAGTTGATCCATGTCTCCTTTTTACTGTCTGTCGTTGTTCGTAGGAGCCAATAAGACTCCATCAATGACAGAAGAAGTCTGAGCATTGCATGGTGCATTAAACGTTACACCACCGAGATAGAATGTTGCTTTTGGTATGTACACTTTGCTACATCCATTCCATGCGCATGCATCTTTCCACGCATTTGTAAACGCATAATATATTATATTAAAATCAAATGAGGATAGTTATAAAACATCACTCTATAGTAAATAATTGAAACTTAAACCAAGAAATGGTTCGTATGACAGGTTTCAACTTTTTTTTTGTGGGTGCAGATCATTATTAAAATTCAAAAGAGTCTCGTTGTTAGCATTCGTTTTCCTATTGTAAACGTTTCAAATGACAAAAATGTCTTTTTAAACAAACTTTGAGGATTATTATAGATCTGAATCTCGAGGATCAGTATATAGAAAATTTTCAAAAATAAAATAAAATGAAACTAATGTGAATCAAAAGCTGATGCTCTTCATTTAGCAATCTCATCATATTGTACAATGTATATATATATTAAAAGGAAAACTGTTTTTTTTTTAGTTCTTTCTTAGTTTTTTGTTGAAAATTGTTGGTTTGTTCCAGACTAAATTTTATATATCGAATTGAATTCTATGGATATAAAGAAAGAGTGTTAAACATTAAATGATAAGTAAAATGTAATGAAATACTTAAAAAAAAAAAAAAGATCATTTATATCCACATTAACACTACAAGAAAAAGTGCATATAGCTACAGATTAGTTACAACATTTTCCGTGGATGCAATATATAGCCACAAATAATCACATCCAAGCAACGGTTTTTAAAACCTAAACTTTGTGGTTATTACGTTGCTTTTTATGGCTAAATAGCTACAAACTATACTTTGATGCTATTCGAAGAAAACCAAGTCACGATTAGCCATAAACAATTTGTGGAAATGCTAATACACTATTAGCCACAAAAAATACCAATGTTCAAAAAGTTGCTAGACGCTATCTAGGCGTTCGATAGGGATCTAGCGCCTAGAACGATTAATCGGGGCCTAGTCGATAAAAATTATTATACTAATTTATAATATATTTAAACTTTATATGTTTCATATTACATATTTCTATCCGTTTTAGAGAAAAAAACAAAAGTCTAAACCTAAATTTAAATTTAGCCTAATGAAAAACTCAATATAATAAAGTTTAATAATAAAAAATCAAATTAAAGTTAAAAAAATCAACATAAAAATATAAATTATTAAGCGAATTGACTGATTTTGGCTGAAACGAACTGTTAAACCGAATTTCGATTTAACTTGGGGATTTTAGTAAATCGTTTCGGATGTATATGTTTGAGCGCCTACGCGGACGCCTAGGCGGGACTAGACCGATTTTTAGAACATTGAAAAATATCGTGAAAAGATGTAGACACAATATGATCTGTAGCTATTCAAAGAGAAAAGAGTCACGATTGGCCACAAAAAAATTGTGGACACTGATATCCACTATTAGCCACAAAACATATCGGGGAAATATGTAGACACAATTTGATTTTTCGCTATTCGTAGAAAGTTTAAACCCTAAAGATACCCTAAACCTTTAATTTTAATCATAGAATCTATAAATCTTAAGTTATAAACTCTTAAAGATAAACATTAACTACTTTACCAAAAATAAAATCCAAAACTTATCACAAATTTCAAAAACTTTCGAATATAATTACTTTTTAACTCAAACTTTAAACCATAAACATAACATATATAGTATATATCTCCAAAATCCGAGACTTATAGTTTTTAGAAAAAAAAAATATATTTTTTCTAAATTATAAATCCTAAATATCAATTCCTATACTTAAATTAAATCCCAACCCCAAAATTATGAACTTTAACCCTTTAAATCCAAAATTATGAACTTATACCCTTTAAATCCTAAATACCAAATCCAAAAGCTTATTACTAAATCCTAAATTATGAATTTAAATCCTTTAATGTTATATTAAAATACAATCAAGATAATTATAACTGAAATAATATATATATATATAATGGGTTTGCAAATAATATTTTAGATTATAAATGTTTTACAATTAAAATAAACTTCTCATAGTCACGAATAGCCACAGTATTTTCCGTGGCTATACATAATCCAAAATTTTCACACGAAAATTTGGATTCTCGGCATAATATTCGCGCATAATTTGACAAATTTACTTTCGCGCATTATTATTACGCGGCTCTAATTAAGTTTATGCGGTTCCAATTTTAATTTAACATTAAAACCATTGACCTCATTTACTCCACAACCCTTCATCTCCCTTTGTCTCTCTCACTCGATTCTTCTTCTCTGTCGATTCTCTCTTCTATCTTCTCTGTCTCTATTGATTATCTCTTCTTTGTCTCTGTCGATTCTCTCTTCTATCTTCTCTGTCTCTATTGATTCTCTCTTCTTTGTCTCTGCCGTTTCTCTCTTCTCTGTCTCTATCGATTCTCTCTTCTCTGTCTCTATCGATTCTCGCTTCGTTTTCCCACTCGACTCCCTTCGTTTTCTCACTCAACTCGCTTTGTCTCTCTCACTCGACTCGCTTTGTCTCTCTCACTCGACTCGCTTCGTCTCTCTCACTCGATTCTCTCTCTTGTTGTTGATAGTAAGTTTGTCTGTCTCTCATTTTACTTGTAGATCTGTAGATCCAGTTTTCTTAAGCCATTTTTATGCATGTGTCTGACACTTTCTTCTCTATTGCAGATGAATCTCCTAGGTGTGTCTTCATCAGCAAGATCTAGCCAGAGGCGTCAAACTCGTCTTCCTCCTGGATCTACGGGACCAGCTACTTCGATGCTTCTCATAATCCACATCCGAGCTTAGCAGCGGTAATGAGTGCGCCGGAGAGACGGAGCATGCCCCTTCTCCATCCACAAAGGCTTAACGGAGGCGTATGGTAAGTGTTTTTCTCAAACCAATTTGTTCTTATCTTTTCATATTGTAAACCTAGGTTTTTGTGAATGAGTGTTTATGAGTGCTCCCATGAATTTTGTTTTTGCCATGTTTTCATCCAATAACTGATTTAGGTTTGAGAATATAAATATAAGATGATTAATTATAGAATCATATTTCAAAGTCTTCGGTTGCATCTCAATAAGTATGCTACAAGTAATGGATTATTTTTTTTCATTCTAAGTCTAGGTTTGGCATTGATGATTCATTTAATTTCATTTACATTCATTTACTATATATCTTCTATACACATTCATTTACTCTCTAAATACACATTCATTTACTCTCTAAATACACATTCATTTACTCACATATTTTCTTTCTCATAGGTTTGGCATTGACGATTGCATCCGGAAAGATGTAGTGGCAGCTTATCAATCAAACTTTTGGGGTCCATGGTGGAACTTTGGAATGGTGCCACAAGAGAAGAAGGACACATGGTGGACTAGTTTTGTGGTAAGTTATATGTTTTGCTTTCTTTTATATGTTGTCCGATAACATAATCGATTCGATTTGATAACATACTGGATTTGATTTGATAACATAATCAATTTGTTTTATAAATTTTAAAGTTGTGCTTTCTTTTGTTGCAGCAAAATTAATGATATGGTTCGTACTCAGTGGGAAGGGATTCTCAAAAGTTCAATCCGTGACCTTGTGAGCAAGAGGAAGCGAGCTGGACAGAAGCCAGATTAGATTGGCTTGGCAGACTGGATCACTATGCTTGATACTTGGGAAGAGGAGAAACACCAAAAGAAGAGCAAAACAAATTCAGAGAATGTTTCCTCAAATCCAGATGGTTATGGCTCTCACTGTCACACTTCAGGGGCAAAAAATCACAGCCAAGTTGCTTATGATATGGTTAATGATAATTTCTTATGAGATGGTTAGTTATGAGATGATTTTTCATTTCTTATGACTTGTTTAGTTTAAAACTTAAGATGGTTTGTTTTTGTTTAGCGATTGAGGCTGGTGAAGTAGCACCCTCAATAACTGATATAGTCCGTAAGACTCACACCAGGAAAGATGGCACCTGCATTGAAAAAAGAACATAGGCTCTTCTGTTTGCTGCTGAAGCTTTGGCTGCTGAACGGTCACAAGAATCCACTGAAACTGATGGAACTACCTGTGAGCCTTCTAAGGAGCAGCTCACTGCCGCCTATATTGAAGTAAGATTCTCCTTCTATACTTTCATAATCATCTAACTTTAAATAAGGATGATTATTTTGCAAACTTGTACTTTGTTATAATCTATATCGGTTTTCTCACATCTTTTTTTTTTTTCCCAGAAGGCAACATACACCAAAGGGTGTGTCTATGGACTTGGTTCCATTCAGTATCTTCATGCTGATTCCAGCCTCTCCCCATCTGCTTCAATACTCCGACATGTGGAAGTTGATGGGAAGATGACCCAGATGGAGGGAGACATAACTGTGTTGAAGAAGGATATAACCGGGGTGAAGCAAGACATGGAAGTGTTGTTGAAGATCAATACAATAGATCTGGTTACATATCAGCCTATCCAACGTGAGAGTGATGCTTCTGCTCCAAGTCCACAGCCTAAGGCAAGTCAGCAGCTTCACCAGAGCTCTCCCAACTCATACCACCAACAAGTGTAACTCTCCCCTTAATACCTTGCCGATTAAACTTGTTGTTTAGGTGGTTGCTTAGGTGATTGTTTAGGTCGCTTTTTAAATAGTGGTTGTTATAGACAGTTGTGTTGGTTTAAACTACTAGGAAACACTAACATCTTTAGATGTTTTTTTGTGACACTATATGATCAGATGTTTTGTGTAATTGAAGAACATCATCTTGATGTTTTCTTCATCTTAAAACACATGTTATCATCTTTTCTAATGTATTATATGTCATTTGGTTAATGGTTTCATTTGCTTTCAATTTTGTTTCTTTTTGTTTCAAATTTTCAATGCACAAATGAATTTATAAATTGGTGGTAAAACAAAACCACCAATTTTTGTTTTGTGGCATACTGTGTCACCAATAGTTACAAACAATCTGTTGCTATAGCACAGCGAGCTACATACAATTTTATGTGTAGTTAAGGAAATAGTTGCCACAAAAATTGTTGTGGCAAATAGTGTCTCTACAAGTTACGCTTCTAACTGTGGATATCCGTCGAAAGAGACACGGACAAACTTGTGGCTAGTTGTGGCACCATTAGCCACAAATTTGGTCCCTTGATATCCGTAGATGTGAGCCACAAATGAAGTTGTGGCTAGATCGTGGATTATATAGTCACTGATAGCTACAAATAACTACTATTAAACGATATCTACAAGCTCATAACTACGAATTTTTTTTTTATATATGGTTAATGTTGAAATAGGCACGAAAATTAAACTATAACCACACAAAAAATTGTGACTATGAGCAGATTTTCTTGTAGTGATTATCCGTTTTACCGTCACTTTTTGCACCATAGCTTTGGACGTCGAAGATTTTTTGTTCAGTAACCGGACAGCTTGTGACGGCGACGAACAAGAGATACAAACACAAAGCCTCAAACGCAAAATTTATGATGGCCATCTTCTGGTTTAGGTAGATGCTAACCTTTATGTTTCTATTTTTCTTTTTTCTATTTTTGTGGGGTATTTGAAATTATAAAGAACTAGTTGATTTCTCAAATATATTTATAAATAATATATGAGAAGTGACGGACAACACTGTAAGATAAGAAATCTACACACAAAAAAAAAAAAAAAAGAAATCTTTCATTCTTGTTACCAATTCGGCTAACATATGATTATATTCTATTTGTCATAATTCTACTAAAGAAGAAGTCAGATGTATCTCTATATTTTTGTGTTTCTGAATCTTGTAATATATCATATACCTGTGTATGAGATAGATTAATTAGATTAACCTAATATACATTTAGAAATGTTATCTAATTTTATCACAATATTTTGAGGTTATGAATCTTGTGATACATTACTTTTAACGAATATTCACTATATATTGAGGCTATTTTTGTCCAATAAAACTAACATATTACAATTTGTTAAAAGATGGATCTACTTTATTATTATATAAGTATACTACAGAATAAAGAGGTACATAGCACCGGTTATAATGTATGTGAAAATTTACCAACACAAATTAGAATTACTTAAAAGCAGGTGATGTCAATTATATTGGAACACTCACTTTATTCTCTTTCAATAACGGCATGCCATAAATCTTAATTTCTTTAACTTAATTCTAATTAATAATATCTCTATTTTATATTTATAAAACCAATAAATCCAATAAATTCAATAACCAAAATAACTCGAATAAAATCATAAAACAAATGTTTAAAATAAAATGTAGAAAATCATAAAAATTTCAAAAGTAACACCCCATCTGTCAAAGAATGTATCTACTCGTCTTATTTACTTGAAAAATAAGAAAGATTGGTGAGTAATAAGAGAGTCATTCAGTTTATTGGGAATGCTAAAATTCACAAGCTTCAGTCTTGGTCATAACACTCTAAATACAATAGTATAACCTAAACATGAGCAAACAAGACGCTTAAAGCACCCAAGCATTACAAACAATGGTCCTAGTTGGCGAATTAAATGATCACCCACACCCCCTGAAGAGGTTTACAAAATTGGATTAACTGTCCAAACGCATTGCCTAGTGGATACTTTGTCGATCTTAAGGAACCTGAGAACATATTGACTAAAGTTTCCTTCATCCTCCCTCACACAATGCGTCGCTAGTATAGAAGTCTATCTCTATACCTCGAAATCTTATCACATACTCGAATGATTATATATATATATACATATCAGTCATTAATCATTTTAAAATGCACAGCAAACAATGGTTGAATCATCTATATTCATATGTCTAATTTAAACAATCAAAGTAATTAGACTCGATTAGAGAAACAAATCATGTTTTGGTACCAAACTATCCATAAAAGGAGTCTAAACTAAGAGTAATGATTTACGGAATAACCCCTCACCTTAGTAAGGATAACTGCAACTTCTGAACTCCGAATGCTCAAACATATACTAAATTAGAAATCAGTAAGGAAAATCGAGTTAGAACGGCTTTTAAGAGACAAGAATACAGATAACTAGTCAAACCGATTAACCCAGACTCGAACTGAACCGGGTCCAATAATGATAAATATAATTTAATAATTTAATTTAATTAGTGAACATATTTCATCGACATTAGATATAATTAAATTATACTAAAAACTGTCAAAAAAAAAAAATCAGTTACCTTTTGTCTTTTCACACCCAGTTAAGTAAGGCCCATCACCTCAGATTATACATGTTTTGAAACCTCGAGAACAAATTCACGGCCATCACTGATCGATTTTATCTTTATACTAATTAAATGATTTAATACAGTAATTATTTTTATAATTATTATGATTTATTTTTTAAATTATTATAAATAATGAAAACCCGTAAAAATAGGAATTGACAACAAAATTTTAATTTTTTTTTAATTATTTTAATCAAATTTCTTAGGTAAATCTTATAATTAAATCGATATAAATATTATGATTAATAATTGAACTCGATAAAAAGTTAAGATATTAAAAATTAGTCAATATTTATATTATTTAATTATATGGTGTGACACGTTAGGATTAATGATTTATGATTTTTCATAGATTTTTCCGTTAAAACATATTGTTAAATACAACTATACATACATAATATTTATATTGCTTAAACGGGTTTGGTAAGCACGATCTACTCGTCAAAGCAAAACTAAAGTGCCAAAAACGAAAATTTGGCCATAAATGTCATATGCTATCTCACCGACTATATTACATGATCAAATAATTTAGTATTATTATTTTTAAAAAAACATTCATTTTACATAATAAATCAAGTGTAAAAAACTTTACATTTTGTGCAAACATTTATCCGAGCTTTAGCATTTTTTAGTTTGATCGTCTTTTTCCTCTAATTCTTTCATCATTTTTGAAGTGGCACTCGTTTGCCTCCCAATATTTATTCTCATTTGATATTCTATTTGCTAACATATTGTATCACTAGCTTTTCATTTCATCTTCCTACACGTTTTCTTTTATCATATTCCTGATTTTGTTTGCTGATTTGAGGGTTAGAAATCTTAGTGGAATTCTCTTTTCATATATAATTGTCTATTAGGTTAAATATTTATAGTATATTATGATTCTTAATATTAATCTTTCTATAATCATTAATTTTGATACTTTTAATATAATATGTGTAACTTAAAAATTCATTAAACATAGCTTTAACTTCAAAACATATTTTTAAAAGTTTTTCTTATTTCCAATAAAAATTCTTTAAATATTGTTTTAATTTAACAATATATTTTTGTTAGATAACATTTTTATTCTAATATTTATATAGAAATTAAGAATTATTAAATTTTAAAATTTATTATATTTATTTGAAATAATATTTTATTTTTATATTTTACTAGGTGAATATCCGTGCTATGCGCATAAAATTTGCATTTTTAAAACTTTGGCTTTAACCTTTGATTTTTTGATGAATTTTAAAACATAAAAACCTTTGAATTTCTCTTATTAGTCTTTCTGACTTCCCTATATGTAAAATTTTTAAATTCTGACAATATTATTTTTAAAATTTATTTTAACATTTTTAAAACTTTGGCTTTAACCTAGGATTTTTATGATGAATTTTTAAACACAAAAACCTTTGAATTTATTTTCTTCGTCTTTTTTACTTCCCTATGTATAAAACTTTCAAAATCTGACAATATTATTTTTAAACTTTATTTTAAGAAATTAAATTTTTATATTTTCTATAATTTAAAATTTTAGTTACTAAAAAAATTATCAATATTTACAATTTCGTTTGATTTGTATATATATTATTTATTTCTTTTTTGCATAGAATATATATATTTATTTTTATATATTTATTATAATATAAATTTTTAAATGTTATAATTTATTTTAGACACATGTCAACTTATAAAGCATCCATGTGTTACTCGGAGAGAAAGCCGTTGCTGATGGGGGTGAAAAAAGCCAGGAGATGAAAAAGAGGGTTTTGTTTTGAACATGTTGTGTTATTTTTACATTGTATTGTTGTGGGCATGTGTCTCCTACTCAAAAGTTGATTTGGCAACAAAGGAAATAATTATTATACTTTCATATATTAGATTATAAGAACCATTACGTTAATACAACGCTAATACACTTTGTTTGATATATTTTTCACTTTTGCATTTGTAGAAAATCAATTTTCATTTTTACACTTTCTTTGAGCATATAATGACTAAAATAACTTTAGGCTTTTTTCTATCAAGCCAACCATAACACCGATTTTTTGACAATTACCCTTCTCGAGGAATCGTTGACGATTTGGAACTTGTTATGCAAGACGACATAAGAGGGTTCAGACCTCCGATAATCGGTTAGAGGATCATTACTTTACCGATTTCGATTGTTTCAAGTAGATTAGAGTTAGTTTTTGGTGCCATCGGGGTTGTGTTTTGGGCTGCCGGTTGAGTTTTGTCGTATTCGCTTGGTATGTTAGGGTTTGGATCAGGTCATGCTGGTTCTGAGTGGTTGTCATCGTCTCGGCTTGTGCCGTCGGTGTCTTCAGCAGCAGGTGAAGCAATGGAGTTCATTGCTTAGTTTGATAAGGATTATGGGAGAATCCCTTTCAAGCCTGGTTTTGTATCGGAAGGTTTCATGGATGCACTTCAGCGATCTAGGAGCTTGTTTATAAATTATAGGATTTATAAGAGTTTATAATTTTTTGTAAAGCTTAATAAATAATTTATATTAATTTTTAATATGAGTTTAGAAAACTATCTATAAGAGTTCATAAATTATTTACAAAGGTAATAGATCATTTTAGAAATGTTTATAAAATATTTATAAAACCATTTATTCATAAAAATGATTTTGTTAAGGTTTACAAAATCATTTTGAGAGAGAGAGAGAGAGAGAGAGAGAGAGAGAGAGAGAGAGAGAGAGAGAGAGAGAGAGAGGAGATCATAGTATGCTATAACTATCATTGTTAGCATTTCTATATAATATTGATAATTATGTTAATATAAATTATGTATGATATAATAAATGACTTAATATTATTGGTAACATATTACAAATATCGAATATTATTATTAGCATGTTAACATTTTGTATAACATGTTATCACAATTATTATCATTTTAATCATGTTTAATATGATAACTGAATTAGCATATAAGTATTAGCACACTATCATTGTTAGCATGCTATCATTGTTAACTCGTTATCGGTATTAGCACGCTAACATTCTATGTAACATATTAATTATGTTACTGTAAATTATATATGATATAATAACTGAATTAACACATAAGTGTTAGCACATTATCATTGTTAACATGCTATCATTGTTAATTCGTTAACAACGTTATCATGCTAATGTTTTATATCACATATTAATTTTGTGACTGAAAAATATTTGTGATATGATAACCCAATTAATACGTAAGTTTTAGCACGCTATCATTATTAGCTCGTTATCGATGTTAGCATGCTAACATTTATCAACATTGAAGACAAATGTTTTCATTCGGTGATGAATAGTATTGCCGACCAATTTTTATGGTTAATCAAAAGTGTTTCAGGTCAATGGCATTTTGTGAAATTACGCAAAAAGGATATTTAGGGCTTATTTTTCTTTCTATTTGCTATTTACCTAATTTCTAAATTAACAATGCTACAAACTTAATTTTTCAATTAACCATTGATATATTTTTGAATGACCCGATTGAATGTTGTTTGAGAGAATATGTTCAGATATACTATTTAAAAATTAACATTGACCATTGTCATGGATTTTAAGGCAATCTCAACCACTCTTTTTAGAGAGAGAGAGAAGGTTTTTGTTGGTTTAATTTTTTTATGTTAATTTTTCAAAAACATAATAATGTAGCTATCAAGTTAATTTCCTTTTAAATGATTTATCTTTTTGATAGTTTAACTTTTTAGATATTGATTTGCATTTTATTTTGAAATATACAATTTTTTAAAAATATTACCATATGTAAATGCTGACTCAGAATTTTTAAACAAATATTAAATGATGTTTCCATAAAAAGATATAGAACTTTAAAATATTACCATATGTAACAGATATCCAAATTTAATAGGACATTTACAATATTACCATATACTTAATTCAACCAAACATTAGTAATAAAACATTTTTGGTAACAAAGTAAGCTTTTGACCAATACTCCTATATAAATCTATAATCACAGTCTAGCATCATTGAAACCAAAACTTAAATCATTCACATCACGATTCTGATCAAATTTTCCAAAATTCAGAGAAATATGAACAACCTTCGCACAACTATTGCAGTATTCTTGACTGCTCTTGTCTTCACCGCGACTCGTATTTATCTTCTTTACTTCAAACTAAATTTTACTTATTTTCCGTTACAACAAGAATGATGATTTAATTTAACTTTCTTTGTTTTTGGCAGTTGAAAACTCTTTGGTGGATGCGAAAGGAGAAATCATAATCACATTCAAATGCAAAACTAAATCAGAATGCTTAACAAACATTGCTTGTGAGGGTTGTGTTGATTGCCGATGTGATCAAGAAAGGTGTAAATGCCATGGTTTCGAAGAAGAACTCGGGAGTCCAACAGATGCACCCCTGCCAGCTTAACTAACTCATCAGTTTTCTATTAAAACCTCATTTTCTTTGTAATGCAAAAGAATAATTAAAACCCAGAATTTATATTTCTTGAAATCAAATAAATGATTAAACATCTACTATATATTAGATGATGATCTTTGGAGGCTATTTTTACTGATGTGGCATCTCTAGAAATTTTCTCGGTTTTTTCTTTTTATTTATTTTAATCTGATATGCCTACTGCCAAACACTCTTAATTTTAACAAAAAATTAATGAGTCTCGCAATCCTAGCTAATTAAAAAAATTATATATATTAAATTCCTAAATCAAATGATAAATATGATTAAATAACAATGTAAAATATGATTAAATAAAATTTTAAAATATATTAGACCAACACAAGATAAATTATCAACATTTATTCATGCATAAACAAATCCATATGAACTAGAATCGTAAAAATATTTTGTAATTATTTATACAAAAATAAAACTTAATACCATAAAAAAAAAACTACCCATAAAAAACCAACATTCCAAACTATATCACAAGTACACCAACTTATAATTATGGAATATACATATATAAAGTGAAAATATATTATAATTAAAAATTAAACCATTTTTATTTAGCATATTTTAGCTCAAATTATAGCTTTAGCATATTATTTATCAATTATTTTAAATTTTAAAACTCTAAATATGATATATTTTTAAATTATAGACACTACAAAATTTATCTATAAAAATATTAGTTCCACGCTCAGTGCGGGATAGAATCTAGTAATATTATAAAATAACTATTACCTCTGTTTTCAAATAATAGTTTTATTCATGTTTTCATATATATTAATAAAGCAAACACACCATTTTCTATGATTAACAATTTTTAATAATTTTAACAATTTTTGAAATAATTTTTTTGAAAAGATTTATCTTTTCGAAATGGAAAGAGAAAATACCAAAATTAATATATTGTGGCAAGTTATTTCAGAAAATGAAAAAATATCTTGTGGCATGTAGGCCTGGAAAAATTATCCGGGATCCGGATCCGAATCCGGGATCCGCTCCGCTCCCCTCCGAAAATTCGAATATCCGGGGGTGCCGGATCCGGATCCGGATAATAAAACTATGGATCCGGCGGATCCGGATCCGGATCCGGATCCGGATAATAGATTTTTTGAACCCCGGATATCCGGATCCGTATATATATAAATGATTAAACAATTTTTATTTTATAAGTAAGCCAATCCATTTTAATTTCATAGTTTTTTTTACTGTTTTTTTTAGATTTATTATTTAAACCTTTTTATTATTTGATATTTTAAGATATCAAATTATTAAAAACTTTTTTTTATATTTAATTTGTCTATTATTATTAAAATTTTAATATAAAAATTATTTTTTACCGGATCCGGATATCCGCGGATATCCCAAATTATAGACGGATATCCGGAAGGCCCGGATCCGGATCCGGATAATGATATTACATATCCGGGCGGATCCGGATCCGGATCCGGATACCCTAAATTATCCGGATATCCGGATCCGTCCCAGGCCTAGTGGCATGTATGTAAATACGATTTTTTTCCAATCAATCAGAACCAAGTTTTAGCTGTCCATTTTTACTGTATTGACTTATACATATATGTTGTAACAGAAATTACAACTGTCAAAATATGTAAATAGAAATAGTTTGGGGAACGAGATTGTTTCGGGACGTAGGAAAAAAATGAATGACATTTAAAAACTAATCAAGAGTTTGAGTCGAGCAGAGTAAACAACAAAGTGGAGCAGAAAAATAAAAGAAACGAGAGAACAAAATGGTTGTCGTATTATTTTTTGAATAAGTTGGTTTGACCATGTCATCCACTTCGTTTGAATCCGAGTTCACGGCTTAACTTTGGTTTGTGCTTCTCCACTTCAGTACTGTCTTTAATTCCGTTTATGGTTTCAAAAATAACTCTTTAGTGTGTCTGATTTAATGGCTGAGATATATTATCCAAATTTTACCCCCTCAAATCCTTAAGTTGTTCATTTTTGAGTAACTTGCTATCTTGGTCATGAGACATGGACCATTGGCCCGTTCAAGCACAATCAACATGAGAGAAAAGTTTAATGCGAAGCCTTAAACAGCCAAATGGAGTTATACAACATCACGGGCCAACTCAACCAACTGGCCATCACATCTATTCAAGCTAAAAGAGAACTAATCAAAGATCAAGGCACTTGTCTGACTCAAGAGTTGACACACCAAGAACCATATGATATACGAATCAGGCCAAATTTATATCAAGATGGCAACTTAGGAGAATGGCCACTCATTTCACGCCATGGGCTTGCCATACTCAGCACCTCCACCCCTAAGTGAAACAGTGCACTTCAAGGACATCTTCAAATGCAGAATTTCAACCTAGACATGAAGGTTCTAGAGAGAGAGAGAAGGTTTTTGTTGGTTTACTTTTTTTATGTTAATTTTTCAAAAACATAATAATGTAGCTATCAAGTTAATTTCCTTTTAAATGATTTATCTTTTTGATAGTTTAACTTTTTAGATATTGATTTGCATTTTATTTTGAAATATACAATTTTAAAAAAATATTACCATATGTAAATGCTGACTCAGGATTTTTAAACAAATATTAAATGATGTTTCCATAAAAAGATATAGAACTTTAAAATATTACCATATGTAACAGATATCCAAATTTAATAGGACATTTACAATATTACCATATACTTAATTCAACCAAACATTAGTAATAAAACATTTTTGGTAACAAAGTAAGCTTTTGACCAATACTCCTATATAAATCTATAATCACAGTCTAGCATCATTGAAACCAAAACTTAAATCATTCACATCACGATTCTGATCAAATTTTCCAAAATTCAGAGAAATATGAACAACCTTCGCACAACTATTGCAGTATTCTTGACTGCTCTTGTCTTCACCGCGACTCGTATTTATCTTCTTTACTTCAAACTAAATTTTACTTATTTTCCGTTACAACAAGAATGATGATTTAATTTAACTTTCTTTGTTTTTGGCAGTTGAAACTCTTTGGTGGATGCGAAAGGAGAAATCATAATCACATTCAAATGCAAAACTAAATCAGAATGCTTAACAAACATTGCTTGTGAGGGTTGTGTTGATTGCCGATGTGATCAAGAAAGGTGTAAATGCCATGGTTTCGAAGAAGAACTCGGGAGTCCAACAGATGCACCCCTGCCAGCTTAACTAACTCATCAGTTTTCTATTAAAACCTCATTTTCTTTGTAATGCAAAAGAATAATTAAAACCCAGAATTTATATTTCTTGAAATCAAATAAATGATTAAACATCTACTATATATTAGATGATGATCTTTAGAGGCTATTTTTACTGATGTGGCATCTCTAGAAATTTTCTCGGTTTTTTCTTTTTATTTATTTTAATCTGATATGCCTATTGCCAAACACTCTTAATTTTAACAAAAAATTAATGAGTCTCGCAATCCTAGCTAATTAAAAAAATTATATATATTAAATTCCTAAATCAAATGATAAATATGATTAAATAACAATGTAAAATATGATTAAATAAAATTTTAAAATATGTTAGACCAACACAAGATAAATTATCAACATTTATTCATGCATAAACAAATCCATATGAACTAGAATCGTAAAAATATTTTGTAATTATTTATACAAAAATAAAACTTAATACCATAAAAAAAAACTACCCATAAAAAACCAACATTCCAAACTATATCATAAGTACACCAACTTATAATTATGGAATATACATATATAAAGTGAAAATATATTATAATTAAAAATTAAACCATTTTTATTTAGCATATTTTAGCTCAAATTATAGCTTTAGCATATTATTTATCAATTATTTTAAATTTTAAAACTCTAAATATGATATATTTTTAAATTATAGACACTACAAAATTTATCTATAAAAATATTAGTTCCACGCTCAGTGCGGGATAGAATCTAGTAATATTATAAAATAACTATTACCTTTGTTTTCAAATAATAGTTTTATTCATGTTTTCATATATATTAATAAAGCAAACACACCATTTTCTATGATTAACAATTTTTAATAATTTTAACAATTTTTGAAATAATTTTTTAGAAAAGATTTATCTTTTCGAAACGGAAAGAGAAAATACCAAAATTAATATATTGTGGCAAGTTATTTCAGAAAATGAAAAAATATCTTGTGGCATGTATGTAAATACGATTTTTTTCCAATCAATCAGAACCAAGTTTTAGCTGTCCATTTTTACTGTATTGACTTATACATATATGTTGTAACAGAAATTACAACTGTCAAAATATGTAAATAGAAATAGTTTGGGGAACAAGATTGTTTCGGGACGTAGGAAAAAAATGAATGACATTTAAACACTAATCAAGAGTTTGAGTTGAGCAGAGTAAAGAACAAAGTGGAGCAGAAAAATAAAAGAAATGAGAGAACAAAATGGTTGTCGTATTATTTTTTGAATAAGTTGGTTTGACCATGTCATCCACTTCGTTTGAATCCGAGTTTGCGGCTTGACTTTGGTTCGTGCTTCTCCACTTCAGTACTGTCTTTAATTCCGTTTATGGTTTCAAAAATAACTCTTTAGTGTGTCTGATTTAATAGCTGAGATATATTATCCAACTTTTACCCCCTCAAATCCTTAAGTTGTTCATTTTTGAGTAACTTGCTATCTTGGTCATGAGACATGGACCATTGACCCGTTCAAGCACAATCAACATGAGAGAAAAGTTTAATGCGAAGCCTTAAACAGCCAAATGGAGTTATACAACATCACGGGCCAACTCAACCAACTGGCCATCACATCTATTCAAGCTAAAAGAGAACTAATCAAAGATCAAGGCACTTGTCTGACTCAAGAGTTGACACACCAAGAACCATATGATATACGAATCAGGCCAAATTTATATCAAGATGGCAACTTAGGAGAATGGCCACTCATTTCACGCCATGGGCTTGCCATACTCAGCACCTCCACCCCTAAGTGAAACAGTGCACTTCAAGGACATCTTCAAATGCAGAATTTCAACCTAGACATGAAGGTTCTAGAGAGAGAGAGAAGGTTTTTGTTGGTTTACTTTTTTATGTTAATTTTTCAAAAACATAATAATGTAGCTATCAAGTTAATTTCCTTTTAAATGATTTATCTTTTTGATAGTTTAACTTTTTAGATATTGATTTGCATTTTATTTTGAAATATACAATTTAAAAAAAATATTACCATATGTAAATGCTGACTCAGGATTTTTAAACAAATATTAAATGATGTTTCCATAAAAAGATATAGAACTTTAAAATATTACCATATGTAACAGATATCCAAATTTAATAGGACATTTACAATATTACCATATACTTAATTCAACCAAACATTAGTAATAAAACATTTTTGGTAACAAAGTAAGCTTTTGACCAATACTCCTATATAAATCTATAATCACAGTCTAGCATCATTGAAACCAAAACTTAAATCATTCACATCACGATTCTGATCAAATTTTCCAAAATTCAGAGAAATATGAACAACCTTCGCACAACTATTGCAGTATTCTTGACTGCTCTTGTCTTCACCGTGACTCGTATTTATCTTCTTTACCTCAAACTAAATTTTACTTATTTTCCGATACAACAAGAATGATGATTTAATTTAACTTTCTTTGTTTTTGGCAGTTGAAAACTCTTTGGTGGATGCGAAAGGAGAAATCATAATCACATTCAAATGCAAAACTAAATCAGAATGCTTAACAAACATTGCTTGTGAGGGTTGTGTTGATTGCCGATGTGATCAAGAAAGGTGTAAATGCCATGGTTTCGAAGAAGAACCCGGGAGTCCAACAGATGCACCCCTGCCAGCTTAACTAACTCATCAGTTTTCTATTACAACCTCATTTTCTTTGTAATGCAAAAGAATAATTAAAACCCAGAATTTATATTTCTTAAAATCAAATAAATGATTAAACATCTACTATATATTAGATGATGATCTTTGGAGGCTATTTTTACTGATGTGGCATCTCTAGAAATTTTCTCGGTTTTTTCTTTTTATTTATTTTAATCTGATATGCCTATTGCCAAACACTTTTAATTTTTTAAAAAAATTAATGAGTCTCGCAATCCTAGCTAATTAAAAAAAAAATCATATATATTAAATTCCTAAATCAAATGATAAATATGATTAAATAACAATTTAAAATATGATTAAATAAAATTTTAAAATATGTTAGACCAACACAAGCTAGATTATCAACATTTATTCATGCATAAACAAATCCATATGAACTAGAATCGTAAAAATATTTTGTAATTATTTATACAAAAATAAAACTTAATACCATAAAAACAAACTACCCATAAAAAACCAACATTCCAAACTATATCACAAGTACACCAACTTATAATTATGGAATATACATATATAAAGTGAAAATATATTATAATTAAAAATTAAACCATTTTTATTTAGCATATTTTAGCTCAAATTATAGTTTTAGCATATTATTTATCAATTATTTTAAATTTTAAAACTCTAAATATGATATATTTTTATAATAATTTTTAAATTATAGACACTACAAAATTTATCTATAAAAATATTAGTTCCACGCTCAGTGCGGGATAGAATCTAGTAATATTATAAAATAACTATTACCTCTGTTTTCAAATAATAGTTTTATTCATGTTTTCACATATATTAATAAAGCAAACACACCATTTTCTATGATTAACAATTTTTAATAATTTTAACAATTTTTGAAATAATTTTTTAGAAAAGATTTATCTTTTCGAAACGGAAAGAGAAAATACCAAAATTAATATATTGTGGCAAGTTATTTCAGAAAATGAAAAAAATATCTTGTGGCATGTATGTAAATACGATTTTTTTCCAATCAATCAGAACCAAGTTTTAGCTGTCCATTTTTACTGTATTGGCTTATACATATATGTTGTAACAGAAATTACAACTGTCAAAATATGTAAATAGAAATAGTTTGGGGAACGAGATTGTTTCGGGACGTAGGAAAAAAATGAATGACATTTAAAAACTAATCAAGAGTTTGAGTCGAGCAGAGTAAAGAACAAAGTGGAGCAGAAAAATAAAAGAAACGAGAGAACAAAATGGTTGTCGTATTATTTTTTGAATAAGTTGGTTTGACCATGTCATCCACTTCGTTTGAATCCGAGTTCGCGGCTTAACTTTGGTTTGTGCTTCTCCACTTCAGTACTGTCTTTAATTCCGTTTATGGTTTCAAAAATAACTCTTTAGTGTGTCTGATTTAATGGCTGAGATATATTATCCAAATTTTACCCCCTCAAATCCTTAAGTTGTTCATTTTTGAGTAACTTGCTATCTTGGTCATGAGACATGGACCATTGGCCCGTTCAAGCACAATCAACATGAGAGAAAAGTTTAATGCGAAGCCTTAAACAGCCAAATGGAGTTATACAACATCACGGGCCAACTCAACCAACTGGCCATCACATCTATTCAAGCTAAAAGAGAACTAATCAAAGATCAAGGCACTTGTCTGACTCAAGAGTTGACACACCAAGAACCATATGATATACGAATCAGGCCAAATTTATATCAAGATGGCAACTTAGGAGAATGGCCACTCATTTCACGCCATGGGCTTGCCATACTCAGCACCTCCACCCCTAAGTGAAACGGTGCACTTCAAGGACATTTTCAAACGCAGAATTTCAACCTAAACATGAAGGTTCTAGAGGAGTGTCCACATTCATTCACACCCGTCCACAAAAACAAGCTAAGGTAAGTCAATTTTTATTCAATACCTATATCATGTGAACTAACCATTTGTTGCTTTTGGATTTATGTCACTTTTCATTTTCTTTAGGCAACTGTTATGCCGAGATTATTTGTTTGCGCTGTTATGCCGAGATTATTTGTTTGCGCTAGCTAGTTATTGTCATTCAATACGTGTAATCTGCTTCAAGTCCCCACGAAGGGCATCAGCTGTATGGACCCCTTTAGTAAGGTCCTCTCTCACAACATTGTACTTCACATTTGAATTAATAAAAAACCGAAGTTTTCTTGTTTAGATAAAATAATACCTTGAAACCTTAGAATTCGTGTGCATCAACTTTAAGCAATCTGACTTATCAAAGTTCTCAACCATAGAGCTTTGTGGCGTCATCATTTCATTCATCTATCCATTCCATTGTTTGTTCATCGCCAAAGAGAGTGGTACGACCAGTCGGCCTTGAATCCATCATCCTAACCACTTCATTCTGTCGTCCATCCATTGATTCTGAAGGAGAGTGTTGTACGACCAGCCTTCTTAATCCCATCAATCACCCATTAGTGAGATCAAACCTCCTGATCTTACATCATTGTTGGTCTTTTTGTGATGGCCTCAGACTTTGGAGGTGTTGTTCACGTGAAGGATTTGCTTCGACTAGGATATGGTAAAGCCAACAGAAGTCTCTATGGGTCTTTCTTTCTATTCTCCAAAGAAAGATTGACAAATTATCACTGGTCTTCCGTCCTTTGGTGTCTCCGGGTGTGGCTCATATTTTAGTATTTGAATTGAATATGCTTCTATTGATCATTATCATCTACCTCTTCTTTCTGAATGGATCAAAACATAAGTTAAGATTTTTCCTCATTTCCCTTTTTTGTCACATTTGTCGCGCCTCTTTTTCTTATTACTTTTACATTATGCTAGTGATAAATCGTACTATGTCTGACTCTCTCCGATTATATCCTCTTACGGATGATCTTATGTGAAGATCTTGGATTTGGTGAGATTGTGCTTGTGAGTCCTTAATCATTTCGATTTTTAAAAATCATTAGTTATTGTGCTTACGACTTATCGAAGTTATTACTTCTAACGCATGTCTTCATTTGGCGCCACTTGTCTTATTGCTATTTTCTTCATGGTGATCTTAGACGAGTCTTCCAAAGATGAGGTTCTCATATTTCTACTAGAATCTTTCATCCTTCTTAAGGAAAATATCTTCTCTTGCTCCTCCTATTTTTTTTTGTCGACCAATATTGCTCTATCGTCCTGTTTCTAGTGGAATGGTCTCATTTATTGCTTTGTGAGATTCTAGTTCCTCACTTCAGGTTCGGGAGTTAGTACCCCCTTGCCGCTCTCCATTCTCAGACTGTTCCTGATGACGAAGATTATGACGTTGAAGTTTGTCCACCTGAGAAGAGCCGAAAGATGAAAATTTCACCTGAGAAGGGATCATGGGAGACAATGAGGACCCACAGGCCGGGGCCATGCAACAACTTTTGGATGGCATGAGGAGCTTGAGTGAGTGCATGAATCGGATGGAGCAGAGACTCCCATCACCACAGGCTCAACCCAATGCCAATAGAGGCCAACATGAGAGGCAACCGTGGCAACAACAAAACAATGGGGATGATGAAACCGATAGTGACATGCCAAGCCTCGATGATGATGATGACTCACCTGACCCTAACCAACGACCAAGGAGGAACCAAGGCAGAGGCCGAGACAGATGCAGGGACATGGAGGAAGATCTTCCGTGGCAGGGTGGTAAAAGATATTAAAATAACGGCTCGTACCTTTGCAGGCAAGGTCAATCCAGATGCCTACATTAATTGGGAAAGAAGAATGAAGTACATCTTTGATTACTACCAATATTCAAAGGCTAAAAAGGTGTCCTTAGCAGCTGCTCAGCTCACGGACAATGCCCTCACTTGGTGTGATAGGAAAGTCTCCGAGAGAAGGAGAACAAGGAGAGGCCAAGTCAACTACTGGGATGACATGAGAGTCCTACTAAGGAAGAGGTATGTGCCTACATACTACTACAGGGACTTACAAAAGAGTTTTCGAAAGTTGTCTCAAGGGAACAGGACAGTAGAGGAATACTTTTAGGAGTTTGAAGTTGTTAAGAACCGCCTTGAGGTGCAAGACTCTAAGGAGACACTGATGGCCCAATTTATGGATGGGTTGCACGACCGCAATGCTTGCAAGGTGGAGAGACAACACTATGACAATTTTGATGATCTGCTACATTATGCTACTCAAGCTGAGCAACACATCAAAAAGAAGGCATCCACAACCAGGGGTAAGGCTGCTTGGGCTCCACAAACACAAAGAATTTATGATAAGGGGAAGGCCATAGAAGTAGACAATCGATCCAAGAAGATTGCACCATAAACATCTAAGGCCAACCAACTAGAGCAAGGTAAGAACCAACCTAAAAGAAATAGAGACATCACTTGCTTTAAATGCCAGGGAAAGGGGGCACTATACATCTTAATGTCCAAACCTCCGAGTGATGCTACTCAAACAAAATGGAGAGTACGAGATCGAAGATGAAGCTGATCCTGAGCCGGCTGATCATGAGGAGGAGGTGACTGACTATCCTAAGGTATGAGAGATTTTGGTGACTAGAAGAGCTCTCAGTGCCTTATCTGATCCAGAAACTGTGCAAAGAGAAAACATCTTTCACACCCGATGCAACATTGAGTCAAAGGTATGTAGTTTGATCATAGATGGTGGTTCTTGCGCTAACGTGGCTAGCAAGTATCATGTTGATAAGTTAGACATCAAGAAAACCAAGCATCCAAAGCCATACCGACTCAAATGGCTCAATGATGAGACTGTACTAAGGGTTGTGGAGCAAGTCACTGTACCTTTTAGCATAGGAAAATACTCTGATGAGGTGAAGTGTGATATGGTGCCAATGCAAGCTGACCATATTCTTCTTGAAAGGCCTTGACAATTTGACAAAGAAACCATCCACAATGCCCGCACCAACTTGTATTCTTTCACTCACAACAACCGCAAGCACAACCTAACTCCTCTTTCTCCACAAGAAGTGTTTGAAATGCAGAAAGCTATGGACAAAGGAGCAAAGGCTAGTAAGACCAATTTATTTGTTACACCTAGTACTGTTTTAAAGGCTATTGAATCCAAAACACAGGTGCTACTAATGGTCTTTAGAGAAAGTTTACTTTCAGGACAAGAAAAAAATGAGTTACCTGCCGAGATGAATGAGCTTCTCCAACGGTTTAAAGGAATCTTTCTAGAAGAGATACCAGCAGGGCTATCTCCTATCTGTGGCATTGAACACCAGATAGATCTCATTCCATGAGCACCCCTACCCAATAGGCCAGTCTACAGAGTGAATCCTGAAGAAGCCAAGGAGTTAGAGAACCAAGTGCAAGATCTGATGTCCAAAGGCTACATCCGTGAGAGCTTAAGTCCTTATGCGGTTCCTGTGCTATTAGTACCAAAGAAGGATGACACTTGGAGGATGTGTGTAGACTGCAGATCCATTAACAACATCACCATCAAGTATAGACATCCCATTCCCCGCCTTGATGACATGCTAGATGAGCTAAGTGGAGCAACAATCTTCTCCCAAATAGACCTAGGGTACTGATTGTCAATTTAACTTTAGAGGCTGTTGTGGCTTTAGTTTAATTTTAAAGTCCTCAAAATTAACTTTTTTCCAATCAGGCTTTAAGAGGTCTAAAGTCCTTAAAGTTTTCTTTAAAAATCTCACAGCCAAAATAACTAATTTTACTCTTGATGTGACTTATTTTTCTTAAAGTCATTTCTAAAGCCACAATAATTATTTAACAGTTAAAGTTTTGAGAACCAAATTAAAATCTAAAGCAATAGTCTAAAAATTAAGCCTCAAATAATCAGAGCCTAGATCGTGCTTTGTCCGAGCTTTCAGATTCCAGTTCGGCGGAGCCTGTAGTCGGAAAGAGTTACCGGCAGCGTTTCAAGTGTTTCAGGTCGGTTTCGTTGAAGGGCAATTCAGTGACACATTTTAAACACGTGTCGGTCTTTTAATTATCTTATCTCTTTCTGTCTAATGGGCTTTGTATTTGTTTGTTATATCTGTTATGGACTTGATTTCCACTTGTAATCAATTTCGGCCCAAGTGGCTTTAAATCAATGAAATATAGTTGACAAAAAAAAAAAATCTAGTTTTTTCTTAAACAAATACAAGTCAATTGGCTACAAAAATATATAAACCACGGTGGTGGACCTAATCCAAAATACCCAAAAAGACAAACCCAGCCCAAGCCCAAGCCCAAGCCCAAGCTCAATAAGCCCTACATATATAACACACCTGGAAGCAAAAGTATCATCTTGGAGAGAAGTCGAGGCCGGGAATCACAAGAATAGAAATCCCCAATTGTCACCGGATTAGGGTTTCCACGAGTACACAACAATGTCCACCGGAAAATCTACGCACGGCGACACCAGACTGGTGGTTGCTACCACGACGGCGTCGGCGTTAATGGAGGCGAAGAAGGCTGATCACGGAGGATCCTCATCCATTGTTGAGTATAAGCCTCCGGTGATGCTAGAAGACGAGGAGGATCTAGAGATAAAGCTCCGACGAATCCTCGAGAACGTCCCTGTTCGCGTTAGCAATACCTCCGGGAGTTCCGCTGGTTCTGGTTCCGGCGATTTCCACCAGGTAATTGATCTTATCCTTTATATAACTGCTTCCTAGTGTCCGTTGAATAACTGTGACTATTCTTTAGATGAATCTTTTTTAGTGACTGAAAGATTCCGATCTATTTTAAAATTAAGGGATTAAGAAATTGTGCCATAGCTATGATAGGGATCTGAATTTTCTTAGTGGACTTGCGTTTTCAACTGAAAATCTCATTAGAGTAGGATATGAATCTTCTTTGCTGACTGAAAAATTGAGCTTTTTATTTGCTAACAACGCTAAGTCTTTTGTTCTTGAGCATAGTTATGTGTGGTCTTAAGCTGCACCTTAATCAATTATATGATGGTCCTTTATCGTACATATAATAGGGATTCTAAATTTTCGAAGTGGGCTTGTGTTTGAATTTCCAGAAGTGAGAATTGCAGGCGGTTTATTTGCGAACAGGCTTAGTCTTTTGGTTTAAGGCAATTGTTGAAAGTTTGATAGAGCTAAATCTAGGGGTCTAATAGTCTGTGTTGATTAGCTATTGAGGGGTTTCAGTTTCTGGAATCGAAAATTGCAAAGAATAGAAGTTGAAACTTGTTCAGTTACTGAAAATCTCAACCGGCTTATTTGCAAACAATGCGTATACTTTTGTTTTAGGCATAGTTGGGTGTGGTTTCCAAGCTATAGCTCAATCAATTAAAAGAAGTTTTGTGTCATTGATCTGAATTTTCTTAGTTAGACGTGTGTTTTGTTCTATGACATTGTTTTCTTAGTTTTGTGACTGATCACAATGTTGTCTTGCCTGGTTTAAAGTCTGATAGAGCTTGAACTAAGAGTAATTCTTTGCGGGAGACTCATGTGGGTAGTAATTAGTTGGTGATGATTAGCCGTTGAGGGGATGTGAATAGTACTTGAATCTTCTTCAGTTAGTGAAAATCTTGAACCGGTTTATTTGCAAACAAAGCTCAATCTTTTGTTCTTAGGCATTGTTAGGTGTGGTTTCCAAGCTATAGCTCAGTCAATTAAAAGAAGTGTATGTTTCATTGATATGATAGGGATCTGGATTTTCTTAGTAGACTTTTATTGACTATAGCTGAATGTTATGATGTTATGGCGTTTCATAGCATCAAGCTGCAGTTTTCAAATTGTATATAGAAAGAACTTGTATACATCCTTTGCTTATTTAGTACTCATCTCTCTACTTGTGCCATAATGATGGATCATTCTCTTTTATACAGTACCGTCAAATGAGGAGAAGAGAACAAGACCGACTCACAAGGATGGATATCGACTACAACAAGCGTTTACAAATGGCGGAATTTACTATAAGAAGAGAAGAGAAACTGAAAGCTGCGGAGGAAAAAACATCAAAGAAGCGTTTGAAACGCCAAAAGAAGAAGCAGAAGAAGCAGGAGAAGAAGAGAAAACCAAACACAGAGGAACAAGAAAAGCAACCTAGAGAAGAAGTATCATCTGATGACGATGGTGATGAAGAAGAGAATGTTGTAGAAGCTCGTCAACGTCCGATATTTAATAAATCGAGGTTTCAAGAGAAAGGTCAATAGGTTTTCTTGTGACATGGTACATGCATCCCAAAACTCTCGTTGCAAAAAGCATTTCTTTTCTTTTCCTTTCGTTTTCAACATTAGATGAATCTATAAGGAAAGAAATGTAGCAGGTTTAACCGGTTTGTGTATGTACGCAGCAAAGGATGAAGTAATTGATTTTTTTAAAGAGTTAATTAATTAGCCTAAGATAACAAGATTTTGATACTTAGTTAAGAAAGTAACAGTGAGAAATTGCTATTAAGAAACAGTAAAGGTATTGGTAAAAATTATTGATGAAAATTTGTTAATGAGCAAACTTTTGACTTCAATATAGAAATTATAACATCAAGAGGAAGGTAAAATCATTTGGGAAATAAGATTTCTACCAACGAACAAATTTAGAGGGTGTTACTTGTTGTTTATTTATTTTAATTAATTTAGATATATGTATAAAATTTACAAATCAAATAAATTTTATTGATTTTAAATCAATTATGTATATTTTAATTAGTATTTACAAATTCGGATATTTTCTTGAATTTAAGTTTTGTATTAACAAAAAAAATTTTAAAATCTATCAAAATTTATTGTGAAATCAAATCTATTAATGAATTTGTATTAGGCTTCGGATTCGGATATCCGGATAATTTTAGTTATTTGTGAAAGATTATGCGGAATAAATAAAGAAATAAGAGAGTTTCGTTTAGAACAAGAAAGAGAGAATGAAGAACAAGATAGATTTCATTATAACCAAGTGTATGAATCATTTACAAAAAAGATACAAGACCTTATAAAAGAAAGAACTCTGGCAAGAATATGCCAGAGAATCTAGTGATTCATAGGACGCGCCATAAAAGAGGGGAAAGACAGCATCTTTCGGTCAAAAGGAGACAGGGACGGCTTGACCAGCTGGCCTTATCCACAAGCGGTCATGACCAGCTGGCTCGTGCAACTTCTAGGAAGCTTCCTATGAATTGCTTCCTTGTCTTCTTACGCCCGGACTTTGCACAACGCCCTCGGTCTTTAAGAAGCTTCTCGGAATGTACGGACGTGCAAAAACGTCCGGCCTCGTACGGACGGTGAGGCCGGCCTAGTATGGACGGTGGGGTCGTACAGTACGGACACCCGGACTTTGCACATTTCTTGAAGTCGCCTAAGAGCTTCCCGGGACATAACGGACGCGGTTGTACGGCCGGCCTTGTACAGACGGTGAGGCCGTACAGTACGGACGGTGCGGCCGTTCAACCAAAGGTCAACACTCCCCCTCAAGCTAAGCACTCTGGAATCACCCTAGAATGCTTAGCTTGGAATGCCCATGAAGATGCACCTCGTTAAAAACCTTAACAGATAAAACCCATTGAGAAAAACTCTGTTTAAGGAAAAGAGTATGCACTTCATGAGCAGGGAAGCGCTTACCTCCGGGCCAAGCTCACTAGGCCGAGCTTGCTGAAGATGTGATCACACACCTTTGGTCTTGCGGCCTTCGTGAATATGTCGGCGAGCTGATCCTCACTTCTTGTGAAACACGGAAGAATTGTCCCGTCCATGATCTTCTCTCGCACCTTATGGCAGTCCACCTCTATATGTTTGGTGCGTTCGTGGAAAACCGAGTTTGAAGCAATATGAATGGCCGCTTGGTTGTCGCAGTGCATCACCATGGGTGTGGTTTTCTGAATGTCAAGGTCGGCCAATAAACTCTTCAGCCAAGTCAACTCATTGGTCAGCTTCCTCATGGCCCGATACTCTGCTTCGGCTGTTGAACACGCCACCACCTTCTGCTTCTTGGTCTTCCAAGTCACCATGTTGCCTCCAACGAATGTGCAATATCCTGTTGTGGACCTCCTGTCCATTCTATCTCCAGCCCAGTCAGCGTCGCAATATCCAACAATCTCGGTGCTTGCATTCTTTCCCATCCAGATGCCGTGGTCTAAGCTCCCCCTGAGGTATCTGAGGATTCTTTCAACCATGGACCAGTGGTATTTTGTAGGAGCCTTCATGTGCTGACTGACCTGGTTCACACAAAAGCACAAATCAGGTCTAGTAAGTGTTAAATAGATTAACTTACCCACTAGCTTGCGGTATAAGGCTGGATCTTCAAAGGGCTCATCCTCCTTCTCCCCCTCTCGATTGACCTTGTAGCCATCTTCAAGAGGACTCACAGCCGGCTTGACTTCCATTGTACCTGTCTCTTTTAACAGGTCAAGAACATACTTTCTTTGAGAAAGAAAGAGGCCATCAGTACTTCGACACACCTCAATACCCAAGAAATATTTTAGCTCGCCAAGATCTTTAATATCCAAAGATGCTTGAAGAGAAGATTTGAGTGCGAGAATACCTGCCTTGTTGTCTCCAGAGATGATCAGGTCATCTACATAGACGACAACAACAACTATACCTTGGGAGGATTTATGAGTGAATAGGCTGTGATCAGCTTCGGATCGCAGGAACCCAAGATCCCACAATGTGCGGCTGAGCTTGTGATACCAGGCTCTTGGAGACTGTTTGAGACCGTAGATGGCCTTTCTCAGTCGTAGCACTTGGCCTGGGTCAATAGTGTCTTCAAGACCTGGAGGCGGCTGCATATACACTTCCTCTTCAAGGTCGCCTTGTAGGAAGGCATTCTTAACGTCCATCTGCCACAACTCCCAAGATAGGTTAGCAGCTAAAGCTAAAACAACTCTTATCGTGGGTAGTTTGGCCACTGGAGCGAATGTGTCTTTGTAGTCATTCCCATACGTCTGGGTGAAGCCACGAGCCACCAGTCTTGCCTTATAGCGATCAATGTCTCCACTTGAGCTTGGCCATTAGCTGCTGAGGTTGACCCCTGAGTGTCTACAGCTTCGGTAATGTTGGCCCTTGCTTCCTTGAACTTGGCCGGCTTGAGGTGTGGATGGAGTATCCAACACTTGTCCTTGTTGTGGCCTTTCTTCTTGCAATGGTCACAAATCCAATTCCTACGATCCTCTGACTTGGAGTAGGTCTTGTTGGTCGCATGGAACAGGCCTTTGTTCGCAGTTGGAAGTTCCCCTGTTCCACCAAATAATCCAAGTGATCCTTGCTCCTTCTGAATCTGCGAACACACCTCTTCAAGGCAAGGAAGCTTATCTGCTCTGAGCATATGCTTGATAAGGTCGTTGTAAGAGGAGCTGAGGCAGAGCAACAGAGCAAACACTTTGTCCTGTTCCCTTCGGTCATCAAGTACGACAGGGTCTATAGTTGCTGGTCTTAGCATGTCCAGTTCCGCCCATAGTGACCTGAACTTCCCAAAGAACTCATTGAACTCCATATCTGCCTGAGAGAGATTGTTGATGGACCACTTCACTTCAAATACTCTTGTGAGGTTTGAGATGTTACCGAACACATTTTTGAGGGTTTCCCAGAGCTGCCTTGCTGTTTCGCAGTATGAGTACGCCTCTAGGATAGACATGTCTAGCGACCCCTGAAGAATAGCTAGAACCGACTGATCTTCTTGAAACCACCGTGTGTCTTCCACACTTGGTGGGTTTTTGACGCTCTCCTCTGAGTCTTCAACATGGCTCCAGACACCTTGACCACAAAGAACAGCCTTGGTGGTTCTCGCCCAAAGCAAGTAGTTGCTTCCTCCTTTGAGGACGACTGGTAGCTTTGTGAACTTCGTGTTCTCCATGGATTTTAAAAGGAAAGCTTGAGAGATTCTGAGGTGAAGAGATTAAGCAGGTGAATGAGAAAGAGAATCGAAACAGAGATTTAGAGAACAGACACCAGAACTAGCAACCTGGCTCTGATACCATGAAAGATTATGCGGAATAGATAGGGAGAATAAGAGAGTTTCGTTTAGAACAAGAAAGAGAGAATGAAGAACAAGATAGATTTCATTGTAACCAAGTGTATGAATCATTTACAAAAAAGATACAAGACCTTATAAAAGAAAGAACTCTGGCAAGAATATGCCAGAGAATCTAGTGACTCATAGGACGTGCCATAAAGGAGGGGACAGACAGCATCTTTCGGTCAAAAGGAGACAGGGACGGCTTGACCAGCTGGCCTTATCCACAAACGGTCATGACCAGCTGGCTCGTGCAACTTCTAGGAAGCTTCCTATGAATTGCTTCCTTGTCTTCTTGCGCCCGGACTTTGCACAACGCCCTCGGTCTTTAAGAAGCTTCTCGGGACGTACGGACGTGCAAGAACGTCCGGCCTCGTACGGACGGTGGGGCGGGCCGTACAGTACGGACGCCCGGACTTTGCACATTTCTTGAAGTCGCCTAAGAGCTTCCCGGGACAGAACGGACGTGGTTGTACGGCCGGCCTTGTACGGACGGTGCGGCCGTTCAACCAAAGGTCAACAATTCGGATCTAGGCCTTCCGGATATCCGAGATCTGTATATCCGTCTAAAATTTGAAATATTTGCGGATATCCAGATCCAGATCCGAAAAAATAATAAATTATTTATTAAAAATTTAATAATAATAGACAAATTAAATATAAAAGATTTAAATACATTTGATACCTACAAATATTAAATAATCAAAAGTTCAAATAATAAATCCAAAAAAGTGAAAAAACAATGTAATCAAAATTAATATTTACTTATAAAATAAAATTTGATTAATCTCTTATATATACACATCCTGATATTCGGGGTTCAAAAACATATTATCCGGATCCATAGTTTTATTATCCGTATCCGGATCCGGCACCCTCGAATATCTGGATTTTCGGAGCGGATCTCGGATCGGATCCTGAATCCCAGATAATAGTTTCATGCCTAATTTGTATGGTCGAATAACTATGATTTGAATTAAAATTTATAAATCATAAAACTAATAACACATAGTTTCAATATAAATTGTAAAATTATAGAATCTCGTTTAAATTTTTAAATCTATTGAAATACATAAACGAATAACCCCACTTATATTTTATTGATCATTTAAATAATTTTATTTAAAATAACAACTGCTATCTAACCTACTTATTTATTTATATTTATTTAAATGGAGATAAAAGGATGAGCAAAAAAGGTAAAAGATAGAGAGTTGAGAATGGTTACAAGCAGAAAAAGAATCCTACCTTTTTACCTGCTTTTAAACCAATTTGCAAATGTTTAACTAATTTTTAAGTACATTTAAATTGATTTAAAAAGGAACCCAAACAACAAAAGGTGGCTTACATAAAATTACATTAAAACGATGTGCCAAGGAACAAATAAGTACACAGTTTTCAAAAAGAAAAAAAAAAAAAGAGAGTCGCTTCTGTTTTCTGGTATTGGTGAGATCGCTGCAACTTCTCCTCCTTCGCGGTTCCTTATTCCGGAACCAAACCTCGCCATGGAGAAATCTCATCTTCATCAATCTATCGACGGTGCCTCAGGTCCTCTCTCTCTCTCTCTCTCTCTCTCTCTCTCTCTCTCTCTCTCTCTCTCTCTCTCTCTCTCTCTCTCTCTCTCTCTCTCTCTCCTCTCTCTCTCTCTCTCTCTCTCTCTCTCTCTCTCTCTCTCTCTCTCTCTCTCTCTCTCTCTCTCTCTCTCTCTCTCTCTCTCTCTCTCTCTCTCTCTCTCTCTCTCTCTCTCTCTCTCTCTCTCTCTCTCTCTCTCTCTCTCTCTCTCTCTCTCTCTCTCTCTCTCTCTCTCTCTCTCTCTCTCTTCCACTTCAATTATCATAAAATTCTGTAGATCTCACCGTTGATTTTTCTGCAGATTTGATTACGTGGAAGAATCGACGCGGAGGGATGCTTCTTCTCGGATCAGCGACCTTGTTATGGTTCCTCTTCGAGAAATGTGGATATAGTTTCTTCCCCTTTCTTGCTAATGTTCAGATACTTCTCGTCGTCATACTCTTCTTCTGGGCCAAATCTGCTATTCTTTTCAATAGGTTTAATCTAATAATCTATCTTCATCATCTGAAATGTAAACAGTTTTATTTCTTGAACAATTGTTTTTTTTTTCTGTCGTTTTCTTGATTAGACCAATGCCTCAACTTCCGAATCTTGAAATCACTGAGGAGTCTGTTCTTATGGTTGCTGATCCTCTACGAGTCTTGATCAACACTTTGCTATCAGTTGCTCGTGATATTTACGTTAAGAAAAACGCCAAGCAACTCTTTCGGGTCAGAACACTATCCCTAAGTGATGTTTTGTCCTTTCGTAACTTTGCACTTAGAATGAGATATTCAAAAAAAAAAAAAAAACATTTGCTATTGCTATGGCAGGTTAGTGTTGTGTTGTGGACTGTATCATTTGTTGGCAGTTTCTTAAACTTCCTGACGTTACTCTATCTTGGTGAGTGCTTTTGTTTCTCCATCGTTCTTCACATTGTTCATAATTGTCAACTCGTCGTATTGACTAAAATGATTGAAATGGACAGGTGTTGTTCTCAGTATGTTGGTCCCTACTCTGTACGAAAGATACCAGCATCACATTGACGAGAAGCTTTCTGTAACACATAGAATGATTCAAAAACAGTACAGGAACATTGATGAAAGATTGATACAGAAGATTATTGCTAAGCCCACGAATAAGATAAAGAAGATGCAATAGGTAAGCTATCTTTTGATACATTGTTGCATTTCAACAAAGATTCTGGATTTGTGCATTGGTCGAGAGTTCAGAGACTTCTCTCGTTAATGAAAGTTTCTTCTCACAGCCATGTAGTTTATGCTTAGATGTTAAGTAGATTAGATAAGACAAGTTGCATATTTGTTTCTTTGAAGACAACAAACCAAAGTGATATTCTTTTTTGTTGCAAGCAGTAATAGAAACAAGACAGAATGTGACTGATGGACGAGGAGGTAAAACCGAGTAGAGGTGCAATAGAAGGAAGTAACAAGCTTTGAGTGTAGATGAATAGAGGAGTTGAGACTTGAGAGTTTTATACTACAGAACTGTACTGTGGTTGCGTCACTTGAATCAAGGCTTCATTTGATTCTCTTTATAGGAACACTTGGGAAATTATTTGTGACCCTAATTGGAATATGAGGCTGTTTCTGGCAAGCAAGTGTGCTTAAAGTTCGATCCTATGCTTGAAAGTGATATGGTGACAAGAGATTATAACAAACCCATACAAGCAATTTTTTCGTGAACAAGAAATGAAAACGGAGTCAAAACTAACCTGAGAAAGAAAATAAGACTCGACTATAAGATAACAAAGAAACTCCAAATAGAGATTAAAAAACAAAGTTTGTTCTTCATGCGTGAGTAGTTTCATAACCATGATTACAATGAATTTGACAACAACAATAATACATTAATAAACCCTTGTAAAACAAATAAAAATATGGGTCTATATCCACATATCATTTACAACAATATAAAAACGAATGATCTAAAAGCAAAATGAAATCAAACGGTTTTCAACTCCATCCTCTTAACACAAAGCTTCACTTCTTACAAAAGATCTTTTATTTATTTACCAAATGAAATAATTCCAAGTAAAAGAACGAGTGAAACAACCACATTCTTCAATCTCAGGTTGGATAGTGAACTTTTTCTTCTCAATAACTAGTTTTTTCCTCTGTTCGAAATTACGCTAGGCGTTAATCGGACGGTCGATCTGGACCTACCGAATTAATGAAAAATCGGAGATTAATTGGGGATTATTTGGAGACTAGTTTTTTTTAAATATAATTTAATATATTTATAATATATTTAACATATTTATATATAAAAAACAAATTTAAAATATTATACAATTACTTTTATATAAGATTTATAAATAAATTATAAGAGATGAGATATTTAAAATAAAAATTATTATAATTCAATTTCTAAATTGAAAAAAAAAATTTCTAAATTAAAAAACCTAAATATCGAAATAAAATTACATATAAAGACTTTGATTCCCTATGTTATCCAGCTAAGTTGATATCACTTGGTCTAGTGGTCTCGTGTCATTAGCTTTGACTTGTGGGTGTTAGGTTCAAATCCCAAATAGTGCGTTTTTATCATTTTTTTCTTTTCATTTTAATGACGAAAATACCCTCGTCTTCAATCTCAGATCTGCGAATTCTGTAACCTAATTTTAGCCACCAATTCTTTTTCTTCCATGATTCATTGTTTTTTTCTTGTTTTTCTTCTGGTTTTCACCTAAATACAACAGATCTATAGTGAAACAATGCCGATTTTTGGTAAAATACGACCTACCGCCTAGAGCCACCAAATAACACTTTTTCGCTACGGTGACTCTCCTCACACCGGATAATTGGACGAAAACTCGGCTACACACCCGCATTTTCGAACACAGGGGTCTTCAGCTTTTGCTATCTTCTCAAAAATGAGTTGATTTAAAATAACTTTTGACAAAATATTGTTTATAGGCAAAATTAGAGTATCATTCGAGAAACTCTAATAAAATGTATTGTTTTTAAATACAACTACTTTAAAGATTTTAGAGTTTTAAACTAATACTCACAAAATAAATTCTATCGTAATTTATATTTTATATAAAAATAATAAATACGCATACATCAAATATTTATCGATTAAATGATAAAAATATAAACATACAACTTATGTATTGAAAAAAAACAATTTGCAGTCTCAAACTTTTCAGTTACCGACATACCCAACTAAATGCATTGCAGAACCTTTTTATAGGATCATGATAACGGTGATTAGGGTCGATGTATCGCTCATTACTCATTGGATCGCAAATTATCTTGCAAAGGTTTGCACATATCGCTAGAGTCGCTTTTTTTGATGCTTTCATGCACTGATTTACGACACAATCTTTTATACACCTACCTATCATGATGGAATTAGAGACTTGTGCCGACAACATCATGGTAAATAAAGTTACAATCATGAAGGCAATACAAACTTTCTTTGACGCTTGAGCTGCCATTATGTAAGTACTATGAATATGCCAACTTCAACTATAATTATTTATTTATTGGGATGTGAAAACAAGACAATTATATAGGAAATGTAGTTTTACCAGATTTTGAAATTCTTAATTTGTTAGGATGTCAAGTTGTTTTTTTTTCTTAATTAGGTAAATATGTCGATTGATTTTTCGAAAATTTAGGTATCTTATATATTTTCGCTATCTGAACAAGTTTTGCTATAAATTAAAGTAACTAATTGGTCATATTGTTAATATTAGCTTACACAATACATATTGAAGTGGCATTATGTTTTTACAATTTGTAATCTCGTGTTGGTACAAAAATCTATTTATGAACTCATAGTATACACCATATAGTAAAGATTTTTTTTCTATTTGAGTAATACCGTTATTATAACAAGTAGATATATATACATCTATATGATAAACCATGTGTATGTTAAATAAAAAATCATCATTTTTATGTGATATATAAATGAAAACTCAACATACATATATCATAATTTCATATAGATTTATTTTAAAAATAATTTCGTATAGATATATTTAACATAATCATCATTTACAACAATTTGTAATCTTATAAATACTTGATGTTGAAAAACTAATTTATGCCCAAAATATATATCATCTAAAATTTATATGATATATAAATTGATTATATCATAACTTTGTTCGGTACATATCTAATATATATTTAATAGAACCAAAATTTATTATTTAAATAAGTAGACTAATTCTAATCACATTAGATAAAACTTAACAGTTCCAAATCAAATTTGGGATTTTGCTAATTTTGGTTGGAATAACCAAAACCGAGTTAGAATCGAAAAGACCATATAAGTTAATATGATTATGATCAGTATAATTGTTTAAGGTTTTTACCAAAAGTAACATATATATTATATTAAATTTTACGTAAAATTTTGTTGTAATTTCCAAATCTAACTAGGCATTTTATGAAAATATCAATAAATATTTTGATAAATTTAATTAAAACAAGAATGTTCGACATGTATATACCAATAAATATGCACATATATATTATTAAAAAAATATATATATATATACATATATTTTAACTAATAGTTTTAAATCTTCTAGCATATCATCGTTCTTTATATAAAAAGTTTAATACAAGATTAAAAATTAAAAAATTTGGCTGAAAAAATACATCAAAAATTATTTTGTTCCACTAAACTTTCCACGAATAAAATTTTGAGATTAAGATTTCTTTTAATGAAAATCATTTATGTCTTTAAAAATCAAAATAAGTTTTTATTAAAATTTTAATATTCTAATCTCTAACTAAAAATAATTAAATTTCTTAAAAATATATTTTTTCCAACATATATCAAATTTTATTCTTCTATTTTTTTTTTCCATTATCTCTTCTCTTATTGTCTCTTTTCTTAAGAGATCCATTCTCTTATAAATACCCATATATATAATAGTATATATAAAATTTGTGATCATATCACAATACTTAATTCCCATGAGAACAGTTTACTTAAAAAATATAATAAAACTATAATATTTAAAAGTCAGAATTATGTCCAACTAACATGCTTATTAAATTAAACTCATTAATTTCATGCTCATATAATCTAAAATAACAAAGCTATATATCATATATAAACAAGAATTCAGATACCAATTTAATATTATACATGTAGTCTCTAATATCAGTATTGTGATTCATATCAGTTTATAACAATATATAAAACTCCTAATGATTTTTTTTTCATTAGAGTTTCATGAAAATATTGAAATAATTTTGGATAACAGAATTTTTAAAAGTACCTGGATATGCAACCGAATGATAGAAAAAATGGTTTATATGATTTATGAATTGAAATCAAAAATATCGTTGTAATTAATAATCTTAAAATTTTGAATGACGGACTATTTTCTGATTTTATTGTTTATATGAGTCATGCCCATTACATTAGTGCTTAATTCTAAAAAATGAATCATCTTTTATCTCAAGCCCAACAAAATTAGTATTCACGAACATATATATAATTATTTCTATTTAACGTAGAAACATAAAACTTTTAAAATATAATTATATATATGTTGATTCAATTTGTTTAAGATAACGTGTGATTTATAAGACTATATAACATTATGTGATGTTAAGTTTAGGAAAATAAGTGACTTCTAAAAAAACATTGTAAATGCTTAATATTATATCATTGTCAATCCACGACATAAGAACTTTAATAAAAGTAAATATAAATGATTTTAAAACTTTTCTTAGTTTCATTAGAGAATATGTCATGGGAGAGGTCTTCGGGCAAGCAAACAGGGAAGAGAACGATATAATATTATAATATAGGGTGAATTGCATAAACTAACCTCATAAAGACCGAAAATGACCCGTTTGATCTCCTTGTTTTGGAAATGACTAGAGTAATCTTTTGTATTTATTTTACCTTTTTCGCATGTGTTAACAAAAAAGGTAATAACGAGAATGCCATCAATACATCCCGTGAAAATATGCGCGCGAAACACAAAGTCTACCATAAAAGTAGTGGTAGAGTTAATAAATCTACGTTGAATTAATGAGTGGTTGGTAGACTTATTTTGATAGTCTTATTTTGGTAGACTTTTTATGCGATACGATAGACTTGTTATGTGTGGTAGATTTATGAGCTGTATGTGTTAGACTTATTGTGTAGTGGTAGACTTATTGTTCGGACGGTAGACTTATTAGTGCGGTAGACTTAGTATTCGAACGGTAGAAATGTTGACTTATTTATAAGTCACGGTAGATTTATTTTGGCGTCCGTAGATTTATTGAGTATGGTGGCAGATATACAGCGACAGTACATTTACTCTATTGGTGGTAGATTGGTAGATTTATTCTCTTTGCTAGTAGGTTTTCAGAGGATATGAAGTGACAGCAGATTTGTTCGTGATGATAGTAGATTTATAAGTGACTGGTAGACTTATCTTTTGTGATAGTAGATTTAATATTATATTTACGATTTACAATTCAAACTGAAGCTGCTAGATTTAATATATTTGTTGTGGTAGATTTATGTTACTTAACGGACTTAACTTGATGATGAACCATATACTATAACGACGATAAGTTTATATACAGACAACAATTATACATGTAATCTTTTAAAGGAAATGTTAACATTAATTAAACATTTGAAATTCTTAATATTCTGAAAAATCCAAGATATAGATACAATCCTTACGGACAGAGATAATAAGTGTGGAATAAAATTGTGGAAGTTACTATTCAATTGGCCACACATATTTCATCAACATACCAAGACAGCCTGCAACCAAAAATTTATGGATTAGAACTCATTTTTCAAACATTAACGAGGGTAAACATTATAGACTTACATCATTTGCACATCGTCAACTTCGGAAACATTAGGATTCAATATAATCTTGGATACCCAACCGTGATTTTCAATCCTTACATTTTTGGGACCACTAAACCACCTGTGTACTCTCCACATTTGAAGAATGGCGATTAAAGGCTTACCATCATATGGTAGATAGTTCTCATGAAATTCCATAGTTGTGCATCCATAGACTTTACAATTCAAGACCGAAGCACTAAAAATGTTACAGAGAAATGTTAGAAATGAACTTCTGCAAAACTGTATACTAAATGAGGACATACCATACACCACAGATACAAAACGAAAGCCTGAGATTATCGATATTGGTCGGATCAGACCCTTTATGCTTCAATTCACCAACATTGAACATTAGTCCGACTAAATCTTGTCAAAAGCAACAACAAATGAATCACACGACAAGCCTTCAAAATATGTTATTACATCCAGTATTAAACACTTCAACTAAAACAGTTGTGTTAACAGTTCCATCAAGTACTGAAGAGAAGTGTGTAAATTTGTTGCACGGTTCCAGCAGAGGCGGATCAACGTTCTTCACGACAGTTATGTTATGGAAATGTATCTTGTAACGATTGTCAGTTGCCCGAATCTCACCAGTATTCTCTCCAACACGAAAGATGAGAATCGATATCCAATTGTTCTCTTCCAAAATATTGTGATCATGTTCCACGAACTGACTGTTTATGGAACATTCAATCTTTACGCCCTACCATATAAAGAAACAATTATAGATGTAACACGAAAAAAACAGCTTAAACAGACGAGTAAGCACCAACCTTATCATCCACCTAGATTAAACCAAGAACATTATTGTTAGGCAAAAGAACAGTGAATTTACGCAGAACTTTTGCTCGGATATGCCATCCTCCGATACAAGTCCGCAAATCAGCAAGTTCGTGATAGTTGTGCATAACTGATCCTTCAAAGTGACGTGATTTTGCAATGAGAGAGATGATGGCCTTTTATACTAAAATGAACCGTTGCTTAACTTGGATGGAGTTGAATCGATAGAGAATGAAACTTGAACCGTTGCCACCGAAAGTATGGGACCGTTCCCTAAGCGTTTGTTAAGACTTATAACCGTCCAATAATCTATCATTAAGAATGGCCGGTGGTAGGTTTATTGTGTTACAGAGTAGATATATTAGACCAGATTGGTAGGTCATGGTAGATTTATGGTTCCAGTAAAAGTTGATTTTCTTTACTTAGTTGCACAACAAAATAGATCCTTACATAGGAAAGGAAGCTATTACAACGATGAAATTTAGAGATAGAGCTGCGTTATAGATATGTTGTAAAGATAGAAAAAAAAATTACAAGACTTAGTACTTAAAATACATGGAGACAATACCAAGTACAACGACAATTGTCTTCTCTCCAACAGCCTTCTCCAGTTTTGCTATCTTCTCCTCAGTCTGAAGTTGTAACGTCTCCAGCTTATCAATGCCAATGCTGAGTGTTACGATGTTGTCGCTCAGCGAACCTGCAATCACATTAAGATCATCAAGTACAAATTTCAATGTTGTTCTCATGGTTGGGAAGTCATTGAACTTTAGCCTGTGCACGTCTTCCACTATGGCCTTATCCCACCACTTGAACGTGTGTATCCCTTTCTCATCTGTGTTTTCACAAATGAAGAAACGCCTGTCCGGATATGTAGAAGATTGAGAACTCCGAACAAGCATCGGTCCAGCACCATACATACACTTATTGGGGACTCCTAAGGTAGTTAGAGGATCAAATGCATAATCTCGCAAGCTGCACCCAGTTGCCGCAGATGATGATGATGGTTCTCTGTAACTGTAAACCATTTTCTCTGATTTCAAAAGAACAAAAAATTCGAATACGTCTGCTGTCGGTTAAAGAAATCTATCATCATTACCACATATCTACTACACTATATCTACCTACCATGACAAGCACAAAGAAAGTAAATCTAAGTTGAGAACTTAGGAAAGGAAAGTATGTTCAGAGTCGTATTTTTAATGTTTTACTAACCCGTACCCGTACCCGTAAAGAGTTTCCCCTCCGTTCGAATCTGTAAAAGACGTCAGAGAAGATGAATAGTTAGTTAAATAAAAATCGAACAACGAGGACAGAAACAAACAGAAATCAAAGTCATGGTAGGCGCATAACTTGGGTGGCGAAGAAACCTGACCAATTCAGCACATGCAAAGTCGTTTCTCGCAAACTCTCCATCGCTCGGTCGTACTCACCGCCGCAAGGAGAAAATTTAGGTTTAGGTGCCCTTATAAACCAGGAGAAATTGTGTTATATATGGTCTTTCCTTATTTTTTCTATTAAGAAAAACATGCCATTTTAATTGTTTAACAAGTTATACTACTCTACTGTACTAGAAGTGGTAGACTTAGTGTTATGTTGTCGTAGATTTATAGTCTTGTGATATGCTCAAATATACCCTAGAACTACTCTCCAAATTAAGAAATCGATTATAGTACTTAGGGGTCGAATTCCACAGAGACTCAAGATCACACAATAGATTATTGGTTTTTAAATTTAGCTAAACAAGAAAAAATGTAACGAAAACAATGCAGTAAAATTGGTTGTAAATCAGATGGGAATAACGTCAGGCTCAGGGAATTTTCAGGAAATCATGAATGCAAGCTAATTTGTCAATTAAGATTCTGTTATGTTCTAGAACTCGAAACACGATGATAAAGTGAATCAGCCGTCGCTGCGAAAATTATCTATGTCTAGTAACCTAGAAAACCAAATTTCTTTACGAATTCAAAAGTCTAAACATGCAATAATTTCAGATTCGATCTGTTCACAAATTCTCCAAACCAAATTTCTTTGTGGATGGATAATTTGCTCACCTAGGGTTCTTTCTAGCTAATTAACCAACTTTCGTTGCGAGAATCAACCTATGATCAATAATCTAACTGGCTAGTTCAGATCAAGCATTAATCACACCCTAGATAAAGAACTAGTGTTCCAAAATCCTTAACTAAAAAATCAACTTAACAATCCATCAAATCCCTATTGAGAAACCCCAAACCTAACTAGCAAACTACTCAAACATGATTAATGAAACATAAATCATAATAGAAGTAGATTGCATAAAAGAGATGAGATGAGAAATAAAGGAGTTTAGAATCTTCTCTAAAGGAATTTGAATTCTTCTCTCCAAAAAGATAGCTACAAATCTCTCTCTCTAAAATAAAGCTTAGGTCTAAAGAATGACCTTAAAATCCTATTTATAACATAAAAACACGAAAATGACTTATTTGAAAATAATCGAAACTTCTGGGTAAATTTTATTTTTCTTCAAAACTTGAAAACTGGTGTGGAATTTGTCTGTCTGATTGGTGCCGACCGACACCAGGGGCTGGTGTCGACCGACACCAACTCTAAAAGTGATATCTGACTTGAATTCTTCAGCACAACTTCCTGATTAACTCCAGAATGATCCATAATCTCCAATTAAGCCCCGAAAGTACCTAAACTTGTAAAGGACTCCAAAAACACTAAAAAGACTCTATAAACACAACTTATATCATGGTTAAAAACCATGATATATCAACTCCCCAGACTTAGCTTTTGCTTACCCTCAAGCAAAACATAGAACTAAACCTGTGAAAGAGGTTTGAAAACATAGGAACTCACATATACTTTAGAATACTGAATCAACCACATCAAACAACACCAACTTTTGATAAAACCTCCATTAATTTTCCGCAGGCTTACCAACCATCCCCATATCAACCCACAATCCATAAGAGATATCCAAAATCACCATTGCTGACATTATTAAATTTTAAGTGCAGTCTCATCGATGGAATATCGATCTAATGACACATGGACTCTTACTCATACAAGTATCCGATTTTGTAGACATTCTGCTTCTGGTTTTTTTCCTCTCCCTTTTATCACTTCCAGTCAGCCAATTTCTCCCTACTAGAGTAGCATTGTTGTTTTTTTTTTGTCGACTGACCGTTTAATTTTTTTAGACAGGCTTCCATGAGACACAAGAACTAACGGGGTTTCCAAAAACTTCTCGGTTCACTTCTTTTTGACCTGTATCCTTTTGTTTTCCTTTTTATATGAAGGGAAGAGAGAGGGAAACCATAATCACAGACTAATCCTATCAGACTTGAACAAGGAATCCGATTCAAAGTATACCAAGGCCCAAGATGAGAGAAACTAAGTTCATTATATGTAGGTCAGCTTTAAATCATTTAAAACTTCAAACAAATATGGGGATATGACATATCAATTTACCTTTGGAATTTCTTTTTAGTAGGATCTGCTGTCAATGGCTGTAAGAATGGTCACTAAAGTCGTTGCTAAAACAGCTTGTTCCAAGAATAGCTCATAGTTCCAAACTAAATTTTGACTCAATAAAATGACACAACTGATTCAAAACAAAACAAAACAAAATACATCAATATTTTCCTCCCCTAGACTTAAGTAACACTGTCCCCAGTGTTATCAAACCGAAAGATTGGAAAGAAACCAAAGTAAAAACAAACGAACAAAGACAAGGTCAAGAATACTTACCAACAAAGGGGGTGTCGACCGACACTCACACAAGGTGTCGATCGACACCAAGGTCGGCTCCTTGTTCCTTTGACGTCTTTACATTTTTTTTTTTTTGACACAAGAAAAACAAAAATAAAAGTTAGTAAAAAGTAAATGAAATTCAAATAAAATCCTACCTAAAAGTGGGTTGCCTCCCACTAAGCGCTTCTTTTCAGTCATTAGTTTGACTGTGTCGGGGCTCAGAGATCAGGTGGATCAGACAATGGCAGTGAATGCTTCTGGGAAGAACATCTCATCATCCAAGGTGGTGTATAAACATTAGGTGCATGAGATCTACCAAGAAAGTGAGGAACATCAGCTGGGTGGGACTTATGTCTGGGTGTTATACTTCTTTTTCCTGCAGAATCATCAAAAGAAACACCAAGCTTTTTAAGAGAATCTCGTGGCTTGCATAAGTGTAAAACAGATAGAAGTGTATGATTAATGAAATCAGGTGGTTTAGAATTAGATCCAGGAAGTGTGTACCTATGTTTTACTGGAGGCTTCTGGAGTGAGACAAATCGAGGTTTCTGTTTAAAAACCGTTGCTGGATCTGCAGAAAAATAATCATTCTGAAAATAACATATTTTAGGCAATTTTGGCCAACCTGTGGAGGGTGTCGGGCGACACCCACTGTTGGTGTCGGACATCAAGTGTCGATCCGGCTTGACATAGGTCTGTCTATTCGAGCGGGGTGTCAGGCAACACCAGCAGCTGGTGTCGGTCGACACCTTCAGCTGTAGCACGGATTCCTGCACTATTTTTGCAATTCAGCTCTGCAATCTTTATCTAAAGCATACAAACATCATCCTTCATCAACTTGTCTTTGACTATAACCTCATCTTCTATCTTCGTCCTAAAGAGATGATCTCCACTCCAATCCTTAATCCCAGCAGATTTTTCAGAGGTGTCAGACAATGTCTTGTGAACAACCAGCTTGTTCACTAACCTCCAACACTTTGACATACCCAGAAGTAATGCCTACTGGATTTTCTCTGATTGGGTCTTCATCCATGGCAGTCTGGACAGAAAAGGTTTGTCCATCAATGGTAGGTTTCCTCATGAGCTTATCCATGTCAAAATCCATTACCACATCACCCAAATCCAGCTCTATCTTTCCATTTCTCACATCAATGATGGCACCAGCTGTAACCAAGAATGATCTTCCCAGTAGAAGAGGATCCTGAGGTTCTTCACCATACTTCAAAACCACAAAGTCAGTGGGAATCATGCAGCCTGCAATCTTGAGTGGAACATATTCTAAGACACCTTCTGGAATCCTTTTGGAACGATCAACAAGGATAAGATGGATATTTGTTGGCTTGAAATCAGTCATTCCAAGACTTACAACAACATAGTGAGGCATTAAATTGATATTTGAGCCAAGATCACAAAGTGAATGAGGTAATCTTCCTGTTGAGATGGAGAAATCTACTACAAAGCTCCCTGGATCAGGCAGCTTCTATGGAATTCCACTCTGAATCATAACACTGGCTTGTTCTGAGACTCTCACCTTCTTCTCTTTCTTTGAGACTGTCTTTTTCAAGAGAATTGCACTGATGTCCTTTGTGAGCAATGCTGCTTCCTCAGGACTCACACCAATCACAACCATCCTCTTAACATATCTCTTAATTGCAGGTGAAAGCTTGACTGCATCAACCAATGGTATCTCAATCAGCACCTTGACCATTATTGCCTTGCACCTTTCCTCCTCTATCTCCTGTTTCGACTTCCTATGATTCTTTGGAAAGGGAACCTTAGGTTTGTATACTCTTTCCTCAGCTAGTTTGTGAGTTTCAAGAAGGTATGTTTGTGCCCGAGTCGGGTGTTGATCGACACTGAGTTATGGTGTCGACTCTTTTGTATCGAGCTGGCTCGATTTCTCTTCGTCAGAATTCGATTTTTCGAGAATTTTGGCTGGTGTCGACCGACACCAACTGCAGAGCTCCAAAATTCTTAATTTCAAACTCCTGAGATTCCACAAATTCCTCTGCACTTCTCACCATGATGGCATTGACATGATGCCTTCGATTGGTGTCAGTCTTTCTAGGAAGAAATCCTTCTTGCCTTTTGACAGCATCAACAGTTTGAGCAACCTGAATATTCATCTTCTTAACATGAGCACCCAAAGACTCGATCTTCCCATTCAGGTCAGTATAAAAAACATCCAGCTTCCCATTGAAGTTCACAGTCATCTTTGTCTGCCCTTCCAAAACCAACTCCAACATAGATTCCATCTTGTTATTCTGTTCAGGTTTCTGGTAGGAAGAAGAACCATAAGTTCTTGTGAAGTTGTTGTTCTGAAAAGGCTTTTGGTAAGAAGAACCATAATCTTGCTGATTTTTAAATCTCTGACCTTGAAACCCAACTCCATTGATGAAATTTACATTCTCTTTCTCTGGTTCAAATATTTCAACCTCTGCATCAAACTGAATTTGCTTCTTTCCCACAAGGAGATTGTGGATAGAATCAAGTCTTGCTTTCACTTCAACACTCTGAGCACCTTCCATGTTTCCAGAAAGCCTCTTCCTATCATAGTATACATTCTTGGTACTATTGCTAGATGCCAAGTTCTCAATAAGTTTTTTGGCTTCCTCTAGGCTTCTGGAATTGAAGTTTCCTTCACTTGCAGCCTCAAAGCCATCTGGTACCTTCAATCTATGCCTCTGAAGAAAATACCCATCAGCTGAACATCACTGAAGCCATGGTGTGGACAATCCCTCTTATATGCTCTGAACCTCAACCAAGAAGCTTTGAATGCTTCAGCAGGTCCCTGAGAGAATGTAGAAATCTTTGTCCTCAGCTCATCAGACCTTACATCATCAAAGAAATTATTGAGGAATGCATTCTTAGTATCCTTCCAAGAGGTCAAAGAACCTGGCTGCAATTTCTTGAGCCAATAAGCTGAATCCCGAGCAAGAGAGCATGGGAACAACTTGTAGAACAGAGTCCTCGGAAACACCATTTAACTTGATGCTTGTCACCAAATCCTCAAACTTCTCAATGTGATCTATGGTATGCTCATGAGGAAGACCATGAAAGAGATGTTGACCCACAAGAGTGTAGTATGCAGGTTTCAGCTCTCATTTGGAAAGGAGGAGGACGAATTGCAGACCTATTAGCATAAAACTGATAAGGTCTATTGAAATCAGCAAGTGTCATTCCTCGAGCAGGTGGTGCAGCTTGTCTTGCAGGAACAAACTGGGCATCTTCTGGGATGACATTCCCCTGATCGTCGATTTGGTCCCATCGTCATTGTAAGCGTGATACTCTTGGTCTCGTAAGACTCCAGCAGCATCATGTATAATGTTTGTTCTCCTCATGTCTGCTGACTTCTTTTCTTTGCGGTTTGTACGCTCTAACTCTCTCAACTCATGATTCGTGAGGTTCACAAGCTGAGTTTCTTTGTTGCTTCTGGTGTTTCGATTATGCATGCACCTGAAACACAAGAAAAAGAGAAAGAACAATGTAAGTAAACAGAAAATAAAAGGTTTAGACTAAATTCTATACATAATCTAATGGCGAATCGATGAGTCCCCGACAACGGCGCCAAAATTTAATATGCTCAAATATACCCTAGAGCTACTCTCCAAATTAAGAGATCGATGCAGTACTTAAGAGTCGAATTCCACATAGACTCAAGATCACACAATAGATTATAGATTTTCAAATTAAGCTAAAGAAGAAATAATGTAACGAAAGCAATGCAGTAGTATCGGTTGTAAATCGGATGGGAAAAACGTCATACTCAGGGAATTTTCAGGAAATCAGGAATGCAAGCTAATCAGTCATTCAAGGTTCTACTATGTTCTAGAACTCGAAATACAATGATAAAGTTAACCAGCCGTTGCTACGAAAACTATATATGTCTAGCAACCTAGAAAAACAGTTTTTTTTTGCGAATTTAAAAGTCTAAACATGCAATAATTCCATGTTCGATTTGTTCACAAATTCTCAAAACCAAATTTCTTTTGCGAATGGACAATTTGCTCACAAAGAGTTCTTTCTAGCTAATTAACAAACTTTCGTTGCGAGAATCAACATACCAATAATCTAACTTGCCAGTTCAGATCAAGCATTTATCACACCCTAGATAAATAACTAGTGTTCCAGAATCCTTAACTAACCCACTACAAGAAAACATTACGTTAGCGACGACAATTTATGACGAAAAGTGGTCGTTGTAAAATAGAAACGAATGACCTACTACTTTACGACGAAATCCATATTTGTAGTAAAAGCGTTGTAAAATTACAACGGACACTTTCGTCGTAAGTGGACTGTAAAGCTACTAGGAGTTAAGGACGCGTTTACAACAAATGTCTATTTCGTCGTAAACTCATAGTAAGATTCCATCATAATTACCACGAAAGTTATTTACAACGATTTAAAGTCAAAAAGGTAAATTAGGTAAACACGTTTTTTTGCAAGTCATACTTGCCTGAAAAATTTGTTGTTAAAGTGTCCTAGTTTCATTTTGAGAGCGTTGGAAAATTAGACGTTGCAAATTCATTGGTATATTTTCATCTACCATCTCTATAAATAGAGATCTTACTCTCTTCTTAAATCACAACTCAAAACAACAAAAACACTTAAAAAAAAAACCGTTTCTGAGAAAAAAAAGTTTCAGAAAAAAAAAAACATTTCAGGAAAAGAAAAACGTTTATGAAAAAAAAACGTTTCTGAAAAAAAAGTTTTAAAAATGTCTTTTTGTGGTGATATATACGAGCAACGGAAGTGGATGTATATGCATAGAGATGCTGCCGGAAACGTGAGGAAGGAGTACCAATCAACTTAACAATCCATCAAATCCTTATTGAGAAACCCTAAACCTAACTAGAAAACTACTCAGACATGATTAATGAAACATAAATAAAAATAGAAGTAGATTGCATAAAAGAAGTAAGATAAGAAGTAAAGGAGTTCTGAACTTTCTCTGAAGGAGTTTGAATTCTTATCTAAAATAGACGGCTACAAATTTCTCTCTCTAAAATAAAGCTTAGGTTTATACAATGACCTTAAATCCTATTTATAACCTAAAAACACGAAAAATGGTTAGTTGCAAATAATAAAAATTTCTGGGTAAATTTCCTTTTCTTCAAAACTTGAAAACTGGCATTGAACTTGTCTGTCTGATTGGTGGCGACCGACACCAACTCCAAAAGTGGCCACTGACTTGAATTCTTCAGCACAACTTCCTGACTAACTCCATAATGATCCATAATCTCCAATTAAGTTTCAAACATATCTAAACCTGTAAAAGACTCTAAAAGACTCCAAAAACACTAGAAAGACTCTATAAGCACAACTTATATCATGGTTAAAACCATAAGAACCATGATATATCAGGAGATCGTGGCGGAGGCATAGGAGGTGGTTGTGGTCGCGGCATCCTTCGAGTAAATGCTGTGTCTGTCTGTACGTTAGAAGAACGTGAATCAAGCAAGGAGGCCGAGAAGAATGGCTATATAGGCTTGAGTAATGATCAGTGGGCGACTCTTATCAAGCTGTTGGACGAAAAGCAAGGAACTTCTTCTCGTCTCAGTGGTAAGTCTGTTTCCTTGGATTGGGTACTTGATTCAGGAGCTTCTAACCATATGACTGGTTATGAAGAATTGATTGGTGACTCGAAATACATTTTGCCATGTTCTGTTGGATTACTGAATGGTTCTAGTAGTGTTGAAAGTAAGAGAGAAACTGTTACTTTTGATATTGGGTTTAAGCTTACAAACGTGTTGTTTGTGCCAGATTTGAAATGTCATTTGATTTCTGTTTCTCAACTCATTGCTGAGTCAGATCTTGTGATGCAAATTGCTAATAAGGGATGTGTAATTCAGGACCGTTTAACGAGGAACCTGACTGGAGCGGGTGAGCTTAAAGACGGACTGTACTTCTTTTGGTATGTGACTGAATTTTCTGCTTTGCGTATGAATAAGGATGGAGCTGAAGATGTTTGTCATCAAAGACTAGGACATCTGTCAAATTCTGTTTTTGATTTGCTTCCTACTGTTGGTAGTAGAACTTTGGATTTTTCAACATGTGACCCTTGTTTAAGAGCTAAACAGTGTCGTGATGTATTCATTTCAAGTGATAATAAAAGCGCCGATGTTTTTGCAATGACTCATTGTGATTTGTGGGGACCTTGTCGAAAAACAAACTATGTGCAACTCCTACTACTTTCTGACAATAGTATATGATAAATCAAGAGCAGCTTGGGTTTATTTACTTCATGACAAAACTCAAGTGAGACAGCACTTGAGATTTTTTATGGAAATGGTTTAAAGACAATATGGATACCAAGTCAAAATTGTAAGAAGCGATAATGGTACTGAGTTCAGGTGTCTCACTTCTGGGGTTTGAGAACAAGATATTCAATATCAAACCTCATGTGTGGGAACACCACAGCAGAACGGAAGAATGGAGAGAAAGCATCGTCACATATTGAATGTGGCAAGAGCATTGCTTTTCCAATATTCGTTGTCAACCAAATTCTGGGGAGAGAGTGTGTTAACAGCAACATACTTGATCAATAGGAAACCAAGTCGATTGTTGGGAGGGAAGACACCGTATGAGATCATACATGGTGCACCTCCGAAGTATGATAACCTCAGGGTATTTGGGTGTTTGGCTTACACCCATAATCTGAGAAGAGGTGGAGATAAGTTTGAAACAAGGAGTAGAAAATGCCTTTTCCTTGGATATCATTTCAGGAAGAAGGGATGGAGCCTTTATGATTTGGACAGTGGTCAAGTGTTTGTATCGTGAGACGTTACTCTTTGTAATCTGATGAAAGAAGTATCTGAGTTTGATGTTCTGTTAGAAGAAGAAGAATGACCTGAGATTGTAGAAGCGAGGACAGAACCTGCAGCAGCTGTGATTACAGAAATAGAACCTACAGCAGTTGTGATTACAGAAACAGAACCTGCAATTCTTTCTACTGCAACAGAAACAGAATCTGCTGTAATTTTGGAAGGCATGATTACTGAAGAAACATCAAACATCTCAATAGCTGCAGAACCTGTCTCTACTGCAGCAATGGAGACAGAAAATCTGGACCGTGGAAAAAGGTCAAAGAATGTATCTGCAAAACTACGAGATTACATTCTGTGTACTCTAGCAGAAGTTGATGTGGACTGTGATGAAGATACACAGAAGTTGATGTGGACTGTGATGAATATAATAGATATTTGATTATGAAGTTTATTGACAGCAGCAAATTCTCTGCAAAAACAAGGCATTTCTAGCAGCAATCACTAAAGGAATTGAACCAAAACATTTTCGTGATGCTGTTGCCATCAAAGAGTGGTGTGAAGCTATGCAGAAAAAAATTGTTGCACTTGAACTGAATGAGACGTGGGAAGTAACAAAGGTTCCACCTGGAAAGAAAGCTTTGGGCTGTATGTGGATATACAGGATCAAATATCGAGCTGATGGCGAAATCGAGTGATTCAAAGCGAGATTGGTGGTACTTGGAAACAACCAAAAAGGTATAGATTATGATGAGACCTTTGCACCTGTTATCAAGATGACTATGGTGCGTTTGTTTCTAAGTGTTGGAGCAGCTCGAGATTGGGAATTCCACCAAATGGACATACATAATGTGTTCTTGCATGGCGATTTGGAAGAAGAAGTGTATATGGCAATGCCTCAGGTTTTCGCACCATCGAACCGGGTAAGGTATGCCGTTTAAAGAAATCCCTTTATGGATTAAAGCAAGCACCAAGGTGTTGGTTTGCTAAGTTACGCTCAGCTCTCGTGGGTTATGGTTTCTCACAGTCTTATCGTGATAACTCTCTGTTTTCTTTACGCAAAGGAAAGTCAGAAATTTATTTCTTGGTGTATGTAGACGATTTGATTGTGGGGGATAACGATGCCAAGTTAATTGCAGAGTTTAAGGAATATTTGGGGACATGGTTTCACATGAAAGATCTCGGAGTGTTAAAATACTTTCTTGGTATTGAAGTGGCACAGAGAAGAGAATCACCCTTCAAACTCAATGCTCTATCTATAGTATCTATGAAGCTTTCAGTAATACTGTCTCTTCTTCTCTTACCCTTTTCAGGATGAAGAAACTCAGAGTCATCAATGTCGAGAGTAGGGACGAGTGTCCACCAATTGCGCCAATTTTCTGAGAGAACTGATGTTAAAGCAGCTTCCCTTGTCGTAAGGAAAGACAATGTATGGCAAAGAACCTCTTTTGGTAGACTTCCGATCAAATCCATCCTCTCTGCGAGAATAAAAATTTCAAATATTCTACAATTACCCAAGAAAGATAAGGAATCTTTTGATCTTGAATTCAAAACTTTTGAATGAAAATAAGCTCAAATTGTGATTATAATCAGCACAAGATTGTGAGTTAACCTACATTTGAACAAGACCCAATTTTAGGGCAGATTCTGTAAATGGTATCATGGTGGAACTCAATACAATTCCACCCGATGGATCATGGAATGATACATTTGGATTGGTTAGGGTGCTAGCTCTCAAAATTTGCACGATTTGAGTGGAGTTCTTATCTCAATTTATTTTGGCAGACTCACCACACAATAATTTAAGTTTTAAAAGTTGATATGATTAGTTAGGCATCAAAATATTTAAATACATGTTGTTGAAAAACTAATTTATGCCCAAATTATATATCATTCTAAAATTTATATGATATGTAAATTGTTTATAGCATAACTTTGTTATGTACATATCTAATGTATATATTTAGTAGGACCAAAATTTATTATTTAAATAATTGGAATAAAAATAAATAATTCCAAATCAAATTTGGGATTTTGCTAATTTTGGTTGGAAAAACCAAGATCGAGTTAGAACCAAGAAGACAATATAAATTAATATGATTATGACCATTATTATTGTTTAAGGTTTTTACAAAAACTAACACATATTATATTAAATTTTACGTAAAACTTTGTTGTAAATTCCAAATCTAACTAGGCATTATATGCAAATATCAATAAATATTTTGATAAATTTAATAAAAACAAGAATGTTCGACATGTATATACCTATGTATATGCACATGTATATATATATATATTATTAAACTATATATATACATATATTTTAATTAATAGTTTTATATTTTCTAGCATATCATCGTTCTTTATATAACAAGTTTAATACAAGATTACAAATTTAGAAATTTAGCTGAAAAAGATACATCAAAAATTATTTTGTCCCATTAAACTTTCCACGAATAAAATTGTGAGATTATGATTTATATTAATGAAAATCATTTATGTCTTAAAAATCAAAATATTTTTTAATAAAATTTTAATATGGATTAACGTCTAACTAAAACTAATTAAATTTCTTAAAAAATACTTTTTTCTAACAGAAATCAAATCTTTTTATTCTATTTTTTTCCACTATCTCTTCTCTTATTGTTTATTTTCTTCAGAGATTCGTTCACTTATAAATATCCATATATGTAATAGTATATATAAATTTTATGATCATATCATAATAATTAATTCCCATGAGAACAGTTTCGTTAAAAAATATAATAAAATTATAATATTTAAAAGTCAGAATTATGTCCCACCAACATGCTTATTAAATTAAACTCATTAATTTCATGCTCATATATATACAAGAGTTCAGTTACCAATTTAGTATTATACATGTAGTCTCTAATATCAGTATTGTAATTTGTATCAGTTTATAACAATATACCAAAGTCCTAATGATTTTTTTCATTAGAGTTTCATGAAAATACTGAAATATATTTGGAGAACAGACTTTTTAAAAGTACCTGGATATGCATCGGAATGATAGAAACAAAATGATTTATAAAATATATGAGTTGAAATTAAAAATATCGTTGAAATCAAAAATCTTAAAACTTTGAATGACAGACTATTTTTCTGATTTTAGAATTTATGGTTAAGGTTCGAAAACTTGTTTCTCAGGACGACTACATAATGAATTATGTGAAGGTTTCACATAGATATATCCTTTTATAATGAATATAAAACACCCTAATTTATTTAAGAGTTTCACATGGGCCATGTCCATTACTTTAGTGGTTAGTTATAAAAATTGAATCATCTTTTATTTCAAGCCCAACAAAATTTAATATTCATGAACATGTATATAATGATTTCTATTTATCATAGAAACATAAAACTTCTAAAATATAAATATATAAGTTGATTCAATTTGTTTAAGATAGCGTGTCATTTATAAGATTATATAACATTACACGATTTTAAATCTATGAAAATAAGTGACGTCTATAAAATATTATAACTACTTGATATTATATCATTGTCAATCTATGACATAAAAACTTTTAAAAAAATAAATATAAATGATTTCAAAACTTTTCTTACCATCTGATCAACCATTTCATTAGAGAATCTGTCATGGGAGAGCAAACAAGGAAGAGAACAATATAAAACCTCATGAGAATGCATATAATAAAAGAATATATCTCAGAAGGGGGTATACCTGCTTGTCACATTGGTTCTGTCATTCAAGTTGGTTTGCTTCCGCTACTATTTTTTTTTTTTATTGCTAAATGATAAATATCATATAAAATGAAAGTTTAGGTATTACAATTTGTGATTGCAATTTCTCCCAATTAAAGAAATTCATCCCATGGCAAAAAAAAGAATAAAAAACATAGAAACCATAATGAATCAGTATGTTTTCGATATATCCACTTTGCAGCATCAATATTAATTAGTAGCGATATAGCACACGAGAACCCGAGAAAGAAACGAAACCGAAAGGGGATCGACAAAAAAATCTAAGGAAAAAGGCCAAAGAAAATGATATCTAAGCTAAATGGAAGCAGTTTCAATAGGCAACCCGCATAAAGAACCTTCCCCTAAGGAGATAAAAAGAGGCTCGAACAAAGACTGTCCTCAAAATCTAAGAACGTCGCTCATCTAAACAAGCAAAGATCCAACATTAAGGCGGGACTGCACACACTAGCAAAGCATATATCCCAAGCTCACTCTACAAAATTCTCTCCCCGAAGTCAGCTAGCACAGAGACCCCGATCACAACTAAGTAGCCTTATTACCTCATCCGAAAGCAAAAAGAACCGGACCTAAAACCAAAATCCGAAAGACCTCCCACAAACCACACCAAAAACGGAAGCTAATCTAAAACGAGTAAATCACGAGCGTTGAACTAAATCCCTAACACTTGCAAAAGGTGCAGCAGCCAAAGACGGGAGTAGAAGCAGAGACAAACTGGCAACAGCAGCACAGCTAAGCATGGCTGATCCACCCCAGAAAAATCCAAGCTCAACAACCTGCTAACCACACCACACCTCGAAGCACAGGGCAGAGATCCTTACCGAAGAGGAGCCAAAAATGCCGGAGAGAAGTGAAACTAGATCTCGATCTGACCGGAAAAGAATCAAAGCACCGCAGCCGTCACTACAATACCACAATCCACCAAACCCAACTCAAGCTTGATGCCGAGCAACCTCATCAACAAGAAGTTAATCGGAGGAAAGATGCCTCCGCGAAGACACGGCTTCAAATCACCGCCGGAGCGTCCTCGAACAATACAGATCCACCGTGAAGATCTACCATCGCACCTCCGCCCACCGAGAAACAAATGTCGTTCATCGCCACACGAAAACAGCTCTACCGAAAGCCATCGAAGAACAGATCTAGAAAACTTTCTCACTAAACAATTAACACTTCCACAGACAAAGATCAGAGGAACACAAAAGCAAAAATAAAAAGAGAAGGAGCCCTCTCATGGTGTTGGACAAAATCGGCCACCAGAGAGGCAAAACGCGATCTGATAACTGGATCAAGGGTTGCTCTTAAAACCTCATTTTTAATGGGTTCTACCTCTGCTGGGATGCCACCCGGATGCTTCCAAACCTCCAGTGTTTCCCCCGGCCAACGTCTCATTGCTTGCATCACGTTAGCATCCGAGATAGCTGCCTTCGTAACTGAGGTCACATGACAAATATTTCTTTGCCACATGGTGGGGAGTTGTGTTGTACTGTTGGTCTTGTTTCGTTCTCTAACAGGTGCTTTGATTTTCCGTTTGCAGTTCTACTTATTCATGATGTGCTATTACACTACAACAATTATGACATGTGCTCTCCTGGCGAATGATCCTATCTCTTTCTATTTTATTCCCATCATTTTTGAATGATTAGATTTTCTTTGGGCCTATAACAACCGACTTGAGACTTGAAGCTTTTTTAATCACATCCTTTTGTTTCTGAAATTGGTTTCTCTCTTCATTTCTAGCTTGAAGCTTCTCATTTCTCTTCTTCTAATCTCCTCTTTGCTTTTGCTCGATCTTTCATTGCTTCTGACTTATCTTCTCTGCTTGAGTCATGTTTAGAGAGAACTCAAGGATTTTGCCGAGTGGTCTCACAAGAATTGATAGTTTCAGAAGTCCAAAGCGACATATGATCCCATGTGGATAAATCATTGTGGAACACTAACTAGAGAAGAAAGAATAATTCAGGGTGGAGTGCGGGAACCAAACACTTTTATGCCAATTCACCTTCAGAGAGGCTCTTTGCATGAGCATCCATGAGCTTTTGGAGATGAATTTTCTTTTAAAGGTAACCCCTTTGTATTTCCACTTAGAAATGTGTATTTACCTAGTATCACACCCTTTAGTTGTACTGAAGCAGATCACACAAGACTCACAAAGGAATTCCCTAGAGCTACTCTGCAAATACACAAATGTGCAGTTGTAGTATGAAGAGGTTGAATCCAAAGAGAGTCAGGATCACACAATAGATTGTAGTTATCAATGTAATTGAAAAGTAAGCAATTTGACAAGATTTGTAAATTCGATTTCAAAGGAAGTTAGGCTCATAGAAGTTCTCATGTAAATTTGAGTTGTAGATTAAATTAAAAAGCTGTCAGGTTTTAAATGAAGATCCATTCTTGAACTTGAAAACAATTGTAATCAACCAGTTTTCGCTGCAGAAATCATCTATATCTAAATCCTTGAATCCAAAATTTATTTGCAAATTCAGTAATTCAGACAAGCAATAAAGTTAAGGTTCAATTGTTCACAAAATTTCTAAACCAAATTTATTTGCGCATATGTATTTTGCTCATCTAAGATAGTTCAAACAATCAATAATACTTTCGCATCTATTATTCAACCTAGGTTCGGAATTCTAGATGAATATAATAGAATTGCATTAAACACAATCCAGATGAAGAACTTTATCGATAGCCTAACAAATCAATTCAATCTAACAATTCATCTTTAACCTTTGAAAATCGCTAACCCTAACAGGTAAACTACTCATACATGAAAATTGAAAAAAGAAACATGATTTAATATAATATAATAAAATAAATAGATAATAAAAATTGGGTTTCAAAATCTTCTCTCTAACGAAAAACTCTCAGATCTGTCTCCCCAAAATATTTCAAAATCTCTCTGACAATAATAAAATGTAAGTCTAAAACAATGACTTAAAATCCTAAATATAGTCTAAAACACGAAAACGACTTAGCTGCAAATAAACGGAAACTTCTAGGCCGATTTCCTTTTCTTCAAAAATCTTTAAGCTCATATAGAATGTGTAAACATGATGGGTGTCGACCAACACGAAAGGGTGGTTTCAACCGACACAATGTCTGAAAGTAGTCTTTGAGTTGAACTCTTCAACACAACTTCTTGTTTGGCTCCTAAGTACTCCATAATCTCCAAATAAGTCTCGAACATATCTGAACCTGTAAAAAACTGGGGAAAACTCAAAAACACATATAAAAGACTCTATAAACAAACCTATTTCATGGTCAAAAACCCTGGAAAATCATGATATATCAAGTCGGACCTTCAAAATTCTCCACCCTAAACTGTAAATTTCTCTAAAAAAAACCCTTAGCCTCTTTTTTGTGTCATGCCCTTTGTTCACCACTGTTCCATCTCTACATTGAATTCCCCTTATTGAATTATTTGCTTCATGCTCAACCGCTGCCATATGGAAGGACTTTTTGTTTTCTTATCTCATACCTCCAGCCAATGCAATTTGAATTTCTAGTTGAGAAACCATTCTTCGAGAGTTGATACATGATCCTATCTTCTATACACAACATTCTCCTGCTCCATGTTTTGCATCGTAATGTTTGATAAGTTAGCTTGTTGCTTTTTCACAGAGGATCTCGTATGCATCTTTAGATTTTTTTTTTTTTATTTTTATTTTTTTTTTTTTATTTTTTATAGGTTTCCCATTCTTTCCTTGGCAAGAGTGTGAATTACTAGTTTCAGAGCCTTTAATTTTTTGAAAAGCGAAATAGTGAGGAGGTAGAAAGGAATGGGTTATGTCTCCTCCCAATACTGAGTTATCCTTGGTAAAAACTCCTCCAATCTTGCAACCACATTGACAAAATTGAAAGGTTTATTTAGTCTTTTCTGATCTGAGACAAAATGGATGTGACTTCAAAGATGACTCGAGCACCCACCTCCTTCAAATATATTGTATGAATGGGGGAAAACATTGATCCATTCATCGTTGATGAGCTCCCTAACAAGTTTTTTTATATCAATCCATCTTCTCTCTTGTTACACCAAGTGAACATTGGTCTATCTTAAGCTAAATCCGACAGCAAACAATGCCTCGTTACACTTTGAAAGTCTCGCATACCAGTTGTTATGTTTGGCAAAATTTCCGAGTTTGAGTGCTCCTCCCCTTCAAGTATTTCATTAAAATCACCAAGCAGAATCCATTATTTATTCCAAAATATTGGAACATTACTTCCAAATCATCGAGAACCGAGATGGTGTCCCTACTGATTCCACTTCCAAATTTCTTTTCTCACTTGTTGTACCAGTTTTATTAGGCGACACTTTTAACCAAATTTTCTTTCACTGCATTAAAAGTGATCCCCCCCCCCTTCTGCTATGCTCCTATGCTCCTATATCAGCTACATCGAGCTGGTAGCCATGGATAGATAAACTCCACATCCGCCACAATTCAAAACGTTAATTTGTCATATCAGCTTGTACAAACATTTTTGCTTCCTCAAAATTATTTTAAAATGTTGTATCCCGTGATGAAGCTCAGACTGGATGGCCAGCTGCACTCGTGATGAAGCTCAGAATTTTTCAAGAAAACATCGGGTGTGGCACATTTTAAGAGTAATTCACATAGGAATTAACTTGATCTCAAGCTCCTTTTCACCAATGTTCGGAGACCACTATGATAAAATCATCAGAATATTAGTTATATTCCACATCCCTCTTCTGAGTATTTGATATCTTGTAACCCTATATGAAATTCTGAATTTCAAAATAGTTGTATTGACAGGTTAAACATCAATTCGAATTGTCTTATCTCCCAATAACCAAATTTTGTTGATTATCATGTGTATTTTGGATCACTGCATCTTGTATCTTTAAAACTGCTTGTCCCTGCACCATGTTCAAATACAACTCATGCTTCAATAGTGAGGGGGTTTTTTTTTTACAAACATTGGCTAAATCTATTTTTAGCTTGTTGTTAAGCTAACTAATAATTTTCCTCGACTTCTATATTCGACATGGTCTTTTTCTCCGCTGCCATCATTACAGTTGAGACTTGCGTACGGCTGCAATTAGCCAACTTTAAATCGCTTTTTTAATCGTCTATGTGCTGACGTGTTCTATTCTTCTTCTTTTTTGGTCTAAAGTTTAAATTTTAGATAAGAACAAATTATAATGAGAAAAATATTATTAAAACTCAATTTATTAAACTTGATTTAAATACAAGATTGGAAATACAAAGTTTGTAAGTACAATTAATAAAACTGTGAAATATAAAAGAGTGGATATGTAAACGATTCCTAACTAAAATTTACTGTGTCTTATGCAAAAATATTTTGGTCTTTGAAGCTTGATGAAAAAATAAACTTGCATATGATAATGATGCATCTTTCATTTAGAGTTTTGGGTGACGAGTAATCTTGAGATGGTTATATGTGTTTGTTGTAGTGATTGTGTAGAAAATGAGTAATGTTGATGATTTTGTGGCTTATTAGTTTGGGGTGTGGAGTAATTTTTTTTTTTTTTTTGGTAACTTACTAGATTAACATAAAATAATGTTAGAATTATTAGAATGATTGTAATCTTTTGATAATTACTAGATTGTTTTTAGTACCTAAAATGTCTTTTTTTTATTTGATACCAAAAAATGTTATTACGAAATTGCCATTACTTTTTTATTTAAAATTTTTGAAATTTTTACCTTAGTAAAAAAATGGGTGAAAATTTTCTAAATAAAACTGTCATACATGAAGTGACAGATTTATTAAGATGACAGATTTTTTTAGCGAATGACAGATTTTCTAAAACAGTTTTATTTAAGTACGACAGTTTTTTATATTATTTGATGATAGATTAACAGTAGAGCAGTAGAGCGACAGATTTTTATTTACTTGATAACAGTTTTATTGAGTTACAACAGTTTTAAAGTTCGAATGTCAGTTTTATTTTATGAAAGACAGTTTTGTTTTTTAAACGACAGTTTTATTTTTTGAACAGTAGGTTTTTTTTGATATAATAGGTATTTTGAGTCAGTTGTAACAGTTTTTGTGAAAAGTGACAGATTTTTTATGTTTTTCAAAAATTTACGTTATGACAAGTTTGTTTGACACGGCAGGGCTTTCTAACGACACAGCAGAGTTTTTCAGATTTTCAATAAATCTATTAAATTATTAAATTATTTAATTACTAGATTGACAAATACGTTATAGTAGGTTTATTTTACGTTATGGCAGATTTACATTTGTTAGTAGATTTATAGTGTTATTATGGCAGGTTTTAATTTACATGTTATAGCAGATTTGTTTATTACTAAATTGACTCTTTATCATATATCTACGTTACGACAGGTTTTTTACGGTAGGTTTTTGTCAAATTTTGTCAAATTTTTCAAATTTTGTTTTTTTTTACTGTGGGTCCTTTCCTTAATTGTAGGAACTGTTTTATTTTTTAAAAATTTTATTTCCTTAATTGTAAGTATTTGATATTCGTTTTCCTTAATTATATGTAAATTAAATATTTGTTATAAATTCGTTTTTCTTAATTTAAATTTTATAAATTAAGTTTTTTTTTATAAATTTGTGTTCTATAATCCTTATAATAGTTTTAGGTAATTATAAATTCGTTTTTGATGAAGTTTAAAATTTATAAATCAAAATTGATATAGCAATTTATTTTAGGATTATTTTACCTAATTTTAAAAATTATAAACTATTTTTTTAAATGAAATTTGTGTTTCTATATTTGTAAAACTTATTAATTTTTTTAAAATTCGTTAACCTAAAATTTGGTATAAAAAATCAACAATTTATTTACTTTGAAGATAATATTTGCGTTCATTGAATAAATATCCCATAAATATAGTAGTTTCATTATTTAGGGTTTTCAAAACGTTGTCTTCCTTATTTTTCTTTTTTTTTTCTTACAGAACATGAATCAATTAATTGTTGTGTCTGGTAATTGGGTGTTGGAAAAGAAGAGATGGGGTTTTGTGAATTTGGAGATTAGGTTAATTTTAGGGATGTTAAATTACTTTTCCATTTACTTTTTTCTTATTTTTTTAGTAAAATTAATTTATCTTTTTTGAAAAAATTTACTTAAACCTTTATAAATTAATATGGTAAATGGCACACATATAAATAGTTTTAAAATTCCAGATTTTTTTGTCTTTGGTACATAAGATTATAAGATTAGTGTTAGTTCAGTAAACTTAGTTTTCAAGATGTTATAATAGTAAATATACTATATATTTATGTTATCCAAGTAATTCTCTTTTTTTTTTATCAACCATATTATATTGATTTAGAACCACATGGGCCAAATTTGATTACAAGTGGATTTGAGACCCATTACAAATAATTAAGCCAAGTAGAAGCTCAAAAAAGGTGAAAGTTAAGCACGTGTCTTTCAGTTCAGTGTGCCCTTCAACGTGACCTATAATGGGATTAGAGATTTAGAGTCGTTGGGAACTCTTTCCGACCAGAAGCTCCACCGGACTGGAATCTGGTAAATCCAATTACGGAACATCAAGATCCAGTCCTCGTTTGAAACAACTTGCATGCTCATTCCTCCATAGATCACCGTGGTAATGAAAGGAATCTACAACCAAGTCGCCGGAGATTGAACCAACGAGAATGCTTCAGTAGATTCAGCAACAGAGTCTATTGGCAAAAACTTCGAACTCTACTAATTCTGCACCAAAATCAACGAAACTGAAAGAATTAGCTAGATTTTTTTATCCTGAAATAAAAACTTTGCTTAAATCCTATCAACTAAGGCCCAACAAGGTAAGCAAAGATTTATTGCTTTCAAAATAAAGAGCTAAGCATGACCGACGAAAAGCAAGAAACCTTCAAAATCAGTCGGAATAAAACAAACTCCAGTGAACCGAAAAAATTTACAGTTTCATAAAGGGAAATGAGAGAAAACAAAAACTACAAAAACCGAACAAAGTCAGAAAAGAAACAGACTAAACGGAAACAAAAGTCCGGACTAGCCGGAGAGCTAAATCTGATTGAATGTGGAGTAGATTAGATTCATGTTATTGTAACTTATGAGTTTGTCTTCATTTTTCTAATGGTGATTGTGTTTGGTATATTTTCTTGACTGATGATTTTGGCTCGTTTTAATCTCTTCAGATTGCTTGGAGCTAATGTAGATTTTGTTGAAACTCAAGTTTTGTTCTCTGATGATTCTTTGAGTAGTATTTAGATTTCTTTTCTTCTTTCTTATTTTGCTAATTTTTGTTGATTTTTCTTTTTTCCGTTGTTTGTTTTTGTTTTGCCACATGGGGTTTCAAATTTAAAATTGAAACTCGAACGATTTGCATAAATATACATAAAAGATGAAAAAATTAAATATGTAACAATGTTAATTTAATAATTAAGTAGATAGCAAAGAGAAATATTTGTTTGGACGTTTTTACCCTTCTGTTTTGAAGAAATTACATATAAATGTTATTTGAGAAAAACATTTACCGGCGATACTGTTGATGTCGGAAATAATATGTAAGTTATGGCGATAACTTTGATGAATTATCGTATACAATTCAATTATAGTTTTGGATAAATAATTAGTTTGTTAACACAATATCTATTGTTATAAATGGGTAAACATTAATATATTTTGCTATACATTTTGATATCATGCTAACTATAGTATTACATAATATATAACATAAACATCGAACCAAATATATAAAACAATAAAAAAATTTAGAAGATAATTATTTGATTATCGTAGTAACTGATATGATATCACGATAGACTCAAATATTAGAAAACCAATTATTAGATCACACATTGTAAAATTGAATCAATGTTTCTTATATATATAATTTTTTTTAAAGAATGTTTATATATATCATTTTATACAAAAATTTGATATATATCTTGTAAATGATTAACATGCTAACATAATAATAACATGTTATATAGAATTTTAGTGTGTTAACAATGATAACTGGTATTTGTAAGGTGTTAACATTTTAAATATCCGCATAATATGTATATTAATATAGTAAAATAATAAATATACATATAATATTTATGTTACAGTACAATTTATATAAATCCTTGCCAGTAAAAATAACAAAGTTAGATGATAAAAATACTTGTAATCTGCTATAGTGTTAAATATTTAAATAATAATCGTTTTAATACTTCCGGCAGAAGAGATCTCCGGCAAAAGAAACCTCCGGTGGAGAAGCCATCACCACCTTCCACCATTACCATGTTCTGTAGTTGAGATTTCCCAACAAAAAAAAAATCATCGTTCTTCTTCTTCTTCATTCTTCTTCATTCTTCTTCATCATTCTTCTTCTTGTTCATTATTCTTCTTCTTCTTCTTCATCATTCTTCCTTCTTCTTCTTCTTCTTCTTCTTCTTCTTCTTTTTCTTCTTTTTTTCTTTCACGGTTATTTCGTCGAATTATTTCACCGGATTTGCTGAGAGACAAAATGTACACAATAATTCAAAAAGGGGTAGATAGTCAATTACTTTACTGATTTGGTGTTCATATTGTGTCAGTTAATTTTAGAATCTTTGATTACCATCCAATGGTAATACACTAAAAGAAAATATCTTAAAATGCAATACAAATAAAATTTATTTTACAACAGAGAAAAAAAAAGAAAGACCATATATCTAATCTTCATTGATCTTAGCTTGGTCGAGCTCGGTTATTTCATGGTCCCTCGACGTCTCCCCTCCCTCTAAGTTGGTGGCACGCCAAGCAAAATCTGGATTATGTTCGACAATGATATCGAACAGAACCTTGTAGTCCCTCTTCTTCTCCTGATTGTTGGACGCCCCTGGGTCAGTTGCACCTTAAGATCCTCATTACGTTTCGCAATTTTGGCATCGTGGACCCTTAGCCTTTCCTTAAGATCCTCATTAAGTTCCAGAATTTTGGCCTTAGCAGCATCTATGGAGTCTTGAGACTTCTCTTGCGGTGGAGGAGGAGAAGCTCCATGCAACATGTAGACTACATCGTACATCTTAAACTGCAGAAAACAAGAACAAGATTCCAAACCGTAATGAGTTTGTGTAATTGAAAAACAGTGATTATATACCTGAGACGAGATCTCCTCCATCTTGGTTTGGGACATACCCCCTCCACGTAGCACAGTCTCCGCGTGGACCTTATTTGCAACGATTTTAAAAATTCTAGGTGCTTCAAAGGTTATAGGAGAAGTGCGTCCATATACTTCCATCTCATCCAAACATGGGAAACACTCCAAGAAATGCTTTATCATCTCTTTCTCTCTAACTCTTCCTTGAAACCCATTAATTCGCAGCTTCTTCACTGGACAAGATGAGAGTGAACGACCTTTGTCTTCCCGAGATATGCACTCACAAACATTCCCGCATTTATCAGTCACATAGTGTAAGAGACCCTTGAAAGAGGAAGCTAGTCAATAAGAGAGTTCTAAGTGTGAATGGCATCATTGTAAATGTTTTGAGCTTATATCTCACGGACTAGTGTTTCCAAACGTGGACAGTTCCTTAAAAGAACTGGCATTGCTTCCCATCCCCTGTCTGCCTTACTACGGATACGTAGAAATTTTAGGTTGTTGAACACCGGCATCGAATCACAGCATTGAGAAAGTACCTGAAACAAGACAAGAAAACTATTGCAGCGACTCATGTTTGAGAAACTTATACTCCCACTAACATAGGAACAAAATACTAGAAAAGGAAAACGAAATAGCAACTGACCTCAAGAGTATCTGCAGAAAGGAATAATCTCTGAACATTCCTTATACCACTCACGAGCTTCCACACATTTCTAAGACGCAGAAAAACATCATCTTCCTCATTTGGCACTCGTATTAGCTCAAGCTGAGTTTCAGTTACTCTAAGGTCAAGTACAGCCTCAGCTAAACTTGGCAAGTTAACTTTTGGATAATCCGCCGCAACAAAATCAGAATAGTCAAGATCAACGAGATTGGGAGCATCAAAAGAGATTCTATTCGAAATGCTTAAGTCTTCGAAACCATTGGCATAGATAGATTGCTTCCTGAGGCTAGCACTTGACACGGTTTCATCCGTGTTCAGCCACTCAATATCAGCCAAGCCAAACTCCTCAAGAACAGGGAAAGCAGACAGAAACACCTCAAGATTATCACCCAACAAAATATTGTCTGATTCAAAGCTGAGAGTCTTAAGCATTGGTAAGAAAGTTGCTTGACCTCCACGCCACCAATCAATGCCAAACTCAGTACTTATCTTCAGTTCGACTGGTTTGCTACTTTCGAACATCTCGTTAGGCAGAAAATACATATAATCTGTTTCTGACTTGAAATCGGATCTACCAAATTCAAGGAAAAGATCAAGGCTTGTAACACCACGCTGCATGACATTACATATCCAAAGATCCAGACGATCTATGTCAATACCAGTTTTACACTTCAGGGAGAACTTCTTAATGGGAGAATTTCCCTGCAAAGTCAATACTCTATCAAAAAAATCCATGAAGCTCTGAAGAATCTCGTCTCTTTCTCGCTTACCCTCTTCAGGATGAAGAAACACAGAGTCATCAATGTCGAGACTAGGGACGAGTGTCCACAAATAGCGCCATTTCTTTGACAGAACCGATGTCAAAGCAGCTTCCTTTGTCGTAAAAAAAGACAATATATGGCAAAGAACCTCGTCAGGTAGACTTCCGATCCAATCCATCGTCTCTGCCAGAATGAAAATTTCGAAAATTCAACAATTAGCCAGGAAAAGAAGAGATGAACTTAACAAATTGGAAAAAAAACAAAGCAAATTTATTACAAAAAACGGGTCCCTGAAGCTCCAAATTATTACAAAAAACGGGTCCGAACTTTTTCTATATTTTAGTAGTTTTATACCATTATAAATAGGATTTAAATCAATCTTTTTTACAGAAGTTTTATTCTAAATTTTTCATAGAGTTTTGGAGAGAAGAATCAAACTCTTTCAGAGAAGATTTCTGAACACATTTTATTTTATTGGAATTCTCGTTCATGTTTTCTATTCAAATTATTATTTATGTTTCATTAATCATGTCTGAGTAGATTCCTTGTTTGTTTTCGGGTTATTCAAAGGTGAATGATGAATCATTAGATTGAATTAAATGGTTATGCTCAAATCATTAGAGTTCTTCATCTAGATTTGTGTTTAATGTTTATTTTATCATCATGACCTGGAATTTGATCTTAGCTTAAATTGCTAAAAATGCAAGTGTGATTAATTGTCTGAACTAATCTTAGATGAGCAAAATACATACGTGCAAAGAAATTTGGTTTAACATTTTATGAACAATTGAACCTACACGTAATGTTTTGGTGCTAGCTCGCAAAATATGTATATATCTACATGTATATATCTATACACACACATATACACTTAATGATTTATTTCTTCTACGATCTCTTCTCTCATTACCTCTTTTCTTCAGCAATAAAAACTTCAGAAATCCATTCTCTTATAAATATCCATATTTGTAATATATATTTAATAGTAAATATAAGATTTATAATCATAACACAATAATTAATTCCCACCAGAATGGTTTACTAAACAAATATAATAAAATTATAATATTTGAAAGCCACAATTATGTCCAACTAACATGCTTAGTAAATTAAACTCATTAATTTCATGCTCATATAATCTAAAAAAAAAGTTACATATCATATATATACAAGAATTCAGATTCCAATTTAATATTATATATACATATCGATTTATAACAATATATAAAACGACTAATGGATTTTTTCACTAGGGTTTCATGAAAATATTGAAATAAATTTAGATAATGGAACTTTTAGATATACCTGGATATTGAGCGAAATTATCGAAATAAAATGATTTGTATGATTTATGAGTTGAAATCAATAATATCGTTGAAATCAAAAATCTTAAAACTTTGAATAACAAACTGTTTCTCTGATTTTAGATTTTATGGGTTACGGTTCGAGAACTTGTTTCTCTTCTTTTATGCCATGACGGCTAGATGTTGAATTATGTGCATCTTTCACATATGTATACTTTTTTTATAGAGAATACATAACACCCTAATTTATTTAGGATTTTCATATGGGTCATGCCCATTACATTAATTCCTTTTAAAAATGAATCATTTTATTTATTTATTTCAAGCCCAACTAAATTAATATTCACGAGCATGTATATAATTATTTCTATTTATCATAAAAATATAAAACTTCTAAAATATATATATATATATATGTTGATTCGATTTGTTTAAGGTCACGTGTTAGTTATAAGACTATATAACATATATTTGTAGATCTATAAATATAAGTGATTTTTAATAAAGCATTATAGCCACATAATATTATACCATTGTCAATCGACAACATAAAAAATTAAAGAAGAATAAATATAAATGATTTCAAAACTTTCCTTACCATGTGATCAACCATTTCATTATGGTCATTGAAAATGAAAAAATTTGAAACATAATAAGTTTAATTATTGCCTTATCATAACTCACCTTTGCTGTCAACCTTGCTCCAAAGATGGTTTCAATTACAACCTATTTAATCAATTTCTTACAGCAAAATGTTTCGTTGTCTTTTTTAAATCTCGAACATTTGAGCAAATACCGTTATTATATATTTTTCTTTGAGTACCTTTTGTCTACCATGCTTGGGATTGTCTGTTCTTCACTTAAGATGAGAGCTTTTGCTTACTGTTTTGTCATAATTATTGTTGATCTTGTTGGTGGAGTACGCAAAACTTTATGTCCTTCTTGTTCTGGGTCTTCATCCTTTTCATGGATAATCTCCCCTTCTTCTCTACCTTCATTTCCATTATCTTCTTTGTTCTCTGCTTCTTCATTGTCTACCACATTTAGAACCGAGATGGTGTCCCTACTGGTTCCACTTCCAAATTTCTTTTTTCACTTGCTTTACCAGTTTTAGCAGGTGACACTTTTAAGTTACCACTTTTAGCAGGTGACACCTTTAAGTTTTTAACCAATTTCCCTTAACTGCAGTAAACTGATCTCCCCTTCTGCTGTGCTCCTATATCAGCTTCTTCTGTTATTGTTTCCTCTTGTAAATCCTCTGATGCTACAATTTTAGGTTTCTCCCCGTTTCTCCAATGAAATATGTTTCTCAGGTGAATGTGTCTACTCCACATTTTGTTGATTTGTTGTCTTCATCTTCCCTATTAATCCATCAATATCTTTAACTAAGCTATGTTTTAGTAATAATTTGTTGCTACCTCTATTCGCATTACATACACTTGTTAAGTGTACCACTTCGAACATGATTGGCATCAAGCTGGTAGCCATGGATAGATATTGTTAAAGTGTTGATTTCTTTACAGAGAGAAAAGAAGGAAGAGACATAAAGAATTATCTCTTCTCCTTTAATAGAAACCGAACGAAGAAACTTTTAATTAACTAAAACTTTGTGTTATTTACATTAATACAAAATTGTTTATATCGAAAACAAATAGATACTACAACAAAATGGAGCAAACACCAAAGATACGTGATGGTGATCAAAGGAAGAAACCAAACAAGAAAAGATGATGCTTATCTCGGAGAAAATGGAGCAGAATTGGTTACAGAGATAACTGAAGGAGTCACGGAGAAAACTCACGCATGAGACGCTAAGGAGACGTGAGGAAATCGTACAAGAGATTTGAAGGAGACATGGATTATGGATAAGGCTGGCAGGTCGAAAGATAAGTCTTTAGTTTTTGAAAAGTGGATTCACAGTTATCATCCCACTCGAATCGTTTGTTGCCGCGGAGTAGTTGATAAAAGGGAAGACATTTATCCGTTGATCGAGATATGAAACGATTTACGGCGGCGATCCGACCAGTGAGGCGTTGGACTTCGCGAGTGCTTTTCGGGGACGGCAGTTCCAAAATTGCAGAAATTTGCTTCGGGTTTGCTTCTATTCCACGCTGAGTGACCAGGTAGCCTAAGAATTCCCTAGAAGTTACTGCGAATGTGCACTTCGTTGGATTGAGTTTCATACCATAAGAGTTTAGGATTTCGAAGCATTGGCGCAAATCATCGATGTGAGAGCTAGCAACCGTTGACTTGACCAGCATATCATCTATGTAAACTTCCATTGTATGGCCGAGCTGACCCGAAAAGAAAACATTCGGTTTACCAGGCATTGGTAAGTTGCACCGGCGTTTTTGAGTCCAAAGGGCATCATCTTATAGCAATATGTGCCGCGGTCTGTTATGCATGCTGTCTTCTCACGATCGTCGGGATGCATGAAAATCTGGTTATAGCCGGAGAAAGCGTCCATAAATGACAGGAGCTGATTTCCTGCGGTCGCCTCGACAAGACAGTCGATATGTGGCAAAGGAAAACTATCCTTAGGACAAGCTTTGTTGAGGTCGGTGAAGTCCACACACATGCGCCACTTGTCGTTCTTCTTTTTTACTACAACCGGATTTGCTAGCCAATCTGGATATTTCACCTCGGCGATAGATCCTGCTTGAAGAAGTTTTTCTACTTCGTCGTTTACTGCTTGAGCACGCTCATTGCCGAGCTTTCCCCGTTTCTGCTTTATGGGTTTGAACGTGGGATCAATGTTTAGTTCATGGCTGATTATTCTCAGATCGATCCCTTTCATGTCACTCATATTCCAGGCAAACGTCGTCTTGTTGTTGAGTAGAAATTCGACGAGCTCTTCTGTGAATGTTGCTGAAAGGTCTGACCCTATCCCGACACAACGCTCTGGATGTTCGACGTCGATGTTGACTTGGACTACGAGGTCGTGTTTTGGCCTTTCGTAAGGTGATGGTGGTAACTCGGAGTTGCACTCACCAATAACACAGGTTGATCTGTGCAGTTTTAGTTCGGTGACGAAACAAGATCTGGCGACCTTCTGGCTGCTGCGTAATGTATAGATCCCGTCTCCGGTTGGGAATTTGATGCATTGGTGATAGGTTGAGGCGACGACTTTCATGGAATGGATCCATGGAGTTTCGAGGATGGCATTGTAAATAGCTGGTCGGTCGACCACATCAAATTTTACCCATTTGGTTACTCCGCCGACCTGAACTGGGAGTTTGATTGTCCTGATTGTTGTTGTAGATTCGCTGGTGAACCCGGTGAGTATTTTTGGTGACAACTTGATTTGATCGTCTCTGATCTTCATCCGACGAAGTGTCTCCTTGAAAATTAAGTCGACTGAACTCCCCGTGTCTATAAGTATCTGATTGATATCGTCGCCGTTATTGATTGATAATTCGACGACTAATGGAGCGTTATGAGGCATATCGAGTCCAATCAAGTCTCTCGCCGTGAAGGTGATCTGCTCGTCATCTGATACTGGTTCTTTCCACTTTGAAGCGCTCGCCGCCTTTTGTTCGTGACGTTGGACTGATCTAAACGAATCGTTACAGTCAATAAGACCACCCATGATCATGTTGATTTTTCGCCGCGGCGCTTCTGGAAGTGGGAGATTTTCGTCCCGGTCGCGACCTCATTTATTAGAGTCATCATCGGCTCGGTGATCCCTTCTCTCATATCGTCGCTCTTTATTTTCGTCTTCTTTTGGTTTCGTCTGTTTTTTGGTTTCAGTAGGTTTGTATGTATCTCGACTACGGCCCATGAGGTCGATGTTTCCCATTTTGTATTCTGCGAAGAGGTGTCTTTGCAAGTGCTGACATGTGTACATATCGTGGCCTGTCCGTTTATGATAGATGCAATATAACTCTGGATTATGTGGTTCTTCTTTGCGAAAGACTTGAGATTCTTCAGGCCGAACGTACTTGTTCCAATTTTTTGGACGGTCAGCTACGTAGTAGCTAGATGCCTTTTGTCATCTTGATCATAATGTTGCTGCGGCTCTTGGTGAACTTCGCGTGTTTTATCTTTCTGAGCTGGGGTTTTCTTTTTGGCGTATGCCGCTCGTTCTTCTTCAAGCTCGGCATATAATACTGAACGATGGAGGGCATCTTCCAAATTACGAGGCTCGTTGAGTTTTAGATCTTTCCAGAGCTCAATGCCCGGCTTCATCCCGCGTCGAAGAGCAACTAGAGAGATCGTATCTGGAACGTCGATGCGAGAGATGACTGTTCTGAAACGATCGATGTAAGAGCGGAGGGTTTCATTCTCGTCTTGAACGCAAGCCCAGAGGTCGGTGCTGGTAGCTCCTTGGACGATGAACATTGAATAATGCTTCAGGAAAGCTGCTAAGAGTTCGTCAAAGCTGTCTATTGATCCCGGAGCGAGGCGAGAAAACCAGTTCAAAGCTGCCCCTCCAAGGGATTCAACGAAATATTGGCAAAAGGCTGCATCACGCTCATTCTCGGAAAAACGTGCTCTGGCCATGGCGATTTCGAATGCCAGGAGATGACGTTGAGGATCGGCGTTGCTGCAGAAAGTAGATGTGACTTTTATTTTCCCGTGGTCGCGTAAAGGTACGCTCGTGACCTTTGATGAGAACGGTGTTTTCCTTGTCTGTTCCAAGACACGGTCCAGCTCGGTGCTGAGCTAGTCGCGCAATAAATTTGAGATCCAATAGCGTTGAGTCATTTATACACCAACTCGAGCTCGTTGCTCCTATTTAGAACAGTTCCTGGAATCCGAATTTCGGATCGGATGACTCGTCGCGCTGTCGGCGCTGTGGCCTGATTGGTTTGTTCCGTAGTTGCATTCACCGCGGCTATGTTTTCCGTGCGATCAACTTGCGGGGTGATTCCAAACAGGTTATTGTCGACAGTTCTTCGCCGTCCCGGGGTATAAAGTCCTTCGGTGTTTGTCTGAGATGCCCCGAGTTTCTCCAGCTCGGCGCGATGAGCAGCCTGATTTGCCTCGAATCCATCGAGACGTTGATCGAGTCTCTGGGTGAGATCGTTCATCATGTTTTGTATGACCGTTATCGGGTCGGGAGGAGGAGGCGTGACTGGTGTCCCCACTGGGTTGACCTCGTCAATATTCCTATCTCCTGGGGGCGGTGTGTTGACCATCTCTTAATATCTTAACTCCTTTTATCTCAATAGTCCCCACAGACGGCGCCAATTGTTGAACTATTACTTCGTATATTAATAATTTCAAGTAAAGTTTGTGGGTTTTTGAGAAGGATCGAAGAAGATTTATTGATGTATGAAAGATGGTTAATGAATTACAGAGAAAGTAACAAACCTCTTAAGAAAACTAGTTTTGTGGATCTAGGTCTTTCAATCGCTTCGTCTCTCCTCTTTTTCGCGGATCCCTTTCAATGTCGAATCTCTTTCCTTTTTATAGTGATTAGTCACCGACTTGGATCCCTTCGAATCAGGAAAAGATCCGATGTCCATCTTTTCCTAATTTGTCGCGCCGATGCCATTATTTCAGGGAAAACGAATATTCTCCTTGAGAATAAATGGATATTCCGCAAATCTGTTTTACACTTTTCCATTTTTCCTGTGAGGATCAACAATAACATCTTTTGGCCTTGAATGATAATTGACAAGCATGTTACTTAAAAGGGGCCGAAGCGAACTCTTGTTGGGCCTTTCAGGAGGTGTGCAACCTGTACCTAACAACATTGTTGCATTTCGACAAAGATTCTGGATTTGTGCATTGGTCGAGAGTTCAGAGACTTCTCTCGTTAATGAAAGTTTCTTCTCACAGCCATGTAGTTTATGCTTAGATGTTAAGTAGATTAGATAAGACCAGTTGCATATTTGTTTCTTTGAAGACAACAAACCAAAGTGATATTCTATTTTGTTGCAAGCAGTAATAGAAACAAGACAGAATGTGACTGATGGACAAGGAGGTAAAACCGAGTAAAGGTGCAATAGAACGAAGTAACAAGCTTTGAGTGTAGATGAATAGAGGAGTTGAGACTTGAGAGTTTTATACTATAGAACTGTACTGTGGTTGCGTCACTTGAATCAACGCTTCATTTGATTCTCTTTATAGGAACACTTGGGAAATTATTTGTGACTCTAATTGGAATATGAGGCTGTTTCTGGCAAGCAAGTGTGCTTAAAGTTCGATCCTATGCTTGAAAGTGATATGGTGACAAGAGATTATAACAAACCCATACAAGCAATTTTTTCGTGAACAAGAAACGAAAACAGAGTCAAAACTAACCTGAGAAAGAAGATAAGACTCGATTATAAGATAACAAAGAAACTCCAAATAGAGATTAAAAAAAAAGTTTGTTCTTCATGCATGAGTAGTTTCATAACCATGATTACAATGAATTTGACAACAACAATAATACATTAATAAACCCTTGTAAACCAAATTAAAATATGGGTCTATATCCACATATCATTTTCAACAATATAAAAACAAATGATCTAAAAGCAAAATGAAATCAAATGGTCTTCAACTCCATCCTCTTAACACAAAGCTTCACTTCTTACAAAAGATCTTTTATTTACTTACCAGATGAAATAATTCCAAGTAAAAGAACGAGTGAAACAACCACATTCTTCAACCTCAGGTTGGATAGTGAACTTTTTCTTCTCAATAACTAGTTTTTTTCAGCTTTGCTATCTTTTAAAAAATGAGTTGATTTAACATAATTTTTGACAAAATATTGTTTATAGGCAAAATTAGAGTATCATTCGAGAAACTCTAATAATTAAAATGTATTGTTTTTAAATACAGCTATTTTAAAGATTTTAGAGTTTTAAACTAATATTCACAAAATAAATTCTACCGTAATTTATATTTTATATTAATTTTTTATATAAAAATAATAAATACGCATACATCAAATATTTATCGATTAAATGATAAAAATATAAACATACAACTTATGTATTGAAAAAGAAACAATTTTCAGTCTCAAACTTTTCAGTTACCGACATACCCAACTAAATGAGTTGCAGAACCTTTTTATAGGATCATGATAACGGTGATTAGGGTCGACGTATCGCTCATTACTCATTGGATCACAAATTATCTTGCAAGGGTTTGCACATATCGCTGGAGTCGCTTTTTTTGATGCTTTCATGCACTGATTTACGACACAATCTTTTATACACCTATCTATCATGATGGAATTAGAGACTTGTGCCGACAACATCATGGTAAATAAAGTTACAATCATCAAAGCAATACAAACTTTCTTTGACGCTTGAGCTGCCATTATGTAAGTACTGTGAATATGCCAACTTCAACTATTATTTTTTATTTATTTATTGGGATGTGAAACAAGACAATTTATATAGGAAATGTAGTTTTACCAGATTTTGGAATTCTTAATTTGTTAGGATGTCAAGTTGTTTTTTTTTCTTAATTAGGTAAATATGTCGATTGATTTTTAAAACATTTAGGTATCTTATATATTTTCGCTATCTAAACAAGTTTTTCTATAAATTAAAGTAACTAATTGGTCATATAGTTAATATTAGCTTACACAATACATATTGAAGTGGCATTATGTTTTTACAATTTGTAATCTCGTGTTGTTACAAAAATCTATTTTTGAACTCATAGTATACACCATATAGTAAAGATTTTTTTCTATTTGAGTAATACTGTTATTATAACAAGTAGATATATATATCTATATGATAAACCATGTGTATGTTAAATAAAAAATCATCATTTTTATGTGACATATAAATGAAAACTCAACATACATACATCATAATTTCATATAGATATATTTTAAAAATAATTTCGTATAGATATATTTAACATAATCATCATTTACAACAATTTGTAATCTTATAAATACTTGATGTTGAAAAACTATTTTATGGCCAAATCATATATCATCTAAAACTTATATGATATATAAATTGGTTATAGCATAACTTTTTTCGGTACATATCTAATATATATTTAATAGAACCAAAAATTGATTATTTAAATAATTGGACTAATTCTAATCATATTAGATAAAACTTAACAATTCCAAATAAAATTTGGGATTTTGGTAATTTTGATTGGAATAACCAAAACCGAGTTAGAATCGAAAAGACAATATAAGTTAATATGATTATGATCAGTATAATTTTTTAAGGTTTTTACCAAAAGTAACACATATATTATATTAAATTTTACGTAAAATTTCATTGTATTTTCCAAATCTAACTAGGCATTTTATGTAAATATCAATAAATATTTTGATAAATTTAATCAAAACAAGAATGTTCGACATGTATATACCAATAAATATGCACACATATATTATTAATATATATATATATATATATATTTTAACTAATAGTTTTAAATATTTTAACATATCGTCGTTCTATATATATAAATTTTTAATACAAGATTACAAATTGAAAAATTTGGCTGAAAAAAATACATCAAAAATTATTTTGTCCCACTAAACTTTCCACGAATAAAATTTTGAGATTAAGATTTATATTAATGAAAATCATTTATGTCTTTAAAATTCAAAATAAGTTTTTATAAAAATTTTAATATTCTAATCTATAACTAAAAATAATTAAATTTCTTAAAAATATATTTTCTTCCAACAGATATCAAATTTTCTTCTTTTATTTTTTTCCACTATCTCTTCTCTTATTGTCTCTTTTCTTCAGAGAACCGTTATCTTATAAATACCCATATATGTAATAGTATATATAAAATTTATGATCATATCACAATACTTAATTCCCATGAGAACAGTTTACTTAAAAAATATAATAAAACTATAATATTTGAAAGTAAGAATTATGTCCAACTAAGATGCTTATTAAATTAAACTCATTAATTTCATGCTCATATAATCTAAAATAAAAAAGCTATATATCATATATAAACAAGAGTTCAGATACCAATTTAATAGTTTACATGTAGTCTCTAATATCATTATTGTGATTCGTATCGGTTTATACCAATATATAAAACTCCTAATGATTTTTTTTTTCATTAGAGTTTCATGAAAATATTGAAATAATTTTGGATAACAGAATTTTTAAAAGTACCTGGATATGCAGCCGAATGATAGAAGCAAAATGGTTTATATGATTTATGAGTTGAAATAAAAAATATCGTTGAAATTAATAATCTTAAAACTTTGAATGACAGACTATTTTTCTGATTTTAGTGTTTATGGGTTAAGGTTCGAAAACTTGTTTCTCTTATTTTACTATCTCATGACGGCAAGAGAATGAATTCTGTGCAGTTTTCACACACACACACACACACACATATATATATATATATATAATCTTTTATAGGGAATACATAACACCCTAATTTATTTAGGATTTTTACACGAGTCATGCCCATTACATTAGTGCTTAATTCTAAAAAATGAATCATCTTTCATCTCAAGCCCAACAAAATTAGTATTCACGAACATATATATATATATATAATTATTTCTATTTATCATAGAAACATAAAACTTTTAAAATATAAATATATATATGTTGATTCAACTTGTTTAAGATAACGTGTGATTTATAAGACTATATAACATTACATGATTTTAAGTTTAGGAAAATAAGTGACTTCTAAAAAACATTGTAAATGCTTAATATTATATCATTGTCAATCCACAACATAAAAACTTTAAGAAAAATAAATATAAATGATTTCAAAACTTTCCTTACCATCTAATCAACCGTTTCATTAGAGAATATGTCATGGGAGAGGTCTTCGGGCAAGCAAACAGGGAAGAGAACGATATAAAACCTCATGAGAATGCATATAATAATCGAATATAGGGTGAATTGCTAAACTAACCTCATAAAGACCGAAAATGACCCGTTTGATCTCCTTGTTTTGGAAATGACTAGAGTAATCTTTCGTACTTATTTTTCCCTTTTCGCATGTGTTAACAAAAACGGTAATAACAAGAATGCCATTAATACATCCCGTGAAAATACGCGCGCGAAACACAAAGTCTACCATAAAAGTGGTGGTAGAGTTAATAAATCTACGGTGAATTAATGAGTGGTTGGTAGACTTATTTTGGTAGACTTTTTATGCGATACGATAGACTTGTTATGCACGGTAGATTTATGAGCTGTATGTGTTAGACTTATTGTGTAGTGGTAGACTTATTGTTCGGACGGTAGACTTATTAGTGCAATAGACTTAGTATTCGGACGGTAGAAATGTTGACTTATTTATAAGTCACGGTAGATTTATTTTGGTGTCCGTAGATTTATTGAGTGTGGTGGCAGATATACAGCGACAGTACATTTACTCTATTGGTGGTAAATTGGTAGATTTATTCTCTTTTCCGATAGGTTTTCAGAGGATATGAAGTGACAGCAGATTTGTTCGTAATGATAGTAGATTTATAAGTGACTGGTAGACTTATCTTCTGTGATAGTAGATTTAATATTATATTTACGATTTACAATTCAAACTGAAGCTGCTAGATTTAATATATTTGTTGTGGTAGATTTATGGTACTTAGCGGACTTAACTTGATGATGAACCATATACTGTAACGACGATAAGTTTATATACAGACAACAACTATACATGTAATCTTTTGAAGGAAATGTTAACATTAAACAAATATTTGATATTCTTAATATTCTGAAAAATCCAAGATATAGATACAATCTTTACGAACAGAGATAATAAGTGTGGAATAAACTTGTGGAATTTACTCTTCAATTGGCCATACATACATCATCAATATACCAAGACAGCCTGCAACCAAAAGTTTATGGATTAGAACTCATTTTTCAAACATTAACGAGGGTAAACATTATAGACTTACATCATTTGCACATCGTCAACTTCAGAAACATTAGGATTCAGTATAATCTTGGATATCCAACCGTGATTTTCAATCCTTACATTCTTGGGACTACTAAAGCACATGTGTACTCTCCACATTTGAAGAATGGCGATTAAAGGCTTACCATCATATGGTAGATAGTTCTCATGAAGTTCCATAGTTGTGCGCCCATAGACTTTACAATTCAAGACCGACGCTAAAAATGTTACAGAGAAATGTTAGAAATGAACTTCTGCAAAACTGTATTCTAAATGAGGACATACCATACACCACAGATACAAAACAAAAGCCTGAGATTATTGATATTGGTCGGATCAGACCCTTTATGCTTCCATTCACCAAAATTGAACATAAGTCCGACTAAATCTTGTCAAAAGCAACAACAAAGGAATCACACGACAAGCCTTCAAAATATGTTATTCCGTCCAGTATTAAACACTTACCAACTAAAACAGTTGTGTTAACAGTTCCATCAAGTACTGAAGAGAAGTGTGTAAATTTGTTGCACGGTTCCAGCAGAGGCGGATCAACGTTCTTCACGACAATTCTGTTATGGAAATGTATCTTGTAACGATTGTCAGTTGCCCGAATCTCACCAGTATTCTCTCCAACACGAAAGATGAGAATCGATATCCAATTGTTCTCTTCCAAAATATTGTGATCATGTTCCACGAACTGACTGCTTGTGGAACATTCAATCTTTACGCCCTACCATATACAGAAACAATTGTAGATGTAACACGAAAAAGACAGTTTAAACCTTATCATCCACCAAGATTAAACCAAGCACATTATTGTTAGGAAAAGGAACAGTGAATTTACGCAGAACTTTTTCTCGGATATGCCATCCTCCGATACAAGTCCGCAAATCAGCAAGTTCGTGATAGTTGTCCATAACTGATCCTTCAAAGTGACGTGATTTTGCGATGAGAGAGATGATGGCCTTTTATACAGAAATGAACTGTTGCTTAACTTGGATGGAGTTGAATCGATAGAGAATGAAACTTGAACCGTTGCCACCAAAAGTATGGGACCATTCCCTAAGCGTTTGGTAAGACTCATAACCGTCCAATAATCTATCATTAAGAATGGCCGGTGGTAGGTTTATTGTGTTATAGAGTAGATATATTATACCAGATTGGTAGGTCATGGTAGATTTTTGGTTCCAGTAAAAGTTAATTTCCTTTACTTAGTTGCACAACAAAATAGATCCTTACATAGGAGAGGAAGCTATTACAACGATGAAATTTAGAGATAGAGCTGCGTTAAAGATAGGTTCTAAAGATAGGAAAGCAAATTACAAGACTTAGTACTTAAAATACATGGAGACAATACCAAGTACAAGGACATCAACCATAATCTTCAAGTACATGGCAATTGCCTTCTCTCCACAACCTTCTCCAGCTTTGCTATCTTCTCCTCAGTCTGAAGTTGTAACATCTCCAGCTTATCAGTGCCAATGTTAAGTGTTACGATGTTGTCGCTCAGCGAACCTGCAATCGCGTTAAGATCATCGCGTACAAATTTCAATGTTGTTTCATGGTTGGGAAGTCATTGAACTTTAGCCTGCACACGTCTTCCACTATGGCCTCATCCCACCATTTGAACGTATGTATCCCTATCTCATCTGCATTTTCACAAATGAAGAAACATCTGCCCGGATATGTAGAAGATTGAGAACGCTGAACAAGCATCGGTCCAGCACCACACATACACTTATTGGGGACTCCTAAGGTAGTTAGAGGTTCAAATGCATCATCTCGCAAGCTGCACCCAGTTGCCGCAGATGATGAGGATGGTTCTCTGTAACTGTAAACCATTTTCTCTGATTTCAAAGAACAAAAAATTCGAATACGTCTGCCGTCGGTTAAATAAATCTATCATCATTACCATATATCTACTACAATATATCTACCTACCTTGACAAGCACAAAGAAAGTAAATCTAAGTTGAGAACTCAGGAAAGGAAAGTATGTTCAGAGCCATATTTTTAATGATTTACTAGCCCGTACCCGTACCCGTAAAGAGTTTCCTCCTCCGTTTGAATCTGTAAAAAACGTCGTAGAAGATGAATAGTTAGTTAAATAAAAATCGAACAACGAGGACAGAAACGAACAGAAATTAAATTCATGGTAGGCGCAGAACTTGGGTGGCGAAGAAACCTGACCAATTCAGAACATGCGAAGTCATTTCTTGCAAAATCTCCGTCGCTCGGTCGTACTCACCGCCGCAAGGAGAAAACTTAGGTTTAGGTGCCCTTATAAACCAGGGAAAATTGTGTTATATATGGTCTTTCCTTATTTTTGTATTACGAAAGACATGCCATTGTAATTGTTTAAAAAGTTATACTACTCTACTGTACTAGAAGTGGTAGACTTAGTGTTATGTTGTCGTAGATTTATAGTCTTGTGATATGCTCAAATATACCCTAGAACTACTCTCCAAATTAAGAGATCGATTATAGTACTTAGGGGTCAAATTCCACAGAGACACAAGATCACACAATAGATTATTGGTTTTCAAAATTAGCTAAACAAGAAATAATGTAACGAAAACAATGCAGTAAAATTGGTTGTAAATTAGATGGGAAAAAACGTCAGGCTCAGAGAATTTTCAGGAAATCATGAATGCAAGCTAATCTGTCAATTAAGATTCTGCAATGTTCTAGAACTCGAAACACGATGATAAAGTGAACCAGCCGTCACTGCGAAAACTATCTATGTCTAGCAACCTAGAAAACAAAATTTCTTTACGAATTCAAAAGTCTAAACATGCAGTAATTTGAGATTCGATCTGTTCATACATTCTCCAAACCAAATTTCTTTGTGGATGGATAATTTTCTCACCTAGGGTTCTTTCTAGCTGATGAACCAACTTTCGTTGCAAAAATCAACCTATGATCAATAATCTAACTGGATAGTTCAGATCAAGCATTAATCACACCCTAGAAAAAGAACTAGTGTTCCAAAATCCTTAACTAACAAATCAACTTAACATGATTAAACCTAACTAGAAAACTACTCAGACATGATTAATGAAACAGAAATAATAGAAGTAGATTGCATAAAAGAGATGAGATAAGAAATAAAGGAGTTCAGAATCTTCTCGGAAGGAGTTTGAATTCTTCTCTCCAAAAAGACAGCTACAAATCTCTCTCTCTAAAATGAAACTTAGGTCTAAAGAATGACCTTAAAATCCTATTTATAACCTAAAAACACGAAAATGACTTATTTGCAAATAATCGAAACTTCTGGGTAAATTTCATTTTTCTTCAAAACTTGAAAACTGGTGTGGAATTTGTCTGTCTGATTGGTGCCGACCGACACCAACTCTAAAAGTGATATCTGACTTGAATTCTTCAGCACAACTTCCTCATTAATTCCAGAATGATCCATAATCTCCAATTAAGCCCCGAAAGTACCTAAACTTGTAAAAGACTCCAAAAACACTAAAAAGACTCTATAAACACAACTTATATCATGGTTTAAACCCATAAAATTCATGATATATCAACTCCCCCAAACTTAGCTTTTGCTTGCCCTCAAGCAAAACATAGAACTAAACCTGTGAAAGAGGTTTGAAAACATAGGAACTCATATATACTTTAGAATACTGAATCAACCACATCAAACAACACCAATTTTAGATAAAACCTCCATTAATTTTCCGCAGGCTTACCAACCATCCCCATATCAACCCACAATCCATAAGAGGTATCCAAAATCACCATTGCTGACATTATTAAATTTTAAGTGCAGTCTCATCGAGGGAATATCGATCAAAGGACACATGGACTCTTACTCATCCAAGTATCCGATTTTGTAGACATCCTGCTTCTGGTTTCTTTCCTCTCCCTTTTCTCACTTCCAATCAGCTAATTTCTCCCTACTAGGGTAGCATTGTTTTTTTTGTCGACTGACTGTTTAATTTTTTTAGGCAGGCTTCCATGAGACACAAGAACTAATGGAGTTTCCAAAAACTTCTCGGTTCACTTCTTTTTGACCTATATCCTTTTGTTTTCCTTTTTATTTGAAGGGAAGAGAGAGGGAAACCATAATCACAGACTAATCCTATCTGACTTGAACAAGGAATCCGATTCAAAGTATACCAAGCCCCAAGATGAGAGAAATTAAGTTCATTATATGTAGGTCAGTTTTAGATCATTCAAACCTTCAAACAAATGTGGGGATATTGACATATCAATTTACCTTTGGAATTTCCTTTTAGTAGGATCTGCTGTCAATGGTTGTAAGAATGGTCACTAAAGTGGTTGCTAAAACAGCTTGTTCCAAGAATAGCTCATAGTTCCGAACTAAATTTTGACTCAATAAAATGACACAACTGACTCAAAACAAAACAAAGCAAAATACATCAATATTTTCCTCTCCTAGACTTAAGTAACACTTTCCCTAGTGTTATCAAGCCGAAGGATTGGAAAAAACCAAAGTGAAAACAAACGAACAAAGACAAGGTCAAGAATACTTACCTACAAAGGGGGTGTCGACCGACACTCACACAGGGTGTCGATCGACACCAAGGTCGGCTCCTTGCTCCTTTGACATCTTTACATTTTTTTTTTGACACAAGAAAAGCAAAAATAAAAGTTAGTAAAAATCAAATGAAATTCAAATAAAATCCTACCTAAAAGTGGGTTGCCTCCCACTAAGCGCTTCTTTTCAGTCATTAGTTTGACTGTGTCGGGGCTCAGAGATCAGGTGGATCAGACAATGGCAGTGAATGCCTCCGGGAAGAACATCCCATCATCCAAGGTGGTGTATAAACATTAGGTGCATGAGATCTACCAAGGAAGTGAGGAACATCAGCAGGGTGTGACTTATGTATGGGTGTTATACTTCTTTTTCCTGCAGAATCATCAAAAGAAACACCAAGCTTTCTACGAGAATCTCGTGGCTTGCATAAGTGTAAAACAGATTGAAGTGTATGATTGATGAAATCAGGTGGTTTAGAATTATATCCAGGAAGTGTGTACCTATGTTTTATTGGAGGCTTCTGGAGTGAGACAAGTCGAGGTTTCTGTTTAAAAACCGTTGATGGACCTGCAGAAAAATAATCATTATGAAAATAACATATTTTAGGAAAATTTTGGCCAACCTGTGGAGGGTGTCGGGCGACACCCACTGTTGGTGTCGGACATCAAGTGTCGATCCGGCTTGACATAGGTCCGTCTATTCGAGCGGGGAGTCGGGCGACACCAGCGTCTGGTGTCGGCCGACACCTTCAGCTGTAGCACGGATTCCTGCACTACTTTTGCAATTCAGTTCTGCATTTTTTATCTAAAGCATACAAACATCATCGTTCATCAACTTGTCTTTGACTAGAACCTCATCTTCTATCCTCGTCCTAAAGAGATGATCTCCACTCCAATCCTTAATCCCAGCAGATTTTTCAAAGGTGTCAGACAATGTCATGTGAACAACCAGCGTGTTCACTGACCTCCAACACTTTGACATACCCAGCAGTAATGTCAACTGGATTTTCTCTGATTGGGTCTTCATCCATGGCAGTCTGGACAGAAAAGGTTTGTCCATCATTTGTTGATATGGAGCAATCTACTACAAAGCTCCCTGGATCAGGCAGCTTCTCTGGAATTCCACTCTAAATCATAGCATTGGCTTGTTCAGAGACTCTCACCTTCTTCTCTTTCTTTGAGACTGTCTTTTTAAAGAGAATTGCACTGATGTCCTTTTTGAGCAATGCTGCTTCCTCAGGATTCATACCAATCACAACCATCCTCTTAACATATTTCTTAAGTGCAGGTGAAAGCTTAGACTGCATCAACCAATGGTATCTCAATCAGCACCTTATCCATTATTTCCTTACACGTTTACTCCTTTATCTCCTGTTTCGACTTCCTATGATTCTTTGGAAAGGGAACCTTAGGTTTGTATATTCTTTCCTCAGCTAGTTTGTGAGTTTCATGAAGGTATGTTTGTGCCCGGGTCGGGTGTCGATCGAAACTGAGTTATGGTGTCAACTCTTTTGTAACGAGCTGGCTCGATTTCTCTTCGTCAGAACTCGATTTTTCGAGAATTTTGGCTGGTGTCGGCCAACACCAAATGCAGAGCTCCAAAATTCTTAATTTCCAACTCCTCTGCACTTCTCACCAAGATGGCATTGACATGATGCCTTAGGTTGGTGTCAGTCTTTCCAGGAAGAAATCCTTCTTGTCTTTTGACAACATCAACAGTTTGAGCAACCTGAATATTTAGCTTCTTAACATGAGCACCCAAAGACTCAATCTTCCCATTCAGGTCAGTATACAAAGCATCCAGCTTGAAGTTCACAGTCATCTTTGTCTGCCCTTCCAAAACCTGCACCAACATAGATTCCATATTGCTATTCTGTTCAGGTTTCTGGTAGGAAGAAGAACCATAAGTTCTTGTGAAGTTGTTGTTCTGAAAAGGTTTTTGGTAAGAAGAACCATAACCTTGCTGATTTTCAAATCTCTGACCTTGAGACCCAACTCATTGATGAAATTTATATCTCTTCCTCTGGTTCAAATGTTTCAACCTCTGCATCAAACTGAATTTGCTTCTTTCCCACAAGGAGATTGTGGATAGAATCAAGTTTTGCTCTCACTTCAACACTCTGAGCACCTCCATGTTTCCAGCCAGCCTCTTCCTATCATAGTCTACATTCTTGGTACTTTTGCTAGATGCCAAGTTCTCAATAAGCTTTTTGGCTTCCTCTAGGCTTCTTGAATTGAAGTTTCCTTCACTTGAAGCCTCAAAGCCATCTGGTACCTCCAATCTATGACTCTGAAGAAAATACACATCAGCTGAACATCACTGAAGCCATGGTGTGGACAATCCCTCTTATATGCTCTGAACCTCAACCAAGAAGCTTTGAATGCTTCAGCAGGTCCCTGAGAGAATTAGAAATCTTTGTCCTCAGCTCACCAGACCTTGCATCATCAAAGAAATTATTGAGGAATGCATTCATAGTATCCTTCCAAGAGGTCAAAAAACCTGGCTGCAATTTCTAGAGCAAGAGAGCATGGGAACAACTTGCAGAACAGAGTCCTCGGAAACACCATTTAACTTGATGCTTGTCACCAAATCCTCAAACTTCTCAATGTGATCCATGGGATGCTCATGAGGTAGACCATGAAAGAGATGCTGACCCACTAGAGTGTAGTATGCAGGTTTCAGCTCAAAGTCATTCATTTGGAAAGGAGGAGGACGAATTGCAGACCTATTATCATAAAACTGATAAGGTCTATTGAAATCAGCAAGTGTCATTCCTCGAGCAGGTGGTGCAGCTTGTCTTGCAGGAACAAACTGGGTATCTTCTGGGATGACATTCCCCTGATCGTTGATTTGGTCCACATTGTCATTGTACGTGTGATACTCTTGGTCTCGTAAGACTCCAGCAGCATCAGGTCGAAGACTTCTTTTCTTTGCGGTTTGTACGTTCTAACTCTCATAACTCATGATTCGTGAGGTTCACAAGCTGAGTTTCTTTGTTGCTTCTGGTGTTGCGATTATGCATGCACCTGAAACACACAAAAAAAAAGAGAAAGAACAATGTAAGTAAACGGAAAATAAAAGGTTTATACTAAATTCTATACCTAATCTAATGACGAATCGATGAGTCCCTGACAATGGCACCAAAATTTAATATGCTCAAATATACCCTAGAGCTACTCTCCAAATTAAGAGATCGATGCAGTACTTAGGAGTCGAATTCCACATAGACTCAAGATCACACAATGGATTATAGGTTTTCGAATTAAGCTAAACAAGAGATAATGTAACGAAGGCAATGCAGTAGTATCGGTTGTAAATAGGATGGGAAAAACGTCAGGCTCAGGGAATTCTCAGGAAATCAGGAATGCAAGCTAATCAGTCAATCAAGGTTCTGCTATGTTCTACAACTCGAAACACAATGATAAAGTTAACCAGCCAATTCTACAAAACTATATATGTCTAGCAACCTAGAAAAACAATTTTTTTGCGAATTCAAAAGTCTAAACATGCAATAATTCCATGTTCGATTTGTTCACAAATTCTCAAAACCAAATTTCTTTTGTGAATGGACAATTTGCTCACATAGAGTTATTTCTAGCTAATTAACCAAGTTTCGTTGCAAGAATCAACCTACGATCAATAATCTAACTTGCCAGTTAAGATCAAACATTAATCACACTCTAGATAAAGAACTAGTGTTCTACAATCCTTAACTAACCCACTACAAGAAAACATTACGTTAGCGACGACAATTTACGACGAAAAGTGGTTGTTGTAAAATAGAAACGAATGACCAACTACTTTACGACGAAATCCATATTTATAGTAAAAACGTTGTAAAATTACAACGGACACTTTCATCGTAAGTGGGTTGTAAAGCTACTAGGAGTTAAGGACGCGTTTACAACAAATGTCTATTTTGTTGTAAAATCATTGTAAGGTTCCATCATAATTACAACGAACGTTATTTACAATGATTTAAAGTCCAAAAAGGTAAATTAGGTAAACACGTTTTTTGTAAGTCATACTTGCCTGAAAATTTTGTTGTTAAAGTGTCCTAGTTTCGTTGTGAGAGCGTTGGGAAATTAGACGTAGCAAATTCATTGGTATATTTTCATCTACCATCTCTATAAATAGAGATCTCACTCTCTTCTTAAATCACAACTCAAAACTACAAAAACATTTAAAAAAAACGTTTCTGAGAAAGAAAAATATGTTTCTGAAAAAGAAAACGTTTGTGAAAAAAAAAAACCAATCAACTTAACTATCCATCAAATCCCAATTGAGAAACCCTAAACCTAACTAGAAAACTACTCAGATATGATTAATGCAACAGAAATAATAATAGAAGTAGATTGCATAAAAAAAGTAAGATAAGAAGTAAAGGAGTTCTGAACTTTCTCTGAAGGAGTTTGAATTCTTATCTAAAAAAAAACGGCTAGAAATTTCTCTCTCTAAAATATAGCTTAGGTTTATACAATGACCTAAATCCTATTTATAACCTAAAAACACGAAAAATGCTTATTTGCAAATAATAGAATTTTATGGGTAAATTTCATTTTCTTCAAAACTTGAAAACTGGCATGGAACTTGTCTGTCTGATTGGTGGCGACCCACACCAACTCTAAAAGTGGTCACTGACTTGAATTCTTAAGCACAATTTCCTGACTAACTCCATAATGATCCATAATCTCCAATTAAGCTTCGAACGTACATAAACCTGTAAAAGACTCTAAAAGACTCCAAAAACACTAGAAAGACTCTATAAACACAACTTATATCATGGCTAAAACCATAAGAAGCATGATATATCAGGAGGTCGTGGTGGAGGCATAGGAGGTGGTCGTGGTTGCGGCATCCTTCGAGTAAATGCTGTGTCTGTCCATACCTTAGAAGAAGGTGAATCAATCAAGGAGGCCGAGAAGAATGGTTATATAGGCTTGAGTAATGATCAGTGGACGACCCTTATCAAGCTGTTGGACGAAAAGCAAGGAACTTCTTCTCGTCTCAGTGGTAAGTCTGTTTCCTTGGATTGGGTACTTGATTCAGGAGCTTTTAACCATATGACTGGTTATGAAGAATTGATTGGTGACTCGAAATACATTTTGCCATGTTCTGTTGGATTACTGAATGGTTCTAGTAGTGTGGCAAGTAAGAAAGGAACTGTTACTTTTCATTTTGGGTTTAAGCTTACAAACGTGTTGTTTGTGCCAGATTTGATATGTCATTTGATTTCTGTTTCTCAACTCATTGCTGAGTCAGATCTTGTGATGCAAATTGCTAATAAGGGATGTGTAATTCAGGACCGTTTAACGAGGAACCTGACTGGAGCGGGTGAGCTTAAAGACGGACTGTACTTATTTTGGTGTGTGACTTAATTTTCTGCTTTGCATATGAATAAGGATGGAGCTGAAGATGTTTGGCATCAAAGACGAGGACATCTGTCAAATTCTGTTTTTGATTTGTTTCCTACTGTTGGTAGTAGAACTGGATTTTTCAACATGTGACCCTTGTTTAAGAGCTAAACAGTGTCGTGATGTATTCATCAAGTGATAATAAAAGCGCCGATGTTTTTGCAATGATTCATTGTGATTTGTGGGAACCTTGTCGAAAAACCAACTATGTACAACTCCTACTAGTTTCTGACAATAGTATATGATAAATCAAGAGCAGCTTGGGTTTATTTACTTCGTGACAAAACTCACGTGGGACAGCACTTGAGATTGTTTATGGAAATGGTTTAAAGACAATATGGAAACCAAGTCTAAATTGTAAGAAGCGATAATGGTACTGAGTTCACGTGTCTCACTTCTGGGTTTCGAGAACAAGGTATTGAATATCAAACTTCATGTGTGGGAACGCCACAGCAGAACGAAAGAGTGGAGAGAAAGCATCGTCACATATTAAATGTGGCAAGAGCATTGCTTTTCCAATCTTCGTTGTCAACCAAATTCTGGGGAGAGAGTGTGTTAACAGAAACATACTTGATCAATAGGAAACCAAGTCGATTTTTGGGAGGGAAGACACCGTATGAGATCATACATGGTGCACCTCTGAAGTATGATAACCTCAGGGTATTTGGGTGTTTGGCTTACACCCATAATCAGAGAAGAGGTGGAGATAAGTTTGAAACAAGGAGTAGAAAATGCCTTTTCCTTGGATATCATTTCGGGAAGAAGGGATGGAGCCTTTATAATTTGGACAGTGGTGAAGTGTTTGTATCGCGAGATGTTGTCTTCATTGAAAATACTTTTCCACTCTCGGCTGTGACTGGAGAAGAAACTCTTTGTAATCTGATGAAAGAAGTATCTGAGCTTGGTGTTCTGTTAGAAGAAGAAGAACAACCTGAGATTGTAGAACCGAGGACAGAACCTGCAGCAGCTGTGATTACCAAAATAGAACCTACAGCAGTTGTGATTACAGAAACATAACCTGCAATTCTTTCTACTGCAACAGAAACAGAATCTGCTGTAATTTTGGAAGGCATGATTATTGAAGAAACGTCAAACATCTCAATAGCTGCAGAACCTGTCCCTACTGCAGCAATGGAGACAGAAAATTTGGGCCGTGGAAAAAGGTCAAAGAATGTACCTGCAAAACTACAAGATTACATTCTGTGTACTCTAGCAGAAGTTGATGTGGACTGTGATGAAGATACACAGAAGTTGATGTGAATTGTGATGAAGATAATGGATATTCGATTATAAAGTTTAGTGACAGCAGCAAATTCTCTGCAAAACACAAGGCATTTCTAGCAGCAATCACTAAAGGAATTGAACCAAAACATTTTCATGATGCTGTTGCCATCAAGGAGTGGTGTGAAGCTATGAAGAAAGAAATTGTTGCACTTGAACTGAATGGGACGTGGGAAGTAACAAAACTTCCACCTGGAAAGAAAGCTTTGGGCTGTATCAAAGCGAGATTGGTGGTACTTGGAAACAAACAAAAAGGTATAGATTATGATGAGACCTTTGCACCTGTTATCAAGATGACTATGGTGTGTTTGCTTTTAAGTGTTGGAGCAGCTCGAGATTGGGAATTCCACCAAATGGACGTACATAATGTATTCTTGCACGGCGATTTGGAAGAAGAAGTGTATATGACAATGCCTCAGGTTTTCGCACCATCGAACCGGGTAAGGTATGTCGTTTAAAGAAATCCCTTTATGGATTAAACCAAGCACCAAGGTGTTGGTTTGCTAAGTTACGCTCAGCTCTCGTGGGTTATGGTTTCTCACAGTCTTATCGTGATTACTCTCTGTTATCTTTGCGCAAAGGAAAGTCAGAAAATTATTTTTTGGTGTATGTAGACGATTTGATTGTGGGGGAGGGGGGGGGGGATAACGATGCCAAGTTAATTGCAAAGTTTAAGGAGTATTTGAGGACATGTTTTAACATGAAAGATCTCGGAGTGCTAAAATATTTTCTGGGTATTGAAGTGGCACAGAGAAGAGAATCACCCTTCAAAGTCAATGCTCTATCTATAGTATCTATGAAGCTTTCAATAATACTGTCTCTTCCTCTCTTACCCTTTTCAGGATGAAGAAACTCAGAGTCATCAATGTCGAGAGTAGGGACGAGTGTCCACCAATTGCGCCAATTTTCTGAGAGAACTGATGTTAAAGCAGCTTCCCTTGTCGTAAGGAAAGACAATATATGGCAAAGAACCTCCTCTGGTAGACTTCCGATCAAATCCATCCTTTCTGCGAGAATAAAAATTTCAAATATTCTACAATTACCCAAGAAAGATAAGGAATCTTTTGATCTTGAATTCAAAACTTTTGAACGAAAATAAGCTCAAATTGTGATTATAATCAGCACAAGATTGCGAGTTAACCTACGTTTGTACAAGACCCAATTTTAGGGCAGATTCTGTAAATGGTATCATGGTGGAACTCAATACAATTCCACCCGATGGATCATGGAATGATACATTTGGATTGGTTAGGGTGCTAGCTCTCAAAATATGCACGATTTGAGTGGAGTTCTTATCTCAATTTATTTTGGCAGACTCACCACACAATAATTTAAGTTTTAAAAGTTGATATGATTAGTTAGGCATCAAAATATTTAAATACTTGATGTTGAAAAACTAATTTATGCCCAAATTATATATCATTCTAAAATTTATATGATATATAAATTGTTTATAGCATAACTTTGTTATGTACATATCTAATGTATATATTTAGTAGGACCAAAATTTATTATTTAAATAATTGGAATAAAAATAAATAATTCCAAATCAAATTTGGGGTTTTGTTAATTTTGGTTGGAATAACCAAAATCGAGTTAGAATCGAGAAGACAATATAAATTAATATGATTATGACCATTATAATTTGGGGTTTTTACAAAAAAATAACACATATTATATTAAATTTTACGTAAAATTTTGTTGTAAATTCTAAATCTAACTAGGCATTATATGCAAATATCAATAAATATTTTGATAAATTTAATAAAAACAAGAATGTTCGACATGTATATACCTATGTATATGCACATGTATATATATATTATTAAACTATATATATATATATACATATTTTTTAATTAATAATTTTATATTTTCTAGCATATCATCATTCTTTATATAAAAAGTTTAATACAAGATTACAAATTTAGAAATTTAGCTGAAAAAGATACATCAAAAATTATTTTGTCCCATTAAACTTTGCACGAATAAAATTGTGAGATTAAGATTTATATTAATGAAAATCATTTATGTCTTAAAAATAAAAATATTTTTTAATAAAATTTTAATATGGTAATCTCTAACTAAAACTAATTAAATTTCTTAACAAATACTTTCTTCTAACAGAAATCAAATCTTCTTATTCTACTTTTTTCCACTATTTCTTTTCTTATTGTTTCTTTTCTTCAGAGATTCACTCACTTATAAATATCAATATATGTAATAGTATATATAAATTTTATGATCATATCATAATAATTAATTCCCATGAGAACGGTTTAGTTAAAAAATATAATAAAATTATAATATTTAAAAGTCATAATTATGTCCCACTAACATGCTTATTAAATTAAACTCATTAATTTCATGCTCATATATATACAAGAGTTCAGATACCAATTTAGTATTATACATGCAGTCTCTAATATCTGTATTGTGATTTGTATCAGTTTATAACAATATACAAAAGTCCTAATGATTTTTTTCCATTAGAGTTTCATGAAAATACTGAAATATATTTTGAGAACAGACTTTTTAAAAGTACCTGGATATGCATCGGAATGATAGAAACAAAATGATTTATAAAATTTATGAGTTGAAATTAAAAATATCGTTGAAATCAAAAATCTTAAAACTTTGAATGACAGACTATTTTTCTGATTTTAGAATTTATGGTTAAAGTTCGAAAACATGTTTCTCAGGACGACTACATAATGAATTATGTGAAGGTTTCACATAGATATATCCTTTTATAATGAATATATAACACCCTAATTTATTTAAGAGTTTCACATGGGCCATGTCCATTACTTTAATGGTTAGTTATAAAAATTGAATCATCTTTTATTTCAAGCCCAACAAAATTAATATTCATGAACATGTATATAATGATTTCTATTTATCATAGAAACATAAAACTTCTAAAATATAAATATATAAGTTGATTCAATTTGTTTAAGATAACATGTCATTTATAAGACTATATAACATTACACGATTTTAAATCTATGAAAATAAGTGACGTCTAAAAAATATTATAACTACTTGATATTATATCATTGTCAATCTATGACATAAAAACTTTTAGAAAAATAAATATAAATGATTTCAAAACTTTCCTTACCATATGATCAACCATTTCATTAGAGAATATGTCATGGGAGAGCAAACAAGGAAGAGAACAATATAAAACCTCATGAGAATGCATATAATAAAAGAATATATCTCAGAAGGGGGTATACCTGCTTGTCGCATTGGTTCTGTCATTCAAGTTGGTTTGCTTCTGATACTATTTTTTTTTTTTTTTGTTTTTTTTTTTTTGCTAAATGGTAAATATCATATAAAATGAAAGTTTAGGTGTTACAATTTGTGATTGCAATTTTTTCTACCTAAAGAAATTCATCCCATGGCAAAAAAAAGACTAAAAACATAGAAACCATAATGAATCGGTATGTTTTCGATATATCCACTTTGCAGCATCAATATTAATTAGTAGCGATATAGCACACGAGAACCCGAGTAAGAAACGAAACCGAAAGAGGATCGACAAAAAAATCTAAGGAAAAAGGCCAAAGAAAATGATATCTAAGCTAAATGGAAGCAGTTTCAATAGGCAACCCGCATAAAGAACCTTCCCCTAAGGAGATAAAAAGAGGCTCGAACAAAGACTGTCCTCAAAATCTAAGAACGTCGCTCATCTAAACAAGCAAAGATCCAACACTAAGGTGGGACTGCACACACTAGCAAAGCATATATCCCAAGCTCACTCTACAAAAGTCTCTCCCCGAAGTCGCCTAGCACAGAGACCCCAATCACAACTAAGTAGCCTTATTACCTCATCCGAAAGCAAAAAGAACCGGACCTAAAACCAAAATCCAAAAGACCTCCCACAAACCACACCGAAAACGGAAGCTAATCTAAAACGAGTAAATCACGAGCGTTGAACTAAATCCCTAACACCTTCAAAAGGTGCAGCAGCCAAAGACGGGAGTAGAAGCAGAGACAAACTGGCAACAGCAGCACAGCTAAGCATGGCTGATCCACCCCAGAAAACTCCAAGCTCAACAACCTGCTAACCACACCACACCTCAAAGCACATGGCAGAGATCCTTACCGAAGAGGAGCCAAAAACGCCGGAGAGAAGTGAAACTATATCTCGATCTGACCGGAAAAGAATCAAAGCACCGCAGCCGTCACTACATTACCACAATCCACCAAACCCAACTCAAGCTTGACGCCGAGCAACCACATCAACAAGAAGTTAATCGGAGGAAAGATGCCTCCGCGAAGACACGGCTTCAAATCACTGTCGGAGCGTCCTCGAACAATACAGATCCACCGTGAAGATCTACCATCGCACCTCCGCCCACCGAAAAACAAATGTCGTTCATCGCTACACGAAAACAGCTCTACCGAAAGCCATCGAAGAACAGATCTAGAAGACTTTCTCACTAAACAATTAACACCTCCACAGACAAAGATCAGAGGAACACAAAAGCAAAAATAAAAAGAGAAGGAGCCCTCTCATGGTGTTGGACAAAATCGACCACCAGAGAGGCAAAACGCGATCTGATAACTGGATCAAGGGTTGCGCTCTTTGCTTTTGATAGAGAAAAAATTCGAGCGCGTGAGATTTACATGCCCTTTTTAGAGGGAGATAAGAAGATGATCCTTCCGATACTAACTTGCTCGCGAATTTCTTTGGTGTTGTCGCTTATTTGCTTCCACGGGCTCTGCTCTCAAAACCTCATTTTTAATGGGTTCTACCTCTGCTGGGGTGCCACCCGGATGCTTCCAAACCTCCAGTGTTTCCCCTGGCCAATGTCTCATTGCTTGCATCACGTTAGCATCCGAGATAGCTGCCTTCGTAACTGAGGTCGGCAGCATTGCTGGTTCGAAATGAAACAGACAGGTCCACATGAAAAATATTTCTTCGCCACATGGTGGGGAGTTGTGTCGTACTGTTGGTCTTGTTTCGTTCTCTAACAGGTGCTTTGATTTTCCGTTTTCAGTTCTACTTATTCATGATGTGCTATTACACTACAACAATTATGACATGTCCTCTCGTGGCGAATGATCCTATCTCTTTCTATTTTATTCCCATCATTTTTGAATGATTAGATTTTCTTTGGGCCTATAACAACCGACTTGAGACCTGAAGCTTTTTTAATCACATCCTTTTGTTTCTGAAAGTGGTTTCTCTCTTCATTTCTAGCTTGAAGCTTCTCATTTCTCTTCTTCTAATCTTCTCTTTGCTTTTGCTCGATCTTCCATTGCTTCTGACTTATCTTCTCTGCTTGAGTCATGTTTAGAGAGAACTCAAGGATTTTGCCGAGTGGTCTCACAAGAATTGATAGTTTCAAAAGTCCAAAATGACATATGATCCCATGTGGATAAATCATTGTGGAACACTAACTAGAGAAGAAAGAATAATTCAGGGTGGAGTGTGGGAACCAAACACTTTTATGCCAATTCACCTTCAGAGAGGCTGTTTGCATGAGCATCCATGAGCTTTTGGAGATGAATTTACTTTAAAAGGTAACCCCTTTGTATTTCCACTTAGAAATGTGTATTCACCTAGTATCACACCCTTTAGTTGTACTGAAGCAGATCACACAAGACTCACAAAGGAATTCCCTAGAGCTACTCTGCAAATACACAAATGTGCAGTTGTAGTATGAAGAGGTCGAATCCAAAGAGACTCAGTATCACACAATAGATTGTAGTTATCAATGTAATTGAAAAGTAAGCAATTTGACAAGATTTGTAAATTCGATTTCAAAGGAAGTTAGGCTCATAGAAGTTCTCATGTAAATTTGAGTTGTAGATTAAATTAAAAAGCTGTCAGGTTTTAAATGAAGATCCATTCTTGAACTTGAAAACAATTGTAATCAACCAGTTTTCGCTGCAGAAATCATCTATGTCTAAATCCTAGAATCCAAAATTTATTTGCAAATTCAGTAATTCAGACAAGCAATAAAGTTAAGGTTCAATTGTTTACAAAATTTCTAAACCAAATTTCTTTGCGGATATGTATTTTGCTCATCTAAGATAGTTTAGACAATCAATAATACTTTCACATCTATTATTCAACCTAGGTTCGGAATTCTAGATGACTATAATAGAATTGCATTAAACACAATCCAGATGAAGAACTTTATCGATAGCCTAACAAATCAATTCAATCTAACAATTCATCTTTAACCTTTGAAAATCGCTAACCCTAACAGGTAAACTACTCATACATGAAAATTGAAAAAATAAACATGATGTAATATAATATAATAAAATAAATAGATAATAAAAATTGGGTTTCAAAATCTTCTCTCTAACGAAAAACTCTCAGATCTGTCTCCCCAAAATCTCTCAAAATCTCTCTGACAATAATAAAATGTAAGTCTAAAACAATGACTTAAAAATCCTACTAAAGCAGGAAAACGACTTAGCTGCAAATAAACGGAAACTTCTGGGCCGATTTCCTTTTCTTCAAAAATCTTTAAACTCATGTAGAATGTGTAAACATGATGGGTGTCGACCGACACGAAAAGGTGGTTTCAACCGACACAATGTCTGAAAGTAGTCTTTGAGTTGAACTCTTCAACACAACTTCTTGTTTGTCTCCTAAGTACTCCATAATCTCCAAATAAGTCTCGAACATACCTGAACCTGTAAAAAACTGGGAAAAACTCGAAAACACACATAAAAGACTCTACAAACAAACCTATTTCATGGTCAAAAACCCTGAAAAATCATTATATATCAAGTCGGACCTTCAAAATTCTCCACCATAAACTGTAAATTTCTCTAAAAAAAACCCTTAGCCTCCTTTTTTATGTCATGCCCTTTGTTCACCACTGTTCCATCTCTGCACTGAATTTCCCTTATTGAATTATTTGCTTCATGCTCAACCGCTGCCATATGGAAGGACTTTTTGTTTTCTTATCTCATACCTCCAGCCAATGCAATTTGAATTTCTAGTTGAGAAACCATTCTTCGAGAGTTGATACATGATCCTATCTTCTATACAAAACATTCTCCTGCTCCATGTTTTGCATCGTAATGTTTGATAAGTTAGCTTGTTGCTTTTCACAGAGGATCTCGTATGCATCTTTAGATTTTTTTTTTTTATAGGTTTCCCATTCTTTTCTTGGCAAGAGTGTGAATTACTAGTTTCAGAGCCTTTAATTTTTTGAAAAGCGAAATAGTGAGGAGGTAGAAAGGAATGGGTTATGTCTCCTCCCAATACTGATTTATCCTTGGTAAAAACTCCTCCAATCTTGCAACCACATTGACAAAATTGAAAGGTTTATTTAGTCTTTTCTGATCTGAGGCAAAATGGATGTGACTTCAAAGATGACTTGAGCACCCACCTCCTTCAGATATATTGTATGAATGGGGGAAAACATTGATCCATTCATCGTTGATGAGCTCCCTAACAAGTTTTTTTATATCAATCCATCTTCTCTCTTGTTACACCAAGTGAACATTGGTCCATCTTAAGCTAAATCTGACAGCAAACAATGCCTCGTTACACTTTGAAAGTCTCGCATACCAGTTGTTATATTTAGCAAAATTTCAGAGTTTGAGTGCTCCTCCCCTTCAAGTATTTCATTAAAATCACGAAGCAGAATCCATTATTTATTCCAGAATATTGGAACATTACTTCCAAATCATCGAGAACCGAGATGGTGTCCCTACTGATTCCACTTCCAAATTTCTTTTCTCACTTGTTGTACCAGTTTTATTAGGCGACACTTTTAACCAAATTTTCTTTCACTGCATTAAAGTGATCCCCCCCCCCCCCCTTCTGCTATGCTCCTATATCAGCTGCTTTGTTATTGTTTCCTTTTGTGATGCTACAATTTTAGGTTTCTCCCCTTTCATTAAGAAAATATCTTTCTCTGGTGATTGTTTCTGCTCCAGATTTTGTTGTTCAATTGTCTTTCATTACATACATTTATACATTTGTCAAGTGTCTCCACTTCGAACAAGATTGACATCGAGCTGGTAGCCATGGATAGATAAACTCCACATCCGCCACAATTCAAAACGTTGATTTGTCATATCAGCTTCTACAAACGTTTTTGCTTCCTCAAAATTATTTTAAAATATTGTATCTCGTGATGAAGCTCAGACTGGATGGCCAGCTGCACTCGTGATGAAGCTCAGAATTTGTCAAGAAAACATCGGGTGTGGCACATTTTAAGAGTAATTCACATAGGAATTAACTTGATCTCAAGCTCTTTTTCACCAATGTCCGGAGACCACTATGATAAAATCATCAGAATATTAGTTATATTCCACATCCCTCTTCTGAGTATTTGATATCTTGTAACCCTATATGAAATTCTGAATTTCAAAATAGTTGTATTGACAGGTTAAACATCAATCCGAATTGTCTTATGTCCCAATAACCAAATTTTGTTGATTATCATGTGTATTTTGCCACATGTGGGGCTGCTAATAGAAACTTTTCCTCTACCAAATATTTCCATTACATAATAAAGTTTTGGATCACTGCATCTTGTATCTTTAAAACTGCTTGTCCCGGCACCATGTTCACATCCAACTCATGCTTCAATAGTGAGGGTTTGTTTTTTTCACAAACATTGGCTAAATCTATTTTTAGCTTGTTGTTAAGCTAACTAATCATTTTCCTCGACTTCTATATTAGGCATGGTCTTTTTCTCCGCTGCCAGCATTACAGTTGAGACTTGTGTGTGGCTGCAATTAGCCAACTTTAAATTGCTTTTTTAATCGTCTATGTGCTGACATGTTCTATTATTTTTTTTTGGTCTAAAGGTTAAATTTTAGATAACAACAAATTATAATGAGAAAAATATTATTAAAACTCAATTTATTAAACATGATTTAAATACAAGATTGGAAATACAAAGTTTGTAAGTACAATTAATAAAACTGTGAAATATAAAAGAGTGGATATGTAAATGATTCCTAACTAAAATTTACTGTGTCTTATGCAAAAATATTTTGGTCTTTGAAGCTTGATGAAAAAATAAACTTGCATATGATAATGATGCATCTTTCATTTCATTTAGAGTTTTGGGTGACGAGTGATCTTGAGATGGTTATATGTGTTTGTTGTAGTGATTGTGTAGAAAATGAGTAATGTTGATGATTTTGTGGCTTATTAGTTTGGAGTGTGGAGTAACTTTTTTTTTTATCAACCATATTATATTGATTTAGAACCACATGGGCCAAATTTGATTACAAGTGGATTTGAGACCCATTACAAATAATTAAGCCAAGTAGAAGCTCAAAAAAGGCGAAAGTTAAGCACGTGTCTTTCAGTTCAGTGTGCCCTTCAACGTGACCTACAATGGGATTAAAGATTTATTCCTTTCTAATAAAGAGCTAAGCATGACCGACGAAAAGCAAGAAACCTTCAAAATCAGTCGGAATAAAACAAACTCCAGTGAACCGAAAAAATTTACAGTTTCATAAAGGGAAATGAGAGAAAACAAAAACTACAAAAACCGAACAAAGTCAGAAAAGAAACCGACTAAGCTAGAGTTTATTATCAAAATAAACGGAAACAAAAGTCCGGACTAGCCGGAGAGCTAAATCTGATTGAATGTGGAGTAGATTAGATTCATGTTATTGTAACTTATGAGTTTGTCTTCATTTTTCTAATGGTGATTGTGTTTGGTATATTTTCTTGACTGATGATTTTGGCTCGTTTTAATATCTTCGGATTGCTTGGAGCTGATGTAGATTTTGTTGAAACTCAAGTTTTGTTCTCTGATGATTCTTTGGGTAGTATTTTGATTTTTTTTCTTCTTTCTTATTTTGCTAATTTTTGTTGATTTTTCTTTTTTTCTGTTGATTTTTCTTTTCATTTTTGTTTTTCCACATGGGGTTTCAAATATAAAATTGAAACTCGAATGATTTGCATCAATATACATAAAAGTTGAAAAAAATTAAATATATAACAATGTTAATTTAATAATTAAGTAGATAGCAAAGAGAAATATTTGTTTGGACGTTGTTACCCTTCTGTTTTAGAGAAATTACATATAAATGTTATCTGAGAAAAACATTTACCGGCAATACTGTTGATGTCGGAAATAATATGTAAGTTATGGCGATAACTTTGATGAATTATCGTATACAATTCAATTATAGTTTTGGATAAATAATTAGTTTGTTAACACAATATCTATTGTTATAAATGAGTAAACATTAATATATTTTGCTAAACATTTTGATATCATGCTAACTATAGTATTACATAATATATAACATAAACATCGAACCAAATATATAAAACAATAAGAAATTTTAGAAGATAACTATTTGATTATCGTAGTAACTGATATGATATCGCGATAGACTCAAATATTAGAAAACCAATTATTAGATCGCACATTGTAAAATTGAATCAATGTTTCTTATATATATATATATATATATTTTTAAAGAATGTTTCTTATATATATATATATATATATATATATCATTTTATACAAAAATTTGATATATATCTTTTAAATGATTAACATGCTAACATAATAATAACATGTTATATAGAATGTTAGTGTGTTAATAATGATAACTGATATTTGTAAGGTGTTAACATTTTAAATATCCCCATAATATGTATATTAATGTGGTAAAATAATAAATATACATATAATATTTATGTTACAGTATAATTTATATAAATCCTTACCAGTAAAAATTACAAAGTTAGATGATAAAATACTTGTAATGTGCTATAGTGTTAAATATTTAAATAATAATCGTTTTAATACTTCCGGCGGAAGAGATCTCCACCATTACCATGTTCTGTAGTTGAGATTTCCCAACAAAAAAAATCATCGTTCTTCTTCTTTATCCTTCTACTTCTTCATTCTTCTTCATCATTCTTCTTCTTCTTCATTATTCTTCTTCTTATTCTTCTTCTTCTTCTTCTTCTTCATCTTTCTTCTTCTTCATCATTCTTCCTTCTTCTTCTTCTTCTTCTTCTTCTTCTTCTTCTTCTTCTTTTTCTTCTTTTTTCTTTCACGGTTGTTTCGTCGAATTATTTCACCGGATTTGGTGAGAGACAAAATGTATACAATAATTCAAGAAGGGGTAGATAGTCAATTACTTTACTGATTTGGTGTTCATATTGTGTCAGTTAATTTTAGAATCTTTGATTACCATCCAATGGTAATACACTAAAAGAAAATATCTTAAAATGCAATACAAATAAAATTTATTTTACAACAGAGAAAAAAAAAGAAAGACCATATATCTAACCTTCATTGATCTTAGCTTGGTCGAGCTCGGTTATTTCATGGTCCCTCGCCGTCTCCCCTCCCTCTAAGTTGGTCGCACGCCAAGCAAAATCTGGATTATGTTCGACAATGATATCGAACAGAACCTTGTAGTCCCTCTTCTTCTCCTGATTGTTGGACGCCCCTGGGTCAGTTGCACCTTAAGATCCTCATTACGTTTCGCAATTTTGGCATCGTGGACCCTTAGCCTTTCCTTAAGATCCTCATTAAGTTCCAGAATTTTGGCCTTAGCAGCATCTAGGGAGTCTTGAGACTTCTCTTGCGGTGGAGGAGGAGAAGCTCCATGCAACATGTAGACTACATCGTACATCTTAAACTGCAGAAAACAAGAACAAGAATCAAAACCGTAATGAGTTTGTGTAATTGAAAAACAATGATTATATACCTGAGACGAGATCTCCTCCATCTTGATTTGGGACATACCCCCTCCACGTAGCACAGTCTCCGCGTGGACCTTACTTGCAACGATTTTAAAAATTCTAGGTGCTTCAAAGGTTATAGGAGAAGTGCGTCCATATACTTCCATCTCATCCAAACATGGGAACAATCCAAGAAATGCTTTATCATCTCTTTCTCTCTAACTCTTCCTTGAAACCCATTAATTCGCAGCTTCTTCACTGGACAAGATGAGAGTGAACGACCTTTTTCTTCCCGAGATATGCACTCACAAACATCCCCGCATTTATCAGTCACATAGTGTAAGAGACCCTTGAAAGAGGAAGCTAGTCAATAAGAGAGTTCTAAGTGTGAATGTTTTGAGTTTATACCTCAAGGACTAGTGTTTCCAAACGTGGACAGTTCCTTAAAAGAACTGGCATTGCTTCCCATCCCCTGTCTGCCTTACTACGGATACGTAGAAATTTTAGGTTGTTGAACACCGGCATCGAATCACAGCATTGAGAAAGTACCTGAAACAAGACAAGAAAACTATTGCAGCGACTCATGTTTGAGAAACTTATACTCCCACTAACATAGGAACAAAATTCTAGAAAAGGAAAACGAAATAGCAACTGACCTCAAGAGTATCTGCAGAAAGGAATAATCTCTGAACATTCCTTATACCACTCACGAGCTTCCACACATTTCTAAGACGCAGAAAAACATCATCTTCCTCATTTGGCACTCGTATTAGCTCAAGCTGAGTTTCAGTTACTCTAAGGTCAAGTACAGCCTCAGCTAATTTTGGCAAGTTAACTATTGGATAATCCGCCGCAAAAAAAATCAGAATAGTCAAGATCAACGAGATTGGGAGCATCAAAAGAGATTCTATTTGGAATGCTTAAGTCTTCGAAACCATTGGCATAGATAGATAGCTTCCTGAGGCTTGCACTTGACACCTTTTCATCCCTGTTCAGCCACTCAATATCAGCCAAGTCAAACTCCTCAAGAACGGGGAAAGCAGACAGAAACACCTCAAGATTATCACCCAACAAAATATTGTCTGATTCAAAGCTGAGAGTCTTAAGCATTGGTAAGAAAGTTGCTTGACCTCCACGCCACCAATTAATGCCAAACTCAGTACTTATCTTCAGTTCGACTAGTTTGCTACTTTCGAACATCTCGTTAGGCAGAAAATACATATAATCTGTTTCTGACTTGAAATCGGATCTACCAAATTCAAGGAAAAGATCAAGGCTTGTAACACCACGCTGCATGACATTACATATCCAAAGATCCAGACGATCTATGTCAATACCAGTTTTACACTTCAGGGAGAACTTCTTAATGGGAGAATTTCCCTGCAAAGTCAATACTCTATCAACAAAATCCATGAAGCTCTGAAGAATCTCGTCTCTTTCTCGCTTACCCTCTTCAGGATGAAGAAACACAGAGTCATCAATGTCGAGACTAGGGATGAGTGTCCACAAATTGCGCCATTTCTTTGACAGAACCGATGTCAAAGCAGCTTCCTTTGTCGTAAGAAAAGACAATATATGGCAAAGAACCCCGTCAGGTAGACTTCCGATCCAATCCATCCTTTCTGCCAGAATGAAAATTTCGAAAATTCAACCATTAGCCAGGAAAAGAAGAGATGAACTTAACAAGTTGGAAAAACCCAAAGCAAATTTATTCAAGGCGCCTTTTCCAGATTTTAAAGAGTTGCAAAAAAAATCCCTGAAACCCCAAATTATTACAAAAAACGGGTCCGAAACTTTTTCCATATTTTAGTAGTTTTATACCATTATAAATAGGATTTAAAAGCAATCTTTTTACATAAGTTTTATTCTAAATTTTTCATAGAATTTTGGAGAGAAGAATCAAACTCCTTCAGAGAAGATTTCTGAACACCTTTTATTTTATTGGAATTCTCGTTCATGCTTTCTATTCAAATTATGATTTATGTTTCATTAATTATGTCTGAGTAGATTCCTTGATTGTTTTCGGGTTATTCAAAGGTGAATGATGAATTGTTAGATTGAATTTAATGGTTATCATCAAATCATTAGAGTTCTTCATCTAGATTTGTGTTTGATGTTTATTTTATCATCATGACCTAGAATTTGATCTTAGGTTATTTGGCTAAACATGCAAGTGTGCTTAATTGTCTGAACTAATCTTAGATGAGCAAAATACATACGTGCAAATAAATTTGGTTTAAGATTTTGTGAACAATTGAACCTACACTTAATGTTTTGGTGCTAGCTCGCAAAATATGTATATATCTACATGTATATATCTATATACACACACATATACATATATACTATTAAACTATATATAGATATAGATAATGGAATTTTTAGATATACCTGGATATTGAGCGAAATGATCGAAACAAAATGATTTGTATGATCTAAGAGTTGAAGTCAATAATATCGTTGAAATCAAAAATCTTAAAACTTTGAATAACAAACTGTTTCTCTGATTTTAGATTTTTTGGGTTACGGTTCGAGAAATTGTTTCTCTTCTTTTATGCCATGACGGCTAGAGGTTGAATTATGTACAGATTTCACATATGTATACCCTTTTATAGAGAATACATAACACCCTAATTTATTTAGGATTTTCATATGGGTCATGCCCATTACGTTAATTTTTTTTTAAAATGAATCATTTATTTATTTATTTCAAGCCCAACTAAATTAATATTCAAGAGCATGTATATAATTATTTATATTTATCATAAAAAACATAAAACTTCTAAAATATATATATATACATATGTTGATTCGATTTGTTTAAAATCACATGTCTACCATGCTTGGGAGTGTCTGTTTTTCACTTAAGATGAGAGCTTTTGCTTACTGCTTTGTCATAATTATTGTTGTTCTTGTAGGTTGAGTACGCAAAACTTTGTGTCCTTCTTGTTCTGGGTCTTCATCCTTTTCATGGATAATCTCCCCTTCTTCTCTATCTTCATTTCCATTATCTTCTTTGTTCTCGGCTTCTTCATTGTCTACTACATTTAGAACCGAGATGGTGTCCCTACTGGTTCCACTTCCAAATTTCTTTTTTCACTTGCTTTACCAGTTTTAGCAGGTGCACCTTTTAAGTTACCAGTTTTAGCAGGTGACACCTTTTAAGTTTTTAACCAATTTCCCTTAGCTGCAGTAAACTGATCTCCCCTTCTGTTGTGCTCCTATATCAGCTTCTTCTGTTATTGTTTCCTCTTGTAAATCCTGTGATGCTACAATTTTAGGTTTCTCCCCGTTCTCCAATGAAATATGTTTCTCCGGTGAATGTTTCTACTCCATTTTTTGTTGTTTTGTTGTCTTCATCTTCCCTATTAATCCGTCAGTATCTTTACTAAGCTATGTTTTAGTAATATTTTTTTGCTACCTCTATTCGCATTACATACACTTGTTAAGTGTACCACTTCGAACATGATTGGCATCGAGGTTGTAGCCATGGATAGATATTGTTAAAGTGTTGATTTCTTTACAGAAGAGAAAAGAAGGAAGAGACAGATAAAGAATTATCTCTTCTCCTTTAATAGAAACCGAACGAAGAAACTTTTAATTAACTAAAACTTTGTTGTTATTTACATTAATACAAAATTGTTTATATCGAAAACAAATAGATACTACAACAAAATGGAGCAAACGCCAAGGATATGTGATGGTGATCAAAAGAAGACACCAAACAAGAAAGGAGGATGCTTATATATGTGCTGATGTGTTCTATATTTTTTTCTTTGGTCTAAAGTTTGAATTTTAGATATTATTTATTATAATGAAAAAAGTATTATTAAAACTTATTTTATTAAACTTGATCTAAATACAAAATTGAAAATACAAAGTTTGTAAGTACAACTGTTAATACTATAAAGTATAAGTGCATATATAAATGATGCCTCACTTTAATTTACTCTGCCTTATGCAAAAATATTTTGGAATTACAAATTTGTAAATACAATTGTTAAAACTATAGTGTAAAAGAGTGCATATGTATATGATGTCTCAATAAAATTCACGTTGTCTTATGCAAAAATATTTTGGTTTTGCATATGATGATGTTTCTTTCGATTGGAGTTTTGGGTAATGATTAATCTTGAGATGGTTATGTACATGTCCTTGTTGTAGTGACTGTAAAGAATGAGTAATGTTGATAATTTGATCGCCTAATAGCCTTGTAGTTTTTCTTGATTTTTGTTTTTTTTTCTTTAAGTGTATCACATAGGTTTCACATCGATTAATTTTGTTTAATTAAATAAATAAAAAAACACAATAGAAATATATAAAATTGAAACTTGAATAAAAGAAAATTTCTTAAAATGTATTACAAATAAAATTCATTTTACAAAAGATAAAAAGAAAAACCATATATCTAATCTTCATCTATAGGAAAAAACTCTGCTGCCACCGCATTGTACTTAGCTTGGTCGAGCTCGGTCATTACATGATCCCTCAGACGTCTCTGCTCGCTCTAAATTGGTCGCACGCCAAGCCATCAACGCTGATGCAAAATCTAGATTCTGGTCGACCATGATATCGAACAGAACCTCGTAGTCCCTCTTCTTCTCCTGATTGTTGGATATGCCTCTGCGTCAGTTGCACGTCTTGGATGGAAGTCCTTTAGTTAACGGATCCACTACTATCATATTCGTCCTCATGTGCTCAAAGGACACTCTATGTTTCGTTACTTCTTTTTTGACAGACAAAAACTTCATCTTCATGTGTTTGGCACCCTTCGAGTACTTGTCATTCTTTGAAAAGAAGACAGCTGTGGAATTATCACAATAAATTCTCAACGGCCTCTCTATAGAGTCGACGATCCGAAGCCTTGAGATAAAGTTCCGCAGCCACAATGCATGAATTGTGGCCTCATAGCATGCCACAAATTTCGCTTCCATAGTGGAAGTAGCAATGACAGACTGCTTTCCACTTTTCCATGATACTGCTCCCCCAGCTAATAGGAACAAATATCCAAACGTCGATTTTCTCCTATCGACGCATCCACCATAGTCTGAATCTGAATATCCAATGACCTAAAGATGGTCGGTCTCCTGTATGTAAGCATGTGCTCTTTGGTGCCTTGCAAGTACTGAGAATCTTCTTTGCAGCTGTTCAGTGGTCCATTCCAGGATTACTTTAATAACGACCAAACATACCAACAACAAAACTGATATCTGGTCGAGTACATGTCTGAACATAGTTCAAACTCCCAACCACTGATGCATATGGAATTATTTTCATTTCTTTATGCTCCAATTCATTTTTAAAACATTGATTTTCACTAAACTTATCCCCCTTCTGAATTGGAGATATCCCTGCAGAGCATTTTTCCATTTTATATCTCTATAAAATCTTATTGATATATCCTTTCTGAGACAAACTTAACAATCCTTGTGACCTATCTCGATATAATTCTATACCAATCACATAAGATGCCTCACCCATATTCTTCATTTCAAAGTTCTTAGAGAGATACCTTTTTATATCATGTAACATGCCTAAGTCATTTGTAGCAAGCAAAATATCATCAACATATAAGACCAAAATCACAAATTTGCTCCCACTAACTTTCATGTAGAAACATCAATCAATAATGATCTCTACAAAACCATATGACATGATGGTATCATTAAATTTTAAATACCATTGTCTGGAAGTTTGTTTCGGTCCATATATCGATTTTCTCAGCTTACATACCAAATGTTCATTTCCTGCAGCCACAAACCCTTCAGGTTGGTCAATATATACTTCTTTCTCAAGTTCTCCATTCAGAAAGGCTGTTTTCACATCCATTTGGTGAAGCTCAAGATCATATTGAGCTACCAAACCAAAAACAGTCCTTAAAGAATCCTTCTTTGAAACTGGAGAGAAGGTCTCTTTGTAGTCAATGCCGTCCTTTTCGGTGAAATCTTTAGCAACAAGGCGAGCCTTGTACTTTTCAATATTACCTTTCGAATCACGTTTAGTCTTAAATACCGACTTAGAACCAACGGTCTTGAAACCAGCAGGCAAATCTACCAAGTCATATACTTTGTTATCATCCATAAACTTTATTTCCTCTTTTGAAGCATCAGACCACTTATCAGAATCGTCACTTTCCATGGCTTTCTAGAATGAGCTCGGGTCTTCATCAATGCTTAGGTCACATTCACTTTCAATAGCGTAAACCATGTGATCATTTGAAATGACAGATCTTCTTTCCCTTACAGATCGCCTTAATGGTTTCTGTGGTACACTATTCTCTTCTTGAATTGTAACAGATTCATCAAGTGGATTTTCAACTAATGGGATTTGCACATCATTATGTTGTTCTATTGAGCCATTAGATTGTGATGCACCAATAGGAACAACTACTTTAAGTGCAACAATATGTGAAGGGAATTCAACTTGGATTTCTTGAATGACCACTTTTCGTGGTTCACCACTCCCACTAGTTTCACCGTTCTCAATGAACCTAGCATTACCCATCTCAACTATTCTCGTACTATGCTTAGAACAGTAAAAAGTATATGCCTTTGATTATTCAGGATAGCCAATCAAACTTCCACTGAGAGTCCTTGAATCAAGTTTCTTTTCATGTGGTTATATAGGTATTTTTGCTGGACAACCCCAAATACGTAGATGTCTTAAGCTAGGTTTCCTTCCCGTCCACAGTTCATAAGGGGTCTTAGGAACTGCCTTACTCGGAACCCGGTTTAGCATATACGTTGCAGTATTTAATGCATATAGCCACAACAAAAGGGGTAAACTAGAATTACTCAACATGCTCTTAACCATATCTATTAGACTACGATTCCGCCTCTCAGCTACACCATTCTGCTGAGGAGTATCATACATTTTATATTGTGCACAAATGCCTTTACTTTCAAGTAACTTTGAAAATGGACTTGGACATTGTCCATTTTCATCAAATTTTCCATAGAATTCACCACATCTATCAGATGTCACAACTTTTACTTTTCTATCTAGTTACCTTTCCACCTCACCAATGAAGACCTCTAGGACATTCACTTATTTGGACTTTTCATGCAGTAGATATATGTATCAATGACGTGAATAATCATCAATCAAAGTGATAAAATATTTTTCACCACTCCAAGAAAGAGCATCGAAAGGGCCACATATTAACTCAAGAAGCTGAGTGCTTCTTGTGGCTGGTTTCTTTGCTATGTGTTTAGTCTGTTTTCCTTTAATTCAGCTATTCACACACTTAGGTCACTTAAATCTAATTGAGAAAGACTTTCATTCTGTACCAACCTCATAATTCTTTCTTTGGAAATGTGACATAATCTTCAATGCCACAAGAAAATAGAACTTTAATCACATGAACTACGTTTTATGCATCGGCTTTCAATATTAAATAATTATTCAAAGAATTTCGCATCAAGATTGAACCAATAAAGTGAATCAAATAAAGTACCACTACCATAAAAGTAATCGTTTCGGTACAATGAGAAAACACCATGTTCAATCTTAAAATCGAAACCTGAATTATCCAACCTACTTACAGAAACAAGATTCCTATCACCTTGAGGTACATAGAGAAATCCTTCAAGATCCAAATGGCATCCAGTGCCCATGATCAATCTATACGTCCCAATGCCTTCTATTCGTGCCATCATCCTCTTTCCCATGAACAAGTACTGTTCAGGTCCTCTTATAGGCTGGATCGAACTGAATCCCTGCTTAATATGAAACACATAAGTAGTTTCACCAGAATCTAACCACCAAGTATTATTAGGCACTTCTACAAGATTCAATTCAGAGCAAAAAAAATGGAATGTTTACCTTTCTTGTCGAACCATGTCTTTCTTTTAGGACAGTCTTTCTTGAAGTGTCCCATTTGCTTGCAAAAGACACACTTCTTCTATTTCTGGATTTTACTTTCAGGTCCTTTCATGAAAGTCTTGTCCTTCTTTTTCTCCTTCTTACTTGATTTGCCTTTATTGCTGCTGGCATTTCCAAGACCTACGAAATTAGCAACATGGTCCTTCGTCTTCTTTAATCTCCCTTTTTCTTGAACCAACATAGCCTTTAATTCTTTAAAGTTCCATTTGTCTTTAATGGTGTTGTAATTCACCTGAAACTGGCTAAACTCAAAAAGTAGAGATTCATGATAAATTGGACCAAGAATTGCTCATGTTCTTCCATTCCCAAGGTCGTTAACTTAGCTGCCAAGTTAGACATATGTGACACATGATCATGGATTGGGTGAGACCAGTCGAATTTTCTTGTAGTTACCTCGTTCACTAAGCTTCCTACAATCGACTTGTCAGCCAGATCTGATTGTGAACACTCCTTAATTTTCTGTAGGAGTTCCCTAGCCTTCTCTGTTACAGGCATAGATGGTTTAATGCTTTCTTCCATCGTCATTCTCATGAGGTTCAAGCTCAGCCTATTGGATCGCTCCCATCTCTCATATCGAGACTTTTCAGATCCGGAGCTATCTTCTGTAATGGCTGAAGGCTCCTCAGCAGTTAGAATTGCAGAGTCCAATGCAATTACACCCAGTGTAAACCGGATCTATTTGGACCACTCTCCATAATTCAGCCCATTGAACTTCACGACAAAGTTAGCAGATGCAACAAATTTGATGAACTGCAAGCATCAATTCATGTTTACCCATTAGTGATTTGAAATTTTAATTTAGATTCATAAATAGTAATATTTAAAAACTTTATTGCATGCATTTAAGTAATCTTTGGGCAATACTTAAGCACAAACACTTACAGGGATGCTAGTTTTTTTTTTTTTTTTTTTTACTGTTATTTCATGATTAGTTAAATCTTACACATATCAAATATGCATGCTACCGTTGGATATACATACTATTGATTATAGTAAGACATAACTAATCATTTATGTATTACATTATTAAAGTGACCTTTGGGTGTTCTCCTAGTATATAGATAGCAAATACAATTGATCAATCAAACTTTAATGTTATTTATAGCATCTCTTTTATATGACCATTTGCTATATATATATTATTTTAATGTCTATATGTATACAATAAGGTCACTTTAGTGACTAATATATTATAAACAATATAAATATTAAAACTTTAATAAATAATATTTTTATTTATGTTAATATTTCATAACATAATTTTTTATTATTAAAATGCAGCGGAATCATTTTTTTTTAGTTTTTAAGATAATTTTAATAATTAAAAAAAAATTAGTTTTACCCTAAAACCAAATGATAAACTAAACCAACCAAAACCAACGGTTTAAGTAATTTATATTAACCGTAACTTAACGGCAGCATTAATTATTTAGGTGTTCGAACGTTACTTGTGATTTCTAATCCTTCTGAGATACTATAAGAACACTTGTCAAAGCCAGGAATTTCCATATACACTAAACACTAACCGACACGACCTTTATGTACCATAACAACACAAGCGACCAATTCCGAGAACAAAGGAAAATAACCCATGCATTGTCAGTAATTTATTAATGTTGATTTATTTAATTGTGACTTATTATCAACACGAAAGTACGAAAAAATATTCAGAATTTAATAATTCACTCAAGCGTCCATGTCCATGCATGCAAACGTGTATTTCTTAAACTACGTTCGATACATTACATATCTCAAATAACATCCATTCATGCAAATCATGCAATTTTACGCAAATCATGTAACAACGCAAGTAACGTCACAATTTGTAACGACGTTTACGTAAAACAGGACAATTCAAATTAAACAAATCACTTAAGGGTGAATTAACAAATCTAAACCATGCTCTGATACCAAATATAATTAATTCTTAAGGATTTATATTTGAATTTAATTCAACCAAGACAGTTTTTTAGAGAAGAATAAAATAATATTAACCTTGATTCATTCTTTGATGACTTGTCATGAATCAGTATTCAATTGATCATTTTTTTTCTTTTTGCCTTTTACTCCTTATGATTCTTTTGATGGATAAGGAATCCAAATCCTTCTTCTCTCCCAATTATGTGGAATTGGCGACTGTCTTCTTCTTCTTCTTGGAGGACCAAACAATGGGTTTGAGCCCAAGTACACGATGTTCACACTTGTAGAAGTATAGTCATCTCGAGTACAGGCCCAATCAGCATCAGAGTATGCATTAAGAACAGAAATGTTGTTTCTCCGCAAAGCGATTCCAAGGTCGTGTGTGCCTGCTAGATAGTGTAAGACTCGTTAGGCAGCTTGCATATGGAGATCCATAGGACGCATAAATTTTAATAGCTTCTGAACGGAATATGCTATATCTGGCCGAGTGAAATGGATGTCCTGCAAACTTACCACAATAGTCCATCAGTTAGAGGGTTGCCCGTAGTTACCGGCAGCTGATCAGTGGAGACCATGGGAGAGGTTACTGGTTTGGCTGTCGTCATGTTGGTTTTGGCCAACAAATCAGTGATGTACTTACGTTCCGTGAGTAATATTCCCGCTGGCGTGTGCTGTTCCTCAATGCCCAAAATAGAAGATAGCTCCCGAGGTCCTTTAAGAGAATCTTTTACTTAAGAGGTCGATAAATTGATGACCTTTCTTGAGTCGTTTCCAGTGACTATGATATCGTCGACATAGACAATAACATAGAGAGTAATCGAGCCCACTTTAAGTATGAATATATAAGAATCCGCCAGTGAATTGTGAAAACCCAAATTCAGTGGAAAAGTTTGAAGTTCCATGTACCACATCCGAGGTGACTGTTTAAGGCCATAGATCGCCTTCTGGAGTTTGCAGACATGAGTTGGGTGATCCTTGTCGACAAATCCAAGAGGCTGTTCCATGTAGACATCCTCATTGATACTGCTCTGGAGAAACGTGTTATCGACATCTAGTTGCTGCAAGATCCAATCATTAGCCACAGCGTGTCCAAGAACAAGAAGTATAGTTGGTTTCTTAAGTGTCCTAGAAATCAATACCAAATCTCTGATAATATCCCTTTGCCACTAACCGCGATTTGAATCGCATAACTGAACCATCTGTTTTTTGGTTTTGTTCTGAAAATCCATTTACAACCAATTAAATTGTAGGAAGGATCCGGCGGGACTAATCACCATGTGAAGTTCCGAAGTTGAGAGTGGAACTCATCAGTTACTGAGGCACGCCACAGAGCATCTTTAAGAGCATGTGTGATGCATGTCAGTTCATCACCGGAAGATAGAGCCTGATATTTGGATGTGTGAGGAACAGTTTGAGCTACCAATGTGAGCCGTTGAACTGGCTTACTGATATTGTTCTTGCTGCCTGTGACCATTGGATGTTGATTAGCAGATGGTAGAGGTTCAGGCGTGGGATCAGATTGCATCAATGAAGCATCTGAACCGGAGTTACTCGCTGTCTCAGGGGAGGAAAATTCGAGTAACTCAAGAGAACCACTCGGAGACATGTTAGTTTCAATTTGTAAAGAATCCATATCTGAGGGCTCAGTGCCTGATGAAGGATGTGATGGCACTATCGGGACTCTGGTGACTGTCGGGCAGCAACAAAAAGTTTGGGTATGTGGGTTTGGTGGGTGGATATCGAAGGAAAGTTTGTGAAAGGGGAAGGATGTTTCAATGAAAAGAACATGTTGTGTGGTATAAAGGCGGGTAGTGTTGGGTACATAGATAGGCGCTTTGACTCAAGGAGTAACCAAGAAAGATACATGGTTGAGACTTAGGTTGCAGTTTGTGATTGTTGTATGGTTTGAGCCAAGGGAAGCAAAGACAACCAAACACTCTAAGTTTCATGTAGTTGGGTGACATACCAAACAGTTTTCCGAATGCACAGGAGAAAGCCAGCGTTGAGGTCAGTTGTCTGTTTATGAGATAGACTGCAGTCGCCATTGCGTAGGACCAATAGGAAACCGGTATCCGTGCATGTGAGAGAAGTGCTAAACCTGTTTCCACTATGTGACGATGTCTCCATTCCGCGAAACCATTATGCTCCGGGATATGCGGAGGTGTGGTCAGGTGACTAACCCCATTGGTCACCAAAAATTGTGAGAGAGCTATGTATTCACCACCATTTTCCGAGTAGAGGGTGATGAGTTTGTGCTGAAAGCGACTTTCAACGAGACTTTTCGAGCGAATGAATGTTTCTTTCAAATATGATTTGCGTCTTAAAGGATAAAACCAAATGTAATGAGTGAAGTGATCAACCAGCACTATATAGTATTTAAACCCGTCAACTGATAGAATGGGGGAGGTACATACATCGGAATAAAAAATTTTGAGTTGTTTAGAAGTAGATAGAGACTATGATTGAGAAAAAGTTAACTTATGACTTTTGTTTATTGAACAATCAACACAGTGAAAGGAAGACAGAGTTTTTGAATCAGAAAGCATGGAAGAAGAAACAACTTTTTGAAGAACTGGTATAGGTGGGTGTCCTAGTATAGAGTGCTAGATTTCTAAAGGTTATTTGGTGGTGGCGGAAAAGGAGTAGGTAGGGTCTCGAGTCGGCCACACATATCCCCCATCTCTAGCTGTTCACATTGCCACTTGAGCCCTCGAGTGTAGCATAGTAAGCATTTAGAGCAGCCTGACAGAAGTGTAGTGGTTGCCCTTGTGCAGGAATGAATGATGATGGACTTTGGTTGTGGGAGACAATACGAAATTGCGGACATCCTTTGGCACTCTGACCTTGAGTGCCACAGGCAGGGTATCGTCCAAGATATGGTCTTGGAGATCTCTGGTCGTTGTTGGTACTGCGAGAATATGATTGTATTAGGAAAGAGGATATTTCCATATCGTAGATATGTTAACACTTAGAATATATCCAAATCTGTAAGGATATTCTCCTTAGGCTGTTAAGCGTTTTGTATATATACTTGTAATGCGAGAATACAATCGATCAAGAAAGTCAGTTCACAATATTGTGTTCCAAGTTTACATGGTATCAGAGCAGAATTTTTCTGTGACCTAAAATCGTTTCTCTTTTCGTTCGTGTGTGAGGGTCTCGAAGTTCGACGACTCTTGTTTGTCTCTTGTGTAGTTCTTCGTGTAAGAATCTTCAGTCATGGTGGATGGAGAAGACTCTGCTGTGTCTAAAAGTGGGACGTCTGAAGTTCGGGGTGTTGATGTTGCAACACCATACTCGTTGTATGCTTCGGACAATCCTGGAGCTATGATTATGTTGGTAATGCTGACGGGTGAGAACTACAATGAATGGTACAGCGAGATGACCAATGCTTTGCGTGCCAAACGAAAGCTTGGCTTTATTGAGGGTACCATTCCAAAGCCGCTTGGGAATGATCCAAATCTGGAGCTGTGGCTTTCTGTCAATTCGATGATTGTGGGATGGATTAGGACTTCGATTGAACCTCGTGTACGATCAACCGTGACGTTCATCCAAGATTCACACAGATTGTGGGAAAATCTTCGCAAACGTTTCTCTGTCGGAAACAGGGTACGAGTACATCATCTGAAAGAGCAGCTAGCAAAGTGTCGACAGGATGGACAGCCTGTTATTGATTATTTCGGGCGGCTATCGAAGATGTGGGAAGAGCTTGACACGTATTCACCTCTTCCGTCATGTACGTGTGCAGCTTTCGCGGACATAGAGAAAGCTAGAGAAGAAGAGAAAATGCATCAGTTTGTAATGGGATTGGATGAGGATCACTTTGGTGGAATTTGTCAAACTATTGTTTCATCTGATTCTGGTCTTGCCATTGGAGAAATTTACTCCAAAATTGTATGTGAAGAACAGCGTCTCAACTCGGCCAAGGACCGAGAATCACAACAACAAGCAGTTGGTTTTGTTGCAAAGACAGGCTCGGTGTCTGACTCTGGTGGTTCGGGAAAACGTTAGCGCAGTGTCTTGTGTTCTAATTGTGGACGTCGTGGACACGGGAAAGTCAATTGCTGGCAGATAGTTGGTTTTCCTAACTGGTGGGAAGAAAGGTCTCCAAGTCGAGGCAATGGTGGAGGAAACAGAGGAACAACCAGAGGAGGTCGTGGACGAGGCGGTTTCAGAAAGAAATCACAACTCTGTAACTCGTGTGACTGCTGCACATGCTTCTACCTCTAATGCTTCTTCGTTCCCGGAGTTTACAGAGGAACAATGGAGGGTGCTTACTCAGATGATCACAGAAAGAGCTAAACCATCATCCAACAAGCTCTCTGGTAAGAACATGCATGGTGATCTTATACTAGACACCAGCGCTTCTCATCACATTACCGGGAGTTCCTCGTTATTTGTTGGTCTTTCTAGTATCGCGCCTTGTCCTGGTGGCTTTGCAGATGGCAATAAGACATTTTCCACTCATACAGGTGTTTTTCCTTTGACGGACAGTATCACTCTTGAGAATGTTCTTTTTGTGCCGAATCTCAACTGTTCTCTGATTTTGGTGTCGAAATTGTAGAAGCAAACAAATTGTTTTGCTCTTCTAACTGATACGTTATGTGTTTTACAGGACCGTTTTACGAGGACCCTGATTGAAGCCGGTGAAGAGCGAGATGGGGTATATTATTTCAACGATTTTATGGCTGCAAGGGTTCATCGTATGACTGCTTCTGTTTCTAGTTTACCGGATCCGTTGTGTTGGCACCAGAGGCTCGGACATCCATCGTTTTCTGTTTTGGCTTCTTTACCTATGTTTTCTTCGCATAAACCTGATGTTCCTAGTCCTTGCGACACTTGTTTTAAGGCAAAGCAGACAAGAGAAGTTTTCTTTGACAGTTTAAATAAATCGAATGAGTGTTTTGCTTTGATTCATTGTGATGTTTGGGGTCCATATCAAACCCGTGCTTCGTGTGAAGCAGTCTATTTCTTGACGATTGTTGACGATTTCTCTAGGGCAGTGTGGACATATCTCCTTCTTGAAAAGTCGGAAGTCAAAACTGTTCTTCAAAACTTTTGTACAATGACAGAAAAGCAGTTTGGAAAGTCTTTTAAAGTTGTTCGGTCTGATAATAGAACTGAGTTTACATGTCTTGCTAGATACTCTCGTGAGAGTGGTATTCTTCATCAGACCTCGTGTGTAAACACGCCTCAGCAAAATGGCCGTGTTGAACGAAAGCATCGACACATTCTTAATGTGTCTAGAGCATTGTTGTTTCAAGGAAGCTTACCGGTCAAGTTTTGGGGTGAAGCGGTGATGACTGTGGCTCACTTGATTAATCGAACACTAACCAAAGTTCTCGGTGGATGTTCTCCGTATGAGGTACTTTACGATCGCAAGCCTCAGTATGATCAACTTCGTATATTTGGGAGTCTCTGTTTTACTCAGTATCGCTCGAGAGATAAGGATAAGGTTGGTCACCGTAGTCGCAGATGTGTCTTTCTCGGTTATCCGTCTGGTCAAAAAGAATGGAAAGTGTTTGACTTAGACAAAGAAGAATTCTTGATCAGTCGTGATGTTGTTTTTCATGAGACAGAGTTTCCATTTGCTTCACTTTCGGACGTTTCACAAAAGCTTGGTGTTTCTCCACCGTGCCCTTCTGCGTACTCCGATGATGATTGGCTTCTTCAACCGTTTTCTAGTTCTGTCGACATGGGGAGTAATGAAGTTGAACAAGAAAACTTGGTTGCTGTTGTTGAACCTGCATCTTCTGATTCTTCCGCTGTGCCTGTTTCATCTGTTCTTGAAGTTCCACCACGATCTCTTTCTCCAGATGTCTCATCGGAACTAGTTATCTCTTCTCCGGTTTCTCCTGTCATTAATCCACCAGTTGTCGAGGAAGTCTTGGGACGAGGACATCGACCACGCGCACCTCCAACAAAATATCAACACTATATCGCATATACTACTGTTCTTCTTCAAGATATCCATCTCGCTCCCTCACCAGCTTCTTCTGTGTCCTCGGAAACTGTCTCAGGTATGACACCGTATCCTTTGGTTGAGTATCTCACTGATGTTTTCTTCTCACCCTCCCATCAAGTGTTTCTTGCAGCTATGACTGCCGGAATTGAACCAAAAAGCTACTCTGATGCGGTTAAGGAAAGAGTTTGGCGTGTTGCTGTTAAAGATGAAGTGGTTGCACTTGAGGATCAGGGTACATGGGATACCCTTCCACAAGGCAAGGTTGCCATCGGATCTCAATGGGTTTTCAAGATCAAATACAATTCAGATGTGACAATAGAACGCCACAAAGCTCGTTTAGTTGCCCTGGGTAACAAACAAATTGAAGGCGAAGATTTTAATGAAACCTTTGCACCAGTGGTTAAGATGAGTACTATACGCAGCCTCATCCGTATTGTTGCTGCCAAAAAGTGGGAAATTCACCAGATGGATGTTCATAATGCTTTCCTTCACGGTGATCTTGAAGAGGAAGTATATATGAAGTTTCCACCTGGTTTTACGCACTCTGATCCGACCAAGGTGCTTCATCTTCGTAAGTCTCTGTATGGGCTTCGTCAAGCTCCCCGGTGCGGGTTTGCTAAACTTTCTCAGGCTCTTATCAAGTTTGGTTTTATACAGTCCTACTCTGATTACTCATTGTTTAGTTACACACGCGCCAACATTGAGATTCATGTTCTAGTGTATGTTGATGATCTCGTTATTGCCAGTAACGATCTCGATAAGCTTGTTCAGTTTAAAGCTTATTTGGGGAAGTGTTTTAAGATGAAGGACTTGGGGCGATTGAAGTACTTTCTTGGGATCGAGGTGGCTCGTTCCGAAGAGGGAATTTTCCTGTCTCAGCTCAAATACATTTTGGACATTGTGGCTGAAACGGGTCTTCTTGATGCTGCGCCAGCTCTTACTCCAATGGAACAGAATCATCAGCTTGGTGGTGATGATGGTCCTCTGTGGTCGGACCCAAAACAGTATGTCGGCTGGTCGGCAGATTGGTTTATCTCTCCATTTCACGTCCTGAATTGTGTTATTCAATTCACATCTTGTCTCAGTTTATGAAGATACCTCGTCAGGCTCATTGGGATGCTGCCTTGCGGGTTGTTCGTTTCCATAAGGGTGCTCCTCGTCAGGGTATTCTTATGCGCTCTGACACTTCACTTGATTTATCTGTTTACTGTGATGCGGACTGGTCCTCGTGTCCTGTCACACGTCGTTCGCTCAGTTCATTTGTGGTGCTTCTTAGAGGTTCTCCCATTGCTTGGAAAACAAAGAACCAGAAGACAGTCTCTCATTCCTCTGCAGAAGCTGAATACAGAGCCATTGCGCTTGCAACTAGAGAGATCAAGTGGATAACTCAACTCATTGCTGGTCTTGGTGTGTCTGTTACTTCACCAGTCCCGTTTTACAATGACAATAAGGCTGCCATACACATTGCCTCTAATCCAGTTTTCATGAACGCAAAAAGCACATAGAACGTGACTGTCACAGTGTTCGGGATGCAGCTCGTGATGGCATCATTTCCATGCGACATGTTCGAACTAAGGATCAACTTGCCGATATCCTTACCAAAGCTTTGGATCGTCCTCAGTTCGATGTTTTACTGTCCAAGTTGGGTGTTCAGGAGCCTCACTCTCCAACTTAAGGGGGAGTATTAGGAAACAGGATATTTCCATATCGTAGATATGTTAACACTTAGAGTATATCCAAATCTGTTAAGGATATTCTCCTTAGGCTGTTAAGGGTTTTGTATATATACTTGTAATGCGAGAATACAATCGATCAAGAAAGTCAGTTCACAATATTGTGTTCCAAGTTTACAGATTGATTACCATAATTGGAGGTGTGGGATCGCCATGGACGAGTCCTGGTTTAAGCATGGTTCACCCGTAATTGGTAAGGTTGTGAATAAGTTGAGTGACGCTGGGATTGTCAATTTAATATGCTCAAATTATACCCTAGAGCTACTCTCTCAAATTAAGAGATCGATGTAACACTTAGGGGTTGAATTCCACAGAGACTCAAGATTCACACAATAGATTATTAGTTATCGAATTAAGCTAAACAAGAATGATTGTAATTAAAAGACAGAATGCAGTAAATCGATTTGTAAGATCAATAAGAGAAAACATCAAGCTCAGGGAATTCTTAGGAAATCAGGAATGCAAGCAAATCAGTTAATCAGGATTCTTCTAATGTTCTAGAACTAGAAACACAATGATAAAGTAAACCAGCCGTCGCTGCAAAAACTATCTATGTCTAAAACCTAGAAAACCAAATTTCTTTGCGAGTTCTAAAGTGTAAACATGCAATAATCTCAGGTTCAATCTGTTCACAAAATCCCTAAATCAAATTCCTTTGCAGATAGGTATTTTGCTCATCTAGGGTTCTTTTCTAGCTAATTAACCAACTGTCGTTGCAAGAATCAACCTATGATCAATAATCTAACATTTCAGTTCAGATCAAGCATTAATCACAACCTAGATGAAGAACTAGTGTTTAGAATCCTTAATTAACCAATCAACTTAGCAATCCATGAAATCCCTAATGAGAAACCCTAAACCTAACTAGCAAACTACTCAGACATGGAGATTGAAACAATAAACATGATTGAATAGAATTGCATAAAAGAAATAAGAATAGAATTAATGGAGTTCTGAATCTTCTCTGAAGGAGTCTGAATTCTTCTCTCCAAAAGTTCTCTCTCTAGAATACTTGATAGGATAAAAGATAGGTCTAAACAATGACCTTAAAATAATATAAATATCCTAAAAACTCGAATAGAGACTTATTTGCAAATAAGGAAAAGTTTGGGCAAATTTCATTTTCTTCAAAAATCTTCAAAACTAGCGCAGAAAATTGTCTGTCTGATGGGTGTCGACCGACACCATCTCCAAAAGTGGTTTCTGACTTGATTTCTTCAGCACAGCTTCCTGATTAACTCCAGAATGATCCATAATCTCCAAATAAGCTCCAAACGTACCTAAACCTGCAAATGACTCTAAAAGACTCCAAAAACACTAAAAAGACTCTATAAACAAGACTTATATCATGGCTAAAAACACTAAAAACCATGATATATCAACTCCCCCAGACTTAGCTTTTGCTTGTCCTCAAGCAAAACAGAGAACTAAACCAGTGAAAGAGGTTTGAAAACATGGGAACTCACCAATTCTTTAGAACACCAAATCAACCAACACTTTTGTAATCCACATCAAACAACACCAATTTAGATAGAACATCAACTACTTCCTCCCAGACTTATCAACCATCCCAATTCCAGTCCACAATCAATAAGAGATCTAAATTCACCATCACTGACCTTTTTAAATTGTAAAGCGTGCATTCTCATCAACGGAGTATTGATCAAAGGACACATGGACTCTTACCTGTTCAAGTTCTGATTATTAGACAGATTTGCTTCAAGTTTTACCTCTCCCTTTTCTCACTTCCATTCAGTTGATTTTTCCCTACTAGGGTATCATTTTTTTTTTTATCAACTGAATGCTCTGAAATCAAGTCTTTAATGAAACAAAGAATATCAATGGGGTCACCATCAAAATCCTTGATCACCTTTTTTAGACCATTATATATATTTTTTTGTTTACACTTTTTTATTTTTAGAGAACAGAAGGGAAGAGAGAGGTGAACTATAATCACAAACCAGCTGTTTCATACATGAACAAGGAATCCGATCCAAAGTATACCAAATCCCAAGATAAGAAACATTAAGTTCATTAGATGTTATGCCAGCTCAGGATCCTGCAATTACTCAAACAGATGTGGGGATAATGGTAGATCAAATCATCTTTGGGTTCTTATATCAGTAAAACCTGCTGTCAATGGCTGTAAGAATGGTCACTATAATGGTAATCAAAGTGGTTAGTTCCAAGAAAAGCTCATAGTTCCTGACTGGTTTTGACTCAATAAAACAGATTCAAACTGACACAAAAGACTCAAAACAAAACAAAGCAAAATACATCAGTATTTTCCTCCCCCAGACTTAAGTAACACTGTCCCCAGTGTACCAAGCTGTAGGATTGGAAAGAAACCAAAGTAAAAACAAAGAAACAAAGACAAGGTTAAGAATACTTACTTGCAGAGTGGGTGCCGATCGCCACCCGGAGGTGGTGTTGATCGTCACCAAGGTCGGCTCCTTACTCCGTCTTGTCAACAACAATTTTTTTTTTTTGACACATGGGAAAACAAAACTAAAAATTAGTAAAAACCAAAACGAAAATCAAAGAAAAATCCTACCTCTAAGTGGGTTGCCTCCCACTAAGCGCTTGTTTTCAGTCATTAGCTTGACTGTGTGGGGGGCTCAGAGATCTGGTGGATCAGATGGTGGCATTGAATGCCTCTGGATGGAACATCTTATCATCCAAGGTGGTGTGTAAGCATTTGGTGCATGATTTCTACCAAGGAATGAATGAGGAACAGCAGCAGGGTGGGCTATGAGTTTGGGAGGGACACTTCTTTTTCCTGCAGAATCATCAAAAAAAGAAACAAGTGTTCTACGATAATCTCGTGGCTTGGTCAGTTGTGAAACAGCTTTTGCATCCTTAATCTTTTTTTTTATGATATCAGGGGTTTTGAATTGAGAACAGGAAATGCATACCTTTGCTGTAATGGAGGTGTTTGTGGTCCGATGGGAGGAGCTGGCTGTTTTAAAACAGCTTTTGGACTTACACCTTTTGACACTCCTTGAAGATGTTGCGTTGTAGGCTTGTTTGGTTTGGTCCGTGGGGGGTGTCGATCGTCACCAGGGGTGGTGTCGATCGCCACCAAGTCTGTAACTCGGATCTTTGCACTTTTTCTGCAATTCAGCTTTGCAACTCTTGTCTCCATCACAAAGACATCATCCTCCAGCAAGTTACATGTGTCTGGACCTTCATTTTCAAGTCTAGTTCTTACAAGACAATCTCCACTCCAATCTTCAAGCCCAGCAGCTTTCTTGGAAGTTTCAACCAATGCCTCTTGAACACTCAACATGTTCACTTGCTCAGCAACCTCCAACTCTTTGGCATACCCAGCAGTAATGTCAACTGGATGCTCTGCTTCTGAGACCTCATCCATGGCAACCTCTACAGAAAAGGTTTGACCATCTATGGGAGCTTTTCTCCTCAGCTTACCCATGTCAAATTCATGGTCTTATCACCCAAATCAAGCTCAATCTGTCCTTCTCTGACATCAATGATTGCACCAGCTGTAGCTAAGAAGGATCTCCCAAGTAGAAGAGGATCCTGAGGCTCTTCACCATATTCCAAAACCACAAAGTCTGTAGGGATTGTGCAGCCAGCAATCTGAAGTGGAACATCTTCTAAAACCCCTTCTGAAACTCTCTTTGACCTATCAGCAAGGATGAGATGGATCCTTGTAGGCTTGAAATCAGTCATTCCAAGTCTTACAGCAACAGAGTGAGGCATAAGGTTGATGCTTGAGCCAAGATCACAAAGTGAGTGAGGAAATCTCCCAGTGAAGATAGAACAATCAAGCACAAAACACCCTTGATCAGGCAGCTTCTTTGGAACTCTACTCTGAATCATGGCACTGACCTGTTCAGAGACTCTAACCTTCCTCTCCTTCCTTGAAACAGTCTTTTTCAAAAGGATGGAACTGATGTCTTTTGTAAGCAATGCTGCTTCCTCAGGACAAACATTATTGGCAACCATCCTCTTGACATACCTATTGAGTGGAGGTAAGAACTTGACAACATCAACTAGATGCATTTCAATTAGTACCTTGACCATTATTGCCTTGCACCTTTCCTCCTCTATCTCATGTTTGGACTTTCTGGGCTTCGGGTAAGGTATCTTAGGTTTGTGGACCCTCTCCTTAGGTGTTGGTGGTGATTTGGGATGATCAGCACGCTCTTCTGACGGCAATTGAAAAATACAGCTCGAGTGTCGACCGACACCATCTCCAAAAGTGGTTTCTGACTTGAATTCTTCAGCACAACTTCCTGATTAACTCCAAAATGATCCATAATCTCCAAATAAGCTCCAAACGTACTTAAACATGCAAATAACTCTAAAAGAATCCAAAAACACTAAAAAAACTCTATAAACAAGACTTATATCATGGTTAAAAACACTAAAAACCATGATATATCACAATTCTCTATCTTTCTCACTTTTTTCAATTATTTGATTATGTTGAAGAACCGACGCGGAGGGATTCTTCTTCTCGGATCAGCGACCTTGTTATGGTTCCTCTTCGAGAAACGTGGATACAGTTTCTTCCCCTTTCTTGTTAATGTTCAGATACTTCTCGTCGTCATACTCTTCCTCTGGGCCAAATCTGCTATTCTTTTCAATAGTTTAAATCTAATAATCTGTCTTCAATCATCTGAAATGTTTAGCTTTGTTTCTTAAACAATTTTTTTTTTTCTTTTGCTGTCGTTTTCTTGATTAGACCAATGCCTCAACTTCCGAATCTTGAAATCACTGAGGAGTTTGTTCTTATGGTTGCTGATACTCTACGAGTCTTGATCTATACTTTGCTATCAGTTGAAATTTGCGTTAAGAAAAATGCCAAGCAACTCTTTCGGGTCAGAAAACTTATCCCAAGTGATTTTTTTTTTGCCCTTTCGTAGCTTTGTACTTTGGATGAGTTATTGAGAAAAAAATTGCTATTGCTATGGCAGGTTAGTGTTGTGTTATGCACTGTATCATTTGTTGGCAGTTTCTTAAACTTCCTCACGTTACTCTATCTTGGTGAGTACTTTTTGATTTCCATCGTCTGTAACATTGTTCATAATTGTCAACTCGTCGTATTGACTGAAATGATTGAAATGGACAGTTGTTGTTCTCAGTATGTTGGTCCCTTCTCTGTACGAAAGATACCAGCATCACATTGATGAGAAGCTTTCTGTAACACATAGAATGATTCAAACACAGTACAGGAACATTGACGAAAGATTGATACAGAAGATTATTGCTAAGCCCACGAATAAGATAAAGAAGATGCAATAGGTAAGCTATCTTTTGATACATTGTTTCATTTCAACAAGGGTTTTCTCATTAAGTCTAGTGGAGAACTAGTGTAACTCAGCTTACATAAGTTAGTTGAGAGCTGAAGGTTTTAAAGGAGACTGAGGAGAGATTATGGAGATTCTGGATTTGTGCATTGGTCGAGAGTTCAGAGACTTTCTCTAGTTAATGAAAGTTTCTTTTCACCAGCCATGTAGTTTATGCTTATTACATGTTAAGTAGAATAGATAAGACAAGTTGCATATTTATTTCTTTGAAGACAACAAACCAATGTGATATTCTTTTTTGTTGCAAGCAGTAACAGAAACAAGACAGAATGTGACTGATGGACGAGGAGGTAAAACCAAGTAAAGGTGCAATAAAACGAAGTAACAAGCTTTGAGTTAGATGAATAGAGGAGTTGAGACTTGAGAGTTTTATACTACAGAACTATACTGTGGTTGGGTCACTTGAATCAACGCTTCATTTGATTCTCTTTTTAGGATCACTTGGGGAATTATTTGTGACTCTATATGGAATATGGGGCTGTTTCTGGCAAGCCAGTGTGCTTAAAGTTCGATCCTATGCGTGAAAGTGATATGGTGACAAGAGATTATAACACACCCATACAAGCAATTTTTTCGTGAACAAGAAACGAAAACAGAGTCAAAACTAACCTGAGAAAGAAGATAAGACTCGACTATAAGATAACAAAGAAACTCCAAATAGAGATTAAAAACAAACATATCTAAAGTCCTTAAAGTCTTCCTTAAAAATCTCAAATCCAAAATAACTGATTTTACTAACCTGTTTTTCTTAAAGCCACAAATTGATGTTTTAAAATTTTCTAAAGCGACAATAATTATGTAACATCCATTTTAGCTCTGATTGTTTAGGCTTTTGAAACTGTTGCTTTAGATTTTAATTTGGCTGTTAAATAATTATTTTGGCTTTAGAAATTTTTAAAAACATCAATTAGTGGCCTTGAGAAAAATAAGTCACGTTAAGAGTAAAATCAGTCATTTTGGCTGTGAGATTTTTTAGGAAGACTTTAAGGACTTTAGACATGTTAAAGCCTGCTTGGAAAAAAATTGGCTTTAAAGACTTTAAAATTAAACTAAAGCCACAACAGCCTCTAAAGTTAAATTGCCAATCACTACCAAAAAGTTTTAACATCCAAATTAAAATCTAAAGTAACAGTCTCAAAAATCTTAAACAATCAGAGCCTAAGTTTTTAAAGTTGATATCATTAGAGACACATCAAAATATTTGAATACTTGATGTTGAAAAACTAATTTATGCCCAAATTGTATATCATCTAAAATTTATAGGATATATAAATTGTTTATAGCATAACTTTGTTCGGTACATATCTAATATATATTTAATAGGACCAAAAATTTGTTATATAAATAATTAAACTAATTATAATCATATTAGATAAAACTAAAAAATTCCAATTCACATTTGGGATTTTGCTAATTTTGATTGGAATAACCAACACCTATTTAGAATTGAAAAGATAATATATGTTAATATGATTATGATCAATATAATTGTTTAAGGTTTTTACCAAAAGTAACACATATATTAAAATTTCATATATTAAATTAAAATTTACGTAAAATTTTGTTATAAAATTCAAATCTAACTAGGTATCGTATGTAAGTATCAATAAATATTTTGATAAATTTAATCAAAGCAAAAATGTCTGACATGTATATACCTATATATATATATATATGCACGTATATATATTATTAATATATATATATATACATATATTTTAATTAATAGTTTTTAACATTCTAGCATATCATCGTTCTTTATATAAAATGTTTAATACAAGATTATAAATAGAGAAATTTGCTGAAAAAAATACATAAAAAATTATTTTGTTTCACTAAACTTTCCACGAATAAAATTGTGAGATTAAGATTTATATTAATGAAAATTATTTCTAAATATAAAACTAATTTCTTTTATTAAAATTTTAGAATTCTAATCTGTAACTAAAAATAATTAAATTTCTTAAAAAAATATTTTCTTCAAACTCAAATCAAATCTTCTTCTTCTAATTTTTTTCCACAATCTCTTCTCTTACTGTCTCTTTTCTTCAGAGATCCCTTCTCTTATAAATACCCATATATGTAATATTATATATTAATTTTATGATCATATCACAACGATTAATTCCCTTTACTTAAAATATATAATAAATTATAATATTTAAAATTCAGAATTATGTCCAACTAACATGCTTATTAAATTGAACTCATTAATTTCATGCTAATATAATCTAAAATAACAAATTTCTATATCCTATATATACAATAGTTCAGATTCCAATTTAATATTATACATGTAGTCTCTAATATCAGTATTGTGATTCATATCGGTTAATAACAATATATAAAACTCCTAACGATTTTTTTCATTAGAGTTTCATGAAAATACTGAAATAAATTTGGATAACAGAAGTTTTAAAAGTACCTGGATATGCAGCGGAATGATAGAAACAAAATGATTTATATGATTAATGAGTTGAAATCAAAAATATCGTTGAAATCAAAATCTTAAAACTTTGAATGACAGACTATTTTTATGATTTTAGAGTTTATGGGTTAAGGTTCGAGAACTTGTTTCTCTTATTTTATTATCTCATGACGGCTAGAGATTGAATTCTGTGCAAGTTTCACATATATATATCCTTTTATAGGGAATACATAACACCCTAATCTATGTAGGATTTTCACATGGGCCATGTCCATTACACTAGTGCTTAATTCTAAAAATGAATCATCTTTTATTTCAAGCCCAACAAAATTAATATTCACGAACATTTATATAATTAAAAATAAAACTTCTAAAATATAAATATATATTGATTCAATTTTTTTAAAATAACGTGTCATTTATAAGACTATATAACATTACGAGATTTTAAATCTATGAAAAGAAATGACTTTTAAAACACATTGTAACTACTTAGTATTATACCATTGTCAATCCATGACATAAAACTTTAAGAATAGTAAATATAAATGATTTGAAAATTTTCCTTACACATCTGATCAACCATTTCATTAGAGAATATGCCATGGGAGAAGTCTTGTGGCAAGCAAACAAGGAAGAGAACGATATAAAACCTAATAAGAATGCATATAATAGTAGAATATATCTCAAATGGGGGTATACCTGCTTGTCGCCCTGGTTCTGTCATTCAAGTTGATTTGCTTCTGATACTTTCGTCTTCTCACCTAGATGATCCATCTAGGTGGATCATCTAGGTGATTCATCTGGATGGATCATTTGGATGATGCATCTGGATGGATCATTTGGATGATGCATTTGTCTAATGCATCTGAATGTTGTTCGTTTTTTTATTTTTAGACATGCACCTAGATGAATCATTTGGATGCAATTTTATTTTTTAATGCATTATGTGGTTTTAGCGAAAAAGTGATTTTATAATTTTAACGGGAAAATGTTTTTTTTTGTGGTTTTGGCGAAAAATAAAATTTTTTTTTATTTAGCGAGAAAACATGATTTTGTGGGTTTAACGGAAAAACATGATTTTGCAGTTTTAACGGAAAACATGATTTTGCAGTTTTAATGAAAAACATGATTTTGTGGTTTTAATGGAAAATGTGATTTTACGGTTTTTTCCATAAAACGTGATTTTGCGGTTTTAACGGAAACCCGTGATTTTGCGGTTTTAACGGAAATGCGTGATTTTGCAGTTTTAACGAAAAACGTGATTTTACGGTTTTAGTGGAAAACATGATTTTGCAGTTCTAGCGAAAAACGTGATTTTTCGGTTTTAACGGAAACCCGTGATTTTGCGGTTTTAACGAAAATGCGCGATTTTGTGGTTTTAACAAAAAAAACGTGATTTTACGGTTTTAGCATAAAAACGTGATTTTACGGTTTTAGCATAAAAACGTGATTTTACGGTTTTAGCATAAAAACGTGATTTTGCAGTTTTAGCGAAAAACACGATTTTGCGGTTTTAGCGAAAACCGAAATTTTGCGGTTTAATGGGAAAACCGTGATTTTGCGGTTTTAAAAGAAAATGTAATTTTGCGGTTTTAACGGAAACATGTGATTTTGCGGTTTAACGGAAAACGTGATTTTACGGTTTTAGCGAAAAACGTGATTTTACGGTTTTATCGGAAAACCGTGATTTTACGGTTTTAGCGGAAAACCATGATTTTACGGTTTTAGCGGAAAAACGTGATTTTATGGTATTAGCGAACAATGTGAATTTGCGGTTTTAGCAAAAAACGTGATTTTGCGGTTTTAGCGGAAAATGTGATTTTGTAGCTTTAAAAGAAAAACTTAATTTTTTTTTGCAGGAAAACATAATTTTTTTTTGGCGGAAAAACGTAATTTTACGGTTATAGCAGAAAAAATAATTTTACGGTTTTAGTAGAAAAAATGATTTTGCTATTTATAGTTTTTGGCTAGAAAATGTGATTTTGCGGTTTTAAATCGGTTTTGACATTTTTATAAATATATGATTAAATAAGGTCATTGTTGTTATTTATAATTTTTAAAGACTCACCTTCACCTAAATGCACCATCAAGACTCACCCAGATTTTTTTCAAAATTTCAGCTGAGTTTTGAAAAATCAGTTAGGTGATCCATCTGGATGATGTCTTAAAACACACTAAACGAACATTAATTCTCACATTCACCCAGATGGATCACCTGGTTGAGCAGACGAACAACACCTAACTTGCTTTCTTTGGTGTTGTCACTCATTTGTTCCACGGGCCTCTATTGGGGTGCTAACCGGATGCTTCCAAACCTCCACTTTAAACTCATGTGGAATGTGTAAACGTGATGGATGTCGACCGACACCAAAGGGTGGTGTCGATCGACACAATGTCTGAAAATGGTCTCCACGTTGAACTCCTCAACACAACTTCTTGTTTGGCTCCAAAGTACTCCATAATCTCCAAATAAGTCTGGAACATACCTGAACCTGTAAAAGACTTGAAAACACACGTAAAAAACTCTATAAACAAATCTATTTCATGGTCAAAGATCTGGAAAAATCATGATATATCAAATCACACCTTCAAATTCTCTACCATAAACTGTACAAATTCTCTGAAAAAACCCTAAGCCTCCTATTTTATGTCCTGCCCTTTGTTCACCACTATTCCATCTCTACATTGTATCTCCCTTAATGAATTCTTTGATTCATGCTCAACCGCTGCCATATGGAAGAATTAATTGTTTTTATCTCATACCTCCAGCCAATGCAATTTGAATTTCTACTTGAGAAACCCTTTTTTGAGAGTTGATACATGATCATATCTTCTATACACAACATTCTCCGTCTCCATGTTTTACATCGTAAGTTTTGATAAGTTAGCTTGTTGCTTTTCACAGAGGGTCTCGTATGCATCTTTAGATTATTTTTTTACAGGTTTCTCATTCTTTCCTTGGCGAGAGTGTGTATTACTTGTTTCAGACCCTTTGATTTTCTGAAAAGCAAAATAGTGAGGAGGTAGAAAGGAATATGTGTTATGTCTCCTCCCAATACTGAGTTATCCTTGGTAAGAACTCCTCCAATCCTGCAACCACATTGACCAACTTGAAAGGTTTCTTTAGTCTTTTCTGATCTGAGGCAAAATGAATGTGACTTCGGAGATGACTTGAGCGCCCACCTCCTTCAAATATATTGTATGAATGCGGGAAAGCATTGATCCATTTATCGTTGATGAGCTCTCAAACAAGTTTTTTAATATCAATCCATTTTTCTCTCCTGTTACACCAAGTGAACATTGGTTCATATTAAGCTAAATCTGACAGCAAACAATGCCTTGTTACACTTTGAAAGTCTCGCATACCAGTTGTTATGTTTGGCAAATTTTCAAAGCTTGAATGCTCCTCCCCTTCAAGTATTTCATTAAAATCACCAAGCAGAATTCATTATTTATTCCAGAATATTGGAACATTAGTTCCAAATCCATGAGAACCGAGATGGTGTCACTACTGATTCCACTTCCAAAATTCTTTTCTCACTTGCTGTACCAGTTTTAGCAGGCGACACTTTTAACCAATTTTCCTTCACTACATTAAACTGATCCCCTTCCCCCCACCCCCTTTTCTATCAGCTGCTTCTGATATTCTTTCTTTTTAGAATCTTGCGATGCTACAATTTTAGGTTTCTCCCGTTTCTCCGAGAAATTTTTTTTCTCTGGTGATTGTTTCTGCTCCACATTTTGTTGTTCAATTGTCTCCATCTCCCCTGTTAATCCGTCAACAGCTTTCTCTAAGATATGTTTTAGTGTATTACATACATTTGTCAAGTGTCCCCACTTCGAATAGGATTGGCTTCGAGCTGGTAGCAATGGATAGATAAACTCCACATCCGCTTCAATTCCCAACGTTGATTTGAACTGATAGAGACAAACTGGGATGGCCATCAGCACTCGTGATGAAGATCAGACTTTTCCAAGAAAACATCCGGTATGACACATTTTAAGAGTAATTCACATAGGAATCAACTTGATCTCAGGCTCCTCTTCACCAATCTTGGGAGCCCACTATGATAAAATCATCGAAATATTAGCTATATTCCACATCCCTCTTATGAGTATTCGAGATCTTGTTACCCTATATGAAAATCTGAATTTCATAATAGTTGTATTGACCGGAAAAACGTCAATCCAAACTGTCTTATCTCTCAATAACCAAATTTTGTTGATTATCACGTGTATTTTGCCACATGTGGGGCTGCTAATAGAAACTTTTCCTCTACAAAATGTTTCCATTACATAATAGAGTTTTGGATCACTGCATCTTGTATCTTCACAACTGTTTTTCCCTGCACCATGTTCACATCCAACACATGCTTTAATAGTGTGGGTTTGTTTTTTACAAACATTTACTAAATACATTTTTAGCTTGTTGTTAAGGTAACTTATCATTTTTCTCGAATTTTATATGTGGCATGGTCTTTTTCTTCGGCGCCAACATTATAGTTGAGACTTGCTGCAATTAACCAACTTTAAATGGCCTTTTCAATCGTCTATATGCTGACGTGTTTTATTCTTTTTTCTTTGGTCTAAATTTTAAATTTTAGATAACAACAAATTATAATGAGAAAAGTATTATTAAAACTTAATTTATTAAACTTAGATTTAAATACAAGATTGGAAATACAAAGCTTGTAACTACAATTATTAAAACTATAAAGTATAAAAGAGTGAGTAAATAATGTCTCACTAAAATTCACTTTGCCTTATGCAAAAATAATTTGGTTTTATTTATACAAAGAAGTTTAATGAAAAATAAACTTGCATATCCTCTATATAATATTTGTCCAACTCTCTCCATTTTTGTGGCACATCACCACTCTAGAAAAATGACATGTGTCAATATTTTAAAATAAAATAAAATACTTTTTATTTTCTCAACAAACATTAATTATTTTTTATGCAATGATTTCTACTTATATTCCTTCTTTTCATCTATATTAATTCTATCAATTAACCTCATGATATTTTTTTAAATAAATTAGCAACCCAACAAAAAAAAAATCTCATCGGAGATGGTTTCATACTAGAAGCATTTAATTGTGGGACATAAAACCAGAAGTCCAATCATTTGTAATAAAAATTTCAAGTAAAATGAACAAACTAAAAATTCACAATAAATATGTAGACAATAAACTAAAATTAAAATGAACAAATTAAAAATTCACTACAAATATGTAGAAAATAAACTAAAATTATTCACCATAGTCTAAATATATAAATGTAATCTCTTAAAAAATTTTATAAATAAAATTTTTAGAGTTTGGGAAATTTATATATAGGGAAGTCAGAAAGACAAAAAGGAGAAACTCAAAAATAATTTCTGTTTTTTTTTTTAAACTATGGATATGTGTCAAATTTTAAAGGTTTTTTCAGTCTAAATTGGATTATAGCATTTAAAAACTTTTATTATAAAAATATACGCAGATAAATATATTATTCTATGTAAAAAGAAATAAATAATATATACACATTTAATAGAACTGTAAATATTAATTTCATTAAATTAAATTTTTAGTAACTAACATTTTAAACTATAGAAAAATATATAAATGAAATCTCTTAAAATAAAATTTACAACTAATATTTTCAGATTTTAAAAATGTTATATATAAGGAAATAAAAAAGACTTAGAAGAGAAATTCAAAGGCTTTTTTAAAAAAAAATATGGAAATATGTTGACTTTTAAAACATTCATGTGGTAGAAATTTAAAGACAAATTTAAAAATTTACAAGTTTTTAAAAGAAACTACCCGAGCTTAAAATTTTATATATAAGAAAAACCAGAAAGACTAAAAAGAGAAATTCAAATGTTTTTTTTTACCTATGAAAACATCTCGACTTTTAAAACATTCATGTAGTCGAAAGAGAGAATTTTCAATTTTTACAAGTTTTTTAAATGAAAACTATCCGTGCATAGCGCGTGTATTCACTAAGTAATCTTGAAATGGTTATATGTAATTATTATAGTGATTGTATGGATAATGAGTAATGAAGATTATTTTGTCACCTAGTAGTCTTGAATGTGAAATATATATATATATATACTTGATTCTGGCCCGTCCTTAGGACGGGATTTGTTATTATATATTTTGTAATTTTTTAATAATTTATATTTGTAAATTTAGAAGATCAAAGTTAAATCATTAATTTACTACAATATATTAATATTAATTGATAATTTTGTTAATTAATTTTAATTACAATTTTTTTTTTAAAAAAAATGCATAATCGAAAATATCATGAAAATATTTATTTTATTTAATTTTTAATAATTATTTAAGACGTGTTTAAATGTATTAATTGTAGTTACAATTTTTTTTGTTAAGATTTCTAGATTTATTATATATTTTAAAATTTGAAATCAAGAGAATATCTTTATTGAAAGATTTTGATCGTCTATATGGTTAGTATTTAAATTATGAAAATTAAATTTAAGAATATATTTTTGGGTTTTGAAATTAAGTACCTTTATTGATAGATTTATTTTAAGATATCACTTGTATTTTTCAATATCTTACATATTTATTCACATTTGCAAATGATTATTTTGCCCTTAATGAGACTCTTAAAATATTAAATAGTATCAATGGCAAAATTTGTAATATAACACGGTATAAAAAGTTTTTTTCTATAATGTTTCCTGTTTTAATAGTATATATATATATATATATTTATGTCTAACTATAATATAGGCCGAATTTGATTATATATGGTTTTCAGACCCATTTCAAAATAATTAAGCCAAATTGGCCCAAAAAAATAGAAGATAAAGATAAGGTGAAATTTGAAGCGCTGCGGAAATTCTTTCTGACCAGGAGCTCCACTGGACTAGAATCTAGTAAATCCAATTACGGAACATCAAGATCCAGTCCTCGCTTGAAACCACTTGCATGCTCACTCCTCCATAGATCACCGTGATAATGAAAGGAGTCTACAAACAAGTCGCCGGAGATGAAACCAACTAGAAAGTTTCAGTAGATTCAGCATCAGTGTCTTTGTCGAAACGCAACTCTATTGGGAAAACTTATAACTTTACTGATTCGCACCAAGATCAACGAAACTTAAACAATTGTCTAGATTGTTTTATTCTATAATAAAACTTGAATAAAATAAAGTATCTTAAAATGTAATCCACATCAAATTTATTTTACAAAAGAGAAAAGAAAAAAAAGCCATATATCTAATTTTCATTGGTCTTAGCTTGGTCGAGCTCGGTTATTTCATGCTCCCTCGACGTCTCCTCTCCCTCTAAGGTGGTCGCACGCCAAGAAAAATCTGGATTATGTTCGACAATGATATCGAACAGAACCTTGTAGTCCTTCTTCTCCTGATTGTTGGACGCCTCTGGGTCAGTTGCACCTTAAGATCCTCATTACGTTTCGCAATTTTGGCATCGTGGACCCTTAGCCTTTCCTTAAGATCCTCATTAAGTTCCAGAATTTTGGCTTTAGCAGCATCTAGGGAGTCTTGAGACTTCTCTTGCGGTGGAGGAAGAGAAGCTCCATGCAACATGTAGACTACATCGTACATCTTAAACTGCAGAAAACAAGAACAAGATTTAAAACCGTAATGAGTTTGTGTAATTGAAAAACAATGATTATATACCTGAGACGAGATCTCCTCCATCTTGGTTTGGGACATACCCCCTCCACGTAGCACAGTCTCTGCGTGGACCTTATTTGCAACGATTTTAAAAATTCTAGGTGCTTCAAAGGTTATAGGAGAAGTGCGTCCATATACTTCCATCTCATCCAAACATGGGAAACACTCCAAGAAATGCTTTATCATCTCTTTCTCTCTAACTCTTCCTTGAAACCCATTAATTCGCAGCTTCTTCACTGGACAAGATGAGAGTGAACGACCTTTGTCTTCCCGAGGTATGCACTCACAAACATCCCCGCATTTATCAGTCACATAGTGTAAGAGACCCTTGAAAGAGGAAGCTAGTCAATAAGAGAGTTCTAAGTGTGAATGGCATCATTGTAAATGTTTTGAGCTTATACCTCAAGGACTAGTGTTTCCAAACGTGGACAGTTCCTTAAAAGAACCGGCGTTGCTTCCCATCCCCTGTCTGCCTTACTACGGATACGTAGAAATTTTAGATTGTTGAACACCGGCATCGAATCACAGCATTGAGAAAGTACCTGAAACAAGACAAAAAAACTATTGCAGCGACTCATGTTTGAGAAACTTATACAGTTATACTCCCACTAACATAGGAACAAAATACTAGAAAAGGAAAACGAAATAGCAACTGACCTCAAGAGTATCTGCAGAAAGGAATAATCTCTGAACATTCCTTATACCACTCACGAGCTTCCACACATTTCTAAGATGCAGAAAAACATCATCTTCCTCATTTGGCACTCGTATTAGCTCAAGCTGAGTTTCAGTTACTCTAAGGTCAAGTACAGCTCAGCTAATTTTGGCAAGTTAACTATTGGATAATCTGCCGCAACAAAATCAGAATAGTCAAGATCAACGAGATTGGGAGCATCAAAAGAGATTCTATTCGGAATGCTTAAGTCTTCGAAACCATTGGCATAGATAGATAGCTTCCTGAGGCTTGCACTTGACACGTTTTCATCCCTATTCAGCCACTCAATATCAGCCAAGTAAAACTCCTCAAGAACAGGGAAAGCAGACAGAAACACCTCAAGATTATCACCCAACAAAATATTGTCCGATTCAAAGCTGAGAGTCTTAAGCATTGGTAAGAAAGTTGCTTGACCTCCACGCCACCAATCAATGCCAAACTCAGTACTTATCTTCAGTTCGACTAGTTTGCTACTTTCGAACATCTCGTTGGGCAGAAAATACATATAATCTGTTTCTGATTTGAAATCTGATCTATCAAAATCAAGGAAAAGATCAAGGCTTGTAACACCACGCTGCAGGACATTACATATCCAAAGATCCAGACGATCTATGTCAATACCAGTTTTACACTTCAGGGAGAACTTCTTAATGGGATAATTTCCCTGCAAAGTCAATACTCTATCAACAAAATCCATGAAGCTCTGAAGAATCTCGTCTCTTTCTCGCTTACCCTCTTCAGGATGAAGAAACACAGAGTCATCAATGTCGAGACTAGGGACGAGTGTCCACAAATAGCGCCATTTCTTTGACAGAACCGATGTCAAAGCAGCTTCCTTTGTCGTAAGAAAAGACAATATATAGCAAAGAACCCCGTCAGGTAGACTTCCGATCCAATCCATCCTTTCTGCCAGAAGGAAAATTTGGAAAATTCAGCAATTAGCCAGGAAAAGAAGAGATGAACTTAACAAGTTGGAAAAAACCAAAGCAAATTTATTCAAGGCTCCTTTTCCAGATTTTAAATAGTTGCAAAAAGATCCCTGAAGCCCCAAATTATTACAAAAAAACGGGTCCGAAACTTTTTCCATATTTTAGTAGTTTTATACCATTATAAATAGGATTTAAAAGCAATCTTTTTACATTAGTTTTATTCTAAACTTTTCATAGAGTTTTGGAGAGAAGAATCAAACTCCTTCAGAGAAGATTTCTGAACACATTTTACTTTATTGGAATTCTCGTTCATGCTTTCTATTCAAATTATGATTTATGTTTCATTAATCATGTCTGAGTAGATTCCTTGTTTGTTTTCGGGTTATTCAAAGGTGAATGATGAATTGTTAGATTGAATTTAATGGTTATCATCAAATCATTAGAGTTCTTCATCTAGATTTGTGTTTGATGTTTATTTTATCATCATGACCTAGAATTTGATCTTAGGTTAATTGGCTAAACATGCAAGTGTGCTTAATTGTCTGAACTAATCTTAGATGAACAAAATACATATGTGCAAATAAATTTGGTTTAAGATTTTGTGAACAATTGAACCTACAGTTAATGTTTTGGTGCTAGCTCGCAAAATATGTATATATCTACATGTATATATCTATATACACACACATATACATATATATATTATTAAACTATATATAGATTTAGATAATGGAATTTTTAGATATACCTGGATATTGAGCGAAATGATCGAAACAAAATGATTTGTATGATCTAAGGGTTGAAATCAATAATATCGTTGAAATCAAAAATCTTAAAACTTTGAATAACAAACTGTTTCTCTGATTTTAGATTTTATGGGTTACGGTTCGAGAAATTGTTTCTCTTCTTTTATGCCATCACGGCTAGAGGTTGAATTATGTGCAGCTTTTACATATGTATACCCTTTTATAGAGAATACATAACACCCTAATTTATTTAGGATTTTCATATGGGCCATGCCTATTACGTTAATTCTTTTTTTAAATGAATCATTTATTTATTTATTTCAAGCCCAACTAAATTAATATTCAAGAGCATGTATATAATTATTTCTATTTATCATAAAAAACATAAAACTTCTAATATATATATATACATATGTTGATTCGATTTGTTTAAAGTCACATGTCTACCATGCTTGGGAGTGTCTGTTTTTCACTTAAGATGAGAGCTTTTGCTTACTGTTTTGTCATAATTATTGTTGATCTTGTAGGTGGAGTACGCAAAACTTTGTGTCCTTCTTGTTCTGGGTCTTCATCCTTTTCATGGATAATCTCCCCTTCTTCTCTATCTTCATTTCCATTATTTTCTTTGTTCTCGGCTTCTTCATTGTCTACCACATTTAGAACCGAGATGGTGTCCCTACTGGTTCCACTTCCAAATTTCTTTTTTCACTTGCTTTACCAGTTTTAGCAGGTGACACCTTTTAAGTTACCAGTTTTAGCAGGTGACACCTTTTAAGTTTTTAACCAATTTCCCGTAACTGCAGTAAACTGATCTCCCCTTCTGCTGTGCTCCTATATCAGCTTCTTCTGTTATTGTTTCCTCTTGTAAATCCTGTGATGCTACAATTTTAGGTTTCTCCCCGTTCTCCAATGAAATATGTTTCTCCGGTGAATGTTTCTACTCCACTTTTTGTTGTTTTGTTGTCTTCATCTTCCCTATTAATCCGTCAATATCTTTAACTAAGCTATGTTTTAATAATAATTATTTTGCTACCTCTATTCGCATTACATACACTTGTTAAGTGTACCACTTCGAACATGATTGGCATCGAGGTGGTAGCCATGGATAGATATTGTTAAAGTGTTGATTTCTTTACAGAAGAGAAAAGAAGGAAGAAACAGATAAAAAATTATCTCTTCTCCTTTAATAGAAACCGAACGAAGAAACTTTTAATTAACTAAAACTTTGTTGTTATTTACATTAATACAAAATTGTTTATATCGAAAACAAATAGATACTACAACAAAGTGGAGCAAACGCCTAGGATATGTGATGGTGATCAAAAGAAGACACCAAACAAGAAAGGAGGATGCTTATATATGTGCTGACGTGTTCTATTTTTTTTTTCTTTGGTCTAAAGTTTGAATTTTAGGTATAATTTATTATAATGAAAAAAGTATTATTAAAACTTATTTTATTAAACTTGATTTAAATACAAAATTGAAAATACAAAGTTTGTAAGTACAACTGTTAATACTATAAAGTATAAAAGAATGCATATATAAATGATGTCTCACTTTAATTTACTCTGCCTTATGCAAAAATATTTTGGAATTACAAATTTGTAAGTACAATTGTTAAAACTATAGTGTAAAAGAGTGCATATGTAAATGATGTCTCAATAAAATTCACTTTGTCTTATGCAAAAATATTTTGGTTTTGCATATGATGATGTTTCTTTCGTTTGGAGTTTTGGGTGATGATTAATCTTGAGATGGTTATGTACGTGTCCTTGTTGTAGTGATTGTAAAGAATGAGTAATGTTGATAACTTGATCTCCTAATAGCCTTCTAGTTTTTCTTGATTTTTGTTTTTTTTTCATTAAGTTTATCACATGGGTTTCACATTGATTAATTTTGTTTAATTAAATAAATAAAAAACACAATAGAAATATATAAAATTGAAACTTGAATAAAATAAAATTTCTTAAAATGTAATACAAATAAAATTCATTTTACAAAAGATAAAAAGAAAAACCATATATCTAATCTTCATCTATAGGAAAAAACTCTGCTGCCACCGCATTCTACTTAGCTTGGTCGAGCTTGGTCATTACATGATCCCTCAGATGTCTCTGCTCGCTCTAAGTTGGTCGCACGCCAAGCCCTTAACGCTGATGCAAAATCTAGATTCTGGTCGACCATGATATCGAACAGAACCTCGTAGTCCCTCTTCTTCTCCTGATTGTTGGATATGCCTCTAGGTCAGTTGCACCTTGCCGAGCCCTCAACGCTGATGCTATCATAGGGTTCTGATCAACAGTTCTATCGAACAGAGCATCGTGGGCCCATTGCATTTCCTTAAGGTCCTTCTTACGTTTAGCAAATTTGGCCTTAGCTATAAACAATTCCTAAGGATCAAGATTTGAATTTAATTCAACCCAAAACAGTTTTTTAGAGAAGAAGAAAGTAACACTAACCATGATCCATGCTTTGATGACTTGTCATGAATCAGTATTCAATTGATCTTTTTCTTTTCTTTGCCTTTTTCTCCATATAATTCCTTTGATGGACAAGGAACCAAAGTTCTTATTCTCTCCCAATTACGATCACTCTACAAAAGTTTATTTTGTATGTCCTTTTATTCTCTTGTTTTTAAAACACAAGTGTTGTTATGTGTATATATTAATAGAACATATCATTTCATTAATGGCAAGTGATCGTCATATCTTTTTGTTATGTCAATGTACTGTCACTTAATTAATATAGCATCATTGCATGTAATTATAATTCACAATAATTACATTTGCTATATATACAAATAATAGAGAAAAAAATAATATATAAAGTAAAGGAAGAAGGTTATTGATACACCCAAATTTTAATGACATTAATCGAAACCGATCCATTACCTGTATCATCTTTTATATTAGAATTCTTAACTTTAATATGAACTTGATCTTTATTTTAAACCGAAAAACACATACTTCACATATAAGAATATAAATATTCTTACATTTCCCACTTGACCTTTGTGTTGACTTTAGGGTTTAATAACTATAATACACGCTTTAATATCAAGATCATCAAACTTTTAACTAAACCAGAATTAGTTGAATCATGGCGGTCACACATCATCAAACGACATGATTCCTTCCATGTATCACAAACCAATTTCAATTTATAAAACTTCCTTATATGGAGAAACACTTTAATTCTCAAACTAACCATATGTTATCTATGAACCATGAGTGTACACACATACTTTAATGATAACATATTTAGTATAAGAGAAACATAACTTTAAGTGAATTTTTAGTGTCACATACACATAATGAGACATCCATAATCAATACAGCAAGACTTTGTCTATAAGATCCATATGCTCTATATGGCCAATGAACGTCTTGGATGGAAGTCCTTTAGTTAACGGATCCACTACCATCATATTCGTCCTTATGTGCTCAAAGGACACTCTATGTTTCGTTACTTCTTTTTTGACAGACAAGAACTTCATATTCATGTGTTTGGCACCCTTCGAGTACTTGTCCTTCTTTGAAAAGAAGACAGCTGTGGAATTATCACAATAAATTCTCAACGGCCTCTCTATAGAGTCGACGATCCGAAGCCTTGAGATAAAGTTCCGCAGCCACAATGCATGAATTGTGGCCTCATAGCATGCCACAAATTTGGCTTCCATAGTGGAAGTAGCAATGACAGACTGCTTTCCACTTTTCCATGATACTGCTCCCCCAGCTAATAGGAACAAATATCCAAACGTCGATTTTCTCCTATCGACGCATCCACCATAGTCTGAATCTGAATATCCAATGACCTAAAGATGGTCGGTCTCCAGTATGTAAGCATGTGCTCTTTGGTGCCTTGCAAGTACTGATAATCTTCTTTGCAGCTGTTCAGTGGTCCATTCCAGGATTACTTTAATATCGACCAAACATACCAACAACAAAGCTGATATCTGGTCGAGTACATGTCTGAACATAGTTCAAACTCCCAACCACTGATGCATATGGAATTCTTTTCATTTCTTTATGCTCCAGTTCACTTTTAAAACATTGATTTTCACTAAACTTATCCCCCTTCTGAATTGGAGCTATCCCTGCAGAGCATTTTTCCATTTTATATCTCTATAAAATCTTATTGATATATCCTTTCTGAGACAAACTTAACAATCCTTGTGACCTATCTCGATATATTTCTATACCAATCACATAAGATGCCTCACCCATATCCTTCATTTCAAAGTTCTTAGAGAGATACCTTTTTATATCATGTAACATGCCTAAGTCATTTGTAGCAAGCAAAATATCATCAACATATAAGACCAAAATCACAAATTTGCTCCCACTAACTTTCATGTAGAAACATCAATCAGTGATGATCTCTACAAAAACATATGACATGATGGTATCATTAAATTTTAAATACAATTGTCTGGAAGTTTGTTTCGGTCCATATATTGATTTTCTCAGCTTACATACCGAATGTTCATTTCCTGCAGCCACAAACCCTTCAGGTTGGTCAATATATACTTCTTTCTCAAGTTCTCCATTCAGAAAGGCTGTTTTCACATCCATTTGGTGAAGCTCAAGATCATATTGAGCTACCAAACCCAAAACAGTCCTTAAAGAATCCTTCTTTGAAACTGGAGAGAAAGTATCTTTGTAGTCAATGCCGTCCTTTTGGGTGAAATCTTTAGCAACAAGGCGAGCCTTGTACCTTTCAATCTTACCTTTCGAATCGTGTTTAGTCTTAAAGACCGACTTAGAACCAACGGTCTTGAAACCAGCAGGCAAATCTACCAAGTCATATACTTTGTTATCATCCATAAACTTTATTTCCTCTTTTGAAGCATAAGACCACTTATCAGAATCGTCACTTTCCATGGCTTTCTAGAATGAGCTCGGGTCTTCATCAATGCTTAGGTCACATTCACTTTCAATAGCGTAAACCATGTAATCATTTGAAATGACAGATCTTCTTTCCTTTACAGATCGCCTTAATGGTTTCTGTGGTACACTATTCTCTTCTTGAATTGTAACAGATTCATCAAATGGATTTTCAACTAATGGGATTTGCACATCATTATGTTGTTCTATTGAGCCATTAGATTGTGATGCATCAATAGGAACAACTACTTTAGGTGCAACAATATGTGAAGGGAATTCAACTTGGATTTCTTGAATGACCACTTTTCGTGGTTCACCACTCCCACTAGTTTCACCGTTCTCAATGAACCTAGCATTACCCGTCTCAACTATTCTCGTACTATGCTTAGAACAGTAAAAAGTATACCCCTTTGATTATTCAGGATAGCCAATCAAACTTCCACTGAGAGTCCTTGAATCAAGTTTCTTTTCATGTGGTTATATAGCTACTTCTACTGGACAACCCCAAATACGTAGATGTCTTAAGCTAGGTTTCCTTTCCGTCCACAGTTCATAAGGGGTCTTAGGAACTGCCTTACTCAGAACCCGGTTTACCACATACGTTGCAGTATTTAATGCATATATCCACAACGAAAGGGGTAAACTAGAATTACTCAACATGCTCCTAACCATATCTATTAGACTACGATTCCGCCTCTCATCAACACCATTCTGCTGAGGAGTATCAGACATTTTATATTGTGCACAAATGCCTTTACTTTCAAGTAACTTTGTAAATGGACTTGGACATTGTCCATTTCATCGAATTTTCCATAGAATTCGCCACATCTATCAGATGTCACAACTTTTACTTTTCTATCTAGTTACCTTTCCACCTCACCAATGAAGACCTCTATGACACTCACTGATTTGGACTTTTCATGCAGTAGATATATGTATCATTGACGTGAATAATCATCAATAAAAGTGATAAAATATTTTTCACCACTCCAAGAAAGAGCATCGAAAGGGCCACATATTAACTCAAGAAGCTGAGTGCTTCTTGTGGCTGGTTTCTTTACTATGTGTTTAGTCTGCTTTCCTTTAATTCAGCTATTCACACACTTAGGTCACTTAAATCTAATTGAGAAAGACTTTCATTCTGTACCAACCTCATAATTCTTTCTTTGGAAATGTGACATAATCTTCAATGCCACAAGAAAACAGAACTTTAATCACATGAACTACATTTTATGCATCAGCTTTGAATATTAAACAATTATTCAAAGAATTTCGCATCAAGATTGAACCGATAAAGTGAATCAAATAAAGTACCACTACCATAAAAGTAATCATTTCAGTACAATGACAAAAACACCATGTCCAATCTTAAAATCGAAACCTGAATTATCCAACCTACTTACAGAAACAAGATTCCTATCACATTCAGGTACATAGAGAAATCCTTCAAGATCCAAATGGCATCCATTGCCATGATCAATCTAGACGTCCCAATGCCTTCTATTCGTGCCTTCATCCTCTTTCCCATGAACAAGTACTGTTCAGGCCCTCTTATAGGTTGGATCGAACTGAATTCCTGCTTAATATGAGACACATGAGTAGTTTCACCAGAATCTAACCACCAAGTATTATTAGGCACTTCTACAAGATTCAATTCAGAGCAAACAAAAATGGAATGTTTACCTTTCTTGTCGAACCATGTCTTTCCTTTAGGACAATCTTTCTTGAAGTGTCCCATTTGCTTGCAAAAGACACACTTCTTCTATTTCTGGATTTTACTTTCAGGTCCTTTCATGAAAGTCTTGTCCTTCTTTTTGTCCTTCTTACTTGATTTGCCTTTATTGCTGCTGGCATTTCCAAGACCTACGAAATTAGCAACATGGTCCTTCGTCTTCTTTAATCTCCCTTCTTCTTGAACCAACATAGCCTTTAAAACTTTAAAGTTCCATTTGTCTTTAATGGTGTTGTAATTCGCCTGAAACTGGCTAAACTCAAAAAGTAGAGATTCATGATAAACTGGACCAAGAATTGCTCATGTAGTTCCATTCCCAAGGTTGTTAACTTTGCTGCCAAGTTAGACATATGTGACACATGATCATGGATTGGTGAGACCAGTCGAATTTTCTTGTAGTTACCTCGTTCATTAAGCTTCCAACAATCGACTTGTCAGCCAGATCTGATTGTGAACACTCCTTAATTTTCTGTAGGAGTTCCCTAGCCTTCTCTGTTACAGGCATAGATGGTTTAATGCTTTCTTCCATCATCATTCTCATGAGGTTCAAGCTCAGCCTATTGGATCGCTCCCATCTCTCATATCGAGACTTTTGAGATATGGAGCTATCTTCTGTAATGGCTGAAGGGTCCTCAGAAGTTAGAATTGCAGAGTCCAATGCAATTACACTGCAATTACACCCAGTGTAAACCGGCTCTATTTGGACCACTCTCCATAATCCAGCCCATTGAACTTCACGACAAAGTTAGTAGATGCAAACAAAGTTGATGAAGCTGCATGCATCAATTCATGCTTACCCATTAGTGATTTGAAATTTTAATTTAGATTCATATATAGTAATATTTAAAAACTTCATTTGAGTAATCTTTGGGCAATACTTAAGCACAAACACTTTCAGCGATGCTAATTTTTTTTTTTTTTTTTTTTTTTTTTTTTTTTTTACAGTTATTTCATGATTAGTTAAATCATACACATATCAAATATGCATGCTACCGTTGGGTATACATACTATTGATTATAGTAAGACATAACTAATCATTTATGTATTACATTATTAAAGTGACATTTGGGTGTTCTCCTAGTATATAGATAACAAACACAATTGATCAATCAAGCTTTAATGTTATTTATAACATCTCTTGTAGATGACCAATTGCTATATATATTATTTTAATGTCTATATGTATACAATAAGGTCATTTTAGTGAATAATATATTATAAACAATATAAACATTAAAACTTTAATAAATAATATTTTTATTTATGTTAATATTTCATAACATATTTTTTTTATTATTAAAATGTAGCGGAAACCTTTTTTTTAGTTTTTAAGATAATTTTAATAATTAAAAAAAATTTACTTTAACATTAAAACCAAATGATAAACTAAACCAACCAAACCAACGTTTTAAGTAATTTATATTAACTGTAACTTAACGGCAGCATTAATTATATAGCTGTTCGAACGGTTACTTATGATTTCTAATCCTTCTAAGATACTATAAGAACACTTGTCAAAGCCAGGAATTTCCATATACACTAAACACTAACCGACACGACCTTTATGCACCATAACAACACAAGCGACCAATTCCGAGAACAAAGGAAAATAACCCATGCATTGTCAGTAATTTATTAATGTTGATTTATTTAATTGTGACTTATTATCAACACGAAAGTACGAAAAAAAATTCAGAATTTAATAATTCACTCAAGCGTCCATGTCCATGCACGCAAACGTGTATTTCTTAAACTACGTTCGATACATTACATATCTCAAATAACATCCGTTCATCCAAATCATGCAATTTTACGCAAATCATGTAACAACACAAGTAACGTCACAATCTGTAACGACGTTTACGTAAAACAGGACAATTCAAATTAAGCAAATCACTTAAGGGTGAATTAACAAATCTAAACCATGCTCTGATACCAAATATAAATAATTCTTAAGGATTTATATTTGAATTTAATTCAACCCAAGACAGTTTTTTGGAGAAGAACAAAATAACACTAACATTGATTCATGCTTTGATGACTTGTCATGAATCAGTATTCAATAGATCATTTTTTTCTCTTTGCCTTTTACTCCTTATGATTCTTTTGATAGATAAGGAATCCAAATCCTTCTTCTCTCCCAATTATGTGGAACTGGTGACTGTCTTCTTCTTCTTGGAGGACCAAACAATGGGGTTTGAGCCCAAGTACATGATGTTCACACTTGTAGAAGTATAGTCATCTCGAATACATGCCCAATCAGCATCAGAGTATGCATTAAGAACAGAAATGTTGTCTCTCCGCAAAGCGATTCAAGGTCGCGTGTGCCTGCTAGATAGTGTAAGACTCGTTAGGCGGCTTGCATATGGAAATCCCTAGGACGCATAAATTGTGATAGCTTCTGAACGGAATGTGCTATATCTGGCCGAGTGAAATGGATGTCCTGCAAACTTACCACAATAGTCCATCAGTTAGAGGGTTGCCCGAAGTTAGCTGCAGCTGATCAGTGGAGACCATGGGAGAGGTTACTGGTTTGGCTGTCGTCATGTTGGTTTTGGCCAACAAATCAGTGATGTACTTACGTTCCGTGAGTAATATTCCCGCTGGCGTGCGCTGTACCTCAATGCCCAAAATATAAGATAGCTCCCGAGGTCTTTTAAGAGAATCTTTTACTTAAGAGGTCGATAAATTGATGACCATTCTTGAGTCGTTTCAAGTGACTATGATATCGTCGACATAGACAATAACATAGAGAGTAATCGAGCCCACTTTGAGTATGAATATATAAGAATCCGCCAGTGAATTGTGAAAACCCAATTCAGTGGAAAAGTTTGAAGTTCCATGTACCACATCCGAGGTGACTGTTTAAGGCCATAGATTGCCTTCTGGAGTTTGCAGACATGAGTTGGGTGATCCTTGTCGACAAATCCAAGAGGCTGTTCCATGTAGACATCCTCATTGATACTGCTCTGGAGAAACGTGTTATTGACATCTAGTTGCTGCAAGATCCAATCATTAGCCACAACGTGTCCAAGAACAAGAAGCATAGTTGGTTTCTTAAGTGTCCTAGAAATCAATACCAAATCTCTGATAATATCCCTTTGCCACTAACCACGGTTTGAATCGCATAACAGAACCATCTGTTTTTTTTTTTGTTTTGTTCTGAAAACCCATTTACAACCAACTAAGTTGTAGGAAGGATCCGGCGGGACTAATCGCCATGTGAAGTTCCGAAGTTGAGAGTTGAACTCATCAGTTACTGAGGCACACCACCGAGCATCTTTAAGAGCATGTGTGATGCATGTCAGTTCATCACCGGAAGATAGAGCCTGATATTTGGATGTGTGAGGAACAGTTTGAGCTACCAATGTGAGCCATTGAACTGGCTTAGACCATCTCCAACACTACTGCATTTCTTACTTTAAAACTGCATTTTGCAGTAAATTTACTCCAACCCTACTCTATTTTCAGCTGCAAAATAGAGTAGAAAATGGGATTACTCCAAATATGGAGTAAAAAATGAGATTACTCCATTTTTTTGTTCATTACTCCATTTTGCAGTTGAAAATAGAGTAGTGTTGAAGCAAAACCCAACTGCATTTTGGAGTTACTCCATTTTAGAGTGAAAAATGCAGTTTTACATTGGAGATGCCCTTACTGATATTGTTCTTGCTGCCTGTGACCATTGGATGTTGATTAGCAGATGGTAGAGGTTCAGGCGCGGGATCAGATTGCATCAATGAAGCATCTGAACCGGAGTTACTCGCTGTCTCAGGGGAGGACAATTCGAGTAACTCAAGAGAACCACTCGGAGACATGTTAGTTTCAATTTGTAAAGAATCCATACCTGAGGGCTCAGTGCCTGATGAAGGATGTGATGGCACTATCGGGACTCTGGTGACTGTCGAGCACCAACGAAAAGTTTGGGTATGTGGGTTTGGTGGGTGGATATCGAAGGAAAGTTTGTGAAAGGGGAATGATGTTTCAACGAAAAGAACATGTTGTGTGGAATAAAGGCGGGTAGTGTTGGGTACATAGATAGGCGCTTTGACTCAAGGAGTAACCAAGAAAGATACATGGTTGAGACTTAGGTTGCAGTTTGTGATTGTTGTATGGTTTGAGCCAAGGGAAGCAAAGACAACCAAACACTCTAAGTTTCATGTAGTTGGGTGACATACCAAACAGTTTTCCGAATGCACAGGAGAAAGCCAGCGTTGAGGTCAGTTGTCTGTTTATGAGATAGACTGCAGTCACCGTTGCGTAGGATCAGTAGGAAACCGGTATCCGTGCATGTGAGAGAAGTGCTAAACCTGTTTCCACTATGTGACGATGTCTCCATTCCGCGAAACCATTATGCTCCGGGATATGTGGAGGTGTGGTCAGGTGACTAACCCCATTGGTCACCAAAAATTGTGAGAGAGCTATGTATTCACCACCATTTTCCGAGTAGAGGGTGATGAGTTTGTGCTGAAAGCGACTTTCAACGAGACTTTTCGAGCGAGTGAATGTTTCTTTCAAATCTGATTTGCGTCTTAATGGATAAAACCAAATGTAATGAGTGAAGTGATCGACCAGCAGCATATAGTATTTAAACCCGTCAACTGATAGAATGGGGGAGGTACATACATCGGAATAAAAAATTTCGCGTGGTTTAGAAGTAGATAGAGACGATGATTGAGAAAAGGTAACTTGTGACTTTTGTTTATTGAACAATCAACACAGTGAAAGGAAGACAGAGTTTTTGAATCAGAAAGCATGGAAGAAGAAACAACTTTTTGAAGAACTGGTATAGGTGGGTGTCCTAGTATAGAGTGCTAGATTTCTAAAGGTTATTTGGTGGTGGCGGAAAAGGAGTAGGTAGGGTCTCGAGTCGGCCACACATATCCCCCATCTCTTGCTGTTCCCATTGCCACTTGAGCCCTCGAGTGTAGCATAGTAAGCATTTGGAGCAGCCATGACTGAAGTGTAGTGGTTGCCCTTGTGCAGGAATGAATGATGATGGACTTTGGTTATGGGAGACAATATGAAATTGCGGACATCTTTTGGCACTCTGACCTTGAGTGCCACAGGCTTGGCATCGTCCAAGATATGGTCTTTGAGATCTCTGGTTGTTGTTGGTACTGCGAGAATATGATTGTATTAGGAAAGAGGATATTTCCATGTCGTAGATATGTTTACACTTAGAATATATCCAAATCTGTTAAGGATATTCTCCTTAGGCTGTTAAAGGTTTTGTATATATACTTGTAATGCGAGAATACAATCGATCAAGAAAGTCAGTTCACAATATTGTGTTCCAAGTTTACATGGTATCAGAGCAGAATTTTTCTGTGACCTAAAATCGTTTCTCTTTTCGTTCGTGTGTGAGGGTCTCGAAGTTTGATGACTCTTCTTTGTCTCTTGTGTGGTTCTTCGTGTAAGAATCTTCAGTCATGGTGGATGGAGAAGACTCTTCTGTGTCTAAAAGCGGTACGTCTGAAGTTCGGGGTGTTGATGTTGCAACACCATACTCATTGTATGCTTCGGACAATCCTGGAGCTATGATTACGTCGGTAATGCTGACGGGTGAGAACTACAATGAATGATCCAGCGAGATGACCAATGCTTTTCGTGGCAAACGAAAGCTTGGTTTATTGAGGGTACCATTCCAAAGCCGCTTGGGAATGATCCAAATCTGGAGCTGTGGCTTTCTGTCAATTCGATGATTGTGGGCTGGATTAGGACTTCGATTGAACCTCGTGTACGATCAACTGTGACGTTCATCCAAGATTCACACAAATTGTGGGAAAATCTTCGCAAACGTTTCTCTGTCGGAAACAGGGTACGAGTACATCATCTGAAAGAGCAGCTAGCAAAGTGTTGACAGGATGGACAGCCTGTTATTGATTATTTCGGGCGGCTATCGAAGATGTGGGAAGAGCTTGACACGTATTCACCTCTTCCGTCATGTACGTGTGCAGCTTTCGCGGACATAGAGAAAGCTAGAGAATAAGAGAAAATGCATCAGTTTGTAATGGGATTGGATGAGGATCACTTTCGTGGAATTTGTCAAACTATTGTTTCATCTGATTCTGGTCTTGACATTGGAAAAATTTACTCCAAAATTGTACGTGAAGAACAGCGTCTCAACTCGGCCAAGGACCGAGAATCACAACAACAAGCAGTTGGTTTTGTTGCAAAGATAGGCTCGGTGTCTGACTCTGGTGGTTCGGGAAAACGTGAGCGTAGTGTCTTGTGTTCTAATTGTTGACGTCGTGGACACGAGAAAGTCAATTGCTGGCAGATAGTTGGTTTTCCTGACTGGTGGGAAGAAAGGTCTCCAAATCGAGGCAATGGTGGAGGAAACAGAGGAACAAGAGGTCGTGGACGAGGCGGTTTTATTTCAGAAAGAAATCACAACTCTGGAACTCGTGTGACTGCTGCAAATGCTTCTACCTCTAATGCTTCTTTGTTCCCGGAGTTTACAGAGGAACAATGGAGGGCGCTTACTCAGATGATCACAGAAAGAGCTAAACCATCATCCGACAAGTTCTCTGGTAAGAACATGCATGGTGATCTTATACTAGACACCGGCGCTTCTCATCACATGACAGGGAGTTCCTCGTTACTTGTTGGTCTTTCTAGTATCGCGCCTTGTCCTGTTGGCTTTGCAGATGGCAATAAGACATTTGCCACTCATACGGGTGCTTTTCCTTTGACGGACAGTATCACTCTTGAGAATGTTCTTTTTGTGCCGAATCTCAACTGTTCTCTGATTTCGGTGTCGAAATTGTTGAAGCAAACAAATTGTTTTGCTCTTCTAACTGATACGTTATGTGTTTTACAGGACCGTTTTACGAGGACCCTGATTGGAGCCGGTGAAGAGTGAGATGGGGTATATTATTTCAAGGATGTTATGGCTGCAAGGGTTCATCGTATGACTGCTCCTGTTTCTAGTTTACCGGATCCGTTGTGTTGGCACCAGAGGCTCGGACATCCATCGTTTTCTGTTTTGGCTTCTTTACCTATGTTTTCTTCGCATAAACCTGCTGTTCCTAGTCCTTGCGACACTTGTTTTAAGGCAAAGCAGACAAGAGAAGTTTTCTTTGACAGTTTAAATAAATCGAATGAGTGTTTTGCTTTGATTCATTGTGATGTTTGGGGTCCATATCGAACCCATGCTTCGTGTGAAGCAGTCTATTTCTTGACGATTGTTGACAATTTCTCTAGGGCAGTGTGGACATATCTCCTTCTTGAAAAGTCGGAAGTCAAAACTGTTCTTCAAAACTTTTGTACATTGACAGAAATGCAGTTTGGAAAGTCTGTTAAAGTTGTTCGGTCTGATAATGGAACTGAGTTTACATGTCTTGCTAGATACTTTCGTGAGAGTGGTATTCTTCATCAGACCTCGTGTGTAAACACGCCTCAGCAAAATGGCCGTGTTGAACGAAAGCATCGACACATTCTTAATGTGTCTAGAGCATTGTTGTTTCAAGGAAGCTTACCGGTCAAGTTTTGGGGTGAAGCGGTGATGACTACGGCTCACTTGATTAATCTAACACCAACCAAAGTTCTTGGTGGCTGTTCTCCGTATGAGGTACTTTACGATCGCAAGCCTCAGTATGATCAACTTCGTGTATTTGGGAGTCTCTGTTTTACTCACTATTGCTTGAGAGATAAGGATAAGTTTGGTCACCGTAGTCGCAGATGTGTCTTTCTCGGTTATCCGTCTGGTCAAAAAGGATGGAAAGTGTTTGACTTAGACAAAGAAGAATTCTTGTTCAGTCATGATGTTGTTTTTCATGAGACAGAGTTTCCATTTGCTTCACTTTCGGACGTTTCACAAAAGCTTGGTGTTTCTCCACCGTGCCCGTCTGCGTACTCCGATGATGATTGGCTTCTTCAACCGTTTTCTAGTTCTGTCGACATGGGGAGTAATGAAGTTGAACAAGAAAACTTGGTTGCTGTTGTTGAACCTGCATCTTTTGATTCTTCCGCTGTGCCTGTTTCATATGTTCCCGACGTTCCACCACGATCTCTTTCTCCATATGTCTCATCGGAACTAGTTATCTCTTCTCCGGTTTCTCCTGTCATTAATCCACCAGTTGTCGAGGAAGTCTTGGGACGAGGACATCGAGCACGCACACCTCCAACAATATATCAAGACTATATCGCATATACTACTGTTCTTCTTCAAGATACCCATCTTGCTCCCTCACCAGCTTCTTCTGCGTCCTCGGAAACTGCTCAGGTATGACACTGTATCCTTTTGTTGAGTATCTCACTGATGTTTGCTTCTCACCCTCCCATCAAGTGTTTCTTGCAGCTATGACTGCCGGAATTGAACCAAAACGCTACTCTGATGCGGTTAAGGAAAGAGTTTGGCGTGTTGCTATTAAAGATGAAGTGGTTGCACTTGAGGATCAGGGTACATGGGATGTCACTACCCTTCCACAAGGCAAGGTTGCCATCGGATCTCAATGGGTTTTCAAGATCAAATACAATGCAGATGGGACAATAGAATGCCACAAAGCCCTGGATAACAAACAATTTAATTTTCGCTTACCCTTTTCTTCGCTTACCCAATTTTAGGGCAGATTCTGTAAAAGAGTGAGTGAGTTAGTAGAAGAAAACTAAACGTGAAGTGGATGTTAAAGAAGAAAGTAACACTAACCTTGATCCATGCTTTAATGAATTGTCATGAATTAGTATTCAATTGATCTTCTTCTTCCCTTTGCCTTCTTCTCCTTATGATTCCTTTGATGGACAAGGAATCAAAGTCCTTCTTCTCTCTCAATTAAGATCACTCCAGAACAGTTTCTTTTCTATATATCTTTTTATCTTTTCTTGTTATGTTAAACACAACTGTTGTTATGTTTATATATGAATAGAACATACCCTTTTCTTAATGGCAAGTGATCATCACATAGGTCCACACCACCATTCAACACCCTTTTCACTTCTTAACTTCAGCTCCACTAGTTTGTCGCTAAAAATATATTTAAGCATATGATCGTAAGGGGATTCGTAAATGTTGCTACAATAATCGAGAGAAAGGTCAGGGCTTGTAACACCACGCTGCAGGACATATCATATCCAACGATTAACACGATCTGTTTGAATACCATTTCTGCACATCAGGGAGAACTTCTTAGTGGGAGAATCACCTTTCAAAGTCAATACTCTATCTATAGTATCTATGAAGCTTTCAATAATACTGTCTCTTCTTCGCTTACCCTTTTCTTCGCTTACCCAATTTTAGGGCTGATTCTGTAAAAGAGTGAGTGAGTTAGTAGGAGAAAACTAAACGTGAAGTGGATCAGAAACGTGGTTAGTGGTTCTTTGTTTCTAATATTTTAAGTATTCAAATTTTCTGTAAGCCGTTTTTTTTTTCTTTATGGAAAACACGTAAAATATTATTTTTCAAAATCCGACTTATCCGTTTCTCTTTTTTCCCTCGTTAATTATAGTATCCTAATTCACAAAATGAATAGACTTTTCAAGGCAATACTTTTAGCTATCTACAACTCTAATTTTCCAAGGCAACTTTCACCACTTTGTCTATTAACATTGCAGTTTGGACTATGCTTTTATCAATACACAAATTTTGTTAGTCTAATTCTACCAGATTAACAGTCTAAAGAGGCTGCAAACTCACTTTTATTGAAAGATTTGACATAGTAAAAGATTAAACAGTGGTGGTAATAATCCCTATTAAGACATCAAGATCACGGGTGGTGTCACTGGTGGTGATTTGGATTGGTTAGGGTGCTAGCTCTCAAAATATGCACCATTTGAGTGGAGTTTTTATCTTAATTTATTTTGACAGGCTCACCACACAATAATTTAAGGTAGTGATTGGCAAATTAACTTTAGAGGCTGTTGTGACTTTAGTTTATTTTTAAAGTCTTTAAAGCCATTTTTTTCCCAATCAGGCTTTAAGAATTCTAAAGTCCTTAAAGTCTTCCTTAAAAATCTCAAATCCAGAATAACTGATTTTACTCTTAATCGTAACCTGTTTTTCTTAAAGCCACAAATTGATGTTTTAAAATTTTCTAAAGCCACAATAATTATGTAACATCCATTTTAGCTCTGATTGTTTGAGGCTTTTGAAACTGCTGCTTTAGATTTTAATTTGGCTGTTAAATAATTATTTTGGCTTTAGAAATTTTTAAAAACATCAATTAGTGCCTCTGAGAAAAATAAGTCACGTTAAGAGTAAAATCAGTTATTTTGGCTGTGAGATTTTTTAGGAAAACTTTAAGGACTTTAGACATGTTAAAGCCTGCTTGGAAAAAAATTGGCTTTAAAGACTTTAAAATTAAACTAAAGCCACAACATCCTCTAAAGTTAAATTGCCAATCACTACCAAAAAGTCTTAACATCCAAATTAAAATCTAAAGTAACAGTCTCAAAAATCTTAAACAATCAGAGCCTAAGTTCTTAAAGTTGATATGATTAGAGACACATCAAAATATTTGAATACTTGATGTTGAAAAACTAATTTATGCCCAAATTATATATCATCTAAAATTTATAGGATATATAAATTGTTTGTAGCATAACTTTGTTCGGTACATATCTAATATATATTTAATAGGACCAAAAATTTGTTATATAAATAATTAAACTAATTATAATCATATTAGATAAAACTAAAAAATTCCAATTCAAAGTTGAGATTTTGCTAATTTTGATTGGAATAACCAAAACCTATTTAGAATGGAAAAGATAATATATGTTAATATGATTATGATCAATATAATTGTTTAAGGTTTTTACCAAAAGTAACACATATATTAAAATTTCATATATTAAATTAAAATTTACGTAAAATTTTGTTATAAAATTCAAATCTAACTAGGCATGTATGTAAATATCAATAAATATTTTGATAAATTTAATCAAAGCGAAAATCTCCGACATGTATATACCTATATATATATATATGCACGTATATATATTATTAATAAATATATGTACATATATTTTAATTAATAGTTTTTAACATTCTAGCATATCATCGTTCTTTATATAAAATGTTTAATACAAGATTATAAATAGAGAAATTTGGCTGAAAAAATACATAAAAAATTATTTTGTTTCACTAAACTTTCCACGAATAAAATTGTGAGATTAAGATTTATATTAATGAAAATTATTTCTAAATATAAAAATAATTTTTTTTATTAAAATTTTAGAATTCTAATCTGTAACTAAAAATAATTAAATTTCTTAAAAAAATATTTTCTTCAAACTCAAATCAAATCTTCTTCTTCTAATTTTTTTCCACAATCTCTTCTCTTACTGTCTCTTTTCTTCAGAGATCCCTTCTCTTATAAATACCCATATATGTAATATTATATATTAATTTTATAATCATATCACTACGATTAATTCCCTTTACTTAAAATATATAATAAACTATAATATTTAAAATTCAGAATTATGTCCAACTAACATACTTATTAAATTGAACTCATTAATTTCATGCTAATATAATCTAAAATAACAAATTTATATATCCTATATATACAATAGTTCAGATTCCAATTTAATATTATACATGTAGTCTCTAATATCAGTATTGTGATTCATATCGGTTAATAACAATATATAAAACTCCTAATGATTTTTTTTCATTAGAGTTTCATGAAAATACTGAAATAAATTTGGATAACAGAAGTTTTAAAAGTACCTGGATATGCAGCGGAATGATAGAAACAAAATGATTTATATGATTAATGAGTTGAAATCAAAAATATCGTTGAAATCAAAATCTTAAAACTTTGAATGACAGACTATTTTTCTGATTTTAGAGTTTATGGGTTAAGGTTCGAGAACTTGTTTCTCTTATTTTATTATCTCATGACCGCTAGAAATTGAATTCTGTGCAGGTTTCACACATATATATCCTTTTATAGGGAATACATAACACCCTAATCTATTTAGGATTTTCACATGGGCCATGTCCATTACGCTAGTGCTTAATTCTAAAAAATGAATCATTTTTTATTTCAAGCCCAACAAAATTAATATTCACGAATATTTATATAATTAAAAATAAAACTTCTAAAATATAAATATATATTGATTCAATTTGTTTAAAATAACGTGTCATTTATAAGACTATATAACATTACGAGATTTTAAATCTATGAAAAGAAGTGACTTTTAAAACACATTGTAACTACTTAGTATTATACCATTGTCAATCCACGACATAAAACTTTAAGAATAGTAAATATAAATGATTTGAAAAATTTCCTTACACATCTGATCAACCATTTCATTAGAGAATATGCCATGGGAGAAGTCTTGCTTTCTTTGGTGTTGTCACTCATTTGTTCCACGGGCCTCTATTGGGGTGCTAACCGGATGCTTCCAAACCTCCACTTTTTTCCCCGGCCCACGTCTCTTTGCTCGCGTCACGTTAGCATCCGGGATGACAAATATTTCTTCACCAGGTGGGGAGTTGTGTCGTACTGTTGGTCTTGTTTCGTTCCGTTTTCAATTCTACTTATTTATGATGTGCTATTACACTACAAAAATTATAACATATCCTCTCGTAGCGAATGATCCTATCTCTATCTACTTTAGCCCCATTATTTTTGAATGATTAGATTTTCTTCGGACCTATAACAGCAGACTTGAGACTTGAAGCTTTTTTAATCACATCCTTTTGTTTTGGAAGTGGTTCTTGGTTTCTATCTTCATTTCTAGCTTGAAGCCTCTCAACTCTCTTCTTCTAATCTCCTCTTTGCTTTTGGTCAATCTTCCATTGCTTCTGACTTATCTTCTCTGCTTGAGTCATGTTTAGAGAGAACTCGGGGATTTGTCGAGTGGTCTCACAAGAATTGATAGTTTCAGAAGTCCAAAGCGACCTATGATCCCCTATGGATAAATAATTGTGGATCACTATCTAGAGAACAAAGAATACTTCACAGTGGAGTGCGGGAACCAAACACTTTTATGCCAATTCTCCTTTAGAGATGCTGTTTGCATGAGCCATGTGCTTTTGGAGCTGAATTTTCTTTTAAAGGTAACCCCTTTGTATTTCCACTTAGAAATGCAAATTTTCAGAAAACCTAGTATCACTCACACCCTTAAAATATACTGAAGCAGATCACACAAGACTTACAAATAAATTCCCTAAAGCTACTCTGCAAATACACGGATGTGCAGTCTTAGTATGAAGAGGTCGATACCAAAGAGACTCAGGATCACACAATGGATTTTAGTTATCAATGTAATTGAAAATTAAGAAATGTAACAAGATTTGTAAATTCGATTTCGAAGGAAGTTAGGCTCGGTGAAGTTCTCATTTAAACCTGAACTGTAGATTAAAAAGCTGTCAGATTTTAAATGAAGATTCGTTCTTGAACTTGAAACATAATTGTAAAATCAACCAGCTTTTGCTGTGCAAATCATCTATGTCTAAATTTTGGAATCCCAAATTTCTTTGCAAATTTGTAATTCAGACAAGCATTAAAGTTCAAGTTCAATTGTTCACAAAATTCCTAAACCAATTCTTTTACGGATAGGTATTTTGCTCATCTAAGATAGTTCAGGCAATCAATAATGCTTTTGCATCTATTAATCAACGTATGTTCTGAATTCTAGATGACCAGACTAGAATTAGCGTTAAACACAATCCAGATGAAGAACTCATCGGCAACCTAATAAATCAATTCAAACTAACAATTCATCTTTAACCTTTTAAAATCGCTAACCCTAACAGGTAAACTACTCGGACGTGAAAATTGAAACAATAAACATAATTGAATATAATACAATAAGATAAATAAAAAAATTGGGGTTTGAAATCTTCTCTATAGCGAACAAGTCTCAAACCTGTCTCCCCAAAATCTCTCAAAATCTGTCTGATAATAATAAAGTGTAAGTCTAAAACAATGACTTAAAAACAATGTCTAAAACATGAAATGACTTAGCTGCAAATAAGTGGAAACTTCTGGGATGATTTCCTTTTCTTCAAAAATCTTTAAACTCATGTGGAATGTGTAAACGTGATGGGTGTCGACCGACACCAAAGGGTGGTGTCGATCGACACAATGTCTGAAAATGGTCTCCACGTTGAACTCCTCAACACAACTTCTTGTTTGGCTCCAAAGTACTCCATAATCTCCAAATAAGTCTCGAACATATGTGAACCTGTAAAAGACTTGAAAACACACGTAAAAAACTCTATAAACAAATCTATTTCATGGTCAAAGATCTGGAAAAATCATGATATATCAAATAACACCTTCAAATTCTCTACCATAAACTGTACAAATTCTCTGAAAAAAACCCTAAGCCTCCTATTTTATGTCCTGCCCTTTGTTCACCACTATTCCATCTCTACATTGTATCTCCCTTAATGAATTCTTTGCTTCATGCTCAACCGCTGCCATATGGAAGAATTTATTGTTTTTATCTCATACCTCCAGCCAATGCAATTTGAATTTCTACTTGAGAAACCCTTTTTTGAGAGTTGATACATGATCATATCTTCTATACACAACATTCTCCTTCTCCATGTTTTACATCGTAAGTTTTGATAAGTTAGCTTGTTGCTTTTCACAGAGGGTCTCATATGCATCTTTAGATTATTTTTGTACAGGTTTCCCATTCTTTCCTTGGCGAGAGTGTGTATTACTCGTTTCAGACCCTTTGATTTTCTGAAAAGCAAAATAGTGAGGAGGTAGAAAGGAATATGTGTTATGTCTCCTCCCAATACTGAGTTATCCTTGGTAAGAACTCCTCCAATCCTGCAACCACATTGACCAACTTGAAAGGTTTCTTTAGTCTTTTCTGATCTGAGGCAAAATGAATGTGACTTCGGAGATGACTTGAGCACCCAACTCCTTCAAATATATTGTATGAATGCGGGAAAGCATTGATCCATTTATTGTTGATGAGCTCTCAAACAAGTTTTTTAATATCAATCCATTTTTCTCTCCTGTTGCACCAAGTGAACATTGGTTCATATTAAGCTAAATCCGACAGCAAACAATGCCTTGTTACACTTTGAAAGTCTCGCATACCAGTTGTTATGTTTGGCAAATTTTCAAAGCTTGAATGCTCCTCCCCTTCAAGTATTTCATTAAAATCACCAAGCAGAATTCATTATTTATTCCAGAATATTGGAACATTAGTTCCAAATCCATGAGAACCGAGATGGTGTCACTACTGATTCCACTTCCAAAATTCTTTTCTCACTTGCTGTACCAGTTTTAGCAGGCGACACTTTTAACCAATTTTCCTTCACTGCATTAAACTGATCCCCCCCCCCCCCACCCGCTTTTCTATCAGCTGCTTCTGATATTCTTTCTTTTTAGAATCTTGCGATGCTACAATTTTAGGTTTCTCCCGTTTCTCCGAGAAATTTTTTTTCTCTGGTGATTGTTTCTGCTCCACATTTTGTTGTTCAATTGTCTCCATCTCCCCTGTTAATCTGTCAACAGCTTTCTCTAACATATGTTTAGTATATTACATACATTTGTCAAGTGTCCCCACTTCGAATAGGATTGGCTTCAAGCTGGTAGCCATGGATAGATAAACTCCACATCCGCTTCAATTCCCAACGTTGATTTGAACTGATAGAGACAAACTGGGATGGCCACCAGCACTCGTGATGAAGATCAGACTTTTCCAAGAAAACATCCGGTATGACACATTTTAAGAGTAATTCACATAGGAATCAACTTGATCTCAGGCTCCTCTTCACCAATCTTGGGAGCCCACTATGATAAAATCATCGAAATATTAGTTATATTCCACATCCCTCTTATTAGTATTCAAGATCTTGTAACCCTATATGAAAATCTGAATTTCATAATATATTGACCGAAAAAACGTCAATCCAAACTGTCTAATCTCTCAATAACCAAATTTTGTTGATTATCACGTGTATTTTGCCACATGTGGGGCTGCTAATAGAAAATTTTCCTCTACAAAATGTTTCCATTACATAATAGAGTTTTGGATCACTGCATCTTGTATCTTAAAATGTAATCCACATCAAATTTATTTTACAAAAGAGAAAAGAAAAAAAAAACCATATATCTAATTTTCATTGGTCTTAGCTTGGTCGAGCTCGGTTATTTCATGCTCCCTCGACGTCTCCTCTCCCTCTAAGTTGGTCGCACGCCAAGCAAAATCTGGATTATGTTCGACAATGATATCGAACAGAACCTTGTAGTCCTTCTTCTCCTGACTGTTGGACGCCTCTGGGTCAGTTGCAGCTTAAGATCCTCATTATGTTTCACAATTTTGGCATCGTGGACCCTTAGCCTTTCCTTACGATCCTCATTAAGTTCCAGAATTTTGGCCTTAGCAGCATCTAGGGAGTCTTGAGACTTCTCTTGCGGTGGAGGAGGAGAAGCTCCATGCAACATGTAGACTACATCGTACATCTTAAACTGCAGAAAACAAGAACAAGATTTAAAACTCTAATGAGTTTGTGTAATAGAAAAACAATGATTATATACCTGAGACGAGATCTCCCCCATCTTGGTTTGGGACATACCCCCTCCACGTAGCACAGTCTCTGCGTGGACCTTATTTGCAACGATTTTAAAAATTCTAGGTGCTTCAAAGGTTATAGGAGAAGTGCGTCCATAAACTTCCATCTCATCCAAACATGGGAAACACTCCAAGAAATGCTTTATCATCTCTTTCTCTCTAACTCTTCCTTGAAACCCATTAATTCGCAGCTTCTTCACTGGACAAGATGAGAGTGAACGACCTTTGTCTTCCCAAGATATGCACTGATAGACTGGATTTAGAGTTCTATTCCCTACTGCAAGTGCGCAGCTTATGATTGTAATACAGATAGGTTCGATTTCCAGAGGACCAGTGTTACACTTTGTGTCTATGAGGTTTTGAAAGAAAGCTAAGCAAGCAAGTTGGTTTTGTTGGTTGTGAAACAAGTGACGGATTCAAACAGTAATTAAACTTCAGATAAAACAAGCGTTAGACCAAGGTTGTTTCGCAGGAAATTCAGAGTAAGGGATCGAACAACTATTCAGGGGCAATAAGCGCCAGCCTGGAGCTCAAACATAGAAGTAATATTAATCCACTGTCGTGGCATCAACAACTTTATCTAACAACCTAAAATCATAAACTATCGTTTGGATCTAGAATCGCAAATACGCATTATTGCACAGGCTTTATATGCTCACAATTTGCCTTAACATCAACTGTCGTTGGCTAAGGACAAATTGCTCACCAAAGTCACTTCTAGCAACCTATTACACTTTTGATGCATGGATTTACCTAAAATCATGAATTAAGTGATCAGTTCAATTCAGGCATTAAGACTAACAAGTGGTGAAGACTATCTATTCAAATCCCTATTTGTGTTCAACCCATCATCAACTCATGAATACCATTGAAATCCCTGATCTAACAGGAGGATCTACTCAGACATGAAATCGGAAAACACAACAACAGGCAAAAGAGAATTCATTGAATATATAATAGAAATGACAAAGGTTTAAAATTCTTCTCAAGTGTGGTAGAGATTCTCCTCCAAATCTTACAAGTAGAAAAACTCTCAAAGGTTCTTATCCAAAAATCTCTCTCTAGCTAGAAAATCGAAAGTTAAAGATAAGATGATCCTCGCGGCGGCTCTCCCTCCTCTTTTCCTTTCGCGTCCCAAAACTAGGTAAGTGGAGTTTCCATATCTGCTCCAGGCAGATGAAGCATGTGGTCCAAAAGGGTGAAGATCTTCAAATTCGGCCCCTTTTTGCTCCAGAGGCTCCAATCCCTCATGTCTTCGTTTATAGCTCCTTAGCGACCTGAAACGACTCGATAAAAACTAAAAAGACTCGATAAAACCTGCAAAACAAATGTTAGAATGAGGCAAAATCGCCTCATATCAACTCCCCTGGACTTAGACCTTTGTTTGTCCTCAAACAAACTCAAGTTTTAGCCGCGGAAGAGAGGTTAAGAAGCGTGGGAACTCTCAAAATCTCAGCGACCATGACTCAACCACAATCTGCAGACCACATATTTTAGAACAAGAGTAACTCGTTCTCACCAAAACCAACCAACATCTTCCCAAACTCTATTCCATACTTGTATTCACAATCATGCAAAGTTCACCATCCAGACAATAAACTCTCTACATTCAATTAGAAGCTGGCGTGAACTTCTCATTATGGGCACTACCTAGGAGAGACAATGCTAGGGAATAAAGAGGTCAATTTAGTGGTGGGTTTCTTAGTGTTTAGGGATTACCGGAGCGTGTAGAGACTGCAGCATATTGCACAAAATAGCAAGAGAGAATGGACTCATTGAGATTCCACAACCTCTAATCACTCTTCTTTTCTTGAAAACTCTAACTCCTCAAATTTCGATTCTTCATTCCTTGTGGCTGACAGGTGCCAAGGGACACATCTTTGAGTTACTAACTCTTCTCTCCTCATCATTTACTCTAGATTTTTTTTTTTTTTATTTTTTTTTTTAGAGCAAAAGAGGGTTCTTACATGATGTGTGTCCCTTGAGCATGAAAATGTTGGTCCATCGGCCCATATACCCCAGTAGGTCGTATGTTTCACTTGTCTTCTTTATTGGGCGGAATAGAGCGGGTGCTCCGACACCGTTTTTTTACTTCTAATGGCTTAGCGCATATACACCGGAGCAGACGCTGCTGGTTGGTGTGTGCGCTCTTATATGGAGCAGGTGCTCCTAGCAATTTCTCTCATCTTCTGGCGATTTCTTCAGCAAGAGTGAGTTAAAGGTTGTGTCAATCCTTTTCTCTCCAACCTTTTTGCACATATCTGCACATATGGGAAATGAAATACAAGAGTGCAGGTGGTCTAAAAGGAGGTTAGGCTAGAGGTGGATACTAGCTAAAGATGAGCTAGCTATTTAGGATCAGCAAGAATGGTGAAAGGTGAAAGAAGTCCTGAATATAAACTTGTTCCCCTAAATTAATGCCCATAACAAGAAGATTTTAAGTTCAAATTATGTCCAGATAAAGTAGAGTTTAAAGTCATTCCGATGAAACCTTAGTGAAGTGGGATGTTCTGGAAAGAGAGTGATTCCGAGTATGGTGGTCCAGCTTATCCGAGTACTCAGAGTTCTGCAGCAATGGTCACTAGAGAGATGGTTAAAATCACATGAATGGTGCAATTTCATCATAGATTAAGGTCCTAATTCCCAAGCAAGTTCTTGACTCGATAAATCAGACTAACTCAAAAACAAAAACTGACTCAAAATCCAAACAAAACCCCAAAAATAAAAGGAAATCAGTAGCAATAGGACTCCTTCCCCCACACTTACTTCACACCGTCCCCGGTGGGAAAGTAAATATGAAGTCGGGATAAAAAGGAAATACAAATGTAAATGGAATACTACAATGGTGATAGAGGGGTGTTACTGGTGATCAGAGGGTGGTGTCATCGGGACTCTCGCTCCTGTCTCAGCCCTGGCGCTTCCTACCATGAGAAGGTCCCGGCGTCTGCTCTGTGCGGACGTCTGTCGCCGCCGTGGTGTGACAGCAACCATGGGATAAGGTCTGCATGATGCGCTGTAGGAGACTGTTGTTCTTCTGCTGGGAAGCGATCATCCACTGCATGTACTCAGCCGTATCTGGCTCATCGGAGATGGGGGGAAGGTCGAACTCATCCTGAGCAGTGGTAGTGTGGTAGGGGAGCGTCAGTATGCGCGGGGCGGTGCGTGGCGTCTCCTCGTCCTCCAGGTAAGGCGGTGCTGCTCTGGAAGAGCTGGCGGGAGTAGAAGAAGGAGCACGCCTGAGAGGGTCTGAGCAGAGGCAATCCGGGTGTGGCATGAAGCGCAGGTCGGCCTCAGAGTCGAGACGTGTGATCACCGGCTGGGGGAGCTTGCAGAAAAGCATCTTGCCACTCACACTCTTGAATTGGTAAGTGTCCTGGTCCCGGAGGATCTTTGAGCTGATGAGGTGGGCCATGTCCATCCGCTCGATCTGAGAGACGCAGGTAGCATGTCCGAGGGGCACTCGACAGGTCTGGAAAAGTGTGGTGAGAAGGCTCCCAATGCGCTCAGTCTTCCCTGTTGCACTGGTGCGTGCTCTGTCTTTTGCCGCCACTATTGTCTCGGCAAACTGCAGGCCAAGGTTGACCTGGTGAACTGTAGGGTGCAGTGCTCCATACGACTCAGCTACCAAGTCCCCGCAGCCATAGTAGAGCATGAGGAGCTCATCGAGGTGTACCTTGTTGCCGACATCGCGTTCAAAGAGCAGCTGGCTGTATAGTCTTGCGCAGATGCGCACAGCAGGGTGACGGATCAAGGACTGGCTGGCGGAGCGAGAGGCGTAAGGACCGGAAGCTATCGTCTGCCAGAACTGGCTGGAGATAGGGAACCGCTTCGGGAAAGAGAGGTCCTTGTCTTCCGCATGGAAGCCGAAGACATCATTTAGCTCTCCGATGGTGATGGAGTATTTCCTCCCGTCAGCGAAGAAGGAGAGCGATGCCTCGTCCACAGTCGGATTCTGAGGGTCTGCATAGTGGATCCTCGCTGAGGCGAGGCACTGGCGAGTGAGCTCGGGGTAGAGGACCTCGGTTTCCAAGGCGAAACCCATGAACTTGGCACTGAGGAAAATTTCAGACAACGTATCTGGGCACATGAACCATGTGGGCTCTATCTTCACGCCCAGCAGCGCGTTGTAGTAGAAGCAATCGGTTTGGTCCCACTTCTCATTGGAGTACACGGGGATGTTGTCATCCGGGAGCTCAAAATATTTGCCTTCAGGGCGCGGCCATGGGGCGGTTCGGGGGTCCGCTTGTGCCGAGGTGCTTGCGCCTTTTGCTTTCTGGTTCGTGTAGCGGAAGTTCTTGGGCTGCATTTTTTTTCTGGTCGCGGAAATTGGAGCGATTAAAGGAGCATGTGCTCCGTTTGAAGTTGGGGTGCTCTATCGAGTAAGTTATGCCTGGAGCACCCTGGGAGAGAAAGGAGCAGGTGATCCTTTCGGGTGCTCCTTTCTTTCTTCTTCATCTGATCGCCGAGAACACACATAACATGTTTTCTTTTTTTTTTTTTTTTTTTTTTTTTTTTTTTTTTTTAAGAAATGAAAAACTAAAACTAAAGGTTAGTATAAAGAGAAAATAAGAAATTCAAAGTTAGGGACTCTTACCGGTGGGTTGCCTCCCACCAAGCGCTTGGTTTAAGTCACTAGCTTGACTTGGCTAGCCATTTAAGCTTGAGGAGGGTCGCCTAAGGGAAATGTTTCTCCTTCTGCGACGTAAGAGTCAGCAAGATATGGCTTGATCCGCTGACCGTTGACAACAAACTCTCCTCCCTTGGTGTCCAGCAACACCACAACTCCATATGGTTTGACTTCTTTGATTGTGAAAGGCCCAGACCATCATGACCTTAGCTTTCCGGGAAACAGCTTCAACCGGGAATTAAACAGCAACACTTGATCATTTGGAGCAAAATTCTGGTTCAGAATCCTCTTGTTGTGGTAGGCATTAGTTCTCTCCTTGTAAATTTTGGAGTTATCATAGGCAAGATACCTTATTTCTTCCAACTCATGCAACTGCATCATCCTCCTTTCCGAGGCAGATTTAACATCGAAGTTGAGCATCTTTACTGCCCATGCTGCTTTAAATTTAAGCTCTACAGGAAGGTGGCAAGCTTTTCCATACACCAAGTGAAATGGTGTTGTCCCCAAAGGTGTCTTATAGGCTGTTCTATATGTCCAAAGAGCTTCGTCAAGCTTGGAAGCCCAATCTTTCCTTGTTGTTCCCACGGTCTTCTGCAGGATACTCTTGATTTCTCTGTTAGAGATTTCAACTTGCCCAGTGGTTTGAGGATGGTATGGAGATGCAACCTTGTGTTTTACACCATTCTTTTTCAGCAAGGTGTCAAAAATCTTGTTGATGAAGTGGGATCCTCCATCGCTTATGACCACTCTAGGAACACCAAACCTTGGGAAGATGATTGACTTGAACATTTTGATCACTACTCCAGCATCATTCGTGGGACTTGCCAAGGCTTCTACCCATTTGGACACATAGTCCACAACCACTAGGATATACTCATTTCCGAAAGATGATGGGAATGGTCCCATAAAGTCAATCCCCCACACATCAAACACTTCAACCTCCAGGATGAAGTTCTGTGGCATTTCATTTCTCTTGCTAATATTTCCCTGTCTTTGGCATGAGTCACACCTTGACACAAATCGATGGGCATCTCTGAACATAGTTGGCCACCAGTATCCTGCCTGCAACACTTTAGAGACTGTCTTAAAGGTGGCAAAGTGTCCAGCATATGGAGAGCCATGGCAGTGGTATAAGATTTCTGGAATCTCCACATCAGCTACACATCTTCTGAAACTCCATCCTTGTCATGCTTGTAGAGGTAAGGCTCATCCCAAAAGTATTGCCTTATATCCTTCAGGAACTTCTTTTTCTTGTTACCCACAACTCCCTCAGGCTCTTGCTCCGCAGCTAGGTAGTTGGCAATCTCTCTAAACCAAGGTATCTTGGTGCGCAGTGTCCTTTCGATTTGGCTGCAAAAATAGGATGGAGCAGGTGCTCCGAAACGGAGCGGGTGCTCCACGACTTGGCATACACTTATAGCATAAACTTGCTCCTCAGGTAAACTGTCATCTAGGGGTATCTCTGTGTCTATCCTCATCCTAGATAGATGATCTGCAACTCCATTCTCAACTCCCTTCTTGTCTACGATTTGAAGGTCGAATTCTTGTAGCAAAAGAATCCATCGTAGTAGCCTTGGTTTGGCATCTTTCTTAGTCAACAGGTATTTCAGTGCAGCATGGTCCGTGTGCACAATTACCTTCGACCCAACCAGGTAAGATCGAAACTTTTCAAAGGCAAAAACAATCGCTAGAAGTTCCTTCTCCGTTGTGGCGTACTTGCATTGGGCCTCATCCAGAGTTCGGCTCGCATAATAGATAATGCGCAGCTTCTTGTCTTTCCTTTGACCCAGAACTGCACCGACTGCATAATCACTTGCGTCTGTCATGATTTCAAATGGTGACTCCCAATCTGGTGGTTGCACAATGGGAGCACTGACCAGCGCTCCTTTGATCGTGTGGAAAGCTTCAAGGCAGGCGTTATCGAATTCAAACCTTGCCTCTTTGCACAACAGCTGAGTAAGAGGCCTGGCTATCTTGGAAAAGTCCTTGATAAACCTCCTGTAAAAACTAGTGTGACCCAGAAAACTGCGGATTCCCTTGACAGAAGTAGGCGGTTGCAAGCTCATCATGACTTCTATCTTTGCCTTATCCACCTCGATACCTTGCTCTGATATGCGATGACCCAGCCCGATCCCATTCCTCACCATGAAGTGGCACTTCTCCTTGTTCAGAACCAGATGTTTTTCTTCATATCGTTCAAGTACCCTGCACAAATTCGACAAACAGACAGAAAAAGAGCTTCCAGAGACGGAAAAATCGTCCATGAAAACCTCCATAATGTCTTCGATGAGGTCAGTAAAAATGGACATCATGCACCGCTGGAACGTAGCTGGGGCGTTGCACAAGCCGAACGGCATTCGCCTGTAGGCGAAGGTGCCATAAGGGCATGTAAACGTCGTCTTTTCCTGGTCATCTGGATGGATGGAGATCTGAAAGAAACTAGATTAACCATCTAGAAAGTAGTAGTATGGGTGGTTAGCCAATCTTTCAAGCATTTGATCGATAAAGGGCAAAGGAAAATGGTCCTTACGAGTTGCAGCATTTAATTTCCGATAATCTATGCACATTATACGCCCAGTTACAGTCCTAGTTGGTATCAATTTGTTCCTATCATTTTTAATCACAGTGATACCACCCTTCTTAGGAACTACATGAACAGGACTAACCTATATACTATCGGAAATAGCATAGATTACACCAGCTTCTAGAAGTTTCATTATCTCCTTCTTAACAACATCTTTCAAATTCGGGTTTAACCTTCTTTGATGTTCTATAGAGTTCATTGATTCATCTTCTAGATATACTCTATGCATGCAAAGATCATGAGAGATTCTAGTGATATCATCAAGTGAGTATCCCAATGCCTTTCTATACTTTCTAAGCTCACACAAAAGCAAAGCAACTTCAACATTGTTCAGCTCAGAGTTTACAATCACCGGGTAAGTAGAGTTCGTTCCAAGGAATGCGTACCTTAGCCCGGAAGGAAGTGTTTTCAGCTCAAGCTTGGGAGCTTTCAGCTCGCTCCAAGGGCCTTCGACAAGACTTGAATTCGGAGCGGGTGCTCCCTTATTCAGAGCAAGTGCTCCATCATTGACTTCTGCAGTCAGGTTTTGCTTCTCTTCCAGGCTCATGTAGGCTACCATCCTTTCCAAACCGAGTCTTGAGTCCAGCATCTTTCCAAAACCATCAGCATCCTCGCTCAGAAAACCATTTTTCCTTCAGCCATAGTCAATGCAACCTCCAATGGATCATTGGATAAAACTTCTTCAACCATTGGGTGTGAGACTGCACCATCTCGAACTTCACCATAATATCTCCCAGTTGGAGATCGATCACTCCGTTCCTCACATCAATTAACGCACCAGCTGTGCAAAGGAACGGTCTACCCAAAATAAGAGGGTCTCTGGGCTCTTCATCCAGTTCCAGAACCACGAAATCGGTAGGGATTAGTATGTTCCCTATCGTCACATGTAAGTCCTCAAGGACTCCTACAGGCAGCTTTGTTGTTCTGTCAGCAAAAACCAGAGAGATCCTTGTCGACTTGAACTTGGTGAAACCCAATCTTTTAGCCACAGAGTATGGCATAAGGTTTACGCTTGAACCCAAATCGCAGAGTGAGAAGGCAAAAATGTTGGGTCCAATTTGCACAGATAAGACAAACCTCCCTGGATCACCCATCTTCCTGAGTGCTTTATTTTGCAATACAGCACTACAGTCCTTTGAAACCAGCATCACATCCTCCTCGTCTGCCACTCTTCCGACCAGCAATCCTTTTATGTACCTCTTCAAAGATGGCATCATTTGGGCAGCATCAACCAATGGAATTTTAATGGTTATGTCTCTAAGCAGCTCTTTACATTTAGCCTCTTCTAGGTCCTTACGTGATTTCTTTGGTGGGACTGTGTAGGGTACCTTAGGCTTGTAAATCTTTTCGGGGACTGCTGCAAGTTTTTCTGCAGGTGGGGGTGGAGCACCCTGATGGAGCAGGTGCTCCGTCGATGGGCTGGAGTGCTCTATCGTAAAATCTCCGCCTGGAGCACCCTGAGATGGAGTCGGAGCAGGTGCTCCGGACGTCGAGGGATGCTCCTTCGAGTTTTCTTCACCTGGAACATGATGTCCTTCCTGGAGCAAGTGCTCCTCAGCAATCTCTTTCCCCTTATCCGACTTCTGTGTTGGTGTTGTAGGTACCTGAAGTGTCTTCCCACTCCTCAGTTCGATGGCATTGATGTATTCAGCTCTTGAATTTTCAGGTTTTCCAGGGAGAGTCCCAGGTGTTCTCTTGACAGCTTCTGTAGTTTGTGCAACCTGAACATCCAATTTTTTCATGTGAGTCCACACAGCCTCATACTTGCCATTCATGTCATTGTACATGTGATCAACCTTAGCATTGATTTCTGAAGATGACTTTTGCTGGTTAAGAAACAACTGCTGCATAAGGTTTTTTAAATCATCTTGAGAGGTGTTTGCAGAGCTTGATGACGGTTGCATGCTAGCATATTGCGACTTTTGTTGTCCTCCTTGGAAGCGATTCTGCCCCGGATTTGTGATGAACTGCTTCCCTTGTGAATTGTTGTAGTAGCTTTTCTGAAATCCCACATTCCGAGACAGCTGGTTCTGGCCCCCCTGCTGTTGTGGATATACTTGATCTTGTGGGTTCTCCACATTGGTGCTCCGGTAGGACAAGTTGGGATGACTCCTGTAAGCTTGATTGAACCCACAATTTTGCACAAACCCTTGCCCATTCACATAGTTGACCTCCAGCTGATTATCATCCTGGTCATCTCCAAACTCCTTAGATAGAGGTGCTTCTCCATTCTCATCAACAAAATGGACTGTCTTTTGGTTCCCCTTTAGCAAAAGGCTAACCTTAGCTGTGAGCTCATCAATCTTTTGAGCTTCCACACTACTGACTTTCCTTGTTCTGTCGTATTCAGGAGACTTGCTGCTGGAACTTGCAGCCAAGTTCTCAATCAGTTCAAAAGCACCCTCCTTGGACTTTGTCATAAAATTGCCATTACTAGCTGCATTCAGAGCATTCCTGTAATCCCAATCAACACCATCATAGAAGGTACCCAGAATTTGTTCATCAGTGAACCCATGATCAGGAAACTCTCTTCTGTACTCCTTGAACCTTTCCCAAGCCTCGCAAAAGGCTTCTCCGGAATGTTGCTGGAATGAGGATATCTTGCTCCTCAAAGCTGCGGTCTTAGACTTGGTGTAAAAGTGATCCAAGAATGTTGATCTACACTCAGCCCATGATGTCAAAGACCCAGGTGGTAATGAGTTAAGCCAGCGTGAAGCCTTGTCCACCAAAGAGAATGAGAACAACTTATACTTCAGAAAGTCGTGAGGCACTCCATTTGAACCAGTAGTACTGCAGATTTCTTCAAAATTTTCGATGTGATCCATCGGAATTTCTGCAGGCAAACCATGGAATAAATGCTGCTTCACCAAAGTTATCATTTGAGGCTTGATCTCAAAATCTTGCCTCTGGATCGTGGGTGGGACAATCACAGCTCTATTTTGATAATAGGCATGTGGATTGTCCTTATCTCCAATCGCCAGCTGTTGCTGCCGCGGTTGTCTGAGGTGCTCCATCTCTTGACGAAGTCTTTGCAGCTCAGCTGCCATTTCAGCATTGCCTCTGTCGATCATATCCACAATATGAGGAACGTGGACAGGTGCAGAGACATGAGTAGTGTCTGTAGTAGGAACAGGAACAGGAGCAAACACTTCTGCAGCTCGGTTTTGCCTGTTTTCTCCCTCTCTTCTAGATAACTCTTCGTTGGTTAGGATGACGAGATTCTCAGAGTTCTTGCTCCTTGTGGTTCTTGTGGTCATGCACCTGAAACACACAAGAGAGAAGAACAGAAACAGATTAGAAAGGTCTTAGACAGAAATTCTAACCAAGAAACAGAGGTGACGAATTGGTTCCCCTCGCAACGGCGCCAAAAACATGATAGACTGGATTTAGAATTCTATTTCCTACTGCAAGTGCACAGCTTATGATTGTAATACAGATAGGTTTGATTTCCAGAGGACCAGTGTTACACTTTGTCTCTATGAGGTTTTGAAAGAAAGCTAAGCAAGCAAGTTGGTTTTGTTGGTTGTGAAACAAGTGACGGATTCAAACAGTAATTAAACTTCAGATAAAACAAGCGTTAGACCAAGGTTGTTTCGCAGGAAATTCAGAGTAAGGGATCGAACAACTATTCAGGGGCAACTAAGCGCCAGCCTAGAGCTCAAACATAAGAGTAATATTAATCCACTGTCGTGGCATCAACAACTTTATCTAACAACCTAAAATCCTAAACTATCGTTTGGATCTAGAATCACAAATAAGCATTATTGCACAGGTTTGATATGCTCACAATTTGCCTTAACATCAACTGTCGTTGGCTAAGGACAAATTGCTCACCAAAGTAACTTCTAGCAACCTATTACACTTTTGATGAATGGATTTACCTAAAATCATGAATTAAGTGATCAGTTCAATTCAGGCATTAAGACTAACAAGTGGTGAAGACTATCTATTCAAATCCCTATTTGTGTTCAACACATCAACTCATGAATACCATTGAAATCCCTAATCTAACAGGAGGATCTACTCAGACACGAAATCGGAAAACACAGCAACAAGCAGAAGAGAATTCATTGAATATATAATAGAAATGACAAAGGTTTAGAATTCTTCACAAGTGTGGCAGAGATTCTCCTCCAAATCTTAAAAGTAGAAAAACTCTCAAAGGTTCTTATCCAAAAATCTCTCTCTAGCTAGAAAATCGAAGGTTAAAGATAAGATGATCCTCGCGGCGGCTCTCCCTCCTCTTTTCCTTCTTTCGCGTCCCAAAACTAGGTAAGTGGAGTTTCCATATCTGCTCCGGGCAGATGGAGCATGTGCTCCATTTTGGAGCATGTGCTCCAAAAGGGTCAAGATCTTCAAATTCGGCCCCTTTTTCCTCCAGAGGCTCCAATCCCTCATGTCTTCATTTATAGCTCCTTAGCGAGCTGAAACAACTCGATAAAGACTAAAAAGACTCGATAAAACCTGCAAAACAAAGGTTATAATGAGGCAAAATCGCCTCATATCATGCACTCACAAACATCCCCGCAATTATCAGTCACATAGTGTAAGAGACCCTTGAAAGAGGAAGCTAGTCAATAAGAGAGTTCTAAGTGTGAATGGCATCATTGTAAATGTTTTGAGCTACCTCAGGGACTAGTATTTCCAAACGTGGACAGTTCCTTAAAATAACCGGCATTGCTTCCCATCCCCTGTCTGCCTTACTACGGATACATAGAAATTTTAGGTTGTTGAACACCGGCATCGAATCACAGCATTGAGAAAGTACCTGAAACAAGACAAAAAAACTATTGCAGCGACTCATGTTTGAGAAACTTATACAGTTATACTCCCACTAACATAGGAACAAAATACTAGAAAAGGAAAACAAAATAGCAACTGACCTCAAGAGTATCTGCAGAAAGGAATAATCTCTGAACATTCCTTATACCACTCACGAGGTTCCACGCATTTCTAAGACGCAGAAAAACATCATCTTCCTCATTTGGCACTCGTATTAGCTCAAGCTGAGTTTCAGTTACTAAGGTCAAGTACAGCCTCAGCTAAACTTGGCAAGTTAACTTTTGGATAATCCGCCGCAACAAAATCAGAATAGTCAAGATCAACGAGATTGGGAGCATCAAAAGAGATTCTATTTGGAATGCTTAAGTCTTTGAAACCATTGGCATAGATAGATAGCTTCCTGAGGCTTGCACTTGACACGTTTTCATCCCTGTTCAGCCACTCAATATCAGCCAAGTCAAACTCCTCAAGAGCAGGGAAAGAAGACAGAAACACCTCAAGATTATCACCCAACAAAATATTGTCCGATTCAAAGCTGAGAGTCTTAAGCATTGGTAAGAAAGTTGTTTGACCTCCACGCCACCAATCAATGCCAAACTCAGTACTTATCTTCAGTTCGACTAGTTTGCTACTTTCGAACATCTCGTTAGGCAGAAAATACATATAATCTGTTGCTGACTTGAAATCGGATCTACCAAATTCAAGGAAAAGATCAAGGCTTGTAACACCACGCTGCAGGACATTACATATCCAAAGATCCAGACGATCTATGTCAATACCAGTTTTACACTTCAGGGAGAACTTCTTAATGGGTGAATTTCCCTGCAAAGTCAATACTCTATCAACAAAATCAAGCTCTGAAGAAACTCGTCTCTTTCTCGCTTACCCTCTTCAGGATGAAGAAACACAGAGTCATCAATGTCGAGACTAGGGATGAGTGTCCACAAATTGCGTCATTTCTTTGACAGAACCGATGTCAAAGCAGCTTCCTTTGTCGTAAGAAAATACAATATATGGCAAAGAACCTCGTCAGGTAGACTTCCGATCCAATCCATCGTCTCTGCCAGAATGAAAATTTCGAAAATTCAACAATTAGCCAGGAAAAGAAGAGATGAACTTAACAAATTGAAAAAAACCAAAGCAAATTTATTCAAGGCGCCTTTTCCAGGTTTTAAAGAGTTGCAAAAAGATCCCTGAAGCTCCAAATTATTACAAAAAACGGGTCCGAACTTTTTCCATATCTTAGTAGTTTTTACCATTATAAATAGGATTTAAAATCAATCTTTATACAGAAGTTTTATTCCAACTTTTTCATAGAGTTTTGGAGAGAAGAATCAAACTCTTTCAGAGAAGATTTCTGAACACATTTTATTTTATTGGAATTCTCGTTCATGTTTTCTATTCAAATTATTATTTATGTTTCATTAATCATGTCTGAGTAGATTCCTTATTTGTTTTCGGGTTATTCAAAGGTGAATGATGAATCATTAGATTGAATTAAATGGTTATGCTCTAATCATTAGAGTTCTTCATCTAGATTTGTGTTTGATGTTTATTTTATCATCATGACCTGGAATTTGATCTTAGCTTAAACTGCTAAACATGCAAGTGTGATTAATTGTCTGAACTAATCTTAGATGAGCAAAATACATACGTGCAAAGAAATTTGGTTAAACATTTTGTGAACAATTGAACCTACACGTAATGTTTTGGTGCTAGCTCGCAAAATATGTATATATCTACATGTATATATCTATACACACACACATATACACTTAATGATTTATTTCTTCTACGATCTCTTCTCTCATTATCTCTTTTCTTCAGCAATAAAAACTTCAGAAATCCATTCTCTTATAAATATCCATATTTGTAATATATATTTAATAGTAAATATAAGATTTATAATCATAACACAATAATTAATTCCCACCAGAATGGTTTATTAAACAAATATAATAAAATTATAATATTTAAAAGCCACAATTATGTCCAACTAACATGCTTAGTAAATTAAACACATTAATTTCATGCTCATATAATCTAAAAAAAAAGTTACATATCATATATATACAAGAATTCAGATTCCAATTTAATATTGTATATACATATCGATTTATAACAATATATAAAACGACTAATGGATTTTTTCACTAGGGTTTCATGAAAATATTGAAATAAATTTAGATAATGGAACTTTTAGATATAGCTGGATATTGAGCGAAATTATCGAAATAAAATGATTTGTGTGATTTATGAGTTAAAATCAACAATATCGTTGAAATCAAAAATCTTAAAACTTTGAATAACAAACTGTTTCTCTGATTTTAGATTTTATGGGTTACGGTTCGAGAACTTGTTTCTCTTCTTTTATGCCATGAAGGCTAGATGTTGAATTATGTGCATCTTTCACATATGTATACTTTTTTAAAGAGAATACATAACACCCTAATTTATTTAGGATTTTCATATGGGGCATGCCCATTACATTAATTCCTTTTAAAAATGAATCATTTTTTTTATTTATTTCAAGCCCAACTAAATTAATATTCACGAGCATGTATATAATTATTTCTATTTATCATAACAACATAAAACTTCTAAAATATATATATATATATATATATATATATATATATATGTTGATTTGATTTGTTTAAGGTCACGTGTTAGTTATAAGACTATATAACATATATTTGTAGATATATAAATAAAAGTGATTTTTAATAAAGCATTATAGCCACATAATATTATACCATTGTCAATCGACAACATAAAAAATTAAAGAAGAATAAATATAAATGATTTCAAAACTTTCCTTACCATGTGATCAACCATTTCATTATGGTCATTGAAAATAAAAAAAATTTGAAACATAATAAGTTTCAATTACAACCTATTTAATCAACTTCTTACAGCAAAATGCTTCGTTGTCTTTTTTAAATCTCGAACATTTGAGCAAATACCGTTATTATATATTTTTCTTTGAGTACCTTTTGTCTACCATGCTTGGGATAGTCTGTTCTTCACTTAAGATGAGAGCTTTTGCTTACTGTTTTGTCATAATTATTGTTGATCTTGTTGGTGGAGTACGCAAAACTTTATGTCCTTCTTGTTCTGGGTCTTCATCCTTTTCATGGATAATCTCCCCTTCTTCTCTATCTTCATTTCCATTATCTTCTTTGTTCTCTGCTTCTTCATTGTCTACCACATTTAGAACCGAGATGGTGTCCCTACTGGTTCCACTTCCAAATTTCTTTTTTCACTTGCTTTACCAGTTTTAGCAGGTGACACTTTTAAGTTACCACTTTTGGCAGGTGACACCTTTAAGTTTTTAACCAATTTCCCTTAACTGCAGTAAACTGATCTCCCCTTCTGCTGTGCTCCTATATCAGCTTCTTCTGTTATTGTTTCCTCTTGTAAATCCTCTGATGCTACAATTTTAGGTTTCTCCCCGTTTCTCCAATGAAATATGTTTCTCCGGTAAATGTTTCTACTCCACATTTTGTTGATTTGTTGTCTTCATCTTCCCTATTAATCCATCAATATCTTTAACTAAGCTATGTTTTAGTACTAATTTGTTGCTACCTCTATTCGCATTACATACACTTGTTAAGTGTACCACTTCGAACATGATTGGCATCAAGCTGGTAGCCATGGATAGATATTGTTAAAGTGTTGATTTCTTTACAGAAGAGAAAAGAAGGAAGAGACATAAAGAATTATCTCTTCTCCTTTAATAGAAACCGAACGAAGAAACTTTTAATTAACTAAAACTTTGTTGTTATTTACATTAATACGAAAGATAAGTCTTTAGTTTTTGAAAAGCGGATTCACAGTTATCATCCCACTCGAATCGTTTGTTGCCGCAGAGTAGTTGATAAAAGGGAAGACACTTATCCGTTGATCGAGATATGAAACGATTTAGGGCGGCGATCCGACCAATGAGGCATTGGACTTCGCGAGTGCTCTTCGGGGACGGCAGTTCCAAAATCGCAGAAATTTGCTTCGGGTTTGCTTCTATTCCACGCTGAGTGACCAGGTAGCCTAAGAATTCCCTAGAAGTTACTGTGAAAGTGCACTTCGTTGGATTGAGTTTCATACCATAAGAATTTAGGATTTCGAAGCATTGGCGCAAATCATGGATGTGAGAGCTAGCAACCGTTGACTTGACCAGCATATCATCTATGTAAACTTCCATTGTATGGCCGAGCTGACCCGAAAAGAAAACATTCGGTTTACCAGGCGTTGGTAAGTTGCACCGGTGTTTTTGAGTCCAAAGGGCATCACCTTATAGCAATATGTGATGAGGTCTGTTATGAATGCTGTCTTCTCACGATCGTCGGGACGCATAAAAATCTGGTTATAGCCGGAGAAAGCGTCCATAAATGACAGGAGCTGATTTCCTGCGGTCGCCTCGACAAGACAGTCAATATGTGGCAAAGGAAAACTATCCTTAGGACAAGCTTTGTTGAGGTCGGTGAAGTCCACGCACATGCGCCACTTGTCGTTTTTCTTTTTTACTACAACCGGATTTGCTAGCCAATCTGGATATTTCACCTCGGCGATAGATCCTGCTTGAGGAAGTTTTTCTACTTTGTCGTTTACTGCTTGAGCACGCTCATTGCCGAGCTTTCGCCGTTTCTGCTTTATGGGTTTGAATGTGGGATCAATGCTTAGTTCATGGCTGATTATTCTCGGATCGATCCCCTTTATGTCACTCATATTCCAGGCAAACGTCGTCTTGTTGTTGAGTAGGAATTCGACGAGCTCTTCTGTGAATGTTTCTGAAAGGTCTGACCCTATCCCGACACAACGCTCTGGATGTTCGACGTCGATGTTGACTTGGACTACGAGGTCGTGTTTTGGCCTTTCGTAAGGTGATGGTGGTAGCTCGGAGTTGCCCTCGCCAATAACACAGGTTGATCTGCGCAGTTTTAGTTCGGTGACGAAACAAGATCTGGCGACCTTCTGGCTGCCGTGTAATGTATAGATCCCGTCTCCGGTTGGGAATTTGATGCATTGGTGATAGGTTGAGGCGACGGCTTTCATGGAATGGATCCATGGAGTTCCGAGGATGGCGTTGTAAATAGCTGGTCGGTCGACCACGTCAAATTTTACCCATTTGGTTACTCTGCCGACCTGAACTGGGAGTTTGATTGTCCTGATTGTTGTTGTAGATTCGCTGGTGAACCCGGTGAGTATTTTTGGTGACAACTTGATTTGATCGTCTCTGATCTTCATCCGACGAAGTGTCTCCTTGAAAATTGAGTCGACTGAACTCCCCGTGTCTATAAGTATCCGATTGACATCGTCGCTGTAATTGATTGATAATTCGACGACTAATGGATCGTTATGAGGCATATCGAGTCCAATCATGTCTCTCGCCGTGAAGGTGATCTGCTCGTCGTCTGATACTGGTTCTTTCCACTTTGAAGCGCTCGCCGCCTTTCGTTCGTGACGTTGGACTGATCTAAACGAATCGTTACAGTCGATAAGACCACCCATGATCATGTTGATTTTTCGCTGCGGCGCTTCTGGAAGTGGGAGATTTTAGTTTGGTCGCGATCTCATTTATTAGAGTCATCATCGGCTCGGCGATCCCTTCTCTCAGATCGTCGCTCTTTATTTTCGTCTTCTTTTGGTTTCAGTAGGTTTGTCTGTATCTCGACTACGGCCCGTGAGGTCGATGTTTCCCTTTTTGTATTCTGCGAAGAGGTGTCTTTGCAAGTGCTGACATGTGTACATATCGTGGCCTGTCCGTTTATGATAGATGCAATATAACTCTAGATTATGTGGTTCTTCTTTGCGAAAGACTTGGGATTCTTCAGGCCGAACGTACTTGTTCCAATTTTTTGGGCGGTCAGCTACGTAGTAGCTAGATGCCTTTTTGTCATCTTGATCATAATGTTGCTGCGGCTCTTGGTGAACTTCGCTTATTTTATCTTTCTGAGCCGGGGTTTTCTTTTTGGCGTATGCCGCTCATTCTTCTTCGAGCTCGGCATATAATACTGAACAATGGAGGGCATCTTCCAAATTACGAGGCTTGTTGAGTTTTAGATCTTTCCAGAGCTCAATGCCCGGCTTCATCCCGCGTCGAAGAGCAACTAGAGAGATCGAATCTGGAACGTCGATGCGAGAGATGACTGTTCTGAAACGATCAATGTAAGAGCGGAGGGTTTCATTCTCGTCTTGAACGCAATCCCAGAGGTCGGCGCTGGTAGCTCCTTGGACGATCAACATTGAATAATGCTTCAGGAAAGCTGCTGAGAGTTCGTCAAAGCTGTCTATTGATCCAAGAGTGAGGCGAGAAAACCAGTTCAAAGCTGCCCCTCCAAGGGATTCAACGAAATATTGGCAAAAGGCTGCATCACGCTCATTCTCGGAAAAACGTGCTCTGGCCATGGCGATTTCCAATGCCAGGAGATGACGTTGAGGATCGGCGTTGCCGCAGAAAGTAGATGTGACTTTTATTTTCCCGTGGTCGCGTAAAGGTACGCTCATGACCTTTGATGAGAACGGTGTTTTCCTTGTCTGTTCCAAGACACGGTCCAGCTCGGGTGCTTAGCTAGTAGCGCGATAAATTTGAGATCCAATAGCATTGAGTCATTTATACACCAGCTCGAGCTCGTCACTCCTATTTAGAACAGTTTCTGGAATCCGAATTTCGGATCGGATGACTCGTCGCGCTGTCAGCGCTGTGGCCTGATTGGTTTGTTCCGTAGTTGCATTCACCGCGGCTGTGTTTTCCGTGTGATCAACTTGCGGGGTGATTCCAAACAGGTTATTGACGACAGTTCTTCGCCGTCCCGGGGTATAAGGTCCTTCGGTGTTTGTCTGAGATGCCCCGAGCTTCTCCAGCTCGGCGCGATGAGCAGCCTGATTTGCCTCAAATCCGTTGAGACGTTGATCGAGTCTCTGGGTGAGATCGTCCATCATGTTTGGTATGACCGTTATCGGGTCGGGAGGAGGAGGCGTGACTGGTGTCCCCACTGGGTTGACCTCGTCAATATTCCTATCTCCTGGGGCGGTGTGTTGACCATCTCTTAATATCTTAACTCCTTTTATCTCAATAGTCCCCACAGACGGCGCCAATTGTGGAACTATTACTTCGTATATTAATAATTTCAAGTAAAGTTTGTGGGTTTTTGAGAAGGATCGAAGAAGATTTATTGATGTATGAAAGATGGTTAATGAATTACAGAGAAAGTAACAAAGCTCTTAAGAAAACTAGTTTTGTGGATCTAGGTCTTTCAATCGCTTCGTCTCTCCTCTTTTTTGCGGATCCCTTTCAATGTCGAATCTCTTTCCTTTTTATAGTGATTAGTCACCGACCTGGATCCCTTCGAATCAGGAAAAGATCCGATGTCCATCTTTTCCTGATTTGTCGCGCGCTGATGCCATTATTTCAGGGAAAATGAATATTCTCCTTGAGAATAAATGGATATTCCTCAAATCTGTTTTACACTTTTCCATTTTTCCTGGGAGGATCAACAATAACATCTTTTGGCCTTGAATGATAATTGACAAGCATGTTACTTAAAAGGGGCCGAAGCGAACTCTTGTTGGGCCTTTCAGGAGGTGTGCAACCCGTACCCAACAACATTGTTGCATTTCAACAAAGATTCTGGATTTGTGCATTGGTCGAGAGTTCAGAGACTTCTCTCGTTAATGAAAGTTTCTTCTCACAGCCATGTAGTTTATGCTTAGATGTTAAGTAGATTAGATAAGACCAGTTGCATATTTGTTTATTTGAAGACAACAAACCAAAGTGATATTCTCTTTTGTTGCAAGCAATAATAGAAGCAAGACAGAATGTGACTGATGGACAAGGAGGTAGAACCGAGTAAAGGTGCAATAGAACGAAGTAACAAGCTTTGAGTGTAGATGAATAGAGGAGTTGAGACTTGAGAGTTTTATACTAGAGAACTGTACTGTGGTTGCGTCACTTGAATCAACGCTTCATTTGATTCTCTTTATAGGAACACTTGGGAAATTATTTGTGACTCTAATTGGAATATGAGGCTGTTTCTGGCAAGGAAGTGTGCTTAAAGTTCGATCCTATGCGTGAAAGTGATATGGTGACAAGAGATTATAACAAACCCCATACAAGCAATTTTTTCGTGAACAAGAAACGAAAACAGAGTCAAAACTAACCTGAGAAAGAAGATAAGACTCGATTATAAGGTAACAAAGAAACTCCAAATAGAGATTAAAAAACAAAGTTTGTTCTTCATGCATGAGTAGTTTCATAACCATGATTACAACGAATTTGACAACAACAAAAATACATTAATAAACCCTTGTAAACCAAATAAAAATATGGGTCTATATCCACATATCATTTACAACAATATAAAAACAAATGATCTAAAAGCAAAATGAAGTCAAACGGTCTTCAACTCCATCCTCTTAACACAAAGCTTCACTTCTTACAAAAGATCTTTTATTTACTTACCAGATGAAATAATTCCAAGTAAAAGAACGAGTGAAACAACCACATTCTTCAACAACAGGTTGGATAGTGAACTTTTTCTTCTCAATAACTAGTTTTTTTCAGCTTTGCTATCTTCTAAAAAATGAGTTGATTTAACATAATTTTTGACAAAATATTGTTTATAGGCAAAATTAGAGTATCATTCGAGAAACTCTAATAAAATGTATTGTTTTTTAAATACAGCTATTTCAAAGATTTTAGAGTTTTAAACTAATATTCACAAAATAAATTCTACCGTAATTTATATTTTATATTAATTTTTTATATAAAAATAATAAATACGCATACATCAAATATTTACCGATTAAATGATAAAAATATAAACATACAACTTATGTATTGAAAAAGAAACAATTTTCAATCTCAAACTTTTCAGTTACCGACATACCCAACTAAATGAGTTGCAGAACCTTTTTATAGGATCATGATAACGGTGATTAGGGTCGACGTATCGCTCATTACTCATTGGATCACAAATTATCTTGCAAGGATTTGCACATATCGCTGGAGTCGCTTTTTTTTATGCTTTCATGCACTGATTTACGACACAATCTTTTATACACCTATCTATCATGATGGAATTAGAGACTTGTGCCGACAACATCATGGTAAATAAAGTTACAATCATTAAGGCAATACAAACTTTCTTTGACGCTTGAGCTGCCATTATGTAAGTACTGTGAATATGCCAACTTCAACTATTATTTTTTATTTATTTATTGGGATGTGAAACAAGACAATTTATATAGGAAATGTAGTTTTACCAGATTTTGGAATTCTTAATTTGTTAGGATGTCAAGTTGTTTTTTTTCTTAATTAGGTAAATATGTCGATTGATTTTTAGAAAATTTAGGTATCTTATATATTTTCGCTATCTGAACAAGTTTTTCTATAAATTAAAGTAACTAATTGGTCATATTGTTAATATTGGCTTACACAATACATATTGAAGTGGCATTATGTTTTTACAATTTCTAACCTCGGGTTGTTACAAAAATCTTTTTTTGAACTCATAGTATACACCATATAGTAAAGATTTTTTTCTATTTGAGTAATACAGTTATTATAACAAGTAGATATATATCTGTATGATAAACCATGTGTATGTTAAATAAAAAAATCATCATTTTTATGTGACATATAAATGAAAACTCAACATACATACATCATAATTTCATATAGATATATTTTTTAAAAATAATTTTGTATAGATATATTTAACATAATCATCATTTACAACAATTTGTAATCTTATAAATACTTGATGTTGAAAACCTAATTTATGCCCAAATTATATATCATCTAAAATTTATATGATATATAAATTGGTTATAGCATAACTTTTTCGGTAAATATCTAATATATATTTAATAGAACCAAAAATTTATTCTTTAAATAATTCGACTAATTTTAATCATATTAGATAAAACTTAACAATTCGAAATATAATTTGGGATTTTGCTAATTTTGGTTGGAATAACCAAAACTAAGTTAGAATCGAAAAGACAATATAAATTAATATGATTATGATCGGTATAATTTTTTAAGGTTTTTACCAAAAGTAACACATATATTATATCAAATTTTACGTAAAATTTCGTTGTATTTTCCAAATATAACTAGGCATTTTATGTAAATATCAATAAATATTTTGATAAATTTAATCAAAACAAGAATGCTCGACATGTATATACCAATAAATATGCACACATATATTATTAAAATATATATATATATATATACATATATTTTAACTAATAGTTTTAAATGTTTTAGCATATCGTCGTTCTTTATATATAAATTTTTAGTACAAGATTACAAATTGAAAAATTTGGCTGAAAAAAATACTTCAAAAATTATTTTGTCCCACTAAACTTTCCACGAATAAAATTTTGAGATTAAGATTTATATTAATGAAAATAATTTATGTCTTTAAAATTCAAAATAAGTTTTTATTAAAATTTTAGTATTCTAATCTCTAACTAAAAATAATTAAATTTCTTAAAAATATATTTTCTTCCAACAGATATCAAATTTTCTTCTTTTATTTTTTCCACTATCTCTTCTCTTATTGTCTCTTTTCTTCAGAGAACCATTATCTTATAAATACCCATATATGTAATAGTATATATAAAATTTATTATCATATCACAATATTTAGTTCCCATGAGAAAAGTTTACTTAAAAAATATAATAAAACTATAATATTTAAAAGTAAGAATTATGTCCAACTAACAAAGCTATATATCATATATAAACAAGTGTTCAGATACCAATTTAATATTTTACATGTAGTCTCTAATATCATTATTGTATTTCGTATCGGTCTATACCAATATATAAAACTCCTAATGATTTTTTTTTTTCATTAGAATTTCATGAAAATATTGAAATAATTTTGGATAACAGAATTTTTAAAAGTACCTGGATATGCAGCCGAATGATAGAAACAAAATGGTTTATATGATTTATGAGTTGAAATAAAAAATATCGTTGAAATTAATAATCTTAAAACTTTGAATGACGGACTATTTTCTGATTTTAGTGTTTATGGGTTAAGGTTCGAAAACTTGTTTCTTTTATTTTATTATCTCATGACGGCCAAGAGAATGAATTCTGTGCAGTTTTCACACACACACACATATATATATAATCTTTTTATAGGGAATACATAACACCCTAATTTATTTAGGAATTTTACACGAGTCATGCCCATTACATTAGTGCTTAATTCTAAAAAAAATGAATCATTTTTATCTCAAGCCCAACAAAATTAGTATTCATGAACATATATATAATTACTTCTATTTATCGTAGAAACATAAAACTTTTAAAATATAAATATATATATGTTGATTCAATTTGTTTAAGATAACGTGTGATTTATATAAGACTATAGAACATTACATGATTTTAAGTTTAGGAAAATAAGTGACTTATACGAAACATTGTAAATGCTTAATATTTTATCATTGTCAATCCACGACATAAAAACTTTAAGAAAAATAAATATAAATGATTTCAAAACTTTCCTTACCATCTAATCAACCGTTTCATTAGAGAATATGTCATGGGAGAGGTCTTCGGGCAAGCAAACAGGGAAGAGAACGATATAAAACCTCATGAGAATGCATATAATAATCAAATATAGGGTGAATTGCTAAACTAACCTCATAAAGACCGAAAATGACCCGTTTGATCTCTTTGTTTTGGAAATGACTAGAGTAATCTTTCGTACTTATTTTTCCCTTTTCGCATGTGTTAACAAAAATGGTAATAACGAGAATGCCATTAATACATCCCGTGAAAATACGCGCGCGTAACACAAAGTCTACCATAAAAGTGGTGGTAGAGTTAATAAATCTACGTTGAATTAATGAGTGGTTGGTAGACTTATTTTGGTAGACTTTTTATGCGATACGATAGACTTGTTATGCGCGGTAGATTTATGAGTTGTATGTGTTAGACTTATTGTGTAGTGGTAGACTTATTGTTCGGACGGTAGACTTATTAGTGCAATAGACTTAGTATTCGGACGGTAGAAATGTTGACTTATTTATAAGTCATGGTAGATCTATTTTGGTGTCCGTAGATTTATTGAGTGTGGTGGCAGATATACAGCGACAGTACATTTACTCTATTGGTGGTAAATTGGTAGATTTATTCTCTTTTCCGATAGGTTTTCAGAGGATATGAAGTGACAGCAGATTTGTTTGTAATGATAGTAGATTTATAAGTGAATGGTAGACTTATCTTCTGTGATCGTAGATTTAATATTATATTTACGATTTACAATTCAAACTGAAGCTGCTAGATTTAATATATTTGTTGTGGTAGATTTATGGTACTTAGCGGACTTAACTTGATGATGAACCATATACTGTAACGACGATAAGTTTATATACAGACAACAACTATACATGTAATCTTTTGAAGGAAATGTTAACATTAAATAAATATATGGTATTCTTAATATTCTGAAAAAATCCAAGATATAGATACAATCTTTACGAACAGAGATAATAAGTGTGGAATAAAATTGTGGAAGTTACTATTCAATTGGCCATACATACTTCATCAATATACCAAGACAGCCTGCAACCAAAAGTTTATGGATTATAACTCATTTTTCAAACATTAACGAGGGTAAACATTATAGACTTACATCATTTGCACATCGTCAACTTCGGAAACATTAGGATTCAGTATAATCTTGGATATCCAACCGTGATTTTCAATCCTTACATTCTTGGGACTACTAAAGCACATGTGTACTCTCCACATTTGAAGAATGGCGATTAAAGGCTTACCATCATATGGTAGATAGTTCTCATGAAGTTCCAAAGTTGTGCGTCCATAGACTTTACAATTCAAGACCGATGCTAAAAATGTTACAGAGAAATGTTAAAAATGAACTTCTGCAAAACTGTATTCTAAATGAGGACATACCATACACCACAGATACAAAACAAAAGTCTGAGATTATTGATATTGGTCGGATCAGACCCTTTATGCTTCCATTCACCAAAATTGAACATAAGTCCGACTAAATCTTGTCAAAAGCAACAACAAATGAATCACACGACAAGCCTTCAAAATATGTTATTACGTCCAGTATTAAGCACTTACCAACTAAAACAGTTGTGTTAACAGTTCCATCAAGTACTGAAGAGAAGTGTGTAAATTTGTTGCACGGTTCCAGCAGAGGCGGATCAACGTTCTTCACGACAATTCTGTTATGGAAATGTATCTTGTAACGATTGTCAGTTGCCCGAATCTCATCAGTATTCTCTCCAACACGAAAGATGAGAATCAATATCCAATTGTTCTTTTCCAAAATATTGTGATCATGTTCCACGAACTGACTGCTTATGGAATATTCAATCTTTACACCCTACCATATACAGAAACAATTATAGATGTAACACGAAAAAGACAGTTTAAACCTTATCATCCACCAAGATTAAACCAAGCGCATTATTGTTCGGCAAAGGAACAGTGAATTTACGCAGAACTTTTGCTCGGATATGCCATCCTCCGATACAAGTCCGCAAATCAGCAAGTTCGTGATAGTTGTCCATAACTGATCCTTCAAAGTGACGTGATTTTGCGATGAGAGAGATGATGGCCTTTTATACAGAAATGAACCGTTGCTTAACTTGGATGGAGTTGAATCGATAGAGAATGAAACTTGAACCGTTGCCACCAAAAGTATGGGACCGTTCCCTAAGCGTTTGGTAAGACTCATAACCGTCCAATAATCTATCATTAAGAATGGCCATGGTAGGTTTATTTTGTTATAGAGTAGATATATTATACCAGATTGGTAGGTCATGGTAGATTTATAGTTCCAGTAAAAGTTGATTTCCTTTACTTAGTTGCACAACAAAATAGATCCTTACATAGGAGAGGAAGCTATTACAACGATGAAATTTTGAGATAGAGCTGCGTTAAAGATAGGTTCTAAAGATAGGGAAGCAAATTACAAGATTTAGTACTTAAAATACATGGAGACAATACCAAGTACAGGGACATCAATCATAATCTTCAAGTACATGGCAATTGGCTTCTCTCCAACGGCCTTCAACAGCTTTGCTATCTTCTCCTCAGTATGAAGTTGTAACGTCTCCAGCTTATCAGTGCCAATGTTAAGTGTTACGATGTTGTCGCTCAGCGAACCTGTCATCGCGTTAAGATCATCGCGTACAAATTTCAATGTTGTTTTCATGGTTGGGAAGTCATTTAACTTTAGCCTCGCACGTTTTCCACTGTGGCCTCATCCCACCACTTGAACGTTAGAGGTTCAAATGCATCATCTCGCCAGCTGCGCCCAGTTGCCGCAGATGATGAGGATGGTTCTCTGTAACTGTAAACCATTTTCTCTGATTTCAAAGAACAAAAAATTCGAATACGTCTGCCGTCGGTTAAATAAATCTATCATCATTACCATATATCTACTACAATATATCTACCTACCTTGACAAGCACAAAGAAAGTAAATCTAATTTGAGAACTCAGGAAAGGAAAGTATGTTCAGAGCCGTATTTTTAATGATTTACTAACCCGTACCCGTACCCGTAAAGAGTTTCCTCCTCCGTTTGAATCTGTAAAAAACGTCGTAGAAGATGAATAGTTAGTTAAATAAAAATCGGACAACGAGGACAGAAACGAACAGAAATCAAATTCATGGTAGGCGCAGAACTTGGGTGGCGAAGAAACCTGACCAATTCAGCACATGCGAAGTCGTTTCTTGCAAAATCTTCGTCGCTCGGTCGTACTCACCGCCGCAAGGAGAAAACTTAGGTTTAGGTGCCCTTATAAACCAGGAAAATTGTGTTATATATGGTCTTTCCTTATCTTTTTTTTTATTACGAAAGACATGCCATTGTAATTGTTTAAAAAAATATACTACTCTACTGTACTAGAAGTGGTAGACTTAGTGTTATGTTGTCGTAGATTTATAGTCTTGTGATATGCTCAAATATACCCTAGAACTACTCTCCAAATTAAGAGATCGATTATAGTACTTAGGGGTCGAATTCCACAGAGACACAAGATCACACAATAGATTATTGATTTTCAAATTTAGCTAAACAAGAAATAGTGTAACGAAAACAATGCAGTAATATTGGTTGTAAATCAGATGGGAAAAACGTCAGGCTCAGGGAATTTTCAGGAAATCATGAATGCAAGCTAATCTGTCAATTAAGATTCTGCAATGTTCTAGAACTCGAAACACGATGATAAAGTGAACCAGCCGTCACTGCGAAAACTATCTATGTCTAGCAACCTAGAAAACCAAATTTTTTTACGAATTCAAAAGTCTAAACATGCAGTAATTTCAGATTCGATCTGTTCACAAATTCTCCAAACCAAATTTCTTTGTGGATGGATAATTTTCTCACACAGGGTTCTTTCTAGCTGATTACCAACTTTCGTTACGAGAATCAACCTATGATCAATAATCTAACTGGCTAGTTCAGATCAAGCATTAATCACACCCTAAAAAAAGAACTAGTGTTCCAAAATCCTTAACTAACAAATCAACTTAACAATCCATCAAATCCTTATTGAGAAACCCTAAACCTAACTAGCAAACTACTCAGACATGATTAATGAAACAGAAATCATAATAGAAGTAGATTGCATAAAAGAGATGAGATAAGAAATAAAGGAGTTCAGAGTCTTCTCTGAAGGAGTTTGAATTCTTCTCTCCAAAAAGACAGCTACAAATCTCTCTCTCTAAAATGAAGCTTAGGTCTAAATAATGACCTTAAAATCCTATTTATAACCTAAAAACATGAAAATGACTTATTTGCAAATAATCGAAACTTCTGGGTAAATTTCATTTTTCTTCAAAACTTGAAAACTGGTGTGGAATTTGTCTGTCTGATTGGTGCCGACCGACACCAGCGGCTGGTGTCGACCGACACCAACTCTAAAAGTGATATCTGACTTGAATTCTTCAGCACAACTTCCTCGTTAATTCCAGAATGATCCATAATCTCCAATTAAGCCCCGAAAGTACCTAAACTTGTAAAAGACTCCAAAAACACTAAAAAGACTCTTTAAACACAACTTATATCATGGTTAAAACCCATAAAATCCATGATATATCAACTCCCCCAAACTTAGCTTTTGCTTGCCCTCAAGCAAAACATAGAACTAAACCTGTGAAAGAGGTTTGAAAACATAGGAACTCACATATACTTTAGAATACTGAATCAACCACATCAAACAACACTATCTTTAGATAAAACCTCCATTAATTTTCCGCAGGCTTACCAACCATCCCCATATCAACCCACAATCCATAAGAGGTATCCAAAATCACCATTGCTGACATTATTAAATTTTAAGTGCAGTCTCAACAAGGGAATATTGATCAAAGGACACATGGACTCTTACTCATCCAAGTATCCGATTTTGTAGACATCCTGCTTCTGGTTTCTTTCCTCTCCCTTTTCTCACTTCCAGTCAGCTAATTTCTCCCTACTTGGGTAGCATTGTTTTTTTTTTGTCGACTGACCGTTTAATTTTATTAGGCAGGATTCCATGAGACACAAGAACTAACGGGGTTTCCGAAAACTTCTCGGTTCACTTCTTTTTGACCTATATCCTTTTGTTTTCCTTTTTATTTGAAGGGAAGAAAGAGGGAAACCATAATCACAGACTAATCCTATCAGACTTGAACAAGGAATCTGATTCAAAGTATACCAAGCCCCAAGATGAGAGAAATTAAGTTCATTATATGTATGCCAGCTTTAGATCATTCAAACCTTCAAACAAATGTAGGGATATTGACATATCAATTTACCTTTGGAATTTTTTTTTAGTAGGATCTGCTGTCAATGGCTGTAAGAATGGTCACTAAAGTGGTTGCTAAAACAGCTTGTTCCAAGAATAGCTCATAGTTCCGAACTAAATTTGGACTCAATAAAATGACACAACTGACTCAAAACAAAACAAAGAAAAATACATCAATATTTTCCTCTCCTAAACTTAAGTGACACTGTCCCCAGTGTTATCAAGCCGAAGGATTGGAAAAAACTAAAGTAAAAACAAACGAACAAAGACAAGGTCAAGAATACTTACCTACAAAGGGGGTGTCGACCGACACTCACACAGGGTGTCGATCGACACCAAGGTCGGCTCCTTGCTCCTTTGACGTCTTTACATTTTTTTTTTGACACAAGAAAAGCAAAAATAAAAGTTAGTAAAAAGCAAATAAAATTCAAATAAAATCCTACCTAAAAGTGGGTTGCCTCCCACTAAGCGCTTCTTTTCAGTCATTAGTTTGACTGTGTCGGGGCTCAGAGATCAGGTGGATCAGACAATGGCAGTGAATGCCTCCGGGAAGAACATCTCATCATCCAAGGTGGTGTATAAACATTAGGTGCATGAGATCTACCAAGGAAGTGAGGAACATCAGCATGGTGTGACTTATGTATGGGTGTTATGCTTCTTTTTCCTGCAGAATCATCAAAAGAAACACCAAGCTTTCTACGAGAATCTCGTGGCTTGCATAAGTGTAAAACAGATGGAAGTGTATGATTGATGAAATCAGGTGGTTTAGAATTAGATCCAGGAAGTGTGTACCTATGTTTTATTGCAGGCTTCTGGAGTGAGACAAGTCGAGGTTTCTGTTTAAAACCGTTGATGGACCTGCAGAAAAATAATCATTCTGAAAATAATATATTTTAGGAAAATTTTGGCCAACCTGTGGAGGGTGTCGGGCGACACCCACTGTTGGTGTCGGGCGACACCATGGTTGGTGTCGGACATCAAGTGTCGATCCGGCTTGACATAGGTCCGTCTATTCGAGCGGGGTGTCTGGCGACACCAGCGGCTGGTGTCGGCCGACACCTTCAGCTGTAGCACGGATTCCTGCACTACTTTTGCAATTCAGTTCTGCATTCTTTATCTAAAGCATACAAACATCATCGTTCATCAACTTGTCTTTGATTAGAACCTCATCTTCTATCCTCGTCCTAAAGAGATGATCTCCACTCCAATCATTAATCCCAGCAGATTTTTCAGAGGTGTCAGACAATGTCATGTGAACAACCAGCGTGTTCACTGACCTCCAACACTTTGACATACCCAGCAGTAATGTCAACTGGATTTTCTCTGATTGGGTCTTCATCCATGGCAGTCTGGACAGAAAAGGTTTGCCCATCATTGGTAGGTTTCCTTATGAGCTTGTCTATATCAAAATCCATTACTACATCACCCAAATCCAGCTCTATCTTCCCATTTCTCACATCAATGATGGCACCAGCTGTAGCCAAGAATGATCTTCCCAATAGAAGAGGATCATGAGGTTCTTCGCCATACTTCAAAACCACAAAGTCAATGGGAATCATGCAGCCTGCAATCTTGAGTGGAACATACTCTAAGACACCTTCTGGAATCCTATGGGAACGATCAGCAAGGATAAGATGGATCTTTGTTGGCTTGAAATCAGTCATTCCAAGACTTACAACAACAGAGTGAGGCATTAAATTGATATTTGAGCCAAGATCACAAAGCGAATGAGGTAATCTTTGTTGATATGGAGCAATCTACTACAAAGCTCCCTGGATCAGGCAGCTTCTCTGGAATTCCACTCTGAATCATAGCATTGGCTTGTTCAGAGACTCTCACCTTCTTCTCTTTCTTTGAGACTGTCTTTTTAAAGAGAATTGCACTGATGTCCTTTGTGAGCAATGCTGCTTCCTCAGGTTTCATACCAATCACAACCATCCTCTTAACATATCTCTTAAGTGCAGATGAAAGCTTAGACTGCATCAACCAATGGTATCTCAATCAGCACCTTGTCCATTATTTCCTTGCACCTTTCCTCCTTTATCTCCTGTTTCGACTTCCTATGATTCTTTGGAAAGGGAACCTTAGGTTTGTATACTCTTTCCTCAGTTAGTCTGTGAGTTTCAAGAAGGTATGTTTGTGCCCGGGTCGGGTGTCGATCAACACTGAGTTATGGTGTCAACTCTTTTGTATCGAGCTGGCTCGATTTCTCTTCGTCAGAACTCAATTTTTCGAGAATTTTGGCTGGTGTCGACCAACACCAACTGCAGAGCTCCAAAATTCTTAATTTCCAACTCCTCTGCACTTCTCACCATGATGGCATTGACATGATGCCTTGGGTTGGTGTCAGTCTTTCCAGGAAGAAATCGTTCTTGTCTTTTGACAACATCAACAGTTTGAGCATCCTGAATATTCAGCTTCTTAACATGAGCACCCAAAGCCTCAATCTTCCCATTCAGGTCAGTATACAAAGCATCCAGCTTGAAGTTCACAGTCATCTTTGTCTGCCCTTCCAAAACCTGCTCCAACATAGATTCCATATTGCTATTCTGTTCAGGTTTCTGGTAGGAAGAAGAACCATAAGTTCTTGTGAAGTTGTTGTTCTGAAAAGGCTTTTGGTAAGAAGAACCATAACCTTGCTGATTTTCAAATCTCTGACCTTGAAACTCAACTCCATTGATGAAATTTATATCTCTTCCTCTGGTTCAAATGTTTCAACCTCTGCATCAAACTGAATTTGCTTCTTTCCCACAAGGAGATTGTGGATAGAATCAAGTTTTGCTTTCACTTCAACACTCTGAGCACCTTCCATGTTTCCAGCCAGCCTCTTCCTATCATAGTCTATATTCTTGGTACTTTTGCTAGATGCCAAGTTCTCAATAAGCTTTTTGGCTTCCTCTAGGCTTCTGGAATTGAAGTTTCCTTCACTTGAATCCTCAAAGCCATCTGGTACCTCCAATCTATGCCTCTGAAGAAAATACACATCAGCTGAACATCACTGTAGTCATGGTGTGGACAATCCCTCTTATATGCTCTGAACCTCAACCAAGAAGCTTTGAATGCTTCAGCAGGTCCCTGAGAGAATGTAGAAATCTTTGTCCTCAGCTCATCAGGCCTTGCATCATCAAAGAAATTATTGAGGAATGCATTCTTAGTATCCTTCCAAGAGGTCAAAGAACCTGGCTGCAATTTCTTGAGCCAATAAGCTGAATCCCCAGCAAGAGAGCATGGGAACAACTTGCAGACCAGAGTCCTCGGAAACACCATTTAACTTGATGCTTGTCACCAAATCCTCAAACTTCTCAATTTGATCCATGGGATGCTCATGAGGAAGACCATGAAAGAGATGCTGACCCACAAGAGTGTAGTATGCAGGTTTCAGCTCAAAGTCATTCATTTGGAAAGGAGGAGGATGAATTGCAGACCTATTAGCATAGAACTGATAAGGTCTATTGAAATCAGCAAGTGTCATTCCTCGAGCAGGTGGTGCAGCTTGTCTTGCAGGAACAAACTTGGCATCTTCTGGGATGACATTCCCCTGATCGTTGATTTGGTCCCCATCGTCATTGTAAGCGTGATACTCTTGGTCTCGTAAGACTCCAGCAGCATCAGGTCGAAGAATTCTTTTCTTTGCGGTTTGTACGTTCTAACTCTCATAACTCATTATTCGTGAGGTTCACAAGCTGAGTTTCTTTGTTGCTTCTGGTGTTGCGATTATGCATGCACCTGAAACACACAAAAAAAAAGAGAAAGAATAATGTAAGTAAACGGAAAATAAAAGGTTTATACTAAATTCTATACCTAATCTAATGGTGAATCGATGAGTCCCCGACAATGGCGCCAAAATTTAATATGCTCAAATATACCCTAGAGCTACTCTCCAAATTAAGAGATCGATGCAGTACTTAGGAGTCGAATTCCACATAGACTCAAGATCACACAATGGATTATAGGTTTTCGAATTAAGCTAAACAAGAAATAATGTAACGAAGGCAATGCAGTAGTATCGGTTGTAAATCGGATGGGAAAAACGTCAGGCTCAGGGAATTCTCAGGAAATCAGGAATGCAAGCTAATCAGTCAATCAAGGTTCTGCTATGTTCTACAACTCGAAACACAATGATAAAGTTAACCAGCCGTTGCTACAAAAACTATATATGTCTAGCAACCTAGAAAAACAATTTTTTTGCGAATTCAAAAGTCTAAACATGCAATAATTCCATGTTTGATTTGTTCACAAATTCTCAAAACCAAATTTCTTTTGTGAATGGACAATTTGCTCACATAGAGTTATTTCTAGCTAATTAACCAATTTTCGTTGCAAGAATCAACCTAGGATCAATAATCTAACTTGCCAGTTAAGATCAAGCATTAATCACACCCTAGATAAAGAACTAGTGTTCTAGAACCCTTAACTAACCCACTACAAGAAAACATTACGTTAGTGACGACAATTTACGACGAAAAGTGGTCGTTGAAAAATAGAAACGAATGACCTACTACTTTACGACGAAATCCATATTTGTAGTAAAAGCGTTGTAAAACTACAACGGACACTTTCTTCTTAAGTGGGCTGTAAAGCTACTAGGAGTTAAGGACGCGTTTACAACGAATGTCTATTTCGTTGTAAACTCATTGTAAGGTTCCATCATAATTACAACGAACGTTATTTACAATGATTTAAAGTCGAAAAAGGTAAATTAGGTAAACACGTTTTTTGTAAGTCATACTTGCCTGAAAATTTTGTTGTTAAAGTGTCCTAGTTTCGTTGTGAGAGCGTTGGGAAATTAGACGTTGCAAATTCATTGGTATATTTTCATCTACCATCTCTATAAATAGAGATCTCACTCTCTTCTTAAATCACAACTCAAAACAACAAAAACACTTAAAAAACGTTTATGAGAAAGAAAAAAATGTTTCTGAAAAAGAAAATGTTTCTGAAAAAAAAAAACCAATCAACTTAACTATCCATCAAATCCCAATTGAGAAACCCTAAACCTAACTAGAAAACTACTCAGATATGATTAATGAAACAGAAATAATAATAGAAGTAGATTGCATAAAAAAAGTAAGATAAGAAGTAAAGGAGTTCTGAACTTTCTTTAAAGGAGTTTGAATTCTTATCTAAAAAAAAAATGGCTAGAAATTTCTCTATCTAAAATAAAGCTTAGGTTTATACAATGACTTTAAATCCTATTTATAACCTAAAAACACGAAAATGCTTATTTGCAAATAATAGAATTTTATGGGTAAATTTCATTTTCTTCAAAACTTGAAAACTGGCATGGAACTTGTCTGTCTGATTGGTGGCGACCCACACCAACTCTAAAAGTGGCCACTGACTTGAATTCTTCAGCACAATTTCCTGACTAACTCCATAATGGTCAATAATCTCCAATTAAGCTTCAAACGTACATAAACCTTTAAAAGACTCTAAAAGACTCCAAAAATACTAGAAAGACTCTATAAACACAACTTATATCATGGTTAAAACCATAAGAAACATGATATATCAGGAGGTCGTGGTGGAGGCATAGGAGGTGGTCGTGGTCGCGGCATCCTTCGAGTAAATGTTGTGTTTGTCCATACCTTAGAAGAAGGTGAATCAATCAAGGAGGCCGAGAAGAATGGCTATATAGGCTTGAGTAATGATCAGTGGACGACTCTTATCAAGCTGTTGGACGAAAAGCAAGGAACTTCTTCTCGTCTCAGTGGTAAGTCTGTTTCTTTGGATTGGGTACTTGATTCAGGAGCTTTTAACCATATGACTGGTTAGGAAGAATTGATTGGTGACTCGAAATACATTTTGCCATGTTCTGTTGGATTACTGAATGGTTCTAGTAGTGTGGCAAGTAAGAAAGGAACTGTTACTTTTCATTTTGGGTTTAAGCTTACAAACGTGTTGTTTGTGCCAGATTTGAGATGTCATTTGATTTCTGTTTCTCAACTCATTGCTGAGTCAGATCTTGTGATGCAAATTGCTAATAAGGGATGTATAATTCAGGACCGTTTAACGAGGAACCTGACTGGAGCGGGTGAGCTTAAAGACGGACTGTACTTATTTTGGTGTGTGACTTCATTTTCTGCTTTGCATATGAATAAGGATGGAGCTGAAGATGTTTGGCATCAAAGACTAGGACATCTGTCAAATTCTGTTTTTGATTTGTTTCCTACTGTTGGTAGTAGAACTTTGGATTTTTCAACATGTGACCCTTGTTTAAGAGCTAAACAGTGTCGTGATGTATTCATTCAAGTGATAATAAAAGCGTCGATGTTTTTGCAATGATTCATTGTGATTTGTGGGGACCTTGTCGAAAAACCAACTATGTGCAACTCCTACTACTTTCTGAAAATAGTATATGATAAATCAAGAGCAGCTTGGGTTTATTTACTTCATGACAAAACTCACGTGGGACAACACTTGAGATTGTTTATGGAAATGGTTTAAAGACAATATGGAAACCAAGTCTAAATTGTAAGAAGCGATAATGGTACTGAGTTCACGTGTCTCACTTCTGGGTTTCGAGAACAAGGTATTGAATATCAAACTTCATGTGTGGGAACACCACTGCAGAACGAAAGAGTGGAGAGAAAGCATCGTCACATATTGAATGTGGCAAGAGCATTGCTTTTCCAATCTTCGTTGTCAACCAAATTCTGGGGAGAGAGTGTGTTAACAGCAACATACTTGATCAATAGGACACCAAGTCGATTGTTGGGAGGGAAGACTTGATGAAAGAAGTATCTGAGCTTGGTGTTCTGTTAGAAGAAGAAGAACAACCTGAGATTGTAGAACCGAGGACAGAACCTGCAGCAGCTGTTATTACAGAAATAGAACCTACAGCAGTTGTGATTACAGAAACATAACCTGCAATTCTTTCTACTGCAACAGAAACAGAATCTGCTGTAATTTTGGAAGGCATGATTACTGAAGAAACGTCAAACATCTCAATAGCTGCAGAACCTGTCCCTACTGCAGCAATGGAGACAGAAAATTTGGGCCGTGGAAAAAGGTCAAAGAATGTACCTGCAAAACTACAAGATTACATTCTGTGTACTCTAGCAGAAGTTGATGTGGACTGTGATGAAGATACACAGAAGTTGATGTGGACTGTGATGAAGATAATGGATATTCGATTATGAAGTTTATTGACAGCAGCTAATTCTCTGCAAAACACAAGGCATTTCTAGCAGCAATCACTAAATGAATTGAACCAAAACATTTTTGTGATGCAGTTGCCATCAAGGAGTGGTGTGAAGCGATGCAGAAAGAAATTGTTGCACTTGAACTGAATGGGACGTGGGAAGTAACAAAGCTTCCACCTGGAAAGAAAGCTTTGGGCTGTATGTGGATATACAGGATCAAATATTGATGGTGAAATCGAGTGATTCAACGCGAGATTGGTGGTACTTGGAAACAAACAAAAAGGTATAGATTATGATGAGACCTTTGCACATGTTATCAAGATGACTACGATGTGTTTGTTTCTAAGTGTTGGAGCAGCTCGAGATTGGGAATTTCACCAAATGGACGTACATAATGCGTTCTTGCACGGCGATATGAAAGAAGAAGTGTATATGACAATGCCTCCGGTTTTCGCACCATCGAACCGGGTAAGGTATGTCGTTTAAAAAGTCCCTTTATGGATTAAAGCAAGCATCAAGGTGTTGGTTTGCTAAGTTACGCTCAGCTCTCGTGGGTTATGGTTTCTCACAGTCTTATCGTGATAACTCTCTGTTTTCTTTGCGCAAAGGAAAGTCAGAAATTTATTTCTTGGTGTATGTAGACGATTTGATTGTGTGTGGGGGTGGGTGGGTGGGTGGTGGGGTTTAGCGACGATAACGATGCCACAAACTCGACCTGTCCCAGTTCATGCAAAAACCACGTGAAGATCAGTGGCATGGAGCTTTACGTGTCGTTCATTTTCTGAAGAATACGGCAGGTCAGGGAATTTGTTTCAAATCTGATTGTGACTTGAAGTTACATGGGTGGAGGGATTCAGACTGGGGTGGGTGCCCAACAACGCGATGATCAGTCACTGGATGGTTTATTACTCTTGGTGATTCTCCAGTGTCTTGGAAAACCAAGAAGCAGGATGTGGTGTCACGGTCTTCAGCTGAGGCTGAATATCGCAGTATGGCCTTAACCACAGGCGAACTCATATGGTTGTGAGGTTTACTTGGTGAATTTGGTGTATCTTGTGATTAAGCTATGGATCTTCATTGTGATAATCAAGCAGCGATCCATAATGCAGCTAATCCTGTGTTTTATGAACGAACAAAACAGGTTGAAATAGACTGTCATACGGTCCTGGATGCAGTCAAAGATGGGACCATACAAGCAAGGAAGGTCAGCATTCATGATCAACTAGCCGACGTGTTTACAAAAGCTTTGGGGAGACGTGAGTTTCAAGCTATTCTGGTCAAGCTCGACATTTGTAATCCATATGCTCTAGCTTGAAGGGAGGGTGGGAGGGGGTGTTATTTCGATATTCTCTGAATATCGTACACATCTTAACTTGATTCTGTTTTGTATATTTGTAGATAAGACATAGGTGTTTTGGATAGATACAATAGTTGAGATTGTAGTTATCAGAGGTCTCGTAGTCGATGTATAAAAGCATGTAAGTAACAAAAGAAATAAACAACACGAAATTTCAGTAGCTTGTGGTGTTTTACAAAGGGATTGGTAAATGTTGCTACAAAAATCGCGAGAAAAGTCAAGGCTTGTATCACCACGCTGCAGGACATTGCATATCCAACAATTAACACAATCTGTTTGAATACCATTTCTTCACTTCAAGGAGAACTTCTTAATGGGAGAATCACCCTTCAAAGTCAATGCTCTATCTATATCTATAGTATCTATGAAGCTTTCAATAATATTGTCTCTTCTTCTCTTACCCATTTCAGGATGAAGAAACTCAGAGTCATCAATGTCGAGAGTAGGGACAAGTGTCCTCCAATTGCGCCAATTTTCTGAGAGAACTGATGTTAAAGCAGCTTCCCTTGTCGTAAGGAAAGACAATATATGGCAAAGAACCTCCTCTGGTAGACTTCCGATCAAATCCATCCTTTCTGTGAGAATAAAAATTTCAAATATTCAACAATTACCCAAGAAAGATAAGGAATCTTTTGATCTTGAATTCAAAACTTTTGAACGAAAATAAGCTCAAATTGTAATTATAATCAGCACAAGATTGTGAGTTAACCTATGTTTGTACAAGACCCAATTTTAGGGCAGGTTCTGTAAATGGTATCATGGTGGAACTCAGTACAATTCCACCTGATGGATCATGGAATGATACATTTGGATTGGTCAGGGTGCTAGCTCTCAAAATATGCACCATTTGAGTGGAGTTATTATCTCAATTTATTTTGGCAGACTAACCACAAGATAATTTAAGTTTTAAAAGTTGATATGATTAGTGAGGCATCAAAATATTTAAATACTTGATGTTGAAAAACTAATTTATGCCCAAATTATATATCATCTCAAATTTATATGATATATAAATTGTTTATAGCATAACTTTGTTCTGTACATATCTAATGTATATTTAGTAGGACCAAAATTTATTATTTAAATAATTAGAATAAAAATAAATAATTCCAAATTAAATTTGGGATTTTGCTAATTTTTGTAGGAATAACAAAAATCGAGTTAAAATCGAGAAGACAATATAAGTTAATATGATTATGACCATTATAATTGTTTAAGGTTTTTACAAAAAAAATAACACATATTTTATTAAATTTTGCGTAAAATTTTGTTGTAAATTCCAAATCTAACTAGGAATTATATGCAAATATCAATAAATATTTTGATAAATTTAATAAAAGAAATAATGTTTGACATGTATATACCTATGTATATGCACATATGCACATATATATATATATATATTATTAAACTATATATACATATATTTTAATTAATAGTTTGAAATTTTCTAGCATATCATCATTCTTTATATAAAAATTTTAATACAAGATTACAAATTTAGAAATTTAGCTGAAAATGATACATCAAAAATTATTTTGTTCCATTAAACTTTCCACGAATAAAATTGTGAGATTAAGATTTATATTAATGAAAATCATTTATGTCTTAAGAAATCAAAATATTTTTTATTGAATTTTAATATGGTAATCTCTAACTAAAACTAATTAAATTTCGTTAAAATACTTTCTTCTAACAGAAATCAAATCTTCTTATTCTACTTTTTTCCACTATCTCTTCTCTTATTGTTTCTTTTCTTCAGAGATTCGTTCACTTATAAATATCCATATATGTAATAGTATATATAAATTTTATGATCATATCATAATAATTAATTCCCATGAGAACGGTTTAGTTAAAAAATATAATAAATTATAATATTTTAAAAGTCAGAATTATGTCCAACTAACTTGCCTATTAAATTAACTCATTAATTTCATGCTCATATATATACAAGAGTTCATATACCAATTTAGTATTATACATGTAGTCTCTAATATCAGTATTGTGATTTGTATCAGTTTATAACAATATACAAAACTCCTAATAATTTTTTTTCATTAGAATTTCATGAAAATACTGAAATATATTTGGATAACATAATTTTTTTAAGTACCTGGATATGCAGCGGAATGATAGAAACAAAATTATTTATAAAATTTATGAGTTGAAATTAAAAATATCGTTGAAATCAAAAACTTTATAACTTTGAATGACGGACTATTTTCTGATTTTAGAATTTATGGGTTAAAGTTCAAGAACTTGTTTCGCAGGACGGCTACAGAGTGAATTATGTGAAGGTTTCACATAGAAATATCATTTTATAATGAATATATAACACCCTAATTTATTTAGGAATTTCACATGGGCCATGTCCATTATGTTAGTGGTTAGTTATAAAAAAAAATGAATCAGCTTCTATTACAAGCCCAACAAAATTAATATTCATGACCATGTATATAATTATTTCTATTTATCATAGAAACATAAAACTTCTAAAATATAAATACATAAGTTGATTCAATTTGTTTAAGATAACATGTCATTTTAAAAACTATATAACATTACACGATTTTATATCTATGAAAATAAGTGACGTCTAAAAAACATTATAACTACTTGATATTCTATCATTATCAATCCATGACATAAAAACTTTAAGAAAAATAAATATAAATGATTTCAAAACTTTCCTTACCATCTGATCAATAATTTCATTAGAGAATATGTCATGGGAGAGGTCTTTAGGCAAGCAAACAAGGAAGAGAACAATATAAAACCTCATGAGAATGCATATAATAATAGAATATATCTTAAAAGGGGTATACCTTCTTGTCACCTTGGTTCTGTCATTCAAGTTGGTTTGCTTCTGATACTAATGTTTTTTTTTTTTTTTTTTGCTAAATGGTAAATATCATATAAACTGAATGTTTAGGTGTTACAATTTGTGATTGCAATTTCTTCTACCTAAAGAAATTCGTCCCATGGCAAAAAATGAATAAAAAACATGGAAACCATAATGAATCAGTATGTTTTCGATATATCCACTTTGCAACATCAATATTAATTAGTAGCGATATAGCACACAAGAATCCGAGAAAGAAACGAAACCGAAAGGGGATCGACAAGAAAATCTAAGGAAAAAGGCCAAAGAAAATGATCTCTAAGCTAAATGGAAACAGTTTCAATAGGCAACCCGCACAAAGAACCTTACCCTAAGGAGATAAAAAGAAGCTCGAACAAAGACTGTCCTCAAAACCTAAGAACGTCACTCATCTAAACAAGCAAACATCCAACACTGAGGCGGGACTGCACACACTAGCAAAGCATAGATCCCAAGCTCACTCTACAAAGTTCTCTCACCGAAGTCGGCTAGCACAGAGACCCTAATCACAACTAAGTAGCCTTATTACCTCCTCTGAAAGCAAACAGAACCGGACCTAAAACCAAAATCCAAAAGACCTCCCACAAACCACACAGAAAACGGAAGCTAATCTAAAACGAGAAAATCACGAGCGTTAAACTAAATCCCTAACACTTGCAAAAGGTGCAGCAGCCAAAGACGGGAGTAGAAGCAGAGACAAACTGGCAACAGCAGCAAAGCTAAGCATGGCTGATCCGCCCCAGAAAACTCCGAGCTCAACAACCTGCTAACCACACCACACCTCGAAGCACAGGGCAGAGATCCTTACCGAAGAGGAGCCAAAAAACGCCGGAGAGAATTTAAACTAGATGTCGATCTGGCCGGAACAGAATCAAAGCACTGCAGCCGTCGCTCCAACACCACGGTCCACAATTCCCAACTCAAGCTTGACGCCGAGCCACCACATCAACAAGAAGTTAATCGGAGGAAAGATGCCTCCACGAAGACACGGCTTCAAATCACCACCGGAAGATCTTCCATCGCACCTCCGCCCACCGAGAAACAACTGTCGTTCATCGCTATACGAAAACAGCTCTACCGAAAGCCATCGAAGAACAGATCTAGAAAAATTTCTCACTAAACAATTAACACCTCCACAGACAAAGATCAGAGGAACACAAAAGCAAAAAGAAAAAGAGAAGGAGCCATCTCATGGTGTTGGACAAAATCGGCCACCAGAGAGGCAAAACGCGATCTGATAACTGGATCAAGGGTTGCGCTTTTTGCTTTTGAGAGAAAAATTCGAGCGTGTGAGATTGACGTGCCCCTTTTAGAGGGAGATAAGAAGATGATCCTTCCGATACTAACTTTCTCACGAATTTCTTTGGTGTTGTCGCTAATTTTCTTCCACGGGCTCTGCTCTCAAAACCTCATTTTTAATGGGTTCTACCTCTGCTGGGGTGCTACCCAGATGCTTCCAAACCTCCAGTGTTTCCCCTGGCCAACGTCTCATTGCTCGCATCACGTTAGCATCCGTGATAGCTGCCTTTGTAACTGAGGTCGGTAGTATTGCTGGTTCGAAATGAAACAAACAGGTCCACATGACAAATATTTCTTCGCCGCATGGTGGGGATTTGTGTCGTACTGTTGGTCTTGTTTTGTTCTCTAACAAGTGCTTTGATTTTCCGTTTTCAGTTCTACTTATTCATGATATGCTATTACACTACAACAATTATGACATGTCCTCGCGTGGCGAATGATCCTATCTCTTGCTATTTTATTCTCATCATTTTTGAATGATTAGATTTTCTTTGGGCCTATAGCAACTGACTTGAGACTTGAAGCTTTTTTAATCACATCCTTTTGTTTCTGAAAGTGGTTTCTCTCTTCATTTCTAGCTTGAAGCCTCTCATTTCTCTTCTTCTAGTCTCCTCTTTGCTTTTGCTCAATCTTCCATTGCTTCTAACTTATCTTCTCTGCTTGAGTCATGTTTAGAGAGAACTCAACGATTTTGTCGAGTGGTCTCACAAGAATTGATAGTTTCAGAAGTCCAAAGCGACATATGATCCCATGTGGATAAATCATTGTGGAACACTAACTAGAGAAGAAAGAATAATTCAGGGTGGAGCGCGGGAACCAAACACTTTTATGCCAATTCACTTTCAGAGAGGCTGTTTGCATGAGCATCCATGAGCTTTTGGAGCTGAATTTACTTTTAAAGGTAACCCCTTTGTATTTCCACTTAGAAATGTGTATTTTCAGAAAACCGAGTATCACTCACACCCTTTAGATGTACTGAAGCAGATCACACAAGACTCACAAAGGAATTCCCTAGAGCTACTCTCCAAATACACAGATGTGCAGTCATAGCATGAAGAGGTCGAATCCAAAGAGACTCAGGATCACACAATAGATTATAGTTATCAATGTAATTGAAAAGTAAGCAATTTGACAAGATTTGTAAATTTGATTTCGAAGAAAGTTAGGCTCATAGAAGTTCTCATGTAAATTTGAGTTGTAGATTAAAAAGCTGTCAGATTTTAAATGAAGATCTATTCTTAAACTTGAAAACAATTGTAATCAACCAGTTTTTGCTGCGAAAATCATCTATGTCTAAATCCTAGAATCCAAAATTTATTTGCAAATTCAGTAATTCAGAAAAGCAATAAAGTTCAGGTTCAATTGTTCACAAAATTCCTAAACCAAATTTCTTTGCGGATATGTATTTTGCTCATCTAAGATAGTTCAGGCAATCAATAATACTTTCGCATCTATTAATCAACATAGGTTCGGAATTCTAGATGACTATAATAGAATTGCATTAAACACAATCCAGATGAAGAACTTTATCGATAACCTAACAAATCAATTCAATCTAACAATTCATCTTTAACCTTTGAAAATCGCTAACCCTAACAGGTAAACTACTCATACGTGAAAATTGAAAAAATAAACATGATTGAATATAATATAATAAAATAAATAGATAATAAAAATTGGGTTTCAAAATCTTCTCTCTAACGAAAAACTCTCAGATCTGTCTCCCCAAAATCTCTCAAAATCTCTCTGACAATAATAAAATGTAAGTCTAAAACAATGACTTAAAAATCCTAAATATAGTCTAAAACACGAAAACGACTTAGCTGCAAATAAACGAAAACTTCTAGGCCGATTTCCTTTTCTTCAAAAATCTTTAAACTCATGTAGAATGTGTAAACATGATGGGTGTCGACTGACACAAAAGGGTGGTTTCAACGGACACAATGTCTGAAAGTAGTCTCTGAGTTGAACTCGTAAAACAACTTCTTGTTTGGCTCCTAAGTACTCCATAATCTCCAAATAAGTCTCGAACATACCTGAACTTGTAAAAAACTGGGAAAAACTCGAAAAGACACATAAAAGACTCTACAAACAAACCTATTTCATGGTCAAAAACCCTGAAACATCATGATATATCAAGTCGGACCTTCAAAATTCTCCACCATAAACTGTAAATTTCTCTAAGAAAAACCCTCAGCCTGTTTTTTTATGTCATGCCCTTTGTTCACCACTGTTCCAACTCTACATTGAATTTCCCTTATTGAATTATTTGCTTCAAGCTCAACCGCTGCCATATGGAAGGACTTTTTGTTTTTTTTTATCTCATACCTCCAGCCAATGCAATTTGAATTTCTAGTTGAGAAACCATTCTTCGAGAGTTGATACATGATCCTATCTTCTATACACAACATTCTCCTGCTCCATGTTTTGCATCGTAATGTTTGATAAGTTAGCTTGTTGCTTTTCACAGAGGATCTCATATGCATCTTTAGATTTTTTTTTATTTTATAGGTTTCCCATTCTTTCCTTGGCAAGAGTGTGTATTACTAGTTTCAAAGCCTTTAATTTTTTGAAAAGCGAAATAGTGAGGAGGTAGAAAGGAATATGGGTTATGTCTCCTCCCAATACTGAGTTATCCTTGGTAAGAACTACTCCAATCTTGCAACCACATTGACAAAATTGAAAGGTTTATTTAGTCTTTTCTGATCTGAGGCAAAATGGATGTGACTTCAAAGATGACTTGAGCACCCACCTCCTTCAAATATATTGTATGAATGGGGAAAACATTGATCCATTCATCGTTATGAGCTCCCTAACAAGTTTTTTTATAACACCAGGTGAACATTGGTCCATGTTAAGCTAAATCTGACAGCAAACAATGCCTTGTTACACTTTGAAAGTCTCGCATACCAGTTGTTATGTTTGGCAAAATTTCAGAGTTTTGAGTGCCTCTCCCCTTCAAGTATTTCATTAAAATCACCAAGCAGAATCCATGATTTATTCCAGAATATTGGAACATTAGTTCCAAACCATCGAGAACCGAGATGGTGTCCCTACTGATTCCACTTCCAATTTCTTTTCTCACTTGTTGTACCAGTTTTATGAGGCGACACTTTTAACCAATTTTTCTTTCACTGCATTAAACTGATCCCCCCCCCCTCCTGCTATGCTCCTATATATCAGCTGCTTCTTTTATTGTTTCCTTTTCTAAATCTTGTGATGCTACAATTTTAGGTTTCTCCCCTTTTCATTGAGAAAATATCTTTCTCCGGTGATTGTTTCTGCTCCTCATTTTGTTGTTCAATTGTCTTCCTTTCCCTTGTTAATCCGTCAACATCTTTCTCTGAGCTATGTTTTAGAAATAATTTTTTGCTTCCTCTATTCGCATTACATACATTTGTCAAGTATCTCCACTTCGAACAGGATTCGCATCGAGCTGGTAGCCATGGATAGATAAACTCCACATCCGCCTCAATTCACATAGTTGCTTTCTCATATCAGCTTCTACAAAAACTTTTGCTTCCTCAAAACTATTTTAAAATATTATATCTTGTGATGAAGCTCAGACTGGATGGCCAGCTGCACTCGTGATGAAGCTCAGACTTTTTCAAGAAAACATCGCGTGTGGCACATTTTAAGAGTAATTCACATAGGAATTAACTTGATCTCAAGCTACTCTTCACCAATGTCTGGAGACCACTATGATAAAATCATCGGAATATTAGTTATATTCCACATGCCTATTCTGAGTATTTGATATCTTGTAACCCTATCTAAAATTCTGAATTTCAAAATAGTTGTATTGACGGGTTAAACATCAATCTGAATTGTCTTATCTCCCAATAACCAAATTTTGTTGATTATCATGAGTATTTTGCCACATGTGGGGCTCCTAATAGAAACTTTTCCTCTACCAGATATTCCATTACATAATAGAGTTTTGGATCACTGCATCTTGTATCTTTACAACTGCTTGTCCCTGCACCATGTTCACATCCAACTCATGCTTCAATAGTGAGGGTTTGTTTTTTACAAACATTGGATAAATCCATTTTTAGCTTGTTGTTAAGGTAACTAATCATTTTCCTAGACTTCTATATTCGGCATGGTCTTTTTCTCCGCTGCCAGCATGACACTTGCGTGCGGCTGCAGTTAGCCAACTTTAAATCGCTTTTTTAATTGTCTATGTGCTGACGTGTTCTATTTTTTTTTTTTTTTTTGGTCTAAAGTTTAAATTTTAGATAACAACAAATTACAATGATAAGAGTATTATTAAAACTTAATTTATTAAACTTGATTTAAATACAAGATTGGAAATATAAAGTTTGTAAGTACAATTATTAAAACTGTGAAATATAAAAGATTGCATATGCAAATGATTCCTAATTAAAATTTACTGTGTCTTATGCAAAAATATTTTCGTCTTTGAAGTTTGGTGAAAAAATAAACTTGCATATGATAATGATGCGTCTTTTAAATTGAGTGATGAGTAATCTTGAGATGGTTATATGTGTTTGTTGTAGTGATTGTGTGGAAAATGAGTAATGTTGATAATTTTGTGGCTTATTAGTTTTGAGGAGTGTTAAAAAACGCGGCCGAATTGGCCGATATATGGTGGTAAAACGCTAGGCGGAGCTCTACCGCCGCGATTTTACCATATTCAGCAAAAAAAAATCGGACTTGTTATAAAAAAATTTGTTTGGCATTTCCAAACTCGAAATCGGCAATTGCTTCATAGATCTAACATATTTCGTTGCCAATAAACAAGAAATAAAGTTAAAATGAAGCAGATCATAAAAAAAATTGATGAATTACGTTGAGAAAAAAAAAAAAAACGGTTGGGTTACGGGGTTTGCAGAAAAGGTAAGGAAGGAGACGAAGTCTAAATTACGGGTTTGCCCTTTTTTAATAATATTAAAAAATTAAAAAAAATTTCACGTCTGGGCTTCGAACCCATGATGGAGATGTTGCTTACCCATAAGCATATCTTTGGCCTACATCGATTTTTTGGTTTAAGACATTAACATATATTAATTTATGTATAAGTTGAATATTCCTTTTAAAACCAAAAAATAATTTTTTTTCAACTAATATTTTATTATTTAACATTACTATTGATTTAAAAATAAAATAAAATCTCTAAAATTAATCCCCGAGTATTCTACTATTAATTTCTGACTTTTCGTTAACTTGCTAGGCCCAGCTCGACCGCCCGATTAGCGCCTATTGTAATTCCGAATATAGATTTTGAGTGTGGAGTAAAATTTTATTTTTTTATCAACCATATTATATTGATTTAGAACCACATGTGCCAAATTTGATTACAAGTGGGTTTGAGACCAATTACAAATAATTAAGCCAAGTAGAAGCTCAAAAAAAGTGAAAGTCAAGCACGTGTCTTTCAATGTGCCCTTCAACGTGAACTACAATGAGATTAGAGATTTAGAGAGTCGCCGGGAACTCTTTCCGACCAGAAGCTCCACCGGACTGGAATCTGGTAAATCCAATTACGGAACATCAAGATCCAGTCCTCGCTCGAAACCACTTGCATGCTCATTCCTCCATAGACCACTGTGGTAATGAAAGGAATCTACAACCAAATCGCCGGAGATGAAACCAACGAGAATGCTTCAGTAGATTCAGCAACAGAGTCTTTGTCGAAACGCAATTCTATAGGAAAAACTTCGAACTCTACAAATTCTTCACCAAAATCTACGAAACTTAAACAATTAGCTAGATTTTTTTATCAACTAAGGCCCAACAAGGTAAGCAAAGATTTATTCCTTTCAAAATAAAGAGCTAAGCATGACCCACAAAAAGCAAGAAACTTTCACAATCAGTCGGATTAAAACAAACTCCGGTGAACTGGAAAAATTTACAGTTTCATAAAGAGAAAGGAAAGAAAACAAAAACTACCAAAAACCGAACAAAGTCAGAAGAAAACCGACAAAGCTATAGTTTATTATCAAAATAAACGGAAACAAAAATCCGGACTAGCCGGAGAGCTAAATCTGATTGAATGTGGAGTAGATTAGATTCATGTTATTGTAATTTCTGAGTTTGTCTTCATTTTTCTAATGGTGATTTTGTTTGGTATGTTTTCTTGACTGATAATTTTGGCTCGTTTTAATCTCTTCAGATTGCTTGGAGCTGATGTAGATTTTGTTGAAACTCAAGTTTTGTTCACTGATGATTCTTTGAGTAGTATTTTGATTTTTTTCTTCTTTCTTATTTTGATAATTTTTGTTGATTTTTCTTTTTTCTGTTGATTTTTCTTTTTGTTTTTGTTTTGCCACATGGGGTTTCAAATATAAAATTGAAACTTGAATAAAATAAAATATCTTAAAATGTAATACAAATAAATTTTATTTTGCAAAAGAGAAAAGAAAAAAAAAATGACCATATATCTAATCTTCATTGATCTTAGCTTGGTCGAGCTCGGTTATTTCATGCTCCCTCGACGTCTCCCCTCCCTCTAAGTTGGTCGCAAGCCAAGCAAAATCTGGATTATGTTCGACAATGATATCGAACAGAACCTTGTAGTCCCTCTTCTTCTCCTGATTGTTGGACGCCTCTGGGTCAGTTGCACCTTAAGATCCTCATTACGTTTCACAATTTTGGCATCGTGGACCCTTAGCCTTTCCTTAAGATCCTCATTAAGTTCCAGAATTTTGGCCTTAGCAGCATCTAGGGAGTATTGAGACTTCTCTTGGGGTGGAGGAGGAGAAGCTCCATGCAACATGTAGACTACATCGTACATCTTAAACTGCAGAAAACAAGAACAAGATTCAAAACCGTAATGAGTTTGTGTAATTGAAAAACAATGATTATATACCTGAGACGAGATCTCCTCCATCTTGGTTTGGGACATACCCCCTCCACGTAGCACATTCTCCGCATGGACCTTATTTGCAACGATTTTAAAAATTCTAGGTGCTTCAAAGGTTATAGGAGAAGTGCGTCCATATACTTCCATCTCATCCAAACATGGGAAACACTCCAAGAAACGCTTTATCATCTCTTTCTCTCTAACTCTTCCTTGAAACCCATTAATTCGCAGCTTCTTCACTGGACAAGATGAGAGTGAACGACCTTTGTCTTCCCGAGATATGCACTCACAAACATCCCCGCACTTATCAGTCACATAGTGTAAGAGACCCTTGAAAGAGGAAGCTAGTCAATAAGAGAGTTCTAAGTGTGAATGGCATCATTGTAAATGTTTTGAGCTTATACCTCAAGGACTAGTGTTTCCAAACGTGGACAGTTCCTTAAAAGAACTGGCATTGCTTCCCATCCCCTGTCTGCCTTACTATGGATACGTAGAAATTTTAGGTTATTGAACACCGGCATCGAATCACAGCATTGAGAAAGTACCTGAAACAAGACAAGAAAACTATTGCAGCGACTCATGTTTGAGAAACTTATACTCCCATTAACATAGGAACTGACCTCAAGAGTATCTGCAGAAAGGAATAATCTCTGAACATTCCTTATACCATTCACGAGCTTCCACACATTTCTTAGACGCAGAAAAACATCATCTTCCTCATTTGGCACTCGTATTAGCTCAAGCTGAGTTTCAGTTACTCTAAGGTCAAGTACAGCCTCAGCTAAACTTGGCAAGTTAACCTTTGGATAATCCGCCGCAACAAAATCAGAATAGTCAAGATCAACGAGATTGGGAGCATCAAAAGAGATTCTATTCGGAATGCTTAAGTCTTCGAAACCATTGGCATAGATAGATAGTTTCCTGAGGCTAGCACTTGACACGGTTTCATCCCTATTCAGCCACTCAATATCAGCCAAGTAAAACTCCTCAAGAACAGGGAAAGCAGACAGAAACACCTCAAGATTATCACCCAACAAAATATTGTCCGATTCAAAGCTGAGAGTCTTAAGCATTGGTAAGAAAGTTGCTTGACCTCCACGCCACCAATCAATGCCAAACTCAGTACTTATCTTCAGTTCGACTAGTTTGCTACTTTCGAACATCTCGTTAGGTAGAAAATACATATAATCTGTTTCTGACTTGAAATCTGATCTATCAAAATCAAGGAAAAGATCAAGGCTTGTAACACCACGCTGCATGACATTACATATCCAAAGATCCAGACGATCTATGTCAATACCAGTTTTACACTTCAGGGAGAACTTCTTAATGGGAGGATTTCCCTGCAAAGTCAATACTCTATCAACAAAATCCATGAAGCTCTGAAGAATCTCGTCTCTTTCTTGCTTACCCTCTTCAGGATGAAGAAATACAGAGTCATCAATGTCGAGACTAGGGACGAGTTTCCACAAATTGCGCCATTTCTTTGACAGAACCGATGTCAAAGCAGCTTCCTTTGTCGTAAGAAAAGACAATATATGGCAAAGAACCCCGTCAGGTAGACTTCCGATCCAATCCATCCTTTCTGCCAGAATGAAAATTTCGAAAATTCAACAATTAGCCAGGAAAAGAAGAGATGAACTTAACAAGTTGGAAAAAACCAAAGCAAATTTATTCAAGGTGCCTTTTCCCGATTTTAAAGAGTTGCAAAAAGATCCCTGAAGCCCCTTATTACAAAAAACGGGTCCGAAACTTTTTACATATTTTAGTAGTTTTATACCATTATAAATAAGATTTAAAAGCAATCTTTTTACATAAGTTTTATTCTAAATTTTTCATAGAGTTTTGGAGAGAAGAATCAAACTCCTTCAGAGAAGATTTCTGAACACCTTTTATTTTATTGGAATTCTCGTTCATGTTTTCTATTCAAATTATGATTTATGTTTCATTAATCATGTCTGAGTAGATTCCTTGTTTGTTTTCGGGTTATTCAAAGGTGAATGATGAATTGTTAGATTGAATTTAATGGTTATCAGCAAATCATTAGAGTTCTTCATCTAGATTTGTGTTTGATGTTTATTTTATCATCATGACCTAGAATTTGATCTTAGGTTAATTGGCTAAACATGCAAGTGTGCTTAATTGTCTGAACTAAACTTAGATGAGCAAAATACATACGTGCAAATAAATTTGGTTTAAGATTTTGTGAATAATTGAACCTACACTTAATGTTTTGGTGCTAGCTCGCAAAATATGTATATATCTACATGTATATATCTATATACACACACATATACATATATATTATTAAACTATATATAGATTTAGATAATGGAATTTGTAGATATACCTGGATATTGAGCGAAATGATCGAAACAAAATGATTTGTATGATCTAAGAGTTGAAATCAATAATATCGTTGAAATCAAAAATCTTAAAACTTTGAATAACAAACTGTTTCTCTGATTTTAGATTTTATGGATTACGGTTCGAGAAATTGTTTCTCTTCTTTTATGCCATGACGGCTAGAGGTTGAATTATGTGCAACTTTCACATATGTATACCCTTTTATAGAGAATACATAACACCCTAATTTATTTATATTTTCATATGGGCCATGTCCATTACGTTAATTCTTTTTTAAAATGAATCATTTATTTATTTATTTCAAGCCCAACTAAATTAATACTCAATAGCATGTATATAATTATTTCTATTTATTATAAAAACATAAAACTTCTAAAATATATATATACATATGTTGATTCGATTTGTTTAAAGTCACATGTCTACCATGCTTGGGAGTGTCTGTTTTTCACTTAAGATGAGCTTTTGCTTACTGTTTTGTCATAATTATTGTTGATCTTGTAGGTGGAGTACGCAAAACTTTGTGTCCTTCTTGTTCTGGGTCTTCATCCTTTTCATGGATAATCTCCCCTTCTTCTCTATCTTCATTTCCATTATCTTCTTTGTTCTCGGCTTCTTCATTGTCTACCACATTTAGAACCGAGATGGTGTCCCTACTGGTTCCACTTCCAAATTTCTCTTTTCACTTGCTTTACCAGTTTAAGCAGGTGACACCTTTTAAGTTACCAGTTTTAGCAGGTGACACCTTTTAAGTTTTTAACCAATTTCCCTTAACTGCAGTAAACTGATCTCCCCTTCTGCTGTGCTCCTATATCAGCTTCTTCTGTTATTGTTTCCTCTTGTAAATCCTGTGATGCTACAATTTTAGGTTTCCCCCCGTTCTCCAATGAAATATGTTTCTCCGGTGAATGTTTCTACTCCACTTTTTGTTGTTTTGTTGTTTTCATCTTCCCTATTAATCCGTCAATATCTTTAACTAAGCTATGTTTTAGTAATAATTTTTTGCTACCTCTATTCGCATTACATACATTTGTTAAGTGTACCACTTCGAACATGATTGGCATCGAGGTGGTAGCCATGGATAGATATTGTTAAAGTGTTGATTTCTTTACAGAAGAGAAAAGAAGGAAGAGTCAGATAAAGAATTATCTCTTCTCCTTTAATAGAAACCGAACGAAGAAACTTTTAATTAACTAAAACTTTGTTGTTATTTACATTAATACAAAATTGTTTATATCGAAAACAAATAGATAACGCCAAGGATATGTGATGGTGATCAAAAGAAGACACCTAACAAAAAAAGAGGATGCTTATATATGTGCTGACGTGTTCTATTTTTTTTTTCTTTGGTCTAAAGTTTGAATTTTAGATATAATTTATTATAACGAGAAAAATATTATTAAAACTTATTTTATTAAACTTGATTTAAATACAAAATTGAAAATACAAAGTTTGTAAATACAACTATTAATACTATAAAGTATAAAAGAGTGCATATATAAATGATGTCTCACTTTAATTTACTCTGCCTTATGCAAAAATATTTTGGAATTACAAATTTGTAAGTACAATTGTTAAAACTATAGTGTAAAAGAGTGCATATGTAAATAATGTCTCAATAAAATTCACTTTGTCTTATGCAAAAATATTTTGGTTTTGCATATGATGATGTTTCTTTCCTTTGGAGTTTTGGGTGATGATTAATCTTGAGATGGTTATGTACATGTCCTTGTTGTAGTGATAGTAAAGAATGAGTAATGTTGATAATTTGATCGCCTAATAGCCTTGTATTTATTCTTGATTTTTGTTTTTTTTCTTCTTTAAGTTTATCACATGGGTTTCACATCGATTAATTTTGTTTAATTAAATAAATAAAAAACACAATAGAAATATATAAAATTGAAACTTGAATAAAATAAAATTTCTTAAAATGTAATACAAATAAAATTCATTTTACAAAATATAAAAAGAAAAATCATATATCTAATCTTCATCTATAGGAAAAAAACTCTGCTGCCACCGCATTGTAATTAGCTTGGTCGAGCTCGGTCATTACATGATCCCTCAGACGTCTCTGCTCGCTTAAAGTTGGTCGCACGCCAAGCCCTCAACGCTGATGCAAAATCTAGATTCTGGTCGACCATGATATCGAACAGAACGTCGTAGTCCCTCTTCTTCTCCTGATTGTTGGATATGCCTCTGGGTCAGTTGCACCTTGTCGAGCCCTCAACGCTGATGCTATCATAGGGTTCTGATCAACAATTCTATCGAAAAGAGCATCGTGGACCCGTTGCATTTCTTTAAGGTCCTCCTTACGGTAAGCAAATTTGGCCTTAGCTATAAACAATTCCTAAGAATCAAGATTTGAATTTAATTCAACCCAAAACAGTTTTTTAGAGAAGAAGAAAGTAACACTAACCCTGATCCATGCTTTGATGACTTGTCATGAATCAGTATTCAATTGATCTTCTTCTTTTCTTTGCCTTTTTCTCCATATGATTCCTTTGATGGACAAGGAACCAAAGTCCTTATTCTTTCCCAATTACGATCACTCCACAAAAGTTTATTTTGTATGTCCTTTTATTCTCTTGTTTTTAAAACACAAGTGTTGTTTTGTGTATATATTAATAGAACATATCATTTCATTAATGGCAAGTGATCGTCATATCTTTTTGTTATGTCACTGTACTGTCACTTAATTAATATAGTACATCCATAATCAAAACAGCAAGACTTTGTCTATAAGATCCATACGCTCTATATGGCCAATGAACGTGTTGGATGGAAGTCCTTTAGTTAACGAATCCACTACCACCATATTCGTCCTTATGTGCTCAAAGGACACTCTATGTTTCGTTACTTCTTTTTTGACAGACAAGAACTTCATCTTCATGTGTTTGGCACCCTTCGAGTACTTGTCATTCTTTGAAAAGAAGACAGCTGTGGAATTAACACAATAAATTTTCAACGGCCTCTCTATAGAGTCGACGATCCGAAGCCTTGAGATAAGGTTCCGTAGCCACAATGCATGAATTGTGGCCTCATAGCATGCCACAAATTTGGCTTCCATAGTGGAAGTAGCAATGACAGACTGCTTTCCACTTTTCCATGATACTGCTCCCCCAGCTAATAGGAACAAATATCCAAACGTCGATTTTCTCCTATCGACGCATCCACCATAGTCTGAATCTGAATATCCAATGACCTAAAGATGGTCGGCTCCTGTATGTAAGCATGTGCTCTTTGGTGCCTTGCAAGTACTGAGAATCTTCTTTGCAGCTGTTCAGTGGTCCATTCCAGGATTACTTTAATATCGAACAAACATACCAACAACAAAGCTGATATCTGGTCGAGTACATGTCTGAACATAGTTCAAACTCCCAACCACTGATGCGTATGGAATTCTTTCATTTCTTTATGCTCCAATTCATTTTTAAAACATTGATTTTCACTAAACTTATCCCCCTTCTGAATTGGAGCTATCCCTGCAGAGCATTTTTCCATTTTATATCTCTATAAAATCTTATTGATATCCTTTCTGAGACAAACTTAACAATCCTTGTGACCTATCTCGATATATTTCTATACCAATCACATAAGATGCCTCACCCATATCCTTCATTTCAAAGTTCTTAGAGAGATACCTTTTTATATCATGTAACATGCCTAAGTCATTTGCAGCAAGTAAAATATCATCAACATACAAGACCAAAATCACAAATTTGCTCCCACTAACTTTCATGTAGATACATCGATCAACAATGATCTCTATCAATATTACCTTTCGAATCGCGTTTAGTCTTAAAGACCGACTTAGAACCAACGTTCTTGAAACCAGCAGGCAAATCTACCAAGTCATATACTTTGTTATCATCCATAAACTTTATTTCCTCTTTTGAAGCATCAGACCACTTATCAGAATCGTCACTTTCCATGGCTTTCTAGACTGAGCTCGGGTCTTCATCAATGCTTAGGTCACATTCACTTTCAAAAGCGTAAACCATGTAATCATTTGAAATGACAGATCTTCTTTCCTTTACAGATTGTCTTAATGGTTTCTGTGGTACACTATTCTCTTCTTGAATTGTAACAGATTCATCAAGTGGATTTTCAACTAATGGGATTTTTACATCATTATGTTGTTCTATTGAGCCATTAGATTGTGATGCATCAATAGGAACAACTACTTTAGGTGCAACAATATGTGAAGGGAATTCAACTTGGATTTCTTGAATGACCACTTTACGTGGTCCACCACTCCCACTAGTTTCACCGTTCTCAATGAACCTAGCATTACCCGTCTCAACTATTCTCGTACTATTCTTAGAACAGTAAAAAGTATACCCCTTTGATTATTCAGGATAGCCAATCAAACTTCCACTGAGAGTCCTTGAATCAAGTTTCTTTTCATATGGTTATATAGCTACTTCTACTGGACAACCCCAAATACGTAGATGTCTTAAGCTAGGTTTCCTTCCCGTCCACAGTTCATAAGGGGTCTTAGGAACTGCCTTACTCGGAACCCGGTTTAGCACATACGTTGCAGTATTTAATGCATATATCCACAACGAAAGGGGTAAACTAGAATTACTCAACATGCTCCTAACCATATCTATTAGACTACGATTCCGCCTCTCATCAACACCATTCTGCTGAGGAGTATCAGACATTTTATATTGTGCACAAATGCCTTTACTTTCAAGTAACTTTGTAAATGGACTTGGACATTGTCCATTTCATCGAATTTTCCATAGAATTCACCACATCTATCAGATGTCACAACTTTTATTTTTCTATCTAGTTACCTTTCCACCTCACCAATGAAGACCTCTAGGACATTCACTGATTTGGAATTTTCATGCAGTAGATATATGTATCAATGACGTGAATAATCATCAATAAAAGTGATAAAATATTTTTCACCACTCCAAGAAAGAGCATCGAAAGGGCCACATATTAACTCAAGAAGCTGAGTGCTTCTTGTGGCTGGTTTCTTTACTATGTGTTTAGTCTGCTTTCCTTTAATTCAGCTATTCACACACTTAGGTCACTTAAATCTAATTGAGAAAGACTTTCATTCTGTACCAACCTCATAATTCTTTCTTTGGAAATATGACATAATCTTCAATGCCACAAGAAAATAGAACTTTTATCACATGAACTACGTTTTATGCATCGCTTTCAATATTAAATAATTATTCAAAGAATTTCGCATCAAGATTAAACCGATAAAGTGAATCAAATAAAGTACCACTACCATAAAAGTAATCATTTCGGTACAATGACACCATGTCCAATCTTAAAATCGAAACCTGAATTATCCAACCTACTTACAGAAACAAGATTCCTATCACATTCAGGTACATAGAGAAATCCTTCAAGATCCAAATGGCATCCAGTGCCCATGATCAATCTATACATTCCAATGCCTTCTATTCGTGCCTTCATCCTCTTTCCCATGAGAAAGTACTGTTCAGGTCCTCTTATAGGCTGGATCGAACTGAATCCCTGCTTAATATGAGACACATGAGTAGTTTCACCAGAATCTAACCACCAAGTATTATTAGGCACTTCTACAAGATTCAATTCAGAGAAAACAAAAATGGAATGTTTACCTTTCTTGTCGAACCATGTCTTTCCTTTAGGACAGTCTTTCTTAAAGTGTCCCATTTGCTTGCAAAAGACACACTTCTTCTATTTCTGGATTTTACTTTCAGGTCCTTTCATGAAAGTCTTGTCCTTCTTTTTGTCCTTCTTACTTGATTTGCCTTTATTGCTGGTGACATTTCCAAGACCTACGAAATTAGCAACATGGTCCTTCGTCTTCCTTAATCTCCCTTCTTCTTGAACCAACATAGCCTTTAATTCTTTAAAGTTCCATTTGTCTTTAATGGTGTTGTAATTCACCTGAAACTGGCTAAACTCAAAAAGTAGAGATTCATGATAAACTGGACCAAGAATTGCTCATGTACTTCCATTCCCAAGGTCGTTAACTTTGCTGCCAAGTTAGACATATGTGACACATGATCATGGATTGGGTGAGACCAGTCGAATTTTCTTGTAGTTACCTCGTTCATTAAGCTTCCTACAATCGACTTGTCAGCCAGATCTAATTGTGAACACTCCTTAATTTTCTGTAGGAGTTCCCTAGCCTTCTCTGTTACAGGCATAGATGGTTTAATGCTTTCTTCCATCGTCATTCTCATGAGGTTCAAGCTCAGCCTATTGGATCGCTCCCATATCTCATATCGAGACTTTTCAGATCCGGAGCTATCTTCTGTAATAGCTGAAGGCTTCTCAGCAGTTAGAATTGCAGAGTTCAATGCAATTACACCCAGTGTAAACCGGATCTATTTGGACCACTCTCCATAATTCAGCCCATTGAACTTCACGACAAAGTTAGCAGATGCAAACAAATTTGATGAAGCTGCAAGCATCAATTCATCCTTACCCATTAGTGATTTGAAATTTTAATTTAGATTCATAAATAGTAATATTTAAAAACTTTATTGCATGCATTTAAGTAATCTTTGGGCAATACTTAAGCACAAACACTTTCAGCGATGCTAGTTTTTTTTTTTTTTTTTTCTTACAGTTATTTCATGATTAGGTAAATCATACACATATCAAATATGCATGCTACCGTTGGATATACATACTATTGATTATAGTAAGACATAACTAATCCTTTATATATTACATTATTAAAGTGATCCTTGGGTGTTCTCCTAGTATATAGATAGCAAATACAATTGATCAATCAAACTTTAATGTTATTTATAGCATCTCTTTTATATGACCAATTGCTATATATATATATATATTATTTAAATGTCTATATGTATACAATAAGGCCACTTTAGTGACTAACATATTATAAACGACAGGGAGATCCTCTATCTCTGTACCTTTTTATACTTTGTGCTGACGTCCTGAGCTCCCTCTTACACCAAGCCGAGCAAAAGAATACCATTCAACCTTTACGGTTAAGTATCAGTGGCCTTCAATCTCCCATTTGTTGTTCGCGGATGATTCACTATTTTTCGTAAAAGCGGATCAAAAGAATGGTCATGAACTGGCTAACATATTTCGTCTATATGAAGAAGCTTCTGGACAACATATTAATCTGGAAAAATCCACAATCACCTTTGGAGAAAAAGTGTTTCATCATACCAAGGAATCTATAAAAACCATTCTGCAGATACCAAATATCGGAGGTGGAGGTAAATACCTTGGGCTCCCTGAACAATTTAACAACAAAAAAGTGTGAAATGTTCGGTTACCTGAAGCCAAAGGTTCTTCGAAAGATTCCGGGATGGCAAACTCGGTTTCTATCACTGGCAGGAAAGGAAACTTTGATTAAAGCCGTTGCTCATGCGATGCCGGTGTTCTCCATGAATGTGTTTCAGTTACCAAAAACTATCTGTAAAGACATTGATAGTATACTGTCTAAATTTGGGTAGGGCTCCACAAATACTCAACGGAAAATGTCATGGGTGGCTTGGAAGAAACTCGCATGCTCCAAAGCAAATGGTGGTTTGGGGTTTAAGGATCTTCAAACATTTAATCAAGCACTGTTGGCGAATAACATCTGTAAATTGCTGCAACGGCCTACATGTCTCCTCTATCGAGTTTTAAAGCATCGGTATTTCAAAAATTCTATGGATGGAAATCTCTGATGTTCGGTCGTGAGTTTCTCCAACAAGGGTTGCTTCCTTTAATAGGAAATGGGGAAGATATTACTCTGGCAGATAGATGGATTCCTACGATTCCACCTCGAGCTCCAGCTCTATTACCATACACGATCCCCAGCCTTCCAGTTCGTACACTGATCAATCCTACAACACATCAATGGGACATGGAACAAATAGGTGATCTGGTTGAACAACAAGATCATGCTGCTATTATAAAGATTTTCTTACCACCCTACTCATCAGAAGATAGTCAGATTTTGTTACACTCTGCAACTGGTGAATATACAGCTCGAAGTGGTTATCATTTCGCGAAGTCACAAGTGGAACCCATTGCTCAACCACCTCTATTTCAACACCCAACACTTGCCCGTGAAATATGGTCAACCTCAATACCACCAAAATTGAAACATTTCCTCTGGCGGGTGGCCTCAAGATGCATAGCGGTTAAATCTAATTTAGTCCAGAGGAAAATAATCACAGATCCTATCTGCCCCTGCTGTTGTTTAGCAGAGGAAACGAGTGAGCATTTGTTGTTCACATGCCCTTATGCTTGTCGGGTGTGGCGGATAGCAGGTATATCTTCTACAGAGCTCTCAGATCTCAATCAATCCATAGAAGCAAAACTTCACATTTTACTCGCCAACTCCAAAACACAAGATATTTCACTTCAATCACAACTGTTGCCTTTTTGGATTCTTTGGAGACTATGGAAAAGCAGAAATGATCTCATATACAACCACAAAGTCTTTGCAGAGGATATTGTCATTCAACGAGCTATCGAAGACACTACTGAATGGCTGGATACTACAGTAAATTCTTCTTTCTCTGGTTTGACCCATCAATCTTCTACAGCATCAAACACCTGGCGGAGACCCCCTCAAGGCTGGCTTAAATGCAATTATGACGCCACTTTTAATCCAAATCAACATAATGCTGGTTTGGGATGGATTATAAGAGATACTCACGGAGCATTCATCAAATGTGGAATGGGCAAATTCCAGGGTCGCTTTTCGGCTGTCGAGGAAGAAAGTACTGCATTGATTTGGGCTCTTCAAGTATGCTGGTCTTTGGGATATCGTAATATTGAATTTGAAGGTGATAACTTGGAATTACAAAACGCTATCATGTCGGAGGTCAAACACTACAGATTACAGCATTATATCACAACCATTCGTTCTTGGTCTCATATGTTTGATCGAATTCGGTTTCTACATAGGAAGCGTCGTAGTAATACAATCGCTGATTTCTTAGCCAAAAAAGTTGTAACTCGTAACACAGATTGTTCCATCTTTCATTCTTGTCCTTCCTTCTTACGGGAACATGTAAACTCTGATAACGATTATTAATAAAGTCTTAGCTGAAAATTATAAACAATATAAACATTAAAACTTTAATAAATAATATTTTTATTTATGTTAATATTTCATAACATATTTTTTTTATTATTAAAATGCAGCGGAAGCATTTTTTTTTTAGTTTTTAAGATAATTTTAATAATTAAAAAAAAAATTAGTTTTACCCTAAAACCAAATGATAAACTAAACCAACCAAAACCAACGGTTTAAGTAATTTGTACTAACCGTAACTTAACGGCAGAATTAATTATTTAGGTGTTCGAACGGTTACTTATGATTTCTAATCCTTCTGAGATACTATAAGAACACTTGTCAAAGCCAGGAATTTCCATATACACTAAATACTAACCGACACGACCTTTATGCACCATAACAACACAAGCGACCAATTCCGAGAACAAAGGAAAATAACCCATGCATTGTCAGTAATTTATTAATGTTGATTTATTTAATTGTGACTTATTATCAGCACGAAAGTACAAAAAAAAATTCAGAATTTAATAATTCACTCAAGCGTCCATGTCCATGCATGCAAACGTGTATTTCTTAAACTACATTCGATACATTACATATTTCAAATAACATCCGTTCATGCAAATCATGCAATTTATGCAAATCATGTAACAACGCAAGTAACGTCACAATTTGTAACGACGTTTACGTAAAACAGGACAGTTCATATTAAACAAATCACGTAAGGGTGAATTAACAAATCTAAACCATGGTCTAATACCAAATATAAATAATTCTTAAGGATTTATATTTGAATTTAATTCAACCCAAGACAGTTTTTTAGAAAAGAATAAAATAACACTAACCTTGATTCATGTTTTGATGACTTGTCATGAAAGAAGTAGAAAGATGAAGTGAAGAAGGTAACTTTCTTGATAATTTTATTTCACTTAGTTCATTTGTTACAATCGTTACTTCTTTTATAGACTATCATCTAGGGTTTTACATTAGCTTCTTCATCCAATAGTCCAAATCTATTAGCCGTTGGGATCTTGAACTTTGGGGATAAGGTTGAGCTTCGTAAGGGTTCGTTTGCTGCAGACTTATGCTCCTTTTGCTTTTGACTGACTTTGTCTTCATTGTTGCAGGTTGATGATGTTGAGGGAAGATGACTGAGCTTGGGCCGCCAGACTTGTGTTGGGCTTGCATTGGGCTTGGGCTCTGGTTTAATAGTCCCCCTCAAACTTGGTGTAGGTGGTCCACCAACACCGAGTTTGGCACGAAGTGAGCTGAAAGGTTGTAGAGGTAGAGACTTGGTGAAGATGTCAGCAATCTGAAGATAATTCGGTATGTGTTTTACCTCCAGAGATTCCAGAGCCACTCTTTCTCGGACATAGTGGTGATCTCGCTAAAGTGTTTTGTCTTGGAGTGAAAGGAGGGATTGGCCGTGAGCATCACCGCAGACAGTTTGTCGCAGAGGAGAAGTGGAGTAGCTGGAAGGGCAATCCCAAGTTCTTTCAGCACCGAGCATAACTAGGTAATCTCTGAAGCTGTTTCTGATAGTGATCTGTATTCTGCTTCAGTTGAGCTTTTAGACACTGTAGGCTGTTTCTTAGAGAACCAGGAAATTAAGTTTGAACCTAGATAGGTACAGAATCCTCCTGTAGATCGTCTTGTATCTGCACACCCAGCCCAATCACTGTCACTGTATGATGTGAGTGTTGAATCTGTTCTTTTATCGAAGTTGAGACCCATGTTGATTGTACCCTTCACATATCGCAGAATTCTTTTGAGAAGATTGAAGTTGGAGATTGATGGTGCATACATTTTTTGACATACGAAGTTCACCGCAAATTGTATATCCGGCCTTGTCAAGGTAAGATATGGTAATTTTCCTGTGAGACTTCTGAAATATGTAGGATTAGAGAATGAAGCATCTTGATCAGGTACCTTGTTGAGTTGTAGTGGCAATGTCATTGGCATTGGGGCACAATCAGACATGGAGGCAAGAGCCAGTAGATTCTCTGCATATTTTTGTTGAGACATGAATAGTCCATTTGCATGAAACTGAGCTTGCATTCCTAGGAAGTAGTTCAGTTGCCCCAAATCTTTCATGCAAAATTGCTTGTTTAAACTGAGTAGAAGGCTGTCTAGGAGAGTAGAGCTATTTCCGGTGATGATCATGTCATCAACATAGAGCAGGAGAATAATGATATTGTTGTCTTTGTTGCAGACAAAGAGGGAAGGATCCGGATAGCTGCAAACAAACCCGAATTCAGGAAGAAAAGTACTGAACTTGTCAAACCACGCTCTAGGAGCCTGCTTCAATCCATAGATAGCTTTGTGAAGCAAACAGATATGATCCGGGTGAGCCTTGTCTACAAATCCAACAGGTTGTCTCATATAGACTGTTTCATGTAAGTCTCCATGTAAGAATGCATTACTCACATCCATTATTTTTATTTCCCAATTTAGAGTGGTGGCAACATGAAGAACAGAGCGAATTGTAGCAGTTCTGACCACAGGGCTGAAGGTTTCAAGGTAATCTATCCCTTCTTCTTGCTCATATCCTTTTGCCACTAGTCTCGCACGTAGCTTGTCTAAAGACCCATCTGCATTTAACTTAGTTCTAAAAACCCATTTGCAACCTAGGACATGCATATCAGAAGTTGGTGGAACTAGAGACCATGTTTTAGTTGCTTGACAATTTCCATATTCTTCTGTCATAGCACCATTCCACCCAGGATGCTTTAAGGCAGCAGTGGCTGTACGAGGTTCAGGATTAGAAACTTTGCTTGTTATCAGTACATACCTTGGATTCGGCTTGCGAATTCCTGCTTTTAACCTTGTTGTCATTGGATGGGTTGATTGAGCAACAGGTTCAGATGGGGATGATCCTGATGATGCAGCTACAGAGCTTGACTGAGTCGATCCTGAGAGTTCACTGACTTGACTAGAGGGTTCAGAACACTGAGGAGTTGCTGTAGCAGGTATCAATGGTGGCCGTGAAGTGACTGCAATCCCTGGCACAGAGTTATGCATAAGCTGTGAAGGCACGGTGGTTTGCACATTTTGGGCAGGTAAAAATCCTTTTTGCCAAGCTGTAAGCAGAGGGGTGTTTGCTGGCTGTTGAAGAGCCGCATACTTGTCAGAAAAAGGGAAGCAGCTTTCATCAAAGATTACATGCCGAGACAGGTAAACTCTGTCTGTAGGAGGATATAGACAGCGATACCCTTTGAATCTAGCATTGTAACCGAGAAACCCACAATGAAGAGATCTAGGATCAAACTTATTTGCAGTATAGTCTCGCAGAGTAGGGTAGCATGCACAACCAAAGGAGAGTAGAGCTGAATAATCCGGGGCAGAACCAAATAGTTTTTCAAACAGACTGTGATTGTTGTCGAGGCATGTTGTAGGAAGTAGGTTGATCGGGTAGTTAGCCGTGAAGAAGGATTCAACCCAGAATTTGTGTGGTACTTTACTGTCAAACAACATTGACAACGCTAACTCTGTGATGTGTCTGTGTTTTCTTTCAGCAATTCCATTTTGATGTGGAGTGTGAGGGCACGACACTTGTTGTGAGATTCCAGATTGTTGTAAGTGATTGAGAAAGACATGACTTGTGAACTCACCACCTCCATCACATTGAAAGGTACTAATTTTGCAACCAAACTGATTTTCAACTTGCTTTTGAAAAATGCAGAATGTAGAGTAGAAATCAGATTTTATTCTCAGAGGATAGAACCAACAGAATCGTGACCAGTGGTCTATGAAGATTACATAATACCGAAAACCCTAACCAGAGACAACAGGTGCAGGGCCCCAGAGATCACAGTGCACTCGCTCTAGGGGTCGTGAAGCTAAAAAACTAGAAGCTGAAAAAGGTAATCTACTGCTTTTCCCAAGAGGACATGATACACAGGTCTTGTTGGTACTCTTGCTTATTGAAATCTTCTTGTTTGCAGAAAGTAGCTGGAGAAGATGTTGATGAGGATGACCCAGTCTCCTATGCCAGACTTCATCTGATGCAGTATGTTGTCTAGAGGAGAACAAGGCTTGAGAAGGCGGTGGATTCTCCAGCACATAGAGCCCATTATGGTTCCTTCCCATGGTGAGCAACTTCTTTGTTCTTTTGTCCTTTACACGCACCCCATAACCATCAAATTTAAACGAGCATGGATAATCCTTTGTGATTTTTGACACAGAAAGCAAAGATTTTGCAATATCAGGACACACTAACACATCATTAAGAGGAAGTGTACCTGATGTTGTAGGAAGAGAAGTTGATCCGGTATGGGTAATAGGCAGGAAGTTGCTGTCTCCCATCATCACTGTGTCTGATCAATAATACGGTTGAGATTGTTGCAGGTGATGAGGCGATGCAGTGACATGTGTTGTGGCACAACTATCAGAGTACCATTCAATACCAGGGTTGTCTGAAACATCAGTGATCTTCATAGCAGCTAGAGCTTTGGGAATATCATCAGATTGGAAACTGTGGTCGAATCTGTGCCAACACTGCAGAGCTGGATGTCCCGGCTTTCCACAGATTTGACACACCGGACGAGAGTCACTTTCTGAGCTTCGGGACGATGGAATCTGCTGATGAAAGCCTCTCTCTCTGGTGGAGAAAGACCCTCAACCACGGTAGTTTCCAAACCCTCTACCTCTGTTATTTCTTCCTCTGAAAGTGTAGTTTGCCTCAGGTTGTTGAAGAGCTGTGAAGGCCAAGTGAGGAGAGATGTCAGATCCGGAGTTGTAACTTTGAAGACGATCGTCGAAGCTTGTCAGTTTGGGAATAACTTCAGCAAAAGTTGGACATGCGACTGAGTCCACAGAGTGCTCAATGATGGTCTTAATAGGTTCATAATCCCGACCGAGCCCTCTTAATGCTGAGAAGATCTTCATAGTTTCAGGCATAGGACTGCCGATGGAACTGAGTTGGTCACTGAGCGACATAATCTCTTGAAGGTACGCTCCCATGTTCTTCCCATCCTTTTTCACTGTTTGAATCATGTGTTGAAGCTCAAAAAGACGGGAGTTTGATGGTCTGTTGATGTGACGATCAAGAGCCTTCCATATCTCAAGAGATGTGTTACAGTTGATGATGACAGGTTGAAGATCTTCTGAGACAGATCCAAGAAGCCAAGATTGTACGACTTGATCCGTCTGAAACCAGAGTTGGTGGTCTGGGTTTGGAATAGGAGTGCTCGTGCCTGTGATTGTCGGAGCTTGAAGGTGTGCTGCAAGCTGCGGAGTTGACCCGGTTACAAACCCAAGCAATCTTTGACCACTGAGAAAAGCTTGAAACTGACGCTTCCAGAAGGCGTAGTTTTGTGCCGTAAGTTGGACAGTGATGGAGTTAACAATATTCAGAGACGGAGGATGATAGAGTTCCATGGATCTTTCATGATAATTTTATTTCACTTAGTTCATTTGTTACAATCGTTACTCCTTTTATAGACTATCATCTAGGGTTTTACATTAGCTTCTTCATCCAATGGTCCAAATCTAATAGCCGTTGGGATCTTGAACTTTGGGGATGAGGTTGAGCTTCGTACAGGTTCGTTTGCTGCAGACTTGTGCTCCTTTTGTTTTTGACTGACTTTGTCTTCATTGTTGCAGGTTGATGACGTTGAGGGAAGATGACTGAGCTTGGGCCGCCAGACTTGTGTTGGGCTTGCTTTGGGCTTGGGCTCTGGTTTAATAGTCATGAATCAGTATTCAATTGATCATTTTTTTTCTCTTTGCCTTTTACTCCTTATGATTCTTTTGATGGATAAGGAATCAAAGTCCTTCTTCTCTCCCAATTATGTGGAACTGGCGACTGTCTTCTTCTTCTTGGAGGACCAAACAATGGGGTTTGAGCCCAAGTACGCGATGTTCGCACTTGTAGAAGTATAGTCGTCTTGAATACAGGCCCTATCAGCATCAGAGTATGCATTAAGAACAGAAATGTTGTCTCTCCGCAAAGTGATTCCAAGGTCGCGTCTGCCTGCTAGATAGTGTAAGACTCGTTAGGCGGCTTGCATATGGAGATCCCTAGGACGCATAAATTGTGATAGCTTCTGAACAGAATATGCTATATCTGGCCGAGTGAAATGGATATCCTGCAAACTTACCACAACAGTCTATCAGTTAGAAGGTTGCCCGAAGTTAACTGCAGCTGATCAGTGGAGACCATGGGAGAGGTTACTGGTTTGGCTGTTGTCATGTTGGTTTTGGCCAACAAATCAGTGATGTACTTACGTTCCGTGAGTAATATTCCCGCTGGAGTGCGCTGTACCTCAATGCCCAAAATATAAGATAGCTCCCGAGGTCCTTTAAGAGAATCTTTTACTTAAGAGGTCGATAAATTGATGACCTTTCTTGAGTCGTTTCCAGTGACTATGATATCGTCGACATAGACAATAACATAGAGAGTAATCGAGCCCACTTTGAGTATGAATATATAAGAATCCGCCAGTGAATTGTGAAATCCCAAATTCAGTGGAAAAGTTTGAAGTTCCATGTACCACATCCGAGGTGACTGTTTAAGGCCATAGATCGCCTTCTGGAGTTTTCAGACATGAGTTGGGTGATCCTTGTCGACAAATCCAAGAGGCTGTTTCATGTAGACATCCTCATTGAGACTGCTCTGGAGAAACGTGTTATTGACATCTAGTTGCTGCAAGATCAAATCATTAGCCACAGCGTGTCCAAGAACAAGAAGTATAGTTGGTTTCTTAAGTGTCCTAGAAATCAATACCAAATCTCTGATAATATCCCTTTGCCACTAACCGCGATTTGAATCGCATAACGGAACCATCTGTTTTTTTTTGTTGTGTTCTGAAAGCCCATTTACAACCAACTAAGTTGTAGGAAGGATCCGGCGGGACTAATCGCCATGTGAAGTTCCGAAGTTGAGAGTTGAACTCATCAGTTACTGAGGCACACCACCGAGCTTTTTTAAGAGCATGTGTGATGCATGTCAGTTCATCACCGGAAGATAGAGCCTGATATTTGGATGTGTGAGGAACAGTTTGAGCTACCAATGTGAGTCGTTGAACTGGCTTACTGATATTGTTCTTGCTGCCTGTGACCATTGGATGTTGATTAGCCGATGGTTGATTAGCCGATGGTAGAGGTTCAGGCGCGGGATCAGATTGCATCAATGAAGCATCTGAACCGGAGTTGCTCGCTGTCTCAGGGGAGGACAATTCGAGTAACTCAAGAGGGCCACTCGGAGACATGTTAGTTTCAATTTGTAAAGAATCCATACCTGAGGGCTCAGTGCCTGATGAAGGATGTGATGGCACTATCGGGACTCTGGTGACTGTCGGGCACAAACGAAAAGTTTGGGTATGTGGGTTTGGTGGGTGGATATCGAAGGAAAGTTTGTGAAAGGGGAAGGATGTTTCAACGAAAAGAACATGTTGTGTGGTATAAAGGCGGGTAGTGTTGGGTTCTAAACATAGATAGGCGCTTTGACTCAAGGAGTAACCAAGAAAGATACATGGTTGAGACTTAGGTTGCAGTTTGTGATTGTTGTATGGTTTGAGCCAAGGGAAGCAAAGACAACCAAACACTCTAAGTTTCATGTAGTTGGGTGACATACCAAACAGTTTTCCGAATGCACAGGAGAAAGCCAGCGTTGAGGTCAGTTGTCTGTTTATGAGATAGACTGCAGTCACCATTGCGTAGGACCAGTAGGAAACCGATATCCGTGCATGTGAGAGAAGTGCTAAACCTGTTTCCACTATGTGACGATGTCTCCATTCCGCGAAAAAATTATGCTCCGGGATATGTGGAGGTGTGGTCAGGTGACTAACCCCATTGGTCACCAAAAATTGTGAGAGAGCTATGTATTCACCACCATTTTCCGAGTAGAGGGTGATGAGTTTGTGCTGAAAGCGACTTTCAACGAGACTTTTCGTGCGAATTAATGTTTCTTTCAAATCTGATTTGCGTCTTAATGGATAAAACCAAATGTAATGAGTGAAGTGATCAACCAGCACCATATAGTATTTAAACTCGTCAACTGATAGAATGGGGGAGGTACATACATCGGAATAAAAAATTTAGAGTGGTTTAGAAGTAGATAGAGACGATGATTGAGGAAAAGGTAACTTGTGACTTTTGTTTATTGAACAATCAACACAGTGAAAGGAAGACAGAGTTTTTGAATCAGAAAGCATGGAAGAAGAAACAACTTTTTGAAGAACTGGTATAGCTGGGTGTCCTAGTATAGAGTGCTAGATTTCTAAACGTTATTTGGTGGTGGGGGAAAAGGAGTAGGTAGGGTCACATATAAGAATATAAATATTCTTACATTCCCCCACTTGACCTTTGTGTTGACTTGAAGGGTTTAATAACTATAATACGCGCTTTAATATCAAGATCATCAAACTTTTAACTAAACCAGAATTAGTTGAATCATGGCGGTCACACATCATCAAACGACATGATCCCTTCCATGTATCACAAACCAATTCCAATTTATAAAACTTCCTTATATTGAGAAATACTTTAATACTCAAACTAACCATATGTTATCTACGAACCATAAGTGTACACATATACTTTAATGATAACATACTTAATAAAATAGAAACATAACTTTAAGTGAATTCATAGTGTCACAAATACATAATGAGCATTCTATAATCAAAACAGCAAGGTTTTATCTATAATACCCATACGCTGTACATGGCCAATGAACGCCTTGGGTGGTAGTCCTTTAGTTAATGGATCTGCTACCATCATATCCGTCCTTATATGCTCAAAGGACACTCTATGTTTTTTAACTTCTTCTTTGACAGACAAGAACTTCATCTCTATGTGCTTGGCACCCCTCGAGTACTTGTCATTCTTTGAAAAGAAGACAGCTGCGACATTATCACAATAAATTCTCAGCGGCTTCTCTATAGAGTCGACAATCCAAAGTCCTGAGATAAAATTCCGCAGCCACAATGCATGAATTGTGGCCTCATAGCATGCCACAAATTCTGCCTCCATAGTGGCAGTAGCAATGACAGACTGCTTCCCACTTTTCCATGATACTGCTCCCCCAGCTAATAGGAACAAATATCCAAACGTCGATTTTCTGCTATCGACGCATCCACCATAGTCTGAATCTGAATATCCAATGAACTCAAGATGGTCAGATCTCCTGTACGTAAGCATGTGCTCTTTGGTGCCTTGCAAGTACCTGAGAACCTTCTTTGCAGCTTTCCAGTGGTCCATTCCAGGATTACTTTGATATCGACCCAACATACCAACAGCAAAGCTGATATCTGGTCGAGTACATGTCTGAACATACTTCAAACTCCCAACCAATGATGCATATGGATTTTTTTCCATTTCTTTACGCTCCAATTCATTTTTAGGACATTGCTTTTCACTAAACTTACCCCCCTTCTGAATTGGAGCTATCCCTGCAGAGCATTTTTCCATGTTATATCTCTCTAAAATCTTATTGATATATCCTTTCTGAGACAAACTTAACAATCCTTGTGATCTATCACGGTATATTTCTATACCGATCACATAAGATGCCTCACCCATACCCTTCATTTCAAAGTTCTTAGAGAGATACCTCTTTATATCATGTAACATGCCTAAGTCATTTGCAGCAAGTAAAATATCATCAACATACAAGACCAAAATCACAAATTTTCTCCCACTAACTTTCATGTAGATACATCGATCAACAATGATCTCTACAAAACCATATGACGTGATGGTATCATTAAATTTTAAATACCATTGTCTGGAAGCTTGTTTCAGTCCATATATCGATTTTCTCAGCTTACATACCAGATGTTCTTTTCCTGCGGCCACAAACCCTTCAGGTTGGTCCATATATACTTCTTCCTCAAGTTCTCCATTCAGAAAGGTGGTTTTCACATCCATTTGGTGAAGCTCAAGATCATATTGAGCTACCAAACTCAAAACAATCCTTAGAGAATCCTTCTTTACAACTGGAGAGAAGGTCTCTTTGTAGTCAATGCCGTCCTTTTGGGTGAAACCTTTAGCAACAAGGCGAGCCTTGTACCTTTCAATATTACCTTTCGAGTCGTGTTTAGTCTTAAAGACCCATTTAGAACCAACGGTCTTGAAACCATCAGGCAACTCTACTAAGTTATATACTTTGTTATCATCCATAGACTTTATTTCCTGTTTTAAGGCATCAAACCACTTATCAGAATTGTCACTTTTCATGACTTTCTGGAATGAGCTCGGGTCTTCATCAATGCTTAGGTCACATTCATTTTCAATAGCGTAAACCATGTAATCATTTGAAATGGCTGATCTTCTTTCCCATACAGATCGCCTTAATGGTTCTTGTGGTACACTATTCTCTTCTTGAATTGTAACAGATTCATCGAGTGGATCTTCAACTAATGGGATTTGCACATCATTATGTTGTTCTATTGAGCCATTACATTGTGATGCATCAATAGGAACAACTATTTTAGGTGCAACAATAGGTGAAGGGACTTCAACTTGGATTTCTTGAATGTTCACTTTTCGTGGTTCACCACTCCAACTAGTTTCACCATTCTCAATGAACCTAGCATTACCCGTCTCAACTATTCTCGTACTATGTTTAGGACTGTAAAAAGTATACCCCTTTGAATTTTCAGGATAGCCAATGAAAAATCCACTGACAGTCCTTGAGTCAAGTTTCTTTTCATGTGGGTTATATAGCCTTCTGCTGGACAGCCCCAAACACGTAGATGCCTTAAGCTAGGTTTCCTTCCTGTCCACAGTTCATAAGGGGTCTTAGGAACTGCCTTACTAGGAACCCGGTTTAGTACATACGTTGCAGTCTTTAATGCATATATCCACAAAGAAAGGGGTAAAGTAGAATAACTCAACATGCTCCTAACCATATCTATTAGAGTACGATTCCGCCTCTAAGCAACACCATTTTGCTGAGGAGTACCAGGCATTGTAGATTGTGCACAAATGCCTTTACTTTCAAGTAACTTTGCAAATGGACCTGGACATTGTCCATTTTCATCGAATTTTCCATAAAATTCACCACCTCTATCAGATCTCACAACTTTTACTTTTCTATCTAATTGTCTTTCCACCTCATCAATGAACACCTCTAGGACATTCCCTGATTTGGACTTTTCATGCAGTAGATATGTATATTCATAACGTGAATAATCATCAATAAAAGTGATAAAATACTTTTCACTACTCCAAGAAGGAGCATCGAAAGGACCACATATATCAGTATGTATTAACTCAAGAAGCTGAGTGCTTCTTGTGGCTGGTTTCTTTACTATATGTTTAGTCTGCTTTCCTTTAATGCAATCTATACACACATTTAGGTCACTTAAATCTAATTGAGGAAGAATTTCATTCTTTACTAACCTCATAATTCTTTCCTTGGAAATGTGATCTAATCTACGATGCCACAAGAAAGCAGAACTTTCATCACATGCACTACGTTTTATGCCTCGGCTTTCAATATTAAATATGGATTCAGAGAACTTTGCATCAAGATTGAACCGATAAAGTGAATCAAATAAAGTACCACTACCATAAAAGTAATCATTTCGGTACAATGAGAATACACCATGTCCAATCTTAAAATCAAAACCTCAATTGTCCAACCTACTTACAGAAACAAGATTCCTAGCACATTCAGGTACATAGAGACATCCTTCAAGATCCAAATGGCATCCAGTTCCCATGATCAATCTATACGTCCCAATGCCTTCTATTCGTGCCTTCATCCTGTTTCCCATGAACAAGTACTGTTCAGGTCCTCTTATAGGCTGGATCTAACTGAATCCCTGCTTAATATGAGACACATGAGTAGTTGCACCAGAATGTAACCACCAAGTATTATTAGGCACTTCTACAAGATTCTATTCAGAGCAAACAAAACTGGAATGTTTACCTTTCTTGTCGAACCATGTCTTTCTTTTAGGACAGTCTTTCTTGAAGTGTCCCATTTGCTTGCAAAAGAAACACTTCTTCTCTTTCTGGATTTTACTTTCAGGTCTCTTCATGAAAGTCTTATCCTTCCTTTTGTCCTTCTTACTTGGTTTGCCTTTATTGCTGCTGGCATTTCCAAGACCTACGAAGTTAGCAACATGGTCCTTCATATTCTTTAATCTCCCTTCCTCTTGAACCAACATAGCCTTTAATTCCTTAAAGTTCTATTTGTTTTTAATGGTGTTGTAATTCACCTGGAACTGACTAAACTCAAAAGGTAAAGAGTTCATGATGAACTGGACCAAGAATTGCTCATGAACTTCCATTCCCAAGGTTGTTAACTTTGCTGCCAAGTTAGCCATGTGTGTCACATGATCATGGATTGGCTGAGACCAGTCAAATTTTCTTGTAGTTAGCTCATTCATTAAGCTTCCTACAATTGACTTGTCAGCCAAATCTGATTGTGAACACTCCTTAATTTTCTGTAGGAATTCCCTAGCCTTCTCTGTCACAGGCATAGATGGCTTAATACTTTCTGCCATCGTCATTCTCATAAGGTTCAAGCTCAGCCTATTAGATCGCTCCCATCTCTCATATTGAGACTTTTCAGATTCAGAGCTATCTTCTGTAATGGCTGAAGGCTCCTCATCAGTTAGAATTGCAGAGTCCAATGCCATTACACCCAGTGTAAACCGGATCTGTTCAGACCATTCTCCATAATTTAGCCTATTGAACTTTACAACAGAGTTAGCAGATGCAAACAAATTTGATGAAGCTGCAAGCATCAATACATGCTACCCATTAGTGATTTGAAATTTTAATTCAGATTCACAGATAGTAGTATATATAAAAAAAAAACTTTATTGCATGCATTTAAGTAACATTTGGGCAATACTTAAATACAAACACTTTCAGCGATGCTATATATTAAAGCTATATGATTAGTTAAATCATACACAAATCAAATATGCATGATATCTTTGGATATACATACTATTGATTATATTAAGACATAACTAATCATTTCTGTATTACTAACTATATACAATGATCCACCTTTGGGTGTTCTCCTAGTATATAGATAGCAAAAACAATTGATCATTTTAATTGTACTGTCATTTATAGCACCTCTTTAATTATGATCAATTGTTATATATACACATATATATATATATATAATTATAGTATTTATATGTATATAATAAGATCACTTTAGTGACTAATATATTATAAACAATATAAATACTAAAATTTAATAAATAATGTTTTATTATGTTAATATTTCATAACATAAATTATTTATTTATTGAAATACAGCGGAAACATTTTAAATGAAACACTAATATTTTAAATTAATAAAATATCAAATAATCTTAAAATACCATCTAAAGTCCTTCTTCTCTCTCAATTAAGATCACTCCAGAACAGTTTCTTTTCTGTATATCTTTTTATCTTTTCTTGTTATGTTAAACACAACTGTTGTTATGTTTATATATGAATAGAACATACCATTTTCTTAATGGCAAGTGATCATCACATCTTTTCATTAAGTAAACTGTACTGTCACTCAATTAATATACCATCATTACATGTAATTATAATTCAATATAATTACATTGGCTATATATACAAATAATAGAGAAAGGTATAATGTATAAAGTAAGGGAAGATGGTTATCAATACACCAAAATTCTAATGACATTAATTGAAACCAATCCATCACTGGTATCATCTTTTATATTAGAATTTTTAACTTTAATATGAACTTGATCTTAATATTAAACCTAAAAACACATAGATCACATATAAGAATATATTCTTACACTCCACACCACCATTCAACACCCTTTTCACATCTTAACTTCAGCTCCACTAGTTTGTCGCTAAAAATATATTTAAGCATATGATCGTAAGGGGATTCGTAAATGTTGCTACAATAATCGAGAGAAAGGTCAGGGCTTGTAACACCACGCTGCAGGACATAGCATATCCAACGATTAACACGATCTGTTTGAATACCATTTCTGCACATCAGGGAGAACTTCTTAGTGGGAGAATCACCCTTCAAAGTCAATACTCTATCTATAGTATCTATGAAGCTTTCAATAATACTGTCTCTTCTTCGCTTACCCTTTTCTTCGCTTACCCAATTTTAGGGCAGATTCTGTAAAAGAGTGAGTGAGTTAGTAGAAGAAAAATAAACGTGAAGTGGATGAGAAACGTGATTAGTGGTTCTTTGTTTCTAATATTTTAAGTATTCAAATTTTCTTTAAGCCGTTTTTTTTTTTATGTAAAACACGTAAAATATTATTTTTCAAAATCCGACTTATCCGTTTCTCTTTTTTCCCTCGTTAATTATAATATCCTAATTCACAAAATGAATAGACTTTTCAAGGCATTACTTTTAGCTATGTACAACTCTAATTCTCCAAGGCAACTTTCACCATTTTGTCTATTAACATTGCAGTTTGGACTATGCTTTTATCAATACACAAATTTTGTTAGTCTAATTCTACCAGATTAACAGTCTAAAGAGGCTGCAAACTCACTTTTATTGAAAGATTTGACATAGTAAAAGATTAAACAGTGGTGGTAATAATCCCTATTAAGACATCAAGATCACGGGTGGTGTCACTGGTGGTGATTTGGATTGGTTAGGGTGCTAGCTCTCAAAATATGCACCATTTGAGTGGAGTTTTTATCTCAATTTATTTTGACAGGCTCACCACACAATAATTTAAGGTAGTGATTGGCAAATTAACTTTAGACGCTGTTGTGACTTTAGTTTATTTTTAAAGTCTTTAAAACCATTTTTTTCCAATCAAGCTTTAAGAGTTCTAAAGTCCTTCAAGTCTTTCTTAAAAATCTCAAAGCCAAAATAACTGATTTTACTCTTAACATAACATGTTTTTCTTAAAGCTACTAATTGATGTTTTTAAAATTTTCTAAAGCCACAATAATTATGTAACATCCATTTTAGCTTTGATTGTTTGAGGCTTTTGAAACTGTTGCTTTAGATTTTAATTTGGTTGTTAAATAATTATTTTGGCTTTAGAAATTTTTAAAAATATCAATTAGTGGCTTCGTGAAAAATAAGTCACGTTAAGAGTAAAATCAGTTATTTTGGTTGTGAGATTTTTTAGGAAGACTTTAAGGACTTTAGACATGTTAAAGCCTGCTTGAAAAAAAATTGGCTTTAAAGACTTTAAAATTAAACTAAAGCCACAACAGCATCACTACCAAAAAGTCTTCACAGCCAAATTAAAATCTAAAGTAACAGTCAAAAATCTTAAACAATCAGACCCTAAGTTTTTAAAGTTGATATGATTAGAGACACATCAAAATATTTGAATACTTGATGTTGAAAAACTAATTTATGCCCAAATTATATATCATCTAAAATTTATAGGATATATAAATTGTTTATAACATAACTTTGTTCGGTACATATCTAATATATATTTAATAGGACCAAAAATTTGTTATATAAATAATTAAACTAATTATAATCATATTAGATAAAACTAAAAAATTCCAATTCAAATTTGGGATTTTGCTAATTTTGATTGGAATAACCAAAACCTATTTAGAATGGAAAAGATAATATATGTTAATATGATTATGATCAACATAATTGTTTAAGGTTTTTACCAAAAGTAACACATATATTAAAATTTCATATATTAAATTAAAATTTACGTAAAATTTTGTTATAAAATTCAAATCTATATACCTATATATATATATATATATGCACGTATATATATTATTAATATATATATTAATTAATAGTTTTTAACATTCTTGCATATCATCGTTCTTTATATAAAATGTTTAATACAAGATTATAAATAGAGAAATTTTGGCTGAAAAAAATACATAAAAAATTATTTTGTTTCACTAAACTTTCTACGAATAAAATTGTGTGATTAAGATTTATATTAATGAAAATTGTTTCTAAATAACAAAATATCTTTTTTATTAAAATTTTAGAATTCTAATCTGTAACTAAAAAAAAATTAAATTTCTTAAAAAAATTTCTTCAAACTCAAATCAAATCTTCTTCTTCTAATTTTTTTCCACAATCTCTTCTCTTACTGTCTCTTTTCTTCATAGATCCCTTCTCTTATAAATACCCATATATGTAATATTATATATAAATTTTATGATCATATCACAACGATTAATTCCATTTACTTAAAAGATATAATAAATTTTAATATTTAAAATTCAGAATTATGTCCAACTAACATGCTTATTAAATTGTACTCATTAATTTCATGCTAATATAATCTAAAATAACAAATTTATATATCCTATATATACAATAGTTCAGATTCCAATTTAATATTATACATGTAGTCTCTAATATCAGTATTGTGATTCATATCGGTTAATAACAATATATAAAACTCCTAACGATTTTTTTTCATTAGAGTTTCATGAAAATACTGAAATAAATTTGGATAACAGAAGTTTTAAAAGTACCTGGATATGCAGCGGAATGATAGAAACAAAATGATTTATATAATTAATGAGTTGAAATCAAAAATATTGTTGAATCAAAATCTTTAAACTTTGAATGACAGACTATTTTTCTGATTTTAGAGTTTATGAGTTAAGGTTCGAGAACTTGTTTCTCTTATTTTAATATCTCATGACGGCTAGAGATTGAATTCTGTGCAGGTTTCACATATATATATATCCTTTTATAGGGAATACATAACACCCTAATCTATTTAGGATTTTCACATGGGCCATGTCCATTACGTTAGTGCTTAATTCTAAAAAATGAATCATCTTTTATTTCAAGCGCAACAAAATTAATATTCACGAACATTTATCTAATTATTTCTTTTTATCATAGAAGAATAAAACTTCTAAAATATAAATATATATTGATTCAATTTGTTTAAAATAACGTGTCATTTATAAGACTATATAACATTACGAGATTTTAAATCTATGAAAAGAAGTGACTTTTAAAAACACATTGTAACTACTTAGTATTATACCATTGTCAATCCACGACATAAAAATTTAAGAAAAGTAAATATAAATGATTTGAAAAATTTCCTTACACATCTGATCAACCATTTCATTAGAGAATATGTTATGGGAGAAGTCTTGAGGCAAGCAAACAAGGAAGAGAACGATATAAAACCTAATGAGAATGCATATAATAGTAGAATATATCTCAAATGGGGGTATACATGCTTGTCGCCCTGGTTCTGTCATTCAAGTTGATTTGCTTCTGTTACTAACTTGCTTTCTTTGGTGTTGTCACTCATTTGTTCCACGGGCCTCTATTGGGGTGCTAACCGGATGCTTCCAAACCTCCACTTTTTCCCCCGGCCCACGTCTCTTTGCTCGCGTCACGTTAGCATCCGGGACGACAAATATTTCTTCACCAGGTGGGGAGTTGTGTCGTACTGTTGGTCTTGTTTCGTTCTCTAACAGGTGCTTTGATCTTCCGTTTTCAATTCTACTTATTTATGATGTGCTATTACACTACAAAATTTATAACATATCCTCTCGTAGCGAATGATCCTATCTCTATCTACTTTAGCCCCATCATATTTGAACGATTAGATTTTCTTCGGACCTATAACAACCGACTTGAGACTTGAAGCTTTTTTAATCACATCCTTTTGTTTTGGAAGTGGTTCTTGGTTTCTATCTTCATTTCTAGCTTGAAGCCTCTCAACTCTCTTCTTCTAATCTCCTCTTTGCTTTTGGTCAATCTTCCATTGCTTCTGACTTATCTTCTCTGCTTGAGTCATGTTTAGAGAGAACTCGGGGATTTGTCGAGTGGTCTCACAAGAATTGATAGTTTCAGAAGTCCAAAGCGACATATGATCCCCTATGGATAAATAATTGTGGATCACTATCTAGAGAACAAAGAATACTTCACAGTGGAGTGCGGGAACCAAACACTTTTATGCCAATTCTCCTTTAGAGATGTTGTGTTGCATGAGCCATGTGCTTTTGGAGCTGAATTTACTTTTAAAGGTAACCCCTTTGTATTTCCACTTAGAAATGCAAATTTTCAGAAAACCTAGTATCACTCACACCCTTTAAATATACTGAAGCAGATCACACAAGACTTACAAATAAATTCCCTAAAGCTACTCTGCAAATACACGGATGTGCAGTCTTAGTATGAAGAGGTCGATACCAAAGAGACTCAGGATCACACAATGGATTTTAGTTATCAATGTAATTGAAAAGTAAGAAATGTAATAAGATTTGTAAATTCGATTCCGAAGGAAGTTAGGCTTGGTGAAGTTCTCATGTAAACCTGAACTGTAGATTAAAAAGCTGTCAGATTTTAAATGAAGATTCATTATTAAACTTGAAACATAATTGTAAAATCAACCAGCTTTCGCTGTGCAAATCATCTATGTCTAAATTTTGGAATCCCAAATTTCTTTGCAAATTTGAAATTCAGACAAGCATTAAAGTTCAAGTTCAATTGTTCACAAAATTCCTAAACAAATTCTTTTGCGGATAGGTATTTTGCTCATCTAAGATAGTTCAGGCAATCAATAATGCTTTTGCATCTATTAATCAACGTATGTTCTGAATTCTAGATGACCAGACTAGAATTAGCGTTAAACAAAATCCAGATGAAGAACTCATCGACAACCTAATAAATCAATTCAAACTAACAATTCATCTTTAACCTTTTAAAATCGCTAACCCTAACAGGTAAACTACTCAGACGTGAAAATTGAAACAATAAACATAATTGAATATAATACAATAAGATAAATAAAAAAATTGGGGTTTGAAATCTTCTCTATAGCGAACAAGTCTCAAACCTGTCTCCCCAAAATCTCTCAAAATCTGTCAGATAATAATAACGTGTAAGTCTAAAACAATGACTTAAAAACAATGTCTAAAACATGAAATGACTTAGCTGCAAATAAGTGAAAACTTCTGGGATGATTTCCTTTTCTTCAAAAATCTTTAAACTCATGTGGAATGTGTAAACGTGATGGGTGTCGACTAACACCAAAGGGTGGTGTCGATCGACACAATGTCTGAAAATGGTCTCCACGTTGAACTCCTCAACACAACTTCTTGTTTGGCTCCAAAGTACTCCATAATCTCCAAATAAGTCTCGAACATACCTGAACCTGTAAAAGACTTGAAAACACACGTAAAAAGCTCTATAAACAAATATATTTCATGGTCAAAGATCTGGAAAAATCATGATATATCAAATCACACCTTCAAATTCTCTACCATAAACTGTACAAATTCTCTGAAAAAAACCCTAAGCCTCCTATTTTATGTCCTGCCCTTTGTTCACCACTATTCAATATCTACATTGTATCTCCCTTAATGAATTCTTTGCTTCATGCTCAACCGCTGCCATATGGAAGAATTTATTGTTTTTATCTCATACCTCCAGCCAATGCAATTTGAATTTCTACTTGAGAAACCCTTTTTTGAGAGTTGATACATGATCATATCTTCTATACACAACATTCTCCTTCTCCATGTTTTACATCGTAAGTTTTGATAAGTTAGCTTGTTGCTTTTCACAGAGGGTCTCGTATGCATCTTTAGATTATTTTTTTACAGGTTTCCCATTCTTTCCTTGGCGAGAGTGTGTATTACTCGTTTCAGACCCTTTGATTTTCTGAAAAGCAAAATAGTGAGGAGGTAGAAAGGAATATGTGTTATGTCTCCTCCCAATACTGAGTTATCCTTGGTAAGAACTCCTCCAATCCTGCAACCACATTGACCAACTTGAAAGGTTTCTTTAGTCTTTTCTGATCTGAGGAAAAATGAATGTGACTTCGGAGATGACTTGAGCACCCAACTCCTTCAAATATATTGTATGAATGCGGGAAAGCATTGATCCATTTATTGTTGATGAGCTCTCAAACAAGTTTTTTTAATATCAATCCATTTTTCTCTCCTGTTGCACCAAGTGAACATTGGTTCATATTAATCTAAATCCGACAGCAAACAATGCCTTCTTACACTTTGAAAATCTCACATACCAGTTGTTATGTTTGGCAAATTTTCAAAGCTTGAATGGTCCTCCCCTTCAAGTATTTCATTAAAATCACCAAGCAGAATTCATTATTTATTCCAGAAGATTGGAACATTAGTTCCAAATCCATGAGAACCGAGATGGTGTCACTACTGATTCCACTTCCAAAATTCTTTTCTCACTTTCTGTACCAGTTTTAGCAGGCGACACTTTTAACCAATTTTCCTTCACTGCGTTAAACTGATCCCCTCCCCCCCCACCCCCTTTTCTATCAGCTGCTTCTGATATTCTTTCTTTTTAGAATCTTGCGATGCTACAATTTTAGGTTTCTCCCGTTTCTCCGAGAAATTTTTTTTCTCTGGTGATTGTTTCTGCTCCACATTTTGTTGTTCAATTGTCTCCATCTCCCCTGTTAATCTGTCATCAGCTTTCTCTAAGATATGTTTTAGTATATTACATACATTTGTCAAGTGTCCCCACTTCGATTAGGATTGGCTTCGAGCTGGTAGCCATCGATAGATAAACTCCACATCCGCTTCAATTCCCAACGTTGATTTGAACTGATAGAGACAAACTGGGATGGCCATCAGCACTCGTGATGAAGATCAGACTTTTCCAAGAAAACATCCGGTATGACACATTTTAAGAGTAATTCACATAGGAATCAACTTGATCTCAGGCTCCTCTTCACCAATCTTGGGAGCCCACTATGATAAAATCATCGAAATATTAGTTATATTCCACATCCCTCTTATGAGTATTCGAGATCTTGTAACCCTATATGAAAATCTGAATTTCATAATATATTGACCGGAAAAACGTCAATCCAAACTGTCTTATCTCTCAATAACCAAATTTTGTTGATTATCACGTGTATTTTGCCACATGTGGGGCTGCTAATAGAAACTTTTCCTCTACAAAATGTTTCCGTTACATAATAGAGTTTTGGATCACTGCATCTTGTATCTTCACAACTGTTTTTCCCTGCACCATGTTCACATCCAACACATGCTTTAATAGTGTGGGTTTGTTTTTTACAAACATTTACTAAATACATTTTTAGCTTGTTGTTAAGGTAACTTATCATTTTTCTCGACTTTTATATGTGGCATGGTCTTTTTCTTCAGCGCCAGCATTATAGTTGAGACTTGCGTGCAGCTGCAATTAACCAACTTTAAATGGCCTTTTCAATCGTTTATGTGCTGATGTGTTTTATTCAATTTTCTTTGGTCTAAAATTTAAATTTTAGATAACAACAAATTATAATGAGAAAAGTATTATTAAAACTTAATTTATTAAACTTAGATTTAAATACAAGATTGGAAATACAAAGCTTGTAACTACAATTATTAAAACTATAAAGTATAAAAGAGTGAGTAAATAATGTCTCACTAAAATTCACTTTGCCTTATGCAAAAATAATTTGGTTTTATTTATACAAAGAAGTTTAATGAAAAATAAACTTGCATATCCTCTATATAATATTTGTCCAACTCTCTCCATTTTTGTGACACATCACCACTCTAGAAAAATGACATGTGTCAATAATTTAAAATAAAATAAAATACTTTTTATTTTCTCAACAAACATTAATTATTTTTATGCAATTATTTCTACTTATATTCCTTCTTTTCATCTACATATATTCTATCAAATAACCTCATGATATTTTTTTAAATAAATTAGCAACCCAACAAAAACAAAAATTTTCGGAGATGGTTTCATACTAGAAGCATTTAATTGTGGGACATAAAACCAGAAGTCCAATCATTTGTAATAAAAATTTCAAGTAAAATGAACAAATTAAAAATTCACAATAAATATGTAGACAATAAACTAAAATCAAAATGAACAAATTAAAATTCACTATAAATATGTAGACAATAAACTAAAATTATTCACCATAGTCTAAATATATAAATGTAATCTTTTAAAAAAGTTTATAAATAAAATTTTTAGAGTTTGGGAAATTTATATACAGGGAAGTCAGAAAGACAAAAAGGAGAAACTCAAAAATAATTTCTTTTTTTTTTTTTAAACTATGGATATGTGTCAAATTTTATAGGGTTTTTCAGTCTAAATTGGATTATAGCATTTAAAAACTTCTATTATAAAAATATAAGCAAATAAATATATTATTCTATGTAAAAAGAAATAAATAATATATACACATTTAATAGAACTGTAAATATTAATTTCATTAAATTAAATTTTTAGTAACTATCATTTTAAACTATAGAAAAATATATAAATGAAATCTCTTAAAATAAAATTTACAACTAATATTTTCAGATTTTAAAAATGTTATATATAAGGAAATAAAAAGACTTAGAAGAGAAATTCAAAGGCTTTTTAAAAAAAACTATGGAAATATGTTGACTTTTAAAACATTCATGTGGTAGAAATTTAGAGACAAATTTAAAATTTTACAAGTTTTTAAAATAAACTACCCGAGCTTAAAATTTTATATATAAGGAAAACCAGAAAGATTAAAAAGAGAAATTCAAATGTTTTTTTTTTACCTATGAAAAGATCTCAACTTTTAAAACATTCATGTAGTCGAAAGAGAGAATTTTCAATTTTTACAAGTTTTTTAAATGAAAACTATCCGCACATAGCGCGTGTATTCACTTAGTAATCTTAAAATGGTTATAAGTAATTATTATAGTGATTGTATGGATAATGAGTAATGAAGATTATTTTGTCACCTAGTAGTCTTGAATGTGAAATATATATATTTCTGTCTAACTATAATATAGGCCGAATTTGATTATATACGGTTTTCAGACCCATTTCAAAATAATTAAGCCAAGTTGGCCCAAAAAAATAGAAGATAAAGATAAGGTGAAATTTGAAGCGCTGCGGAAATTCTTTCTGACCAGGAGCTCCACTGGACTAGAATCTAGTAAATCCAATTACGGAACATCAAGATCCAGTCCTCGCTTGAAACCACTTGCATGCTCACTCCTCCATAGATCACCGTGATAATGAAAGGAGTCTACAAACAAGTCGCCGGATATGAAACCAGCTAGAAAGTTTCAGTAGATTCAGCATCAGTGTCTTTGTCGAAACGCAATTCTATTGGGAAAACTTATAACTTTACTGATTCGCACCAAGATCAACGAAACTTAAACAATTGTCTAGATTTTTTTATTCTAAAATAAAACTTGAATAAAATAAAGTATCTTAAAATGTAATCCACATCAAATTTATTTTACAAAAGAGAAAAGAAAAAAAAAAACCATATATCTAATTTTCATTGGTCTTAGCTTGGTCGAGCTCGGTTATTTCATGCTCCCTCGACGTCTCCTCTCCCTCTAACTTGGTCGCACGCCAAGCAAAATCTGGATTATGTTCGACAATGATATCAAACAGAACCTTGTAGTCCTTCTTCTCCTGATTGTTGGACGCCTCTGGGTCAGTTGCACCTTAAGATCCTCATTATGTTTCGCAATTTTGGCATCGTGGACCCTTAGCCTTTCCTTACGATCCTCATTAAGTTCCAGAATTTTGGCCTTAGCAGCATCTAGGGAGTCTTGAGACTTCTCTTGCGGTGGAGGAGGAGAAGCTCCATGCAACATGTAGACTACATCGTACATCTTAAACTGCAGAAAACAAGAACAAGATTTAAAACCGTAATGAGTTTGTGTAATTGAAAAACAATGATTATATACCTGAGACGAGATCTCCTCCATCTTGGTTTGGGACATACCCCCTCCACGTAGCACAGTCTCTGCGTGGACCTTATTTGCAACGATTTAAAAAATTCTAGGTGCTTCAAAGGTTATAGGAGAAGTGCGTCCATATACTTCCATCTCATTCAAACATGGGAAACACTCCAAGAAATGCTTTATCATCTCTTTCTCTCTAACTCTTCCTTGAAACCCATTAATTCGCAGCTTCTTCACTGGACAAGATGAGAGTGAACGACCTTTGTCTTCCCGAGATATGCACTGATAGACTGGATTTAGAGTTATATTCTCTACTGCAAGTGCGCAGCTTATGATTGTAATACAGATAGGTTCGATTTCCAGAGGACCAGTGTTACACTTAGTGTCTATGAGGTTTTGAAAGAAAGCTAAGCAAGCAAGTTGGTTTTGTTGGTTGTGAAACAAGTGACGGATTCAAACAGTAATTAAACTTCAGATAAAACAAGCGTTAGACCAAGGTTGTTTCGCAGGAAATTCAGAGTAAGGGATCGAACAACTATTCAGGGGCAACTAAGCGCCAGCCTAGAGCTCAAACATAGAAGTAATATTAATCCACTGTCGTGGCATCAACAACTTTATCTAACAACCTAAAATCATAAACTATTGTTTGGATCTAGAATCGCAAATAAGCATTATTGCACAGGCTTGATATGCTCACAATTTGCCTTAACATCAACTGTCATTGGCTAAGGACAAATTGCTCACCAAAGTCACTTCTAGCAACCTATTACACTTTTGATGAATGGATTTACCTAAAATCATGAATTAAGTGATCAGTTCAATTCAGGCATTAAGACTAACAAGTGGTGAAGACTATCAACATGCAAGTGTTTAGAATTCATTGAATATATAATAGAAATGACAAAGGTTTAGAATTCTTCTCAAGTGTGGCAGAGATTCTCCTCCAAATCTTACAAGTAGAAAAACTCTCAAAGGTTCTTATCCAAAAATCTCTCTCTAGCTAGAAAATCGAAGGTTAAAGATAAGATGATCCTCGCGGCGGCTCTCCCTCCTCTTTTCCTTCTTTCGGATCCCAAAACTAGGTAAGTGGAGTTTCCATATCTGCTCCGGGCAGATGGAGCATGTGCTCCAAAAGGGTGAAGATCTTCAAATTCGGCCCCTTTTTGCTCCAGAGGCTCTAATCCCTCATGTCTTCGTTTATAACTCCTTAGCGACCTGAAACGACTCGATAAAGACTAAAAAGACTCGATAAAACCGCAAAACAAAGGTTAGAATGAGGCAAAATCGCCTCATATCATGCACTCACAAACATCCCCGCATTTATCAGTCACATAGTGTAAGAGACCCTTGAAAGAGGAAGCTAGCCAATAAGAGAGTTCTAAGTGTGAATGGCATCATTGTAAATGTTTTGAGCTACCTCAAGGACTAGTGTTTCCAAACGTGGACAGTTCCTTAAAATAACCGGCATTGCTTCTCATCCCCTGTCTGCCTTACTACGGATACGTAGAAATTTTAGGTTGTGAACACCGGCATCGAATCACAGCATTGAGAAAGTACCTGAAACAAGACAAAAAACTATTGCAGCGACTCATGTTTGAGAAACTTATACAGTTATACTCCCACTAACATAGGAACAAAATACTAGAAAAGGAAAACGTAATAGCAACTGACCTCAAGAGTATCTGCAGAAAGGAATAATCTCTGAACATTCCTTATACCACTCACGAGGTTTCACGCATTTCTAATACGCAGAAAAACATCATCTTCCTCATTTGGCACTCGTATTAGCTCAAGCTGAGTTTCAGTTACTAAGGTCAAGTACAGCCTCAGCTAAACTTGGCAAGTTAACTTTTGGATAATCCGCCGCAACAAAATCAGAATAGTCAAGATCAACGAGATTGGGAGCATCAAAAGAGATTCTATTCGGAATGCTTAAGTCTTCAAAACCATTGGCATAGATAGATAGCTTCCTGAGGCTTGCACTTGACACGTTTTCATCCCTGTTCAGCCACTCAATATCAGCCAAGTCAAACTCCTCAAGAACAGGGAAAGCAGACAGAAACACCTCAAGATTATTACCCAACAAAATATTGTCCGATTCAAAGCTGAGAGTCTTAAGCATTGGTAAGAAAGTTGCTTGACCTCCACGCCACCAATCAATGCCAAACTCAGTACTTATCTTCAGTTCGACTAGTTTGCTACTTTCGAACATCTCATTAGACAGAAAATACATATAATCTGTTTCTGACTTGAAATCGGATCTACCAAATTCAAGGAAAAGATCAAGGCTTGTAACACCACGCTGCAGGACATTACATATCCAAAGATCCAGACGATCTATGTCAATACCAGTTTTACACTTCAGGGAGAACTTCTTAATGGGTGAATTTCCCTGCAAAGTCAATACTCTATCAACAAAGTCCATGAAGCTCTGAAGAATCTCGTCTCTTTCTCGCTTACCCTCTTCAGGATGAAGAAACACAGAGTCATCAATGTCGAGACTAGGGACGAGTGTCCACAAATTGTGCCATTTCTTTGACAGAACCGATGTCAAAGCAGCTTCCTTTGTAGTAAGAAAAGACAATATATGGCAAAGAACCTCGTCAGGAAGACTTCCGATCCAATCCATCGTCTCTGCCAGAATGAAAATTTCGAAAATTCAACAATTAGCCAGGAAAAGAAGAGATGAACTTAACAAATTGGAAAAAAACCAAAGCAAATTTATTCAAGGCGCCTTTTCCAGGTTTTAAAGAGTTGCAAAAAGATCCCTGAAGCTCCAAATTATTACAAAAAGCGGGTCCGAACTTTTTCCATATTTTAGTAGTTTTTACCATTATAAATAGGATTTAAAATCAATCTTTTTACAGAAGTTTTATTCTAAATTTTTCATAGAGTTTTGGAGAGAAGAATCAAACTCTTTCAGAGAAGATTTCTGAACACATTTTATTTTATTGGAATTATCGTTCATGTTTTCTATTCAAATTATTATTTATGTTTCATTAATCATGTCTGAGTAGATTCATTGTTTGTTTTCGGGTTATTTAAAGGTGAATAATGAATCGTTAGATTGAATTAAATGGTTATGCTCAAATCATTAGAGTTCTTCATCTAGATTTGTGTTTGATGTTTATTTTATCATCATGACCTGGAATTTGATCTTAGCTTAAACTGCTAAACATGCAAGTGTGATTAATTGTCTGAACTAATCTTAGATGAGCAAAATACATACGTGCAAAGAAATTTGGTTTAACATTTTGTGAACAATTGAACCTACACGTAATGTTTTGGTGCTAGCTCGCAAAATATGTATATATCTACATGTATATATCTATACACACACACATATACACTTAATGATTTATTTCTTCTACGATCTCTTCTCTCATTATCTCTTTTCTTCAGCAATAAAAACTTCAGATATCCATTCTCTTATAAATATCCATATTTTTAATATATATTTAATAGTAAATATAAGATTTATAATCATAACACAATAATTAATTCCCACCATAATGGTTTATTAAACAAATATAATAAAATTCTAATATTTAAAAGCCACAATTATGTCCAACTAACATGCTTAGTAAATTAAACTCATTAATTTCATGCTCATATAATCTAAAAAAAAGTTACATATCATATATATACAAGAATTCAGATTCCAATTTAATATTATATATACATATCAATTTATAACAACATATAAAACGACTAATGGATTTTTTCACTAGGGTTTCATGAAAATATTGAAATAAATTTAGATAATGGAACTTTTAGATATACTTGGATATTGAGCGAAATTATTGAAATAAAATTATTTGTATGATTTATGAGTTGAAATCAATAATATCGTTGAAATCAAAAATCTTAAAATTTTGAATAACAAACTGTTTCTCTAATTTTAGATTTTATGGGTTATGGTTCGAGAACTTGTTTCTCTTTTTTTATGCCATGAAGGCTAGATGTTGAACTATGTCCATCTTTCACATATGTATACTTTTTTATAGAGAATACATAACACCGTAATTTATTTAGGATTTTCATATGGGGCATGCCCATTACATTAATTCCTTTTAAAAATGAATCATTTTTTTTTATTTATTTCAAGCCCAACCAACATAATATTCACGAGCATGTATATATATATATATATGTTGATTTGATTTGTTTAAGATCACGTGTTAGTTATAAGACTATATACCATATATTTGTAGATCTATAAATATAAGTGATTTTTAATAAAGCATTATAGCCACATAATATTATACCATTGTCAATTGACAACATAAAAAATTAAAGAAGAATAAATATAAATGATTTCAAAACTTTCCTTACCATGTGATCAACCATTTCATTATGGTCATTGAAAATAAAAAAATTTGAAACATAATAAGTTTAATTATTGCCTTATCATAACTCACCTTTGCTGTCAACCTTGCTCCAAAGATGGTTTCAATTACAACCTATTTAATTAACTTCTTACAGCAAAATGTTTCGTTGTCTTTTTTAAATCTCGAACATTTAAGCAAATACCGTTATTATATATTTTTCTTTGAGTACCTTTTGTCTACCATGCTTGGGATTGTCTGTTCTTCACTTAAGATGAGAGCTTTTGCTTACTGTTTTGTCATAATTATTGTTGATCTTGTTGGTGGAGTACGCAAAACTTTATGTCCTTCTTGTTCTGGGTCTTCATCCTTTTCATGGATAATCTCCCCTTCTTCTCTATCTTCATTTCCATTATCTTCTTTGTTCTCTGCTTCTTCATTGTCTACCACATTTAGAACCGAGATGGTGTCCCTACTGGTTCCACTTCCAAATTTCTTTTTTCACTTGCTTTACCAGTTTTAGCAGGTGACACTTTTAAGTTACCACTTTTAACAGGTGACACCTTTAAGTTTTTAACCAATTTCCCTTAACTGCAGTAAACTGATCTCCCCTTCTGCTGTGCTCCTATATCAGCTTCTTCTGTTATTGTTTCCTCTTGTAAATCCTCTGATGCTACAATTTTAGGTTTCTCCCCGTTTCTCCAATGAAATATGTTTCTCCGGTGAATGTTTCTACTCCACATTTTGTTGATTTGTTGTCTTCATCTTCCCTATTAATCCATCAATATCTTTAACTAAGCTATGTTTTAGTACTAATTTGTTGCTACCTCTATTCGCATTACATACACTTGTTAAGTGTACCACTTCGAACATGATTGGCATCAAGCTGGTAGCCATGGATAGATATTGTTAAAGTGTTGATTTCTTTACAGAAGAGAAAAGAAGGAAGAGACATAAAGAAACCGAAAGAAGAAACTTTTAATTAACTAAAACTTTGTTGTTATTTACATTAATACAAAATTGTTTATATCGAAAACAAATAGATACTACAACAAAATGGAGCAAACGCCAAGGATACGTGATGGTGCTCAAAGGAAGAAACCAAACAAGAAAAGATGATGCTTATCTCGGAGAAAATGGAGCAGAATTGGTTACAGAGATAACTGAAGGAGTCACGGAGAAAACTCACGCATGAGACGCTAAGGACGCATGAGAGCTAAGGAGACGTGAGGAAATCGTACAAGAGATTTGAAGGAGACATGGATTATGGATAAGGCTGGCAGGTCGAAAGATAAGTCTTTAGTTTTTGAAAAGCGGATTCACAGTTATCATCCTACTCAAATCGTTTGTTGCCGCGGAGTAGTTGATAAAAGGGAAGACACTTATCCGTTGATCGAGATATGAAACGATTTAGGGCGGCGATCCGACCAGTGAGGCGTTGGACTTCGCGAGTGCTCTTCGGGGACGGCAGTTCCAAAATCGCAGAAATTTGCTTCGGGTTTGCTTCTATTCCACGCTGAGTGACGAGGTAGCCTAAGAATTCCCTAGAAGTTACTGTGAAAGTGCACTTCGTTGGATTGAGTTTCATACCATAAGAATTTAGAATTTCGAAGCATTGGCGCAAATCATCGATGTGAGAGCTAGCAACCGTTGACTTGACCAGCATATCATCTATGTAAACTTCCATTGTATGGCCGAGCTGACCCGAAAAGAAAACATTCGGTTTACCAGGCGTTGGTAAGTTGCACCGGCGTTTTTGAGTCCAAAGGGCATCACCTTATAGCAATATGTGACGCGGTCTGTTATGAATGCTGTCTTCTCACGATCGTCGGGATGCACAAAAATCTGGTTATAGCCGGAGAAAGCATCCATAAATGACAGGAGCTGATTTCCTGCGGTTGCTTCGACAAGACAGTCGATATGTGGCAAAGGAAAACTATCCTTAGGACAAGCTTTGTTGAGGTGGGTGAAGTCCACGCACATGCGCCACTTGTCGTTCTTCTTTTTTACTACAACCGGATTTGCTAGCCAATCTGGATATGTCACCTCGGCGATAGATCCTGCTTGAAGAAGTTTTTCTACTTTGTCGTTTACTGCTTGTGCACGCTCATTGCCGAGCTTTCGCCATTTCTGCTTTATGGGTTTGAACGTGGGATCAATGTTTAGTTCATGGCTGATTATTCTCGGATCGATCCCCTTCATGTCACTCATATTCCAGGCAAACATCGTCTTGTTGTTGAGTAGGAATTCGACGAGCTCTTCTGTGAATGTTGCTGAAAGGTCTGACCCTATCCCGACACAACGCTCTGGATGTTCGACGTCGATGTTGACTTGGACTACGAGGTCGTGTTTTAGCCTTTCGTAAGGTGATGGTGGTAGCTCGGAGTTGCCCTCGCCAATAACACAGGTTGATCTGCGCAGTTTTAGTTCGGTGACGAAACAAGATCTGGCGACCTTCTGGCTGCCGCGTAATGTATAGATCCCGTCTCCGGTTGGGAATTTGATGCATTGGTGATAGGTTGAGGCGGCGGCTTTCATGGAATGGATCCATGGAGTTCCGAGGATGGCGTTGTAAATAGCTGGTCGGTCGACCACGTCAAATTTTACCCATTTGGTTACTCTGCTGACCTGAACTGGGAGTTTGATTGTCTTGATTGTTGTTGTAGATTCGCTGGTGAACCCGGTGAGTAATTTTGGTGACAACTTGATTTGATCGTCTCTGATCTTCATCCGACGAAGTGTCTCCTTGAAAATTGAGTCGACTGAACTCCCCATGTCTATAAGTATCCGATTGACATCGTTGCTGTTATTGATTGATAATTCGACGACTAATGGATCGTTATGAGGCATATCGAGTCCAATCATGTCTCTCGCCGTGAAGGTGATCTGCTCGTCGTCTGATACTGGTTCTTTCCACTTTGAAGCGCTCGCCGCCTTTCGTTCGTGACGTTGGACTGATCTAAACGAATCGTTACAGTCGATAAGACCACCCATGATCATGTTGATGTTTCGCTGCGGCATTTCAGGAAGTGGGAGATTTTAGTCTCGGTCGCGATCTCATTTATTAGAGTCATCATCGGCTCGGCGATCCCTTCTCTCAGATCGTTGCTCTTTATTTTCGTCTTCTTTTGGTTTCAGTAGGTTTGTCTGTATCTCGACTACGGCCCGTGAGGTCGATGTTTCCCTTTTTGTATTCTGCGAAGAGGTGTCTTTGCAAGTGCTGACATGTGTACATATCGTGGCCTGTCCGTTTATGATAGATGCAATATAACTCTAGATTATGTGGTTCTTCTTTGCGAAAGACTTGGGATTCTTCAGGCCGAACGTACTTGTTCCAATTTTTTGGACGGTCAGCTACGTAGTAGCTAGATGCCTTTTTGTCATCTTGATCATAATGTTGCCGCGGCTCTTGGTGAACTTCGCGTGTTTTATCTTTCTGAGCCGGGGTTTTCTTTTTGGCGTATGCCGCTCATTCTTCTTCGAGCTCGGCATATAATACTGAACGATGGAGGGCATCTTCCAAATTTCGAGGCTTGTTGAGTTTTAGATCTTTCCAGAGCTCAATGCCCGGCTTCATCCCGCGTCGAAGAGCAACTAGAGAGATCGAATCTGGAACGTCGATGCGAGAGATGACTGTTCTGAAACGATCGATGTAAGAGCGGAGGGTTTCATTCTCGTCTTGAACGCAATCCTAGAGGTTGGCGCTGGTAGCTCCTTGGACGATCAACATTGAATAATGCTTCAGGAAAGCTGCTGAGAGTTCGTCAAATCTGTCTATTGATCCAGGAGCGAGGCGAGAAAACCAGTTCAAAGCTGCCCCTCCAAGGGATTCAACGAAATATTAGCAAAAGGCTGCATCACGCTCATTCTCGGAAAAACGTGCTCTGGCCATGGCGATTTCGAATGCCAGGAAATGACGTTGAGGATCGGCGTTGCCGCAGAAAGTAGATGTGACTTTTATTTTCCCGTGGTCGCGTAAAGGTACGCTCGTGACCTTTGATGAGAACGGTGTTTTCCTTGTCTGTTCCAAGACACGGTCCAGCTCGGGTGCTTAGCAAGTAGCGCGACAAATTTGAGATCCAATAGCATTGAGTCATTTATACACCAACTCGAACTCGTCACTCCTATTTAGAACAGTTTCTGGAATCCGAATTTCGGATCGGATGACTCGTCGCGCTGTCAGCGCTGTGGCCTGATTGGTTTGTTTCGTAGTTGCATTCACCGCGGCTGTGTTTTCCGTGCGATCAACTTGCCGGGTGATTCCAAACAGGTTATTGACGACAGTTCTTCGCCGTCCCGGGGTATAAGGTCCTTCGGTGTTTGTCTGAGATGCCCCGAGCTTCTCCAGCTCGGCGCGATGAGCAGCCTGATTTGCCTCGAATCCGTCGAGACGTTGATCGAGTCTCTGGGTGAGATCGTCCATCATGTTTTGTATGACCGTTATCGGTTCGGGAGGAGGAGGCGTGACTGGTGTCCCCACTGGGTTGACCTCGTCACTATTCCTATCTCCTGGGGGCGGTGTGTTGACCATCTCTTAATATCTTAACTCCTTTTATCTCAATAGTCCCCACAGACGGCGCCAATTGTTGAACTATTACTTCGTATATTAATAATTTCAAGTAAAGTTTGTGGGTTTTTGAGAAGGATCGAAGAAGATTTATTGATGTATGAAAGATGGTTAATGAATTACAGAGAAAGTAACAAAGCTCTTAAGAAAACTAGTTTTGTGGATCTAGGTCTTTCAATCGCTTCGTCTCTCCTCTTTTTCGCGGATCCCTTTCAATGTCGAATCTCTTTCCTTTTTATAGTGATTAGTCACCGACCTGGATCCCTTCGAATCAGGAAAAGATCCGATGTCCATCTTTTCCTGATTTGTCGCGCGCCGATGCCATTATTTCAAGGAAAATGAATATTCTCCTTGAGAATAAATGGATATTCCTCAAATCTGTTTTACACTTTTCCATTTTTCCTGGGAGGATCAACAATAACATCTTTTGGCCTTGAATGATAATTGACAAGCATGTTACTTAAAAGGGGCCGAAGCGAACTCTTGTTGGGCCTTTCAGGAGGTGTGCAACCCGTACCCAACAACATTGTTGTATTTCAACAAAGATTCTGGATTTGTGCATTGGTCGAGAGTTCAGAGACTTCTCTCGTTAATGAAAGTTTCTTCTCACAGCCATGTAGTTTTTGCTTAGATGTTAAGTAGATTAGATAAGACCAGTTGCATATTTGTTTCTTTGAAGACAACAAACCAAAGTGATATTCTCTTTTGTTGCAAGCAGTAATAGAAGCAAGACAGAATGTGACTGACGGACGAGGAGGTAAAACCGAGTAAAGGTGCAATAGAACGAAGTAACAAGCTTTGAGTGTAGATGAACAGAGGAGTTGAGACTTGAGAGTTTTATACTAGAGAACTGTACTATGGTTGCGTCACTTGAATCAACGCTTCATTTGATTCTCTTTATAGGAACACTTGGGAAATTATTTGTGACTCTAATTGGAATATGAGGCTGTTTCTGGCAAGCAAGTGTGCTTAAAGTTCGATCATATGCGTGAAAGTGATATGGTGACAAGAGATTATAACAAACCCATACAAGCAATTTTTTCGTGAACAAGAACCGAAAACAGGGTCAAAACTAACCTGAGAAAGAAGATAAGACTCGATTATAAGATAACAAAGAAACTCCAAATAGAGATTAAAAAACAAAGTTTGTTCTTCATGCATGAGTAGTTTCATAACCATGATTACAACGAATTTGACAACAACAAAAATACATTAATAAACCCTTGTAAACCAAATAAAAATATGGGTCTATATCCACATATCATTTACAACAATATAAAAACAAATGATCTAAAAGCAAAATGAAATCAAACGGTCTTCAACTCCATCCTCTTAACACAAAGCTTCACTTCTTACAAAAGATCTTTTATTTACTTACCAGATGAAATAATTCCAAGTAAAAGAACGAGTGAAACAACCACATTCTTCAACCTCAGGTTGGATAGTGAACTTTTTCTTCTCAATAACTAGTTTTTTTCAGCTTTGCTATCTTCTAAAAAATGAGTTGATTTAACATAATTTTTGACAAAATATTGTTTATAGGCAAAATTAGAGTATCGTTCGAGAAACTCTAATAAAATGTATTGTTTTTAAATACAGCTATTTCAAAGATTTTAGAGTTTTAAACTAATATTCACAAAATAAATTCTACCGTAATTTATATTTTATATTAATTTTTATATAAAAATAATAAATACGCGTACATCAAATATTTACCGATTAAATGATAAAAATATAAACATACAACTTATGTATTGAAAAAGAAACAATTTTCAGTCTCAAACTTTTCAGTTACCTGCATACCCAACTAAATGAGTTGCACAACCTTTTTATAGGATCATGATAACGGTGATTAGGGTCGACGTATCGCTCATTACTCATTGGATCACAAATTATCTTGCAAGGGTTTGCACATATCGCTGGAGTCGCTTTTTTTGATGCTTTCATGCACTGATTTACGACACAATCTTTTATACACCTATCTATCATGATGGAATTAGAGACTTGTGCCGACAACATCATGGTAAATAAAGTTACAATCATTAAGGCAATACAAACTTTCTTTGACGCTTGAGCTGCCATTATGTAAGTACTGTGAATATGCCAACTTCAACTATTATTTTTTATTTTATTGGGATGTGAAACAAGACAATTTATATAGGAAATGTAGTTTTACCAGATTTTGGAATTCTTAATTTGTTAGGATGTCAAGTTTTTTTTTTTCTTAATTAGGTAAATATGTCGATTGATTTTTAGAAAATTTAGGTATCTTATATATTTTCGCTATCTGAACAAGTTTTTCTATAAATTAAAGTAACTAATTGGTCATATTGTTAATATTGGCTTACACAATACATATTGAAGTGGCATTAAGTTTTTACAATTTCTAACCTCGTGTTGTTACAAAAATCTATTTTTGAACTCATAGTATACACCATATAGTAAAGATTTTTTTCTATTTGAGTACTACAGTTATTATAACAAGTAGATATATATCTATATGATAAACCATGTGTATGTTAAATAAAAAGTCATCATTTTTATGTGACATATAAATGAAAACTCAACATACATACATCATAATTTCATATAGATATATTTTAAAAATAATTTCGTATAGATATATTTAACATAATCATCATTTACAACAATTTGTAATCTTATAAATACTTGATGTTGAAAACCTAATTTATGCCCAAATTATATATCATCTAAAATTTATATGATATATAAATTGGTTATAGCATAACTTTTTCTGTAAATATCTAATATATATTTAATAGAACCAAAAATTTATTCTTTAAATAATTGGACTAATTCTAATCATATTAGATAAAACTTAACAATTCGAAATAAAATTTGGGATTTTGCTAATTTTGGTTGGAATAACCAAAACCGAGTTAGAATCGAAAAGACAATATAAGTTAATATGATTATGATCGGTATAATTTTTTAAGATTTTTACCAAAAGTAACACATATATTATATCAAATTTTACGTAAAATTTTGTTGTATTTTCCAAATCTAACTAGGCATTTTATGTAAATATCAATAAATATTTTGATAAATTTAATCAAAACAAGAATGCTCGACATATATATACCAATAAATTTGCACACATATATTATTAATATATATATATATATATACATATATTTTAACTAATAGTTTTAAATGTTTTAGCATATCGTCGTTCTTTATATATAAATTTTTAATACAAGATTACAAATTGAAAAATTTGGCTTAAAAAAATACATCAAAAATTATTTTGTCCCACTAAACTTTCCACGAATAAAATTTTGAGATTAAGATTTATATTAATGAAAATCATTTATGTCTTTAAAATTCAAAATAAGTTTTTATTTAAATTTTAATATTCTAATCTCTAACTAAAAATAATTAAATTTCTCAAAAATATATTTTCTTCCAACAGATATCAAATTTTCTTCTTTTATTTTTTCCACTATCTCTTCTCTTATTGTTTCTTTTCTTCAGAGAACCGTTATCTTATAAATACCCATATATGTAATAGTATATATAAAATTTATTATCATATCACAATACTTAATTCCCATGAGAAAAGTTTACTTAAAAAAATATAATAAAACTACAATATTTAAAAGTAAGAATTATGTCCAACTAACATGCTTATTAAATTAAACTCATTAATTTCATGCTCATATAATCTAAAATAACAAAGCTATATATCATATATAAAAAAAGTGTTCAGATACCAATTTAATATTTTACATGTAGTCTCTAATATCATTATTGTATTTCGTATCAGTTTATACCAATATATAAAACTCCTAATGATTTTTTTTTTCATTAGAGTTTCATGAAAATATTGAAATAATTTTGGATAACAGAATTTTTAAAAGTACCTGGATATGCAGCCGAATGATAGAAACAAAATGGTTTATATGATTTATGAGTTGAAATAAAAAATATCGTTGAAATTAATAATCTTAAAACTTTGAATGACAGACTATTTTCTGATTTTAGTGTTTATGGGCTAAGGTTCGAAAACTTGTTTCTCTTATTTTATTATCTCATGACGGCCAAGAGAATGAATTCTGTGCAGTTTTCACACACACACACATATATATAATTTTTTTATAGGAAATACATAACACCCTAATTTATTTAGGATTTTTACACGAGTCATGCCCATTACATTAGTGCTTAACTCTAAAAAAAATGAATCATCTTTTATCTCAAGCCCAACAACATTAGTATTCACGAACATATATATAATTATTTCTATTTATCGTAGAAACATAAAACTTTTAAAATATAAATATATATATGTTGATTCAATTTGTTTAAGATAACGTGTGATTTATATAAGACGATAGAACATTACATGATTTTAAGTTTAGGAAAATAAGTGACTTCTACAAAACATTGTAAATGCTTAATATTATATCATTGTCAATCCACGACATAAAAACTTTAAGAAAAATAAATATAAATGATTTCAAAACTTTCCTTACCATCTAATCAACTGTTTCATTAGAGAATATGTCATGGGAGAAGTCTTCGGGCAAGCAAACAGGGAAGAGTACGATATAAAACCTCATGAGAATGCATATAATAATCAAATATAGGGTGAATTGCTAAACTAACCTCATAAAGACCGATAATGACCCGTTTGATCTCCTTGTTTTGGAAATGATTAGAGTAATCTTTCGTACTTATTTTTCCCTTTTCGCATGTGTTAACAAAAATGGTAATAACGAGAATGCCATTAATACATCCCGTGAAAATACGCGGGCGAAACACAAAGTCTACCATAAAAGTGGTGGTAGAGTTAATAAATCTACGTTGAATTAATGAGTGGTTGGTAGACTTATTTTGGTAGACTTATTTTGGTAGACTTTTTATGCGATACGATAGACTTGTTATGCGCGGTAGATTTATGAGTTGTATGTGTTAGACTTATTGTGTAGTGGTAGACTTATTGTTCGGATGGTAGACTTATTAGTGCAATAGACTTAGTATTCGGACGGTAGAAATGTTGACTTATTTATAAGTCATGGTAGATCTATTTTGGTGTCCGTAGATTTATTGAGTGTGGTGGCAGATATACAGCGACAGTACATTTACTCTATTGGTGGTAAATTGGTAGATTTATTCTCTTTTCCGATAGGTTTTCAGAGGATATGAAATGACAGCAGATTTGTTTGTAATGATAGTAGATTTATAAGTGAATGGTAGACTTATCTTCTGTGATCGTAGATTTAATATTATATTTATGATTTACAATTCAAACTGAAGCTGCTAGATTTAATATATTTGTTGTGGTAGATTTATGGTACTTAGCGGACTTAACTTGATGATGAACCATATACTGTAACGAGGATAAGTTTATATACAGACAACAACTATACATGTAATCTTTTGAAGGAAATGTTAACATTAAATAAATATATGATATTCTTAATATTCTGAAAAAATCCAAGATATAGATACAATCTTTACGAACAGAGATAATAAGTGTGGAATAAAATTGTGGAAGTTACTATTCAATTGGCCATACATACTTCATCAATATACCAAGACAGCCTGCAACCAAAAGTTTATGGATTAGAACTCATTTTTCAAATATTAACGAGGGTAAACATTATAGACTTACATCATTTGCACATCGTCAACTTCGGAAACATTAGGATTCAGTATAATCTTTGATATCCAACCATGATTTTCAATCCTTACATTCTTGGGACTACTAAAGCACATGTGTACTCTCCACATTTGAAGAATGGCGATTAAAGGCTTACCATCATATGGTAGATAGTTCTCATGAAGTTCCATAGTTGTGCGTCCATAGACTTTACAATTCAAGACCGATGCTAAAAATGTTACAGAGAAATGTTAGAAATGAACTTCTGCAAAACTGTATTCTAAATGAGGACATACCATACACCACAGATAGAAAACAAAAGCCTGAGATTATTGATATTGGTCGGATCAGACCCTTTATGCTTCCATTCACCAAAATTGAACATAAGTCCGACTAAATATTGTCAAAAGCAACAACAAATGAATCACACGACAAGCCTTCAAAATATGTTATTACGTCCAGTATTAAACACTTACCAACTAAAACAGTTGTGTTAACAGTTCCATCAAGTACTGAAGAGAAGTGTGTAAATTTGTTGCACGGTTCCAGCAGAGGCGGATCAACGTTCTTCACGACAATTCTGTTATGGAAATGTATCTTGTAACGATTGTCAGTTGCCCGAATCTCACCAGTATTCTCTCCAACACGAAAGATGAGAATCAATATCCAATTGTTCTTTTCCAAAATATTGTGATCATGTTCCACGAACTGACTGCTTATGGAATATTCAATCTTTACACCCCTACCATATACAGAAACAATTATAGATGTAACACGAAAAAGACAGTTTAAACCTTATCATCCACCAAGATTAAACCAAGCGCATTATTGTTCGGCAAAGGAACAGTGAATTTACGCAGAACTTTTGCTCGGATATGCCATCCTCCGATACAAGTCCGCAAATCAGCAAGTTCGTGATAGTTGTCCATAACTGATCCTTCAAAGTGACGTGATTTTGCGATGAGAGAGATGATGGCCTTTTATACAGAAATGAACCGTTGCTTAACTTGGATGGAGTTGAATCGATAGAGAATGAAACTTGAACCGTTGCCACCAAAAGTATGGGACCGTTCCCTAAGCGTTTGGTAAGACTCATAACCGTCCATTAATCTATCATTAAGAATGGCCGGTGGTAGGTTTATTTTGTTATAGAGTAGATATATTATACCAGATTGGTAGGTCATGGTAGATTTATGGTTCCAGTAAAAGTTGATTTCCTTTACTTAGTTGCACAACAAAATAGATCCTTACATAGGAGAGGAAGCTATTACAACGATGAAATTTAGAGATAGAGCTGCGTTAAAGATAGGTTCTAAAGATAGTCATCTTTGTCTGCCCTTCCAAAACCTGCTCCAACATAGATTCCATATTGCTATTCTGTTCAGGTTTCTGGTAGGAAGAAGAACCATAAGTTCTTGTGAAGTTGTTGTTCTGAAAAGGCTTTTGGTAAGAAGAACCATAACCTTGCTGATTTTCAAATCTCTGACCTTGAAACCCAACTCCATTGATGAAATTTATATCTCTTCCTCTGGTTCAAATGTTTCAACCTCTCCATCAAACTGAATTTTCTTCTTTCCCACAAGGAGATTGTGGATAGAATCAAGTTTTGCTTTCACTTCAACACTCTGAACACCTTCCATGTTTCCAGCCAGCCTCTTCCTATCATAGTCTACATCCTTGGTACTTTTGCTAGATGCCAAGTTCTCAATAAGCTTTTTGGCTTCCTCTAGGCTTCTTGAATTGAAGTTTCCTTCACTTGAAGCCTCAAAGCCATCTGGTACCTCCAATCTATGCCTCTGAAGATAATACACATCAGCTGAACATCACTGAAGCCATGGTGTGGACAATCCCTCTTATATGCTCTGAACCTCAACCAATTAGCTTTGAATGCTTCAGCAGGTCCCTGAGAGAATGTAGAAATCTTTGTCCTCAGCTCATCAGACCTTGCATCATCAAAGAAATTATTGAGGAATGCATTCTTTGTATCCTTCCAAGAGGTCAAAGAACCTGGCTGCAATTTCTTGAGCCAATAAGCTGAATCCCCAGCAAGAGAGCATGGGAACAACTTGCAGAACAGAGTCCTCGGAAACACCATTTAACTTGATGCTTGTCACCAAATCCTCAAACTTCTCAATGTGATCCATGGGATGCTCATGAGGAAGACCGTGAAAGAGATGCTGACCTACAAGAGTGTAGTATACAGGTTTCAGCTCAAAGTCATTCATTTGGAAAGGAGGAGGACGAATTGCAGACCTATTAGCATAGAACTGATAAGGTCTATTGAAATCAGCAAGTGTCATTCCTCGAGCAGGTGGTGCAGCTTGTCTTGTAGGAACAAACTGGGCATCTTCTGGGATGACATTCCCCTGATCGTTGATTTGGTCCCCATCGTCATTGTAAGCGTGATACTCTTGGTCTCGTAAGACTCCAGCAGCATCAGGTCGTAGACTTCTTTTCTTTGCGGTTTGTACGTTCTAACTCTCATAACTCATGATTCGTGAGGTTCACAAGCTGAGTTTCTTTGTTGCTTCTGGTGTTGTGATTATGCATGCACCTGAAACACAAAAAAAAAAGAAAAGAGAAAGAACAATGTAAGTAAACGGAAAATAAAAGGTTAAAACTAAATTCTATACCTAATCTAATGGCGAATCGATGAGTCCCCGACAATGGCGCCAAAATTTAATATGCTCAAATATACCTTAGAGCTACTCTCCAAATTAAGAGATCGATGCAGTACTTAGGAGTCGAATTCCACATAGACTCAAGATCACACAATGGATTATAGGTTTTTGAATTAAGCTAAAAAAGAAATAATGTAACGAAGGCAATGCAGTAGTATCGGTTGTAAATCGGATGGGAAAAATGACAGGCTCAGGGAATTCTCAAGAAATCAGGAATGCAAGCTAATCAGTCAATCAAGGTTCTGCTATGTTCTACAACTCGAAACACAATGATAAAGTTAACCAGCCGTTGCTACAAAAACTATATATGTCTAGCAACCTAGAAAAACAATTTCTTGCGAATTCAAAAGTCTAAACATGCAACAATTCCATGTTCTATTTGTTCACAAATTCTCAAAACCAAACTTCTTTTGTGAATGGACAATTTGCTCACATAGAGTTATTTCTAGCTAATTAACCAATTTTCGTTGCAAGAATCAACCTAGGATCAATAATCTAACTTGCCAGTTAAGATCAAGCATTAATCACACCCTAGATAAAGAACTAGTGTTCTAGAATCCTTAACTAACCCACTACAAGAAAACATTACGTTAGCGACGACAATTTACGACGAAAAGTGGTCGTTGTAAAATAGAAACGAATGACCTACTACTTTACGACGAAATCCATATTTGTAGTAAAAGCGTTGTAAAATTACAACGGACACTTTCGTCGTAAGTGGGTTGTAAAGCTACTAGGAGTTAAGGACGTGTTTACAACGAATGTTTGTAGTAAAAGCGTTGTAGTAAAAGCCAACTCCTTGTAGTAAAATCCATATATGTAGTAAAAGCGTTGTAAAATTACAACGGACACTTTCGTCGTAAGTGGGTTGTAAAGCTACTAGGAGTTAAGGACGCGTTTACAACGAATGTCTATTTCATTGTAAACTCATTGTAAGGTTCCAACATAATTACAACGAACGTTATTTACAATGATTTAAAGTCGAAAAAGATAAATTAGGTAAACACGTTTTTTGTAAGTCATACTTGCCTGAAAATTTTGTTGTTAAAGTGTACTAGATTCGTTGTTAGAGCATTGAAAAATTAGACGTTGCAAATTCATTGGTATATTTTCATCTACCATCTCTATAAATAAAGATCTCACTCTCTTCTTAAATCACAACTCAAAACAACAAAAACACTTAAAAAAACGTTTATGAGAAAGAAAAAAATGTTTCTGAAAAAAAAACCAATCAACTTAACTATCCATCAAATCCCAATTGAGAAACCCTAAACCTAACTAGAAAACTACTCAGATATGATTAATGAAACAGAAATAATAATAGAAGTAGATTGCATAAAAAAAGTAAGATAAGAAGTAAAGGAGTTCTTAACTTTCTCTGAAGGAGTTTGAATTCTTATCTAAAAAAAAAACGGCTAGAAATTTCTCTCTCTAAAATAAAGCTTTGATTTATACAATGACCTTAAATCCTATTTATAACCTAAAAACACGAAAATGCTTATTTGCAAATAATAGAATTTTATGGGTAAATTTCATTTTCTTCAAAACTTGAAAACTGGCATGGAACTTGTCTGTCTGATTGGTGGCGACCCACACCAACTCTAAAAGTGGCCACTGACTTGAATTCTTCAGCACAATTTCCTGACTAACTCCATAATGATCCATAATCTCCAATTAAGCTAAGAACGTACATAAACCTGTAAAAGACTCTAAAAGACTCCAAAAACACTAGAAAGACTCTATAAACACAACTTATATCATGGTTAAAACCATAAGAAGCATGATATATCAGGAGGTCGTGGCGGAGGCATAGGAGGTGGTCGTGGTCGCGGCATCCTTCGAGTAAATGTTGTGTTTGTCCATACCTTAGAAGATGGTGAATCAATCAAGGAGGCCGAGAAGAATGGCTATATAGGCTTGAGTAATGATCAGTGGACGACTCTTATCAAGCTGTTGGACGAAAAGCAAGGAACTTCTTCTCGTCTCAGTGGTAAGTCTGTTTCCTTGGATTGGGTACTTGATTCAGGAGCTTTTAACCATATGACTGGTTATGAAGAATTGATTGGTGACTCGAAATACATTTTGAGATGTTATGTTGGATTACTGAATGGTTCTAGTAGTGTGGCAAGTAAGAAAGGAACTGTTACTTTTCATTTTGGGTTTAAGCTTACAAACGTGTTGTTTGTGCCAGATTTGAGATGTCATTTGATTTCTGTTTCTCAACTCATTGCTGAGTCAGATCTTGTGATGCAAATTTCTAATAAGGGATGTGTAATTAAGGACCGTTTAACGAGGAACCTGACTGGAGCGGGTGAGCTTAAAGACGGACTGTACTTATTTTGGTGTGTGACTTAGTTTTCTGCTTTGCATATGAATAAGGATGGAGCTAAAGGTGTTTGGCATCAAAGACTAGGACATCTGTCAAATTCTGTTTTTGATTTGTTTCCTACTGTTGGTAGTAGAACTTTGGATTTTTCAACATGTGACCCTTGTTTAAGAGCTAAACAGTATCGTGATGTATACATTCAAGTGATAATAAAAGCGCTGATGTTTTTGCAATGATTCATTGTGATTTGTGGGGACCTTGTCGAAAAACCAACTATGTGCAACTCCTACTATTTTCTGACAATAGTATATGATTAATCAAGAGCAGCTTGGGCTTATTTACTTCATGACAAAACTCACGTGGGACAGGACTTGAGATTGTTTATGGAAATGGTTAAAAGACAATATGGAAACCAAGTCTAAATTGTAAGAAGCGATAATGGTACTGAGTTCACGTGTCTCACTTCTGGGTTTCGAGAACAAGGTATTGAATATCAAACTTCATGTGTGGGAACGCCACAGCAGAACGAAAGAGTGGAGAGAAAGCATCGTCACATATTGAATGTGGCAAGAGCATTGCTTTTCCAATCTTTGTTGTCAACCAAATTCTGGGGAGAGAGTGTGTTAACAGCAACATACTTGATCAATAGGACACCAAGTCGATTATTGGGAGGGAAGACACCGTATGAGATCATACATGGTGCACCTCCGAAGTATGATAACCTCAAGGTATTTGGGTGTTTGGCTTACACCCATAATCAGAGAAGAGGTGGAGATAAGTTTAAAACAAGGAATAGAAAATGCCTTTTCCTTGGATATCATTTCGGGAAGAAGGGATGGAGCCTTTATAATTTGGACAGTGGTGAAGTGTTTGTATCGCGAGATGTTGTCTTCGTTGAAAATACTTTTCCACTCTCGGCTGTGACTGGAGAAGAAACTCTTTGTAATCTGATGAAAGAAGTATCTGAGCTTGGTGTTCTGTTAGAAGAAGAAGAACGACCTGAGATTGTAGAACCGAGGACAGAACCTGCAGCAGCTGTGATTACAGAAATAGAACCTACAGCAGTTGTGATTACAGAAACATAACCTGCAATTCTTTCTACTGCAACAGAAACAGAATCTGCTGTAATTTTGGAAGGCATGATTACTGAAGAAACGTCAAACATCTCAATAGCTGCAGAACCTGTCCCTACTGCAGCAATGGAGACAGAAAATTTGGGCCGTGGAAAAAGGTCAAAGTATGTACCTGCAAAACTACAAGATTACATTCTGTGTACTCTAGCAGAAGTTGATGTGGACTGTGATGAAGATACACAGAAGTTGATGTGGACTGTGATGAAGATAATGGATATTCGATTAAGAAGTTTATTGACAGCAGCAAATTCTCTGCAAAACACAAGGCATTTCTAGCAGCAATCACTAAATGAATTGAACCAAAACATTTTTGTGATGCTGTTGCCATCAAGGAGTGGTGTGAAGCGATGCAGAAAGAAATTGTTGCACTTGAACTGAATGGGACGTGGGAAGTAACAAAGCTTCCACCTGGAAAGAAAGCTTTGGGCTGTATGTGGATATTCAGGATCAAATATCGAGCTGACGGTGAAATCGGGTGATTCAATGCGAGATTGGTGGTACTTGGAAACAAACAAAAAGCTATAGATTATGATGAGACCTTTGCACATGTTATCAAGATGACTACTATGCGTTTGTTTCTAAGTGTTGGAGCAGCTCGAGATTGGGAATTCCACCAAACGGACGTACATAATGTGTTCTTGCACGACGATTTGGAAGAAAAAGTGTATATGACAATGCCTCAGGTTTTCACACCATCGAACCGGGTAAGGTATGTCGTTTAAAGAAATCCCTTTATGGATTAAAGCAAGCACCAAGGTGTTGGTTTGCTAAGTTACGCTCAGCTCTCGTGGGTTATGGTTTCTCACAGTCTTATCGTGATAACTCTCTGTTTTCTTTGCGCAAAGGAAAGTCAGAAATTTATTTCTTGGTGTATGTAGACGATTTGATTGTGTGTGGGGGTGGGTGGGTGGGTGGTGGGGTTTAACGACGATAACGATGCCACAAACTCGACCTGTCCCAGTTCATGCAAAAACCACGTGAAGATCAGTGGCATGCAGCTTTACGTGTCGTTCATTTTCTGAAGAATACGGCAGGTCAGGGAATTTTTTTCAAATCTGATTGTGACTTGAAGTTACATGGGTGGAGTGATTCAGACTGGGGAGGGTGCCCAACAACGCGACGATCAGTCACTGGATGGTTTATTACTCTTGGTGATTCTCCAGTGTCTTGGAAAACCAAGAAGCAGGATGTGGTGTCACGGTCTTCAGCTGAGGCTGAATATCGCAGTATGGCCTTAACCACAGGCGAACTCATATGGTTGCGAGGTTTACTTGGTGACTTTGGTGTATCTTGTGATCAAGCTATGGATCTTCATTGTGATAATCAAACAGCGATCCATAATGCAGCTAATCCTGTGTTTTATGAACGAACAAAACAGGTTGAAATAGACTGTCATACGGTCCTGGATGCAGTCAAAGATGGGACCATACAAACAAGGAAGGTCTGCATTCATGATCAACTAGCCGACGTGTTTACAAAAGCTTTGGGGAGACGTGAGTTTCAACCTATTCTGGTCAAGCTCGACATTTGTAATCCATATGCTCCAGCTTGAAGGGAGGTGGGACGGGGTGTTATTTCGATATTCTCTGAATATCGTACACATCTTAACTTGATTCTGTTTTGTATATTTGTAGATAAGACATAGGTGTTTTGGATAGATACAATAGTTGAGATTGTAGTTATCAGAGGTCGCGTAGTCGATGTATAAAAGCATGTAAGTAACAAAAGAAATAAACAACACGAAATTTCAGTAGCTTGTGGTGTTTTACAAAGGGATTGGTAAATGTTGCTACAAAAATCGCGAGAAAAGTCAAGGCTTGTAACACCACGCTGCAGGACATTGCATATCCAACAATTAACACAATCTGTTTGAATACCATTTCTTCACTTCAAGGAGAACTTCTTAATGGGAGAATCACCCTTCAAAGTCAATGCTCTATCTATAGTATCTATGAAGCTTTCAATAATATTGTCTCTTCTTCTCTTACCCATTTCAGGATGAAGAAACTCAGAGTTATCAATGTCGAGAGTAGGGACAAGTGTCCACCAATTGCGCCAATTTTCTGAGAGAACTGATGTTAAAGCAGCTTCCCTTGTCGTAAGGAAAGACAATATATGGCAAAGAACCTCCTCTGGTAGACTTCCGATCAAATCCATCCTTTCTGTGAGAATAAAAATTTCAAATATTCAACAATTACCCAAGAAAGATAAGGAATCTTTTGATCTTGAATTCAAAACTTTTGAACGAAAATAAGCTCAAATTGTGATTATAATCAGCACAAGATTGTGAGTTAACCTACGTTTGTACAAGACCCAATTTTAGGGCAGGTTCTGTAAATGGTATCATGGTGGAACTCAATACAATTCCACCCGATGGATCATGGAATGATACATTTGGATTGGTTAGGGTGCTAGCTCTCAAAATATGCATATAAAGTAAAGGAAGAGGGTTATCAATACACCCAAATTCTAATGACATTAAACGAAACCGATCCATTACCTGTATCATCTTTTATATTAGAATTCTTAACTTTAATATGAACTTGATCTTTATTTTAAACCGAAAAACACATACTTCACACATAAGAATGTAAATATTCTTACATTCTCCCACTTGACCTTTGTGTTGACTTTAGGGTTTAATAACTATAATATGCGCTTTAATATCAAGATCATCAAACTTTTAACTAAACCAGAATTAGTTGAATCATGGCGGTCACACATCATCAAACGACATGATTCCTTCCATGTATCACAAACCAATTCCAAATTATAAAACTTCCTTATATGGAGAAACACTTTAATTCTCAAACTAACCATATGTTATCTATGAACCATGAGTGTACACACATACTTTAATGATAACATATTTAGTAAAAGAGAAACATAACTTTAAGTGGATTTTTAGTGTCACTTACACATAATGAGACATCCATAATCAAAACAGCAAGACTTTGTCTATAAGATCCATACGCTCTATATGGGCAATGAACGTCTTGGATGGAAGTCCTTTAGTTAGCGGATCCACTACCATCATATTCGTCCTTATGTGCTCAAAGGACACTCTATGTTTCGTTACTTCTTTTTTGACAGACAAGAACTTCATCTTCATGTGTTTGGCACCCTTCGAGTACTTGTCATTCTTTGAAAAGAAGACAGCTGTGGAATTACCACAATAAATTCTCAACAGCCTCTCTATAGAGTCGACGATCCGAAGCCTTGAGATAAAGTTCTGCAGCCACAATGTATGAATTGTGGCCTCATAGCATGCCACAAATTTGGCTTCCATAGTGGAAGTAGCAATGACAGACTGCTTTCCACTTTTCCATGATACTGCTCCCCCAGCTAATAGGAACAAATATCCAAACGTCGATTTTCTCCTATCGATGCATCCACAATAGTCTGAATCTGAATATCCAATGACCTAAAGATGGTCGGTCTCCTGTATGTAAGCATGTGCTCTTTGGTGCCTTGCAAGTACTGAGAATCTTCTTTGCAGCTGTTCAGTGGTCCATTCCAGGATTACTTTAATATCGACCAAACATACCAACAACAAAGCTGATATCTGGTCGAGTACATGTCTGAACATAGTTCAAACTCCCAACCACTGATGCATATGGAATTATTTTCATTTCTTTATGCTCCAATTCATTTTTAAAACATTGATTTTCACTAAACTTATCCCCCTTCTGAATTGGAGATATCCCTGCAGAGCATTTTTCCATTTTATATCTCTATAAAATCTTATTGATATATCCTTTCTGAGACAAACTTAACAATCCTTGTGACCTATCTCGATATATTTCTATACCAATCACATAAGATGCCTCACCCATATCCTTCATTTCAAAGTTCTTAGAGAGATACCTTTTTATATCATGTAACATGCCTAAGTCATTTGTAGCAAGCAAAATATCATCAACATATAAGACCAAAATCACAAATTTGCTCCCACTAACTTTCATGTAGAAACATCAACCAATGATGATCTCTACAAAACCATATGACATGATGGTATCATTAAATTTTAAATACCATTGTCTGGAAGTTTGTTTTGGTCCATATATCGATTTTCTCAGCTTACATACCAAATGTTCATTTCCTGCAGCCACAAACCCTTCAGGTTGGTCAATATATACTTCTTTCTCAAGTTCTCCATTCAGAAAGGCTGTTTTCACATCCATTTGGTGAAGCTCAAGATCATATTAAGCTACCAAACCAAAAACAGTCCTTAAAGAATCCTTCTTTGAAACTGGAGAGAAGGTCTCTTTGTAGTCAATGCCGTCCTTTTGGGTGAAATCTTTAGCAACAAGGCGAGCCTTGTACCTTTCAATATTACCTTTCGAATCGCATTTAGTCTTAAAAACCGACTTAGAACCAACGGTCTTGAAACCAGCAGGCAAATCTACCAAGTCATATACTTTGTTATCATCCATAAACTTTATTTCCTCTTTTTAAGCATCAGACCACTTATCAGAATCGTCACTTTCCATGGCTTTCTAGAATGAGCTCAGGTCTTCATCAATGCTTAGGTCACATTCACTTTCAATAGTGTAAACCATGTAATCATTTGAAATGACAGATCTTCTTTCCCTTACAGATCGCCTTAATGGTTTCTGTGGTACACTATTCTCTTCTTGAATTGTAACAGATTCATCAAGTGGATTTTCAACTAATGGGATTTACACATCATTATGTTGTTCTATTGAGCCATTAGATTGTGATGCATCAATAGGAACAACTACTTTAAGTGCAACAATATGTGAAGGAATTCAACTTGGATTTCTTGAATGACCACTTTTCGTGGTTCACCACTCCCACTAGTTTCACCGTTCTCAATGAACCTAGCATTACCCGTCTCAACTGTTCTCGTACTATGCTTAGAACAGTAAAAAGTATATGCCTTTGATTATTCAGGATAGCCAATCAAACTTCCACTGAGAGTCCTTGAATCAAGTTTCTTTTCATGTGGTTATATAGCTACTTCTGCTGGACAACCCCAAATACGTAGATGTCTTAAGCTAGGTTTCCTTCCCATCCACAGTTCATAAGGGGTCTTAGGAACTGCCTCACTCGGAACCCGGTTTAGCACATACGTTGCAGTATTTAATGCATATAACCACAACGAAAGGGGTAAACTAGAATTACTCAACATGCTCTTAACCATATCTATTAGACTACGATTCCGCCTCTCATCAACACCACTCTGCTGAGGAGTATGAGACATTTTATATTGTGCATAAATGCCTATACTTTCAAGTAACTTTGAAAATGGACTTGGAAATTGTCCATTTTCATCGAATTTTCCATAGAATTCACCACATCTATTAGATGTCACAACTTTTACTTTTCTATCTAGTTACCTTCCCACCTCACCAATGAAGACCTCTAGGACATTCACTTATTTGGACTTTTCATGCAGTAGATATATGTATCAATGACGTGAATAATCATCAATAAAAGTGATAAAATATTTTTCACCACTCCAAGAAAGAGCATCGAAAGGGCCACATATTAACTCAAGAAGCTGAGTGCTTCTTGTGGCTGGTTTCTTTACTATGTGTTTAGTCTGCTTTCCTTTAATTCAGCTATTCACACACTTAGGTCACTTAAATCTAATTGAGAAAGACTTTCATTCTGTACCAACCTCATAATTCTTTCTTTGGAAATGTGACATAATCTTCAATGCCACAAGAAAACAGAACTTTTATCACATGAACTACATTTTATGCATCGGCTTTCAATATTAAATAATTATTCAAAGAATTTCGCATCAAGATTGAACCGATAAAGTGAATCAAATAAAGTACCACTACCATAAAAGTAATTATTTCGGTACAATGAGAAAACACCATGTCCAATCTTAAAATCGAAACCTGAATTATCCAACCTACTTACAGAAACAAGATTCCTATCACCTTCAGGTACATAGAGAAATCCTTCAAGATCCAAATGGCATCCAGTGCCCATTATCAATCTATACGTCCCAATGCCTTCTATTCGTGCCATCATCCTCTTTCCCATGAACAAGTACTGTTCAGGTCCTCTTATAGGCTGGATCGAACTGAATCCCTGCTTAATATGAGACACATAAGTAGTTTCACCAGAATCTAACCACCAAGTATTATTAGGCACTTCTACAAGATTCAATTCAGAGCAAACAAAAATTGAATGTTTACCTTTCTTGTCGAACCATGTCTTTCCTTTAGGACAGTCTTTCTTGAAGTGTCCCATTTGCTTGCAAAAGACACACTTCTTCTATTTCTGGATTTTACTTTCAGGTCCTTTCATGAAAGTCTTGTCCTTCTTTTTGTCCTTCTTACTTGATTTGCCTTTATTGCTGCTGGCATTTCCAAGACCTACGATATTAGCAACATGGTCATTCGTCTTCTTTAATCTCCCTTTTTCTTGAACCAACATAGCCTTTAATTCTGTAAAGTTCCATTTGTCTTTAATGGTGTTGTAATTCACCTGAAACTGGCTAATCTCAAAAAGTAGAGATTCATGATAAACTGGACCAAGAATTGCTCATGTACTTCCATTCCCAAGGTCGTTAACTTTGCTGCCATGTTAGACATATGTGACACATGATCATGGATTGGGTGAGACCAGTCGAATTTTCTTGTAGTTACCTCGTTCATTAAGCTTCCTACAATCGACTTATCAGCCAGATCTGATTGTGAACACTCCTTAATTTTCTGTAGGAGTTCCCTAGCCTTCTCTGTTACATGCATAGATGGTTTAATGCTTTCTTCCATCGTCATTCTCATGAGGTTCAAGCTCAGCCTATTGGATCGATCCCATCTCTCATATCAAGACTTTTCAGATCCGGAGCTATCTTCTGTAATGGCTGAAGGCTCCTCAGCAGTTAGAATTGCAGAGTCCAATGCAATTACACCCAGTGTACGTACCGGATCTATTTGGACCACTCTCCATAATTCAGCCCATTGAACTTCACGACAAAGTTAGCAGATGCAAATAAATTTGATGAAGCTGCAAGCATCAGTTCATGTTTACCCATTAGTGATTTGAAATTTTAATTTAGATTCATAAATAGTAATATTTAAAAACTGTATTGCATGCATTTAAGTAATCTTTGAGCAATACTTAAGCACAAACACTTTCAGCGATGCTAGTTTTTTTTTTTTTGCAGTTATTTCATGATTAGTTAAATCATACACATATCAAATATGCATGCTACCGTTAGATATACATACTATTGATTATAGTAAGACATAACTAATCATTTATGTATTACATTATTAAAGTGACCTTTGGGTATTCTCCTACTATATAGATAGCAAATACAATTGATCAATCAAACTTTAATGTTATTTATAACATCTCTTGTACATGATCATTTGCTATATATATATATATTATTTTAATGTCTATATGTATACAATAAGGTCACTTTAGTGACTAACATATTATAAACAATATAAACATTAAAACTTTAATAAATAATATTTTTATTTATGTTAATATTTCATAACATATTTTTTATTATTAAAATACAGCGGAATATTTTTTTTTAGTTTTTAAGATAATTTTAATAATTAAAAAAAAAATTAGTTTTACCCTAAAACCAAATGATAAACTAAACCAACCAAAACCAACGGTTTAAGTAATTTATATTAACCGTAACTTAACGGCAGCATTAATTATTTAGGTGTTCGAACGTTGCTTATGATTTCTAATCCTTCTGAGATACTATAAGAACACTTGTCAAAGCCAGGAATTTCCATATACACTAAACACTAACCGACACGACCTTTATGTACCATAACAACACAAGCGACCAATTCCGAGAACAAAGGAAAATAACCCATGCATTGTCAGTAATTTATTAATGTTGATTTATTTAATTGTGACTTATTATCAACACGAAAGTACGAAAAAAAATTCAGAATTTAATAATTCACTCAAGCGTCCATGTCCATGCATGCAAACGTGTATTTCTTAAACTACGTTCGATACATTACATATCTCAAATAACATCCGTTCATGCAAATCATGCAATTTTACGCAAATCATGTAACAACGCAAGTAACGTCACAATTTGTAACGACGTTTACGTAAAACAGAACAATTCAAATTAAACAAATCACTTAAGGGTGAATTAACAAATCTAAACCATGCTCTGATACCAAATATAAATAATTCTTAAGAATTTATATTTGAATTTAATTTAACCCAAGACAGTTTTTTAGAGAAGAATAAAATAACACTAACCTTGATTCATGCTTTGATGACTTGTCATGAATCAGTATTCAATTGATCATTTTTTTCTCTTTGCTTTTTACTCCTTATGATTCTTTTGACGGATAAGGAATCCAAGTCCTTCTCTCCCAATTATGTGGAACTGGTGACTGTCTTCTTCTTCTTCTTCTTGGAGGACCAAACAATGGGTTTGAGCCCAAGTACACGATGTTCACACTTGTAGAAATATAGTCATCTCGAATACAGGCCCAATCAGCATCAGAGTATGCATTTAGAACATAAATGTTGTCTCTCCGCAAAGCGATTCCAAGGTCGCGTGTGCCTGCTAGATAGTGTAAGACTCGTTAGGCGGCTTGCATATGGAGATCCCTAGGATGCATAAATCGTGATAGCTTCTGAACGGAATATGCTATATCTGGCCGAGTGAAATGGATGTCCTGCAAACTTACCACAATAGCCCATCAGTTAGAGGGTTGCCCGTAGTTAGCTGCAGCTGATCAGTGGAGACCATGGGAGAGGTTACTGGTTTGGCTGTCGTCATGTTGGTTTTGGCCAACAAATCAGTGATGTACTTACGTTCCGTGAGTAATACTCCCGCTGGCGTGCGCTGTACCTCAATGCCCAAAATAGAAGATAGCTACCGAGGTCCCTTAAGAGAATCTTTTACTTAAGAGGTCGATAAATTGATGATCTTTCTTGAGTTGTTTCCAGTGACTATGATATCGTCGACATAGAAAATAACATAGAGAGTAATCGAGCCCACTTTGAGTATGAATATAGAAGAATCCGCCAGTGAATTGTGAAAACCCAAATTCAATGGAAAAGTTTGAAGTTCCATGTACCACATCCGAGGTAACTGTTTAAGGCCATAGATTGCCTTCTGAAGTTTGCAGACATGAATTGGGTGATCCTTGTCGACAAATCCAAGAGGCTGTTCCATGTAGACATCCTCATTGATACTGCTCTGGAGAAACGTGTTATCGACATCTAGTTGCTGCAAGATCCAATCATTAGCCACAGCGTGTCCAAGAACAAGAAGTATAGTTGGTTTCTTAAGTGTCCTAGAAATCAATACCAAATCTCTGATAATATCCCTTTGCCACTAACCGCGATTTGAATTGCATAAAGGAACCATCTGTTTTTTGGTTTTGTTCTGAAAATCCATTTACAACCAATTAAGTTGTAGGAAGGATCCAGCGGGACTAATCGCCATGTGAAGTTCCGAAGTTGAGAGTTGAACTCATCAGTTACTGAGGCACGCCACCGAGCATCGTTAAGAGCATGTGTGATGCATGTCAGTTCATCACCGGAAGATAGAGCCTGATATTTGGATGTGTGAGGAACAGTTTGAGCTACCAATGTGAGCCGTTGAACTGGCTTATTGATATTGTTCTTGCTGCCTGTGACCATTGGATGTTGATTAGCAGATGGTAAAGGTTCAGGCACGGGATCAGATTGCATCAATGAAGCATCTGAACCGGAGTTACTCGCTGTCTCAAGGGAGGACAATTCGAGTAACTCAAGAGAACCACTCGGAGACATGTTAGTTTCAATTTGTAAAGAATCCATATCTGAGGGCTCAGTGCCTGATGAAGGATGTGATGGCACTATCGGGACTCTGGTGACTGTCGGGCACCAACAAAAAGTTTGGGTATGTGGGTTTGGTGGGTGGATATCGAAGGAAATTTTGTGAAAGGGGAAGGATGTTTCAACGAAAAGAACATGTTGTGTGGTATAAAGGCGGGTAGTGTTGGGTACATAGATAGGCGCTTTGACTGAAGGAGTAACCAAGAAAGATACATGGTTGAGACTTAGGTTGCAGTTTGTGATTGTTGTATGGTTTGAGCCAAGGGAAGCAAAGACAACCAAACACTCTAAGTTTCATGTAGTTGGGTGACATACCAAACAGTTTTCCGAATGCACAGGAGAAAGCCAGCGTTGAGGTCAGTTGTCTGTTTATGAGATAGACTGCAGTCGCCATTGTGTAGGACCAATAGGAAACCGGTATCCGTGCATGTGAGAGAAGTGCTAAACCTGTTTCCACTATGTGACGATGTCTCCATTCCGCGAAACCATTATGCTCCTGGATATGTGGAGGTGTGGTCAGGTGACTAACCCCATTGGTCACCAAAAATTGTGAGAGAGTTATGTATTCACCACCATTTTCCGAGTAGAGGGTGATGAGTTTGTGCTGAAAGCGACTTTCAACGAGACTTTTCGAGCGAATGAATGTTTCTTTCAAATCTGATTTGCGTCTTAATGGATAAAACCAAATGTAATGAGTGAAGTGATCAACCAGAACCATATAGTATTTAAACCCGTCAACTGATAGAATGGGGGAGGTACATACATCGGAATAAAAAATTTCGAGTTGTTTAGAAGTAGATAGAGACGATGATTGAGAAAAAGGTAACTTATGACTTTTGTTTATTGAACAATCAACACAGTGAAAGGAAGACAGAGTTTTTGAATCAGAAAGCATGGAAGAAGAAACAACTTTTTGAAGAACTGGTATATGTGGGTGTCCTAGTATAGAGTGCTAGATTTCTAAAGGTTATTTGGTGGTGGCGGAAAAGAAGTAGGTAGGGTCTCGAGTCGGCCACACATATCCCCCATCTCTAGCTGTTCCCATTGCCACTTGAGCCCTCGAGTGTAGCATAGTAAACATTTAGAGCAGCCTGACAGAAGTGTAGTGGTTGCCCTTGTGCAGGAATGAATGATGATGGACTTTGGTTGTGGGAGACAATACGAAATTGCAGACATCTTTTGGCACTCTGACCTTGAGTGCCACAGGCTTGGCATCATCCAAGATATTGTCTTGGAGATCTCTGGTCGTTGTTGGTACAGCGAGAATATGATTGTATTAGGAAAGAGGATATTTCCATATCGTAGATATGTTAACACTTAGAATATATCCAAATCTGTTAAGGATATTCTCCTTAGGCTGTTAAGGGTTTTGTATGTAATGCGAGAATACAATCGATCAAGAAAGTCAGTTCACAATATTGTGTTCCAAGTTTACATGGTATCAGACAAGAATTTTTCTGTGACCTAAAATTGTTTCTCTTTTCGTTCGTGTGTGAGGGTCTCGAAGTTCGACGACTCTTGTTTGTCTCTTGTGTAGTTCTTCGTGTAAGAATCTTCAGTCATGGTGGATGGAGAAGACTCTTCTGTGTCTAAAAGTGGGACGTCTGAAGTTCGGGGTGTTAATGTTGCAACACCATACTCGTTGTATGCTTCTGACAATCCTGGAGCTATGATTATGTTGGTAATGTGATATATCATGGTTTTTATGGTTTTTAGCCATGATATAAGTATTGTTTATAGAGTCTTTTTAGTGTTTTTGGAGTCTTTTAGAGTCATTTGCAGGTTTGGGTACGTTTGGAGCTTATTTGGAGATTATGGATCATTCTGGAGTTAATCAGGAAGTTGTGCAGAAGAATTCAAGCCGGAAACCACTTTTGGAGATGGTGTCGGTCGACACCACACTTGGTGTCGGTCGACACCCATCAGACAGACAATTTTCTGCGCCAGTTTTGAAGATTTTTGAAGAAAAGGAAATTTGCCCAGACTTTTCCTTATTTGCAAATAAATCCCTATTCAAGTTTTTAGGATATTTATATTATTTTCAGGTCATTGTTTAGACCTATCTTTTATCCTATCAAGTATTCTAGAGAGAGAGCTTTTGGAGAGAAGAATTCAGACTCCTTCAGAGAGATTCAGAACTTCATTAATTCTATTCTTATTTCTTTTATGCAATTCTATTCAATCATGTTTATTGTTTCAATCTCCATGTATGAGTAGTTTGCTAGTTAGGTTTAGGGTTTCTCATTAGGGATTTCATGGATTGCTAAGTTGATTGGTTAATTAAGGATTCTAAACACTAGTTCTTCATCTAGGTTGTGATTAATGCTTGATCTGAACTGAAATGTTAGATTATTGATCATAGGTTGATTCTCGCAAGGAAAGTTGGTTAATTAGCTAGAAAAGAACCCTAGATGAGCAAAATACCTATCTGCAAAGAAATTTGATTTAGGAATTTTATGAACAGAATGAACCTGAGATTACTGCATGTTTACACTTTAGAACTCGCAAAGAAATTTGGTTTTCTAGGTTTTAGACATAGATAGTTTTCGCAGCGACGGCTAGTTTACTTTATCATTGTGTTTCAAGTTCTAGAACATTAGAAGAATCCTGATTGACTGATTTGCTTGCATTCTTGATTTCCTGAGAATTCCCTGAGCTTGACGTTTTCTCTTATTGATCTTACAAACCGATTTACTGCATTCTGTCTTTTAATTACAATCATTCTTGTTTAGCTTAATTCAATAACTAATAATCTATTGTGTGAATCTTGAGTCTCTGTGGAATTCGACCCCTAAGTATTACATCGATCTCTTAATTTGAGAGAGTAGCTCTAGGGTATATTTGAGCATATCAAATTTTGGCGCCGTTGCCGGGGATTCATTGAATTTGCCATTAGATTTGGAATAGAATTTGGTCTAAACATTTTACTTTTAGTTTACTTACATTGTTCTTTCTCTTTTTCTTTTGTTTCAGGTGTATGCATAATCGCAGTACCAGAAGTAACAGGGGAACTCAGCTTGTGAATCTCACGAATCAGGAGCTGAGTGAGTTAGAACGTACGAACCGTCAAGGAAGGAGGTCAGCAGACATGAGGAGAACAATCATTCGACCTGATGCTGCTGGAGTCCTACGAGACCAAGAGGGTCATGCTTACAATGACAATGGTGACCAGATAGATGATCAGGGAAATGTTGTCCAAGAAGTAGTAGCAGCTGCTGAGAACAGAGATGCCCAGGTTGCCGGAGCACCACCTATCCGAGGGAGAACCCTTGCTGACTACAACAGACCTGATCAGTTCTATGCAAACAGGTCTGCCATTAACCCTCCAGGTTTTCAGAGAGCTGATTTTGAGCTGAAACCTGCCTACTACACTCTTGTGGGTCAGCATCTTTTCTATGGTCTTCCTCATGAGCATCCTATGGACCATATAGAAAAGTTTGAAGATTTGGTGTCTAGCATCAAGTGCAATGGAGTGTCCTATGACTACCTCTTCTGCAAGCTTTTCCCCTACTCTCTTGCTGGGGATGCTTCCTACTGGCTGAAGCAGTTGCAACCAGGATCTCTGACCACTTGGGTTGATACAAAGAATGCTTTCCTCAACAACTTTTTTGATGATGCAAGGTCTGAGGAGCTGAGGACAAAAATCTCTACATTTTCCCAAGGACCTGTTGAAGCATTCAAGGCTTCTTGGTTGAGGTTCAGAGCTTATCAGAGGGACTGTCCACATCATGGGTTTAGTGATGTTCAGCTGCTGGGTATCTTTTTCAGGGGAATAGATTGGAGGTATCAGATGGATTTGGATGCTGCAAGTGAAGGAAACTTCAACACCAGAAGCCCAGAGGAAGCCAAAAAGTTTATTGAAAACTTGGCATCTAGCAATAGTACCAAGAATGCAGATTATGATAGGAAGAGGCTGGCTGGAAACATGGATGGTGCTCAGAGTGCTGAAGTTAAAGCAAAACTTGATTCTATCCACAATCTCCTTGTGGGAAAGAAGCGAGTTCAGTTTGCTGCAGAGGTTGAAACCTTTGAACCAGAGGAAGAGGATGTAAATTTCATCAATGGAGTTGGGTTTCAAGGTCAGAGATTTGGAAATCAGCAAGGTTATGGTTCTTCTTACCAGAAGCTTTTTCAGAACAACAACTTCACAAGAACTTATGGTTCTTCTTCTTACAAGAAACCTGAACAGAATAGCAAAATGGAATCTATGTTGGAGCAGGTTTTGGAAGGTCAGACAAAGATGACTGTGAACTTCAATGTGAAGCTGGATGCTTTGTATACTGATCTGAATGGGAAGATTGAATCTTTGGGTGCTCATGTTAAGAAGCTGGATATTCAGGTTGCTCAAACTGCTGATTCCACAAAAAGACAAGAAGGATTTCTTCCAGGAAAGACTGATATCAACCCAAGGCATCATGTTAATGCAATCATGGTGAGAAGGGAAGAAAATTTCGTGGGTTCTGCAGAGTTTGATGAAGAATTTGGAGCCACAGACCTGGTGTCGGTCGACACCAAGGACGGGTGCCGGTCGACACTAACCAAAATTCTCGAAAAAATCGAGTCCTGACGAACCGTTGTCGACCATGCACGACACCAAATTGAAGAGGTCGACACCAAATCTGGTGTCGGTCGACACCCAGGAGGTGTGTCGGTCGACACTAGCGAAAAATCGCGATTTCTCGAGTTCTGACGGACAAAAATCGACGCACTTCAACAAAAATTTTGAGTGTCGAGCGATACCAGATGAGGGTGTCGATCGACACTCGACATGTATTTTTCAATTGCCGTCAGAAGAGCGTGCTGATCGTCCCAAATCACCACCAACACCTGAGGAGAGGGTCCATAAACCTAAGATACCTTACCCGAAGCACAGAAAGTCCAAAAATGAGATAGAGGAGGCCAGATGCAAGGAAATAATGGACAAGGTGCTGATTGAGATACCATTGATTGATGCAGTCAAACTTTCACCTGCACTTAAGAGATATGTTAAAAGGATGGTTGTGATTGGTGTAAGCCCTGAGGAAGCAGCTTTGCTCACAAAGGACATCAGTGCAATCCTCTTGAAAAAGACAGTATCAAGGAAGGAGAGGAAGGTGAAAGTCTATGAACAGGTCAGTGCTATGATTCAGAGTAGCATTCCAAAAAAGTTACCTGACCCAGGGAGTTTTGTGCTAGACTGCTCCATCTCAACAGGAAGGTTTCCTCATTCTCTCTGTGACCTTGGCTCAAGCATTAACTTGATGCCTTATTCTGTTGCTGTAAGACTTGGGTTGACTGACTTCAAGCCTACAAGGATCCATCTCATCCTTGCTGATAGGGCAAAGAGAGTTCCAGAAGGGGTATTAGAAGATGTTCCACTTCAGATTGCTGGCTGCACAATCCCTACAGACTTTGTCGTTTTGGAATATGGTGAAGAGCCTCAGGATCCTCTTCTACTTGGGAGATCCTTCTTAGCTACAGCTGGTGCAATCATTGATGTCTGGGAAGGACAGATTGAGCTTGATTTGGGTGATAAGACCATGAGTTTTGACATGGGTACTCTAAGGAGAAAAGCTACCATAGATGGTCAAACATTTTCTGTAGAGGTTGCCATGGATGAGGTCTCAGAAGCAGAGCATCCAGTTGACATTACTGCTGGGTATGTCAAAGAGTTGGAGGTTGCTGAGCAAGCAAGCATGCTGAGTGTTCAAGAGGCATTGGTTGAAACTTCCAAGAAAGCTGTTGGGCTTGCAGATTGGAGTGGAGATTGTCTTGTAAGAACTAGACTTGAAAATGAAGGTCCAGACACATGCAACTTGATGGAGGATGATGTATTTGTGATGGAGACAAGAGTTGTAGAGCTGAATTGCAGAAAAAGTGCAAAGATATGCATCGGACCACAAACACCTCCATTACAGCAAATGTATGCATTTCCTGTTCTCAATTCCAAACCCCCTGGTATCATAAAAAAGAAGATTAAGGATGCAAAAGTTGTTTCACAACTAACCAAGCCACGAGATTATCGTAGAGCACTTGCTTCTTCTTTTGATGATTCTGCAGGAACAAAAAGTGTCCCTCCCAAGCTCATAGCCCACCCTGCTGCTGTTCCTCATTCATTCCTTGGTAGAAATCATGCACCAACTGCTTACACACCACCTTGGATGATGAGATGTTCTTCCCAGAAGCATTCCCTGCCACTCTCTGATCCACCAGATGTCTGAGCCCCGACATAGTCAAGCTAATGACTGAAAAGAAGCGCTTAGTGGGAGGCAACCCACTTTTAGGTAGGATTTGCTTTGAATTTCGTTTGGTTTTTGCTAATTTTTAGTTTTGTTTTTCTTGTGTCAGAAAAAAAAAAAAAAAAAAAAAAAAAAAAATTTGGTGTCGACCGACACCCACTTCCAGTGTCGCCCGACACCACCCGACCAGGTACGTATTTTTATTTTTTCTTGTTCAATTTTTTTCACCTTGGTTTCTTTCTGATCCTATGGCTTGATAACACTAGGGACAGTGTTACTTAAGTCTGGGGGAGGAAAATACTAATGTATTTTGCTTTGTTTTGTTTTGAGTCAGTTGTGTCATTTTATTTGAGTCAAAACCAGTCAGGAACTATGAGCTTTTCTTGGAACTAACCACTTTGATTACCATTATAGTGACCATTCTTACAGCTATTGACAGCAGGTATTACTGATATAAAAACCCAAAGATGATTTGATCTACCATTATCCCCACATCTGTTTGAGTATTTGCAGGATCCTGAGCTGGCCTAATATCTAATGAACTTAATTTTTCTTATCTTGGGGCTTGGTATACTTTGGATCGGATTCCTTGTTTAGGTCTGAAACAGCTGGTTTGTGATTATAGTTCACCTTTCTCCTCCCTTCAGTTCTCTAAAAAAAAAAGAGTAAAAAAAAATATAATGGTCTAAAAAAGGTGATCAAGGATTTTGATGGTGACCCCATTGATATTCTTTGTTTCATTAAAGACTTGATTTCAGAGCATTCAGTTGATAAAAAAAATAAAATGATACCCTAGTAGGGAAAAATCAACTGAATGGAAGTGAGAAAAGGGAGAGGTAAAACTTGAAGCAAATCTGTCTAATAATCAGAACTTGAACAGGTAAGAGTCCATGTGTCCTTTGATCGATACTCCCTTGATGAGAATCCACGCTGTAAAATTTAAAAAGGTCAGTGATGGTGAATTTAGATCTCTTATTGATTGTGGACTGGAATTGGGATGGTTGATAAGTCTGGGGGGAAGTAGTTGATGTTCTATCTAAAGTTGGTGTTGTTTTATGTGGATTACAAAAGTGTTGGTTGATTTGGTGTTCTAAAGAATATGTGAGTTCCTATGTTTTTAAACCTCTTCCACAGGTTTAGTTCTTTGTTTTGCTTGAGGGCAAGCAAAAGCTAAGTCTGGGGGAGTTGATATATCATGGTTTTTACGGTTTTTAGCCATGATATAAGTATTGTTTATAGAGTATTTTTAGTGTTTTTGGAGTCTTTTAGAGTCATTTGCAGGTTTAGGTACGTTTGGAGCTTATTTGGAGATTATGGATCATTCTGGAGTTAATCAGGAAGTTGTGCAGAAGAATTCAAGCCGGAAACCACTTTTGGAGATGGTGGTGTCGGTCGACACCACACTTGGTGTCGGTCGACACCCATCAGACAGACAATTTTCTGCGCCAGTTTTGAAGATTTTTGAAGAAAAGGAAATTTGCCCAGACTTTTCCTTATTTGCAAATAAATCCCTATTCAAGTTTTTAGGATATTTCTATTATTTTCAGGTCATTTTTTAGACCTATCTTTTATCCTATCAAGTATTCTAGAGAGAGAGCTTTTGGAGAGAAGAATTCAGACTCCTTCAGAGAGATTCAGAACTCCATTAATTCTATTCTTATTTCTTTTATGCAATTCTATTCAATCATGTTTATTGTTTCAATCTCCATGTCTGAGTAGTTTGCTAGTTAGGTTTAGGGTTTCTCATTAGGGATTTCATGGATTGCTAAGTTGATTGGTTAATTAAGGATTCTAAACACTAGTTCTTCATCTAGGTTGTGATTAATGCTTGATCTGAACTGAAATGTTAGATTATTGATCATAGGTTGATTCTCGCAACGAAAGTTGGTTAATTAGCTAGAAAAGAACCCTAGATGAGCAAAATACATATCCGCAAAGAAATTTGATTTAGGAATTTTGTGAACAGATTGAACCTGAGATTATTGCATGTTTACACTTTAGAACTCGCAAAGAAATTTGGTTTTCTAGGTTTTAGACATAGATAGTTTTCGCAGCGACGGCTAGTTTACTTTATCATTGTGTTTCAAGTTCTAGAACATTAGAAGAATCCTGATTGACTGATTTGCTTGCATTCTTGATTTCCTGAGAATTCCCTGAGCTTGACGTTTTCTCTTATTGATCTTACAAACCGATTTACTGCATTCTGTCTTTTAATTACAATCATTCTTGTTTAGCTTAATTCAATAACTAATAATCTATTGTGTGAATCTTGAGTCTCTGTGGAATTCGACCCCTAAGTATTACATCAATCTCTTAATTTGAGAGAGTAGCTCTAGGGTATATTTGAGTATATCATAATGCTGACGGGTGAGAACTACAATGAATGGTACAGCGAGATGACCAATGCTTTGCGTGCCAAACGAAAGCTTGGCTTTATTGAGGGTACCATTCCAAAGCCGCTTGGGAATGATCCAAATCTGGAGCTGTGGCTTTCTGTCAATTCGATGATTGTGGGATGGATTAGGACTTCGATTGAACCTCGTGTACGATCAACCGTGACGTTCATCCAAGATTCACACAAATTGTGGGAAAATCTTCGCAAATGTTTCTCTGTCGGAAACAGGGTACGAGTACATCATCTGAAAGAGCAGCTAGCAAAGTGTCGACAGGATGCACAGCCTGTTATTGATTATTTCGGGCGGCTATGGAAGATGTGGGAAGAGCTTGACACGTATTCACCTCTTCCGTCATGTACGTGTGCAGCTTTCGTGGACATAGAGAAAGCTAGAGAAGAAGAGAAAATGCATCAGTTTGTAATGGGATTGGATGAGGATCACTTTGGTAGAATTTGTCAAACTATTGTTTCATCTGATTCTGGTCTTGACATTGGAGAAATTTACTCCAAAATTGTACGTGAAGAACAGCATCTCAACTCGGTCAAGGACCGAGAATCACAACAACAAGCAGTTGGTTTTGTTGCAAAGACAGGCTCGGTGTCTGACTCTGGTGGTTCGGGAAAACGTGAGCGCAGTGTCTTGTGTTCTAATTGTGGACGTCGTGGACACGAGAAAGTCAATTGCTGGCAGATAGTTGGTTTTCCTGACTGGTGGGAAGAAAGGTCTCCAAGTCGAGGCAATGGTGGAGGAAACAGAGGAACAACTAGAGGAGGTCGTGGACGAGGCGGTTTCAGAAAGAAATCACAACTCTGGAACTCGTGTGACTGCTGCACATGCTTCTACCTCTAATGCTTCTTCGTTCCCGGAGTTTACAGAGGAACAATGGAGGGTGCTTACTCAGATGATCACAGAAAGAGCTAAACCATCATCCGACAAGCTCTCTGGTAAGAACATGCATGGTGATCTTATACTAGACACCAGCGCTTCTCATCACATGACAGGGAGTTTCTCGTTATTTGTTGGTCTTTCTAGTATCGCGCCTTGTCCTGGTGGCTTTGCAGATGGCAATAAGACATTTTCCACTCATACGGGTGTTTTTCCTTTGACGGACAGTATCACTCTTGAGAATGTTCTTTTTGTGCCGAATCTCAACTGTTTTCTGATTTCGGTGTCGAAATTGTAGAAGCAAACAAATTGTTTTGCTCTTCTAACTGATACGTTATGTGTTTTACAGGACCGTTTTACGAGGACCCTGATTTGAGCTGGTGAAGAGCGAGATGGGGTATATTATTTCAAGGATGTTATGGCTGCAAGGGTTCATCGTATGACTGCTTCTGTTTCTAGTTTACCGGATCCGTTGTGTTGGCACCAGAGGCTCGGGCATCCATCGTTTTCTGTTTTGGCTTCTTTACCTATGTTTTCTTCACATAAACCTGCTGTTCCTAGTCCTTGCGACACTTGTTTTAAGGCAAAGCAGACAAGAGAAGTTTTCTTTGACAGTTTAAATAAATCGAATGAGTGTTTTGCTTTGATTCATTGTGATGTTTGGGGTCCATATCGAACCCGTGCTTCGTGTGAAGCAGTCTATTTCTTGACGATTGTTGACGATTTCTCTAGGGCAGTGTGGACATATCTCCTTCTTGAAAAGTCGGAAGTCAAAACTGTTCTTCAAAACTTTTGTACAATGACAGAAAAGCAGTTTGGAAAGTCTGTTAAAGTTGTTCGGTCTGATAATGGAACTGAGTTTACATGTCTTGCTAGATACTTTCGTGAGAGTGGTATTCTTCATCAGACCTCGTGTGTAAACACGCCTCAGCAAAATGGCCGTGTTGAACGAAAGCATCGACACATTCTTAATGCGTCTAGAGCATTGTTGTTTCAAGGAAGCTTACCGGTCAAGTTTTGGGGTGAAGCGGTGATGACTGTGGCTCACTTGATTAGTCGAACACCAACCAAAGTTCTCGGTGGCTGTTCTCCGTATGAGGTACTTTACGATCGCAAGCCTCAGTATGATCAACTTTGTGTATTTGGGAGTCTCTGTTTTACTCACTATCGCTCGAGAGATAAGGATGAGTTTGGTCACCGTAGTCGCAGATGTGTCTTTCTCGGTTATCCGTCTGGTCAAAAAGGATGGAAAGTGTTTGACTGAGACAAAGAAGAATTCTTGATCAGTCGTGATGTTGTTTTTCATGAGACAGAGTTTCCATTTGCTTCACTTTCGGACGTTTCACAAAAGCTTGGTGTTTCTCCACCGTGCCCGTCTGCGTACTCCGATGATGATTGGCTTCTTCAACCGTTTTCTAGTTCTGTCGACATGGGGAGTAATGAAGTTGAACAAGAAAACTTGGTTGCTGTTGTTGAACCTGCATCTTCTGATTCTTCCGCTGTGCCTGTTTCATCTGTTCTCGAAGTTCCACCACGATCTCTTTCTCCAGATGTCTCATCGGAACTAGTTATCTCTTCTCCGGTTTCTTCTGTCATTAATCCACCAGTTGTCGAGGAAGTCTTGGGACGAGGACATCGAGCACGCGCACCTCCAACAAAATATCAAGACTATATCGCATATACTACTGTTCTTCTTCAAGATATCCATCTCGCTCCCTCACCAGCTTCTTCTGTGTCCTCGGAAACTGTCTCAGGTATGACACCGTATCCTTTGGTTGAGTATCTCACTGATGTTTGCTTCTCACCCTCCCATCAAGTGTTTCTTGTAGCTATGACTGCCGGAATTGAACCAAAACGCTACTCTGATGCGGTTAAGGAAAGAGTTTGGCGTGTTGCTGTTAAAGATGAAGTGGTTGCACTTGAGGATCAGGGTACATGGGATACCCTTCCACAAGGCAAGGTTGCCATCAGATCTCAATGGGTTTTCAAGATCAAATACAATTCAGATGGGACAATAGAACGCCACAAAGCTCGTTTAGTTGCCCTGGGTAACAAACAAATTGAAGGCGAAGATTTTAATGAAACCTTAGCACCAGTGGTTAAGATGAGTACTATACGCAGCCTCATCCGTATTGTTGCTGCCAAAAAGTGGGAAATTCACCAGATGGATGTTCATAATGCTTTCCTTCACGGTGATCTTGAAGAGGAAGTATATATGAAGTTTCCACCTGGTTTTACGCACTCTGATCCGACCAAGGTGCTTCATCTTCGTAAGTCTCTGTATGGGCTTCGTCAAGCTCCCCGGTGCTGGTTTGCTAAACTTTCTCAGGCTCTTATCAAGTTTGGTTTTATACAGTCCTACTCTGATTACTCATTGTTTAGTTACACACACGCCAACATTGAGATTCGTGTTCTAGTGTATGTTGATGATCTCGTTATTGCAAGTAACGATCTTGATAAGCTTGTTCAGTTTAAAGCTTATTTGGGGAAGTATTTTAAGATGAAGGACTTGGGGCGATTGAAGTACTTTCTTGGGATCAAGGTGGCTCGTTCCGAAGAGGGAATTTTCCTGTCTCAGCTCAAATACATTTTGGACATTGTGGCTGAAACGGGTCTTCTTGATGCTGCGCCAGCTCTTACTCCAATGGAACAGAATCATCAGCTTGGTGCTGATGATGGTCCTCTGTGCTCGGACCCAAAACAGTATGTCGGCTGGTCGGCAGATTGGTTTATCTCTCCATTTCACGTCCTGAATTGTGTTACTCAATTCACATCTTGTCTCAGTTTATGAAGATGCCTTGTCCGGCTCATTGGGATGCTGCCTTGCGGGTTGTTCGTTTCCATAAGGGGGCTCCTCGTCAGGGTATTCTTATGCGCTCTGACACTTTCACTTGATTTATCTGTTTATTGGTTTTCCTCCCCCAGACTTAAGTAACATTGTCCCCAGTGTACCAAGCTGTAGGATTGGAAAGAAACCAAAGTAAAAACAAAGAAACAAAGACAAGGTTAAGAATACTTACCTGCAGAGTGGGTGCCGATCGTCACCAAGGTCGGCTCCTTACTCCTTCATCTTGTCACAACATTTTTTTTTTTTGACACATGGAAAAACAAAACTAAAAATTAGTAAAAACCAAAACGAAAATCAAAGAAAAATCCTACCTCTAAGTGGGTTGCCTCCCACTAAGCGCTTGTTTTCAGTCATTAGCTTGACTGTGTGGGGGCTCAGAGATCTGGTGGATCAGATGGTGGCATTAAATGCCTCTGGGTGGAACATCTCATCATCCAAGGTGGTGTGTAAGCAGTTAGTGCATGATTTCTACCAAGGAATGAATGAGGAACAGCAGCAGGGTGGGCTATGAGTTTGGGAGGGACACTTCTTTTTCCTGCAGAATCATCAAAAGAAGAAACAAGTGTTCTACGATAATCTCGTGGCTTGGTCAGTTGTGAAACAGCTTTTGCATCCTTAATCTTCTTTTTTATGATATCAGGGGGTTTGGAATTGAGAACAGGAAATGCATACCTTTGTTGTAATGGAGGTGTTTGTGGTCCGATGGGAGGAGCTGGCTGTTTTAAAACAGGTTTTGGACTTACACCTTTTAACACTCCTTGAAGATGTTGCGATGTAGACTTGTTTGGTTTGGTCCGTGGGGGGTGTCGATCGTCACCAGGGGTGGTGTCGATCGCCACCAAGTCTGTAACTCGGATCTTTGCACTTTTTCTGCAATTCAGCTTTGCAACTCTTGTCTCCATCACAGAGACATCATCCTCCAGCAAGTTACATGTGTCTGGACCTTCATTTTCAAGTCTAGTTCTTACAAGACAATCTCCACTCCAATCTTCAAGCCCAACAGCTTTCTTGGAAGTTTCAACAAATGCCTCTTGAACACTCAGCATGTTCACTTGCTCAGCAACCTCCAACTCTTTGACATACCCAACAGTAATGTCAACTGGATGTTCTGCTTCTGAGACCTCATCCATGGCAACCTCTACAGAAATGGTTTGACCATCTATGGTAGCTTTTCTCCTCAGCTTACCCATGTCAAAACTCATGGTCTTATCACCCAAATCAAGCTCAATCTGTCCTTCTCTGATATCAATGATTGCACCAGCTGTAGCTAAGAAGGATCTCCCAAGTAGAAGAGGATCCTGAGGCTCTTCACCATATTCCAAAACCACAAAGTATGTAGGGATTGTGCAGCCAGCAATCTGAAGTGGAACATCTTCTAAAACCCCTTTTGAAACTCTCTTTGACCTATCAGTAAGGATGAGATGGATCCTTGTAGGCTTGAAATCCGTCATTCCAAGTCTTACAGCAACAGAGTGAGGCATAAGGTTGATGTTTGAGCCAAGTTCACAAAGTGAGTAAGGAAATCTCCCAGTGAAGATAGAACAATCAAGCACAAAACACCCTTGATCAGGCAGCTTCTTTGGTACTCTACTCTGAATCATGGCACTGACCTGTTCAGAGACTCTAACCTTCCTCTCCTTCCTTGAAACAGTCTTTTTCAAAAGGATGGAACTGATGTCTTTTGTAAGCAATGCTGCTTCCTCAGGACAAACATTATTGCCAACCATCCTCTTGACATAACTCTTGAGTGGAGGTAAGAACTTGACAGCATCAACTAGAGGCATTTCAATTAGTACCTTGTCCATTATTGCCTTGCACCTTTCCTCCTCTATCTCATGTTTGGACTTTCTGGGCTTCGGGTAAGGTATCTTAGGTTTGTGGACCCTCTCCTCAGGTGTTGGTGGTGATTTGGGACGATCAGCATGCTCTTCTGACGGCAATTGAAAAATACAGCTCGAGTGTCGATCGACACCCTCATCTGGTGTCGCTCGACACTCCAAACTTTTGTTGAAGTGCATCGATTTTTGTCTGTCGGGACTCGAGAAATCGTGAGTGTTGGTTGGTGTCGACCGACACTCCTCCTTGGTGTCGACCTCTTCAATTTGGTTTCGTGAGGCATGGTCGACAACGGTTCGTCAGGACTCGATTTTTCGAGAATTTTGGTTCGTGTCGACCGACACCCCTCCTTGGTGTCGACCGACACCAGGTCTGTGGCTCCAAATTCTTCATCAAACTCTGTAGACCCCATGAAATTTTTTTCCCTTCTCACCATGATAGCATTAACATGATGCCTTGGGTTGATATCAGTCTTTCCTGGAAGAAATCCTTCTTGTCTTTTTATGGAATCAGCAGTTTGAGCAACCTGAATATCCAGCTTCTTAACATGAGCACCCAAAGACTCAATCTTCCCATTCAGATCAGTATACAAAGCATCCAGCTTCCCATTGAAGTTCACAGTCATCTTTGTCCGACCTTCCAAAACTTGCTCCAACATAGATTTCATCTTGCTATTCTGTTCAGGTTTCTGGTAAGAAGAAGAACCATAAGTTCTTGTGAAGTTGTTGTTCTGAAAAGACTTCTGGTAAGAAGAACCATAACCTTGCTGATTTCCAAATCTCTGACCCTGAAAACCAACTCCATTGATGAAATTTACATCCTCTTCCTCTGGTTCAAAGGTTTCAACCTCTGCAGCAAACTGAACTTGTTTTTTTCCCACAAGGAAATTGTGGATAGAATCAAGTTTTGCTTTCACTTCAGCACTCTGAGCACCATCCATGTTTCCAGCCAGCCTCTTCCTCTCATAGTCTGCATTCTTCGTACTATTGTTAGATGCCAAGTTCTCAATAAGCTTTTTGGCTTCCTCTGGGCTTCTGGTATTGAAATTTCCTTCACTTGCAGCATCCAAAGCCATCTGGTACCTCCAATCTATGCCTCTGAAGAAAATACCCAGCAGTTGAACATCACTGAAGCTCTGGTGTGGACAATCCCTCTGATATGCTCTGAACCTCAACCAAGAAGCTTTGAATGCTTCAGCGGGTCCCTGAGAGAATGTAGAAATCTTTGTCCTTAGCTCCTCAGACCTTGCGTCATCAAAGAAGTTGTTGAGAAATGCATTCTTTGTATCAACCCAGGTGGTTAGAGATCATGGTTGCAACTGCTTCAGCCAGTAGGAAGCATCCCCAGTAAGAGAATAGGGGAAAAACTTGCAGAAGAGATAGTCATAAGACACCCCATTGCACTTGATGCTAGACACCAAATCTTCAAACTTTTCTATGTGGTCCATAGGATGCTCATGAGGAAGACCATAGAAAAGATGCTGACCCACAAGAGTGTAGTAGGCAGGTTTCAGCTCAAAATCAGCTCTCTGAAAACCCGGAGGGTTAATGGCAGACCTGTTTGCATAGAATTGATCAGGCATGTTGTAGACAGCAAGGGTTCTCCCTCGGATAGGTGGTGCTCTGACAATCTGGGCATCTCTGTTTTCAGCAGCTGCTACTTCTTGGACGACATTTCCCTGATCATCGATTTGGTCACCATTGTCATTGTATACATGACCCTCTTGGTCTCGTAGGACTCCAGCAGCATCAGGTCGAATGATTGTTCTCCTAATGTCTGCTGATCTTCTTCCTTGGTGGTTCGTACGTTCTAACTCTCTCAGCTTCTGATTCGTGAGATTCACAAGCTGGGTTCCCCTGTTACTTCTGGTACTGCGATTATGCATACACCTGAAACACAAGAAAAGAGAAAGAACAATGTAAGTAAACGAAAAGTAAAATGTTTAGGCTAAATTGTATTCCGAATCTAATGGCGAATTCAATGAATCCCCGACAACGGCGCCAAAATTTGATATGCTCAAATTATACCCTAGAGCTACTCTCTCAAATTAAGAGATCGATGTAAAACTTAGGGGTCGAATTCCACAGAGACTCAAGATTCACACAATAGATTATTAGTTATCGAATTAAGCTAAACAAGAATGATTGTAATTAAAGGACAGAATGCAGTAAATCGGTTTGTAAGATCAATAAGAGAAAGCGTCAAGCTCAGGGAATTCTCAGGAAATCAGGAATGCAAGCAAATCAGTTAATCAGGATTCTTCTAATGTTCTAGAACTTGATACACAATGATAAAGTAAACCAGCCGTCGCTGCGAAAACTATCTATGTCTAAAACCTAGAAAACCAAATTTCTTTGCGAGTTCTAAAGTGTAAACATGCAATAATCTCAGGTTCAATGTGTTCACAAAATCCCAAAATCAAATTCCTTTTACAGATAGGTATTTTGCTCATCTAGGGTTCTTTTCTAGCTAATTAACCAACTGTCGTTGCGAGAATCGACCTATGATCAATAATCTAACCTTTCAGTTCAGATCAAGTAGTAATCACAACCTAGATGAAGAAATAGTGTTTAGAATCCTTAATTAACCAATCAACTTAGCAATCCATGAAATCCCTAATGAGAAACCCTAAACCTAACTAGCAAAATACTCAGACATGGAGATTGAAACAATAAACATGATTGAATAGAATTGCATAAAAGAAATAAGAATATAATTAATGGAGTTCTGAATCTTCTCTCAAGGAGTCTGAATTCTTCTCTCCAAAAGCTCTCTCTAGAATACTTGATAGGATAAAAGATAGGTCTAAACAATGACCTTAAAATAATATAAATATCCTAAAAACTCGAATAGAGACTTATTTGCAAATAAGGAAAAGTCTGGGCAAATTTTCTTTTCTTCAAAAATCTTCAAAACTGGCGCAGAAAATTGTCTGTCTGATGGGTGTCGACCGACACCATCTCCAAAAGTGATTTCTGACTTGAATTCTTCAGCACAGCTTCCTGATTAACTCCAGAATGATTCATAATCTTCAAATAAGCTCCAAACGTACTTAAACTTGCAAATGACTCTAAAAGACTCCAAAAACACTAAAAAGACTCTATAAACAAGACTTATATCATGGCTAAAAACACTAAAAACCATGATATATCACAATTCTCTATCTTTCTCACTTTTTTTCAATTATTTGATTATGTTGAAGAACCGACGCGGAGGGATTCTTCTTCTCGGATCAGCGATCTTGTTATGGTTCCTCTTCGAGAAATGTGGATACAGTTTCTTCCCCTTTCTTGTTAATGTTCAGATACTTCTCGTCGTCATACTCTTCCTCTGGGCCAAATCCGCTATTCTTTTCAGTAGGTTAAATCTAATAATCTGTCTTCGTCATCTGAAATGTTTAGCTTTGTTTCTTGAACAATTTTTTTTTTTCTTTTGCTGTCGTTTTCTTGATTAGACCAATGCCTCAACTTCCGAATCTTGAAATCACTGAGGAGTCTGTTCTTATGGTTGCTGATACTCTACGAGTCTTGATCAATACTTTGCTATCAGTTGAAATTTGCGTTAAGAAAAATGCCAAGCAACTCTTTCGGGTCAGAACCTACAAGCATTACTGAACCGGTGTTCACTTTCAGAGAGAGCAAGATAAATTTGATGTATCAGTACTCCTTCAAAAGCATAATTTTCCACAGAGAGCCAACTATTAACTGTTTTGGATTGAACTACAAAGAAAATTGAATCCTAGATAGAAGATAATAGCAGACAATGATAACAAGGAAACTCCGACAAAGTTTTTAAAATTGGAAAAACAACAAGAAGCACCAAAGTTTGCTCTTCATGCAATCATAGGAAGAAAGTTTCTTTGCCTCCACACCACCATTCAACACCATTTTCACTTCTTAACTTCAGCTCCACTAGTTTGTCGCTAAAAATATATTTAAGCATATGATCGTAAGGGGATTCGTAAATGTTGCTACAATAATCGAGAGAAAGGTCAGGGCTTGTAACACCACGCTGCAGGACATAGCATATCCAACGATTAACACGATCTGTTTGAATACCATTTCTGCACATCAGGGGGAACTTCTTAGTGGGAGAATCACCCTTCAAAGTCAATACTCTATCTATAGTATCTATGAAGCTTTCAATAATACTGTCTCTTCTTCGCTTACCCTTTTCTTCGCTTACCCAATTTTAGGGCAGATTCTGTAAAAGAGTGAGTGAGTTAGTAGAAGAAAAATAAACGTGAATTGGATGAGAAACGTGGTTAGTGGTTCTTTGTTTCTAATATTTTAAGTATTCAAATTTTCTTTAAGCCGTTTTTTTTTTCTTTATGGAAAACACGTAAAATATTATTTTTCAAAATCCGACTTATCCGTTTCTCTTTTTTCCCTCGTTAATTATAATATCCTAATTCACAAAATGAATAGACTTTTCAAGGCAATACTTTTAGCTATCTACAACTCTAATTTTCCAAGGCAACTTTCACCACTTTGTCTATTAACATTGCAGTTTGGACTATGCTTTTATCAATACACAAATTTTGTTAGTCTAATTCTACCAGATTAACAGTCTAAAGAGGCTGCAAACTCACTTTTATTGAAAGATTTGACATAGTAAAAGATTAAACAGTGGTGGTAATAATCCCTATTAAGACATCAAGATCACGGGTGGTGTCACTGGTGGTGATTTGGATTGGTTAGGGTGCTAGCTCTCAAAATATGCACCATTTGAGTGGAGTTTTTATCTCAATTTATTTTGACAGGCTCACCACACAATAATTGAAGGTAGTGATTGGCAAATTAATTTTAGAGGCTGTTGTGACTTTAGTTTATTTTTAAAGTCTTTAAAGCCATTATTTTTTCCAATTAGGCTTTAAGAGTTCTAAAGTCCTTAAAGTCTTCGTTAAAAATCTCAAAGCCAAAATAACTGATTTTACTCTTAACGAAACCTGTTTTTCTTAAAACCACTAATTGATGTTTTTAAAATTTTGCTAAAGCCACAATAATTATATAACAACCATTTTAGCTCTGATTGTTTGAGGCTTTTGAAACTGTTGCTTTAGATTTTAATTTGACTGTTAAATAATTGTTTTGGTTTTAGAAATTTTTAATAACATCAATTAGTGGCTTTGAGAAAAATAAGTCACGTTAAGAGTAAAATCAGTTATTTTGGTTGTGAGATTTTTTAGAAAGACTTTAAGGACTTTAGACATGTTAAAGCCTACTTGGAAAAAAATTGGCTTTAAAGACTTTAAAATTAAACTAAAGCCACAACAGCCTCTAAAGTTAAATTGCCAATCACTACCAAAAAGTCTTAACATCCAAATTAAAATCTAAAGTAACAGTCTCAAAAATCTTAAACAATCAGAGCCTAAGTTTCTAAAGTTGATATGATTAGAGACACATCAAAATATTTGAATACTTGATGTGGAAAAACTAATTTATCCCCAAATTATATATCATCTAAAATTTATAGGATATATAAATTGTTTATAGCATAACTTTGTTCGGTACATATCTAATATATATTTAATAGGACCAAAAATTTGTTATATAAATAATTAAACTAATTATAATCATATTAGAAAAAACTAAAAAATTCCAATTCAAATTTGGGATTTTGCTAATTTTGATTGGAATAACCAAAACCTATTTAGAATGGAAAACATAATATATGTTAATATGATTATGATCAATATAATTGTTTAAGGTTTTTACCAAAAGTAACACATATATTAAAATTTCATATATTAAATTAAAATTTACGTAAAATTTTGTTATAAAATTCAAATCTAACTAGGCTTCGTATGTAAGTATCAATAAATATTTTGATAAATTTAATCAAAGAAAAAAAGTCCGACATGTATATACCTATATATATATATATGCACGTATATATATTAATATATATATATACATATATTTTAATTAATAGTTCTTAACATTCTAGCATATCATCTTTCTTTATATAAAATGTTTAATACAAGATTATAAATAGAGAAATTTGGCTGAAAAAAATACATAAAAAATTATTTTGTTTCACTAAACTTTCCATGAATAAAATTATGAGATTAAGATTTATATTAATGAAAATTATTTCTAAATATAAAAATAATTTTTTTATTAAAATTTTAGAATTCTAATCTGTAACTAAAAATATTTAAATTTCTTAAAAAACTATTTTCTTCAAACTCAAATTAAATCTTCTTCTTCTAATTTTTTTCCACAATATCTTCTCTTACTGTCTCTTTTCTTCAGAGATCCCTTCTCTTATAAATAGCCATATATGTAATATTATATATTAATTTTATGATCATATCACAACGATTAACTCCCTTTACTTAAAATATATAATAAATTATAATATTTAAAATTCAGAATCATGTCCAACTAACATGCTTATTAAATTGAACTCATTAATTTCATGCTAATATAATCTAAAATAACAAATTTATATATCCTATATATTCAATAGTTCAGATTCCAATTTAATATTATACATGTAGTCTCTAATATCAGTATTGTGATTCATATCGGTTAATAACAATATATAAAACTCATAACGAATTTTTTCATTAGAGTTTCATGAAAATACTGAAATAAATTTGGATAACAGAAGTTTTAAAAGTACCTGGATATGCAGCGGAATGATAGAAACAAAATGATTTATATGATTAATGAGTTGAAATCAAAAATATCGTTGAAATCAAAATCTTAAAACTTTGAATGACAGACTATTTTTCTGATTTTAGAGTTTATGGGTTAAGGTTCGAGAACTTGTTTCTCTTATTTTGTTATCTCATGACGGCTAGAGATTGAATTCTGTGCAGGTTTCACATATATATATCCTTTTATAGGGAATACAAACACCCTAATCTATTTTAGGATTTTCACATAGGCCATGTCCATTACGCTAGTGCTTAATTCTAAAAAATGAATCATCTTTTATTTCAAGCCCAACAAAATTAATATTCACGAACATTTATATAATTCAAAATAAAACTTCTAAAATATAAATATATATTGATTCAATTTGTTTAAAATAACGTGTCATTTATAAGACTATATAACATTACGAGATTTTAAATCTATGAAAAGAAGTGACTTTTAAAACACATTGTAACTACTTAGTATTATACCATTGTCAATCCACGACATAAAACTTTAAGAATAGTAAATATAAATGATTTGAAAATTTTCCTTACACATCTGACAACCATTTCATTAGAGAATATGCCATGGGAGAAGTCTTGAGGCAAGCAAACAAGGAAGAGAATGATATAAAACCTAATAAGAATGCATATAATAGTAGAATATATCTCAATTGGGGGTATACCTGCTTGTCGCCCTGGTTCTGTCATTCAACTTGCTTTCTTTGGTGTTGTCACTCATTTGTTCCACAGGTCTCTATTGGGGTGCTAATCAGATGCTTCCAAACCTCCACTTTTTCCCCCGGCCCACGTCTCTTTGCTCGCATCACGTTAGCATCCGGGAAGACAAATATTTCTTCACCAGGTGAAGAGTTGTGTCGTACTGTTGGTCTTGTTTCGTTCTCTAACAGGTGCTTTGATCTTCCGTTTTCAATTCTACTTATTTATGATGTGCTATTACACTACAAAAATTCTAACATATCCTCTCGTAGCGAATGATCCTATCTCTATCTACTTTAGCCCCATCATTTTTGAATGATTAGATTTTCTTCGGACCTATAACAACCGACTTGAGACTTGAAGCTTTTTTAATCACATCGTTTTGTTTTGGAAGTGGTTCTTGGTTTCTATCTTCATTTCTAGCTTGAAGCCTCTCAACTCTCTTCTTCTAATCTCCTCTTTGCTTTTGGTCAATCTTCCATTGCTTCTGACTTATCTTCTCTGCTTGAGTCATGTTTAGAGAGAACTCGGGGATTTGTCGAGTGGTCTCACAAGAATTGATAGTTTCAGAAGTCCAAAGCGACATATGATCCCCTATGGACAAATAATTGTGGATCACTATCTAGAGAACAAAGAATACTTCACAGTGGAGTGCAGGAACCAAACACTTTTATGCCAATTCTCCTTTAGAGATGCTGTTTGCATGAGCCATGTGCTTTTGGAGCTGAATTTACTTTTAAAGGTAACCCCTTTGTATTTCCACTTAGAAATGCAAATTTTCAGAAAACCTAGTATCACTCACACCCTTTAAATATACTGAAGCAGATCACACAAGACTTATAAATAAATTCCCTAGAGACTTAGTATGAAGAGGTCGATACCAAAGAGACTCAGGATCACACAATGGATTTTAGTTATCAATGTAATTGAAAAGTAAGAAATGTAACAAGATTTGTAAATTCGATTTCGAAGGAAGTTAGGCTCGGAGAAGTTCTCATGTAAACCTGAACTGTAGATTAAAAAGCTGTCAGATTTTAAATGAAGATTCGTTCTTCAACTTGAAACATAATTGTAAAATCAACCAGCTTTCGCTGTGCGAATCATCTATGTCTAAATTTTGGAATCCCAAATTTCTTTGCAAATTTGTAATTCAGACAAGCATTAAAGTTCAAGTTCAATTGTTCACAAAATTCCTAAACCAATTCTTTTGCGGATAGGTATTTTGCTCATCTAAGATAGTTCAGGCAATCAATAATGCTTTTGCATCTATTAATCAACGTATGTTCTGAATTCTAGATGACCAGACTAGAATTAGCGTTAAACACAATCCAGATGAAGAACTCATCGACAACCTAACAAATCAATTCAAACTAACAATTCATCTTTAACCTTTTAAAATCGCTAACCCTAACAGGTAAACTACTCAGACGTGAAAATTGAAACAATAATCATAATTGAATATAATACAATAAGATAAATAAAAATTGGGGTTTGAAATCTTCTCTATACCGAACAAGTCGCAAACCTGTCTCCCCAAAATCTCTCAAAATCTGTCTATTAATAATAAAGTGTAAGTCTAAAACAATGACTTAAAAACAATGTCTAAAACATGAAATGACTTTGCTGCAAATAAGTGGAAACTTCTGGGATGATTTTCTTTTCTTCAAAAATCTTTAAACTCATGTGGAATGTGTAAACGTGATGGGTATCGACCGACACCAAAGGGTGGTGTCGATCGACACAATGTCTGAAAATGGTCTCCACGTTGAACTCCTCAACACAACTTCTTGTTTGGCTTCAAAGTACTCCATAATCTCCAAATAAGTCTCGAACATACCTGAACCTGTAAAAGACTTGAAAACACACGTAAAAAACTCTATAAACAAATATATTTCATGGTCAAAGATCTGGAAAAATCATGATATATCAAATCACACCTTCAAATTCTCTACCATAAACTGTACAAATTCTCTGAAAAAACCCTAAGCCTCCTATTTTATGTCCTGCCCTTTGTTCACCACTATTCCATCTCTACATTGTATCTCCCTTAATGAATTCTTTGCTTCATGCTCAATCGCTGCCATATGGAAGAATTTTTTTTTTTTTTTATCTCATACCTCCAGCCAAAGCAATTTGAATTTCTACTTGAGAAACCCTTTTTTGAGAATTGATACATGATCATATCTTCTATACACAACATTCTCCTTCTCCATGTTTTACATCGTAAGTTTTGATAAGTTAGCTTGTTGCTTTTCACAGAGGGTCTCGTATGCATCTTTAGATTATTTTTTACAGGTTTCCCATACTTTCCTTGGCGAGAGTGTGTATTACTCGTTTCAGACCCTTTGATTTTCTGAAAAGCAAAATAGTGAGGAGGTAGAAAGGAATATGTGTTATGTCTCCTCCGAATACTGAGTTATCCTTGGTAAGAACTCCTCCAATCCTGCAACCACATTGACCAACTTGAAAGGTTTCTTTAGTCTTTTCTGATCTGAGGCAAAATGAATGTGACTTCGGAGATGACTTGAGCACCGACCTCCTTCAAATATATTGTATGAATACGGGAAAGCATTGATCCATTTATCGTTGATGAGCTCTCAAACAAGTTTTTTAATATCAATCCATTTTTCTCTCCTGTTACACCAAGTGAACATTGGTTCATGTTAAGCTAAATCCGACAGCAAACAATGCCTTGTTACACTTTGAAAGTCTCGCATACCAGTTGTTATGTTTGGCAAATTTTCAAAGCTTGAATGCTCCTCCCCTTCAAGTATTTCATTAAAATCACCAAGCAGAATTCATTATTTATTCCAGAATATTGGAACATTAGTTCCAAATCCATGAGAACCGAGATGGTGTCACTACTGATTCCACTTCCAAAATTCTTTTCTCACTTGCTGTACCAGTTTTAGTAGGCGACACTTTTAACCAATTTTCCTTCACTGCATTAAACTGATCCCCCCCCCACCCCCTTTTCTATCAGCTGCTTCTGATATTCTTTCTTTTTAGAATCTTGCGATGCTACAATTTTAGGTTTCTCCCATTTCTCCGAGAAATTTTTTTTCTCTGGTGATTGTTTCTGCTCCACATTTTGTTGTTCAATTGTCTCCATCTCCCCTGTTAATCCGTCAACAGCTTTCTCTAAGATATGTTTTAGTATATTACATACATTTGTCAAGTGTCCCCACTTCGAATAGGATTGGCTTCGAGCTGGTAGCCATGGATAGATAAACTCCACATTCGCTTCAATTCCCAACGTTGATTTGAACTGATAGAGACAAACTGGGATGACCATCAGCACTCGTGATGAAGATCAGACTTTTCCAAGAAAACATCCGGTATGACACATTTTAAGAGTAATTCACATAGGAATCAACTTGATCTCAGGCTCCTCTTCACCAATCTTGGGAGCCCACTATGATAAAATTATCGAAATATTAGTTATATTCCACATCCCTCTTATGAGTATTCGAGATCTTGTAATCCAATATGAAAATCTGATTTTCATAATAGTTGTATTGACCGGAAAAACGTCAATCCAAACTGTCTTATCTCTCAATAACCAAATTTTGTTGATTATCACGTGTATTTTGCCACATGTGGGGCTGCTAATAGAAACTTTTCCTCTAGAAAATGTTTCCATTACATAATAGAGTTGTGGATCACTGCATCTTGTATCTTCACAACTGTTTTTCCCTGCACCTTGTTCACATCCAACACATGCTTTAATAGTGTGGGTTTGTTTTTTACAAACATTTACTAAATACATTTTTAGCTTGTTGTTAAGGTAACTTATCATTTTTCTCGACTTTTATATGTGGCATGGTCTTTTTCTTCGGCGCCAGCATTATAGTTGAGACTTGCGTGCAGCTGCAATTAACCAACTTTAAATGGCCTTTTCAATCGTCTATGTACTGACGTGTTTTATTCTTTTTTCTTTGGTTTAAAATTTAAATTTTAGATAACAAATTATAATGAGAAAAGTATTATTAAAACTTAATTTATTAAACTTAGATTTAAATACAAGATTGGAAATACAAAGCTTGTAACTACAATTATTAAAACTATAAAGTATAAAAGAGTGAGTAAATAATGTCTCACTAAAATTCACTTTGCCTTATGCAAAAATAATTTGGTTTTATTTATACAAAGAAGTTTAATGAAAAATAAACTTGCATATCCTCTATATAATATTTGTCCAACTCTCTCCATTTTTGTCACACATCACCACTCTAGAAAAATGACATGTGTCAATAATTTAAAATAAAATAAAATACTTTTTATTTTCTCAACAAACATTAATTATTTTTATGGAATGATTTCTACTTATTTTCCTTCTTTTCATCTACATTAATTCTATCAATTAACCTCTTGATATTTTTTTTAAATAAATAAGCAACCCTGCAAAAAAACAAATCTCATCGGAGATGGTTTCATACTAGAACCATTTAATTGTGGGACATAAAACCAGAAGTCCAATCATTTGTAATAAAAAATTTCAAGTAAAATGAACAAATTAAAAATTCACAATAAATATGTAGACAATAAACTAAAATTAAAATGAACAAATTAAAAATTCACTACAAATATGTAGACAATAAACTAAAATTATTCACCATAGTCTAAATATATAAATGTAATCTCTTAAAAAAGTTTATAAATAAAATTTTTAGAGTTTGGGAAATTTATATATTGGGAAGTCAGAAAGACAAAAAGGAGAAACTCAAAAATAATTTCTGTTTTTTTTTTTAACTATGGATATGTGCCAAATTTTAAAGCTTTTTTAAGTATAAAGTGGATTATAGCATTTAAAAACTTCTATTATAAAAATATAAGCAAATAAATATATTATTCTATGTAAAAAGAAATAAATAATATATACACATTTAATAGAACTGTAAATATTAATTTCATTAAATTAAATTTTTAGTAACTAACATTTTAAACTATAGAAAAATATATAAATGAAATCTCTTAAAACAAAATTTACGACTAATATTTTCAGATTTTAAAAATGTTATATATAAGGAAATAAAAAAGACTTAGAAGAGAAATTCAAAGGCTTTTTTTTAAAAAAAACTATGAAAATATGTTGACTTTTAAAACATTCATGTGGTAGAAATTTAGAGAAAAATTTAAAATTTTACAAGTTTTTAAAATAAACTACCCGAGCTTAAAATTTTATATATAAGAAAAACCAGAAAGACTAAAAAGAGAAATTCACATGTTTTTTTTACCTATGAAAACATCTCAACTTTTAAAACATTCATGTAGTCGAAAGAGAGAATTTTCAATTTTTACAAGTTTTTTAAATGAAAACTATCCGCGCATAGTGCGTGTATTCACTTAGTAATCTTGGAATGGTTATATGTAATTTTTATAGTGATTGTATGGATAATGAGTAATGAAGATTATTTTGTCACCTAGTAGTCTTGAATGTGAAATATATTTATACTAGATTATGGCCCGTCCTTAGGACGGGATTTGTTATTATATATTTTATAATTTTTTAATAATTTATATTTGTAAATTTAGAAGATCAAAATTAAATCATTAATTTATTACAATATATTAATATTAATTGATAATTTTGTTAATTAATTTTAATTACAATTTTAAAAAAAAAAAAAAATACATAATCGAAAATATCATGAAAATATATATTTTATTTAATTTTTGATAATTATTTAAGATGTGCTTAAATGTATTAATTGTAGTTACAATTTTTTTGTTAAGATTTCTAGATTTATTATATATTTTAAATTTTGAAATCAAGAGAATACCTGTATTGAAAGATTTTGATCGTCTATATGGTTAGTATTTAAATTATGAAAATTAAATTTAAGAATATATTTTTGGGTTTTGAAATTAAGTATCTCTATTGATAGATTTATTTTAAGATATCACTTGTATTTTTTAATATCTTACATATTTATTCACATTTGTGAATGACAATTTTGCCCTTAATGAGACTCTTAAAATATTAAATAATATCAATGACAAAAATCGTAATATAACACGGTATAAAATGTTTTTTTATAATGTTTCATGTTATATACTATATATATATATATTTCTGTCTAACTATAATATATGCCGAATTTGATTATATATGGTTTTTAGACCTATTTCAAAATAATTAAGCCAAGTTGGCCCCAAAAAATACAAGATAAAGATAAGGTGAAATTTGAAGCGCTGCGGAAATTCTTTCTGACCAGGAGCTCCACTGGACTAGAATCTAGTAAATCCAATTACGGAACATCAAGATCCAGTCCTTGCTTGAAACCACTTGCATGCTCACTCCTCCATAGATCACCGTGATAATGAAAGGAGTCTACAAACAAGTCGCCGGAGATGAAACCAACTAGAAAGTTTCAGTAGATTCAGCATCAGTGTCTTTGTCGAAACACAACTCTATTGGGAAAACTTATAACTTTACTGATTCGCACCAAGATCAACGAAACTTAAACAATTGTCTAGATTTTTTTATTCTAAAATAAAACTGGAATAAAATAAAGTATCTTAAAATGTAATCCACATCAAATTTATTTTACAAAAGAGAAAAGAAAAAAAAACCATATATCTAATCTTCATTGGTCTTAGCTTGGTCGAGCTCGGTTATTTCATGCTCCCTCGACGTCTCCCATCCCTCGAAGTTGGTCGCACGCCAAGCAAATCTGGATTATGTTCGACAATGATATCGAACAGAACCTTGTAGTCCTTCTTCTCCTGATTGTTGGACGCCTCTGGGCCAGTTGCACCTTAAGATCCTCATTACGTTTCGCAATTTTGGCATCTTGGACCCTTAGCCTTTCCTTACGATCCTCATTAAGTTCCAGAATTTTGGCCTTAGCAGCATCTAGGGAGTCTTGAGACTTCTCTTGCGGTGGAGGAGGAGAAGCTCCATGCAACATGTAGACTACATCGTACATCGTACATCTTAAACTGCAGAAAACAAGAACAAGATTTAAAACCGTAATGAGTTTGTGTAATTGAAAAACAATGATTATATACCTTAGACGAGATCTCCTCCATCTTGGTTTGGGACATACCCCCTCCACGTAGCACAGTCTCCGCGTGGACCTTATTTGCAACGATTTTAAAAATTCTAGGTGCTTCAAAGGTTATAGGAGAAGTGCGTCCATATACTTCCATCTCATCCAAACATGGGAAACACTCCAAGAAATGCTTTATCATCTCTTTCTCTCTAACTCTTCCTTGAAACCCATTAATTCGCAGCTTCTTCACTGGATTTAGAGTTCTATTTCCTACCGCAAGTGCACAGCTTATGATTGTAATACAGATAGGTTTGATTTCCAGAGGACCAGTGTTACACTTTGTGTCTATGAGGTTTTGAAAGAAAGCTAAGCAAGCAAGTTGGTTTTGTTGGTTGTGAAACAAGTGACGGATTCAAACAGTAATTAAACTTCAGATAAAACAAGCGTTAGACCAAGGTTGTTTCGCAGGAAATTCAGAGTAAGGGATCGAACAACTATTCAGGGGCAACTAAGCGCCAGCCTAGAGCTCAAACATAAGAGTAATATTAATCCACTGTCGTGGCATCAACAACTTTATCTAACAACCTAAAATCCTAAACTATCGTTTGGATCTAGAATCGCAAATAAACATTATTGCACAGGCTTGATATGCTCACAATTTGCCTTAACATCAACTGTCGTTGGCTAAGGACAAATTGCTCACCAAAGTAACTTCTAGCAACCTATTACACTTTTGATGAATGGATTTACCTAAAATCATGAATTAAGTGATCAGTTCAATTCAGGCATTAAGACTAACAAGTGGTGAAGACTATCTATTCAAATCCCTATTTGTGTTCAACCAATTAACTCATGAATACCATTGAAATCCCTGATCTAACAGGAGGATCTACTCAGAAATGAAATCGGAAAACACAGCAACAGGCAAAAGAGAATTCATTGAATATATAATAGAAATAACAAAGGTTTAGAATTCTTCTCAAGTGTGGCAAAGATTCTCCTCCAAATCTTACAAGTAGAAAAACTCTCAAAGGTTCTTATCCAAAAATCTCTCTCTAGCTAGAAAATCGAAGGTTAAAGATAAGATGATCCTCGCGGCGGCTCTCCCTCCTCTTTTCCTTCTTTCGCGTCCCAAAACTAGGTAAGTGGAGTTTCCATATCTGCTCCGGGCAGATGGAGCATGTGCTCCATTTTGGAGTATGTGCTCCAAAAGGGTGAAGATCTTCAAATTCGGCCCTTTTTTGCTCCAGAGGCTCCAATCCCTCATGTCTTCGTTTATAGCTCCTTAGCGACCTGAAATGACTCGATAAAGACTAAAAAGACTCGATAAAACCTGCAAAACAAAGGTTAGAATGAGGCAAAATCGCCTCATATCATGCACTCACAAACATCCCCGCATTTATCAGTCACATAGTGTAAGAGACCCTTGAAAGAGGAAGCTAGTCAATAAGAGAGTTCTAAGTGTGAATGGCATCATTGTAAATGTTTTGAGCTACCTCAAGGACTAGTGTTTCCAAACGTGGACAGTTCCTTAAAAGAACCGGCATTGCTTCCCATCCCCTGTCTGCCTTACTACGGATACGTAGAAATTTTAGGTTGTTGAACACCGGCATCGAATCACAGCATTGAGAAAGTACCTGAAACAAGACAAAAAAACTATTGCAGCGACTCATGTTTGAGAAACTTATACAGTTATGCTCCCACTAACATAGGAACAAAATACTAGAAAAGGAAAACGAAATAGCAACTGACGTCAAGAGTATCTGCAGAAAGGAATAATCTCTGAACATTCCTTATACCACTCACGAGCTTCAACACATTTCTAAGACGCATAAAAACGTCATCTTCCTCATTTGGCACTCGTATTAGCTCAAGCTGAGTTTCAGTTACTAAGGTCAAGTACAGGCTCAGGTAAACTTGGCAAGTTAACTTTTGGATAATCCGCCGCAACAAAATCAGAATAGTCAAGATCAACGAGATTGGGAGCATCAAAAGAGATTCTATTCGGAATGCTTAAGTCTTCGAAACCATTGGCATAGATAGATAGCTTCCTGAGGCTTGCACTTGACACGTTTTCATCCCTGTTCAGCCACTCAATATCAGCCAAGTCAAACTCCTCAAGAACAGGGAAAGCAGACAGAAACACCTCAAGATTATCACCCAACAAAAATTGTCCGATTCAAAGCTGAGAGTCTTAAGCATTGGTAAGAAAGTTGCTTGACCTCCACGCCACCAATCAATGCCAAACTCAGTACTTATCTTCAGTTCGACTAGTTTGCTACTTTCGAACATCTCGTTAGACAGAAAATACATATAATCTGTTTCTGACTTGAAATCGGATCTACCAAATTCAAGGAAAAGATCAAGGCTTGTAACACCACGCTGTAGGACATTACATATCCAAAGATCCAGACGATCTATGTCAATACCAGTTTTACACTTCAGGGAGAACTTCTTAATGGGAGAATTTCCCTGCAAAGTCAATACTCTATCAACGAAATCCATGAAGCTCTGAAGAATCTCGTCTCTTTCTCGCTTACCCTCTTCAGGATGAAGAAACACAGAGTCATCAATGTCGAGACTAGGGACGAGTGTCCACAAATAGCGCCATTTCTTTGACAGAACCGATGTCAAAGCAGCTTCCTTTGTCGTAAGAAAAGACAATATATGGCAAAGAACCTCGTCAGGTAGACTTCCGATCCAATCCATCGTCTCTGCCAGAATGAAAATTTCGAAAATTCAACTATTAGCCAGGAAAAGAAGATATGAACTAAACAAATTGGAAAAAAAACCAAAGCAAATTTATTCAAGGCGCCTTTTCCAGGTTTTAAAGAGTTGCAAAAAGATCCCTGAAGCTCCAAATTATTACAAAAAACGGGTCCGAACTTTTTCCATATTTTAGTAGTTTTTACCATTATAAATAGGATTTAAAATCAATCTTTTTACAGAAGTTTTATTCTAATTTTTTCATAGAGTTTTAGAGAGAAGAATCAAACTCTTTCAGAGAAGATTTCTGAACACATTTTATTTTATTGGAATTCTCGTTCATGTTTTCTATTCAAATTATTATTTATGTTTCATTAATCATGTCTGAGTAGATTCCTTGTTTGTTTTCGGGTATTCAAAGGTGAATGATGAATCGTTAGATTGAATTAAATGGTTATGCTCAAATCATTAGAGTTCCTCATCTAGATTTGTGTTTGATGTTTATTTTATCATCATGACATGGAATTTGATCTTAGCTTAAACTGCTAAACATGCAAGTGTGATTAATTGTCTGAACTAATCTTAGATGAGCAAAATACATACGTGCAAAGATATTTGGTTTAACATTTTGTGAACAATTGAACCTACACGTAATGTTTTGGTGCTAGCTCGCAAAATATGTATATATCTACATGTATAATCTATATACACACACATATACACTTAATGATTTATTTCTTCTACGATCTTTTCTCTCATTATCTCTTTTCTTCAGCAATAAAAACTTCAGAAATCCATTCTCTTATAAATACCCATATTTGTAATATATATTTAATAGTAAATATAAGATTTATAATCATAACACAATAATTAATTCCCACCAGAATGGTTTATTAAACAAATATAATAAAATTATAATATTTGAAAGCCACAATTATGTCCAACTAACATGCTTAGTAAGTTAAACTCATTAATTTCATGCTCATATAATCTAAAAAAAAAGTTACATATCATATATATACAAGAATTCAGATTCCAATTTAATATTATATATACATATCGATTTATAACAATATATAAAACGACTAATGGATTTTTTCACTAGGGTTTCATGAAAATATTGAAATAAATTTAGATAATGCATGGAACTTTTAGATATACCTGGATATTGAGCGAAATTATCGAAATAAAATGATTTGTATGATTTATGAGTTGAAATCAATAATATCGTTGAAATCAAAAATCTTACAACTTTGAATAACAAACTGTTTCTCTGATTTTAGATTTTATGGGTTACGGTTCGAGAACTTGTTTCTCTTCTTTTATGCCATGACAGCTAAATGTTGAATTATGTGCATCTTTCACATATGTATACTTTGTTATAGAGAATACATAACACCCTAATTTAGTTAAGATTTTCATATGGGGCATGCCCATTACATTAATTCCTTTTAAAAATGAATCATTTTATTTATTTAATTCAAGCCCAACTAAATTAATATTCACGAGCATGTATATAATTAGTTCTATTTATCATAAGAACATAAAACTTCTAATATATATATATATATGTTGATTCGATTTGTTTAAAGTCACGTGTTAGTTATAAGACTATATAACATATATTTGTAGATCTATAAATATAAGTGATTTTTAATAAAGCATTATAGCCACATAATATTATACCATTGTCAATCGACAACATAAAAATTAAAGAAGAATAAATATAAATGATTTCAAAACTTTCCTTACCATGTGATCAACCATTTCATTATGGTCATTGAAAATAAAAAAATTTGAAACATAATAAGTTTAATTATTGCCTTATCATAACTCACCTTTGCTGTCAACCTTGCTCCAAAGATGGTTTCAATTACAACCTATTTAATCAACTTCTTACAGCAAAATGTTTCGTTGTCTTTTTTAAATCTCGAACATTTGAGCAAATACCGTTATTATATATTTTTCTTTGAGTACCTTTTGTCTACCATGCTTGGGATTGTCTGTTCTTCACTTAAGATGAGAGCTTTTGCTTACTGTTTTGTCATAATTATTGTTGATTTGTTGGTGGAGTACGCAAAACTTTATGTCCTTCTTGTTCTGGGTCTTCATCCTTTTTCATGGATAATCTCCCCTTCTTCTCTATCTTCATTTCCATTATCTTCTTTGTTCTCTGCTTCTTCATTGTCTACCACTGGTTCCACTTCCAAATTTCTTTTTTCACTTGCTTTACCAGTTTTAGCAGGTGACACTTTTAAGTTACCACTTTTAGCAGGTGACACCTTTAAGTTTTTAACCAATTTCCCTTAACTGCAGTAAACTGATCTCCCCTTCTGCTGTGCTCCTATATCAGCTTCTTCTGTTATTGTTTCCTCTTGTAAATCCTTTGATGCTACAATTTTAGGTTTCTCCCCGTTTCTCCAATGAAATATGTTTCTCCGGTGAATGTTTCTATAACGCCCCAACTGCCCCTACCGGTGAGTCACCCATCCCTCTATCGGGCTCGTGGGCCCCACCACTGTCCGACGGTCGGTGCGTTAACCGGAAGGTTTGAAAGTCATGATATACTGACCCTGCAATCACCACGTGACCGTTCCCCGTGTTTTGGCCTCACTCACACGGTACCGCGAATGACATCCCGGTAGATCACCCATCCTTTGACTACTCCAGCTCAAGCACGCTTAACCCTGGAGTTCTCTCTGGATGTGCGACCGAAAAGGTAAGTGCACTTTGGTGAAATAGGTAGCCAAATCAATTATTTTAACCTCTCCACATATACCAGAAATCGGGATGTTACAATTCACCCCCACTCAAAGAGTGCAACGTCCTCGTTGCACACCAAGACCAGTCCCTAAGACGCCTCCCAGGTCAGTACTGGGACGGCTAGCCGGCTCTGATAGCACTTATAACGCCCCAACCGCCCCTACCGGTGAGTCACCCATCCCTCTATCGGGCTCGTGGGCCCCACCCCTGTCCGATGGTCGGTGCGTTAACCGGAAGGTTTGAAAGTCATGATATACTGACCCTGCAATCACCACGTGATCGTTCCCCGTGTTTTGGCCTCACTCACACGGTACCGCGAATGACTTCCCGGTAGGTCACCCATCCTTTGACTACTCCAGCTCAAGCATGCTTAACCCTGAAGTTCTCTCTGGATGTGCGACCGAAAAGGTAAGTGCACTTTGGTGAAATAGGTAGCCAATTCAATTATTTTAACCTCTCCACATATACCAGAAATCGGGATGTTACAGTTTCTACTCCATTGTTGATTTGTTGTCTTAATCTTCCCTATTAATCCATCAATATCTTTAACTAAGCTATGTTTTAGTACTAATTTGTTGCTACCTCTATTCGCATTACATACACTTGTTAAGAGTACCACTTCGAGCATGATTGGCATCAAGCTGGTAGACATGGATAGATATTGTTAAAGTATTGATTTCTTTACAGAAGAGAAAAGAAGGAAGAGACATAAAGAATTATCTCTTCTCCTTTAATAGAAACCGAACGAAGAAACTTTTAATTAACTAAAACTTTGTTGTTATTTACATTAATACAAAATTGTTTATATCGAAAACAAATAGATACTACAACAAAATGGAGCAAACGCCAAGGATACGTGATGGTGATCAAAGGAAGAAACCAAACAAGAAAAGATGATGCTTATCTCGGAGAAAATGGAGCAGAATTGGTTACAAAGATAGCTGAAGGAGTCACGGAGAAAACTCACGCATGAGACGCTAAGGACGCATGAGATGCTAAGGAGACGTGAGGAAATCGTACAAGAGATTTGAAGGAGACATGGATTATGGATAAGGCTGGCAGGTCGAAAGATAAGTCTTTAGTTTTTGAAAAGCGGAGTCAGAGTTATCATCCCACTCGAATCGTTTGTTGCCGCGGAGTAGTTGATAAAAAGGAAGACACTTATCCGTTGATCGAGATATGAAACGATTTAGGGCGGCGATCCGACCAGTGAGGCGTTGGAGTTCGCGAGTGCTCTTCGGGGACGACAGTTCCAAAATCGCAGAAATTTCCTTCGGGTTTGCTTCTATTTCACGCTGAGTGACCAGGTAGCCTAAGAATTCCCTAGAAGTTACTGTGAATGTGCACTTCGTTGGATTGAGTTTCATACCATAAGAATTTAGGATTTCGAAGCATTGGCGCAAATCATCGATGTGAGAGCTAGCAACCGTTGACTTGACCAGCATATCATCTATGTAAACTTCCATTGTATGGCCGAGCTGACCCGAAAAGAAAACATTCGGTTTACCAGGCGTTGGTAAGTTGCACCGGCGTTTTTGAGTCCAAAGGGCATCACCTTATAGCAATATGTGACGCGGTCTGTTATGAATGCTGTCTTCTCACGATCGTCGGGATGCATGAAAATCTGGTTCTAGCCGGAGAAAGCGTCCATAAATGACAGGAGCTGATTTCCTGCGGTCGCCTTGACAAGACAGTCGATATGTGGCAAAGGAAAACTATCATTAGGACAAGCTTTGTTGAGGTCGGTGAAGTCCACGCACATGCGCCACTTGTCGTTCTTCTTTTTTACTACAACCGGATTTGCTAGCCAATCTGGATATTTCACCTCGGCGATAGATCCTGCTTGAAGAAGTTTTTCTACTTCGTCGTTTACTGCTTGAGCACGCTCATTGCCGAGCTTTCGCCGTTTTTGCTTTATGGGTTTGAACGTGGGATCAATGTTTAATTCATGGCTGATTATTCTCGGATCGATCCCCTTCATGTCACTCATATTCCAGGCAAACGTCGTCCTGTTGTTGAGTAGGAATTCGACGAGCTTTTCTGTGAATGTTGCTGAAAGTTCTGACCCTATCCCGACACAACGCTCAGGATGTTCGACGTCGATGTTGACTTGGACTACGAGGTCGTGTTTTGGCCTTTCGTAAGGTGATGGTGGTAACTCGGAGTTGCCCTCGCCAATAACACAGGTTGATCTGCGCAGTTTTAGTTCGGTGACAAAACAAGATCTGCCGACCTTCTGGCTGCCGCGTAATGTATAGATCCCGTCTCCGGTTGGGAATTTGATGCATTGGTGATAGGTTGAGGCGACGGCTTTCATGGAATGGATCCATGGAGTTCCGAGGATGGCGTTGTAAATAGCTGGTTGGTCGACCACGTCAAATTTTACCCATTTGGTTACTCCGCCGACCTGAACTGGGAGTTTGATTGTCCTGATTGTTGTTGTAGATTCGCTGGTGAACCCGGTGAGTATTTTTGGTGACAACTTGATTTGGTCGTCTCTGATCTTCATCCGACGAAGTGTCTCCTTGAAAATTAAGTCGACTGAACTCCCTGTGTCTATAAGTATCCGATTGACATCGTCGCTGTTATTGATTGATAATTCGACGACTAATGGATCGTTATGAGGCATATCGAGTCCAATCATGTCTCTCGCCGTGAAGGTGATCTGCTCGTCGTCTGATACTGGTTCTTTCCACTTTGAAGCGCTCGCCGCCTTTCGTTCGTGATGTTGGACTTATCAAAACGAATCGTTACAGTCGATAAGACCACCCATGATCATGTTGACTTTTTGCCGCGGCGCTTCTGGAAGTGGGAGATTTTCGTCTCGGTCGCGATCTCATTTATTAGAGTCATCATCGGCTCGGCGATCCCTTCTCTCAGATCGTCGCTCTTTATTTTCGTCTTCTTTTGGTTTCAGTAGGTTTCTCTGTATCTCGACTACGGCCCGTGAGGTCGATGTTTCCCTTTTTGTATTCTGCGAAGAGGTGTCTTTGCAAGTGCTGACATGTGTACATATCGTGGCCTGTTCGTTTATGATAGATGCAATATAACTCTAGATTATGTGGTTCTTCTTTGCGAAAGACTTGGGATTCTTCAGGCCGAACGTACTTGTTCCAATTTTTTGGATGGTCAGCTACGTAGTAGCTAGATGCCTTTTTGTCATCTTGATCATAATGTTGCCGCGGCTCTTGGTGAACTTCGCGTGTTTTATCTTTCTGAGCCGGGGTTTTCTTTTTGGCGTATGCCGCTCGTTCTTCTTTGAGCTCGGCATATAATACTGAACGATGGAGGGCATCTTCCAAATTACGAGGCTCGTTGAGTTTTAGATCTTTCCAGAGCTCAATGCCCGGCTTCATCCTGCGTCGAAGAGCAACTAAAGAGATCGAATCTGGACGTCGATGCGAGAGATGACTGTTCTGAAACGATCGATGTAAGAGCGGAGGGTTTCATTCTCGTCTTGAACGCAATCCCAGAGGTCGGCGCTGGTAGCTCCTTGGACGATGAACATTGAATAATGCTTCAGGAAAGCTGCTGAGAATTCGTCAAAGCTGTCTATTGATCCAGGAGCGAGGCGAGAAAACCAGTTCAAAGCTGCCCCTCCAAGGGATTCAACGAAATATTGGCAAAAAGCTGCATCACGCTCATTCTCGGAAAAACGTGCTCTGGCCATGGCGATTTCGAATGCCAGGAGATGACGTTGAGGATCGGCGTTGCCGCAGAAAGTAGAGTTGAAGACCATTTGATTTCATTTTGCTTTTAGATCATTTGTTTTTATATTGTTGTAAATGATATGTGGATATAGACCCATATTTTTATTTGGTTTACAAGGGTTTATTAATGTATTATTGTACATTAACAATATTGTTGTACATTAATAAACCCTTGCAAATTCGGATTCCAGACTCATTTTTTATTTTCCCGTGGTCGCGTAAAGGTACGCTCGTGACCTTTGATGAGAACGGTGTTTTCCTTGTCTGTTCCAAGACACGGTCCAGCTCGGGTGTTGAGCTAGTCGCGCAATAAATTTGAGATCTAATAGCGTTGAGTCATTTATACACCAACTCGAGCTCGTCACTCCTATTTAGAACAGTTTCTGGAATCCGAATTTCGAATTGGATGACTCGTCGCGCTGTCGGCGCTGTGGCCTGATTGGTTTGTTCCGTAGTTGCATTCACCGCGGCTGTGTTTTCCGTGCGATCAACTTGCGGGGTGATTCCAAACAGGTTATTGACGACAGTTCTTCGCCGTTCCAGGGTATAAGGTCCTTCGGTGTTTGTCTGAGATGCCCCGAGTTTCTCCAGCTCGGCGCGATGAGCAGCCTGATTTGCCTCGAATCTGTCGAGACGTTGATCGAGTCTCTGGGTGAGATCGTCCATCATGTTTTGTATGACCGTTATCGGGTCGGGAGGAGGAGGCGTGACTGGTGTCCCCACTGGGTTGACCTCGTCACTATTCCTATCTCCTGGGGGCGGTGTGTTGACCATCTCTTAATATCTTAACTCCTTTTATCTCAATAGTCCCCACAGACGGCGCCAATTGTTGAACTATTACTTCGTATATTAATAATTTCACGTAAAGTTTGTGGGTTTTTGAGAAGGATCGAAGAAGATTTATTGATGTATGAAAGATGGTTAATGAATTACAGAGAAAGTAACAAAGCTATTAAGAAAACTAGTTTTGTGGATCTAGGTCTTTCAATCGCTTCGTCTCTCCTCTTTTTTGCGGATCCCTTTCAATGTCGAATCTCTTTCCTTTTTATAGTGATTAGTCACCGACCTGGATCCCTTCGAATCAGGAAAAGATCCGATGTCCATCTTTCCCAGATTTGTCGCGCCGATGCCATTATTTCAGGGAAAACGAATATCTCCTTGAGAATAAATGGATATTCCTCAAATCTGTTTTACACTTTTCCATTTTTCCTGGGAGGATCAACAATAACATCTTTTGGCCTTGAATGATAACTGACAAGCATGTTACTTAAAAGGGGCCGAAGCGAACTCTTGTTGGGCCTTTCAGGAGGTGTGCAACCTGTACCCAACAACATTGTTGCATTTCAACAAAGATTCTGGATTTGTGCATTGGTCGAGAGTTCAGAGACTTCTCTCGTTAATGAAAGTTTCTTCTCACAGCCATGTAGTTTATGCTTAGATGTTAAGTAGATTAGATAAGACCAGTTGCATATTTGTTTCTTTGAAGACAACAAACCAAAGTGATATTCTCTTTTGTTGCAAGCAGTAATAGAAACAAGACAGAATGTGACTGATGGACGAGGAGGTAAAACCGAGTTAAGGTGCAATAGAACGAAGTAACAAGCTTTGAGTGTAGATGAATAGAGGAGTTGAGACTTGAGAGTTTTATACTAGAGAACTGTACTGTGGTTGCGTCACTTGAATCAACGCTTCATTTGATTCTCTTTATAGGAACATTTGGGAAATTATTTGTGACTCTAATTGGAATATGAGGCTGTTTCTGGCAAGCAAGTGTGCTTAAAGTTCGATCCTATGCGTGAAAGTGATATGGTGACAAGAGATTATAACAAACCCATACAAGCAATTTTTTCGTGAACAAGAAACGAAAACAGAGTCAAAACTAACCTGAGAAAGAAGATAAGACTCGATTATAAGATAACAAAGAAACTCCAAATAGAGATTAAAAACAAAGTTTGTTCTTCATGCATGAGTAGTTTCATAACCATGATTACAGTGAATTTGACAACAACAATAATACATTAATAAACCCTTGTAAACCAAATAAAAATATGGGTCTATATCCACATATCATTTACAACAATATAAAAACAAATGATCTAAAAGCAAAATGAAATCAAACGGTCTTCAACTCCATCCTCTTAACACAAAGCTTCACTTCTTACAAAAAATCTTTTATTTACTTACCAGATGAAATAATTCCAAGTAAAAGAACGAAAAAAACAACCACATTCTTCAACCTCAGGTTGGATAGTGAACTTTTTCTTCTCAATAACTAGTTTTTTTCAGCTTTCTATCTTCTAAAAAATGAGTTGATTTAACATAATTTTTGACAAAATATTGTTTATAGGCAAAATTAGAGTATCATTCGAGAAACTCTAATGAAATGTTTTGCTTTTAAATACAGCTATTTCAAAGATTTTAGAGTTTTAAATTAATATTCACAAAATAAATTCTACCGTAATTTATATTTTATATTAATTTTTATATAAAAATAACAAATACGCATACATCAAATATTTATCGATTAAATGATAAAAATATAAACATACAACTTATGTATTGAAAAAGAAAAAATTTTCAGTCTCAAACTTTTCAGTTACCGACATACCCAACTAAATGAGTTGCAGAACCTTTTTATATGATCATGATAACGGTGATTAGGGTCGACGTATCGCTCATTACTCATTGGATCACAAATTATCTTGCAAGGGTTTGCACATATCGCTAGAGTCGCTTTTTTGATGCTTTCATGCACTGATTTATGACACAATCTTTTATACACCTATCTATCATGATGGAATTAGAGACTTGTGCTGACAACATCAAGGTAAATAAGTTACAATCATTAAGGCAATACAAACTTTCTTTGACGCTTGAGCTGCCATTATGTAAGTACTGTGAATATGCCAACTTCAACTATTATTTTTTATTTATTTATTGGGATGTGAAACAAGACAATTTATATAGGAAATGTAGTTTTACCAGATTTTGGTATTCTTAATTTGTTAGGATGTCAAGTTGTTTTTTTTTTCTTAATTAGGTAAATATGTCGATTGATTTTTAGAAAATTTAGGTATCTTATATATTTTCGCTATCTGAACAAGTTTTTCTATAAATTAAAGTAAAAAATAAAAAAATCTAAAGATGCATATGAGATCCTCTGTGAAAAGCAACAAGCTAACTTATCAAACATTACGATGCAAAACATGGAGCAGGAGAATGTTGTGTATAGAAGATAGGATCATGTATCAACTCTCGAAGAATGGTTTCTCAACTAGAAATTCAAATTGCATTGGCTGGAGGTATGAGATAAAAAAAACAAAAAGTCCTTCCATATGGCAGCGGTTGAGCGTGAAGCAAATAATTCAATAAGGGAAATTCAATGTAGAGTAGGAACAGTGGTGAACAAAGGGCATGACATAAAAAAAGAGGCTGAAGGTTTTTTCTTAGAGAAATTTACAGTTTATGGTGGAGAATTTTGAAGGTCCGACTTGATATATCATGATTTTTCAGGGGTTTTAACCATGAAATAGGTTTGTTTGTAGAGTCTTTTATGTGTCTTTTCGAGTTTTTCCCAGTTTTTTACAAGTTCAGGTATGTTCGAGACTTATTTGGAGATTATGGAGTACTTAGGAGCCAAACAAGAAGTTGTTTTAAGAGTTCAACTCAGAGACTACTTTCAGACATTGTGTCCGTTGAAACCACCCTTTCGTGTCGGTCGACACCCATCATGTTTACACATTCTACATGGGTTTAAAGATTTTTGAAGAAAAGGAAATCGGCCCAGAAGTTTTCGTTTATTTGCAGCTAAGTCGTTTTCGTGTTTTAGACTATATTTAGGATTTTTAAGTCATTGTTTTAGACTTACATTTTATTATTGTCAGAGAGATTTTGAGAGATTTTGGGGAGACAGATCTGAGAGTTTTTCGTTAGAGAGAAGATTTTGAAACCCAATTTTTATTATCTATTTATTTTATTATATTATATTCAATCATGTTTATTTTTTCAATTTTCATGTATGAGTAGTTTACCTGTTAGGGTTAGCGATTTTCAAAGGTGAAAGATGAATTGTTAGATTGAATTGATTTGTTAGGCTATCGATAAAGTTCTTCATCTGGATTGTGTTTAATGCAATTCTATTATAGTCATCTAGAATTCCGAACCTAGGTTGATTAATTGATGCGAAAGTATTATTGATTGCCTGAACTATCTTAGATAAGCAAAATACATATCCACAAAGAAATTTGGTTTAGGAATTTTGTGAACAATTGAACCTGAACTTTATTGCTTTTCTGAATTACTGAATTTGCAAATAAATTTTGGATTCTAGGATTTAGACATAGATGATTTTCGCAGCGAACACTGGTTGATTACAATTGTTTTCAAGTTTAAGAATAGATCTTCATTTAAAATCTGACAGCTTTTTAATCTACAACTCAAATTTACATGAGAACTTCTATGAGCCTAACTTCCTTCGAAATCAAATTTACAAATCTTGTCAAAGTGCTTACTTTTCAATTACATTGATAACTATAATCTATTGTGTGATCCTGAGTCTCTTTGGATTCGACCTCTTCATGCTATGACTGCACATCTGTGTATTTGCAGAGTAGCTCTAGGGAATTCCTTTGTGAGTCTTGTGTGATCTGGTTCAGTACATCTAAAGGGTGAGAGTGATACTCGGTTTTCTGATCTGCTCATGGATGCTCATGCAAACAGCCTCTCTGAAAGTGAATTGGCATAAAAGTGTTTGGTTCCCGCGCTCCACCCTGAATTATTCTTTCTTCTCTAGTTAGTGTTCCCCAATGATTTATCCACATGGGATCATATGTCGCTTTGGACTTCTGAAACTATCAATTCTTGTGAGACCACTCGACAAAATCGTTGAGTTCTCTCTAAACATGACTCAAGCAGAGAAGATAAGTCAGAAGCAATGGAAGATTGAGCAAAAGCAAAGAGGAGACTAGAAGAAGAGAAATGAGAGGCTTCAAGCTAGAAAAGAAGAGAGAAACCACTTTCAGAAACAAAAGGATGTGATTAAAAAATCTTCAAGTCTCAAGTCGGTTGCTATAGGCCCAAAGAAAATCTAATCATTCAAAAATGATGAGAATAAAATAGAAAGAGATAGGATCATTTGCCACAAGAGGACATGTCATAATTGTTGTAGTGTAATAGCATATCATGAATAAGTAGAACTGAAAACAGAAAATCAAAGCACTTGTTAGAGAACAAAACAAGACCAACAGTACGACACAAATCCCCACCATGTGGCGAAGAAATATTTGTCATGTGGACCTGTCTGTTTCATTTCGAACCAGCAATACTACCGACCTCAGTTACGAAGGCAGCTATCACGGATACTAACGTGATGCGAGCAATGAGACGTTGGCCAGGGGAAACACTGGAGGTTTGGAAGCATCCGGGTGGCACCCCAGCAGAGGTAGAACCCATTAAAAATGAGGTTTTGAGAGCAGAGCCCGTGGAAGCAAATTAGCGACAACACCAAAGAAATTCGTGAGCAAGTTAGTATCGGAAGGATCATCTTCTTATCTCCCTCAAAAAGGGGCACGTCAATCTCACACGCTCGAATTTTTCTCTCAAAAGCAAAGAGTGCAACCCTTGATCCAGTTATCAGATCGCGTTTTGCCTCTCTGGTGGCCGATTTTGTCCAACACCATGAGATGGCTCCTTCTCTTTTTCTTTTTGCTTTTGTGTTCCTCTGATCTTTGTCTGTGGAGGTGTTAATTGTTTAGTGAGAAATTTTTCTAGATCTGTTCTTCGATGGCTTTCGGTAGAGCTGTTTTCGTATAGCGATGAACGACAGTTGTTTCTCGGTGGGCGGAGGTGCGATGGAAGATCTTCACGGTGGATCTGTATTGTTCGAGGACGATAGCAGCTCCGGTGGTGATTTGAAGCCGTGTCTTTGCGGAGGCATCTTTCCTCCGATTAACTTCTTGTTGATGTGGTGGCTTGGCGTCAAGCTTGAGTTGGGATTGGTGGACCGTGGTGTTGGAGCGACAGCTGCAGTGCTTTGATTCTGTTCCGGCCAGATCGACATCTAGTTTAACTTCTCTCCGGCGTTTTTTGGCTCCTCTTCGGTAAGGATCTCTGCCCTGTGCTTCGAGGTGTGGTGTGTTTAGCAGGTTGTTTAGCTCGGAGTTTTCTGGGGCGGATCAGCCATGCTTAGCTTTGCTGTTGTTGCCAGTTTGTCTCTGCTTCTACTCCCGTCTTTGGCTGCTGAACCTTTTGCAAGTGTTAGGGATTTAGTTTAACGCTCGTGATTTACTCGTTTTAGATTAGCTTCCGTTTTCGGTGTGGTTTGTGGGAGGTCTTTTGGATTTTGGTTTTAGGTCCGGTTCTGTTTGCTTTCAGAGGAGGTAATAAGGCTACTTAGTTGTGATTAGGGTCTCTGTGCTAGCCGACTTCGGGGAGAGAACTTTGTAGAGTGAGCTTGGGATCTATGCTTTGCTAGTGTGTGCAGTCCCGCCTCAGTGTTGGATGTTTGCTTGTTTAGATGAGTGATGTTCTTAGATTTTGAGGACAGTCTTTGTTCGAGCTTCTTTTTATCTCCTTAGGGTAAGGTTCTTTGTGCGGGTTGCCTATTGAAACTGTTTCCATTTAGCTTAGAGATCATTTTCTTTGGCCTTTTTCCTTAGGTTTTCTTGTCGATCCCCTTTCGGTTTCGTTTTTTTCTCGGGTTCTCGTGTGCTATATCGCTACTAATTAATATTGATGCTGCAAAGTGGATATATCGAAAACATACTGATTCATTATGGTTTCCATGTTTTTTATTCCTTTTTTGCCATGGGACGAATTTCTTTAGGTAGAAGAAAGTACAATCACAAATTGTAACATTTTTATATGATATTTACTATTTAGCAAAAAAAAAAAAAAAAAAAAACATTAGTATCAGAAGCAAACCAACTTGAATGACAGAACCAAGGGGACAAGAAGGTATACCCTCTTTTAAGATATATTCTATTATTATATGCATTCTCATGAGGTTTTATATTGTTCTCTTCCTTGTTTGCTTGCCTAAAGACCTCTCCCATGATATATTCTCTAATGAAATTATTGATTAAGGAAAGTTTTGAAATCATTTATATTGATTTTTCCTCCGATTAACTTCTTCTTAAATTATGTTATCCAAATATATTTCAGTATTTTCATGAAACTCTAATGAAAAAAAATCATTAGGAGTTTTGTATATTGTTATAAACTGATACAAATCACAGTACAGATATTAGAGACTACATGTATAATACTAAATTGGTATATGAACTCTTGTATATATATGAGCATGAAATTAATGAGTTTAATTTAATAGGCAAGTTAGTTGGACATAATTCTGACTTTTAAAATATTATAATTTATTATATTTTTTAACTAAACCGTTCTCATAGGAATTAATTATTATGATATGATCAGAAAATTTATATATACTATTACATATATGGATATTTATAAGTGAACGAATCTCTGAAGAAAAGAAACAATAAAAGAAGAGATAGTGGAAAAAAGTAGAATAAGAAGATTTGATTTCTGTTAGAAGAAAACATTTTTAATGAAATTTAATTAGTTTTAGTTAAAGATTACCATATTAAAATTTTAATAAAAAATATTTTGATTTCTTAAGACATAAATGATTTTCATTAATATAAATCTTAATCTCACAATTTTATTCGTGGAAAGTTTAATGGGACAAAATAATTTTTGATGTATCCTTTTCAGCTAAATTTCGAAATTTGTAATATTGTATTAAACTTTTTATATAAAGAATGATGATATGCTAGAAAATTTAAAACTATTAATTAAAATATATGTATATATATTTTAATAATAATATATATCTGTGCATATACATAGGTATATACATGTCAAACATTATTGCTTTTATTAAATTTATCAAAATATTTATTGATATTTGCATATAATTCCTAGTTAGATTTGGAGTTTACAACAAAATTTTACGCAAAATCTAATATAATATGTGTTATTTTTTGTAAAAACCTTAAACAATTATAATGGTCATAATCATATGAACTTATATTGTCTTCTCGATTTTAACTCGATTTTGGTTATTCCAACAAAAATTAGCAAAATCCCAAATTTAATTTGGAATTATTTATTTTTATTCCAATTATTTAAATAATAAATTTTGGTCCTACTAAATATACATTAGATATGTACAGAACAAAGTTATGCTATAAACAATTTATATATCATATAAATTTGAGATGATATATAATTTGGGCATAAATTAGTTTTTCAACATCAAGTATTTAAATATTTTGATGCCTCACTAATCATATCAACTTTTAAAACTCAAATTATTGTGTGATTAGTCTGCCAAAATAAATTGAGAAAATAACTCCACTCAAATCGTGCATATTTTGAGAGCTAGCACCCTAACCAATCCAAATGTATCATTCCATGATCCATCGGGTGGAATTGTATTGAGTTCCACCATGATACCATTTACAGAACCTGCCCTAAAATTGGGTCTTGTACAAACGTAGGTTAACTCACAATCTTGTGCTGATTATAATCACAATTTGAGCTTATTTTCGTTCAAAAGTTTTGAATTCAAGATCAAAAGATTCCTTATCTTTCTTGGGTAATTGTTGAATATTTGAAATTTTTATTCTCACAGAAAGGATGGATTTGATCGGAAGTCTACCAGAGGAGGTTCTTTGCCATATATAGTCTTTCCTTACGACAAGGGAAGCTGCTTCAACATCAGTTCTCTCAGAAAATTGGCGCAATTGGTGGACACTCGTCCCTACTCTCGACATTGATGACTCTGAGTTTCTTCATCCTGAAATGGGTAAGAGAAGAAGAGACAATATTATTGAAAGCTTCATAGATACTATAGATAGAGCATTGACTTTGAAGGGTGACTCTCCCATTAAGAAGTTCTCCTTGAAGTGAAGAAATGGTATTCAAACAGATTGTGTTAATTGTTGGATATGCAATGTCCTGCAGCGTTGGTGGCGGTGCCAGAAAATTTTTATACCCGGGTCAAAAAATAATTTTAATTTTTTTTTATAAATTATAAAAAAACTACAAATATACTCTAAGATCACTCATAATTTAAAATATTTTTATCACATATTCATTTGTTATATTTTAAAAAAAAAAATTCAATAAAGACGACGTCAAAAAGAGAAACTGACGACAATTTTTTATTTTAAGTTTTAGTTTTAGTTTTTTTACTATTTTTTGAAATAGAAGTTAACTAATAAATAATAGTAATCTATAAAAATTGGACTTAAATTTAAGATAAACCCAAATATTTATGGGGTCAATTTTTTTTTTTAAATGGGGTCATTATATTTTTTTCTTACAAAAATCAAATATTTTAAAAAATCTTGTGGGGTCAGCTGACCCCCTTACCCGCTGAATGCCTTACAAGCCTTGACTTTTCTCGCGATTTTTGTAGCAACATTTACCAATCCCTTCGTAAAACACCACAAGCTACTGAAATTTCGTGTTGTTTATTTCTTTCGTTACTTACATGCTTTTATACATCGACTACGAGACCTCTGATAACTACAATCTCAACTATTGTATCTATCCAAAACACCTATGTCTTATCTACAAATATACAAAACAGAATCAAGTTAAGATGTGTACGATATTCAGAGAATATCGAAATAACACCCCCTCCCACCCCCCCTTCAAGCTGGAGCATATGGATTACAAATGTCGAGCTTGACCAGAATAGCTTGAAACTCAAGTCTCCCCAAAGCTTTTGTAAACACGTCGGCTAGTTGATCATGAATTCTGACCTTCCTTATTTGTATGGTCCCATCTTTGACTGCATCCAGGACCGTATGACAGTCTATTTCAACCTGTTTTGTTCGTTCATAAAACACAGGATTAGCTGCATTATGGATCGCTGCTTGATTATCACAATGAAGATCCATAGCTTGATCACAAGATACACCAAATTCACCAAGTAAACCTCGCAACCATATGAGTTCGCCTGTGGTTAAGGCCATACTGCGATATTCAGCCTCAGCTGAAGACCGTGACACCACATCCTGCTTCTTGGTTTTCCAAGACACTGGAGAATCACCAAGAGTAATAAACCATCCAGTGACTGATCTTCGCGTTGTTGGGCACCCACCCCAGTCTGAATCACTCCACCCATGTAACTTCAAGTCACAATCAGATTTGAAAAAAATTCCCCGACCTGCCGTATTCTTCAGAAAATGAACGACACGTAAAGCTGCATGCCACTGATCTTCACCTGGTTTTTGCATGAACTGGGACAGGTCGAGTTTGTGGCATCGTTATCGTCGTTAAATCCCACCACCCACCCACCCACCCCTACACACAATCAAATCGTCTACATACACCAAGAAATAAATTTCTGACTTTCCTTTGCGCAAAGAAAATAGAGAGTAATCACGATAAGACTGTGAGAAACCATAACCCACGAGAGCTGAGCGTAACTTAGCAAACCAACACCTTGGTGCTTGCTTTAATCCATAAAGGGATTTCTTTAAACGACATACCTTACCCGGTTCTATGGTGCGAAAACTGGAGGCATTGTCATATACACTTCTTCTTCCAAATCGCCGTGCAAGAACGCATTATGTACGTCCATTTGGTGAAATTCCCAATCTCGAGCTGCTCCAACACTTAGAAACAAACACATAGTAGTCATCTTGATAACATGTGCAAAGGTCTCATCATAATCTATACCTTTTTGTTTGTTTCCAAGTACCACCAATCTCGCTTTGAATCACTCAATTTCACCATCAGTTCGATATTTGATCATGTATATCCACATACAGCCCAAAGCTTTCTTTCCAGGTGGAAGCTTTGTTACTTCCCACGTCCCATTCAGTTCAAGTGCAACAATTTCTTTCTGCATCGCTTCACACCACTCCTTGATGGCAACAGCATCACAAAAATGTTTTGGTTCAATTCATTTAGTGATTGCTGCTAGAAATGCCTTGTGTTTTGCAGAGAACTTGCTGCTGTCAATAAACTTCATAATCGAATATCCATTATCTTCATCACAGTTCACATCAACTTCTGTGTATCTTCATCACAATCCACATCAACTTCTGCTAGAGTACACAGAATGTAATCTTGTAGTTTTGCAGGTACATTCTTTGACCTTTTTTCACGGCCCAAATTTTCTGTCTCCATTGCTGCAGTAGGGACAGGTTCTGCAGCTATTGAGATGTTTGACGTTTCTTCAGTAATCATGCCTTCCAAAATTACAGCAGATTCTGTTTCTGTTGCAGTAGAAAGAATTGCACGTTATGTTTCTGTAATCACAACTGCTGTAGGTTCTATTTCTGTAATCACAGCTGCAGCAGGTTCTGTCCTCGGTTCTACAATCTCAGGTCGTTCTTCTTCTTCTAACAGAACACCAAGCTCAGATACTTCTTTCATCAGATTACAAAGAGTTTCTTCTCCAGTCACAGCCGAGAGTGGAAAAGTATTTTCAACGAAGACAACATCTCGCGATACAAACAGTTCACCACTGTCCAAATTATAAAGGCTCCATCCCTTCTTCCCGAAATGATATCCAAGGAAAAGGCATTTTCTACCCCTTGTTTCAAACTTATCTCCACCTCTTCTCTGATTATGGGTGTAAGCCAAACACCCAAATACCCTGAGGTTATCATACTTTGGAGGTGCATCATGTATGATCTCATACGGTGTCTTCCCTCCCAACAATCGACTTGGTGTCCTATTGATCAAGTATGTTGCTGTTAACACACTCTCTCCCCAGAATTTGGTTGACAACGAAGATTGGAAAAGCAATGCTCTTGCCTCATTCAATATGTGACAATGCTTTCTCTCCACTCTTTCGTTCTGCTGTGGCGTTCCCACACATGAAGTTTGATATTCAATACCTTGTTCTCGAAACCCAGAAGTGAGACACGTGAACTCAGTACCATTATCGCTTCTTACAATTTAGACTTGGTTTCCATATTGTCTTTAAACCATTTCCATAAACAATCTCAAGTGCTGTCCCACGTGAGTTTTGGCATGAAGTAAATAAACCCAAGCTGCTCTTGATTTGTCATATACTATTGTCAGAAAGTAGTAGGAGTTGCACATAGTTGGTTTTTCGACAAGGTCCCCACAAATCACAATGAATCATTGCAAAAACATCGGCGCTTTTATTATCACTTGAATGAATACATCACGACACTGTTTAGCTCTTAAACAAGGGTCACATGTTGAAAAATCCAAAGTTCTACTACCAACAATAGGAAACAAATCAAAAACAGAATTTGACAGATGTCCTAGTCTTTGATGCCAAACATCTTCAGCTCCATCCTTATTCATATGCAAAGCAGAAAATTAAGTCACACACCAAAATAAGTACAGTCCGTCTTTAAGCTCACCCGCTCCAGTCAGGTTCCTCGTTAAACAGTCCTGAATTACACATCCCTTATTAGAAATTTGCATCACAAGATCTGACTCAGCAATGAGTTGAGAAACAGAAATCAAATGACATCTCAAATCTGGCACAAACAACACGTTTGTAAGCTTAAGCCCAAAATGAAAAGTAACAGTTCCTTTCTTACTTGCCACACTACTAGAACCATTCAGTAATCCAACAGAACATGGCAAAATGTATTTCGAGTCACCAATCAATTCTTCATAACCAGTCATATGGTTAAAAGCTCCTGAATCAAGTACCCAATCCAAGGAAACAGACTTACCACTGAGACGAGAAGAAGTTCCTTGCTTTTCGTCCAACAGCTTGATAAGAGTCGTCCACTGATCATTACTCAAGCCTATATAGCCATTCTTCTCGGCCTCCTTGATTGATTAACCTTCTTCTAAGGTATGGACAGACACAGCATTTACTCGAAGGATGCCGCGACCACGACCACCTCCTATGCCTCCGCCACGACCTCCTGATATATCATGCTTCTTATGGTTTTAACCATGATATAAGTTGTGTTTATAGAGTCTTTCTAGTGTTTTTGGAGTCTTTTAGAGTCTTTTACAGGTTTATGTACGTTCGAAGCTTAATTGGAGATTATGGATCATTATGGAGTTAGTCAGGAAATTGTGCTGAGGAATTCAAGTCAGTGGCCACTTTTAGAGTTGGTGTGGGTCGCCACCAATCAGACAGACAAGTTCCATGCCAGTTTTCAAGTTTTGAAGAAAATGAAATTTACCCATAAAATTCTATTATTTGCAAATAAGCATTTTCATGCTTTTAGGTTATAAATAGGATTTAAGGTCATTGTATAAACCTAAGCTTTATTTTAGAGAGAGAAATTTCTAGCCGTTTTTTTTAGATAAGAATTCAAACTCCTTCCGAGAAAGTTAAGAACTCCTTTACTTCTAATCTTACTTTTTTATGCAATCTACTTCTATTATTATTTCTGTTTCATTAATCATATCTGAGTAGTTTTCTAGTTAGGTTTAGGGTTTCTCAATTGGGGTTTGATGGATAGTTAAGTTGATTGGTTTTTTTTTTCAGAAACATTTTCTTTCTCATAAACGTTTTTTTAAAGTATTTTTATTGTTTTGAGTTGTGATTTAAGAGGAGAGTGAGATCTCTATTTATAGAGATGGTAGATGAAAATATACCAATGAATTTGCCACGTCTAATTTCCCAACACTCTCACAAAGAAACTAGGACACTTTAACAACAAAATTTTCAGGCAAGTATGACTTACAAAAAACGTGTTTACCTAATTTACCTTTTTCGACTTTAAATCATTGTAAATAACGTTCGTTGTAATTATGATGGAACCTTACAATGAGTTTACAACGAAATAGACATTCGTTGTAAACGCGTCCTTAACTCCTAGTAGCTTTACAGCCCACTTACGACGAAAGTGTCCGTTGTAATTTTACAACGCTTTTACTACAAATATGGATTTCGTCGTAAAGTAGTAGGTCATTCGTTTCTATTTTACAACGACCACTTTTCGTTGTAAATTGTCGTCGCTAACGTAATGTTTTCTTGTAGTGGGTTAGTTAAGGATTCTAGAACACTAGTTCTTTATCTAGGGTGTGATTAATGCTTGATCTTAACTGGCAAGTTAGATTATTGATCCTAGGTTGATTCTTGCAACGAAAATTGGTTAATTAGCTAGAAATAACTCTATGTGAGAAAATTGTCCATTCACAAAAGAAATTTGGTTTTGAGAATTTGTGAACAAATCGAACATGGAATTATTGCATGTTTAGACTTTTGAATTTGCAAAAAAATTGTTTTTCGAGGTTGCTAGACATATATAGTTTTTGTAGCAACGGCTGGTTAACTTTATCATTGTGTTTCGAGTTGTAGAACATAGCAGAACCTTGATTGACTGATTAGCTTGCATTCCTGATTTCCTGAGAATTCCCTGAGCCTGACGTTTTTCCCATCCGATTTACAACCGATACTACTGCATTGCCTTCGTTACATTATTTCTTGTTTAGCTTAATTCGAAAACCTATAATCTATTGTGTGATCTTGAGTCTATGTGGAATTCGACTCCTAAGTACTGCATCGATCTCTTAATTTGGAGAGTAGCTCTAGGGTATATTTGAGCATATTAAATTTTGGCACCATTGTCGGGGACTCATCGATTCGCCATTAGATTAGGTATAGAATTTAGTCTAAACCTTTTATTTTCCATTTACTTACATTGTTGTTTCTCTTTTTTTTTGTGTGTTTCAGGTGCATGCATAATCGCAACACCAGAAGCAACAAAGAAACTCAGCTTGTGAACCTCACGAATCATGAGTTATGAGAGTTAGAACGTACAAACCGCAAAGAAAAGAAGTCTTTGACCTGATGCTGCTGGAGTCTTACAAGACCAAGAGTATCACGCTTACAATGACGATGGGGACCAAATCAACGATCAGGGGAATGTCATCCCAGAAGATGCCCAGTTTGTTCCTGCAAGACAAGCTGCACCACCTGCTCGAGGAATGACACTTGCTGATTTCATTAGACCTTATCAGTTCTATGCTAATAGGTCTGCAATTCGTCCTCCTCCTTTCCAAATGAATGACTTTGAGCTGAAACCTGCATACTACACTCTTGTAGGTCAGCATCTCTTTCATGGTCTTCCTCATGAGCATCCCATGGATCACATTGAGAAGTTTGAGGATTTGGTGACAAGAATCAAGTTAAATGGTGTTTCCGAGGACTCTGTTCTGCAAGTTGTTCCCATGCTCTCTTGCTGGGGATTCAGCTTATTGGCTCAAGAAATTGCAGCCAGGTTCTTTGACCTCTTGGAAGGATACTAAGAATGCATTCCTCAATATTTTCTTTGATGATGCAAGGTCTGATGAGCTGAAGACAAAGATTTCTACATTCTCACAGGGACCTACTGAAGCATTCAAAGCTTCTTGGTTGAGGTTCAGAGCATATAAGAGGGATTGTCCACACCATGGCTTCAGTGATATTCAGCTGATGTGTATTTTCTTCAGAGGCATAGATTGGAGGTACCAGATGGCTTTGAGGCTTCAAGTGAAGGAAACTTCAATTCAAGAAGCCTAGAGGAAGCCAAAAAGCTTATTGAGAACTTGGCATCTAGCAAAAGTACCAAGAATGTAGACTATGATAGGAAGAGGCTGGCTGGAAACATGAAAGGTGGTCAGAGTGTTGAAGTGAAAGCAAAACTTGATTCTATCCACAATCTCCTTGTGGGAAAGAAGCAAATTCAGTTTGATGCAGAGGTTGAAACATTTGAACCAGAGGAAGAGATATAAATTTCATCAATGGAGTTGGGTTTCAAGGTCAGAGATTTGAAAATCAGCAAGGTTATGGTTCTTCTTACCAAAAGCATTTTCAGAACAACAACTTCACAAGAACTTATGGTTCTTCTTCCTACCAGAAACCTGAACAAAATAGCAATATGGAATCTATGTTGGAGCAGGTTTTGGAAGGGCAGACAAAGATGATTGTGAACTTCAAGCTGGATGCTTTGTATACTGACCTGAATGGGAAGATTGAGTCTTTGGGTGCTCATGTTAAGAAGCTGAATATTCAGGTTGCTCAAACTGTTGATGTTGTCAAAAGACAAGAAGGATTTCTTCCTGGAAAAACTGACACCAACCCAAGGCATCATGTCAATGCCATCATGGTGAGAAGTGCAGAGGAGTTGGAAATTAAGAATTTTGGAGCTCTGCAGTTGGTGTTGGTCGACACCAGCCAAAATTCTCGAAAAATCGAGTTCTGATGAAGAGAAATCGAGCCAGCTCGATACAAAAGAGTTGACACCATAACTCAGTGTCGATCGACACCCGACCCGGGCACAAACATACCTTCTTGAAACTCACAAACTAACTGAGGAAAGAGTATACAAACCTAAGGTTCCCTTTCTAAAGAATCATAGGAAGTCGAAACAGGAGATAAAGGAGGAAAGGTGCAAGGCAATAATGGACAAGGTGCTGATTGAAATACCATTGGTTGATGCAGTCTAAGCTTTCACCTGCACTTAAGAGATATGTTAAGAGGATGATTGTGATTGGTATGAAACCTGAGGAAGCAGCATTGCTCACAAAGGACATCAGTGCAATTCTCTTTAAAAAGACAGTCTGAAAGAAAGAGAAGAAGGTGAGAGTCTCTGAACAAGCCAATGCTATGATTCAGAGTGGAATTCCAGAGAAGCTACCTGATCCAGGGAGCTTTGTAGTAGATTGCTCCATATCAACAAAGATTACCTCATTCGCTTTGTGATCTTCGCTCAAATATCAATTTAATGCCTCACTCTGTTGTTGTAAGTCTTGGAATGACTGATTTCAAGCCAACAAAGACCATCTTATCCTTGCTGATCGTTCCAAAAGGATTCCAGAAGGTGTCTTAGAGTATGTTCCACTCAAGATTGCAGGCTGCATGATTCCCATTGACTTTGTGGTTTTGAAGTATGGCAAAGAACCTCAGGATCCTCTTCTATTGGGAAGATCATTCTTGGCTACAGCTGGTGCCATCATTGATGTGAGAAATGGGAAGATAGAGCTGGATTTGGGTGATGTGGTAATGGATTTTGACATGGACAAGCTCATAAGGAAACCTACCAATGATGGACAAACCTTTTCTGTCCAGACTGCCATGGATGAAGACCCAGTCAGAGAAAATCCAGTTGATATTACTACTGGTTGTTCACATGACATTGTCTGACACCTCTGAAAAATCTGCTGGGATTAAGGATTGGAGTGGAGATCATCTCTTTAGGACGAGGATAGAAGATGAGGTTATAGTCAAAGACAAGTTGATAAACGATGATGTTTGTATGCTTTAGATAAAGAATGTAGAACTGAATTGCAAAAGTAGTGCAGGAATCCGTGCTACAGCTGAAGGTGTCGGCCGACACCAGCCGCTGGTGTCGCCCGACACCCCGCTCGAATAGACGGACCTATGTCAAGCCGGATCGACACTTGATGTCCGACACCAACCATGGTGTTGCCCGACACCAACAGTGGGTGTCGCCCGACACCCTCCACAGGTTGGCCAAAATTTTCCTAAAATATATTATTTTCAGAATGATTATTTTTCTGCAGGTCCATCACCGGTTTTTAAACAGAAACCTCGACTTGTCTCACTCCAGAAGCTTCCAATAAAACATAGGTACACACTTCCTGGATCTAATTCTAAACCACCTGATTTCATCAATCATACACTTCCATCTGTTTTACACTTATGCAAGCCACAAGATTCTCGTAGAAAGCTTGGTGTTTCTTTTGATGATTCTGCAGGAAAAAGAAGTATAACACCCATACATAAGTCACACCCTGCTGATGTTCCTCACTTCCTTGGTAGATCTCATGCACCTAATGTTTATACACCACCTTGGATGATGAGATGTTCTTCCCGGAGGCATTCACTGCCATTGTCTGATCCACCTGATCTCTGAGCCCCGACACAGTCAAACTAATGACTGAAAAGAAGCGCTTAGTGGGAGGCAACCCACTTTTAGGTAGGATTTTATTTGAATTTCATTTGCTTTTTACTAACTTTTATTTTTGCTTTTCTTGTGTCAAAAAAAAAATGTAAAGACGTCAAAGGAGCAAGGAGCCGACCTTGGTGTCAATCGACACCCTGTGTGAGTGTCGGTCGACATCCCCTTTGTAGGTAAGTATTCTTGACCTTGTCTTTGTTCGTTTGTTTTTACTTTGGTTTTTTCCAATCCTTCGGCTTGATTACACTGGGGACAGTGTTACTTAAGTCTAGGAGAGAAAAATAGTGATGTATTTTGCTTTGTTTTGTTTTGAGTCAGTTGTGTCATTTTATTGAGTCAAAATTTAGTTCGGAACTATGAGCTATTCTTGGAACAAGCTGTTTTAGCAACCACTTTAGTGACCATTCTTACAGCCATTGACAGCAGATCCTACTAAAATGAAATTCCAAAGGTAAATTGATATGTCAATATCCCCACATTTGTTTGAAGGTTTGAATGATCTAAAGCTGGCCTACGTATAATGAACTTAATTTTTCTCATCTTGGGGCTTGGTATACTTTGAATCGGATTCCTTGTTCAAGTCTGATAGGATTAGTCTGTGATTATGGTTTCCCTCTCTCTTCCCTTCAAATAAAAAGGAAAACAAAAGGATATAGGTCAAAAAGAAGTGAACCGAGAAGTTTTCGGAAACCCCGTTAGTTATTGTGTCTCATGGAATCTTGCCTAAAAAAATTAAACAGTCAGTCGACAAAAAAAAAACAATGCTACCCTAGTAGGGAGAAATTAGCTGACTGGAAGTGAGAAAAGGGAGAGGAAAGAAACCAGAAGCAGGATGTCTACAAAATCGGATACTTGGATGAGTAAGAGTCCATGTGTCCTTTGATCGATATTCCCACGATGAGGCTGCACTTAAAATTTAATAATGTCAGCAATGGTGATTTTGGATACCTCTTATGGATTGTGGGTTGATATGGGGATGGTTGGTAAACCTGCGGAAAATTAATGGAGGTTTTATCTAAAGTTGGTGTTGTTTGATGTGGTTGATTCAGTATTCTAAAGTATATGTGAGTTCCTATGTTTTCAAACCTCTTTCACAGGTTTAGTTCTATGTTTTGCTTGAGGGCAAGCAAAAGCTAAGTTTGGGAGAGTTGATATATCATGGATTTTATCGGTTTTAACCATGATATAAGTTGTGTTTATAGAGTCTTTTTAGTGTTTTTGGAGTCTTTTACAAGTTTAGGTACTTTCGGAGCTTAATTGGAGATTATGGATCATTCTGGAATTAATGAGGAAGTTGTACTGAAGGATTCAAGTCAGATATCACTTTTAGAGTTGGTGTCGGTCGACACCAGCCCCTGGTGTCGGTCGGCACCAATCAGACAAAAAAATTCCACACCAGTTTTCAAGTTTTGAAGAAAAATGAAATTTACCCAGAAGTTTCGATTATTTGCAAATAAGTCATTTTCGTGTTTTTAGGTTATAAATAGGATTTTAAGGTCATTCTTTAGACCTAAGCTTCATTTTAGATAGAGAGATTTGTAGCTGTCTTTTTGGAGAGAAGAATTCAAACTCCTTCAGAGAAGACTCTGAACTCCTTTATTTCTTATCTCATCTCTTTTATGCAATCTACTTCTATTATGATTTCTGTTTCATTAATCATGTCTTAGTAGTTTGCTAGTTAGGTTTAGGGTTTCTCAATTGGGATTTGATAGATTGTTAAGTTGATTTGTTAGTTAAGGATTTTGGAACACTAGTTCTTTTTCTAGGGTGTGATTAATGCTTGATCTGAACTAGCCAGTTAGATTATTGATCATAGGTTCATTCTCGCAACGAAAGTTGGTTAATCAGCTAGAAAGAACCCTAGGTGAGAAAATTATCCATCCAAAAAGAAATTTGGTTTGGAGAATTTGTGAACAGATCGAATCTGAAATTACTGCATGTTTAGACTTTTGAATTCGCAAACAAATTTAATTTTCTAGGTTGCTAGAAATAGATAGTTTTCGCAGTGACGGCTGGTTCACTTTATCATCGTGTTTCGAGTTCTAGAACATTGCAGAATCTTAATTGACAGATTAGCTTGCATTCATGATTTCCTGAAAATTCTCTGAGCCTGACGTTTTTCCCATCTGATTTACAACCAATTTTACTGCATTGTTTTCGTTACATTGTTTCTTGTTTAGCTAAATTTGAAAACCAATAATCTATTGTGTGATTTTGTGTCTCTGTGGAATTCGACCCCTAAGTACTATAATCGATCTCTTAATTTGGAGAGTAGTTCTAGGGTATATTTGAGCATATCACAAGACTATAAATCTACGACAACATAACACTAAGTCTACCACTTCTAGTACAGTAGAGTAGTATAACTTTTTAAACAATTACAATGGCATGTCTTTCGTAATAAAAAAATAAGGAAAGACCATATATAACACAATTTTCCTGATTTATAAGGGCACCTAAACCTAAGTTTTCTCCTTGCGGCGGTGAGTACGACCGAGCGACGGAGATTTTGCAAGAAACGACTTCGCATGTGCTGAATTGGTCAGGTTTCTTCGCCACCCAAGTTCTGCGCCTACCATGAATTTGATTTCTGTTTGTTTCTGTCCTCGTTGTTCGATTTATATTTAACTAAGTATTCATCTTCTACGACGTTTTTTACAGATTCAAACGGAGGAGGAAACTCTTTATGGGTACGGGTACGGGTTAGTAAATCATTAAAAATACGGCTCTGAACATACTTTCCTTTCCTGAGTTCTCAACTTAGATTTACTTTCTTTGTGCTTGTCAAGGTAGGTAGATATATTGTAGTAGATATATGGTAATGATGATAGATTTATTTAACCTACGGCAGACGTATTCAAATTTTTTGTTCTTTGAAATCAGAGAAAATGGTTTACAGTTACAGAGAACCATCCTCATCATCTGCGGCAACTGGGCACAGCTTGCGAGATGATGCATTTGAACCTCTAACTACCTTAGGAGTCCCCAATAAGTGTATGTATGGTGCTGGACCGATGCTTGTTTGGTGTTCTCAATCTTCTACATATCCGGGCAGATGTTTCTTCATTTGTAAAAACGCAGATGAGATAGGGATACATACGTTCAAGTGGTGGGATGAGGCCATAGTGGAAGACGTGCGCAGGCTAAAGTTCAATGACTTCCCAACCATGAAAACAACATTGAAATTTGTACGCGATGATCTTAACGCGATTGCAGGTTCGCTGAGCGACAACATCGTAACACTTAACATTGGCACTGATAAGCTGGAGACGTTACAACTTCAGACTGAGGAGAAGATAGCAAAGCTGGAGAAGGCCGTTGGAGAGAAGGCAAATGCCATGTACTTGAAGATTATGGTTGATGTCCCTGTACTTGGTATTGTCTCCATGTATTTTAAGTACTAAGTCTTGTAATTTGCTTTCCTATCTTTAGAACCTATCTTTAACGCAGCTCTATCTCTAAATTTCATCGTTGTAATAGCTTCCTCTCCTATGTAAGGATCTATTTTGTTGTGCAACTAAGTAAAGGAAATCAACTTTTACTGGAACCATAAATCTACCATGACCTACCAATCTGGTATAAGATATCTACTCTATAACACAATAAACCTACCACCGGCCATTCTTAATGATAGATTATTGGACGGTTATGAGTCTTACCAAACGCTTAGGGAACGGTCCCATACTTTTGGTGGCAACGGTTCAAGTTTCATTCTCTATCGATTCAACTCCATCCAAGTTAAGCAACGGTTCATTTCTGTATAAAAGGCCATCATCTCTCTCATCGCAAAATCACGTCACTTTGAAGGATCAGTTATGGACAACTATCACGAACTTGCTGATTTGCGGACTTGTATCGGAGGATGGCATATCCGAGCAAAAGTTCTGCGTAAATTAACTGTTCCTTTGCCGAACAATAATGCGCTTGGTTTAATCTTGGTGGATGATAAGGTTTAAACTGTCTTTTTCGTGTTACATCTATAATTGTTTCTGTATATGGTAGGGCGTAAAGATTGAATGTTCCATAAGCAGTCAGTTCGTGGAACATGATCACAATATTTTGGAAGAGAACAATTGGATATCGATTCTCATCTTTCGTGTTGGAGAGAATACTGGTGAGATTCGGGAAACTGACAATCGTTACCAGATACATTTCCATAACAGAATTGTCGTGAAGAACGTTGATCCGCCTCTGCTGGAACCGTGCAACAAATTTACACACTTCTCTTCAGTACTTGATGGAACTGTTAACACAACTGTTTTAGTTGGTAAGTGTTTAATACTGGACGTAATAACATATTTTGAAGGCTTGTCGTGTGATTCATTTGTTGTTGCTTTTGACAAGATTTAGTCGGACTTATGTTCAATTTTGGTGAATGGAAGCATAAAGGGTCTGATCCGACCAATATCAATAATCTCAGGCTTTTGTTTTGTATCTGTGGTGTATGGTATATCCTCATTTAGAATACAGTTTTGCAGAAGTTCATTTCTAACATTTCTCTGTAACATTTTTAGCATTGGTCTTGAATTGTAAAGTCTATGGACGCACAACTATGGAACTTCATGAGAACTATCTACCATATGATGGTAAGCCTTTAATCGTCATTCTTCAAATGTGGAGAGTACACATGTGCTTTAGTAGTCCCAAAAATGTAAGGATTGAAAATCACGGTTGGATATCCAAGATTATACTGAATCCTAATGTTTCCGAAGTTGACGATGTGCAAATGATGTAAGTCTATAATGTTTACCCTCGTTAATGTTTGAAAAATGAGTTCTAATCCATAAACTTTTGGTTGCAGGCTGTCTTGGTATATTGATGAAGTATGTATGGCCAATTGAATAGTAACTTCCACAAATTTATTCCACACTTATTATCTATGTTCGTAAAGATTGTATCTATATCTTGGATTATTCAGAATATTAAGAATATCATATATTTATTTAATGTTAACATTTCCTTCAAAAGATTACATGTATAGTTGTTGTCTGTATATAAACTTATCGTCGTTACAGTATATGGTTCATCATCAAGTTAAGTCCGCTAAGTACCATAAATCTACCACAACAAATATATTAAATCTAGAAGCTTCAGTTTGAATTGTAAATCGTAAATATAATATTAAATCTACGATCACAGAAGATAAGTCTACCAGTCACTTATAAATCTACCATCATTACGAACAAATCTGCTGTCACTTCATATCCTCTGAAAACCTATCGGAAAAGAGAATAAATCTACCAATTTACCACCAATAGAGTAAATGTACTGTCGCTGTATATCTGCCACCACACTCAATAAATCTACGGACACCAAAATAAATCTACCGTGACTTAGAAATAAGTCAACATTTCTACCGTCCGAATACTAAGTCTATTGCACTAATAAGTCTACCGTCCGAACAATAAGTCTACCACTACACAATAAGTCTAACACATACAGCTCATAAATCTACCGCGCATAACAAGTCTATCGTATCGCATAAAAAGTCTACCAAAATAAGTTTACCAAAATAAGTCTACCAACCACTCATTAATTCAACGTAGATTTATTAACTCTACCACCACCACTTTTATGGTAGACTTTGTGTTTCGCGCGCGTATTTTCACGGGATGTATTAATGGCATTCTCGTTATTACCATTTTTGTTAACACATGCGAAAAGGGATAATAAGTACAAAAGATTACTCTAGTCATTTCCAAAACAAGGAGATCAAACGGGTCATTTTCGGTCTTTATGACGTTAGTTTAGCAATTCACCCTATATTCGATTATTATATGCATTCTCATGAGGTTTTATATCGTTCTCTTCCCTGTTTGCTTGCCCGAAGACCTCTCCCATGACATATTCTCTAATGAAACGGTTGATTAGATGGTAAGGAAAGTTTTGAAATCATTTATATTTATTTTTCATAAAGTTTTTATATCGTGGGTTGACAATGATATAATATTAAGCATTTACAATGTTTTTTAGAAGTCACTTATTTTCCTAAACTTAAAATCATGTAATGTTCTATAGTCTCATAAATCACACATTATCTTAAACAAATTGAATCAACATATATATATATATATATATTTATATTTTAAAAGTTTTATGTTTCTACGATAAATAGAAATAATTATATATATGTTCGTGAATACTAATTTTGTTGGGCTTGAGATAAAAGATGATTCATTTTTTTAGAATTAAGCACTAATGTAATGGGCATGACTCGTGTAAAAATCCTAAATAAATTAGGGTGTTATGTATTCCCTATAAAAAGATTATATATATATATATATATGTGTGTGTGTGTGTGTGAAAACTGCACAGAATTCATTCTCTTGCCGTCATGAGATAATAAAATAAGAGAAACAAATTTTCGAACCTTAACCCATAAACACTAAAATCAGAAAAATAGTCCGTCATTCAAAGTTTAAGATTATTAATTTCAACGATATTTTTTATTTCAACTCATAAATCATATAAAGCATTTTGTTTCTATCATTCGGCTGCATATCCATGTACTTCTAAAAATTCTGTTATCCAAAATTATTTCAATATTTTCATGAAACTCTAATGAAAAAAAAAAATCGTTGGGAGTTTTATATATTGGTATAAACCGATACGAAATACAATAATGATATTAGAGACTACATGTAAAATATTAAATTGGTATCTGAACACTTGTTTATATATGATATATAGCTTTGTTATTTTAGATTATATGAGCATGAAATTAATGAGTTTAATTTAATAAGCATGTTAGTTGGCCATAATTCTTACTTTTAAATATTATAGTTTTATTATATTTTTTTAAGTAAACTGTTCTCATGGGAATTAAGTATTGTGATATGATCACAAATTTTATATATACTATTCCATATATGGGTATTTATAAGATAACGGTTCTCTGAAGAAAAGAGACAATAAGAGAAGAGATAGTGGGAAAAAATAAAAGAAGAAAATTTGATATCTGTTGGAAGAAAATATATTTTTAAGAAATTTAATTGTTTTTAGTTAGAGATTAGAATATTAAAATTTTAATAAAACATTATTTTGAATTTTAAAGTTATAAATGATTTTCATTAATATAAATCTTAATCTCAAAATTTTATTCGTGGAAAGTTTAGTGGGACAAAATAATATTTGATGTATTTTTTTCAGCCAAATTTTTCAATTTGTAATCTTGTATTAAAAATTTATATATAAAGAACGACGATATGCTAAAAAATTTAAAACTATTAGTTAAAATATATGTATATATATTAATAATATATGTGTGCATATTTATTGGTATATACATGTCGAGCATTCTTGTTTTGATTAAATTTATCAAAATATTTATTGATATTTACATAAAATGCCTAGTTAGATTTGGAAAATACAACAAAATTTTACGTAAAATTTAATATAATATATGTGTTACTTTTGGTAAAACCCTTAAAAAATTATACCGATCATAATCATATTAACTTATATTGTCTTTTCGATTCTAACTCGGTTTTGGTTATTCCAACCAAAATTAGAAAAAATCCCAAATTTTATTTGGAATTGTTAAGTTTTATCTAATATGATTAGAATTAGTCAAATTATTTAATTAATAAATTTTTGGTTCTATTAAATATATATTAGATATGTACCGAAAAACGTTATGCTATAACCAATTTATATATCATATAAATTTTAGATGATATATAATTTGGGCATAAATTAGGTTTTCAACATCAAGTATTTATAAGATTACAAATTGTTGTAAATGATGATTATGTTAAATATATCTATACGAAATTATTTTTAAAATATATCTATATGAAATTGAGATGTATGTATGTTGATTTTTCATTTATATTTCACATAAAAATGAAGATTTTTTATTTAACATACACATGGTTTATCATATAGATATATATATCTACTTGTTATAATAACAGTATTACTCAAATAGAAAAAAATATTTACTATATGGTGTATACTATGAGTTCAAAAATAGATTTTTGTAACAACACGAGATTACAAATTGTAAAAACATAATGCCACTTCAATATGTATTGTGTAAGCTAATATTAACAATATGACCAATTAGTTACTTTAATTTATAAAAAAACTTGTTCAGATAGCGAAAATATATAAGATACCTAAATTTTCTAAAAATCAATCGACATATTTACCTAATTAAGAAAAAAAAAACAACTTGACATCCTAACAAATTAAGAATACAAAAATCTGGTAAAACTACATTTCCTATATAAATTGTCTTGTTTCACATCCCAATAAAAAAAAAAATAATAATAGTTGAAGTTGGCATATTCACAGTACTTACATAATGGCAGCTCAAGCGTCAAAGAAAGTTTGTATTGCCTTAATGATTGTAACTTTATTTACCATGATATTGTCGGCACAAGTCTCTAATTCCATCATGATAGATAGGTGTATAAAAGATTGTGTCGTAAATCAGTGCATGAAAGCATCAAAAAAAGCGACTCCAACGATATGTGCAAACCCTTGCAAGATAATTTGTGATCCAATGAGTAATGAGCGATACGTCGACCCTAATCACCGTTATCATGATCCTATAAAAAGGTTCTGCAACTCATTTAGTTGGGTATGTCGTTAACTGAAAAGTTTGAGACTGAAAATTGTTTCTTTTTCAATACATAAGTTGTATGTTTATATTTTTCTCATTTAATCGATAAATATTTGATGTATGCGTATTTATTATTTTTATATAAAAATTAATATAAAATATAAATTACGATAGAATTTATTTTGTGAATATTAGTTTAAAACTCTAAAATCTTTGAAATAGCTGTATTTAAAAACAATACATTTTATTAGAGTTTCTCGAATGATACTCTAATTTTGCCTATAAACAATATTTTGTCAAAAATTATGTTAAATCAACTCATTTTTTAGAAGATAGCAAAGCTGAAAAATACTAGTTATATCTAAGCATTTTAAACCAAATATGCAACTGGTCTTATCTAATCTACTTAACATCTAAGCATAAACTACATGGCTGTGAGAAGAAACTTTCATTAACGAGAGAAGTCTCTGAACTCTTGACCAATGCACAAATCCAGAATCTTTGTTGAAGTGCAACAATGTTGTTGGGTATGGGTTGCACACCTCCTGAAAGGCCCAACAAGAGTTCGCTTCGGCCCCTTTTAAGTAACATGCTTGTCAATTATCATTCAAGGCCAAAAGATGTTATTGTTGATCCTCCCAGGAAAAATGGAAAAGTGTAAAATAGATTTGAGGAATATCCATTTATTCTCAAGGAGAATATTCGTTTTCCCTGAAATAATGGCATCGGCGCGACAAATCTGGAAAAGATGGACATCGGATATTTTCCTGATTCGAAGGGATCCAGGTCGGTGACTAATCACTATAAAAAGGAAAGAGATTCGACATTGAAAGGGATCCGCGAAAAAGAGAAGAGACGAAGCGATTGAAAGACCTAGATCCACAAAACTAGTTTTCTTAAGAGCTTTGTTACTTTCTCTGTAATTCATTAACCATCTTTCATACATCAATAAATCTTCTTCGATCCTTCTCAAAAACCCACAAACTTTACTTGAAATTATTAATATACGAAGTAATAGTTCAACAATTGGCGCCGTCTGTGAGGACTATTGAGATAAAAGGAGTTAAGATATTAAGAGATGGTCAACACACCGCCCCCAGGAGATAGGAATATTGACGAGGTCAACCCAGTGGGGACACCAGTCATGCCTCCTCCTCCCGACCCGATAACGGTCATACAAAACATGATAGACGATCTCACCCAGAGACTCGATCAACGTCTCGATGGATTCGAGGCAAATCAGGCTGCTCATCGCGCCGAGCTGGAGAAACTTGGGGCATCTCAGACAAACACCGAAGGACCTTATACCCCGGGACGGCGAAGAACTGTCGTCAATAACCTGTTTAGAATCATCCCGCAAGTTGATCGCACGGAAAACACAGCCGCGGTGAATGCAACTACGGAACAAACCAATCAGGCCACAGCGCCGACAGCGCGACGAGTCATCCGATCCGAAATTTGGATTCCAGAAACTGTTCTAAATAGGAGTGACGAGCTCGAGTTGGTGTATAAATGACTCAACGCTATTGGATCTCAAATTTATCGCGCGACTAGCTCAACACCTGAGCTGGACCGTGTCTTGGAACAGACAAGGAAAACACCGTTCTCATCAAAGGTCACAAGCGTACCTTTACGCGACCACGGGAAAATAAAAGTCACATCTACTTTCTGCGGCAACGCCGGTCCTCAACGTCATCTCCTGGCATTCGAAATCGCCATGGCCAGAGCACGTTTTTCTGAGAATGAGCGTGATGCAGCCTTTTGCCAATATTTTGTTGAATCCCTTAGAGGGGCAGCTTTGAACTGGTTTTCTCGCCTAGCTCCTGGATCAATAGACAGCTTTGACGAACTCTCAGCAGCTTTCCTGAAGCATTATTCAATGTTCATCGTCCAAGGAGCTACCAGCGACAACCTCTGGGATTGCGTTCAAGACGAGAATGAAACCCTCCGCTCTTACATCGATCGTTTCAGAACAGTCATCTCTCGCATCGATGTCCAGATTTGATCTCTCTAGTTGCTCTTCGACGCGGGATGAAGCCGGGCATTGAGCTCTGGAAAGATCTAAAACTCAACGAGCCTCGTAATTTGGAAGATGCCCTCCATCGTTCAGTATTATATGCCGAGCTCGAAGAAGAACGAGCGGCATACACCAAAAAGAAAACCCCGGCTCAGAAAGATAAAACACGTGAAGTTCACCAAGAGCCGCGGCAACATTATGATCAAGATGACAAAAAGGCATCTAGCTACTACGTAGCTGACCGTCCAAAAAATTGGAACAAGTATGTTCGGCCTGAAGAATCCCAAGTCTTTTGCAAAGAAGAACCACATAATCTAGAGTTATATTGCATCTATCATAAACGGACAGGCCACAATATGTACACATGTCAGCACTTGCAAAGACACCTCTTCGCAGAATACAAAAAGGGAAACATCGACCTCACGGGCCGTAGTCGAGATACAGACAAACCTACTGAAACCAAAAGAAGACGAAAATAAAGAGCGGCGATCTGAGAGAAGGGATCGCCGAGCCGATGATGACTCTAATAAATGAGATCGCGACCGAGACGAAAATCTCCCACTTCCAGAAGCGCCGCGGCGAAAAATCAACATGATCATGGGTGGTCTTATCGACTGTAACGATTCGTTTAGATCAGTCCAATGTCACGAACGAAAGGCAGCGAGCGCTTCAAAGTGGAAAGAACCAGTATCAGACGACGAGCAGATCACCTTCACAGCGAGAGGCATGATTGGACTCGATATGCCTCATAACGATCTATTAGTCGTCGAATTATCAATCAATAACAGCGACGATGTCAATCGGATACTTATAGACACGGGGAGTTCAGTTGACTTAATTTTCAAGGAGACACTTCGTCGGATGAAGATCAGAGACGATCAAATCAAGTTGTCACCAAAAATACTCACCGGGTTCACCAGCGAATCTACAACAACAATCAGGACAATCAAACTCCCAGTTCAGGTCGGCGGAGTAACCAAATGGGTAAAATTTGACGTGGTCGACCGACCAGCTATTTACAACGCCATCCTCAGAACTCCATGGATCCATTCCATGAAAGCCGTCGCCACAACCTATCACCAATGCATCAAATTCCCAACCGGAGACGGGATCTATACATTACGCGGCAGCCAGAAGGTCGCCAGATCTTGTTTCGTCACCGAACTAAAACTGCGCAGATCAACCTGTGTTATTGGCGAGGGCAACTCCGAGTTACCACCATCACCTTACGAAAGGCCAAAACACGACCTCGTAGTCCAAGTCAACATCGACGTCGAACATCCAGAGCGTTGTGTCGGGATAGGGTCAGACCTTTCAGCAACATTCACGAAAAAGCTCGTCGAATTCCTACTCAACAACAAGACGACGTTTCCCTGGAATATGAGTGACATGAAGGGGATCGATCCGAGAATAATCAGCCATGAACTAAACATTGATCCCACGTTCAAACCCATAAAGCAGAAACGGCAAAAGCTCGACAATGAGCGTGCTCAAGCAGTAAACGACGAAGTAGAAAAACTTCTTCAGGCAGGATCTATCGCCGAGGTGAAATATCCAGATTGGCTAGCAAATCCGGTTGTAGTAAAAAAGAAGAACGACAAGTGGCGCATGTGCGTGGACTTCACTGACCTCAACAAAGCTTGTCCTAAGGATAGTTTTCCTTTGCCACATATCGACTGTCTTGTCGAGGCGACCGCAGGAAATCAGCTCCTGTCATTTATGGACGCTTTCTCCGGCTATAACCAGATTTTCATGCATCCCGACGATCGTGAGAAGACAGCATTCATAACAGACCGCGTCACATATTGCTATAAGGTGATGCCCTTTGGACTCAAAAACGCCGGTGCAACTTACCAACACCTGGTAAACCGAATGTTTTCTTTTCGGGTCAGCTCAGCCATACAATGGAAGTTTACATAGATGATACGTTGGTCAAGTCAACGGTTGCTAGCTCTCACATCGATGATTTGCGCCAATGCTTCGAAATCCTAAATTCTTATGGTCTGAAACTCAATCCAACGAAGTGCACATTCGCAGTAACTTCTAGGGAATTCTTAGGCTACCTGGTCACTCAGCGTGAAATAGAAGCAAACCCGAAGCAAATTTCTGCGATTTTGGAACTGCCGTCCCCCAAGAGCACTCGCGAAGTCCAACGCCTCACTGGTCGGATCGCCGCCCTAAATCAATTCATATCTCGATCAACGGATAAGTGTCTTCCCTTTTATCAACTACTCCACGGCAACAAACGATTCGAGTGGGATGATAACTCTGAATCCGCTTTTCAAAAACTAAAAACTTATCTTTCGACCTGCCAGCCTTATCCATAATCCATGTCTCCTTTAAATCTCTTGTACGATTTCCTCACGTCTCCTTAGCGTCTCATGCGTGAGTTTTCTTCGTGGCTCCTTCAGTTATCTCTGTAACCAATTCTGCTCCATTTTCTCCGAGATAAGCATCATCTTTTCTTGTTTGGTTTCTTCCTTTGATCACCATCACGTATCCTTGGCGTTTGCTCCATTTTGTTGTAGTATCTATTTGTTTTCGATATAAACAATTTTGTATTAATGTAAATAACAACAAAGTTTTAGTTAATTAAAAGTTTCTTCGTTCGGTTTCTATTAAAGGAGAAGAGATAATTCTTTATGTCTCTTCCTTCTTTTCTCTTCTGTAAAGAAATCAACACTTTAACAATATCTATCCATGGCTACCAGCTTGATGCCAATCATGCTCGAAGTGGTACTCTTAACAAGTGTATGTAATGCGAATAGAGGTAGCAACAAATTAGTACTAAAACATAGCTTAGTTAAAGATATTGATGGATTAATAGGGAAGATGAAGACAACAAATCAACAAATTGTGGAGTAGAAACATTCACCGGAGAAACATATTTCATTGGAGAAACGGGGAGAAACCTAAAATTGTAGCATCAAAGGATTTACAAGAGGAAACAATAACAGAAGAAGCTGATATAGGAGCACAGCAGAAGGGGAGATCAGTTTACTGCAGTTAAGGGAAATTGGTTAAAAACTTAAAGGTGTCACCTGCTAAAAGTGGTAACTTAAAAGTGTCACCTGCTAAAACTGGTAAAGCAAGTGAAAAAAGAAAATTGGAAGTGGAACCAGTAGGGACACCATCTCGGTTCTAAATGTGGTAGACAATGAAGAAGCAGAGAACAAAGAAGATAATGGAAATGAAGATAGAGAAGAAGGGGAGATTATCCATGAAAAAGGATGAAGACCCAGAACAAGAAGGACATAAAGTTTTGCGTACTCCACCAACAAGATCAACAATAATTATGACAAAACAGTAAGCAAAAGCTCTCATCTTAAGTGAAGAACAGACAATCCCAAGCATGGTAGACAAAAGGTACTCAAAGAAAAATATATAATAACGGTATTTGCTCAAATGTTCGAGATTTAAAAAAGACAACGAAACATTTTGCTGTAAGAAGTTGATTAAATAGGTTGTAATTGAAACCATCTTTGGAGCAAGGTTGACAGCAAAGGTGAGTTATGATAAGGCAATAACTAATTATGTTTCAAATTTTTTTATTTTCAATGACCATAATGAAATGGTTGATCACATGGTAAGGAAAGTTTTGAAATCATTTATATTTATTCTTCTTTAATTTTTTATGTTGTCGATTGACAATGGTATAATATTATGTGGCTATAATGCTTTATTAAAAATCACTTATATTTATGGATCTACAAATATATGTTATATAGTCTTATAACTAACACGTGACCTTAAACAAATCGAATCAACATATATATATATTAGAAGTTTTATGTTTTTATGATAAATAGAAATAATTATATACATGCTCGTGAATATTAATTTAGTTGGGCTTGAAATAAATAAATAAATGATTCATTTTTAAAAGGAATTAATGTAATGGGCATGCCCCATATAAAAATCCTAAATAAATTAGGGTGTTATGTATTCTCTATAAAAAAGTATACATATGTGAAAGATGCACATAATTCAACATCTAGCCGTCATGGCATTAAAGAAGAGAAATAAGTTCTCGAACCATAACCCATAAAATCTAAAATCAGAGAAACAGTTTGTTATTCAAAGTTTTAAGATTTTTGATTTCAACGATATTATTGATTTCAACTCATAAATCATACAAATCATTTTATTTCGATAATTTCGCTCAATATCCAGGTATATGTAAAAGTTCCATTATCTAAATTTATTTCAATATTTTCATGAAACCCTAGTGAAAAAATCCATTAGTCGTTTTATATATTGTTATAAATCGATATGTATATATAATATTAAATTGGAATCTGAATTCTTGTATATATATGATATGTAACTTTTTTTTTTTAGATTATATGAGCATGAAATTAATGAGTTTAATTTACTAAGCATGTTAGTTGGACATAATTGTGGCTTTCAAATATTATAATTTTATTATATTTTTTTAATAAACCATTCTGGTGGGAATTAATTATTGTGTTATGATTATAAATCTTATATTTACTATTAAATATATATTACAAATATGGATATTTATAAGAGAATGGATTTCTGAAGTTTTTATTGCTGAAGAAAAGAGATAATGAGAGAAGAGATCGTAGAAGAAATAAATCATTAAGTGTATATGTGTGTGTATATAGATATATACATGTAGATATATACATATTTTATGAGCTAGCACCAAAACATTACGTGTAGGTTCAATTGTTAACAAAATGTTAAACCAAATTTCTTTGCACGTATGTATTTTGCTCATCTAAGATTAGTTCAGACAATTAATCACACTTGCATGTTTAGCAGTTTAAGCTAAGATCAAATTACAGGTCATGATGATAAAATAAACATCAAACACAAATCTAGATGAGGAACTCTAATGATTTGAGCATAACAATTTAATTTAATCTAACGATTCATCATTCACCTTTGAATAACCCGAAAACAAACAAGGAATCTACTCAGACATGATTAATGAAACATAAATAATTATTTGAATAGAAAGCATGAACGAGAATTCCAATAAAATAAAAGGTGTTCAGAAATCTTCTCTGAAAGAGTTTGATTCTTCTCTCCAAAACTCTATGAAAAATTTAGAATAAAACTTCTGTAAAAAGATTGATTTTAAATCCTATTTATAATGGTAAAAACTACTAAAATATGGAAAAAGTTCGGACCCGTTTTTTGTAATAATTTGGAGCTTCAGGGATCTTTTTGCAACTCTTTAAAACCTGGAAAAGGCGCCTTGAATAAATTTGCTTTGGTTATTTTTCCAATTTGTTAAGTTCATCTCTTCTTTTCCTGGCTAATAGTTGAATTTTATAAATTTTCATTCTGGCAGAGACGATGGATTGAATTGGAAGTCTACCTGACGAGGTTCTTTGCCATATATTGTCTTTTCTTACGACAAAGGAAGCTGCTTTGACATCGGTTCTGTCAAAGAAATGGCGCAATTTGTGGACACTCGTCCCTACTCTCGACATTGATGACTCTGTGTTTCTTCATCCTGAAGAGGGTAAGCGAGAAAGAGACGGATTCTTCAGAGCTTCATGGATTTTGTTGATAGAGTATTGACTTTGCAGGGAAATTCTCCCATTAAGAAGTTCTCCCTGAAGTGTAAAACTGGTATTGACATAGATCGTCTGGATCTTTGGATATGTAATGTCCTGCAGCGTGGTGTTACAAGCCTTGATCTTTTCCTTGAATTTGGTAGATCCGATTTCAAGTCAGAAACAGATTATATGTATTTTCTGCCTAACGAGATGTTCGAAAGTAGCAAACTAGTCGAACTGAAGATAAGTACTGAGTTTGGCATTGATTGGTGGCGTGGAGGTCAAGCAACTTTCTTACCAATGCTTAAGACTCTCAGCTTTGAATCGGACAATATTTTGTTGGGTGATAATCTTGAGGTGTTTCTGTCTACTTTCCCTGTTCTTGAGGAGTTTGACTTGGCTGATATTGAGTGGCTGAACAGGGATGAAAACGTGTCAAGTGCAAGCCTCAGGAAGCTATCTATCTATGCCAATGGTTTCGAAGACTTAAGCATTCCGAATAGAATCTCTTTTGATGCTCCCAATCTCGGTGATCTTGACTATTCTGATTTTGTTGCGGCGGATTATCCAAAAGTTAACTTGCCAAGTTTAGCTGAGGCTGTACTTGACCTTAGTAACTGAAACTCAGCTTGAGCTAATACGAGTGCCAAATGAGGAAGATGATGTTTTTCTGCGTCTTAGAAATGTGTGGAAGCTCGTGAGTGGTATAAGGAATGTTCAGAGATTATTCCTTTCTGCAGATACTCTTGAGGTCAGTTGCTGTTTCGTTTTCCTTTTCTAGTATTTTGTTCCTATGTTAGTGGGAGTATAACTGTATAAATTTCTCAAACATGAGTTGCTGCAATAGTTTTTTTGTCTTGTTTCAGGTACTTTCTCAATGCTGTGATTCGATGCCGGTGTTCAACAACCTAAAATTTCTACATATCCGTAGTAAGGCAGACAGGGGATGGGAAGCAATGCCGGTTCTTTTAAGGAACTGTCCACGTTTGGAAACACTAGTCCTTGAGGTAGCTCAAAACATTTACAATGATGCCATTCACACTTAGAACTCTCTTATCGACTAGCTTCCTCTTTAAAGGGTCTCTTACACTATGTGACTGATAAATGCGGGGATGTTTGTGAGTGCATGATATGAGGCGATTTTGCCTCATTCTAACCTTTGTTTTGCAGGTTTTATCGAGTCTTTTTAGTCTTTATCGAGTCATTTCAGGTCGCTAAGGAGCTATAAACGAAGACATGAGGGATTGGAGCCTCTGGAGCAAAAAAAGGTCGAATTTTAAGATCTTCACCCTTTTGGAGCACATGCTCCATCTGCCCGGAGCAGATATGGAAACTCCACTTACCTAGTTTTGGGACGCGAAAGAAGGAAAAGAGGAGGGAGAGCCGCCGCGAGGATCATCTTATCTTTAACCTTCGATTTTCTAGCTAGAGAGAGATTTTTAGATAAGAACCTTTGAGAGTTTTTCTACTTGTAAGATTTGGAGGAGAATCTCTGCCACACTTGAGAAGAGTTCTAAACCTTTGTTATTTCTATTATATATTCAATGAATTCTCTTTTGCCTGTTGCTGTGTTTTCCGATTTCATGTTTGAGTAGATCCTCATGTTAGATCAGGGATTTCAATGGTATTCATGAGTTGATGGGTTGAACATAAATAGGGATTTGAATAGATAGTCTTCACCACTTGTTAGTCTTAATGCCTGAATTGAACTGATCACTTAATTCAAGATTTTAGGTAAATCCATTCATCAAAAGTGTAATAGGTTGCTAGAAGTGACTTTGGTGAGCAATTTGTCCGTAGCCAACGATAGTTGATGTTAAGGCAAATTGTGAGCATATCAAGCCTGTGCAATAATGCTTATTTGCGATTCTAGATCCAAAGGATAGTTTAGGATTTTAGGTTGTTAGATAAAGTTGTTGATGCCACGACAGTGGATTAATATTACTTATATGTTTGAGTTCTAGGCTGGCGCTTAGTTGCCCCTGAATAGTTGTTCGATCCCTTACTCTGAATTTCCTGCGAAACAACCTTAGTCTAACGCTTGTTTTATCTGAAGTTTAATTACTGTTTGAATCCGTCACTTGTTTCACAACCAACAAAGCCAACTTGCTTGCTTAGCTTTCTTTCAAAACCTCATAGACACAAAGTGTAACACTGGTCCTCTGGAAATCAAACCTATCTGTATTACAATCATAAGCTGTGCACTTGCAGTAGGAAATAGAACTCTAAATCCAGTCTATCAGTGCATATCTTGGGAAGACAAAGGTCGTTCACTCTCATCTTGTCCAGTGAAGAAGCTGCGAATTAATGGGTTTCAAGGAAGAGTTAGAGAGAAAGAGATGATAAAGCATATCTTGGAGTGTTTCCCATGTTTGGATGAGATGGAAGTATATGGACGCACTTCTCCTATAACCTTTGAAGCACCTAGAATTTTTAAAATCGTTGCAAATAAGGTCCACGCGGAGACTGTGCTACGTGGAGGGGGTATGTCCCAAACCAAGATGGAGGAGATCTCGTCTCAGGTATATAATCAATGTTTTTAATTTACACAAACTCATTACGGTTTTGAATATTGTTCTTGTTTTCTGCAGTTTAAGATGTACGATGTAGTCTACATGTTGCATGGAGCTTCTCCTCCTCCACCGCAAGAGAAGTCTCAAGACTCCCTAGATGCTGCTAAGGCTAAAATTCTGGAACTTAATGAGGATCTTAAGGAAAGGCTAAGGGTCCACGATGCCAAAATTGTGAAACGTAATGAGGATCTTAAGGTGCAACTGGCCCAGAGGCGTCCAACAATCAGGAGAAGAAGGACTACAAGGTTCTGTTTGATATCATTGTCGAACATAATCCAGATTTTGCTTGGCGTGCGACCAACTTCGAGGGAGGGGAGACGTCGAGGGAGCATGAAATAACCGAGCTCGACCAAGCTAAGACCAATGAAGATTAGATATATGGTTTTTTTTTTCTTTTCTCTTTTGTAAAATAAATTTGATGTGGATTACATTTTAAGATACTTTATTTTATTCAAGTTTTATTTTAGAATAAAAAAATCTAGACAATTGTTTAAGTTTCGTTGATCTTGGTGCGAATCAGTAAAGTTATAAGTTTTCCCAATAGAGTTGCGTTTCGACAAAGACACTGATGCTGAATCTACTGAAACTTTCTAGTTGGTTTCATCTCCGGCGACTTGTTTGTAGACTCCTTTCATTATCACGGTGATCTATGGAGGAGTGAGCATGCAAGTGGTTTCAAGCAAGGACTGGATCTTGATGTTCCGTAATTGGATTTACTAGATTCTAGTCTAGTGGAGCTCCTGGTCAGAAAGAATTTCCGCAGCGCTTCAAATTTCACCTTATCTTTATCTTCTATTTTTTTGGGCCAACTTGGCTTAATTATTTTGAAATGGGTCTGAAAACCAATATATAATCAAATTCGGCCTATATTATAGTTATACAGAAATATATATACTATTAAAACATGAAACATTATAGAAAAAAACTTTTTATACCGTGTTATATTACGATTTTTTCCGCTGATATTATTTAATATTTTAAGAGTCTCATTAAGGGCAAAATTGTTATTCGCAAATGTGAATAAATATGTAAGATATTGAAAAATACAAGTGATATCTTAAAATAAATCTATCAATAAAGGTACTTAATTTCAAAACCCAAAAATATATTCTGAAATTTAATTTTCATAATTTAAATACTAACCATATAGACGATCAAAATCTTTCAATAAAGGTATTCTCTTGATTTCAAATTTTAAAATATATAATAAATCTAGAAATCTTAACAAAAAAAATTGTAACTACAATTAATACATTTAAACATGTCTTAAATAATTATCAAAAATTAAATAAAATATATATTTTCATGATATTTTCGATTATGCATTTTTTTTTAAAAAAAATTGTTATTAAAATTAATTAACAAAATTATCAATTAATATTAATATATTGTAATAAATTAATGATTTAATTTTGATCTTCTAAATTTACAAATATAAATTATTCAAAAATTATAAAATATATAATAACAAATCCCGTCCTAAGGACGGGCCAGAATCTAGTATATATATATTTCACATTCAAGACTACTAGGTGACAAAATAATCTTCATTACTCATTATCCATACAATCACTATAATAATTACATATAACCATTTCAAGATTACTAAGTGAATGCACGCGCTATGCGCGGATAGTTTTCATTTAAAAAACTTGTAAAAATTGAAAATTCTCTCTTTCGACTACATGAATGCTTTAAAAGTCGAGATGTTTTCATAGGTAAAAAAAAAAAAAACATTTGAATTTCTCTTTTTAGTCTTTCTGGATTTTCTTATATATAAAATTTTAAGCTCGGGTAGTTTATTTTAAAAACTTGTAAAATTTTTAAATTTTTCTCTAAATTTCTACCACATGAATGTTTTAAAAGTTAACATATTTCCATAGTTTTTTCTAAAAGAGCCTTAGAATTTCTCTTCTAAGTCTTTTTTATTTCCTTATATATAACATTTTTAAAATCTGAAAATATTAGTTGTAAATTTTATTTTATGAGATTTCATTTATATATTTTTCTATAGTTTAAAATGTTAGTTACTAAAAATTTAATTTAATGAAATTAATATTTACAGTTCTATTAAATGTGTATATATTATTTATTTCTTTTTACATAGAATAATATATTTATTTGCTTATATTTTTATAATAGAAGTTTTTAAATGCTATAATCCAATTTATACTGAAAAAACCTTTAAAATTTGACACATATCCATAGTTTAAAAAAAAAAACAGAAATTATTTTTGAGTTTCTCCTTTTTGTCTTTCTGACTTCCCTATATATAAATTTCTCAAACTCTAAAAATTTTATTTATAAACTTTTTTAAGAGATTACATTTATATATTTAGACTATGGTGAATAATTTTAGTTTATTGTCTACATATTTGTAGTGAATTTTTAATTTGTTCATTTTAATTTTAGTTTATTGTCTACATATTTATTGTGAATTTTTAATTTGTTCATTTACTTGAAATTTTTTATTACAAATGATTGGACTTCTGGTTTTATGTCCCACAATTAAATGCTTCTAGTATGAAACCATCTCCGATGAGATTTTTTTTTTGTTGGGTTGCTAATTTAATTAAAAAAATATCATGAGGTTAATTGATAGAATTAATGTAGATGAAAAGAAGGAATATAAGTAGAAATCATTGCATAAAAATAATTAATGTTTGTTGAGAAAATAAAAAGTATTTTATTTTATTTTAAATTATTGACACATGTCATTTTTCTAGAGTGGTGATGTGTGACAAAAATGGAGAGAGTTAGACAAATATTATATAGAGGATATGCAAGTTTATTTTTCATTAAACTTCTTTGTATAAATAAAACCAAATTATTTTTGCATAAGGCAAAGTGAATTTTAGTGAGACATTATTTACTCACTCTTTTATACTTTATAGTTTTAATAATTGTAGTTACAAGCTTTGTATTTCCAATCTTGTATTTAAATCTAAGTTTAATAAATTAATTTTTAATAATACTTTTCTCATTATAATTTGTTGTTATCTAAAATTTAAATTTTAGACCAAAGAAAAAATAATAAAACACGTCAGCACATAGACGATTGAAAAGGCCATTTAAAGTTGGTTAATTGCAGCTGCACGCAAGTCTCAACTATAATGCTGGCGCTGAAGAAAAAGACCATGCCACATATAAAAGTCGAGAAAAATGATAAGTTACCTTAACAACAAGCTAAAAATGTATTTAGTAAATGTTTGTAAAAAACAAACCCACACTATTAAAGCATGTGTTGGATGTGAACATGGTGCAGGGAAAAACAGTTGTGAAGATACAAGATGCAGTGATACAAAACTCTATTATGTAATGGAAACATTTTGTAGAGGAAAAGTTTCTATTAGCAGCCCCACATGTGGCAAAATACACGTGATAATCAACAAAATTTGGTTATTGAGAGATAAGACAGTTTGGATTGACGTTTTTCCGGTCAATACAACTATTATGAAATTCGGATTTTCATATAGGGTTACAAGATCTCGAATACTCATAAGAGGGATGTGGAATATAACTAATATTTCGATGATTTTATCATAGTGGGCTCCCAAGATAGGTGAAGAGGAACCTGAGATCAAGTTGATTCCTATGTGAATTACTCTTAAAATGTGTCATACCGGATGTTTTCTTGGAAAAGTCTGATCTTCATCACGAGTGCTGATGGCCATCCCAGTTTGTCTCTATCAGTTCAAATCAACGTTGGGAATTGAAGCGAATGTGGAGTTTATCTATCCATGGCTACCAGCTCGAAGCCAATCCTATTCGAAGTGGGGACACTTGAAAAATGTATGTAATATACTGAAACATATCTTAGAGAAAGCTGTTGACGGATTAACAGGGGAGATGGAGACAATTGAACAACAAAATGTGGAGCAGAAACAATCACCAGAGAAAAAAGTGTTGCCTGCTAAAACTGGTACAGCAAGTGAGAAAAGAATTTTGGAAGTGGAATCAGTAGTGACACCATCTCGGTTCTCATGGATTTGGAACTAATGTTCCAATATTCTGGAATAAATAATGAATTCTGCTTGGTGATTTTAATGAAATACTTGAAGGGGAGGAGCATTCAAGCTTTGAAAATTTGCCAAACATAACAACTGGTATGCGAGACTTTCAAAGTGTAACAAGGCATTATTTGCTGTCGGATTTAGCTTAATATGAACCAATGTTCACTTGGTGTAACAGGAGAGAAAAATGGATTGATATTAAAAAACTTGTTTGAGAGCTCATCAACGATAAATGGATCAATGCTTTCCCGCATTCATACAATATATTTGAAGGAGGTCGGTGCTCAAGTCATCTCCGAAGTCACATTATTTTTGCCTCAGATCAGAAAAGACTAAAGAAACCTTTCAAGTTGGTCAATGTGGTTGCAGGATTGGAGGAGTTCTTACCAAGGATAACTCAGTATTGGGAGGAGACATAACACATATTCCTTTCTACCTCCTCACTATTTTGCTTTTCAGAAAATCAAAGGGTCTGAAACGAGTAATACACACTCTCGCCAAGGAAAGAATGGGAAACCTGTAAAAAATAATCTAAAGATGCATACGAGACCCTCTGTGAAAAGCAACAAGCTAACTTATCAAAACTTACGATGTAAAACATGGAGAAGGAGAATGTTGTGTATAGAAGATATGATCATTTATCAACTCTCAAAAAAGGGTTTCTCAAGTAGAAATTCAAATTGCTTTGGCTGGAGGTATGAGATAAAAACAATAAATTCTTCCATATGGCAGCGATTGAGCATGAAGCAAAGAATTCATTAAGGGAGATACAATGTAGAGATGGAATAGTGGTGAACAAAGGGCAGGACATAAAATAGGAGGCTTAGGGTTTTTTTCAGAGAATTTGAACAGTTTATGGTAGAGAATTTGAAGGTGTGATTTGATATATCATGATTTTTCCAGATCTTTGACCATGAAATAGATTTTTTTATAGAGTTTTTTACGTGTGTTTTTAAGTCTTTTACAGGTTCAGGTATGTTCGAGACTTATTTGGAGATTATGGAGTACTTTGAAGCCAAACAAGAAGTTGTGTTGAGGAGTTCAACGTGGAGACCATTTTCAGACATTGTGTCGATCGACACCACCCTTTGGTGTCGGTCGACACCCATCACGTTTACACATTCCACATGAGTTTAAAGATTTTTGAAGAAAAAGAAATCATCCCAGAAGTTTCCACTTATTTGCAGCTAAGTCATTTCATGTTTTAGACATTGTTTTTAAGTCATTGTTTTAGACTTACACTTTATTATTATCAGACAGATTTTGAGAGATTTTGGGGAGACAGGTTTGAGACTTGTTCGCTATAGAGAAGATTTCAAACCCCAATTTTTATTTATCTTATTTTATTATATTCAATTATGTTTATTGTTTCAATTTTCACGTATGAATAGTTTACCTGTTAGGGTTAGCGATTTTAAAAGGTTAAAGATGAATTGTTAGTTTGAATTGATTTGTTAGGTTGTCGATGAGTTCTTCATCTGGATTGTGTTTAACGCTAATTCTAGTCTGGTCATCTAGAATTCAGAACATACGTTGATTAATAGATGCAAAAGCATTATTGATTGTCTGAACTATCTTAGATGAGCAAAATACCTATCCGCAAAAGAATTGGTTTAGGAATTTTGTGAACAATTGAACTTGAACTTTAATGCTTGTCTGAATTACAAATTTGCAAAGAAATTTGGGATTCCAAAATTTAGGCATAGATGATTTGCACAGCGAAAGCTGGTTGATTTTACAATTATGTTTCAAGTTGAAGAACGAATCTTCATTTAAAATCTGACAGCTTTTTAATCTACAGTTCAGGTTTACATGAGAACTTCTCCGAGCCTAACTTCCTTCAAAATCAAATTTACAAATCTTGTTACATTTCTTACTTTTCAATTACATTGATAACTAAAATCCATTGTGTGATCCTGAGTCTCTTTGGTATCGACCTCTTCATACTAAGACTGCACATCCGTGTATTTGCAGAGTAGCTTTAGGGAATGTATTTGTAAGTCTTGTGTGATCTGCTTCAGTATATTTAAAGGGTGTGAGTGATACTAGGTTTTCTGAAAATTTGCATTTCTAAGTGGAAATACAAAGGGGGTACCTTTAAAAGTAAATTCAGCTCCAAATGCACATGGCTCATGCAAACAGCATCTCTAAAGGAGAATTGGCATAAAAGTGTTTGGTTCCGCACTCCACTGTGAAGTATTCTTTGTTCTCTAGATAGTGATCCACAATTATTTGTCCATAGGGGATCATATGTCGCTTTGGACTTCTGAAACTATCAATTCTTGTGAGACCACTCGACAAATCCCCGAGTTCTCTCTAAACATGACTCAAGCAGAGAAGATAAGTCAGAAGCAATGGAAGATTGACCAAAAGCAAAGAGGAGATTAGAAGAAGAGAGTTGAGAGGCTTCAAGCTAGAGATGAAAATAGAAACCAAGAACCACTTCCAAAACAAAAGGATGTGATTAAAAAAGCTTCAAGTCTCAAGTCGGTTGTTATAGGTCCGAAGAAAATCTAATCATTCAAAAATGATGGGGCTAAAGTAGATAGAGATAGGATCATTCGCTACGAGAGGATATGTTATAATTTTTGTAGTGTAATAGCACATCATAAATAAGTAGAATTGAAAACGGAAGATCAAAGCACCTGTTAGAGAACAAAACAAGACCAACAGTACGACACAACTCCCCACCTGGTGAAGAAATATTTGTCGTCCCGGATGCTAACGTGACGCGAGCAAAGAGACGTGGGTCAGGGGAAAAATTGGAGGTTTGGAAGCATCCGGTTAGCACCCCAATAGAGGCCCGTGGAACAAATGAGTGACAACACCAAAGAAAGCAAGTTAGGTGCTGTTCGTCTGCTCACCCAGGTGATCCATCTGGGTGAAGGTGAGAATTAATGTTCGTTTAGTGCATTTTAAGACATCATCCAGATGGATCACCGAACTGATTTTTCAAAACTCAGCTGAAATTTTGAAAAAAATCTGGGTGAGTTTTGATGGTGCATTTAGGTGAAGGTGATTCTTTAAAAATTGTAAATAACAACAATGACCTTATTTAATCATATATTTATAAAAATGTCAAAACCGATTTAAAACTGCAAAATCACATTTTCTAGCCAAAAACTATAAATAGCAAAATCATGTTTTTCTACTAAAGTCGTAAAATTATTTTTTTCTGCTATAACCGTAAAATTACGTTTTCCCGCAAAAAAAAATTGTGTTTTCCTGGAAAAAAAAATTAAGTTTTTCTTTTAAAGCTACAAAATCACATTTTCCGCTAAAACCACAAAATCACGTTTTTAGCTAAAACCGCAAAATCACATTGTTCGCTAATACCGTAAAATCACGTTTTCCCGCTAAAACCGTAAAATCACGGTTTTCCGATAAAACCGTAAAATCACGTTTTTTGCTAAAACCGTAAAATTACGTCTTCCGTTAAAACCGCAAAATCACATGTTTCCGTTAAAACCGCAAAATTACATTTTCTTTTAAAACCGCAAAATCATGTTTTTATGCTAAAACCGTAAAATCACGTTTTTCGTTAAAACCACAAAATCACGCATTTTCGTTAAAACCGCAAAATCACGGGTTTCCATTAAAACCGAAAAATCACGTTTTTCGCTAAAACTGCAAAATCATGTTTTTCCACTAAAACCGTAAAATCACGTTTTTCGTTAAATCTGCAAAATCACGCATTTCCGTTAAAACCGCAAAATCACGGCAGGAGTAAATCAACTTGAATGACAGAACCAGGGCGACAAGCAGGTATACCCCCATTTGAGATATATTCTACTATTATATGCATTCTTATTAGGTTTTATATCGTTCTCTTCCTTGTTTGCTTGCCTCAAGACTTCTCCCATGGCATATTCTCTAATGAAATGGTTGATCAGATGTGTAAGGAAAATTTTCAAATCATTTATATTTACTATTCTTAAAGTTTTATGTCGTGGATTGACAATGGTATAATACTAAGTAGTTACAATGTGTTTTAAAAGTCACTTCTTTTCATAGATTTAAAATCTCGTAATGTTATATAGTCTTATAAATGACACGTTATTTTAAGCAAATTGAATCAATATATATTTATATTTTAGAAGTTTTATTTTTAATTATATAAATGTTCGTGAATATTAATTTTGTTAGGCTTGAAAGAAAAGATGATTCATTTTTTAGAATTAAGCACTAGCGTAATGGACATGGCCCATGTGAAAAACCTAAATAGATTAGGGTGTTATGTATTCCCTATAAAATGATATATATATATGTGAAACCTGCACAGAATTCAATCTCTAGCCGTCATGAGATAATAAAATAAGAGAAACAAGTTCTCGAACCTTAACCCATAAACTCTAAAATCAGAAAAATAGTCTGTCATTCAAAGTGTTAAGATTTTGATTTCAACGATATTTTTGATTTCAACTCATTAATCATATAAATCATTTTGTTTCTATCATTCCGCTGCATATCCAGGTACTTTTAAAACTTCTGTTATCCAAATTTATTTCAGTATTTTCATGAAACTCTAATGAAAAAAATCGTTAGGAGTTTTATATATTGTTATTAACTGATATGAATCACAATACTGATATTAGAGACTACATGTATAATATTAAATTGGAATCTGAACTATTGTATATATAAGATATATAAATTTGTTATTTTAGATTATATTAGCATGAAATTAATGAGTTCAATTTAATAAGCATGTTAGTTGGACATAATTCTGAATTTTAAATATTATAATTTATTATATATTTTAAGTAAAGGGAATTAATCGTTGTGATATGATCATAAAATTAATATATAATATTACATATATGGGTATTTATAAGAGAAGGGATCTCTGAAGAAAAGAGACAGTAAGAGAAGAGATTGTGGAAAAAAATTAGAAGAAGAAGATTTGATTTGAGTTTGAAGAAAACCGCCCTGGTTCTGCATCTTGTATCTTTACAACTGCTTGTCCCTGCACCATGTTCACATCCAACTCATGCTTCAATAGTGAAGGTTTGTTTTTTACAAACATTGGATAAATCCATTTTTAGCTTGTTGTTAAGGTAACTAATCATTTTCCTAGACTTCTATATTCGGCATGGTCTTTTTCTCCGCTGCCAGCATGACACTTGCGTGCGGCTGCAGTTAACCAACTTTAAATCGCTTTTTTAATTGTCTATGTGCTGACGTGTTTTCTTTTTTTTGGTATAAAGTTTAAATTTTAGATAACAACAAATTACAATGATAAGAGTATTATTAAAACTTAATTTATTAAACTTGATTTAAATACAAGATTGGAAATATAAAGTTTGTAAGTACAATTATTAAAACTGTGAAATATAAAAGAGTGCATATGCAAATGATTCATAACTAAAATTTACTGTGTCTTATGCAAAAATATTTTGGTCTTTGAAGTTTGATGAAAAAATAAACTTGCATATGATAATGATGCGTCTTTTAAATTGAGTGATGAGTAATCTTGAGATGGTTATATGTGTTTGTTGTAGTGATTGTGTGGAAAATGAGTAATGTTGATAATTTTGTGGCTTATTAGTTTTGAGGAGTGTTAAAAAACGCGGCCGAATTGGCCGATATATGGTGGTAAAACGCTAGGCGGAGCTCCACCGCCGCGATTTTACCATATTCAGCAAAAAAAAAATCGAAATCGGCAATTGCTTCATAGATCTATCATATTTCGTTGCCAATAAACAAGAAATAAAGTTAAAATGAAGCAGATCATAAAAAAAATTGATGAATTACGTTGAGAAAAAAAAAACGGTTGGGTTACGGGGTTTGTAGAAAAAAGTTAAAGAAAGAGACAAAGTCTAAATTACGGTTTTGCCCTTTATTAATAATATTAAAAAATTAAAAAAATTTCACGTCTGGGCTTCGAACCCATCGACTTTTTGGTTTAAGACATTAACATATATTAATCTATGTATAAGTTGAATATTCCTTTTAAAACCAAAAAATAATTTTTTTTCAACTAATATTTTATTATTTAACATTAGTATTGATTTAAAAATAAAATAAAATCTCTAACATTAATCCCCGAGTACTCTCTGATTAATTTCTGATTTTTCGTTAGCTTGCTAGGCCCAGCTCGACCACCCGAGTAGCGCCTATTGTAATTCCGAATATAGATTTTGAGTCTGGAGTCAATTTTTTTTTTTATCAACCATATTATATTGATTTAGAACCACATGTGCCAAATTTGATTACAAGTGGTTTTGAGACCCATTACAAATAATTAAGCCAAGTAGAAGCTCAAAAAAAGTGAAAGTCAAGCACGTGTCTTTCAATGTGCCCTTCAACGTGACCTACAATGAGATTAGAGATCTAGAGAGTCGCCGGGAACTCTTTCCGACCAGAAGCTCCACCGGACTGGAATCTGGTAAATCCAATTACGGAACATCAAGATCCAGTCCTCGCTCGAAACCACTTGCATGCTCATTCCTCCATAGACCACTGTGGTAATGAAAGGAATCTACAACCAAATCGTCGGAGATGAAACCAACGAGAATGCTTCAGTAGATTCAGCAACAGAGTCTTTGTCGAAACGCAATTCTATAGGAAAAACTTCGAACTCTACAAATTCTTCACCAAAATCTACGAAACTTAAACAATTAGCTAGATTTTTTTATCAACTAAGGCCCAACAAGGTAAGCAAAGATTTATTCCTTTCAAAATAAAGAGCTAAGCATGACCCACGAAAAGCAAGAAACTTTCACAATCAGTCGGAATAAAACAAACTCCGGTGAACCGGGAAAATTTACAGTTTCATAAAGAGAAAGGAAAAAAAACAAAAACTACCAAAAACCGAACAAAGTCAGAAAAAAACCGACAAAGCTATAGTTTATTATCAAAATAAACGGAAACAAAAATCCGGACCAGCCGGAGAGCTAAATCTGATTGAATGTGGAGTAGATTAGATTCATGTTATTGTAATTTCTGAGTTTGTCTTAATTTTTCTAATGGTGATTTTGTTTGGTATGTTTTCTTGACTGATGATTTTGGCTCGTTTTAATCTCTTCAGATTGCTTGGAGCTGATGTAGATTTTGTTGAAACTCAAGTTTTGTTCACTGATGATTCTTTGAGTAGTATTTTGATTTTTTCTTCTTTCTTATTTTGATAATTTTTGTTGATTTTTCTTTTTTCCGTTTATTTTTCTTTTTGTTTTTGTTTTGCCACATGGAGTTTCAAATATAAAATTGAAACTTGAATAAAATAAAATATCTTAAAATGTAATACAAATAAAATTTATTTTGCAAAAGAGAAAAGAAAAAAAAAAGAGCATATATCTAATCTTCATTGATCTTAGCTTGGTCGGTTATTTCATGCTCCCTCGACGTCTCCCCTCCCTCTAAGTTGGTCGCAAGCCAAGCAAAATCTGGATTATGTTCGACAATGATATCGAACAGAACCTTGTAGTCCCTCTTCTTCTCCTGATTGTTGGACGCCTCTGGGTCAGTTGCACCTTAAGATCCTCATTACGTTTCGCAATTTTGGCATCGTGGACCCTTAGCCTTTCCTTAAGATCCTCATTAAGTTCCAGAATTTTGGCCTTAGCAGCATCTAGGGAATCTTGAGACTTCTCTTGCGGTGGAGGAGGAGAAGCTCCATGCAATATGTAGACTACATCGTACATCTTAAACTGTAGAAAACAAGAACAAGATTCAAAACCGTAATGAGTTTGTGTAATTGAAAAACAATGATTATATACCTGAGACGAGATCTCCTCCATCTTGGTTTGGGACATACCCCCTCCACGTAGCACAGTCTCCGCATGGACCTTATTTGCAACGATTTTAAAAATTCTAGGTGCTTCAAAGGTTATAGGAGAAGTGCGTCCATATACTTCCATCTCATCCAAACATGGGAAACACTCCAAGAAATGCTTTATCATTTCTTTCTCTCTAACTCTTCCGTGAAACCCATTAATTCGCAGCTTCTTCACTGGACAAGATGAGAGTGAACGACCTTTGTCTTCCCGAGATATGCACTCACAAACATCCCCGCATTTATCAGTCACATAGTGTAAGAGACCCTTGAAAGAGGAAGCTAGTCAATAAGAGAGTTCTAAGTGTGAATGGCATCATTGTAAATGTTTTGAGCTTATACCTCAAGGACTAGTGTTTCCAAACGTGGACAGTTCCTTAAAAGAACTGGCATTGCTTCCCATCCCCTGTCTGCCTTACTACGGATACGTAGAAATTTTAGGTTGTTGAACACCGGCATCGAATCACAGCATTGAGAAAGTACCTGAAACAAGACAAGAAAACTATTGCAGCGACTCATGTTTGAGAAACTTATACAGTTATACTCCCACTAACATAGGAACAAAATACTAGAAAAGGAAAACGAAATAGCAACTGACCTCAAGAGTATCTGCAGAAAGGAATAATCTCTGAACATTCCTGAGCTTCCACACATTTCTAAGACGCAGAAAAACATCATCTTCCTCATTTGGCACTCGTATTAGCTCAAGCTGAGTTTCAGTTACTCTAAGGTCAAGTACAGCCTCAGCTAAACTTGGCAAGTTAACTTTTGGATAATCCGCCGCAACAAAATCAGAATAGTCAAGATCAACGAGATTGGGAGCATCAAAAGAGATTCTATTCGGAATGCTTAAGTCTTCAAAACCATTGGCATAGATAGATAGCTTCCTGAGGCTAGCACTTGACACGGTTTCATCCCTATTCAGCCACTCAATATCAGCCAAGTCAAACTCCTCAAGAACAGGGAAAGCAGACAGAAACACCTCAAGATTATCACCCAACAAAATATTGTCCGATTCAAAGCTGAGAGTCTTAAGCATTGGTAAGAAAGTTGCTTGACCTCCACGCCACCAATCAATGCCAAACTCAGTACTTATCTTCAGTTCGACTAGTTTGCTACTTTCGAACATCTCGTTAGGTAGAAAATACATATAATCTGTTTTTGACTTGAAATCTGATTTATCAAAATCAAGGAAAAGATCAAGGCTTGTAACACCACGCTGCATGACATTACATATCCAAAGATCCAGACGATCTATGTCAATACCAGTTTTACACTTCAGGGAGAACTTCTTAATGGGAGAATTTCCCTGCAAAGTCAATACTCTATCAACAAAATCCATGAAGCTCTGAAGAATCTCGTCTCTTTCTCGCTTACCCTCTTCAGGATGAAGAAACACAGAGTCATCAATGTCGAGACTAGGGACAAGTGTCCACAAATTGCGCCATTTCTTTGACAGAACCGATGTCAAAGCAGCTTCCTTTGTCGTAAGAAAAGACAATATATGGCAAAGAACCCCGTCAGGTAGACTTCCGATCCAATCCATCCTTTCTGCCAGAATGAAAATTTCGAAAATTCAACGATTAGCCAGGAAAAGAAGAGTTGAACTTAACAAGTTGGAAAAAACCAAAACAAATTTATTCAAGGCGCCTTTTCCAGATTTTAAAGAGTTGCAAAACAATCCCTGAAACCCCAAATTATTACAAAAAACGGGTCCGAAACTTTTTCCATATTTTAGTAGTTTTATACCATTATATATAAATAAGATTTAAAAGCAATCTTTTTACATAAGTTTTATTCTAAATTTTTCATAGAGTTTTGGAGAGAAGAATCAAACTCCTTCAGAGAAGATTTCTGAACACCTTTTATTTTATTGGAATTCTCGTTCATGCTTTCTATTCAAATTATGATTTATGTTTCATTAATCATGTCTGAGTAGATTCCTTGTTTGTTTTCGGGTTATTCAAAGGTGAATGATGAATTGTTAGATTGAATTTAATGGTTATCATAAAATCATTAGAGTTTTTCATCTAGATTTGTGTTTGATGTTTATTTTATCATCATGACCTAGAATTTGATCTTAGGTTAATTGGCTAAACATGCAGGTGCGCTTAATTGTCTGAACTAATCTTAGATGAGCAAAATACATACGTGCAAATAAATTTGGTTTAAGATTTTGTGAACAATTGAACCTACACTTAATGTTTTGGTGCTAGCTCGCAAAATATGTATATATCTACATGTATATATCTATATACACACACATATACATATATATTATTAAACTATATATAGATTTAGATAATGGAATTTGTAGATATACCTGGATATTGAGCGAAATGATCGAAACAAAATGATTTGTATGATCTAAGAGTTGAAATCAATAATATCGTTGAAATCAAAAATCTTAAAACTTTGAATAACAAACTGTTTTTCTGATTTTAGATTTTATGGAGTACGGTTCGAGAAATTGTTTCTCTTCTTTTATGCCATGACGGCTAGAGGTTGAATTATGTGCAGCTTTCACATATGTATACCCTTTTATAGAGAATACATAACACCCTAATTTATTTATATTTTCATATGGGCCATGCCCATTACGTTAATTCTTTTTTAAAATGAATCATTTATTTATTTATTTCAAGCCCAACTAAATTAATATTCAAGAGCATGTATATAATTATTTCTATTTATCATAAAAACATAAAACTTCTAAAATATATATATACATATGTTGATTCGATTTGTTTAAAGTCACATGTCTACCATGCTTGGGAGTGTCTGTTTTTCACTTAAGATGAGAGCTTTTGCTTACTGTTTTGTCATAATTATTGTTGATCTTGTAGGTGGAGTACGCAAAACTTTGTGCCCTTCTTGTTCTGGGTCTTCATCCTTTTCATGGATAATTTCCTCTTCTTCTCTATCTTCATTTCCATTATCTTCTTTGTTCTCGGCTTCTTCATTGTCTACCACATTTAGAACCGAGATGGTGTCCCTACTGGTTCCACTTCCAAATTTCTTTTTTCACTTGCTTTACCAGTTTAAGCAGGTCACACCTTTTAAGTTACCAGTTTTAGCAGGTGACACCTTTTAAGTTTTTAACCAACTTCCCTTAACTGCAGTAAACTGATCTCCCCTTCTGCTGTGCTCCTATATCAGCTTCTTCTGTTATTGTTTCCTCTTGTAAATCCTCTGATGCTACAATTTTAGGTTTCTCCCCGTTCTCCAATGAAATATGTTTCTCCGGTGAATGTTTCTACTCCACTTTTTGTTGTTTTGTTGTCTTCATCTTCCCTATTAATCCGTCAATATCTTTAACTAAGCTATGTTTTAGTAATTATTTTTTGCTACCTCTATTCGCATTACATACACTTGTTAAGTGTACCACTTCGAACATGATTGGCATCGAGGTGGTAGCCATGGATAGATATTGTTAAAGTGTTGATTTCTTTACAGAAGAGAAAAGAAGGAAGAGACAGATAAAGAATTATCTCATCTCCTTTAATAGAAACCGAACGAAGAAACTTTTAATTAACTAAAACTTTGTAGTTATTTACATTAATACAAAATTGTTTGTATCGAAAACAAATAGATACTACAACAAAATGGAGCAAACGCCAAGGATATGTGATGGTGATCAAAAGAAGACACCAAACAAGAAAAGAGGATGCTTATATATGTGCTGACTTGTTCTATTTTTTTTTCTTTGGTCTAAAGTTTGAATTTTAGATATAATTTATTATAACGAGAAAAGTATTATTAAAACTTATTTTATTAAACTTGATTTAAATACAAAATTGAAAATACAAAGTTTGTAAATACAACTATTAATACTATAAAGTATAAAAGAGTGCATATATAAATGATGTCTCACTTTAATTTACTCTGCCTTATGCAAAAATATTTTGGAATTACAAATTTGTAAGTACAATTGTTAAAACTATAGTGTAAAAGAGTGCATATGTAAATAATGTCTCAATAAAATTCACTTTGTCTTATGCAAAAATATTTTGGTTTTGCATATGATGATGTTTCTTTCGTTTGGAGTTTTGGGTGATGATTAATCTTGAGATGGTTATGTACATGTCTTTGTTGTAGTGATAGTAAAGAATGAGTAATGTTGATAATTTGATCGCCTAATAGCCTTGTAGTTTTTCTTGATTTTTGTTTTTTTTCTTCTTTAAGTTTATCACATGGGTTTCACATCGATTAATTTTGTTTAATTAAATAAATAAAAAACACAATAGAAATATATAAAATTGAAACTTGAATAAAATAAAATTTCTTAAAATGTAATACAAATAAAATTCATTTTACAAAATATAAAAAGAAAAATCATATATCTAATCTTCATCTATAGGAAAAAACTCTGCTGCCACCGCATTGTACTTAGCTTGGTCGAGCTCGGTCATTACATGATCCCTCAGACGTCTCTGCTCGCTCTAAGTTGGTCGCACGCCAAGCCCTCAACGCTGATGCAAAATCTAGATTCTGGTCGACCATGATATCGAACAGAACCTCGTAGTCCCTCTTCTTCTCCTGATTGTTGGATATGCCTCTGGGTCAGTTGCACCTTGTCAAGCCCTCAATGCTGATGCTATCATAGGGTTCTGATCAACAGTTCTATCGAACAGAGCATCGTAGACCCGTTGCATTTCCTTAAGGTCTTCCTTACGTTTAGCAAATTTGGCCTTAGTTATAAACAATTCCTAAGGATCAAGATTTGAATTTAATTCAACCCAAAACAGTTTTTTAGAAAGTAACATTAACCCTGATCCATGCTTTGATGACTTGTTATGAATCAATATTCAATTGATCTTCTTCTTTTCTTTGCCTTTTTCTCCATATGATTCCTTTGATGGACAAGGAACCAAAGTCCTTATTCTCTCCCAATTACGATCACTCCACAAAAGTTTATTTTGTATGTCCTTTTATTCTCTTGTTTTTAAAACACAAGTGTTGTTATGTGTATATATTAATAGAACATATCATTTCATTAATGGCAAGTGATCGTCATATCTTTTTGTTATGTCACTGTACTGTCACTTAATTAATATAATACATCCATAATCAAAACAGCAAGACTTTGTCTATAAGATCCATACGCTCTATATGGGCAATGAATGTCTTGGATGGAAGTCCTTTAGTTAACGGATCCACTACCATCATATTTGTCCTTATGTGCTCAAAGGACACTCTATGTTTCGTTACATCTTTTTTGACAGACAAGTACTTCATCTTCATGTGTTTGGCACCCTTCGAGTACTTGTCATTCTTTGAAAAGAAGACAGTTGTGGAATTATCACAATAAATTCTCAACAGCCTCTCTATAGAGTCGACGATCCGAAGCCTTGAGATAAAGTTCCGCAGCCACAATGCATGAATTGTGGCCTCATAGCATGCCACAAATTTGGCTTCCATAGTGGAAGTAGCAATGACAGACTGCTTTCCACTTTTCCATGATACTGCTCCCCCAGCTAATAGGAACAAATATCCAAACATCGATTTTCTCCTATCGACGCATCCACCATAGTCTAAATCTGAATATCCAATGACCTAAAAATGGTTGGTCTGCTGTATGTAAGCATATGTTCTTTGGTGCCTTGCAAGTACTGAGAATCTTCTTTGCAGCTGTTCAGTGGTCCATTCCAGGATTACTTTAATATCGACCAAACATACCAACAACAAAGCTGATATCTGGTCGAGTACATGTCTGAACATAGTTCAAACTCCCAACCACTGATGCATATGGAATTCTTTCATTTCTTTATGCTCCAATTCATTTTTAAAACATTGATTTTCACTAAACTTATCCCTGCATTGGAGCTATCCCTGCAGAGCATTTTTCCATTTTATATCTCTACAAAATCTTATTGATATATCTTTTCAGAGACAAACTTAACAATCCTTGTGACCTATCTCGATATACCAATCACATAAGATGCCTCACCCATATCCTTCATTTCAAAGTTCTTAGAGAGATACCTTTTTATATCATGTAACATGCCTAAGTCATTTGTAGCAAGCAAAATATCATCAACATATAAGACCAAAATCAAAAATTTTCTCCCACTAACATTCATGTAGAAACATCAATCAATGATGATCTCTACAAAACCATATGACATGATGGTATCATTAAATTTTAAATACCATTGTCTGGAAGTTTGTTTCGGTCCATATATCGATTTTCTCAGCTTACATACCAAATGTTCATTTCCTGCAGCCACAAACCCTTCAGGTTGGTCAATATATACTTGTTTCTCAAGTTCTCCATTCAGAAAGGCTGTTTTCACATCCATTTGGTGAAGCTCAAGATCAAATTGAGCTACCAAACCCAAAACAGTCCTTAAAGAATTCTTCTTTGAAACTGGAGAGAAGGTCTCTTTAGAGTCAATGCCGTCCTTTTGGATGAAATCTTTAGCAACAAGGCGAGCCTTGTACCTTTCAATATTACCTTTCGAATCGCGTTTAGTCTTAAAGACCTACTTAGAACCAACGGTATTGAAACCAGCAGGCAAATCTACCAAGTCATATACTTTGTTATCATCCATAAACTTTATTTCCTCTTTTGAAGCATCAGACCACTTATCAGAATCGTCACTTTCCATGGCTTTCTAGAATGAGCTCGGGTCTTCATCAATGCTTAGGTCACATTCACTTTCAATAGCGTAAACCATGTAATCATTTGAAATGACAGATCTTCTTTCCTTTACAGATCGTCTTAATGGTTTCTGTGGTACACTATTCTCTTCTTGAATTGTAACAGATTCATCAAGTGGATTTTTAACTAATGGGATTTGCACATTATTATGTTGTTCTATTGAGCCATTAGATTGTGATGCATCAATAGGAACAACTACTTTAGGTGCAACAATATGTGAAGGGAATTCAACTTGGATTTCTTGAATGACCACTTTACGTAGTTCACCACTCCCACTAGTTTCACCGTTCTCAATGAACCTAGCATTACCCGTCTCAACTATTCTCGTACTATGCTTAGAACAGTAAAAAGTATACCCCTTTGATTATTCAGGATAGCCAATCAAACTTCCACTGAGAGTCCTTGCATCAAGTTTCTTTTCATGTGGTTATATAGCTACTTCTACTGGACAACCCCAAATACGTAGATGTCTTAAGCTAGGTTTCCTTCCCATCCACAGTTCATAAGGGGTCTTAGGAACTGCCTTACTCGGAACCCGGTTTAGCACATACATTGCAGTATTTAATGCATATATCCACAATGAAAGGGGCAAACTAGAATTACTCAACATGCTCCTAACCATATCTATTAGACTACGATTCCGCCTCTCATCAACACCATTCTGCTGAGGAGTATCAGACATTTTATATTGTGCACAAATACCTTTACTTTCAAGTAACTTTGTAAATGGACTTGGACATTGTCCATTTCATCGAATTTTCCATAGAATTCACCACATCTATCAGATGTCATATTTTTCTATCTAGTTACCTTTCCACCTCACCAATGAAGACCCCTAGGACATTCACTGATTTGGACTTTTCATGCAGTAGATATATGTATCAATGACGTGAATAATCATCAATAAAAGTGATAAAATATTTTTCACCACTCCAAGAAAGAGCATCGAAAGGGCCACATATTAACTCAAGAAGCTGAGTGCTTCTTGTGGCTGGTTTCTTTACTATGTGTTTAGTCTGCTTTCCTTTAATTCAGCTATTCACACACTTAGGTCACTTAAATCTAATTGAGAAAGACTTTCATTCTGTTCCAACCTCATAACTCTTTCTTTGGATATATGACATAATCTTCAATGCCACAAGAAAACAGAACTTTTATCACATGAACTACGTTTTATGCATCGGTTTCAATATTAAATAATTATTCAAAGAATTTCGCATCAAGATTAAACCAATAAAGTGAATCAAATAAAGTACCACTACCATAAAAGTAATCATTTCGGTACAATGACAAAAACACCATGTCCAATCTTAAAATCGAAACCTGAATTATCCAACCTACTTACAGAAACAAGATTCCTATCACATTCATGTACATAGAGAAATCCTTCAAGATCCAAATGGTATCCAGGGCCCATGATCAGCCTATACGTCCCAATGCCTTCTATTCGTGCCTTCATCCTCTTTCCCATGAACAAGTACTGTTCAGGTCCTGTTATAGGCTGAATCGAACTGAATCCCTGCTTAATATGAGACACATGAGTAGTTTCACCAGAATCTAACCACCAAGTATTATTAGGCACTTCTACAAGATTCAATTCAGAGCAAACAAAAATGGAATGTTTACCTTTCTTATCGAACCATGTCTTTCCTTTAGGACAGTCTTTCTTGAAGTGTCCCATTTGCTTGCAAAAGACACACTTCTTCTATTTATGGATTTTACTTTCAGGTCCTTTCATGAAAGTCTTGTCCTTCTTTTTGTCCTTCTTTTTGTCATTCTTTTTGTTCTTCTTACTTGATTTGCCTTTATTGCTGCTAGCATTTCCAAGACCTACGAAATTAGCAACATGGTCCTTCGTCTTCTTTAATCTCCCTTTTTCTTGAACCAACATAGCCTTTAATTCTTTAAAGTTCCATTTGTCTTTAATGGTGTTGTAATTCACCTGAAACTGGCTAAACTCAAAAAGTAGAGATTCATGATAAACTGGACCAAGAATTGCTCATGTACTTCCATTCCCAAGGTCGTTAACTTTGCTGCCAAGTTAGATATATGTGACACATGATCATGGATTGGGTGAGACCTGTCGAATTTTCTTGTAGTTACCTCGTTCATTAAGCTTCCTACAATCGACTTGCCAGCCAAATCTGATTGTGAACACTCCTTAATTTTATGTAGGAGTTCCCTAGCCTTCTCTGTTACAGGTATAGATGGTTTAATGCTTTCTTCCACCGTCATTCTCATGAGGTTCAAGCTCAGCCTATTGGATTGCTCCCATCTCTCATATCGAGACTTTTCAGATCCGGAGCTTCTGTAATGGCTGAAGGCTCCTCAGCAGTTAGAATTGCAGAGTCCAATGCAATTACACCCAGCGTAAACCGGATCTATTTGGACCACTCTCCATAATTCAGCCCATTGAACTTCACGACAAAGTTAGCAGATGCAAACAAATTTGATGAAGCTGCAAGCATCAATTCATACTTACCCATTAGTGATTGGAAATTTTAATTTAGATTCATAAATAGTAATATTTAAAAACTTTATTGCATGTAAGTAATCTTTGGGCAATACTTAAACACAAACACTTTCAGCGATGCCAGTTTTTTTTTTTTTTTTTACAGTTATTTCATGATTAGGTAAATCATACACATATCAAATATGCATGCTACCGTTGGATATATATACTATTGATTATAGTAAGACATAAGTAATCCTCTATGTATTACATTATTAAAGTGACCTTTGGGTATTCTCCTAGTATAGAGATATCAAATACAATTGATCAATCAAACTTTAATGTTATTTATAGCATCTCTTTTACATGACCAATTGCTATATATATATATATATATTATTTTAATGTCTATATGTATACAATAAAACCACTTTAGTCACTAACATATTATAAACAATATAAACATTAAAACTTTAATAAATAATATTTTTTATTTATGTTAATATTTCATAACATATTTTTTTATTATTAAAATGCAGCGGAAGCATTTTTTTTTTAGTTTTTAAGATAATTTTAATAATTAAAAAAAAATTATTTTTATCCTAAAACCAAATGATAAACTAAACCAACCAAAACCAACGGTTTAAGTAATTTATATTAACCGTAACTTAACGGCAGCATAAATTATATAGGTGTTCGAACGGTTACTTATGATTTCTAATCCTTCTGAGATACTATAAGAACACTTGTCAAAGACAGGAATTTCCATATACACTAAACACTAACAGACACGACCTTTATGTATCATAACAACACAAGCGACCAATTCCGAGAACAAAGGAAAATAACCCATGCATTGTAAGTAATTTATTAATGTTGATTTATTTAATTGTGACTTATTATCAACACGAAAGTACGAAAAAAAATTCAGAATTTAATAATTCACTCAAGCGTCCATGTCCATGCATGCAAACGTGTATTTCTTAAACTACGCTCGATACATCACATATCTCAAATAACATCCGTTCAGGCAAATCATGCATTTTATGCAAATGATGTAACAACGCAAGTAACGTCACAATTTGTAACGACGTTTACTTAAAACAGGACAATTCAAATTAAACAAATCACTTAAGGGTGAATTAACAAATTTAAACCATGCTCTGATACCAAATATAAATAATTCTTAAGGACTTATATTTGAATTTAATTCAGTCCAAGATAGTTTTTTAGAGAAGAATAAAATAATACTAATGATGACTTGTCATGAATCGTATTCAATTGATCATTCTTTTCTCTTTGCCTTTTACTCCTTATGATATGGATAAGGAATCCAAGTCCTTCTCTCCCAATTATGTGGAACTGGTGACTGTCTTCTTCTTCTTGGAGGACCAAACAATGGGGTTTGAGCCCTAGTACCCGATGTTCACACTTGTAGAAGTATAGTCATCTCGAATACAGGCCCAATCAACATCAGAGTATGCATTAAGAACAGAAATGTTGTCTCTCCGCAAAGCGATTCAAGGTCGCGTGTGTCTGCTAGATAGTGTAAGACTCGTTAGGCGGCTTGCATATGGAGATCCCTAGGACGCATAAATTGTGATAGCTTCTGAACGGAATATGCTATATCTGGCCGAGTGAAATGGATGTCCTGCAAAAATAATTTTTTTTATTAAAATTTTAGAATTCTAATCTGTAACTAAAAATAATTAAATTTCTTAAAAAAATATTTTCTTCAAACTCAAATCAAATTTTCTTCTTCTAATTTTTTTTCCACAATCTCTTCTTTTACTGTCTCTTTTCTTCAGAGATCCCTTCTCTTATAAATACCCATATATGTAATATTATATATTAATTTTATGCCCACGATTAATTCCCTTTACTTAAAATATATAATAAATTCTAATATTTAAAATTCAGAATTATGTCCAACTAACATGCTTATTAAATTGAACTCATTAATTTCATGCTAATATAATCTAAAATAACAAATTTATATATCCTATATATACAATAGTTCAGATTCCAATTTAATATTATACATGTAGTCTCTAATATCAGATTGTGATTCATATCGGTTAATAACAATATATAAAACTCCTAACGATTTTTTTCATTAGAGTTTCATGAAAATACTGAAATAAATTTGGATAACAGAAGTTTTAAAAGTACCTGGGTATGCAGCGGAATGATAGAAACAAAATGATTTATATGATTAATGAGTTGAAATCAAAAATATCGTTGAAATCAAAATCTTAAAACTTTGAATGACAGACTATTTTTCTGATTTTAGAGTTTATGGGTTAAGGTTCGAGAACTTGTTTCTCTTATTTTATTATCTCATGACGGCTAGAGATTGAATTCTGTGCAGATTTCACATATATGTATCCTTTTATAGGGAATACATAACACCCTAATCTATTTAGGATTTTCACATGGGCCATGTCCATTACGCTAGTGCTTAATTCTAAAAAATGAATCAACTTTTATTTCAAGCCCAACAAAATTAATATTCACGAACATTTATATAATTAAAAATAAAACTTCTAAAATATAAATATATATTGATTCAATTTGTTTAAAATAACGTGTCATTTATAAGACTATATAACATTACAAGATTTTAAATCTATGAAAAGAAGTGACTTTTAAAACACATTGTAACTACTTAGTATTATACCATTGTTAATCCACGACATAAAACTTTAAGAATAGTAAATATAAATGATTTGAAAATTTTCCTTACACATCTGATCAACCATTTCATTAGAGAATATGTCATGAGAGAAGTCTTGAGGCAAGCAAACAAGGAAGAGAACGATATAAAACCTAATGAGAATGCATATAATAGTAGAATATATCTCAAATGGGGGTATACCTGCTTGTCGCCCTGGTTCTGTCATTCAAGTTGATTTGCTTCTGATACTAACTTGCTTTCTTTGGTGTTGTCACTCATTTGTTCCACGGGCCTCTATTGGGGTGCTAACCGGATGCTTCCAAACCTCCAATTTTCCCCCCGGCCCACGTCTCTTTGCTCGCATCACGTTAGCATCCGGGACGACAAATATTTCTTCACCAGGTGGGGAGTTGTGTCGTACTGTTGGTCTTGTTTCGTTCTCTAACAGGTGCTTTGATCTTCCGTTTTCAATTCTACTTATTTATGATGTGCTATTACACTACAAAAATTATAACATATCCTCTCGTAGCGAATGATCCTATCTCTATCTACTTTAGCCCCATCATTTTTGAATGATTAGATTTTCTTCGGACCTATAACAACCGACTTGAGACTTGAAGCTTTTTTAATCACATCCTTTTGTTTTGGAAGTGGTTCTTGGTTTCTATTTTCATCTCTAGCTTGAAGCCTCTCAACTCTCTTCTTCTAATCTCCTCTTTGCTTTTGGTCAATCTTCCATTGCTTCTGACTTATCTTCTCTGCTTGAGTCATGTTTAGAGAGAACTCGGGGATTTGTCGGGTGGTCTCACAAGAATTGATAGTTTCAGAAGTCCAAAGCGACATATGATCCCCTATGGATAAATAATTGTGGATCACTATCTAGAGAACAAAGAATACTTCACAGTGGAGTGCGGGAACCAAACACTTTTATGCTAATTCTCCTTTAGAGATGCTGTTTGCATGAGCCATGTGCTTTTGGAGCTGAATTTACTTTTAAAGGTAACCCCTTTGTATTTCCAGTTAGAAATGCAAATTTTCAGAAAACCTAGTATCACTCACACCCTTTAAATATACTGAAGCAGATCACACAAGACTTACAAATAAATTCCCTAAAGCTACTCTGCAAATACACGGATGTGCAGTCTTAGTATGAAGAGGTCGATACCAAAGAGACTCAGGAACACACAATGGATTTTAGTTATCAATGTAATTGAAAAGTAAGAAATGTAACAAGATTTGTAAATTCGATTTCGAAGGAAGTTAGGCTCGGAGAAGTTCTCATGTAAACCTGAACTGTAGATTAAAAAGCTGTCAGATTTTAAATGAAGATTCGTTCTTGAACTTGAAACATAATTGTAAAATCAACCAGCTTTCGCTGTGCAAATCATCTATGTCTAAATTTTGGAATCCCAAATTTCTTTGCAAATTTGTAATTCAGACAAGCATTAAAGTTCAAGTTCAATTGTTCACAAAATTCCTAAACCAATTCTTTTGCGGATAGGTATTTTGTTCATCTAAGATAGTTCAGGCAATCAATAATGCTTTTGCATCTATTAATCAACGTATGTTCTGAATTCTAGATGACCAGACTAGAATTAGCGTTAAACACAATCCAGATGAAGAACTCATCGACAACCTAACAAATCAATTCAAACTAACAATTCATCTTTAACCTTTTAAAATCGCTAACCCTAACAGGTAAACTACTCATGCGTGAAAATTGAAACAATAAACATAATTGAATATAATACAATAAGATAAATAAAAATTGGGGTTTGAAATCTTCTCTATAGCGAACAAGTCTCAAACCTGTCTCCCCAAAATCTCTCAAAATCTGTCTGATAATAATAAAGTGTAAGTCTAAAACAATGACTTTAAAACAATGTCTAAAACATGAAATGACTTAGCTGCAAATAAGTGGAAACTTCTGGGATGATTTCCTTTTCTTCAAAAATCTTTAAACTCATGTGGAATGTGTAAACGTGATGGGTGTCGACTGACACCAAAGGGTGGTGTCGATCGACACAATGTCTGAAAATTGTCTCCACGTTGAACTCCTCAACACAACTTCTTGTTTGGCTCCAAAGTACTCCATAATCTCCAAATAAGTCTCGAACATACCTGAACTAGTAAAAGACTTGAAAACACACGTAAAAAACTCTATAAACAAATCTATTTCATGGTCAAAGATCTGGAAAAATCATGATATATCAAATCACACCTTCAAATTCTCTACCATAAACTGTACAAATTCTCTGAAAAAACCCTAAGCCTCCTATTTTATGTCCTGCCCTTTGTTCACCACTATTCCATCTCTACATTGTATCTCCCTTAATGAATTCTTTGCTTCATGCTCAACCGCTGCCATATGGAAGAATTAATTGTTTTTATCTCATACCTCCAGCCAATGCAATTTGAATTTCTACTTGAGAAACCCTTTTTTGAGAGTTGATACATGATCATATCTTCTATACACAACATTCTCCTTCTCCATGTTTTACATCGTAAGTTTTGATAAGTTAGCTTGTTGCTTTTCACAGAGGGTCTCGTATGCATCTTTAGATTATTTTTTTACAGGTTTCCCATTTTTTCCTTGGCGAGAGTGTGTATTACTCGTTTCAGACCCTTTGATTTTCTGAAAAGCAAAATAGTGAGGAGGTAGAAAGGAATATGTGTTATGTCTCCTCCCAATACTGAGTTAGCCTTGGTAAGAACTCCTCCAATCCTGCAACCACATTGACCAACTTGAAAGGTTTCTTTAGTCTTTTCTGATCTGAGGCAAAATGAATGTGACTTCGGAGATGACTTGAGCACCGACCTCCTTCAAATATATTGTATGAATGCGGGAAAGCATTGATCCATTTATCATTGATGAGCTCTCAAACAAGTTTTTTAATATCAATCCATTTTTCTCTCCTGTTACACCAAGTGAACATTGGTTCATATTAAGCTAAATCCGACAGCAAACAATGCCTTGTTACACTTTGAAAGTCTCGCATACCAGTTGTTATGTTTGGCAAATTTTCAAAGCTTGAATGCTCCTCCCCTTCAAGTATTTCATTAAAATCACCAAGCAGAATTCATTATTTATTCCAGAATATTGGAACATTAGTTCCAAATCCATGAGAACCAAGATGGTGTCACTACTGATTCCACTTCCAAAATTCTTTTCTCACTTGCTGTACCAGTTTTAGCAGGCGACACTTTTAACCAATTTTCCTTCATTGCTTAAACTCTCAGCTGCTCCCGTTTCTCCGAGAAATTTTTTTTCTCTGGTGATTGTTTCTGCTCCACATTTTGTTGTTCAATTGTCTCCATCTCCCCTGTTAATCCGTCAACATCTTTCTCTAAGATATGTTTTAGTATATTACATACATTTGTCAAGTGTCCCCACTTCGAATAGGATTGGCTTCGAGCTGGTAGCCATGGACAGATAAACTCCACATCCGCTTCAATTCCCAAAGTTGATTTGAACTGATAGAGACAAACTGGGATGGCCATCAGCACTCGTGATGAAGATCAGACTTTTCCAAGAAAACATCCGGTATGAAACATTTTAAGAGTAATTAACATAGGAATCAACTTGATCTCAGGCTCCTCTTCACCAATGTTGGGAGCCCACTATGATAAAATCATCGAAATATTAGTTATATTCCACATCCCTCTTATGAGTATTCGAGATCTTGTAACCCTATATGAAAATCTGAATTTCATAATAGTTGTATTGACCGGAAAAACGTCAATCCAAACTGTCTTATCTCTCAATAACCAAATTTTGTTGATTGTCACGTGTATTTTGCCACATGTGGGGCTGCTAATAGAAACTTTTCCTCTACAAAATGTTTCCATTACATAATAGAGTTTTGGATCACTTCATCTTGCATCTTGTATCTTCACAACTGTTTTTCATTGCACCATGTTTACATCCAACACATGCTTTAATAGTGTGGGTTTGTTTTTTACAAACATTTACTAAATACATTTTTAGCTTGTTGTTAAGGTAACTTATCATTTTCTCGACTTTTATATGTGGCATGGTCTTTTTCTTCGGAGCTAGCAATATAGTTGAGACTTGTGTGCAGCTGCAATTAACCAACTTTAAATGGCCTTTTCAATCGTCTATGTGCTGACGTGTTTTATTCTTTTTTCTTTGGTCTAAAATTTAAATTTTAGATAACAACAAATTCTAATGAGAAAACTATTATTAAAACTTAATTTATTAAACTTAGATTTAAATACAAGATTGGAAATACAAAGCTTGTAACTACAATTATTAAAACTATAAAGTATAAAAGAGTGAGTAAATAATGTCTCACTAAAATTCACTTTACCTTATGCAAAAATAATTTGGTTTTATTTATACAAAGAACTTTGATGAAAAATAAACATGCATATCCTTTATATAATATTTTTCCAACTCTCTCCATTTTTGTGACACATCACCACTCTAGAAAAATGAAATGTGTCAATAATTAAAAAAAATAAAATACTTTTTATTTTCTCAACAAACATTAATTATTTGTATGCAATGATTTCTATTTATATTCCTTCTTTTCATCTACATTAATTCTATCAATTAATCTCATGATATTTTTTTAAATAAATTAGCAACCCAACAAAAAAAAAATCTCATCGGAGATGGTTTCATACTAGAAGCATTTAATTGTGGGACATAAAACCAGAAGTCCAATCATTTGTTATAAAAATTTCAAGTAAAATGAAAAAATTAAAAATTCACAATAAATATGTAGACAATAAACTAAAACTAAAATGAACAAATTAAAAATTCACTATAAATATGTAGGCAATAAACTAAAATTATTCACCATAGTCTAAATATATAAATGTAATCTCTTAAAAAAGTTTACAAATAATTTTTTTAGAATTTAGGAAATTTATTTATAGGGAAGTCAGAAAGACAAAAAGGAGAAACTCAAAAATAATTTCTGTTTTTTTTTAAAACCATGGATATGTGTCAAATTTTAAAAGTTTTTTTCTGTCTAAATTGGATTATAGCATTTAAAAACTTCTATTATAAAAATATAAGAAAATAATTATATTATTCTATGTAACAAGAAATAAATAATATATATAAATTTAATAGAACTGTAAATATTAATTTCATTAAATTAAATTTTTAGTAACTAACATTTTAAACTATAGAAAAATATATAAATGTAATCTCTTAAAATAAAATTTTAAAACTAATATTTTCAGATTTTAAAAATGTTATATATAAGGAAATAAAAAAGACTTAGAAGAGAAATTCAAAGGCTTTTTTAAAAAAAAACTATGGAAATATGTTGACTTTTAAAACATTCATGTGGTACAAATTTAGAGAAAAATTGAAAATTTTACAAGTTTTAAAAATAAACTACCCGAGCTAAGAAAAACCAGAAAGACTAAAAAGAGAAATTCAAATGTTTTTTTCTTTTTTACCTATGAAAACATCTCGACTTTTAAAACATCCATGTTTTTTAAATGAAAACTATCCGCCCATAGCGCGTGTATTCACTTAGTAATCTTGAAATGGTTATATGTAATTATTATAGTGATTGTATGGATAAGGAGTAATGAAGATGATTTTCTCACCTAGTAGTCTTGAATGTGAAATATATATATATTTCTGTCTAACTATAATATAGGCCGAATTTGATTATATATGGTTTTCAGACCCATTTCAAAATAATTAAGCCAAGTTGGCCCAAAAAAATAGAAGATAAAGATAAGGTGAAATTTGAAGCGCTGCGGAAATTCTTTCTGACCAGGAGCTCCACTGGACTAGAATCTAGTAAATCCAATTACGGAACATCAAGATCCAGTCCTCGCTTGAAACCACTTGCATGCTCACTCCTCCATAGATCACCGTGATAATGAAAGGAGTCTACAAACAAGTCGCCGAAGATGAAACCAACTAGAAAGTTTCAGTAGATTCAGCATCAGTGTCTTTGTCGAAACGCAACTCTATTGGGAAAACTTATAACTTTACTGATTCGCACCAAGATCAACGAAACTTAAACAATTGTCTAGATTTTTTTATTCTAAATTAAAACTTGAATAAAATAAAGTATCTTAAAATGTAATCCACATCGAATTTATTTTACAAAAGAGAAAAGAAAAAAAGCCATATATCTAATCTTCATTGGTCTTAGTTTGGTCGAGCTCGGTTATTTCATGCTCCCTCGACGTCTCCCCTCCCTCGAAGTTGGTCGCACGCCAAGCAAAATCTGGATTATGTTCGACAATGATATCAAACAGAACCTTGTAGTCCTTCTTCTCCTGATTGTTGGACGCCTCTGGGCAGTTGCACCTTAAGATCCTCATTACATTTCGCAATTTTGGCATCGTGGACCCTTAGCCTTTCCTTAAGATCCTCATTAAGTTCCAGAATTTTGGCCTTAGCAGCATCTAGGGAGTCTTGAGACTTCTCTTGCGGTGGAGGAAGAGAAGCTCCATGCAACATGTAGACTACATCGTACATCTTAAACTGCAGAAAATAAGAACAAGATTTAAAACCGTAATGAGTTTGTGTAATTGAAAAACAATGATTATATACCTGAGACGAGATCTCCTCCATCTTGGTTTGGGACATACCCCCTCCACGTAGCACAGTCTCTGCGTGGACCTTATTTGCAACGATTTTAAAAATTCTAGGTGCTTCAAAGGTTATAGGAGAAGTGCGTCCATATACTTCCATCTCATCCAAACATGGGAAACACTCCAAGAAATGCTTTATCATCTCTTTCTCTCTAACTCTTCCTTGAAACCCATTAATTCGCAGCTTCTTCACTGGACAAGATGAGAGTGAACGACCTTTGTCTTCCCGAGGTATGCACTCACAAACATCCCCGCATTTATCAGTCACATAGTGTAAGAGACCCTTGAAAGAGGAAGCTAGTCAATAAGAGAGTTCTAAGTGTGAATGGCATCATTGTAAATGTTTTGAGCTTATACCTCAAGGACTAGTGTTTCCAAACGTGGACAGTTCCTTAAAAGAACCGGCGTTGCTTCCCATCCCCTGTCTGCCTTACTACGGATACGTAGAAATTTTAGGTTGTTGAACACCGGCATCGAATCACAGCATTGAGAAAGTACCTGAAACAAGACAAAAAAACTATTGCAGCGACTCATGTTTGAGAAACTTATACAGTTATACTCCCACTAACATAGGAACAAAATACTAGAAAAGGAAAACGAAATAGCAACTGACCTCAAGAGTATCTGCAGAAAGGAATAATCTCTGAACATTCCTTATACCACTCACGAGCTTCCACACATTTCTAAGACGCAGAAAAACATCATCTTCCTCATTTGGCACTCGTATTAGCTCAAGCTGAGTTTCAGTTACTCTAAGGTCAAGTACAGCCTCAGCTAATTTTGGCAAGGTGACTATTGGATAATCCGCCGCAACAAAATCAGAATAGTCAAGATCAACGAGATTGGGAGCATCAAAAGAGATTTTATTCGGAATGCTTAAGTCTTCGAAACCAATGACATAGATAGATAGCTTCCTGAGGCTAGCACTTGACACGGTTTCATCCCTATTCAGCCACTCAATATCAGCCAAGTCAAACTCCTCAAGAACAGGGAAAGCAGACAGAAACACCTCAAGATTATCACCCAACAAAATATTGTCCGATTCAAAGCTGAGAGTCTTAAGCATTGGTAAGAAAGTTGCTTGACCTCCACGCCACCAATCAATGCCAAACTCAGTACTTATCTTCAATTCGACTAGTTTGCTACTTTCGAACATCTCGTTAGGTAGAAAATACATATAATCTGTTTCTGACTTGAAATCTGATCTATCAAAATCAAGGAAAAGATGAAGGCTTGTAACACCACGCTGCATGACATTACATATCCAAAGATCCAGACGATCTATGTCAATACCAGTTTTACACTTCAGGGAGAACTTCTTAATGGGAGAATTTCCCTGCAAAGTCAATACTCTATCAACAAAATCCATGAAGCTCTGAAGAATCTCGTCTCTTTCTCGCTTACCCTCTTTAGGATGAAGAAACACAGAGTCATCAATGTCGAGACTAGGGACGAGTGTCCACAAATAGCGCCATTTCTTTGACAGAACCGATGTCAAAGCAGCTTCCTTTGTCGTAAGAAAAGACAATATATGGCAAAGAACCCCGTCAGGTAGACTTCCGATCCAATCCATCCTTTCTGCCAGAATGAAAATTTCGAAAATTCAACCATTAGCCAGGAAAAGAAGAGATGAACTTAACAAGTTGGAAAAAACCAAAGCAAATTTATTCAAGGCGCCTTTTCCAGATTTTAAAGAGTTGCAAAAAGATCCCTGAAGCCCCAAATTATTACAAAAAACGGGTCCGAAACTTTTTCCATATTTTAGCAGTTTTATACCATTATAAATAGGATTTAAAAGCAATCTTTTTACATAAGTTTTATTCTAAATTTTTCATAGAGTTTTGGAGAGAAGAATCAAACTCCTTTAGAAAAGATTTCTGAACACCTTTTATTTTATTGGAATTCTCGTTCATGCTTTCTATTCAAATTATGATTTATGTTTCATTAATCATGTCTGAGTAGATTCCTTGTTTGTTTTCGGGTTATTCAAAGGTGAATGATGAATTGTTAGATTGAATTTAATGGTTATCATCAAATCATTAGAGTTCTTCATCTAGATTTGTGTTTGATGTTTATTTTATCATCATGACCTAGAATTTGATCTTAGGTTAATTGGCTAAACATGCAAGTGTGCTTAATTGTCTGAACTAATCTTAGATGAGAAAAATACATACGTGCAAATAAATTTGGTTTAAGATTTTGTGAACAATTGAACCTACACTTAATGTTTTGGTGCTAACTCGCAAAATATGTATATATCTACATGTATATATCTATATACACACATATACATATATTATTACACTATATATAGATTTAGATAATGGAATTTTTAGATATACCTGGATATTGAGCGAAATGATCGAAACAAAATGATTTGTATGATCTAAGAGTTGAAATCAAAAATCTTAAAACTTTGAATAACAAACTGTTTCTCTGATTTTAGATTTTATGGGTTACTGTTCAAGAAATTGTTTCTCTTCTTTTATGCCATGACGGCTAGAGGTTGAATTATGTGCAGCTTTCACATATGTATACCCTTTTATAGAGAATACATAACACCCTAATTTATTTAGGATTTTCATATGGGCCATGCCCATTACGTTAATTCTTTTTTTAAATGAATCATTTATTTATTTATTTCAAGCCCAACTAAATTAATATTCAAGAGCATGTATATAATTATTTCTATTTATCATAAAAAACATAAAACTTCTAAAATATATATATACATATGTTGATTGGATTTGTTTAAAATCACATGTCTACCATGCTTGGGAGTGTCTGTTTTTCACTTAAGATGAGTACGCAAAACTTTGTGTCCTTCTTGTTCTGGGTCTTCATCCTTTTCATGGATAATCTCCCATTCTTCTCTATCTTCATTTCCATTATCTTCTTTGTTCTCGGCTTCTTCATTGTCTACCACATTTAGAACCGAGATGGTGTCCCTACTGGTTCCACTTCCAAATTTCTTTTTTCACTTGCTTTACCAGTTTTAGCAGGTGACACCTTTTAAGTTACCAGTTTTAGCAGGTGACACCTTTTAAGTTTTTAACCAATTTCCCATAACTGCAGTAAACTGATCTCCCCTTCTGTTGTGCTCCTATATCAGCTTCTTCTGTTATTGTTTCCTCTTGTAAATCCTGTGATGCTACAATTTTAGGTTTCTCCCCGTTCTCCAATGAAATATGTTTCTCCGGTGAATGTTTCTACTCCACTTTTTGTTGTTTTGTTGTCTTCATCTTCCCTATTAATCCGTCAATATCTTTAACTAAGCTATGTTTTAGTAATAATTTTTTGCTACCTCTATTCGCATTACATACACTTGTTAAGTGTACCATTTCGAACATGATTGGCATCGAGGTTGTAGCCATGGATAGATATTGTTAAAGTGTTGATTTCTTTACAGAAGAGAAAAGAAGGAAGAGACAGATAAAGAATTATCTCTTCTCCTTTAATAGAAACCGAACGAAGAAACTTTTAATTAACTAAAATTTTCTTATTATTTACATTAATACAAAATTGTTTATATCGAAAACAAATAGATACTACAACAAAATGGAGCAAACGCCAAGGATATGTGATGGTGATCAAAAGAAGACACCAAACAAGAAAGGAGGATGCTTATATATGTGCTGACGTGTTCTATTTTTTTTTCATTGGTCTAAAGTTTGAATTTTAGATATAATTTATTATAATGAAAAAGTATTATTAAAACTTATTTTATTAAACTTGATCTAAATACAAAATTGAAAATACAAAGTTTGTAAGTACAACTGTTAATACTATAAAGTATAAAAGAGTGCATATATAAATGACTCCTCACTTTAATTTACTCTGCCTTATGCACAAATATTTTGGAATTACAAATTTGTAAATACAATTGTTAAAAATATAGTGTAAAAGAGTGCATATGTATATGATGTCACAATAAAATTCACTTTGTCTTATGAAAAAATATTTTGGTTTTGCATATGATGATGTTTCTTGTTTGGAGTTTTGGGTGGTGATTAATCTTGAGATGGTTATGTACATGTCCGATTGTAAAGAATGAGTAATGTTGATAATTTGATCGCCTAATAGCCTTGTAGTTTTTCTTGATTTTTATTTTTTGTTTTTAAAGTTTATCACATGGGTTTCACATCGATTAATTTTGTTTAATTAAATAAATAAATAACACAATAGAAATATATAAAATTGAAACTTGAATAAAATAAAATTTCTTAAAATGTATTACAAATAAAATTCATTTTACAAAAGATAAAAAGAAAAACCATATATCTAATCTTTATCTATAGGAAAAAACTCTGCTGCCACCGCATTGTACTTAGCTTGGTCGAGCTCGGTCATTACATGATCCCTCAGACGTCTCTGCTCGCTCTAAGTTGGTCGCACGCCAAGCCATCAACGCTGATGCAAAATCTAGATTCTGGTCGACCATGATATCGAACAGAACCTCGTAGTCCTTCTTCTTCTCCTGATTGTTGGATATGCCTCTGGGTCAGTTGCACCTTGCCGAGCCCTCAACGCTGATGCTATCATAGGGTTCTGATCAACAGTTCTATCGAACAGAGCATCGTGGACCCATTGCATTTCCTTAAGGTCCTCCTTACGTTTAGCAAATTTGGCCTTAGCTATAAACAATTCCTAAGGATCAAGATTTGAATTTAATTCAACCCAAAACAGTTTTTTAGAGAAGAAGAAAGTAACATTAACCCTGATCCATGCTTTGATGACTTGTCATGAATCAGTATTTAATTGATCTTCTTCTTTTCTTTGCCTTTTTCTCCATATGATTCCTTTGATGGAAAAGGAACCAAAATCCTTATTCTCTCCCAATTACGATCACTCCATTAAAGTTTATTTTGTATGTCCTTTTATTCTCTTGTTTTTAAAACACAAGTGTTGTTATGTGTATATATTAATAGAACATATCATTTCATTAATGGCAAGTGATCGTCATATCTTTTTGTTATGTCACTGTACTGTCACTTAATTAATATAGCATCATTGCATATAATTATAATTCACAATAATTACATTTGTTATATATACAAATAATAGAGAAAAATATAAAATATAAAGTAAAGGAAGAGGGTTATCAATACACCTAAAGTCTAATGACATTAATCGAAACCGATCCATTACCTGTATCATCTTTTATATTAGAATTCTTAACTTTAATATGAACTTGATCTTTATTTTAAACCGAAAAACACATACTTCACATATAAGAATATAAATATTCTTACATTCTCCCACTTGACCTTTGTGTGTGACTTTAGGGTTTAATAACTATAATACACGCTTTAATATCAAGATCATCAAACTTTTAACTAAACCAGAATTAGTTGAATTATGGCGGTCACGACATGATTCCTTCCATGTATCACAAACCAATTCCAATTTACAAAACTTCCTTATATGGAGAAACACTTTAATTCTCAAACTAACCATATGTTATCTATGAACCATGAGTGTACACACATACTTTAATGATAACATATTTAGTAAAAGAGAAACATAACTTTAAGTGAATTTTTAGTGTCACATACACATAATGAGACATCCATAATCAAAACAGCAAGACTTTGTCTATAAGATCCATACACTCTATATGGCCAATGAACGTCTTGGATGGAAGTCCTTTAGTTAACGGATCCACTACCATCATATTCATCCTTATGTGCTCAAAGGACACTTTATGTTTCATAACTTCTTTTTTGACAGACAAGAACTTCATCTTCATGTGTTTGGCACCCTTCGAGTACTTGTCATTCTTTGAAAAGAAGACAGCTGTGGAATTGTCACAATAAATTCTCAACGGCCTCTCTATAGAGTCAACGATCCGAAGCCTTGAGATAAAGTTCCGCAGCCACAATGCATGAATTGTTGCCTCATAGCATGCCAAAAATTTGGCTTCCATAGTGGAAGTAGCAATGACAGACTGCTTTCCACTTTTCCATGATACTGCTCCCCCATCTAATAGGAACAAATATCCAAACATAGATTTTCTCCTATCGACGCATCCACCATAGTCTGAATCTGAATATCCAATGACCTAAAGATGGTCGGTCTCCTGTATGTAAGCATGTGCTCTTTGGTGCCTTGCAAGTACTGAGAATCTTCTTTGCAGCTGTTCAGTGGTCCATTCCAGGATTACTTTAATATCGACCAAACATACCAACAACAAAGCTGATATCTGGTCGAGTACATGTTTGAACATAGTCCAAACTCCCAACCATTGATGCATATGAAATTCTTTTCATTTCTTTATGCTCCAATTCATTTTTAAAACATTGATTTTCACTAAACTTATCCCCCTTCTGAATTGGAGCTATCCCTGCAGAGCATTTTTCCATTTTGTATCTCTATAAAATCTTATTGATATATCCTTTCTGAGACAAACTTAACAATCCTTGTGACCTATCTCGATATATTTATATACCAATCACATAAGATGCCTCACCCATATCCTTCATTTCAAAGTTCTTAGAGAGATACCTTTTTTATATCATGTAACATGCATAAGTCATTTGTAGCAAGCAAAATATCATCAACATATAAGGCCAAAATCACAAATTTGCTCCCACTAACTTTCATGTAGAAACATCAATCAATGATGATCTCTACAAAACCATATGACATGATGGTATCATTAAATTTTAAATACCATTTTCTGGAAGTTTGTTTCGGTCCATATATCGATTTTCTCAGCTTACATACCAAATGTTCATTTCCTGCAGCCACAAACCCTTCAGGTTGGTCAATATATACTTCTTTCTCAAGTTCTCCATTCAGAAAGGCTGTTTTCACATCCATTTGGTGAAGCTCAAGATCATATTGAGCTACCAAACCCAAAACAGTCCTTAAAGAATCCTTCTTTGAAACTGGAGAGAAGGTCTCTTTGTAGTCAATGCCGTCCTTTTGGGTGAAATCTTTAGCAACAAGGCGAGTCTTGTACCTTTCAATATTACCTTTCGAATCGCGTTTAGTCTTAAAGACCTACTTAGAACCAACGGTCTTGAAACCAGCAGGCTAATCTACCAAGTCATATACTTTGTTATCATCAATAAACTTTATTTCCTCTTTTGATGCATCAGACCACTTATCAGAATCGTCACTTTCCATGGCTTTCTAGAATGGGCTCGGGTCTTCATCAATGCTTAGGTCAAATTCACTTTCAATAGCGTAAACCATGTAGTCATTTGAAATGACAGATCTTCTTTCATTTACAGATCGCCTTAATGGTTTCTGTGGTACACTATTCTCAACTTGAATTGTAACAGATTCATCAAGTGGATTTTCAACTAATGGGATTTGCACATCATTATGTTGTTCTATTGAGCCATTAGATTGTGATGCATCAATAGGAACAACTACTTTAGGTGCAACAATATGTGAAGGGAATTCAACTTGGATTTCTTGAATGACCACTTTTCGTGGTTCAGCACTCCCACTAGTTTCACTGTTCTCAATGAACCTAGCATTACCCATCTCAACTATTCTCGTACTATGCTTAGAACAGTAAAAAGTATACCCCTTTGATTATTCAGGATAGCCAATCAAACTTCCACTGAGAGTCCTTGAATCAAGTTTCTTTTCATGTGGTCATATAGCTACTCCTAACCATATCTATTAGACTACGATTCCGCCTCTCATCAATACCATTATGCTGAGGAGTATCATACATTTTATATTGTGCACAAATGCCTTTACTTTCAAGTAACTTTGTAAATGGACTTGGACATTGTCCATTTCATCGAATTTTCCATAGAATTCACCACATCTATCAGATGTCACAACTTTTACTTTTCTATCTAGTTACCTTTCCACCTCACCAATGAAGACTTCTAGGACATTCACTGATTTGGACTTTTCATGCAGTAGATATATGTATCAATGACGTGAATAATCATCAATAAAAGTTGATAAAATATGTTTCACCACTCCAAGAAAGAGCATCGAAAGGGCCACATATTAACTCAAGAAGCTGAGTGCTTCTTGTGGCTGGTTTCTTTACAATGTGTTTAGTCTGCTTTCCATTAATTCAGCTATTCACACACTTAGGTCACTTAAATCTAATTGAGAAAGACTTTCATTCTGTACCAACCTCATAATTCTTTCTTTGGAAATGTGACATAATCTTCAATGCCACAAGAAAACAGAACTTTTATCACAAGAACTACGTTTTATGCATCGATTTTCAATATTAAATAATTATTCAAAGAATTTCGCATCAAGATTGAACCGATAAAGTGAATCAAACAAAATACCACTACCAGAAAAGTAATCATTTCGGTACAATGACAAAAACACCATGTCCAATCTTAAAATCGAAACCTGAATTATCCAACCTACTTACACAAACAAGATTCCTATCACATTCAGGTACATAGAGAAATCCTTCAAGATCCAAATGGCATCCAGTGCCCATGATCAATCTATACGTCCCAATGCCTTCTATTCGTGCCTTCATCCTCTTTCCCATGAACAAGTACTGTTCAGGTCCTCTTATAGGCTGGATCGAACTGAATCCCTGCTTAATATGAGACACATGAGTAGTTTCACCAGAATCTAACCACCAAGTATTATTAGGCACTTCTACAAGATTCAATTCAAAGCAAACAAAAATGGAATGTTTACCTTTCTTGTCGAACCATGTCTTTCCTTTAGGACAGTCTTTCTTGAAGTGTCCCATTTGCTTGCAAAAGACACACTTCTTCTATTTCTGGATTTTACTATCAGGTCCTTTCATGAAAGTCTTGTCCTTCTTACTTGATTTGCCTTTATTGCTGCTGACATTTCCAAGACCTATGAAATTAGCAACATGGTCCTTCGTCTTCTTTAATCTCCATTCTTCTTGAACCAACATAGCCTTTAATTCTTTAAAGTTCCATTTGTCTTTAATGGTGTTGTAATTCACCTGAAACTGGCTAAACTCAAAATGTAGAGATTCATGATAAACTGGACCAAGAATTGCTCATGTACTTCCATTCCCAAGGTCGTTAACTTTGCTGCCAAGTTAGACATATGTGACACATGATCATGGATTGGGTGAGACCAGTCGAATTTTCTTGTAGTTACCTCGTTCATTAAGCTTCCTACAATCGACTTGTCAGCCATATCTGATTGTGAACACTCCTTAATTTTCTGTAGGAGTTCCCTAGCCTTCTCTGTTACAGGCATAGATGGTTTAATGCTTTCTTCCATCGTCATTCTCATGAGGTTCAAGCTCAGCCTATTGGATCGCTCCCATCTCTCATATCGAGACTTTTCAGATCCGGAGCTATCTTCTGTAATGGCTGAAGGCTCCTCAGCAGTTAGAATTGCAGAGTCCAATGCAATTACACCCAGTGTAAACCGGATCTATTTGGATCACTCTCCATAATTCAGCCCATTGAACTTCACGACAAAGTTAGCAGATGCAAATAAATTTGATGAAGCTGCAAGCATCAATTCATGCTTACCCATTAGTGATTTGAAATTTTAATTTAGATTCACAATTAGTAATATTTAAAAACTTTATTGCATGCATTTAAGTATTCTTTGGGCAATACTTAAGCACAAACACTTTCAGCCATGCTAGTTTTTTTTTTTTTTTTTACAGTTATTTCATGATTAGTTAAATCATACACATATCAAATATGCATGCTACAGTTGGATATACATACTATTGATTATAGTAAGACATAAGTAATCCTTTATGTATTACATTATTAAAGTGACCTTTGGGTGTTCTCCTAGTATATAGATATCAAATACAATTGATCAATCAAACTTTAATGTTATTTATAGCATCTCTTTTATATGACCAATTGCTATATATATATATATATTATTTTAATGTCTATATGTATACAATAAGGCCATTTTAGTGACTAACATATTATAGACAATATAAACATTAAAACTTTAATAAATAATATTTTTATTTATGTTAATATTTCATAACATAATTTTTTATTATTAAAATGTAGCGGAAGCATTTTTTTTTAGTTTTTAAGATAATTTTAATAATTAAAAAAAAGTTACTTTTACCCTAAAACCAAATGATAAACTAAACCAACCAAAACCAACGGTTTAAGTAATTTATATTAACCGTAACTTAACGGCAGCATTAATTATATAGGTGTTCGAACGGTTACTTATGATTTCTAATCCTTCTGAGATACTATAAGAACACTTGTCAAAGCCAGGAATTTCCATATACACTAAACACTAACCGACACAACCTTTATGTACCATAACAACACAAGCGACCAATTCCGAGAACAAAGGAAAATAACCCATGCATTGTCAGTAATTTATTAATGTTGATTTATTTAATTGTGACTTATTATCAACACGAAAGTACGAAAAAAAATTCAGAATTTAATAATTCACTCAAGCTTGAGTGTCCATGTCCATGCATGCAAACGTATATTTCATAAACTACGTTCGATACATTACATATCTCAAATAACATCTGTTCATGCAAATCATGCAATTTTACGCAAATCATGTAACAACGCAAGTAACGTCACAATTTGTAACGACGTTTACGTAAAACAGGACAATTCAAATTAAACAAATCACTTTCTGGGTGAATTAACAAGTCTAAACCATGCTCTGATACCAAATATAAATAATTCTTAAGGACTTATATTTGAAATTTAATTCAACCCAAGACAGTTTTTTAGAGAAGAATAAAATACCACTAACCTTGATTCATGCTTTGATGACTTGTCATGAATCAGTATTCAATTGATCATTTTGTTTCTCTTTGCCTTTTACTCCTTATGATTCTTTTGATGGATAAGGAATCCAAGTCCTTCTTCTCTCTCAATTATGTGGAACTGGCGACTGTCTTCTTCTTCTTGGAGGACCAAACAATGGGGTTTGAGCCCAAGTACACGATGTTCACACTTGTAGAAGTATAGTCATCTCGAATACAGGCCCAATCAGCATCAGAGTATGCATTAAGACCAGAAATGTTGTCTCTCCGCAAAGCGATTCAAGGTCGCGTATGCCTACTAGATAGTGTAAGACTCGTTAGGCGGCTTGCATATGGAGATCCCTAGGACGCATAAATTGTGATAGCTTCTGAACGGAATATGCTATATCTGGCCGAGTGAAATGGATGTCCTGCAAACTTACCACAATAGTCCATCAGTTAGAGGGTTGCCCGAAGTTAGCTGCAGCTGACCAGTGGAGACCATGGGAGAGGTTACTGGTTTGGCTGTCGTCATGTTGGTTTTGGCCAACAAATCAGTGATGTACTTACGTTCCGTGAGTAATATTCCCGCTGGCGTGCACTGTACCTCAATGCCCAAAATATTAGATAGCTCCCGAGGTCCTTTAAGAGAATCTTTTACTTAAGAGGTTGATAAATTGATGACCTTTCTTGAGTTGTTTCCAGTGACTATGATATCGTCTACATATACAATAGCATAAAGAGTAATCGAGCCCACTTTGAGTATGAATATATAAGAATCCGCCAGTGAATTGTGAAAACCCAAAGCTGAGTTTCTTTGTTGCTTCTGGTGTTGCGATTATGCATGCACCTGAAACACACAAAAAAAAAGAGAAACAACAATGTAAGTAAATGGAAAATAAAAGGTTTAGACTAAATTCTATACCTAATCTAATGGCGAATCGATGAGTCCCCGACAATGGTGCCAAAATTTAATATGCTCAAATATACCCTAGAGCTACTCTCCAAATTAAGAGATCGATGCAGTACTTAGGAGTCGAATTCCACATAGACTCAAGATCACACAATAGATTATAGGTTTTCGAATTAAGCTAAACAAGAAATAATGTAACGAAGGCAATGCAGTAGTATCGGTTGTAAATCGGATGGGAAAAACGTCAGGCTCAGGGAATTCTCAGGAAATCAGGAATGCAAGCTAATCAGTCAATCAAGGTTCTGCTATGTTCTACAACTCGAAATACAATGATAAAGTTAACCAGCCGTTGCTACGAAAACTATATATGCCTAGCAACCTAGAAAAACAGTTTTTTTACGAATTTAAAAGTCTAAACATGCAATAATTCCATGTTCGATTTGTTCACAAATTCTCAAAACCAAATTTCTTTTGCGAATGGACAATTTGCTCACATAGAGTTCTTTCTAGCTAATTAACAAACTTTCGTTGCGAGAATCAACATACGATCAATAATCTAACTTGCCAGTTCAGATCAAGTATTAATCACACCCTAGATAAATAACTAGTGTTCCAGAATCCTTAACTAACCCACTACAAGAAAACATTACGTTATCGACGACAATTTACGACGAAAAGTGGTCGTTGTAAAATAGAAACGAATGACCTATTACTTTACGAAGAAATCCATATTTGTAGTAAAAGCGTTGTAAAATTACAACGGACACTTTCATCGTAAGTGGGCTGTAAAGCTACTAGGAGTTAAAGACGCGTTTACAACGAATGTCTATTTTTTCGTAAACTCATTGTAAGATTCCATCATATTTACCACAAAAGTTATTTACAACGATTTAAAGTCGAAAAAGGTAAATTAAGTAAACACGTTTTATTGTAAATCATAATTGCCTGAAAATTTTGTTGTTAAAGTGTCATAGTTTCATTGTGAGAGCGTTGGGAAATTAGACGTTGCAAATTCATTGGTATATTTTCATCTACCATCTCTATAAATAGAGATCTCACTCTCTTCTTAAATCACAACTCAAAACAACAAAAACACTTAAAAAAAAAAAACTGTTTCTGAGAAAAAAAAAGTTTCAGAAAAAAAAGTTTTAAAAATGTCTTTTGGTGGTGATATATACAAGCAACGGAAGTGGATGTATATGCATAGAGATGCTGCCGGAAACGTGAGGAAGGAGTACCAATAAACTTAACAATCCATCAAATCCTTATTGAGAAACCCTAAACCTAACTAGAAAACTACTCAGACATGATTAATGAAACAGAAATAAAAATAGAAGTAGATTGCATAAAAGAAGTAAGATAAGAAGTAAAGGAGTTCTGAACTTTCTCTGAAGGAGTTTGAATTCTTATCTAAAAAAAGACGGCTACAAATTTCTCTCTCTAAAATAAAGCTTAGGTTTATACAATGAACTTAAATCCTATTTGTAACCTAAAAACACGAAAAATGCTTAGTTGCAAATAATAAAAATTTCTGGGTAAAATTCATTTTCTTCAAAACTTGAAAACTGGCATGGAACTTGTCTGTCTGATTGGTGGCGACCGACACCAACTCCAAAAGTGGCCACTGACTTGAATTCTTCAGCACAACTTCCTGACTAACTCCATAATGATCCATAATCTCCAATTAAGCTTCGAACGTACCTAAACCTGTAAAAGACTCTAAAAGACTCCAAAAACACTAGAAAAACTATAAGCACAACTTATATCATGGTTAAAACCATAAGAACTTTGGATTTTTCAACATGTGACCCTTGTTTAAGAGCTAAACAGTGTCGTGATGTATTCATTTCAAGTGATAATAAAAGCGCCGATGTTTTTGCAATGATTCATTGTGATTTGTGGGGACCTTGTCGAAAAACAAACTATGTGCAACTCCTACTACTTTCTGACAATAGTATATGATAAATCAAGAGCAGCTTGGGTTCATTTACTTCATGACAAAACTCAAGTGGGACATCCCTTGAGATTGTTTATGGAAATGGTTTAAAGACAATATGGAAACCAAGTCAAAATTGTAAGAAGCGATAATGGTACTGAGTTCACATGTCTCACTTCTGGGTTTCGAGAACAAGATATTCAATATCAAACCTCAAGTGTGGGAACACCACAGCAGAACGGAAGAGTGGAGAGAAAGCATCGCCACATATTGAATGTGGCAAGAGCATTGCTTTTCCAATATTCGTTGTCAACCAAATTCTGGGGAGAGAGTGTGTTAACAGCAACATACTTGATCAATAGGACACCAAGTTGATTGTTGGGAGGGAAGACACCGTATGAGATCATACATGGTGCACCTCTGAAGTATGATAACCTCAGGGTATTTGGGTGTTTGGCTTACACCCATAATCAGAGAAGAGGTGGAGATAAGTTTGAAACAAGGAGTAGAAAATGCCTTTTCCTTGGATATCATTCAGGAAGAAGGGATGGAACCTTTATGATTTGGACAGTGGTGAAGTGTTTGTATCGTGAGACGTTACTCTTTGTAATCTGATGAAAGAAGTATCTGAGTTTGATGTTCTGTTAGAAGAAGAAGAATGACCTGAGATTGTAGAACCGAGGACAGAACCTGCAGCAGCTGTGATTACAGAAATAGAACCTACAGCAGTTGTGATTACAGAAACAGAACCTGCAATTCTTTCTACTGCAACAGAAACAGAATCTGCTGTAATTTTGGAAGGCATGATTACTGAAGAAATATCAAACATCTCAATAGCTGCAGAACCTGTCCCTACTGCAGCAATGGAGACAGAAAATCTGGACCGTGGAAAAAGGTCAAAGAATGTACCTGCAAAACTACGAGATTACATTCTGTGTACTCTTGCAGAAGTTGATGTGGACTGTGATGAAGATAATAGATATTCGATTATGAAGTTTATTGACAGCAGCAAATTCTCTGCAAAACACAAGGCATTTCTAGCAGCAATCACTAAAGGAATTGAACCAAAACATTTTCGTGATGCTGTTGCCATCAAGGAGTGGTGTGAAGCTATGCAGAAAGAAATTGTTGCACTTGAACTGAATGGGACGTGGGAAGTAACAAAGCTTCCACCTGGTAAGAAAGCTTTGGGCTGTATGTGGATATACATGATCAAATATCGAGCTGATGGCGAAATCGAGTGATTCAAAGCGAGATTGGAGGTACTTGGAAACAAACAAAAAGGTATAGATTATGATGAGACCTTTGCACCTGTTATCAAGATGACTATGGTGTGTTTGTTTCTAAGTGTTGGAGCAGCTCGAGATTGGGAATTCCACCAAATGGACGTACATAATGTGTTCTTGCACGGCGATTTGGAAGAAGAAGTGTATATGACAATGCCTCAGGTTTTCACACCATCGAACTGGGTAAGGTATGTCGTTTAAAGAAATCCTTTTATGGATTAAAGCAAGCACCAAGGTGTTGGTTTGCTAAGTTACGCTCAGCTCTCGTGGGTTATGGTTTCTCACAGTCTTATCGTGATTACTCTCTGTTTTCTTTGCGCAAAGGAAAGTCAGAAATTTATTTCTTGGTGTATGTAGACGATTTGATTGTGGGGGGATAACGATGCCAAGTTAATTGCAGAGTTTAAGGAATATTTGGGGACATGTTTTCACATGAAAGATCTCGGAGTGTTAAAATACTTTCTGGGTATTGAAGTAGCACAGAGAAGAGAATCACCCTTCAAAGTCAATGCTCTATCTATAGTGTCTATGAAGCTTTCGATAATACTGTCTCTTCTTCTCTTACCCTTTTCAAGATGAAGAAACTCAGAGTCATCAATGTTGAGAGTAGGGAAGAGTGTCCACCAATTGCGCCAATTTTCTGAGAGAACTGATGTTAAAGCAGCTTCCCTTGTCGTAAGGAAAGACAATATATGGCAAAGAACCTCCTCTGGTAGACTTCCGATCAAATCCATCCTTTCTGCGAGAATAAAAACTTCAAATATTCTACAATTACCCAAGAAAGATAAGGAATCTTTTGATCTTGAATTCAAAACTTTTGAACGAAAATAAGCTCAAATTGTGATTATAATCAGCACAAGATTGTGAGTTAACCTACGTTTGTACAAGACCCAATTTTAGGGCAGATTCTGTAAATGGTATCATGGTGAACTCAATACAATTCCGCCCGATGGATCATGGAATAATTTGGATTGGTTAGGGTGCTAGCTCTCAAAATATGCACGATTTGAGTGGAGTTCTTATCTCAATTTATTTTAGCAGACTCACCATACAATAATTGAAGTTTTAAAAGTTGATATGATTAGTTAGGCATCAAAATATTTAAATACTTGATGTTGAAAAACTAATTTATGCCCAAATTATATATCATTCTAAAATTTATATGATATATAAATTGTTTATAGCATAACTTTGTTATGTACATATCTAATGTATATATTTAGTAGGACCAAAATTTATTATTTAAATAATTGGAATAAAAATAAATAATTCCAAATCAAATTTGGGATTTTGCTAATTTTGGTTGGAATAACCAAAATCGAGTTAGAATCGAGAAGACAATATAAATTAATATGATTATGACCATTATAATTGTTTAAGGTTTTTACAAAAAAATAACACATATTATATTAAATTTTACGTAAAATTTTGTTGTAAATTCCAAATCTAACTAGGAATTATATGCAAATATCAATAAATATTTTGATAAGTTTAATAAAAACAAGAATGTTCGACATGTATATACCTATGTATATACACATGTATATATATATATATATATATTATTAAACTATATATATATATATACATATATTTTAATTAATAGTTTTATATTTTCTAGCATATCATCGCTCTTTATATAACAAGTTTAATACAAGATTACAAATTTAGAAATTTAGCTGAAAAATATACATCAAAAATTATTTTGTCCCATTAAACTTTCCACGAATAAAATTGTGAGATTAAGATTTATATTAATGAAAATCATTTATGTCTTAAAAATCAAAATATTTTTTAATAAAATTTTAATATGGTAATCTCTAACTAAAACTAATTATATTTCTTAAAAAATGCTTTCTTCTAACAGAAATCAAATCTTCTTATTCTACTTTTTTCCACTATCTCTTCTCTTATTGTTTATTTTCTTCAGAGATTCGTTCACTTCTAAATATCCATATATGTAATAGTATATATAAATTTTATGATCATATCATAATAATTAATTCCCATGAGAACGGTTTAGTTAAAAAATATAATAAATTTATAATATTTAAAAGTCAGAATTATGTCCCACTAACATGCTTATTAAATTAAACTCATTAATTTCATGCTCATATATATACAAGAGTTCAGATACCAATTTAGTATTATACATGTAGTCTCTAATATCAGTATTGTGATTTGTATCAGTTTATAACAATATACAAAAGTCCTAATGATTTTTTTCATTAGAGTTTCATGAAAATACTGAAATATATCTGGAGAACAGACTTTTTAAAAGTACCTGGATATGTATCGGAATGATAGAAACAAAATGATTTATAAAATTTATGAGTTGAAATTAAAAATATCGTTGAAATCAAAAATCTTAAAACTTTGAATGACAGACTATTTTTCTGATTTTAGAATTTATGGTTAAGGTTCGAAATCTTGTTTCTCAGGACGATTACATAATGAATTATGTGAAGGTTTCACATAGATATATCCTTTTATAATGAATATATAACACCCTAATTTATTTAAGAGTTTCACATGGGCCATGTCCATTACTTTAGTGGTTAGTTATAAAAAATTGAATCATCTTTTATTTTAAGCCCAACAAAATTAATATTCATTAACATGTATATAATGATTTCTATTTATCATAGAAACATAAAGCTTGTAAAATATAAATATATAAGTTGATTCAATTTGTTTAAGATAACGTGTCATTTATAAGACTATATAACATTATACGATTTTAAATCTATGAAAATAAGTGACGTCTAAAAAATATTATAACTACTTGATATTATATCATTGTCAATCTATGACATAAAAACTTTTAAAAAAATAAATATAAATGATTTCAAAACTTTCCTTACCATCTGATCAACCATTTCATTAGAGAATATGTTATGGGAGAGCAAACAAGGAAGAGAACAATATAAAACCTCATGAGAATGCATATAATAAAAAAATATATCTCAGAAGGGGGTATACCTGCTTGTCACATTGGTTCTGTCATTCAAGTTGGTTTGCTTCTGATACTATTTTTTTTTTTTTTTTTTTTTGCTAAATGGTAAATATCATATAAAATGAAAGTTTATGTGTTACAATTTGTGATTGCAATTTCTTCTACCTAAAGAAATTCATCCCATGGCAAAAAAAGAGAATAAAAAAACATAGAAACCATAATGAATCGGTATGTTTTCGATATATCCACTTTGCAGCATCAATATTAATTAGTAGCGATATAGCATACGAGAACCCGAGAAAGAAACGAAACCAAAAGGGGATTGACAAAAAAATCTAAGGAAAAAGGCCAAAGAAAATGATATCTAAGCTAAATGGAAGCAGTTTCAATAGGCAACCTAATGGATCCCTCGGTAGGATTATACTCTTTGTGGGTAAGTTTGGGATATGAATGTTGCCGCAGCTACTAGCTTACACGGATCAAGCTGGTGGATCGATTGAGACCGTCAAGAGTTGCGGAAGACTCATGGTATTCTCCACTCCAGAGAATTCAAAGAAGTAACCCTTAACAATGAATCCAACGGAGGTTTGTTGATTTTGGAAGTAACCCTTGCCAAATCCAACGAAGTGTTCAAGAAGAACAGTGAGATTTCCTCTCAAGAAAAGATGATCAAAACTTCGATTAAACTTGCAGAATAATGTGCTTACAAACTTAAAGTATTCCGTAGCTAGAAAATAGAATATTACGAAGAGTTTTTGATGATTCCTAGAACTTAAAATAAATGAAACTTGACTAGATTCATTTCAGGTCAAAGTCGCCTTTGGTCCACGCGATTTGGTGAGATTGACTTTTGAACTTCCGGCCAAGTTGACCCTTGAACTTCCAGTGACATTCAGCTTGGTGTTTCTCGGGCACGGATGGAGCGAAGGAGACCTTCTTGGGGCAAGTCAGGTTCGGCTCGTGCATTCTGAGAATTCCCACGTTCGATCATCTCCTTAAGTCCCAATATGTGCTGCCTCAAACTTCGGACGTTGGAAAAATCCATATAGTCTGGAAATCTTCCTTCCTTCTCTGCTGGGTCAATATCCGGACGTCCGGTTCGGTCTAGAACTTGAGTGTCACGTCCGTTCTCTGAATTGGCTCGGGCCATTTGAATTCTGACTCGTTCGTTGTCTTCTTCTTGGCTTTTAGGACGAGATTGGGATCGAGTCCGTCGAGTGATTCGGTCTTTGGGTCGGACGTCCCTTCGCAGCTGGCTCCCGTGTCCGGCCGGGTCTATACGGAACACGGCCGTAGCGTCCGGATGTCCTGCTCCTTGTCCTGAGCTGATTTCCTGTGGTTGAACCTCAATTTCCTCACGAACAAGTTGTTCCTCAGCATGATTGCCCGGTCCGTCCAGTTCTGGCTCATCATCCTCCGATCGGTCCATGGACGTCTGGCCTGGTTCGGTACCTCGGTATCTATCACAACCCTCATAAAGAACCTTCCCCTAAGGAGATAAAAAGAGGCTCGAACAAAGACTGTCCTCAACATCTAAGAACGTCGCTCATCTAAACAAGCAAAGATCCAACACTAAGGTGGGACTGCACACACTAGCAAAGCATATATCCCAAGCTCACTCTACAAAAGTCTCTCCCCGAAGTCGGCTAGCACAGAGACCCCAATCACAACTAAGTAGCCTTATTACCTCATCCGAAAGCAAAAAAAACCGGACCTAAAACCAAAATCCAAAAGACCTCCCACAAACCACACCGAAAACGGAAACTAATCTAAAACGAGTAAATCACAAGCGTTGAACTAAATCCCTAACACTTGCAAAAAGAGCTTGAGATCAAGTTAATTCCTATGTGAATTACTCTTAAAATATGCCACACCCGATGTTTACTTGACAAATTCTGAACTTCATCACGAGTGCAGCTGGCCATCCAGTCTGAGCTTCATCACGAGATACAATATTTTAAAATAATTTTGAGGTAGCAAAAATGTTTGTAGAAGCTGATATGACAAATCAACGTTTTGATTTGTGGCGGATGTGGAGTTACTCTATCCATGGCTACCACCGAAAACGGAAACTAATCTTCTTCTTCTTCTTCTTCTTCTTCTTCTTCTTCCAGCATTGAGAAAGTACCTGACAAGAAAACTATTGCAGCGACTCATGTCTGAGAAACTTATACAGTTATACTCCCACTAACATAGGAACAAAATACTAGAAAAGGAAAACGAAATAGCAACTGACCTGAAGAGTATCTACAGAAAGGAATAATCTCTGAACATTCCTTATACCACTCACGAGCTTCCACACATTTCTAAGACGCAGAAAAACATCATCTTCCTCATTTGGCACTCGTATTAGCTCAAGCTGAGTTTCAGTTACTCTAAGGTCAAGTACAGCACTCGGATAATCCGCCACAACAAAATCAGAATAGTCAAGATCAACAAGATTGGGAGCATCAAAAGAGATTCTATTGGGAATGCTTAAGTCTTCGAAACCATTGGCATAGATAGATAGCTTCCTGAGGCTTGCACTTGACACGTTTTCATCCCTGTTCAGCCACTCAATATCAGCCAAGTCAAACTCCTCAAGAACAGGGAAAGCAGACAGAAACACCTCAAGATTATCACCCAACAAAATATTGTCCGATTCAAAGCTGAGAGTCTTAAGCATTGGTAAGAAAGTTGCTTGACCTCCACGCCACCAATCAATGCCAAACTCAGTACTTATCTTCAGTTCGACTAGTTTGCTACTTTCGAACATCTCGTTAGGTAGAAAATACATATAATCTGTTTTTGACTTGAAATCTGATCTATCAAAATCAAGGAAAAGATGAAGGCTTGTAACACCACGCTGCATGACATTACATATCCAAAGATCCAGACGATATATGTCAATACCAGTTTTACACTTCAGGGAGAACTTCTTAATGGGAGAATTTCCCTGCAAAGTCAATACTCTATCAACAAAATCCATGAAGCTCGGAAGAATCTCGTCTCTTTCTCGCTTACCCTCTTCAGGATGAAGAAACACAGAGTCATCAATGTCGAGACTAGGGACAAGTGTCCACAAATTGCGCCATTTCTTTGACAGCCGATGTCAAAGCAGCTTCCTTTGTCGTAAGAAAAGACAATATATGGAAAAGAACCTCGTCAGGTAGACTTCCAATCCAATCCATCGTCTCTGCCAGAATGAAAATTTCGAAAATTCAACAATTGGCCAGGAAAAGAAGAGATGAACTTAACAAATTGGAAAAAACCCAAAGCAAATTTATTCAAGGCGCTTTTTCCAGGTTTTAAAGAGTTGCAAAAAGATCCCTGAAGCTCCAAATTATTACAAAAAACGGGTCGGAATTTTTTCCATATTTTAGTAGTTTTATACCATTATAAATAGGATTTAAAAGCAATCTTTTAACATAAGTTTTATTCTAAACTTTTCATAGAGTTTTGGAGAGAAGAATCAAACTCCTTCAGAGAAGATTTCTGAACACCTTTTATTTTATTGGAATTCTCGTTCATGTTTTCTATTCAAATTATGATTTATGTTTCATTAATCATGTCTGAATAGATTCCTTATTTGGTTTAGATTTATTCAAAGGTAAATGATGAATTGTTATATTGTATTAAATTGTTTGGATAAAATCATTAGAGTTCTTCATCTAGATTTGTGTTTCATGTTTATTCTACCATCATGCCATAGAATTTAATCTTAGTTTAATTGGTTAGACATTAAAGTGTGATTAATTGTCTAAACTAATCTTACATGAGCAAAATACCTAGTTGCAAAGAAATTTGGTTTAAGATTTTGTGAACAATTGAACCTACACTTAATGTTAGGGTGCTAGCTCTCAAAATATATATATCTATATACAAACACATATACATATATATATATATATATATATATATATATATATATATATATATTAAACTATATTTATGTATATTTAGCTAATAGTTTAAAATTTTCTAAAATATCATTAATTGTCCTTATATAAAATTTTCAATACTAGATTATAAACGGAGAAATTTTGTTATTAAAAATTATTTTATTCCACTAAAGTTTCCATAGATAAAATTGAGACATTAAGATCTTTTATATAATGAGGGAGTTTCTCTCCCTCTCATGCATCCACGTCACCATATTAAAATTCACACTTGTCCCTTTTTTTTTAATTCAAAAGCATATTTTGCAATTTTAATTTCGATAGGTTTTTTTTTTTTCATTTGGGTCAACTTACTGCAACACCAATAGGCCCAAAAACATAAACACATTCCAATAAACACAAGTGAAACAGCATATTCTAGGTGTTAGTTACAAATAGATCATAAAATATATAAAAAATAATAATTTACTTCAAAAATAAATAAACATATCAAAATTATATTAAAACCAAAAAAAAAATTAGATGAAAGATATAATCCACATATATAATGAAAAAATGTTATTTACATAAAATAAATGATACATGACATAAAATAATATGAATAAAAAAACTTAAATTATATATAAATTTTTTTAAATAACTCATGATAATAAAAATCTATATGTAGTAGATTATTAAAAAATTCAAACAAAAAAATAGTAGTATCAACAAAAATAATTTCTACTTAAAAATCATAAATTTTTTAAAAAAAAATATCCAAATTATATAAATATATATATATATATATATATTATATATATATATATATTATGATCTATTTGTAACTAACACTTAGAATATAGTTTTTCACTTGTGTCTATTGGAAAGTGTTTAAGTTTTTGGACCTGGTGTTGAAGTAAGTTGGTCCAAATAGAAAAAACAAATTGAAAATAAAATTGCAAAAAATGCTTCTGAGTCAAAAAAAAAAAAAAAAAAAAAAAAAGACACATATCCATTTTAAGATGGTGACGTGGAAGCATGAGGGGGAAAGAAACTCCCTCATTATATAAAAGATATTAATGAAAATCTTCTATATATTTAAAAATCAAATTTTAAATTTTTTAATTAAAATATTAATATTTTATTCTCTAACTAATAAGAATTAGATTTTTTTTTTAAAAATATTTTCTTTAAAGGCAAATCAAATCTACTTCTACTATTTTTTCCAAAATTAATCTCTTATTTTGGTTTTTTTTCTGCTATCTCTTCTCTCATTATCTCTTTTCTTCAGCGATAAAAATTTCAGAAATCCATTCTCTTATAAATACCCATATTTATAATATATATTTAATAGTAAATATAAGATTTATAATCATAACACAATAATTAATTCCCACCAGAATGGTTTACTAAGCAAATACAATAAAATTATAATATTTGAAAGCCACAATTTTGTCTAACTAACATGCTTAAAAAGTTAAACTCATTAATTTCATGCTCATATAATCTTAAACAAAATGTTAGATATCATATATATATATACAAGAATTCAGATTCCAATTTAATATTATACCTCATATCGATTTATAACAATATATAAAACTACTAATGAGTTGTTCACTAGGGTTTCATGAAAATATTAAAATAAATTTAGATAATGGAATTTTTAAATGTACCTGGATTCAGCGGAATGATAGAAACAAAATGATTTGTATGATTTATGAGTTGAAATCAATAATCGTTGAAATCAATAATCTTAAATCTTTGAATAACAAACTGTTTCTCTGATTTTAGATTTTATGGGTTACGGTTCGAGAACTTATTTCTCTTCTTTTTTATGTCATGACGGCTAGAGGTTGAATTATGTGCAGCTTTCACATATGTATACCCTTTTATAGGGAATACATAACACCCTAATTTATTTAGGATTTTCATATGGGCCATGCCCATAACGTTAATTGTTTTAAAAAATGAATCATGTTTTTTATTTCAAGCCCAAGTAAATTAATATTCACGAGCATGTATATAATTATTTCTATTTATCATAGAAACATAAAACTTCTAAAATATATATATATATATATATATATATATATATATGTATATATTGATTCAATTTGTTTAAGGTCATGTGTTAGTTATAAGACTATATAATATATGATTGTAGATTTTATATGTTGATTCAATTTGTTTAAGGTCACGCCAAGACTATATAACATATTGTTGTAGATCTATAAATATAAGTGATTTTTAATAAAGCATTATAACCACATAATACTATACCATTGTCAATCGACGACATAAAAACTCAAACAAGAATAAATATAAATGATATCAAAACTTTCCTTACCATGTGATCAACCATTTCATTATGGTCATTGAAAATAAAAAATTTTGAAACATAATTAGTATTATTGCCTTATCATAACTCACCTTTGCCGTCAACCTTGATCCAAAGATGGTTTCAATTACGACTTATTTAATCAACTTCTTACAGCAAAATGTTTCGTTGTCTTGTTTAAATATCGAACATTTCCGCAGAATTCCGTTATCATATATTTTTCTTTGAGTACCTTTTGTCTACCATGCTTGGGAGTGTCTGTTTTTCACTTAAGATGAGAGCTTTTGCTTACTGTTTTGTCATAATTATTGTTGATCTTGTTGGTGGAGTACGTAAAACTTTATGTCCTTCTTGTTCTGGGACTTCATCCTTTTCATGGAAAATCTCCCCTTCTTCTCTATCTTCATTTCCATTATCTTCTTTGTTCTCTGCTTCTTCATTGTCTACCACATTTAGAACCGAGATGGTGTCCGTACTGGTTCCACTTCCAAAAATCTTTTTTCACTTGCTTTACCAGTTTTAGCAGGTGACACTTTTAAGTTACCACTTTTAGCAGGTGACACCTTTAAGTTTTTAACCAATTTCCCTCAACCACAGTAAACTGATCTCCCCTTCTGTTGTGCTCTTATATCAGCTTTTTATGTTATTGTTTCCTCTTGTAAATCCTGTGATGCTACAATTTTAGGTCTCTCCCCGTTCTCCAAAGAAATATGTTTCTAATGTGATTGTTTCTACTCCGTATTTTGTTGTTTTGTTGTCTTCATCTCCCCTATTAATCCGTCAATATCTTTAAGTATGCTATGTTTTAGTAATAATTTATTGCTGCCTCTATTCGCATTATATCCGCTTGTTAAGTGTACCACTTGGAACATGATTGGCATCGAGCTGGTAGCCATGGATAGATATTGTTAAAGTGTTAATTTCTTTACAGAAGAGAAAAGAGGAAAGAGACGGAGTAAGAGATAAAGAATTATCTATTTTCTTCCAACGAAGTAGAAACTAGAAATTTTTAATTAACTGAAACTTTGTTGTTATTTACATTAATACAAAATTGTTTATATAGAAAACAAATAGATACAACAACACAATAAGTTGTGTCTCTTCATACTTTGTTGTTATTTACATTAAAAATCTTCACATGCCGTAACTTCAAGAGGAAGGCTCTAAAGGGATGAAGGAGATAGGAAGTCTTCTCAAAAGGAAATGGAGACAATGGATGTGAAGATGGAGTTTAGAAGGAGAATTCTGAAACTTTGTTCGAAGAAGCACAAAACGTAAAAGACGTGAAGAGTATTCACGCAAGAGACGTCGGAGACATGGTGATTAAAGGAAGACACCAAACAATAAAAGAGGATGCTTATCTCAGAGAAAATTGAACAGAATTGGTTATAGAGATAACGGAAAGAGTCATGGAGAAAACTCACGCATGAGATGCTAATTAAGGAGGCATGAAGCGCTAAAGAGACGTCAGGAAATCGTACGAGAGATTTGAAGGAGACATGGATTTTTAAGTTTAAATCATCACACATCAATTTTGTATTGATGTAAATGACAACAAAGTTTCAGGTAATTAAAACTTTCTACTTCGTTTGGTTTATATTAAAGGAGAAGAGTTATCTCTTACTCTGTCTCTTCCTCCTTTTCTAAGTAAACATCCGGTGTGGCATATTTTTAAGAGTAATCCACATAGGAATTGACTTGATATCATGCTCCTCTTCGCCAATGTTTTGAAATCACTTTGATACAATCATCAAAATATCAGTTATATTCCACATCCCTCTTCTGAGTATTCTGGATCTGGTAACCTTATCCATAATTCTGAATTTCACAGTAGTTATTATATTGATCGTAAAGTATAAAAAAGTGCATATACAAATGATGTTTCACTAAAATTTACTCTGCCTTATGCAAAAGTATTTTGGAAATACAAAGTTTGTAAGTACATTTGTTAAAACTATAAAATGTAAAAGAGTGTATATGTAAATAATGTTTCACTAAAATTCACTCTACCTTGTGCAAAAATATTTTGGTCTTATTTATATAAAGAAGTTTGATGAAAAATAGACTTGCATATAGTGTCTTTCATTTGGAGTTTTGGATGATGAGTAATCTTGAGATAGTTATGTACATGTCCTTGTTGTACTGATTGTAGAGAATGAGTACTGTTGATAACTTTATCGCCTAGTAGTTTTAAGCGTACACTAGATCAGCTTCATGTTATTGTAATTTATGAGTTCGTCTGATGTACCTTTTGTTGAAACTTGTGTTACCAATGGTTTTTCTTCTTTCTTATTTTACCTGGTTTTTTCTTATTTCTTATTTTGCCTTATAGTTTTTCTTGATTTTTGTTTCTTTCTTTCTTTTAGTTTTGTCACAATAACACAATAGAAATATATAAAATTGAAACTTGAATATAATATAATATCTTAAAATGTAATACAAATAAAATTCATTTTACAAAAGATAAAAAAAAAAAAAAAAAAGAAACCATATATCTAATCTTCATCTAGAGGCAAAAACTCTGCTGCCACCGTATTGTACTTAGCTTGGTCGAGCTCGGTAGTTTCATGATCCCTCGACGTCGCTGCTCGCTCTAAGTTGGTCACACGCCAAGCCCTTAACGCTGATGCAATATCTGGATTCTGGTCGGCCACGATATCGAACAGAACCTCGTAGTCCCTCTACTTCTCCTGATCGTTGGACGCCTCTGGGTCAGTTGCACCTTGCCGAGCCCTCAACGCTGATGCTATCATCGGGTTCTGATCAACAATTCTATCGAACAGAGCATCGTGGACCCGTTGCATATCCTTAAGATCCTCACTAAGTTCCGCAATTTTGGCCTTAGCAGCATCTAGCTGTTCTTGAAGGGAGTCCTGAGACATCTTTTCCGGTGGAGGAGGAGAAGCTCCATGCAACATGTAGACCATATCGTACATATATTCATCATTGTGGGGATTAAACTGCAGAAAACAAGAACAAGATTCAAAACCGTAATGAGTTTGTGTAATTGAAAAACAGTGACTATATACCTAAGAGGAGATCTCCTCCATCTGGGTTTGGGACATACCCCCAGATTGTACCAAACGGTCGTGTAAGAATTGCTTCTGTTGAAACTCTTTGTACGAAAACAGAAGAAGGAGAAGAAGAAGCAATTACGAGTACTATGGTTTTTGTACTCTCACTCTCTCTCTCTCTCACTCAGCTGAATAAGAACGATAACAAAGTAAGACAGATGACACAAGAGTTTTGTTACCCTGAGTTCACCTCCGATGTGGAAGCTACGTCTCAGGGGCCAGACTCGTCCGGCGAATTCACTATGGTCGGAGAATTCGAGCGCTCAAGAACAGAGACAACTCGAGAAGCAAGAACACTCGACCTAAGATTACAGACTCTGAAACCCTTAACCAGACTAATCGGTTCATATCCCTTTTATACCTAAGAGGTTTACAATAACCGATAAAACCTAATTAGCTAAACCACCTAATCACCGGTATTTAACTACAAAAGTTTAGTAACGAGCTGCAAACTAAGTAAAACTTACATTTTCAAGATAACGATCATCTCCAGTGAATTCTCCTTCTAGGACTACACCATCTGGTAGGTGCCGAGCACATCAGGCTCGAGTGACTTTGATAAGCTCCAGTGCAGACACGAACTTAGCCACTGGAACTACCTTAGTCAAGATGTCAGCAGGATTCCTGCTAGTGTGGATCTTCAAAACCTCCACATCACCATCAGCAATAATATCTCGAATGAAATAGTATTTGACTGCTACGTGCTTTGTACGCTCATGAAACATACTGTTCTTAGAGAGACAAATCGCACTTTGGGAGTCACACTAAACTTTTACAGGTCCATGTGAGACTCCAAAATCCTCAAGCAATCCCTTGAGCCATATCGCTTCTTTAACAGCTTCCGTTAATGTGATATATTCAGCCTCAGTGGTTGAAAGGGCTACCACTGGCTGAAGATTAGACTTCCAGCTTACTACATTTCCACCAATCGTGAAGATATAACCAAAGGTTGATCGTCTTCTGTCCAAATCTGCTGCGAAGTCTGAATCACAGTAGCCTTTAATCTGAAAGTTCTTGTCCTTTGTGAACAACAGACCAACATCCAAAGAACCTTTGATATATCGGAGGAGCCATTTTACTGCTCCCAATGAATCTCACCAGGCTTGCTCATGAACCGACTCACCAATCCAATGCCATATGCCAAGTCAGGACGGGATCCAATCATTGCATACATTATGCTTCCTACAGCAAGGTATTAAGTCTGTATTTATCACTTCTTCGTGATCCTTCACCGATGCCAATTTTAAGTGAGCTCCAATAGGGGTGCTTATTCCTTTGGCATCCCTCATCCTAAAGTTTTCTATTACTTTCTTCAAGTAATTTGACTGGGATAGACGAAGAGTTCCAGCTGCACGATCTCTGATAATGTCCATTCCCAGTATTCGTCTAGCTGATCCCAGATCCTTCATGTCAAAACTCAGCTTAAGTTGCTCCTTAAGATCCTTGATGTCATTCATACTCTTAGCAGCTATTAGCATATCATCTACATATAGTAGTAGATATATGAAATTTCCTTTTGAGAGCTCCTTAGTATACATACACGAATCCCTTTCACTTCGCTTGTATCCTTGAGATAGTATGACTTCATCGAAACGTTTGTTCCATTGCCTATGAGACTGCTTAAGGCCGTATAACGATTTTTTGAGTAAGCAGACTTGATCCTTCTTGGTGTGATCCTCATAACCTTCAGGTTGGCTCATGTATAGGTCTTCTTCAAGGTTTCCATGGAGGAAAGCTGTCTTTACATCCATTTTCTCTAATTCAAGATCAAACTGGACCACCAGAGAGAGAAGTGTCCTATTGGACAGATGTTTCACAACGGGTGAGAACACTTCCTGGTAGTCTATTCCCTCCTTCTGAGAATAACCCTTAGCTACTAGTCTTGCTTTATATCGCTCGGTTTCGACTCTATCTATTCCTGGTTTGATTTTGAACAGCCACTTGCAGTTGATAACCTTACGATCTTTTGGTCTATCCACAAGAACCCATGTCATGTTCTTCTTAAGAGACTCCATCTCTTCATCTGTAGCTTGGTTCCATTTCTTCCAATCCGTGCTTTCTTTATCATCCATAAAACAGCGAGGCTCCTCCACGTACATCATTTCAGACACGCACAGGGAAAAAGCTGTTTCTTCTTCTGAGCAGTCATACTCTTGAAATCGTATCGGGGAACAATGGTTCTTCTTTTCCTGTCTCTGGCTAGCTGGTAGTTTGTCAGACTCTTATCAGAAGGAATACTCAACTCTGACTGGGACGAATCAACTTGAGTTTGGGTCGGTGATTCCCCTTCATCTTCAGTGCTAACTTCACCTAATTTTCCATTAGGAATCAGGATGGGGTTTAAACTCTCCTTCTCCTCTTCATTAATGACTGGTTTTTTCTTGAACCAGACCTTTGAACATACGATTTTCACAGAACTTCACATTTCGGCTGGTGATGCATCTTTCTCCATCTAGTAGCCAAAACCTTATAGCCTTTTGTGCCAGGGGGATAACCAATGAACACACCTTTTACTGCTCTCGATTTAAGCTTCCCTTGATCAACGTGAACATACACCACAGATCCAAACCTCTTCATATGTTTATAACCAGGAAGCTTGTCTAACCAGACTTCTTCAGGTGACTTGAACCCAATTGTTGATGATGGAGAGCGGTTGATGATGTAGACAGATGTGGCAGCAGCTTCTGCCCAGAAGGACTCTCCTAGGCCAGATTCATTCAGTAGACATTTCACTTTCTCCATTATAGTACGATTCATTCGTTCTGCCACACCATTTTGTTGAGGGGTGTATGTACATGTCCTGTGTCTTGTTATTCTCTGATTCCTACAAAACTCATCAAACGCATGGTTGCAAAATTCTAATCGTTATCGGTTCTCAAGTATTTGACCTTCCTGTCTACTTGGTTCTCTACAAGTCTTTTCCAATCACAGAACTTAGCGAATGTCTCATCTTTAGTTCTAAGAAAACATATCCATACCTTTCTAGAATAATCGTCAATTATAGATAGAAAGTACTGGTTACCTGTGATGGATGGAGTTGTGTTTGGGGATCCCCATAGATCAGCGTGTATGTATTCAAAAATGCTTTTCTTGTTGTGCGTTCCAGAATCAAAACTCACTCGTTTTGATTTTCCCATTATTACACAGTGCTCGCAAAAGAACTCCTTTCTGATGTCCTTCTTCTTGAGTACTCCACTTTTGACTAAAACCTGCAAGTTATTAAAACTCATATGTCCTAACCGACTGTGCCAGAGGGGTACCTAATGTTTTGTCTCTTCAGTTTGGCACACTTCTTCTTTTATTTTCTCTCCATCTCGAATGTACAGTCCGTTCTTCAGATAGCCTCGGAGAGCAAGCTTCTTATTCTTGTGGAATTCGATCTTTCCATTTCCTCCAGTGTGTACAAATCCCAGATTGTCTAATGTACCTATGGAAATAAGATTTCTACGGAGAGATGGAACATACCTTACATTCCGTATGATTTTTACTGACCCGCCATGTGTGTCTAACTTGATGGTTCCTGTTCCCAGTGTCTCAACACTGCTAAAATTGCCAAGGAGGATTTTCCTTGATCCGTTTTCTGAGAACTCCACGAACCAGTCACGTCTGCATGTCATGTGATGAGTACATCCAGAGTCTATTACCCAGCTGTCTTGAACTCCATCTTCAGAGACGGTCAATGCATCCATATCTTTTAGCTGATCAATGGCCACGGCAGCCTCTCCATCACTGTCACTTTCCATCTTTCTTTTTCTTTCATAACAGTCTTTCTTGACATGACCTTCCTTCTTGCAATACCAGCATGTGACGTTTCGGTTTTTAGATTTGCTACGGTTTCTTCCTCGTTTATCTTTTGAATCCCTTCGTGATGACCTTCCTCTGTCGCTTGTGTACAGAACAGTAGAAGATGATTGATCCAATTTTGCTGTCTCAGCCAGTTCTCTTTACTTTGACTTTGCAGATGCAATGACTTCTTCCAAAGTAAGTGAATCTTTACCATACTTCAATGTGTGTTTGAGTTGATCGTAGTTTGCAGATAGTGAATTTAGAAACACAATCGCCTGTATTTCATCTGATACAGTAACATTCAAGCTCCCAATTTCAGCCACAATCTTTAGGAACTCATCTACGTTCACATCTATGGATTTCCCAGCATCACACCTGTAGGTGTAGAATTGAGACTGTACATGTATTCTATTCGGCAAAGTCTTAGACATGTACAATCTTTCTAGAAGAGACCACATCTTAGCAGCCGTCAAACAGTGCCTAACCTTTCTAAGGCCTTGATCGCTAATGTTGACTATGATCATGTCTCTTGCCCTATCATCCTTCTCTAACTTGATAGGGTCCATGATTACCTTAGTCTCAGGCACTTTTTGTTCTGGTTCTTCTTCTCCAGATGTCTTCTCCTCCCCTTTGGTTTGTGGAACTGTAGTTTCAAAATTATCATCAAGAATGATATCCTTCAGTCCAGAGACTCTGAAATGTGCCATCATTATTATCGTCCAGAGCGTGAAATCTCCAGATCCATCGAATCCCTCCACCTGAGACGAAGTCGATGTAGAGCCCACCATCGGAGATGGAAATCAGCCAAAAAGAACCTTAGCTCTGCTACCACTTGTTGAAACTCTTTGTACGAAAACAGAAGAAGGAGAAGAAGAAGCAATTACGAGTACTATGGTTTTGGTACTCTCTCTCTCTCTCTCTCACTCAGCTGAATAAGAGCGATAACAAAGTAAGACAGATGACACAAGAGTTTTGTCACCCTGAGTTCACATCCGATGTGGAAGCTACGTCTCAGGGACCACACTCGTCCAGAAAATTCACTATGATCGGAGAATATGAGCGCTCAAGAACAGAGACGACTCGAGAAGCAAGAACACTCGACCTAAGATTACAGACTCTGAAACCCTTAACCAGACTAATCGGTTCATACCCCTTTTATACCTAAGAGGTTTACAATAACCGATAAGACCCAATTAGCTAAACCACCTAATCACCGGTATTTAACTACACAAGTTTACTAAACAGCTGCAAACTAAGTACAACTTTAAGATCATAATATAACAGCTTCGACTGTAGCACAGTCTCCGTCAAGACCTCCTCCGCGTGGACCTTATGTGCGACGATTTCAAAATTCTAGGTACTTCCAAGTTTGTAGGAACATTCTCATTGGCATATACTTCCATCTCATCCAAAGATGGGAAAGACTCCAAGAAATTCCTTATCATCTCTTTCTCTTTAACTGTTCCTTGAAACTCATTAATTCACAGCTTCTTCACTGGACAAGATGAGAGTGAACGACCTTTGTCTTCCTGAGATATGCACTCACAAACATCCCCGCATTTATCAGTCACATAGTGTAAAAGACCCTTGAAAGAGGAAGCTAGTCAATAAGCAAATTCTAACTGTGAACGGCATCATTATAGATGTTTTGAGCTTACACCTCAAGGACTAAAGTTTCTAAACGTGGACAGTTCCTTAAAAGAACCGGCATTGCTTGCCATCCCCTCTCTGCGTCACTAACAATACGTAGAGATTTGACGTTGTTGAACACCGGCATCGAACCACAGCATTGAGAAAGTACCTGAAACAAGAAAAAACATTTGCTTCACAATATTGCAGCGACTCATGTTTGAGAAACTTATACTCTCACTAACTTCTCTTGGTTTTCACTGAGTCTGAAGAAACAAAATACTAGAAAAGGAAAACTAAATAGCAACTGACCTCAAGAGTATCTGCAGAAAGGAATAATCTCTGAACATTTCTCAGACCACTCATAAGCTTCCACACATTCCCAAGACGAAGAAAAACATCATCTTCATCATTTGGCGCTTGTATTAGCTCAATCTAAGATATTTTAGGGATTTAAGTATTTGGAGAATTTGCAATCGAAATATATATATATATATATATATATATATATATATATATATTTTTTTTTTTATCGATTACAAAAAAATCATAACTGACTCAGTTTTCAAGTTTTTAGTTTAGTTTATGTTTTTTTTTTTTCTGTAAAACAAAGGCATATGTCAGAATTTGATTAGTCAAGTAACTTCTGTTTTATATGTTAATTGTTTTAACATAAATAGTTTTTTTTATATGGTAATATCTTTTTTTTGTTTATTTATTTCTAGTCGGAGTACTAAAGTCTTGAAAATAGATAGTTAGCTTCCTGAGGCTTGCACTTGACACGGTTTCATCCGTCTCCAGCCACTCAATATCAGCCAAGTCAAACTCCTCAAGAACAGGGAAAGCAGATAGAAACACCTCAAGATCATCACCCAACAGGATCCACCCTGATTCAAAGCTGAGAGTCTTAAGCATTGGTAAGAAATTTGCTTGACCTCCACGCACCAATCAATGCCAAACTCACTACTTATCTTCAGCTCCACTAGTTTGCTACTAACGAACATCTCTGTAGGCAGAAAATACATATAATCTGATTCTAATTTGTCATCTGATCAATGAAAATCAAGGACAAGATCAAGGCTTGTAACACCACGCTGCAGGACATTACATATCCAAAGATTCAGACGATCTGTGTCAATACCAGTTTTACACTTCAGGGAGAACTTCTTAATGGGAGAATCACCCTGCAAAGTCAAGACCCTATCAACAAAATCCATGAAGCTGTGAAGAATCCCGTCTCTTTCTCGCTTACCCTCTTCAGGATTAAGAAACACAGAGTCATCAATGTCGAGACTAGGGACGAGTGTCCACAAGTTGCACCATTTCTTTGACAGAACCGATGTCAAAGCAGCTTCCTTTGTCGTGAGGAAAGACAATATGGCAAAGAACCTCCTCAGGTAGAGTTCCGATCCAATCCATCGTCTCTGCAAGAATAAAAATTTCGAAAATTCAACAATTACCCAAGAAAAGAAGAGACCCAGTTAACAAATATGCAAATCGGAAAACACACAAACCAAACTGATTTTGAAACTTTGAACGAAAACAAAGTTTCAATGGAGAATAGAGTCAGTAGAAGCAGAAGATTGTGAGTTAACTAACCAATTATATGGAAGATTTAGGGGTTTTCTGTAAAAGAGCGAATGCTTAATCGCTGGTTAAAAGAAGGAAACGAAAAAATGAAGACATGCAAATGCATCACAAGGAAACGAAACGAAGCGTCGAAGGAGAAGAGAAGCTTGGTTTTTTTTTTTTTTTTTTTCCGGCAAGAGAAACTTGGTTAGTGTTGGTTTTGCTTTTAATACTCTGGCCGGATTAGATTTGGACTGGTTATGAACCGAATAAACCAAAACCGGACCAATTAAATAGTACCAAAATTTAAAGATGGGCGAAGTTAATAAAGGTTTTTGGTAGGAGTTTTTGATATTTAAAGATTTTATTATTATTTGTTTATTATTTTTAGTCTTTGATAAAATTTAAGTTTTACTAATTTGATAATTAAATTGTATTCAAAATATTTTGTTGGTTTAAAAAATAAACAGCATTCTAATTTTTACTCTTTTTAATTATATTAAAAGTCTCCTTATAAATTATCATCCAAATATTTTTAAATATTTTGGAACTAATGCAAATATTCTAAATCTTATCAGTAAAATGATTTTATTTTATCTTTTCAAATATTCCATCAATTTATAGTGTTGCATTTATGGTTTAATGACTCTTAGTCAATACTTTCTCTGTTTCACTAAAAGTGTCATTCTAACATTTTTCACACAAATTAAGAAAACAGGTTAAAGTTCTTTTCTACCCTTAAACTATTTATTTAATTACAATTTTCTATATCAAATTAATTTAGATATATGTGTCAAATAATTGTTTATCTCATATAATTGTCTTTAAGTTAGTCAATTATCACTAAATGGTAGTTAATGTACTTAGACCAAATCATTTCAACAATAGACATTTTAGAGGCAAATTTTTGTCTAAAATTTTCTAAAGTAACCTTAGACAAACAAAAAAAATTGGAGCCAAAATCTGTAGTGGAGGCAATCAAACAAAATTAAAAAAAATTAGAGGTTTATATATTACTCATACAGACTTTCCACATACTTACTCACGTCAATCTATGGCTTTTGATTTAAACTTTTCACCTGCAACAAATAAAAAAAATTGCTTCTTCGATCTAAATATTTCACCCACAGACAGTAATGATTATGTCTCTCAAATAGAAGATTTAGAGATGATACTGAATCAGTTCATCCAAATGAAGAAACAAATACTGAGGATGGAGGATCAGTACCAATAACGGTGGTATCGTCTTCACAAGATACTCTTTCAATCGATTTGAATTTAAGCCCGATGGAAGAGTCAGATGCACAACTTTTAGAGCTAAATCTCAGTCAACTGTATGAAGAGAATGGAGACTACTTTGTTGAAAATCCAGGTATATGCCTACAGTATTTTTCATATACGTAACTATACAATATCAAAATAAACTTTAAATAAATAATTGCATTAATAATCCTATTTTTGCTTTTCATATCTAGTTGCATAGACTTTCACTTTACTCAATCTATACGTATAGAATATTTAAATCATCATATTTATGAAATTTTAAATATTTTGAACAGGAGAAGACGATCATCAATCAAATGAAACTAAAAAGAATGTTACTAATGATCAAAGGTGGGCAATTTATAATGCCTTGTTGGAAAGTTGAAAAAAAATACAACAAAAGAAGTATCAGAGTTGTTCTCGGTTCATCTTCGGACGGTGCAACGAATATGGGCGCGAGCTAAAGAGACTCCCATTGGTGCATCAGTTGATGTGTCTGAAAGGAAGACAAAAAATTGTGGTCGTAAGAGAGTCCCGATTGACTTACAACGAATCGTTGATGTTCCTTTTCACCGGCGAACAACTTTGAGAACATTGGGAGAAGCACTTGGGGTAAGTTACTCATCACTACATAGACGTGTGAAAGAAGGTCTCCTACGACGTCACACTAATGCGTTGAAACCGCATCTGAAAGAGGAAACTAAGATAGCACGTCTTCAATTCTGCCTATCTATGCTGGATCAACAGAGTTTACTTCATAAACCAAAATTTATCAATATGTACAATATTGTACATATTGATGAGAAATGGTTTACATGACAAAAAAATCTGAAAATTATTACCTACTTCCGGCTGAAGACGAACCGTTGCGGACATGTCAAAGTAAGAACTTCATTGGAAAAGTTATGTTCTTAGTTGCCATGGCTCGGCCGAGGTTTGATAATGCAGGTCAAGAATCATTTTCGGGAAAGATTGGAGTATTTCCCTTTGTCACGATTCAACCTGCACAAAGAAGGAGCAGAAATAGAGAAGCAGGGATCATGGAGATAAAACCAATTACTTCTGTGAAAAGAGAACACGTAAGGGAATGTTTAATAGAAGAAGTTATTCCCAGCATTCATGCAAAGTGGCCAGCTGAAGATTCGAGAAAACCCATATTCATTCAGCAAGACAACGCACGTACACATGTGAACCCAAAGGATAAAGATTTTCAAGAGGCTGGTTCAAGAAATGGGTTTGATATACGGTTGATTTGTCAACCGCCGAGTTCTCCGGATTTGAATGTTCTAGACCTTGGATTCTTTAGTGCTATCCAAGCCTTGCAACACAAGGTATGTCCCAAAAATGTTGAAGAGCTTATTAGTGCTGTCAAAAAAATTTTTGAAGAATATTCTACAAAAAAGATCAACCATATCTTTTTAACCTTGCAACTTTGTATGCAAGAAACTATGAGAGTTGGAGGATCTAATAACTACAAAATTCCTCATTTGAAGAAAGAAGCATTAGAAAGAGCAGGTCTTCTTCCAAAAAAAAATAAATTGTGACCCTATTATTGTAGAGAGTGTAAGAAACCAATTAGGAACCTAAGTTTGGCTTTGTTCTTTTCCTATTTTTTTCTATTTCTGTATTTTTTTGATTTTGCTTATGCTATTGTCGAATTCTTTTAAAATTAGTAATGATATTTTATTATCAATAATTGTTAGTGGGAGATTGTTTAACACATTTTATATAAAAAGATAAAATCTAAAACAAAAAAAAAACATAAAACATAAAACAAATAATAAAAAATTTTATTGATAATTATTCAAAACCAGAAACAACAATTCATCCAAATAGCTTATCATTGAATTCATCATTCAAAATATTTTGGAAGATAAATTTTAAGCATTTCTATTACCATGTTTTGATCCTCCTTATTAGGATGAAGTTCTTCTTCTTGATAAAGTGGTTTGTTTAGATCAAAATCATGTACCACTTTAGCATCCACTTCATGAATTTGAGTTTCCTTATTGACTTGAAATTCTTCTTCTTCATAAGGTAATTTGTTTAAATCAAAATCATGAACAACCTTACCATCATGGATTTGTCTTTCATTCTCCACCTTGATTTTCTCTTCAACCTGCAAATTTTGTATAGATTTTTCAGTCATATTTGTTGTGTTCATACACATAAAAATGACTTTTGGATATTTTTATTTCTAATTCAATGGATAAAGAAGTCAAATTAATTAATGACATTTAAATGAGTTATGGAATTGGCAACTATGAACGTAAGTGGCTTTTGGCCTTTCATATGTCATAATTTTAGTGTCAAATATTTAGTCATTTAATTAAAGGTTAAAAATGAATAGTTTGGTAGAATTTGTATTGGAATTCCCAAATGACATTCTTTTTGTAACAAAAAAAAAGTGTCAAAATAACACTCTTCATGAAACGGAGGGAGTATAATCAATAGAGGAATTCTTATTTTGTTTATCAAATATTAGAAAATATCTACATTTGGCAATCCATTATAAATTTCATCACTATGTCTATTAATATTCCCGCTCAGAATGTGCTTTTGTCCATGTCAAAATTGGTTATGTACGATTTCATCAGATCTGGAGTCAAAAAAACTATTACCATGTTTTGTCAAATATTAGACAATAATACTAGTAGTGAAAAAACAGTGCAAAACTTTTTTTGATACAACAATATATTTGGATTCAATAGAATTTCATTTGTTAAAACGTTATGAAACAATATATTTGGATTCAGTGGAATTTCAATTGTTAAAGCTATTATATAAAAATATTTTATGAATAAAATCATAAAAAGAAACCTTTAAAATATGTTAAACCAAACTTTAAATATATATCGATGGGGAATTCATACTAACATGAGATGTAAAAAATTCCGGCTATGAATATGTAATTTATATGTACCTCATATGCAAGATTTTGTAGATGTATCAGATTTTATATTTACTTAAAGATAAATTGTAAACTAGTTGAAATTTGTGTATAGCTGTAATCAGCAAATCTTAAATAGTTTTACAATCGTTTATGTGTTGACATATTCTATTCTTTTTTTATCTTTGGTTAAAAGTTTAAATTTTAGATAACAATAAATTATAATTAGAAAAGTAATATAAAAACTTACTTTGTTAAACTTAATTTAAATACAAGATTGGAAATACAAAATTTACAAGTACAATTTTGAAAACTATAATGTATCAAAAAATGCCAATATAAATGATGTCTCACTAAAATTCACTCTGCCTTATGTAGAAGTATTTTGATCTTATTTCTAAAAATAAGTTTGATGAAAAGTAAACTTGAAAAGTGTCTTTACTTTGGAGTTTTGGGTGTGAGTAATCTTAAGATAGTTATATGTTTTTGTTGTAGTTATTATGTGGAGAATGAGTAGTGTTAATGATTTTGTTGCCCAGTAGTATTGAGTGTGGAATACATTTTTTTTGTCAACCATATTATATTGATTTAGATCAACATAAATCAAATTTATAAATGATTTTCAAATCAATTACATACCAATTAAAGAACTCGGGTTATGAATATGCAATTTACACATATCTCATGCACAATATTTTGTAGATGTATCATGTTTTCTAAATCTACTTAAAAACAAATTGTAAACTAGTGATTCAACCAAAAATAAAAAAAATAGAAAAACAAAAACAAAAGTATCATATTATGTAAATGATAGTATATATACGCAGTTTTATCTAAGTATATTTTTATTCAATGAAATGCATATTAATGCACAACAGATGTACGTCATAAAAAGAAAGAAAAAAACAAATTAATTTTGAAGACATCATGTTATCGATTACATAAACAACTAAATTCTTAAGTATGATAAATAAGAATTGACGATCAAGTAAAAATCTACTATATAGCAAAAATATGAAATTTCGCTACAGATTGAAGAAGAAATAAATGGAAACCTGAAAATGATACTCCTATTATTTGTCACATAAGACTCCCCTAAAAACTTCATCTACAATATTAAACGTCACCATAAAATTTTACTTTATGCTCAATTGGGTCTTAGGTTGTTTGGTTTATTAAAATAATTGAACTTACTTTATTTTTTTTATTATGTGAATGGGTTTATATATGATTGCTAATAGGTTGTTTGATTTATTAGAAATATTGGGCTTGCTTTGTTTTGTTTATATAGGCTTATAATATATCAAAGGTTCAAATAACATATTATTCGAATCCGCTGGATCCATAATTTTATTATCCAGATCCGGATATTTTCAGAGTTGAGGAAAACAGATTCCAAAGCAGATCTCGAATAATAATTTCAGATCTAGTAATAACCTATAATTGTTTGGGCACGTCACTTATTTCTTTTTTTATGGAATGTGATTTGCAGTTTTTTTTTTGGTATGAATGATGTGCAGTTATTTTAAGCATTTAATCATTTATACGACTTGTCTACATGATCGATAATTTATCCGATAAATCACATTTGTAATTCAGCAATAAAGCCGTTGAGTCCACAACGGTTGGTTCTCAATGATAAAAGGAAACAAGTCTCGGCATTTAACGTTTATGAATACAAGAAGTGAGGCCTAAAAAAAGGCAGAAACTCATGCAACCTTGGGAACTACGACGGATTCGGAGTTAGGCACTGTCACGGACCGCAACAGCTCTAACGAACAAACAAGGCCTAGGAAATGAGAAAGCAAGGTGTTCGCTGATGCCTGCAACAAAGTCCCTCTTAAGTCAAAACAGTAAACTTACAAAAAGACACCACATGTCTTTCGATCCAAGAAGACAAGAGTACGGTAAAAGCTTGTGTGCAATACCTGAACGAGGAAGACATCAAGAGCAAGAACAGGACTGTATCCTTGAGAGACTCCTTGATAGAAAGGGTTTGCTGATGTTGTTAAAGCCTTTGCGACTAAAAACCCAACCGTTGCTTGCATCCCGAGAATTGCTGCTCCCATTCCAAGAAGATTTACCATTATCCCACTTCTCAAGCCTTTCACAACATCAGCACGAGGAGGGGCCTGAAATCATACAACCCAATTATTAAAAATTGGATTTTTCCCTTCAGACACCAAACTATGAAACTAAGTAAAAGAGCATAAGAACATACAACCAGCTTAAAGACTTAAACATTCTTTGTTCTCTCTCGGCATTACCAAAGGTTCAAACTTTCAACATCTAATACTAAATATAATCTTTATGGACCGGTTTCAGACCAAGAGAACTCGTGATTCGAGTTAAAGAAAAACACTAGATTCCTTGTTGCTTCTACTTAATAAACCAAACTGTTACACTTTGGTGTAGTCATTAATAAAGATCGGGTTTTTCCATTGAGAGACCAAACCACGAAACTGAGTAAAAGGACTCAAAAAGCAGCAACAACTGACTTGAACATACAACCAGCTCTAAACATGATCCGATGGTTCTCTCCCAGAATTACCAAAGATTCAACACCTACTGCTAAAGAAAAGCTTCCAAGGACCAGCTTTTGACAAACAAAATAAAACCAGTGTACACATGATAAGACCCGGTGTTCACTTTCACAGAGAGCAAGATTAATTTGGTGTATCAGTATTCCCTCAAAACCATAACTTTCCACAGAGAGCCAAAACTATTAACTGTTTCGGATTGAACTACAATGAAGAACGGTGACATTATACCTTAGCAGGGTCACCAGCAGTTCGACGGAGCCTCTCAGAGAGCCGAATATACCCAAAGGACCAGAAAACAGAGACAAACCCAGCAGCAATCCCACTTGCCGTTGCATAGAAGGTCGCAGGTGAAGTGGGTTTACCAGTTACAACAATGGAGAAGGATAGAATCACAGCAGCAACAACAGTTGATACAAGCTGCCCCCAGAAACCAATACTCCCTAGCCTCTTGAAGTACCTTGAAGTCTTCTCTAATCTCTTTGCCACCTGTGAAACCACTCAATTACTCAAAAACCCTCTTTCACCACTTCTAAAACAAATTCAGTGGAAAGTGCAAAACTTGGCAGAAAATTGCATTTCAATCTTTTGATTTCTCATGGCTTCCCAAATTATAATTTCGATTGGTTATATATAATTTTCTCTCATTCTACATTTAATTAAGCTATAGCTGAAGAAGAAGGCCAAAGAGAAAGGGGAGAACCTGAGCGAGTTTTGCCTTGTCGACCTCATTATCACCGGAAACTGAAGCAGGAGACGTCAAAGAGGAAAACGCCACCGTGGGTGGTGGGAAACTAGGTTTGGATCCTCGGATTTGGAAACCGTAGAGAAGCGGAGACGACGGCGATTGGTACGAAGAGATTGTGGCTCTCTTTTTCTGCGGAATGAGCGGGTTTGGAGCCGAGACGAGTGGGTTAAACAAGGGAAAGAGGCGAGTTGAGAGGCGTTGCTGAAAACCTGGCCGTAGAGCGACGGCGGATACGCCGGAGGAACTCGCCGGCGGCAAGAGTAGTGACCGCATGTTTAGTGTGTTGAGTTAAAGAGTAAAGTTTGCGAATTTGTGCTTTTTTAGGCTTTGTCTATCTTGTTGCAATGGGCTTTTCGCTACCTAACGGCCTTTGAAAGAATACTTTGATTTTTACTTTTTTCTTCATTATATGTTTCTGGTCCTGGAGAATATTTTTCTTTATAAATATTAAAATTATTTTTAAAAGTCGATTCCTCAAAATAGCAAGAAAAAATCAAGTGATAAAAACAATATTTAGAATCTTGGCGAAGGCGATTTTTTGCAATTCGAAAATATTTTATCGTTTTTGGTTCTTTTAATTAGATGGGTTTCTCTTATATATTCTATATTTTATTAGATTTTAATCGATTGTTTTTGATACTCTATTATTTTTGGTATAAAATTTTCATCATTTGTTCATCATAAAAATTGTAACTTTAAAACTTAATTATTATTGTTTTTCTTTGTAATGAAAAAAACCAATTGGATTAGTGAAAAAAATATAATTTAGGCATGTCCCATCTACTTTATTAATTAGAGTTATTACTTAGAAATAACATTACTTTTACATATTATTTACAAAATATATCATTAATTATCTACACTATCAAAAAAAAAAATCAATTTATCAATAGATGTTGTTTTATAAGAAATTTTAAATATTTTAGACTACGCAAGATAGATTAATCAACATATGTTATTCCGTAAATAAATTCACATCGATTGAAATATTATAAAATATTTTGCAATTTGTGTTTTAGACAAAATAATATTAGATTTATATTAATATTTACTTTTTTATTTGTTCAATAACATACTCGATTTAATCTTTCAATTTTTAGAAATTAGGCATTTAATATATTAAAAGTGTTTGATATAAATCATTTAAGTGTTTAATATATTTAGCCAATGGGAAAATGATGTCTAAGACATTCAGTGGCTATTATGATTTGTTTAAATGCATGTTATTCTTACTATTATTCATGAAAATTGATATTTTCATGTTAATTACTTGATTTATATAGAGTTAGTATTATGAAAGTGAATAATTCTAAATCAATTAACTACACCCTTTTTGTCTATTGCAGGTACTACAAAAAAAAAGAAAATTATATGATCCTCGTCACTTAGAGCAACTTCAATGATGAGTTTTTCATCTGGAGTTTTTTATCTTCAAAATAATAATATTTTAATATTATACAATTATATAATTAAATTTAAATTATGTTAAAAATTGAATCATATATAAAAAATATAATTTTGTTTTCTCTGTTCTAATGGTAGAACCCCATTAAATATTATTTTTTAAAAAAATCATCTCACTCAAATCAAGAGTAAACAGGTCTCGGAAATTTTTATTTATTTTTACAGATCTCCCAAAGGCGGAGGAAAGAGTATGGAGATGATAGTCTTTAGATTCTGCCATGGAAACGTTTTTCGATAGTTTCGTCATGCCGGATTTTTCGTCACGGCCCAAACGATTCTAAAGAACTAGAATGTGGTTGTGGTCCTCGTGGAAGAAAATGAAGCGGTTCCTAGAAAAAGCGATGATTTCAATGTTGACGCCGATGCCGCCGCAGCAGCAACAGTGAAAAAAGAAAACAGCGAAAGAATCAAAAAAGTTTGAGGAAGAAAGAAAGAACGCGATAGACGATTCTTTTAACACGTAACACTTAAGAAACGATCCTTAAGTTTCTTAATTAAGAAGGAACGATTCTTGATTTCTTATTTAATTTTCATTTAATTTAATCCATAGATATATTAAGAAACCTATTTAAGATACTCTGTTCAACATAGTTTAAGTCTCTCGTAGTTTTTCAAATGAGATATTTTCTCTGTTTTTCATTTTCTCTCATATTTTTTTTTTATATATAGTGAGATATATAAGAGACTTTCAATGAAGTTCCTTTTAGTTTAAAATCAACTTTTTTCAATCTCTTATAACATAAAACTAGATTATGTCCCGTCCTAAAGAAGGGATTTATTCTTATATATTTAATCATCTTTTAATAATATATATTTGTAAATTTAGAAGATCAAAATTAAATTATTAATTTATTATAATATATTAATATTAATTGATAATTTTGTTAATTAATATTAATTACAATTTTTTTTAAAAAATGCATAATCAAAAATGTCATGAAAAAAAAAAAATTTTTATAGACGTGTTTAAATGTATTAATTGTAATTACTATTTTTTTGTTAAGATTTCTAGATTTATTATATATTTTAAGATTTGAAATCAAGAGAATATTTTTATTGAAAGATTTTGATCGTATATATGGTTAATATTTAGATTTCGAAAATTATATTTAAGAATATATTTTTGGTTTTTGAAATTAGGTATTTTTATTGATAAATTTTTTTTTTAATATTACTTGTATTTTTCAATATGTTGCATATTTGTTCACATTTGCAAATGACAATTTTACTTTTAATGAGATTCTTAGAAAATCAAATAGGTTCAATGGTAAAATTTGTAATATAATACATTACAAAAGGGTTTTTTCTATAATGTTTTTTGTTTTAATAGTATATATATATATCATTTTTACTGAAAATCGAACTCAGAATACAACAGAACCAATTCCTACACCATTCTTACTCAAGAGTCATGACCAATCCACCACAACAACAAATCTTATATGTTTAAATGCAACCATGCTTGTGATACCAGCTCCGGGAAGTTTCTCGTATCAAACAGAAGTATAACATATAGTGAAAGGAAAAATTCAAAATAAGTCGGATAAAGGATCCGAAATGTACATACAGTAAAATCCACAAGAATATTTTTTGTTTCGTCTCAATCATAACATTCAAAACTTTGAATCCCATTTCTTAGAACAAAACATATTTAATATATATTGTTTGTACTAAAAAAACAATCACATGAAGAAAAAACACAAATTTTCTCGTGACATTTTTACGAACTTCGACAAAAGACAAAGTACTAGATGAGAAATAACAACGACAAAAAGAGTTTTAAAAATAAAATAAAAAGGAATAAAACTAACCAACCTCTTTCTTTCTCTCTCTTCTCCACCCTTCTCTAAACACCTCATAGTTTTGCTTTGCTCCAATATCTCATAAATTTGGTGAAACAGAACAATTATCACTACTTGCAGTGGTTCACCCTCTCTCTCTCTCTCTTATCTCTCTTATCCTATGAATACACATTGTTCATAAGCATACTCAGAGAAAGAGAAAAACCCAAGAACTCAAAACCATGACTTCCCACAGAAGCAACCTCTCGAATCATTTCATCTTCCATCTTCTTCTTCTTCTTCTCCCTACACTACTCCAAGCTCTTAACACCGATGGTGTTACTTTGCTCACTTTCAAATACTCCATCATCAATGACCCTCTCTCTGTTCTACGAAACTGGAACTACGACGATGAAACACCATGTTCTTGGACAGGTGTTACCTGTACAGAGCTTGGGGATCCAAAAACTCCAGACATGTTTAGAGTTACAAGCTTGGTTCTTCCCAACAAACAGCTTCTAGGTTCTGTCTCTCCAAGCTTGTTTTCAATCCCAAATCTAAGAATCATGGATCTCTCCAACAATTTCTTCTACGGGTCACTGCCAGATTCAGTCTCCAACGCTACTCAGCTTCGTGTTCTGTCTTTAGGGAACAACAACGTTTCCGGTGAATTGCCTAATACTATCAGCAACGTAGCTACTCTCCAGCTCTTGAATCTCTCCGCTAACTCCTTCAGCGGAAAAATCCCTCAAAATCTCTCACTTCTCAAGAACTTGACGGTTCTTGATCTTTCCTCAAATCTTCTTGACGGATCTCTTCCTCCGGATTTCGAAGGAACAAGTCTCCATTACCTCAACGTATCACACAATCAAATCTCCGGCGAGATTTCTCCAGTATTAGCCGAGAAAGTTCCAGCAAAAGCCATCGTCGATCTCTCCTTCAATAACCTAACAGGACCGATTCCAAGTACCCCAACAATGCTTAACCAAAAGACAGAGTCTTTCTCTGGTAACATAGGCTTGTGTGGGCAGCCATTGAAGACCCCTTGTTCAATCCCTTCCACGCTTTCAGACCCACCAAACATCTCCGAGACTACTTCGCCGGCAATAGCAGTCATGCCCAGACCATCACCTCCAACAAACCCTTCACCAGAATCACCACAAGCACCAAACCAAGCAGCTAAAAGCAAACTAAAGCCAAGCACAATCGTGGGAATCACAGTTGCAGATATAGCTGGTTTAGCTATCATAGCTATGTTCATCCTCTACGTATACCAGCTCAGAAAACGCAGAAGCTACCAAGAATACAGCACTTTCAAAGTCTTGAAAGACTGTCTGGAGAAAAACGATACATTGTCCGTAAAGAAATCGAAACAGAGCGTCTTCGCCACAGAGATCACCAAATCTCCAGCTACTAACACGGGATGGGGCTCGTGCATAAGGTACGACGAGACATCGTATGCATCATCAGAGAGTGACGTAGAGAACCAGTTTCAAGACCAAAAAACCATTGAGGCATTTAATGGTCGGCAAAAACACAATGCTCAAACTCAACTAGTGACTGTCGACGGAGAGACAAAGCTGGAGTTAGACACTTTACTAAAGGCATCGGCTTACGTACTTGGGACCAGCAGAAGCGGAATCGTGTACAAAGCGGTGTTACAAAACGGCGACGCTTTTGCAGTGCGACGCATCGGAGCGGAGAGTTGTACGGCTGTGAAACTCAAGGAGTTCGAGCGAGAGGTTCAGGGAATCGCTAAACTTCGACACCCAAATCTCGTTAGAGTTCGTGGCTTCGTTTGGGGGAACGAAGAGAAGCTTCTCATCTCAGACTATGTCCCAAATGGGAGCCTGCATAGCTCCTCCATCTATGGTAAGTATCCATTAAACCGCGTACGTTACTAAATATTTGCTGGGATACGCTCGGAATGTGGCGCATTTTAGTATGTTCCCTTTTAAAATTTATTAGGTGTGAATAATTCAAGTGTGGGGTTAGCGTATGGATAATTCAAGTAACTATAATCGCTACTTAAGCAGAGTTAGATTTGCATTTGGATATTTTGAATAATGACAGACAACTTTGAATAATGTTAGATAATTTTTGAGAAAATTTCATCACTACTTTGAATAATTATGTTTCCTTATTGCATTTATCAGTATTTTTAGCTGTTTATGTAAATTTATGACTTTTTTTTTTCTTAAAGAAAAACCATTGATCAAATTCAAAACTATGATTTTTTTTTAATTTTGAGTGATAATCTCTTAACAATTATTTTGATATGAAAACAGCAAAACCAGGCACGTCTTCTACATTTTCGCAAACTCCTCTCTCCTTTGAGGCAAGGCTCAAGATAGCAAGAGGCATGGCTCGTGGAATTGCCTACATCCATGACAAGAAGCACGTGCATGGCAACATCAAGCCCAATAACATTCTCTTGGACTCCGAGTTTGAGCCACTAATTACAGATACGGGTCTTGACCGCCTAATGACTCGAGCCGATTCACTCACGGTTGGTCCAACATTGAGCTCACACTCACACCACCATCCACCAGAATGGTCTACAAGCCAGAAACCAAGCCAAAAATGGGACGTTTATTCCTTTGGTGTTGTCTTTTTGGAGCTTCTCATGGGTAGAGTTTTCTTGGTCGATAGGGACTTGGTTCGAGATTCTGAAGTCGATGAGAAAAGTTGGTTCTTGAGGTTGGTCGATGGAGCAATTAGCGGTAACGTGGCTCACTACGAGGATGAAGTGGTTGCATGCTTTAGGTTAAGCTATGGTTGTGTCTCTTCCTTGCCTCAGAAGCGACCGTCGATGAAGGAAGTTGTTCAAGTGCTAGAGAAAATATCTGTTTAGTTGTTTACTTATTCAATTTAGGAAGTTAGTATGAATTCGGTTCGTCTTTCGATTTGTTTGTTACTATCTATTTTCTTATCTTTGATCAAATACCCTGCTTTGTTGCTTAATTTTTTTTTTTTTTTAAATTAAGATTTTTTTTTTTTATCTTACTCTCTTTTTCTTAATCTAGCCTTGTTCATATGTATTTTGTTCTTTTCTACTTGTAAGTACCTTTTATAATCAATATCGATTTGATTTGAACAAAAAAAAATCAATATCAATTTGAAATTTGAATCAAATAGCTCAAAAGCATCAATAAAACATAAAAATGAAATAGTTAACAAAGACAAAATGTTTTACTATTAGTACCATTGATGGTGGTGTTGATGAAGATGTAGACCCATTTAAGAATCAGACCGATCTAGTTCCCACCAAAAACAAACCCAACAGACCAAGCTAATTTAGTAAAGTTTAGTTGCCCCAATACTCGCAAGAGAGGAGGCCGAACATCCACGTTGAATGGGGCTTGACAAACCTTCAATTAACAATCACCAATGCTCCATAGTTTTCATTGTATTTTCATTACTTTTTAGTTCTTCTTTGCTTTTTTTTTTTCTTTTTTTTTTTTGGGATAGGATCTCAATTTTTGTATCTTAATTGAATGAATTTTTTCTGAACCTATTTTTATTTATGCAATCTCTTATCTTTTTGCATTTTTTTTTCAATTGTTGAGTAGTTTTGTGTTGGGATTAAAGATTTTTAAAAGAGATTTAGGAGGGGTTAGTGGGAGTTGGATTTATAGAGTTTTACTTGATTTTAGAAGTTGAGAGATTTGTTAAATTTATAAAGAGTTATAAAGAGTTTTGTAAATTTAGAAAATCTTTGAAAATATTCTTTCAATAATGATTTTAAGAATCTAAGACATATAGATGGTATTCTCAAAGTTTTTTTAAATGAGTTAAATAGTTTAAAATCCAAGTCCCAATAACACCAGATTTAATGAATTTATAAAATCTTTTAAAACCAAACTTTTTCAATAACAATGGATTTTGTATGGATTTAAAGAATTATCAAACCAATAACAATAGATTTTAGTAAGAATGTCAAAATTCATAAACCAATAACAATGAAATCTGAAAATGTAAACAATCATTAAAAATCCAACTCCCACTAACACCCCCTTATTCATGGTTTGGTAGATAGGTTTCAATTTGCATATTGTTAATCTAATAATGTAACATCACATGGTTGATTGGCCTCAGTTAAATTGGCTGATATGATTAGACCATTAACGTGATACGGAAAATTTTCATCTAATTTTATTACGTGTAAGCAGACAGTAACGAAGAAAATATGAGGTAAGTATAGATGAGATTGATGCACAAAAACTAAATAGTTATACTACGAGTCTTTGAGTTTTAAATCAAGGTAAAACAAAAATAAATTTGATTTCTTTTTTTTTTCAAATTATGGCACCAAATTAAACTAAAATATCAATAAAGAAAATAAGTTTATGAGTAAGAGAAAACACTATGGTAATGGAAAATTACATAGGTTCGTAAAAAACAGAAATATTAAGATACAGAGAAACCGGTTATAAAATTTGAATAAAAAAATATTATATTTCTATTATCGTGGCTCCAATTATTATATTTAACAAATCAGTGAATATTATAAATTTAATATTCGTTGCTTATTGTAAGATGTAGATATATGTTATCGATCAAGATTCAATTGTTTATAATATTTCATAATTTTTGTTGGTTATACTTACAACACATTTCTCATCAAATTAGTAATTTTATGTAATATAAAAAGTTTTTAGATAATATATAAATCTAATATCTGTTTCTAACAATAAGAAAAGAAAGCAACACTGGTAACAAATAAAGACTAAGAATCCAATAAAAGTTCCAATTCAAATCAGTAATTGAATTTATTGATTACCAACAACCTAGTAAATAAATGTAATGGACATTGTGAAAAAATTAGGAGTAATTTGAATGTATAACCATAAAAAACATAAAAGCATAATATATAACCATAACAAAGTTTTGGCTATGATATAGTGTTAGTATGTGTAAGATTGACTAAACCACCCTTATCATGTGCGTGAGTAAAGAAACATTACCGCTGTGACAGTTACGAAACATCAATAGTGAGAAAGATGAGAAATAAATTAATTATAGAAAAGGAAAGGCAACACAGCTTTTGGAGGAGAAATAAGAGTTTCAAAAATCGAAGAGATTGAGAAAGAGGAAAGAGTAGAGAGAAAGTGTGATTATAGAGAGAAGAAAGTAGAGAGATATTGCAATTACTGGAAGAAGACAGACGGTTGTCACAGTGATTCGCGGAGAGGGAAATCAATTCCAAAAGGCATCTTGGTAAGTCATGTTTCTGATTTCCATCTGGATAGATCTATGAAATTTATGACTCCGATTGACAAGTTGTCGTTTAATTGGATATGGATTGGATGAAGAAGAAAACTGGTGCGATGAGTTGAAAGGTAACGATATACATATATATAAGTATACAATGTGCGGGGTAAAAACAATATAGAAAATTTGGTGTATATACTATACTATTTGGTGGTGTATGCGATAAATATGACAATTGAAACTATACTATATATTAATCATTCTAAACTATATTAGTGGGGGCGAGTACAACATGATAGAGGATTTGGTATATATATTATAAGTCAATTTCGGCGTATGCATTGACTTATAACAGATGAGCATTATCGTACTCGACTGCAACATCGCATGCACAAAAAACAAGAGGTTGCATAGTAACCACTTATACACATGTTGCCATATCTTATTCGCCAGTACGGTGGAACTTTGTTGGCAGCGACCGTCCCCTTTCTCAAATTGTTAGTCACCCGCCTGGATTTCAAATGATGTGTGAGATGACAGGTAAGATATTGTCTATTCTAAAGGGGTGTACATTTAGGTGTAGTATAGAACTGCATATTAACTGATCATTGATGCGCTTCAACGTTAACTCATATGTTGCATCTGTTGTATTGCTTGAGCTCTACGCCATTGGACAGCTTCGTATGTGCCAACACCTAAGTGGTAAAGTCCTACGTACCGCAGCTATGAACTATGCCATTGATGCATTTGCACAGGCTACAACGACATCACCCTCCAATTGACAAATTGCAGCGTCATAATGTTGTTGTAATTTGCATTTATTTCACTTTGTTATTTCTGACTCTTTAATACTATACTATATGTATTATGCATTTGTTTGTGTTATACTATATGGTGATGTTTTTTTGATGTAGGCCTTTATGGCCTACAATAATTGAAGAAGACATTTTTAACTCGCTTAAGTTAAGTTATTTGTATTGTAGTTGGTTATAACCTACTTTAGAAGTTTTGTTTTAATTATCTCGTTACTAGAATATGTAGTATATTTTTTCTCTCTTCCTTACTATTAAATGATAAGATTATAGACATATTTATAAATATTTGGATATTTCTATTTAACATTCTGTACCAAAGTATGTAAAATGTAATTTGTTAGCAGAAAGTTAAGTTATTTGTCTGAGTAAGTTAGGGTGCCCTTGCCGACGACCCTTCACAAAAATCCTCGTATGACTCTGGTCTATTCTACTTTAATATACCTACGTAGTATAGGACAGTAATGACTCGGAAATACAAAGGAGCAAAATATATATGACATGGCAGTCCATATATTTAACACAAAAACGGAGGTTCTTTGTGGCTTTTATAATTTACAAAGCATCCTAAACATATGTATGCATGCTACCTAAGTGAATGGATTGAGCAACATAAATAGTTTAGTATATCTCACTTTATGAATATACAATTCTATCTAGGAACCTACATACACCCAAAAAGGCGAACGTAAACATCACCCCACCGTTTTCCGATGGATAGAACAGTTATTCAGCCAGGTCTCAAAAACTTTCTCCTTCGACCCACCTCCGAATGTTATTCGTCATTACATAGCTATTTGTATTACGTTACAACAAGATGCCCTGTTGTGACCTTCTATACAACAACAAATGCATCTTTTGTTGGACTTTTTTCCATCATGCTGCAAATTAAATGAGCAATCTATATTGACAACTTCTATACTATATGTATAACAGTTTATAAAAAGAGATGGAAGCAGTATCGACCACAAAATGAAATAGGAGGAAAAAGAAAATTTTCATTTTATTATTAATTGTAAGTGTTAGATTATCAATTTGATATTGTAGGCCTCATAAACAAAAAAGCTACTCGGTAAGGTGGCGCTTGCGTCAGCGTATCATTTATTATATATATTATAGTATTTGTCGTCTATCCTATACTGTTTGTGTATGTCTGAAGTATTGTATATATTACTAACTCTAGCTTTGTATTTGGTATTTGGCATGGACGAGTTTGGATTACCCAAACGTCTATACCAAATCGGATCTGAGCCGGGTGGGAGAAAACAAATTAATAACTAATTCACATTACGGTGGATCGACTTAATAAAATCAGCACTAACGGATGAGCAAATGGAGATGTGGACGATGATGGACCTCCACCTGGGAGGCGTGCTAATAAACGTCTTTGGATTGTTACCTCTCGATATACTTCACCTGATAGGGTCAGCAAACGTAGTAAACCGAAGCGGGGGGGGGGGGGGGGAACCAAAAAAACTGGAGAAGATACAGGAGGAGTGTCAACAGCCCTCGAAGGTGGTAAGGGAAAATCAAGTGTGTGGCCTCATTGCTGCGTATAATCCTTTCAACCCTACAATTGGAACCCAACTAAGTGAATTCTTAGCTGCCGTTCCCAAGGAAAAGTAAGTGTTGTGTTATAGTTTATTCCACTATGTTTAGAATAGAACATACATTCCTAAATGCTACGTATTTAACTTGCATGACGTACAGTTGTAAGTGGAGTTGCCAAATATCTCCTTCTTCGGTTTGTTTTACTCAGCCATGCCACATCGATGCGAGGTACATTTTTCATCGTGCATAGTAAGGACCTATGTATATCCCTCCAATATGCGTAATAACATTCTACTTAACAGATTGTCAATCACGCTGAAAATAAAATGAGAAATTCACATTAACGACATATGTACTATATTTATTGAAGTCTATAATGAAGATGCAATAGTATACTGTAGGATGTGGCGATTACGTCAGCAAATCTTAACACATCTCCTTTAACCCACGCGTATGTAAAGTTACATGGTTGTTCACTACGTTTTATGATCCAATATGGTTAATAGCTTAATTCACCCAAAAATTAGATAATAGACATAGACGAAATCATGAACAAATTGTACTTAACATAAACCCATATAGTAGATTCTGGGAATCAAGACAAGCTTTGGTATAGATTCATAAGAGAAATCTCAATATGTTGCATATGGAATATATATATGAATGAATGAATCTCAACATCTGAATGAGAGTGATTTTGTTGAAAAAGAAACGAATCAAAATCATGAATATCATAATGATGGACTGCTAATATTATTTTACAAATTCTTATATAATTTTACAAAATAATGTTTTAACAAATTCTACAAAAAATAGCTTTATTCAACAAAACTCAGATCTCTCTCGTCTACTGAGCCACCAACTTCTCTCCACTTACACCACAGTCGCAATGTCTTCAGCCGCCGCCGCCGCCACCGTTTCGTCCTCGGCCAAACTCGCCGCAAAGCCTCTCAAAATCTCCTCTAAATCGGCATTACCATCCGCCTTTGCCCTTCCTTTCAACTCTCGCGGCCGCCAAATCCCCCGTAAACGTCTTATCCTCGTAACCTGCACCGCCGGAGACGGAGCCAAACCAACCGTCCTCGTCGCGGAGAAGCTCGGCGAGGCTGGGATTAAACTCCTTGAGAGCTTCGCAAATGTCGATTGCTCGTATAATCTAACGCCGGAGGAGCTAAACACGAAGATCTCGCTCTGTGACGCGTTAATCGTACGGAGTGGCACGAAAGTAGGACGCGAGGTTTTCGAATCGTCTCGCGGACGGTTGAAGGTTGTTGGACGCGCCGGCGTCGGGATCGATAACGTGGATCTGAGTGCCGCGACGGAGTTTGGTTGTTTGGTGGTTAATGCTCCGACGGCGAACACAATCGCCGCCGCTGAACATGGAGTCGCGCTTCTAGCGGGGATGGCTCGGAACGTTTCTCAAGCTGATGCTTCTGTTAAGGCTGGTGAGTCACTCTCGATTTTTTTTTTCTTGATTCTCTTTACTTTTCATAATTCTTGAAAACATTTAAATAAGCTTTCTTCGTGATGAATTTAAATCTTGGCTCTTTTGAGTGTTTACTGGCTCGAGTCTTGTTAGTTATGGAATTTGATTTGTAAGTTTGATGATTCTTGTAGTGTAAGGTGACTGTGATCTTAGTGACTTGATATGTTACAAAAGTATTTTTGAATGTTCGAAAAAATTGGTTTAGTCCTTGCCTAGGCGGTCCTAGGCCCTTCAACATATACATCTAAAACGATTTACTAAAATCCTTTAATAGTCAGTCAAAATCAGTTAAAAGTTCCTTTTAGTTAAAATCGAAACACCCGTTTAACAGTTCGTTTTAGTCAAAATTAATCAAATAACTCAATAATTTACATGTTGATTTTTTTTTTTATTAAACTTTGTTATATTGAATTTTTTTGTTAGGTTAACTTTAAATTTAAATTTAGACTTTTGTTTTTTGCTAGGTGGACGCCTAGCGATTTTTTGAACATTGGTTTTTTTGTTTTGGTTCTGTGTATAATGCAGGAGAATGGAAAAGGAACAAGTATGTTGGTGTTTCACTTGTGGGGAAGACACTTGCTGTGATGGGTTTCGGGAAAGTTGGATCAGAGGTAGCTCGACGTGCCAAGGGGCTTGGTATGCGTGTCATTGCTCATGATCCTTACGCACCTGCAGACCGTGCACATGCCGTTGGTGTGGAACTAGTGAGCTTTGATGAAGCTCTTCGGACTGCTGATTTCATTTCACTACACATGCCTCTTACACCTGCAACATCGAAGATGCTCAACGATGAAACTTTTGCGAAGATGAAGAAAGGAGTTAGGATAGTGAACGTGGCTCGTGGTGGTGTTATCGATGAGGATGCACTAGTTAGAGCTTTAGATGCTGGTATTGTTGCTCAGGCTGCTCTTGATGTTTTCACTAAAGAGCCCCCGGCTAAAGACAGCAAGCTGGTGCAGCACGAGAGGGTTACAGTCACACCTCATCTTGGAGCAAGTACCATGGAGGCTCAGGTTCGGTTCTGCGTTTATATGAAAAATTCAAGTGATGGGTTTTGTTTTGTTATGAATTTCTGTTAAATTAATTACTTGCTTTTGGTGTTGACAGGAAGGAGTTGCTATTGAGATTGCAGAAGCTGTTGTTGGAGCTCTTAATGGAGAGCTTGCTTCTACTGCTGTTAATGCACCTATGGTTCCCGCTGAGGTTAGCTTTTAAGGCTATGCAGAAGTATTGGTCGTTTTATTCAGGAGAACATAAATAGCTTCTAAACACGAAATTAGTAACCTTTCCTTTAAAAGATGATGAGATTGTGGTAGAAGAAGCTATTTTGGGGTGTAATTGTGTTTACCAAAAGATTATCATATTCACAGGTTCTCGCTGAGTTGAAACCTTACGTGGTATTAGCGGAGCAATTAGGGAGACTGGCTGTACAATTGGTCGCAGGAGGAAGCGGTGTGAAGAACGTTAAGGTGACCTACGCATCAGCTCGAGCCACAGATGATCTTGACACGAGACTTCTCAGAGCCATGATTACAAAGGGTATCATCGAGCCGATCTCAGACGTGTATGTAAACCTGGTCAACGCGGATTACACAGCGAAACAGAGAGGTTTGAGAATCTCAGAGGAACGTCTTGTTCTTGACGGGTCGCCTGAGAGCCCACTTGAGACCATCACGGTTCAGCTAGGAAACGTAGATTCCAAGTTCGCGAGCGCCTTGTCGGAATCTGGAGAGGTCAAAGTAGAGGGAAGGGTTAAAGACGGTGTCCCCCATTTGACAAAGGTGGGGTCTTTTGAAGTAGATGTGAGTCTTGAAGGTTGTATAATACTGTGTAGACAAGTGGATCAGCCGGGCATGATCGGGACTGTCGGGAGCATCTTGGGAGAGTCGAATGTTAATGTCAGTTTCATGAGTGTCGGGAGAATTGCGCCGAGGAAGCAAGCGGTTATGGCGATTGGTGTGGACGACGTGCCGAGCAAAGAGAGTCTGAAGAAAATTGGAGAGATTCCAGCTGTGGAGGAGTTTGTGTTCCTCAAGCTATAGTTTTGATACAAGGATGAGTGAGAGTGGTTTTTAAGGCTTTGGCTTTATTTGGTTTGTTACTTTTTACTTCAGTTTTGAGATTGTTGAAGTAGCTTTTAAGAGGATGGGACTTCGTAAAATGAAAAAATAAGGTCTGGCTTGAGAGTTTGCTCTCTGAGGCTTCTTCATGTTCAGTTTCAGCTTTATGTTATGTTTTCTTCCCTAACATAACACAATTTTATATAATAAAGTAAAGTTTTTGTGAAGAAGAGATTTGAAAAGCTGTTATGTGTATTTTAAAGTTTTAACATTTTGTTATTTTTCTCATTCTATTTATTTGTAATTAATTGAATGAATTATTAATTTATTCACAATCAACACATTAAATGTATTATATCATTTTTGTAATAAATAAGTTTATTTCTTATTTTTAATTTTAAAATTATAAACAGTGATTAATATTTAACAATCTTAAATAATAAAAGTTATGCATTATTATTTTTTAATAGGTAAAAAATAAGTTAAATAATAAGTTCTGCATTATTATTTTTTAATAGGTAAAAAATAAGCATAGGAAACAAGTCAATGTGTCACCACCCCAACTACATTTCTTTTTGCTATTATAAAAATGTTGCTATTGGTAGAAAACAAGTTAATGTGGTTGTGATAAGGTTTTGAACAATTACAAAAGAGACATAACAAGAGATATCAACATTAGTCACATGAGACTTAAAAGTAGACTTAGACAACTCAGTTACTACACTTTGAGAAAATACATCTTAATTCTTTGAAAGAAAATATGTTGCTCTTCTGAATAATCATGACTTAAAAGTTTAATGTTAATGACATGTTGTTATAAGAGAAAATACTTGTTGGCCAAGTACACATCAATATTTCAAATACCAACGATTTCATGGTTGATTATATATAAAAAAAACTTCTTTTATAACACAACAACAACCACTCGAATCTTATATAATAAAGTAAGGGTTCTCTGGACAAGAGCTTTGAAAGGTTTTTATGTGTCCTCCAATGTTTTAACATTTTATTATTTTTCTCACTCTATTTATTTCTATATAATTTAATGACATTTAATTATCTTAATTTATTTACATGCAACACATATTAAATGTATTTTATCATTTTTGTAATAAAATTAGTTTATTTCCTACTTTTAGTTTTAAAATTATGAACAATCATTAATACTTAACAATCTTAATTGATAGGTTCTGAATTATTGTTTTTTAATAAGTCAAATATAAGCAGTAGTAAACAAGTAAATGTGCCACCACCCCAACTACATTTCTCTTTACTATTATAAAATTATTGCTTTTGGTAGTAAATAAGTTAATATAGTTGTCATGATGTGTTTGTTTCTTATTTTGATTTTTAAAAGTATGATTATTCATTATTATTAATTCTAATCCAATGTAGTTTTATTGTTTTGAACATCTTAAATTGAAAAATAAAGTCAAAGGACAAAAAAATTTTAAACTATTTTTTTAATTGATAAGTTTTAAATTATTTTTGTTAAAAAATATTCAAATATAATATCTTAAAATTTTGAAGTAAATAAATGTTTCTGGCTTAAACATATGCTGTCTACACAAAAACATAAGTAATATGGTCATTTCCATATTGTTAATATTTAAACTTTTTATCTTTTAATCTACTTCTTTTTTGTGAAGAACGTCGAAGGTAGCAACAAAATCTTTCATGGAAGCGCTTATACTCCTCAGCCTTCTCCTTGGTGCCCCCTCTATAAGCCATGCCGACAGCTCACCCGTGTTAACCATCCATGTAAGGGATGACCGATTTTTACAAATTAAAGGCGTTTGATTTGATTTAAGCCGATTTAATCTGGTCTAGGTTGTTTCGGAACTACTCAATTTGATTTTAGTAAACTTAATTCTATTTCTAAACGAAATCAACCATTTATGAATTCAACTCTTTAATATGAACTGATAAGTTGAGCTAGGTTTTATTCAATCCTATTGTTTTTAGTTTGCAATCAAACTAAACTATTGATAAAACAAATGTTATGGTTTTACAGTATTGGTAATGAAGCATGTGAATGTTCTAAACTTCTTTAATGCAAATTGTTTAACGAGGGAAAAGGGTGGATTGTGACGCCAGCATGATAAACATTGATCTTTACAGACTTTCTGTGATTTGATCCTAACTTATCGCTAGTGTAAATTGAAGAGAATGTTCAGGAATTCCACCATATATATATATATATATATATATATATATTATACATACATAACATAATTCAGATCTGAACAAGTGTGCTCTGCTTCGCTTTGACCCTTTAAAAGATAGATTTCTTTAAAAGCCGCACTAGAGTAACTATAGTAGCAGCATTTTCCACTTCATCGTAACAAGTGTGCTCTGCTTCGGTTTGATCCTTTGCTAGTCTCGTTAGATTATTTATTAATTATTTTAGTTATTGATCTAGTCTCTTTTAATTGGTTATATCATCCTTCGGTAGTATCGTTATAATAGTGACTTCACCTAATTAAGTTTAACGTATTTGTTGTAGACTTTGTAGTGTACTCATATTTTATTCTCTTTGGTTATTATATTCTCTTTGCAAATAAATTCCAGGAACCACCGGCGGAATTACTAAAGATAGCCAAGAAAATGAAAGGAAAAAGAGTGAGGCAGGTGTGGAACCAAAACGGCACAAGATGTCCCAACCAAACCGTTCCCATAAGACGTAACACAGTCGGAGACAAACACATCGGCAAGAAAAGGCATTTGACTGACGCCCGAATAGTCGCCAGACACTTTAATACAAAATTAAAGTTGTAAACTATATTTTTACCATATTTTTTCTTGTTTTTTTCTTATTAAATTCTTATTTTTGCTCATTTTTGTGTTAATGATCTGAATATAGTTCATAACTTTTTTAAAATTAAATGTATTTATGTCATAATTTTGCAATAAATAAACAAATGTGTTTGTTTCTTATTTTTATTTTTAAAAGTGATCAGTCATTAATATTAATTCTAATGCAATGTAACTTTTCTTGTTTTGTACATCTTAAATTGAAAAATAAAGTTTAATGTAATTTTTTTTTTGAACATCTTAAATTGAAAATAAAATCAAAGGACAAATTATTTTTTAACTGATAAGTTTTAAATTATTTTTATTAAAAAATATCTAAATATAATATTTTAAAAAATTGAAGTAAAAAATGTTTCTGGCTTAAACATATGCTGTCTATACAAAAACATAAATAATGTGGTCATTTCCATATTGTTAAATTTAAGCTTTTTTATTTTCTAACCTGCTTCCTTTTTTGTGAAGAACTTCGAAGGTATCAACAGAATCTTTCATGGAAGTGCTTCTACTCCTCAGCCTTCTCATTGGTGCCCTCTCTCTAAGCCATGCCGACAGCTCACCCGTGTTAACCATCCAGGTAAGGGACGATCGGTTTTTACAAAGGCATTTGATTTGATTTAAGCCGATTCAATCTGGTATATGTTGTTTCAGAACTACTCGATTTGATTTTAGTAAACTTAATTCTATTTCTAAACGAAATCAACCATTTCTGAATCCCACTCTTTAATACAAACCGATATAGGCTTTATTCAGTCCCATTGATTTTAGTTGGAAATCAAACTAAATTATTGATAAAATGAATGTTATTGTTTCACAGTCCTAGTAATAAAGGATGTGAACGTTCTAAACTTCTTTAATGCGACTTGTTTTATATACAAGTATAATTTTAAACTTGCATTCCATTCTTTTTTTATATTCTATTGCCATATAAAGTTTTTTAATATTTTTCAACAATATAATAGTTTGAATAATCCATAAGCTCCACTCACCAAAGTTATTAAGAAAAATGTGGGATTCAAGTGGGAGTAAGCTCAAGAAGAGACATTCTAAACGCTTAAGGCTAAGCTTACTAATGCTTCTTTACTCAGTTTACCTGATTTTCTTAAAACTTTTGAGATTGAATGTGATGCCTCAGGAGTTGGAATTGGTGTTGTACTGATGCAGGATGGAATGCAAATTGCTAACTTCAGTGAGAAGCTTGGAGGAGCAATTCTTAACTATCCGACGTATGATAAGGAACTATACGCTTTGGTGAGAGCTTTGCAAACCTGGCAGGATTCTCTTTGGCCAAAGGAATTCGTGGTGCACACTGATCATGAGACGCTCAAGCATCTAAAAGGATAGCAAAGGCTCAACAAACGTCATGCCAGATGTGTAGAGTTTATCGAAACCTTTCCTTATGTGATTAAGTATAAGAAAGATAAAGATAATGTTGTAGCAGATGCCTTGTCTAGGAGATATGCATTGATAACTACTATGGATGCTAAAGTCTTAGGTTTTGAGCAGATTAAGTAACTCTATGCCTCAAATTTAGACTTTAAGGAACCATATCTAGCTTGTTCTAAGTTTGCCTCAGAGAAATTCTTAAGGAATGATGATTTCTCCCACCTCGAATTTTTAATTTATCTTTAATTTATTTATTCACATGCAACACATATTAAATGTATTGTATCAATTTGTAATAAAAATAAGTTTCTTTCATATTTTTAGTTTTAAAATCATGAACAGTTATTAGTATTTAACAATCTTAATTTATAAGTTCTAAAATTTTTTTTTTTTTGATAATTCAAATAAAATCATAGTTAACGAGTCAATGTGTCACCACCCCAACTACATTTCTCTTTGCTATTATAAAATTGTTACTATTGGTAGTAAACTAATGTGGTTGTTATAAGGTCTCGAACAATTACAAAAGAGACATAACTAGAGATAGCAACAATAGTCACATGAGACGTAAAAGTAGACTTAGACAACTCAATTAGTACACTTTGAGAAAATACATCTTTATAATGTGAAAGAAAATATGTTACTACTCTAAATAACCATGGCTTAAACGTTTATTGTCAATGACATGTGGTTATAAGAGAAAATACTTGTTGGCCAAGTACACATTAATATTTCCAATACCAACGATTCCATGGTTGTTTATATATAAACAAATTCTTTTATAACACAACAACAAACACTCGATGGGGTTAGTTCAATCTAGATAGGGTTAGCTATTTGGATCCGGTTTAGTTAACCAGGTCGGGTTATCTGGTCGGGTCTAGTTTGGTTTAGGTCCGGTTTGACTGTTGTCTATTTTGACCATTGACTTTGATTGGTTTGTCCAGTTAACCGTTTTTCGCCGTTCGAAAGCCGTTCTCACTCGATTTTTCCTTCTGATTTCATATTTAGCATCCGTCTTAGCATCCGGAGTTCAGAAGCCGCAGTTAAGCTCCGTTTTTGCTAAGGTGAGGGCTTTCCGCAGAATTTCGTACTTCCTTGTAGAACGCCTTAGATGGAATCAAGTATTAAATGTGATATGTTTTCTCTGATCGAGTATAGGTAGTTTTGCTTGCAAATTTGACTTAGGATTATAGATGATTCAACCCATTGTATGTGCATTAAAATGATAATTGTTCTTTTAAACATGTTTATTTAAATAGTTAGTCAAGTTGTTAGACGATAGGATTGCGGGGGTACAGAGACGTGACTTCTGTACTTGTGTTGCGTGTTGTGTGCTGGCAGCTCAGTCGATCTGTTGTCCAGTAACATTAGAGATCGATAAAGCGTCTTCGGGCGGTGCAGTTGGATCATTGTTTGTTATTTGGATAATTTAGGTACCATGATTGCTCATCTTTAGTTTTGTTTCTGTTTTTGGAGTGCTATGATCGGAACTGCGTTTTCTTTGATTAGCATCCCCAACCTTACTGAGTGACTCCCCCGTTACTCACCCCTTTTTTCTTCCTTTTTCAGGTGAGACAGATGAGTAGTAAGGTTTCTATTGAGAAGAACTTTGAAAGGTTGTCATGTGTCCTCTAAAGTTTGAACATATCATTATTTTTCTCACTTTATTTATTTGTATCTAAATTTATGACCTTTAATTTATCGTAATTTATTCACTTGCAACATATATTAAATGTATTTTTTCATTTTTGTAATACAATGACTTTTTCTAATTTTTAGTTTTAAAATCACGAACAGTCATTAATATTTAACAACCTTAATTTATAAGTTCAGATTTTTTTTTTATAAGTCAAATATAATCATAGTAAACAAGTCAATGTGTCACCACCCCAACTACATTTATCTTTGCTATTATAAAATTGTTGCTATTGATAGTAAATAAGTTAATGTGGTTATCATAAGTTCTCGAACAATTACAAAAAACACATAACAAGAGAAAGCAACATTAGGTACATGAGTCTTAAAAATAGACTTACACAACTGAGTTATTACAATTTGAGAAAATACATTTTTACTCATTGAAAGAAAATATGTTGCTATTCTCAATAACCATGGATTAGAAGTTTATTGTCAATGACATGTGGTTATAAGAGAAAATATTTGTTGGCCAAGTACACATTAATATTTCCAATATCAACGAGTCCATGTTGGTTCTATATAAACAACTTCTTTTATAACACAACATCAAACATTCAAATCTTATATAATAAAGTAAGGTTTCTCTTGAGAAGAGTTTTGAAAGGTTGTCATGTGTTCTCCAAAATTTTAAAATTTTATTATTTTCTCACTCTATTTATTTCTATCTAATTTAATGACACTTAATTTATCTTAATTTATTCACATGCAACACATATGAAATGTCTTTTATCATTTTGTGATAAAATTTGTTTATTTCTTTTTTTTGTTTTTATTTAAATCATGAATAATCAATAATATTTAACAATCTTAATTAGTAAGTTCTCAATTATTTTTTTTAATAAGTCAAATATAACTTATATAAGCATAGTAAACAAGCAAATGTGCCACCACCCCCAACTACATTTCTCTTTGCTATTATAAAATTGTTGATTTTGGTAGTAAATAAGTTAATGTGGTTTCTATAAGGTCTTAAACAATTACAGAAAACACATAACAAGAGATAGCAACATTAGTCACATGAGTCTTAAAAAATAGACTTAGAAAACTCAATTACTACAGTTTGAGAAAATACATCTTTACTCATTGAAAAAAAAATGTTGCTATTCTGAATAACCATGGATTAGAAGTTTATTGTCAATGACATGTGGTTATAAGAGAAAATATTTGTTGGTCAAGTACACATTAATATTTCCAATATCAACGATTCCATATTGGTTCTATATAAACAACTTCTTTTATAACACAACATCAAACATTCAAATCTTATGTAATAAAGTAAGGTTTCTCTCGAGAAGAGCTTTGAAAGGTTGTAATGTGTTCTCCAAAGTTTTAACATTTTATTATTTTCTCACTCTATTTATTTTGATCTAATTTAATGATATTTAATTTATCTTAATTTATTCACATGCAACACATATGAAATGTATTTTATCATTTTTGTGATAAAATTTTGTTTTTTTCTTTTTTTTTTTCTTTTAAATCATGAATAGTTAAAAAATTTTAACAATCTTAATTAGTAAGTTCTCAATTATTGTTTTTTAATAAGTCAAATATAACTTATATAAGGATAGTAAACAAGTAAATGTGCCACCACCCCCAACTACATTTCTCTTTGCTATTATAAAATTGTTGTTTTTGGTAGTAAATAAGTTAATGTGGTTGCCATAAGGTCTCAAACAATTACAAAAAACACATAACAAGAGATAGCAACATTAATCACATGAGTCTTAAAAATAGACTTAGACAACTCAGTTACTACAGTTTGAGAAAATACATCTTTACTCATTGAAAAAAATATGTTGTTATTCTGAATAACCATGGATTAGAAGTTTATTGTCAATGACATGTGGTTATAAGAGAAAATGTTTGTTGGACAAGTCCACATTAATATTTTTAATATCAGTTATTTCATGTTAGTTCTATATAAACAACTTCTTTTAATAACATAACATCAAACATTCAAATCTTATATAATAAAGTAAGGTTTCTCTCGAGAAAAGCTTTAAAAGATTGTCATGTGTTCTCCAAAGTTTTAATATTTTATTATTTTCTCACTCTATTTATTTCTATCTAATTTAATGACATTTAATTTATCTTAATTTATCAACATGCAACACATATGAAATGTATTTTATCATTTTTGTGATAACAATTTGTTTATTTCTTTTTTTTTTTTTAAATCATGAAAAATTATTAATATTTAACAATCTTAATTAGTAAGTTCTCAATTATTGTTTTTTAATAAGTCAAATATAACTTATATAAGCATAGTAAACAAGTAAATGTGCCACCACCCCCAACTAAATTTCTCTTTCCTATTATAAAATTGTTGTTTTAGGTAATAAATAAGTTAATGTGGTTTCCATAAGGTCTCAAACAATTATAAATAACAAATAACAAGTGATACCAACATTAGTCACATGAGTCTTAAAAATAGACTTAGATAACTCAGTTACTACAGTTTGAAAAAATACATATTTACTCATTGAAAAAAATATGTTGCTATTCTGAATAACCATGGATTAGAAGTTTATTGTCAATGACATGTGGTTATTAGAGAAAATATTTTTTGGCCAAGTACACATTAATATTTCCAATACCAATGATTCCATGGTTGGTTCTATATAAACAACTTCTTTTATAACAGAACAACAAACACTCGAATCTTATATAATAAAGTAAAGTTTCTCTCGAGAAGAACTTTGAAAAATTCTCATGTGTCCTCCAAAGTTTTAACATTTTATTACTTTTCTCACACTATTTATTTCTATCTAATGTAATGACGTTTAATTTATCTTAATTTGTTCACATTCAACACATATGAAATGTATTTTATAATTTTTGTAATAAAAATTAGTTTATTTTTTATTTTTATTTTTAAAATCATGAATAACTATTAATATTTAACAATCTTAATTAATAATTTCTGAATTATTGTTTTTTAATAAGCCAAATTTAAGCATAGTAAACAAGTAAATGTGCCACCACCCCCAACTACATTTCTCTTTGTTATTATAAAATTGTTGTTTTTGGTAGTAAAAAGTTAATGTGGTTGTCATAAGGTCTCGAATAATTACAAAAACACATAACAATAGATAGCAACATTAGTCACATGAGTTTTAAAAATAGACTTAGACAACTTTGTTACTACATTTTAAGAAAATACATCTTTACTAATTGAAAGAAAATATGTTGCTATTCTGATTAACCATGGATTAGAAGTTTATTGTCAATGGCATGTGGTTATAAGAGAGAATATTTGTTGGCCAGGTACACATTAATATTTCCAATACCAACGATTCAATGGTTGATTCTATATAAAAAACTTCTTTTATAACATAACAACAAACACTCGAATCTTATATAATAAAGTAAGGTTTCTCTCGAGAAGAACTTTGAAAAGTTCCCATGTGCCCTGCAAAATTTTAACATTTTATTATTTTCTCACTCTATTTATTTTATCTAATTTAATGACATTTAATTTATCTTTATTTATTCACATGCAACACATATTAAATGAATTTTATCATTTTTGTAACAAAAATGATTTTGTTTCTTATTTTTAGTTTTAAAATCATGAACAGTCATTAATATTTAACAATCATAATTGATAAGTTTTGAATTATTGTCTTTTAATAATTCAAATAAAAGCATAGTAAATAAGTCAATGTGTCACCACCCCAACTACATTTCTCTTTGCTATTATTAAATTGTTGCTATTGGTAATAAACAAGTTAATGTGGTTGTCATACGGCCTCGAACAATTAAAAAAAAGACATAACTAGTGATAACAACATTAGTCACATTAGACTTAAAAGTAGACTTAGACAACTCAGTTAGTACACTTTGAGAAAATACATTTTTATACTGTGAAAGAAAGTATGTTGCTATTCTGAATAACCATGGCTTAAAAGTTTATTGTCAATGGCATGTGGTTATAAGAGAAAATACTTGTTGTCCATGTACACATTAATATTTTCAATATCAATGATTTTATGGTTTGTTATATATAAACAACTTCTTTTATAACACAACAACAAACACTCGAATCTTATATAATAAAGTAAGGTTTCTCTCTAGAAGATACTTCAGAGGTTGTCATGTATCTTCCAAAGTTTTAACATATAATTATTTTTCTCACTCTATTTATTTGTTTCTAAATTAATGACATTTAATTTATCGTATTTTATTCACATGCAATTTATATTAAATGTATTTTATCATTTTGTAATAAAATGATTTTATTTCATATTTGTAATTTTAAAATCATGAACAGTCATTATATTTAACAATCTTAATTTATAAGTTCTGAATTATTGTTTTTAATAAGTCATATATAATCATAGTAAACAAGTCAACGTGTCACCACCCCAACTACATTTCTCTTTGCTATTATAAAATTATTGCTATTGGTAGTAAATAAGTTAATGTGGTTGTTATAAGGAGTCAAACAATTACAAAAGAGACATAACAAGAGATAACAACATTAGTCAGATGAGACTTAAAAGTAGACTTAGGCAACTTAGTTACTACACTTTGAGAAAATACATCTTTACTCTTTAAAATAAAATATGTTGCTATTCTGATTAATCATGACTTAAAAGTCTATTGTCAATGACATGAGGTTATAAGAGAAAATACTTGTCTGCCAAATACACATTAATATTCCTAATACCAACGATTTCATGATTCTACATAAACAACTTCTTTTATAAGACAACAACAAACACTCGAATCTTATATAATAAAGTAATGTTTTTCTTGAGAAAAGCTTTGAAAAGTTGTCATGTGTCCTCCAAAATTTAACATTTTATTATTTTCTAACTCTATTTATTTGTATCTAATTTAATAACATTTATTTATCTTAATTTATTCACATGCAACACATATTAAATGTATTTTATCATTTTGTAATAAAAGTGATTTTCTTTCTTATTTTTAGTTTTAAAATCATGAACAGTCATTAATATTTAACAATCTTAATTGATAAGTTCTGAATTATTGTTTTTTAATCAGGCAAATATAAACATAGTAGACAAGTAAATGTGCCACCACCCCAACTACATTTTTCTTTGCTATTATAAAATTATTGCTTTTGGTAGTAAACAAGTTAATGTGGTTGTCATAAGGTCTCGAACAATTACAAAAGAAACATAGCAAGAGATAGCAACATTAGTCACATGAGACTTAAAAATAGACTTAGACAACTCAGTTACTACACTTTGAGAAAATACATTTTTACTTTTTGAAAGAAAATATGTTGATATTCTGAATAACAATGACTTAAAGTTTATTTTCAATGGCATGTGGTTATAAAAGAAAATACTTGTTTTCTATATTTTTGTTTAGGATTTATTATCTCCTGTGCGTTAATGTCGAAGAAAAGACGCCTAAATTATATGAAAAAATAATTTCCAATTCCTTTCAGTTTTTTATATAAGAAATTTCCTATTTTGTTTAGAAATTATACAAAGAGAGCAAATGTATTGTTGGAGAAGAAAATCCAATTCCTAAAATTAAGATTTGTTAAGTAATTATTTCAAGATCAAAAAAATTAAAGACAATATCGAGTAGAAGAGCACGAAACATGAAATAAAGTTAAGTTGTAATTTTGAACTCATCCAAAATCAACGATGCATTAAGGTTTGATCAAGTTTGCCCCGAATTAAGGTGGAACACTTGCTCCTCCAAACTCTGGTTTTTGGACTCGTCTCTGATCCATTCTTTAGAAAAGGAAAAAGGAAAGGGAATCCTTACGGATGCGGGAGATAGATATGAATATAGTTTAAACTTCACCCATGTGGTGGAGGCATTATGTTGTGGCTAATGTGACCATTACTCGGTGGTACTGAACTTAAGTTCGTGCCAACTGAAGTCACAATTATGGTTTTGACATTACCTATCAGAGGAGTTATGCTTGTATCTGCCGAGGTACGAAAGCTCCAGAGCCCCCTAAAAAGAGCGCTTGGGTCGCGTTTTGAGCTATATGGTCAGGGACGCTTGTTACTTCGGATTGTAACTCAATAGTCACATGTGATAGGATAACTTACTCACTGGTTACCTTGTCGTCCTGAGATCGTTAATCTTGTCGTTTTGGTCTGATATGATTTTGTGCTCTTCTTCAAGGAATTTAGAGATGGTTACTTAAACGTTCTGACAATCAGTCATTATTTATTTTGTATTGAAATTTTGACTAAACAGCTCCCTCTTTTTAACACTATAGTGCTGTAATAGAAACTACAACTCTTAAAATTTATAAATATATATAGTTTGGAGACTGATATCTTCTCGGATACATGAAAAAAACTGAATGACGTTTGAGAAAAATGTCCAAGAATTTTAGATAAGCAAAATGAAGAGCAAAGTAGTAGAAAAGCAAGGAAAATGCAAGAATAACTAATCTTTAGTTTTGATTTGATGATTTCAATAAGAATCATAATACAAATGAAGAGAGAACAAGTATACAAATGTAATGAATGTGTGTGTGAAGAATGTCTTTTTCCTTCTCTTCCATCTTTCATCTCGTCTTTATAACTCGTAATCATGTTTAACATCCTTCATTTACTGTTCTTATATGATATTTATTTACTTTTACTTCGATATATTTAGTTATTACTAATGAAAACCCATTATTTTCTTGTTCTTAGAAGTTATTCAATGCTAGAATTTATTTACTAAAATGGTTGTTTCAAATTCGTGTGAAAGTGAAAATAAGTGGAGAAAAAAGAACATATGCAAACAGAGTAGAACTACATTCATGATGATTGTGCACTTCTTTTTTAAATTGGCTCAAGTTTAAGCATGTGCATCATCACTTATGTAATGTAATTTTTTTATCCGGATTATCTTCTTACCACCCATTTTGACCATCTTTATACACTTCCAATTTATTTTCTCACTCCTATCTACGTGTGTCATATTCCTTATTGCTGGTTATGTACACTCAGAGAATAAGATTCTGATGTTATTCTTCTAAGATGAGCTAGAACACAGAATCTGACCAGTCTTCTTCAGTGTCTGAAATCAATTTGATGGAAGAAAAAAATATACGGTTAGCTTTTGAGTTTGGAAAAAGGCAGACCATTCTTTGCTTCATACACCTTTAAGAATTTGTTCCTTCCAGCCTTTCTTCTAATATATATTTGCCTTTTTGCTTGCTTTTACGTTCAGCAATTTCAATCTTTTCACATTCTTTCTTTTCTTTCTCCTGCGTGTAAGATTCTTCACATATCTCATGCGGTTTATAGCTTGAGATCACGGTTAAATATCTGAAGCTCTGTTTCTTTCACTATATCTCAAATTTCTTGAATTTATTTTTATCTTTTTTTTTCAAATGGGAGCTAAATTTTCACGTATAGCAAAACGGTTTCTTCCTAAGAGTAAAGTAAGGATTTTGATGGTGGGTCTTGATGGTTCAGGGAAGACTACCATTCTTTACAAGCTAAAGCTCGGTGAAGTTGTCACAACAGTACCTACTATTGGTATGTTTGTATTATTACTTTGATCATTCTTTGTTGGATCATAGCTTATACGTAGATAGTTAATTTTATCACCTTTGATTCTGTTTGCATCTGTGAGAAAGATAATTCTTGATAGCTTGATAATTTCTTTAACGATGTTCTTGGTTCTTTTTTCACGCTTTTCAAGGTTTCAACCTCGAGACAGTAGAATACAAAGGCATCAATTTCACTGTATGGGATATAGGAGGACAAGAGAAGGTAAGTTCCATACCATATCGATTTCATTTTGCACTCATCTCTCTGAAACAGAGCCATGGTTTAGTCTATTAAATATTTGGTATATATGTTACCTCTCTTCTAGTGTATAAACACACAGACTTCTTTCTCTTTCGTCTCTCGAGGTTTTTTCTGTGTCGTTATTCTTATGGAGTCTTAATCATTTGTTTGATCTGACAAAAAAATTTGAACAGATTCGCAAATTGTGGAGACACTATTTTCAGAACTCGCAGGGGCTTATCTTTGTGGTGGACAGTAGTGACAGTGGAAGGATATCAGAAGCTCGTAATGAGCTGCATCGTATACTAACTAATGTAAAATTATATGAAAAATGCTCTTTTAAGTGTTACTAATACTCTTCTCTTTCTCTATCCTTACAACTTTCTATATTGGTAAAAAAAAATGTACAGAATGAACTACAAGATGCATGTGTACTCGTGTTTGCGAACAAGCAAGATTCAAGAAATGCTCTATCTGTAGACGAAGTTGCAAACAACCTTGGTCTGCACGGCCTAACCAAACGTTGTTGGTAATAATAAAACGTCTTCTCTTATTCATTATGGTTTGCAATATATTTAGATGTAAGAGGATGAGCAAACGCTGTGTATATTTATGATTGGTGTAGGTTTATACAAGGAACATCAGCCATCACTGGGCAAGGCTTATATGAAGGACTTGAATGGCTCTCCAAAACTATCCCGAGCAAACCCGAACGCTCTACTTCGCTTGGTAGTTTCCGGAGTGATTCCTCCGAGAGGAAGCTTGTACGAGGTGTGAGGTATTAAAAGACTATAAGTTGTCTTTGCGTTCTGTGTATTTGTATGGTTATAACGTTTTGTTTCCTATGTTTCAAATGAGAGTTAATAAGATTTAGGGTAGATATATTTGTTTACATCCTTAACTAGTTTGTATCCTCGTTCACACTTTAAAAACTTGGACATTTTGTCCGTTGTTTTGGGATAGAGACTATAGATTTAAATTCTAATGGCCGATTTTCGGAAAAATTGATATTGGCGGAGTCTTACGGGAAAATAATAGTTTTTTGGCGGATTAGCTAATGGTCTATTTGGTAACTATGGAATCTGATGAAAATTATACATTGGTAGAATTAATCTAGCCTAAATTTGCATAATTTGAAAAATTAGTTGAATAAAATAACAATTATAAATTACTTTGCATAATACATGAAAATTATCAAACATAATAATTAAAACCTAATCCCATAAATATTGTTCACGAAATAACTTATACAAAAGTGCATTGATGTGTTGCCATCGCAATTAACCTCATGAAGAAAATGAGTAAAATGGCATTCATTAGCTCTGTGCATTTTAACCGAATTCGAAGAACCGAACTAAAACCAATCCAAAAAAAAAAGGTGTTCGATTCGGGTATGGTTCCTTCAAATTAAATAATCAAATGGGGGTCCACAATAAGTAACGTTAGGTATCGATTCAGTTCGGTTAATACCTGATACGCAAATTAGTAACCGAAGTAACTGAAGTCTCTTCCTCCTCATATATACATTTGGGTATATGGTTAGTTTGGTATATATAATCTCTCATTTTTTGGGTAAATTAAATCATATTCGAATATTTTATAAATTTTCGGTTATTTTGGTTACAAAATATCCGTAATAGTAACCAAAGTCTCTCCCTCCTCCTCACACATACTTCCGGATATCAGTTTAATTTGGTATCAACAATCTCTGGTTTTCAGGTAAATCGGTTCATATTCGAATATTTTATGCATTTTCGGTTACAAATGATTTGAACCGATCTGAACCCAAAATTATTTTGGGTACAATTCGGATCCTAAGTAAAATACTAGAACATATCTGAACCTGAATGATACCGAACCGAATCGGATCCAAAAATTAAAAATATTTGAACGGGTCTTAAATCTATGAAAAAAAAAAAAAAAACCGATACTGAAAGAACTGACCCGGACTCAAATGCTCAGGACTATTATATATTGATCTCTATTAGGGGATCTGGAAGATTATGAAATATCAACTTGAATTAAGATAATATTAAAATTTGATATTATCATATATTTTATAATTATATTTCAATAATAATAGAGGTTCTATAACTATGGTATAAATAAGACACTAGTATTTTGTTATTTATTCATTAAGTTTAATAATTTTTTCTGGGTTTATTATTCTTTACAAAGATGTAAACTTAAACTTTATCATGGTATCAAAGTCTCCTAGATCTTGTGGATTAGGATTTTCAATTTTTAAGAAGTAAGATATAGAATCAAACAATAAAAAGGAAAACTAACTTTTTATGAGTTTTTTTTTTATGATTAACTAAGTCAAGTAGAAAAAGCTCATTATCTAAAAAGGTAAATGATAAAAAAAATTAGAGATCGTAACATTTGATTCTGATGCCAGATGATATGAGACCCGGTCTGAGCCTTAAGAAAGTGGTGCGATGGAAATCATAAGTTGGCTTTAACGCTCTCCCTTGTTATTTAGTGGGTGGTCGAAGTGTGGTCTCAAGGCTGTGAGAGATATAATCAAATAAGCTGGCCTTAAACCTCTCTCTTGTTAGATCTTTAACACTCTCTTCTTCGATCAATGAAGAAGAAGTATTGGTGGATCGAAAGACACCACAAATATGATGGAAGGATCATTGATACTCCTCAAGACTCGACACTAAGTGAATCCGCAAAAAAAAAATTAAAGCTCTTAAGAATAAGTTTGCGGCTACGAACGAGAAGAATTGTGTTATTTTAATGATGTGGTTAAGAGTTGTGACTACAATGCTGCATGAAAGCCTTATTAATATGTTCTTCGATTGACCTAACGGTGGACACATGCAAAAAAAAAAAATACTAAAAAAACATAAGTTGTAAAATAAGAAACAGAACAACAAACTAGAAAAAGTGTTATAAAAAAGTAAAAATAAAAATAAAAGAAAACAACTTAAGCGAAGCTTGGACTCGAACCCTGGTCTTCATATGGCATGGATGAACCTCTAAGGACCATATGCTGGGAAAAATATATGGACCTGAAAATCCAAACCGAACCCGATCCAGAAAAGTGGTGCCTAACCGAACCCAAAACCAATAAATACATAAATAGGTCTTAGATTCCTATATCCGAAAAACCGAATCGAAATCTGAGCAGAACCAAAAATTGAATGAGTACCCAAAATATCCAAAATATTTAAAATATAATTACATATTTAAAAATATTAATTATATGTAGATTTAAAATAACTCAAATACCCAAAATTATAATTATAAATCTGAAGTTCTTAGTTGTTTTAAGAAAAAAATAATTGAAATACAAAAAAAAAAACTGAAATATTCAAATTTAAACATTTTTTTTTGTTTTTTCCGATCTTTGGATACCCGAACCCAGATAAAACCGAACTGAACCCTAATCAAATATAAAAAATATTTGAAATAATTTTATATTCCTAAACCTGAATATCTGAAAACCCAAATAACCCGAACACAAACGCCCAAGCCCAGGCTGGGCCATCTCATATGCACAAATCATATTTTTAAAATATTTGGTTTTGGTGCAATTTTGGCCATAAAGAAGTTAGGTCAGTTTTGGTTTGGTCTGGTCCTTTTTTGGGTGGTCTTCATGGTAGTCTTCATCTTGAAGGCTCTCTGAGTTTTCATACTTGATTTTCTTTAAGTTCTATCACGTTCTTGGTTCCTAAAAAATCTTCTTACTCTACTTGTCTTTCACCAGTTGCTTTTAGACTGCCTTAGAACTATCTTGAAGTTTTTGTGACTTCTTTTTAGTATCTATGTTGTCTTGAATAACAAATAAATAGACTTACCTTGACTAGTTTAGGGCTCGACCTTGTTGGTGTTCAATTATGCAAAAGCCTCCAGTAGTTTTTGGTTGATCTCGGTTGATTGTTTTTGGTGGTCATCTAAAGAAAGAGTTGTTCAGTAAAACTAGTAATCAAGTTTTACGAAACTCTTCTGGACATCACAAAAATTCATAAGAACTACGGTAGTCATGATACAGACTTGGTCGTAGCTATTTATTTTCTTGTGCACATTAATTTTAATACTAACATATTATATATGTCCTTGTAATTTTGTAGGGTTTAAAGTAGCAGATAAAAGATGATGTGGTACAGGAGAAATTGAGTTAGTTGAATTGTGCAACATATTTACTATTTTTAGATGTTGGGATTCATCGACTCACTCACGTACCAAATTATCCAAGTGTAAAGCTTAAAAATGATTATATGAAGGACCACGTTCAGATAACTATGTAAAATATCAAAAATGGCGTTCTAAATAACAATCAAAATCATATGAATCTTCTCAGAATAAAAATAATAATGTAAGGACCCCGTTGACAGAAAAAATGGAATTAGCCCAGGAAGAATATAAAGTGAGGCCTTATGATAAAGAGGCCCATTTAAGCTGCTAACGATTTAAAACCATACCACATCGCTAAGGTGAAGAGAGGACGCTGTGTTTATATACCGTAAGAGTCAAGCAAATGATTGTCCCCTCGGGGACATCCAGTTAGGTTGGAATTGTCGGCTCTCCCTTCACAAGGATGATCCTTGTGCAAGAATCTGATTTATCCTTCAATCAGAAGATGGCTCTTTTTTTTTTTCCTTCATTTTCTGGAACTTTGAATGAAGTCTCCAACTAATATGATCGGAAAAATATTCTAAACTTGAAAAACTTAAAAAAATTTAGGGTTTTGTCTTCCATAATCGAGACAACTAATTTAAACTTTTTGTCCGAGTTTAAACTAGTTTAGTTTACATCCCGAAAAATTGCAATAAATGTTTTATTCGTTTACATGTTGCTGTGATTTACGACTAAAATCTGCGATATGTTTTTTGTTTGTTTAAATGTCGAAGCAATTTGCGACTAATCGTGACAATATATCGTAATGATCTTCGATTAGTGGCTTAAAATTTTAACTATTTATTTTAAAATCCTACAGCCAATCGCTGCGATAACAAAATGAACCAAAATCTATGACACTTAATCACAGTCGCGAGTGGTAGGCGAAAATAGCTGCCACATGTAAAATAACAGAGCCAAACTTGAATAGCTTGAGGAATCAGATCTGAACGGATCTCTGACGAAACCTTCTACATGGCTTAAGAGGTCAGGGGAACTGAATTTGGATAAGTAAGACGATCTAGTTGGTTCCGTTGTCGTGGTTATGATGGATGGAGAAATTCTCTATCTCTCTTTGTTTAGAGGCTAATGCATTTTGCTAAAATTGGTCAATTGAAAACTTTGGAATACAAGGAAAAGTTGAATTAGATTGACTCAAGTTATTAGTCTTGTAAAATTTGAGCCCATTAAAATTCAGTTAAAAAAAAAAAAGAAACAAATTATGCAGGAAAGGAGAATCCGACGACTTACCTTACCCAAGCTAACTGAAATGTCCAAATCTACAAGGTGAGGGTATTTGTGCCTGGGCAGTTAGGGAAGTGGAAGAAGAAACTGGTGCACGCATCAAAAAAAAAATTAGACTTTTAAGATTTTATATTGATATACTGTAATCTAATCTAAAATTACGTGTTTTCTTTTTTGATCTTTTTGAGTTGTGAAAAAATTTGCACAGGTTCTTTCTCTGAGGTAACATAATATCACTTCATCCCTTTTCACACCAAAAAATATAAATAAAAAATAAAAAATCAACCTTCCACGTGAGTGTGAAACCAATTGGTACAAGCAGACTTCCAAATATAATTAAATAAGACTGGAACTTTAAAGATCTCTACAACTCTGATTTTATCATTTACTTGGAAACTCTTCAAAGCCTACTCTTTAAGTCGTCCTCTTGACTTCGACTCCATCCATTCCCACATATAACGTAAGGTATGTGTCTTGCTTACTTCTTTCTTCTTACTCGTATTTGAATTTCGAATCTCAAGTGGACTGGGATTCATAAGCCCCCAAGTTCTTGAAATGGGTCGTTGACTTCCTTGGTGGAATTGCCACAGGTAGATACTTTTACTTGGATACTGCAGTAATGGACAGTGGAGCTCATCAGATCTTTAATGGAAAAGAAGACAACTATGGAGGTGTAGTGGTGAACTTGATGGAAATGGAACCCATGAGTGCTCAGGATTTTGATGCAAAGCTTGACGTTTCACTCAAGGCATGGGAGGTTCAGGTATACGAAGACACACTTCAGACTCTAAGCCTTCCAATGTTTCTTTTAATATGGTTCACCTTGAATCTTAAAAGCTGCCTCGTGAGCTTTTTAGTTTTGTTGACTTTAAGACATGGATTTGCAGGGGAAGAAAGGAATTTGGATAAAGCTGTCTACTCAGTTTTCTAGTCTTGTTGACAGTGCATTAAAGGTAAGAAGATGATGTTATCTTCTGTGAATGTGAATTTTGTTTTTGGATTGATTCTTTTTATGTTTTGGTGATTTGTCAGAGAGGGTTTGAGTACCACCATGCCGAGAAAGATTATGTGGTTCTTACAACATGGATCTCAGAGTCACCTAACACTATTCCGGCCAATGCTTCTCATCGTATTGGGATCGGTGCTCTTGTTCTAAACAAGAGCAGAGAGGTAACTTGGATTGTTTGTTTTATGCGTCTCCTGTCTCATCACTTTGAATCTTAACGGACTGAGAAAGGCTCGAGTTGCTAAAAAAAGGGAGAGAAGAGAAAAAAAAATTTAGGGGCTAAGTATAAGAACTTCGCATCAGCTAGAAATTGGATGAGAGAACTAGAGATCTATTATGTTTAGTGTATCAGTTTGTCTTTTCTCATCATAATGTTGTATTATAACCGTTTCTTCCTTTGTTCCTAGTCGTACAACGAGGGCTGAAACTTACATATGACTGAATCTGGATTAACAATGTTCCATTTACAGGTGCTTGTGGTTCAGGAGACTGGTGGTGCTTTTAAAGGAACAGGAGTGTGGAAGCTGCCTACTGGTGTCATTCAAGAGGTAAGTTTATGGGATCTTGGCACATTTTTGTTTGTTTGTAATCTTATCTTAGGGTGTGTTTGTTTATGTTGCTGGATGCTGTATCTGGGCATCTCTGCATCCAGATGCTGTTCGTTCGTTTATATTAAAATTTGTATCAAGATACAGTATCTGTATATAAATTGATATGTATTTCGAAAATCTGGATTTTATAAATGTTAAAAGTAAAGGATTCAGATGCAAATGCAACATCTAGAATAAGAACAGACAAAATTAACAATAACTTCAGTTTTTTTTTTTTCAACATCTATATGCTACTACAAAATCATAAAAAGAACAATTTAGCATTCAGATGTTGTATATAGATACAAATGCCAAAATAAAAAACGAAAAAATTTAGAACATTTAGATGCAACATCTATATACATAATTCAGATGTTGCATCTAAATACAAAAACTAATACACCCTTAGTAAGAACCTCTTGCACTCACTAAATTTAGCATCGACAAACTCTCCCAAATCCAAGACAAGTTTGCATGTTTCCATATACTCTTATTTCTACGATTTTGTATAGAGATATAGTCACACATTGATCCCATTGATGAGGATTAGTGATATCAACTGCCATCTTATTAGCAATTAAACAAAGGCTCCTAATTTTCTTATATTTTGACATCCCCCCCTGATATGATACCTAAGCTAAGTGGAATAACTTAATCCACAGGGTGAGGATATTTGGGCCGGAGCAGTTAGGGAAGTGGAAGAAGAAACTGGTGTATGTATCAGGGTTGAAATCTCGAAATATATTTATAGTTTTAGAGTTTTATATTGATTCTGTAATCTAATATCCATGTTTTGTTCTGGTCTTTTTCTTCAGATTAAGACGGAATTTGTAGAAGTCTTGGCTTTCAGGTAATACAAAAAAAACAAAAAAATCTCTTCATCCCTTATTTATTAGGTATCTTTCTGATCGGTTTTAATCTTGACGTCTTGTTCTTGGTGTCTCGTAGGGAAAGCCACCAATCTTTCATGGAAAGAAAAACAAGTATATTTTTCCTCTGTGAGTTGGAGCCAAGCAAATTTGAAATCAAGAAACAAGACTCTGAGATCTTGGATGCTAAGGTAAAAACTTCTTATATGTCTTGTGATGAACCTGAAATGAATGTTTTAGTTACTACTAGAACCGGTCCTAAGATTTATTAGGCTAGAAGCTACACAAAAATTTTGATTCCTTAATTTTTTTGTAAAAACTTTTTAACATAAAAATATATTAATATTTAGAAAGTTATGGAATAAAGACAGGATATAGGCACATATTCACTTAATAATAAACCATTTTAGCCAAATAATATATTTGAAATTTTGGCCCCTAAAATAATTTTAAAGTATTGGCTCCAAATATTCAGGCCCGGCCATGGTTACTGCAGATGCTTTAACGGCTCGACTCTCTTGTTGTGAGGTTCTCAGTGGATGCCGATTGAGGAATACGTTAAACAACCATTTAACCAGAAGAAAGAGATGTTCAAGTTCATGGCTAACATCTGCCTAAAGAGGTCGCAGGAGAAGGAGAAGTACGCAGGTTTCTCAACTGTCCTCACTAAGACTGCAGCTGGGAAAGAAAACTATCTTTACTGCAGCACCGACCACGCCGACTTCCTCAACGGAAAGCGTGGTCAAGCTTCCACTTCTCTCTTCACTATTCTCTTCCAAAAGTGTTTCGGTTTCACCTAGTCCGCTTTCTCTTGTCTCCTGTGGACTATTCAGAACGTGTCTTTGTTTCTTTGTTTTACGTCTTCTGTAATGAAAGATATATGTTGGTGAAATCCATAGATGGGCAAAGAAATTTGTTTCGACTATACCACAACACAGAGCAACAAAATTGCTTACCGACAACAAGAAAATAATATGGAATATTTAAACCATAAAGCAAAAATTAATAGGAATTTGCATCCAATAACTATAAAAAAACTCATATCTTAAAAGCTAAAAACATATGCATCAGGGTCTATAATGAGAATCTTTCAACTTTTAAAAACAAAAATAAAATAATAAATAATCGATAAATAATATTAGTAATAATCAATAAGTAATATTATTTATCATTGTATCATTTAAAAAAAAAGTTGAGACTTTTATTAGAGACCTCCAATGCACATGGTTTAACCAAAATCTTCCATTTTCTCTCCCTCATTCTTTGTATCTCTCTCTCTAACATTTTATTACTTTTTTAATTTCACTTTTTTTTTGTTATTTCACAAATTTAATCTTTATCTAAATAAAATTCAAAATATTAATAATAATAATAATAATAATAATAATAATAATAATAATAATAATAATAATAATAATATAAATAATATAAATAGAAAAAATTTTGAGAAGAAGCATGAACTTACAAGAAAATTTGTATTTATTAAAATTAATAAAAATTAATAAATTAAAAAACTTATTTTATCAAGTCGATAATTTATTAAATTAATAAAATATTATTGTTAATTTATATAGTTTTAACTATACCTTATTACACATAGTTATCAATCCATATAATCGATATCATCTTCAATATAAAAATTGTAAGAGCACTATTTAACATTAAAATTAGAAAAACACTATATGTATATTTGCATGATAAATTATGTTTTTGAAATAAAACAAAACTCTTTGTCTGTTAGGGAAAAAAAAATCATAATGAGAAGAAGTGGAAGTGTATCACAGGAAATAAACCGGATGAACTCTGAAATCTCTATTCCTTAAAACTTCGAGCGGTTACTAATCCCTTTGTATTAAAAACTTCTGAAATGTAATGTACCAAGGTCCACCACATATTAGCCAAATGATTGACTTATTAACAAAAAGTAATCAATCTTACTTCATTTAATTTAGAATGAAGAGAAATAGAGCTGTGGTACGTAAATGAGAATTAGTAAGATGGTCACATTGTAAACTACACTGATATTTAGGCAGTAGAGTTTATCATTATAACAAAGACATAATTCATATATAAAATTACATTACAACATAACACAAAACAGAGGACAATGAAGTGCAAAAAACTACTAAAACCCAATTTACACCATGAATTTTATTTAGATAATAACTATATGAAATCACCACATGAGGGCAATCATTCTGAAGCAAGATGCTGATGGATTTTTACGAGACCAATAGGATCATTTGAGAGATGAACAGGACTGAAGAATTGACAATCAATGCAATGTCGTTGCAGATGAGCTGAATCATATCGAGGAACAAAATGTCTGCCTTCAGGGCAATGGACGCGGGAGGATTTTAGCTGAATTCAAGAGATATGATCATTTCTATGCTAACAGGTCTACCATTCGCCCTCCAACTTTTCAGAGGCATGACTTTGGGTTAAAACCTACTTGCTACGTTTTGGTGGGTCAGCATTAATTTCATGGACTTGTCATGAGCATCCTATGGATCATGTGGAAAATTTTGAAGATCTAGCAATCAGTATCAAGGCCAATGGAGTCTTTGAGGATTACATATTCTACAAATTGTTTTCCTACACTCTTGTTGGGGATGCAACATACTAGTTGAAGCAGTTGGAGCCAGGATCTTTGACAAACTAGAGAGACACTATAAATGCATTCCTCAATCACTTCTTTGATGATGCAAGATATGAGGAGCTGACAAACTAGATCTCTACTATCTCAAGGCTTGTTGGCTAAGGTTCAAAGGATACCAAAGGAACTGCCCATACCATGGGTTCAGTGATTTTCAGTTGTTGGGGATCTTCTACAGATGCATTGATTGGACATTTCAGATGAGTGGCATTTAGATTGCTGAAGTTAAAGCTAAGTTGGATTCTATTCAAAATATCCTAGTGAGCTAGAAATCAATCCATTTTTCTGTAGAAGTGGAAACTTGTGAGCCAGAAAAAGAATGTGAGGAAGAAGATCAGAACTTCATTAATGAAGTTGGGTTTCAAAGTCAGAGATTTGGCAATCTGCAGGATTATGGTTAGAAGAGTTCATTTGCAGGAAATCAAAACTCTTTTGGCTACAACAAGCCATATCAGAGCAACAGTAGTTTCCAAAGGAATTATGGTTCATCTTCTTATCAACCACCTCCACCACAAAGCCAAGACAATGAGGTGAAACATATGCTAGAGCAGATTTTAGAGGGTCAGACAAAAGTGATTGTGGATTTTAATGGCAATATTGATGCTTTGTACACTGATCTTAATGGGAAGGTTGAGTCCTTGAACAATTATATCAAGAAGTTACATATTCAAGTTGCTCAGACTTCTGAGTCTGTCAAAAGGCAAGAGAGATTTCTTCCTGGAATGACATATACTAATCTGAGGCATCATGTTAATGCCATCACATTGGGAGATGAAAAAGGGCTGGAAATTGTGTTCAGAAAGGGTGGAAATACAGAAGATTTTATAGACTTAGAAGAATTGGAAAATGCAGATTTTGACTATCCAGATGGTATCGCCCAACATCAACGGTGGGTGTCACCCGACACCAATGCAAAATCCCAAAATTTTGAGTTCTGACGGACCATTGTCGACCCAGCCCGACACTACACGCACGGCACCCACGGTGGGTATCGCCAGACACCAAGCACATGACATGCTAAAAACTTCTACAAACCCGAAATTGGTTGAAGAAAAGGCTTACAAACCAAAAGTCCCTTACCCCAGAGTTCATATGAAGTCAACATGAGCTGGAGGATGCTAAGTGCAAATCAATGATCAAGCTGATGGTTGAGATACATCTAGTTGATGTAGTCAAGCTTTCACCTTCACTTAAAAAGTATGTTAAGAGAATGGTTGCAAACTTGCAAATGATATAACTCCTGAGGAATGAGCTTTTCTGACAAAGGACATTAGTACAATCCTCTTAAACAAGATCCCAACAAATAATAAGAATGTGATAGTCTCTGAACAGGTCAGTGTCACGATTCAGAGTAGAATTCCAGAGAAATTACCTGATCCATGCAGTTTTGTGGTAGATTGCTCAATCTCAACAGGAAGGTTTCCTCATTCTCTTTATGATCTTGGCTCAGGCATTAATTTGATGCCTTACTCTGTTGCTGCTAGACTTGAAATGGCTGATTTTAAGCCAACTAGGATATCTCTTACCTAATTGATCGATACAAAAAGATCTTTGAAGATATCTTAGAGGATGTTCCTATAAAAATTGAAAGTTGCATGATTCCCATAAACTTTGTGGTTTTGGATATTAGTGAAGAACCTAAGGATCCACTTATTCTGGGAAGATTTGTTGAAGAGTGAGTCTTTGATTAAACCTGCAACAGAGAAAATAATCAATCAGTGATCAGAAGAGAATCAAAGAAGAAGCAAGAGAATCAAAGAAGAAGTAAGATGGTCGAAGAAGAAGTAAGATGGTCGAAGAAGACGAAAAAAAGCCGAAAAGGAAACATAAAAAAAGTCAACAAGTCAACAAGAGAATTGGGCCTGGAGAATGCTTAATGGGCTAGGGTCAGAATAAGTATGTTTGTGTCTAGTTAAAGAAACTAAGTGTTTAGTTAGTATCATAAGGACTTGTTAAAAAGGACAGCGGAAGTTGTTGATGTAAACATGTCTTGCTTGAAGAGGTAGTCTAAGACTAGGGTAGAAGTATGGTCTTTGAGGAGTGGTTGAATCAAGTAGTCTAGTAATCTAAATGTAAGCTTAAGAAGCAAGAACACTACTATAAGTAGTGAATGTGTGTGTTGTTAAAAGCTATGCAAAAATGAATGAAAAAATGTACTAAGAAATCAAACTTGCAAGATAGAAAGAGTGAGAAGAAAAGAAACTTATCCAAGAGAAAGAGTAAATTCAACATGGTATCAGAGCTATATTGATCCACGGAGCCTGTTCAAGCAAAATATAAAGAAAAGTTAGAACCAAAGAAAGTTAGAAGAATCAGAAAACCGAAGGAGGAAGAAAAGAAGAAAAATGGCAATCAACCTGCAATCATCTCAGTTGGTAGCTGTGTTCGATGGATAAAACTATGAGTTCTGAGCAGCTCGCATGCGAACCACGCTGATGAACCGAGAGCTATGGGATATTGTCAAAAATGGAGTTCCAGATCCAGCAACAAAATCAACAGAGACGACTGATGCAGATCATACAAAGGAGATAGCAAACCTGCGGTCTCTCAAGGCCAAAGATACATCTGCACTCCAGATCATTAAACATGGTGTAGCCGATGTAATCTCTGACAAAATTCTTTCAGCAACAACAACCAAACAAGCTTGGAATCTTCTGGAGAACTCGTATCAAAGAAATGAAAAAGTCAAGATGGTCAAGTTACAGTCTTTGAGAAGAGACTTCGAAAATCTAAAGATGAAGGAAGGAGAGAACGTTAAGACTTACTCTAATCGAATTGAAGCTGTAGCCAACCATATAAGAGCTCTAGGAGAAGAATGATCTAACTTCGATATGGTGGTAAAGATGCTGGCATCAATGCAAAAGAGCTACACATCTCTATCATCGTTAATGGAAGAAACAAAAGATCTAAGAACAGTTACCTATGCGGAACTGATTGGATCCTTGGAGGCTCATGAGAAGAAGTTCTTCCCTGATGAAGAAGAAGATGGTGAAGGAGCCTTCCATGCACGCTTCAAAAACCTGAAAGTGGAGGACAATGGCAAAGGAAACTCAAGTCAAGCAAGCTATAGAGAAAAGAGGTGGTGTGGTTACTGTAAAAGAGACAATCACAATGAAGATGTCTGTTTTATCAAGCATGGAAAGAATATACCAGACTTCAACAGAAATAAAGATCCAAGAGGATGCTTTAACTGTGGCAAATTTGGTCATTTCTCAAGAGACTGCAGAAGTAGGAGGCAAGAGCAAGCTCTAGCCACTCAAGAGGAAGAAAGTGATGAGGAAGAGGAAGAGTACCATATGTTTTCTGCAAGATAAGAAGATCGAGAGTCATTTACAGCAAACTTCTGGCTCATTGACAGCGGCTGCACCAATCACATGACTCCAAATGAAAACCTGTTCACAAGACTCAACACAAACTTCATTGTACCTACACACGTAGGTGATGGAACCATGTTAATGACCAAAAAAAAAGGAGACATTGAGATCATGACAAAGAAGGGCAAGAGAATGATCAAAGAGGTACTTCTAGTCCCTGAAATTGCTAAGAATTTATAAGTGTTTCTCAGATGATTGCAAATGGATATACGGTTACCTTCAAGGTTAGAGCCTGTATAATCCATGACCAAGTTGGAAGAAAAATAGCTGAAGTACAAATGATCAAGAAAAGCTTTCACCTACATCTACCTTTAAGCAAAGAAACAGTCACTACTACAGCAAAGAAAGAGAGTCAATCGTATCACCACCATGCTGGATACGCTGATGTCTCATAAGCCAAGATGCCTCAATCATGGAAGACTGAGAAAAGAGCACAAGTCGAGAACAAACCTTTGGAGTGTCAGAAGAAAAAACTGGTGATTAAAGCTGAAAACCAAAGAAGTACAAATACTGACAAAAGAGAAACCGTGATTAAGGAAACCAACGAAGTGGTTCAAGGAAACAAATTGAACAAGATGGTGATTAAGGAAGACACCAATCAGAGAAGAGAAAGCTCACCTGAGAGAAAGAGAGAGAGAGAGAGAGAGAGAGAGAGAGAGAGAGAGAGAGAGAGAGAGAGCGCTTATTGGAAAGTCCATGGGCAAAGACACAAAGAGAGCTCAAGACAGACTTGAAGGCAATGTCAACAAGACTCATGAGAGAGCGAATGTGACCCAAAAATCAAAGTACAGAGGATTCAATTTTCGAATCCCAAAACAACAAACAAAAGTGAGTCAAATTTCAAACTGAAGCAGAAGCATCAAGATCAAAACAAAAAAGAGATTGATAGTATGAAGCAAATTGAGATTGATAAGAAAATTGTTCAAGAGGGAGCAAAGGAAACAGAAAAGGGAAAATGAGTTAAATACACAGTGATTTAAAGCAAGAGGGAGATTGGTCAATCAAGCTTACCACAAAGTTATGCGGAAGCCTTGATGAGTGCTCCTTCAACGAGCAAAGGAACTAGCAGAGAAGAATCAAATGTATCAAAACTCAGAACCCTAAATTGAAAGCATAAGTTTAATCAAAAGACTCAAGAGGGAGTGTTGAAGAGTGAGTCTTTGATTAAACCTGCAACAAAGAAAATAATCAATCAGTGATCAGAATATAATCAAAGAAGAAGCAAGAGAATCAAAGAAGAAATAAGATGGTCGAAGAAGACGAAGAAAAGCCGATAAGGAAACATAAACAAAGTCAACAAGAGAATTGGGGCTGAAGAATGCTTAATGGGATATGGTCAAAATAAGTATGTTTGTGTATAGTTAAAGAAACTGAGTGTTTAGTTAGTACCATTAGGACTTGTTAAAAAGGCCAGCGGAAGTTGTTGATGTAAGCATGTCTTGCTTGAAGAAGTAGTCTAAGACTAGGGTAGAAGTATGTCTTTGAGGAGTGGTTGAATCAAGTAATCAGGTAGTCTAAAACGTCGCACATTGCGAGGACTTCGTTACGGCCCGTCGCAACCCCGTCGTATATTATGAGGACTTTGCGACGTTCTGTCGCAACCCCGTCGCACATTACGAGGACTTTGCAACGTTCCGTCGCAATTCTGTCGCAAGATCCTTACACCGGAATTTGTAATGCCGGTTTGAATCATAAGTAGTCACATAGTGGTCTACATATTAGGGTTTTGTAACTCATATCATAACATTTAATTGATATATGTGTCTCAAACGTTTTTCAAAACACATTCTTTCAAAATCGAATATCTCTTATAGTTCTATATATAACTTAAGAAGTTGTTAAATATATAATGTAGCATGTACTATGTTATAATATAAGAAACATTATTTCTTGTTTTTGTTGATTTTTTCACAATATTACAACCATTATAAGCTAGTAAGATAGTGTTCAAGTGCAATATTGATTTCAATATATATTAGAAATCACTGACTAAATATCGAACAATATTGCGACGGTATTGCCACGTTTCGTGGCACATTACGAGGATTTTGCGACGTTCCTTTGCAATTTCGTCACACATTGCGAGGATTTTGCTACGATCCGTTGCAGTTCCGTCGCAATTCTGCCGCAAGATCCTTACACCATAATTTGTAATGCTGGTTTGAATCATAAGTAGACCACTATGTAGCTACATATTGTTAGAAGCAAAAGCTTCTTCTTCACAAAGAACACAGACTTGCTATGTTTCTTACAGAAAAAATAGAGTAAAAACTAAAAGCGATTTTTATTGAATCTGAAAACAACTTCTGTGTTTTTACATCACGACAACAATGCGTTTTAAATAGTTTTACAACAGACACGACTTATATTAAAAAAGACATGACTCTTAACTGCACATTTGTAACTATTGATGTGTAACTAACTTAATACAAATCAATATTCCTAATATTACTAACTATACGAATTAGAAACTCAATTATAACCAACACTCCTCCTTAATTGAGTTTCTCTTTGACTCCAAACTTCTGGAAACCAACGTGTCACAGTCTTCGGTGCCATAGAGTTAGTTTGTTGACATTTTCTTCATGTGCAAATAATGCATTTGCCTCCGATTTATTCCATCTAAATGGAAAACTCTTGTGCTTCATCTTGATATTCAATATCCTTCTTCCTTGAGGATCACCTATGAAACATCGATTGGCTTTAAACAAGACTTCATACCCATTTGATTTCATTTGCGAAACACTTAACATATTCTTTGCTAAGTCCGGGACTAGAAACACCTCTTTGATGATCTTCTCTCATTTGCTTGTCATCACTTGGATATCCCCTTTCCCTGCCGTGATTACTTGTTGACCATTCCCCACTTTGATTGGTATTTTGATACTCTTATCAAGAGTGATGAAGTATGAGACTTCCTTGGTCATGTGGTTAGTACATCCGCTGTCATTTAACCATGTTTCATAATCCACTCTTGATGATGTTTCTTCTTCAACTGCACTAAACAGCATGTGACTTTCATCTTTTGAGTCATCTTCTGTTTCTTCAATACTTACATCCGCACTCTCGGTCTTTCTAAGTTTGCAGTTCTTTGCTAGATGTGCCGGTTTGTTACACACGTAACACTTTCTCTCATTATTTACAACCTTTTGCGAAGATGCATCTTGGTTCTTCGTTTTCTTCCACCAACATTCACTTTCATTGTGATTGTTTTGTTTGCAAACACCACACCATTTATCGGTCTTCTTGTGATGTTTATCTTCACTTTTGTTTCTTCCTTTTGAAACAAACTTTTCTCCATAGAACGCTCCTTCCATTGTGTTCTCACTTCGGGCTTCCACACGTTTCTCGTGTGCCTTCAGAGTTCTGATTATCTATATTACTGATAACGAAGTTAGATCCTTCGTTTGCTCCATCACAGCCACTATGCTGTCAAATCTTGCAGGGAGAGAGATGAGAATTTTCTGAACAATTTGATAATTAGATTTCTCTTCTCCATGAACCCTTAATTGATTTCCCAAATCACTTAGTTTATCTGTGAAAACCTTGATGTTATCACCTTCATTCATCTTCAAGTTTTCGTACTCCCTTCTCAATGATTGCAGTTTGATCAATCGTACTTAAGGAGTCCCTTGAAATTCAGATTGCAAAGCATCCAATGCTTCTTTCGAAGTAACAGCCGGTGCTATACGAGAGAAGATCTGATCCGATACGGCAGTTTGCAGAATGTGCAGAGCCATCATATCCTTTGTTGATTCTTCCTCCCATTGATTTCTCAATCGCAAACCTTCTAGAGTGTGATCTCCTTGTTCTGGTTGGTTAGAAGTTTCATTCTCCACCACATTCCACAGTTTTCTGGTTTTGAAGATCGTCTTCATTTTGATCTTCCAAAAACTGTATGCTTCTCCATTGAAGATCGGAATTACTTGATGTGTAGTTGTCTCCATATCTCTGTCTTTCACTTCTGCTTCACATTTGTACTTGAATTTGCCATTGAATCAGTGGGGCTCTGATACCATGTTAGAAGCAAAAGCTTCTTCTTCACAAAGAACACAGACTTGCTATGTTTCTTATAGAAAAAACAGAGTAAAAACTAAAAACGATTTTTATTGAATCTGAAAACAACATCTGTGTTTTTACATCACGACAACAATGTGTTTTAAATAGTTTTACAACAGACACGACTTATATTAAGAAAGACATGACTCTTAACTGCACATTTATAACTATTGATGTGTAACTAATTTAATACAAATCAATATTCCTAATTTTACTAACTATACAAATTAGAAACTCAATTATAACAAATACATATTAGGGTTTAATAACTCATATCATAACTTTTAATTACGACGGACTTGCGACGTAACATATATTGTGACGGCTTTGCGAGAGTTTTGCGATGGATTTGGGACGATCTTGCTAGTGGGTGATTCATCGCAATAAAGTACGTACAACACACTTCTCACGTATTGTACCTAACTTCGGGTTAGTAAACTTCTCGCACTTACGTCGCAATATTGTGTCGGATTTGCGATAACTGTCGTTTTCTCGCTAATCCGTCACAAACATTACGACGGAAAAATGGAATCACAAATCCGTCGCAGTTAGCGACGACTTTGCGACTAATGTCCATTTCGTTGCGAGTCTCTCGCACATTCATCGCAAAACTGCGATGTATTTGGGTCGTCGCAAATTTGCGACCAATTCACTTTTTGAAGCAAATTGCTCACAGATCCGTTGCAAATGTGTGATGCTCAGCATCCGTCGCAAATTGCATGTTTTCTTGTAGTGAATACAAACTTATCGAGTCTGGATATCATTAAATATAAATATGGATACATAACATATATGTTGCTACAATGAATTTGGTAAAGATGCATCAAAACAATCAGAGAGTGTCATTAGAATTTTTTTGACTAAGTTATTAATATTTGTATCTCATCTCACATATTATGTTATAAGATAAAACAAATTATTAGTTTTCTATATAAAAATATTTTTTTCTTACATATTTAATAAGATATAAAAGATTTAATTTATTTGTGTACATATATCTTTCTAAAAGTTAGTGTTTTTAAATCGATCATATTTCTCTACAATTATTTTTGTTATCTTCAAAATTTTATTTTAATTGTAATACATATATATTTGTGAGGATTGATTTTTTTTATTTTTAATTTAATCATATTTCTGTATCACTTATTTTCTCATCTTCAATGATGCATCATGCATTCTTTGACCTGAGGTACCTATACTTTTGTTATTTTCTCTTTACTCCTTAAACAATTTCCCTTTATTCATTCTTCATTGAGTTATTTGTTTTTCTTCTAGACAATCTTTGTATCATAATAAAAATGCGTGAATTAATTAGGTTATTATTATTAATTTTGTGGGTTTTCTTTAACACAAATGGCTAATTATATATATAAGCTGAACTACGTTAAGTATCAATTAGGTTGTGTACATGTAACGGAGGTTTACTCGCTTGCCCACTTACGAGAATCTCGATGAATATTAGTATTTCTCCAAGACTATAGTATATAGAGTAAACTAATAAACAAGATTAAAATGAGAAATAAAAGGCATTATTTTACAGATCACTGACACAAAAGGTCACCGACACCGACAAAACTAAGACTTTTGTTTTCCACCATAAGCTTGTTTGCAAATGGAAAATGGTTTCTGCGATGGAGCACACATCTTCGCTTTCCCTGGACATCCCTGTAGACAATTATTCCCCAAGCTTCCCACCACTTCTGATTCTGGTTTAACAAATCTCGCCGGCGGTTTCCCGGTTAAGAAATTCCCGTCGAGGAAAAGCCGTCTCAAAGTCTTACTCCGTTCGTACTCCGGCGGAATCACGCCGTGAAGCATGTTGTATCTCAACGACAACGAAGAAAGACTAGTGTACGCCGCGAAGTTCGCCGGAGCGTATCCTGTGATCCGGTTGAACCCTAACTCCACCGCCACGAGGTCGCTTTCTCCGGCGAGTTTCGGAGGGAGGACTTCGATCGCTGTGAGACTGTTGTTGGCTAGATCGACTTGTTGGATAGATTGTAGAAGGAAGAACCAAGCTCCGAGAGTTCCGGTGAACGAGTTCTCGGCGAGTTCGACGATTTCGAGCTGAGTTGACTCGGTGAAAGACTCTTTCGAGATGGGTCCTGATAAAGAGTTCGCCTTTAAAGCAAGGTCTATGAGGTTCTTAGGAAGCTTTGGGATTGGTCCGGTGAGTTTGTTGTAGCTAAGATCGATTTGTCTCAGATTCGAGAGCGAGTTCATCGATTTCGGAAGCGAGCCAGTTAGCGAGTTGCGAGAGATGTCAATGGACTCGACCGAGTTGAGATGAGTTACCGATTCGGGTAAGGACCCGGAGAACGAGTTGGACCGGAGAATCAGTGTCTTGAGGCTAAGTAGGGAGGATAAAGAAGATGGGATTTGACCGTAGAAGTTGTTGTCGGCGAGATCGAGCGTGATGAGCTCTGTGAGGAGAGAGATGAGCGGCGTGAGACGACCCGAATACCCGGCCGGGTCGAGAGTGAGTTGGGTCACACGTGTGGAGTCGGGCGAGCAAGTGATGGCGCACGTGAAATGTGTTCGACGAGGTGATGCGCATGGGTCGGAGGAAGCAAAGTCCCAGCTCGCGAGACAAGACCATGGAGGGATTGAGTTTGGTTTCACGGCGGCTTTGAAGGCTTTTAAAGCTGATACGTCGGATCGTGACGTCAGAGCATCGGCGGAGAAGAGGAGGAGGAGAAGAAGAAGGAACGAAATGGACAAAGTCATTGCTTTTGGTTTGAAGTGTTTTGTGTGAATGAATGATGTCAAGTGCTAAAAGACTGTTGTTATCTTTATATAAAGGCAACTCTACGTGGTGGAGGTCGGGTTTGCCTTTTGGTCGTCTCTCTCCATACGTACAAGGTCAATGCTTAAAACTTAATCAAATGTTTGAACGATTAAGAAAGAGTAAATTAACATGTCTTTAGTCTGAGAAGATTATGGATTTGCAACTTCTTGGTAGAAAAAAAAATTGTCTGAAACTGTGTGGTGAACCAATTAATAAATAAATGTTTGAATCATTGTCAGTAGAAAGGATTTTTTTAAGTGTCTAACTAACATATTCTAGTACGTTAAGTCTAATTTTATTGCCAAATCTTCTGATTTTTTAGGCTGGTTTTATGTTTAAAAGATTATGATTCTTGGAGTTGTTATGATAGCGACAAAGATACAATGAGACAAGAATCGTCTGACTATGAATATGAATACGAAATTGCAGTACGAATAAAGACACACTGTTCTTTGGACTAATCCAAGAAAGCCTTCGTGTTTATTATTCTATGTAAACAATTCACAACCTAATAGTATATGATTGATCATCATTCATCAACCATTACTTCCATTACTTCATAATTCATAGTATTTGGAAAATAATATTAGAAGATTGGATAAGACCGAAAAACTTGGAATTTCGAATGATTGGGACATGGTTGGAGAGCATTTACAGAAACTGCTTTTTTATTTATTTATTTTCAGGTCCTTCTTATTTATTTAACCACTTAAAAAAGCTAAGAATTTGCCTTGATTAAAAAAAAAAGGTGCACCTTTGAGTGTTGTTCGTGTTGTAGCACAAATTACTATTGTCAAACTTGTAAACACAAATAGATTAAAAATTGGAATTATCTAGGAACCCAAAAAAAGGTGAATGATGTTGATACAAATATGTAAGCCATATATAATGGTGAGCAAAATGAAGTAAGGAAAACAAGAGAAAAATAGGAGTAAATAAAGAGAAAAATAGGAGTAAATAATTTTTAGTATTTGATGATTTCTTAAATTTTTTACGAGAATCATTATCAAAATACAAAGAGAATTTAGTAGAAAATTGTGTTAAGTATGTGTGTGTTAAAAATGTTTTGTCCTTGATCTTATATTTTTCGTCTTATTTTTATAACTTGAAATTATATTTAAAATTTTTATTTAATTCGTTTAATTTGATACTTATTGGCTTTTATTTCTGGCTTTTATTTTAGTAGATTTAGCCGTTACGATTCAAAGTGCATTATTACTTTTTATATATATATGTTGTTGGTTCACTTTGATGTTAACAGCTTATCGGACCGCGTAAGTTTGGTTGTGTCATTCACTTCGTAGGAGTTTGAGTTCGCAACTCGATTCTGATTTGTGTTTCTTTATTTTGATAGTATCATTTGCTCCATTTCTAGACTTTTTATTTATTTTTTATTGGGCATAAATTAATGGGTTATGATATATAACTCAACATTCAGCTCCCAAATTTCTTAAATGGAAGTGAAATTTTTCTTTGAGAGTTTTAATAGTTGAGACTCCCATTTAAATCAAAATTATGGTGATTCTGGTGTTATCTAAGTTGCATCGTTTTCATTTCTTTTGTTCCACGAGATCTTGCCCTTTGATTTAGTGTTTCCTTTGTTTCGTTACTTCTAGTGTTTCCATAAATCTTTGCCTTCTTTTTCTTTTTTCCTTCATCTTTTCTAGCTTTGGACATTCGGGGATTCAGTTTGATTTCAGATAGGAACTATTCGATTCTGGATAAGAACCATTTGGTTCCGGGTATTTCAGTTTTACAGATTTAGAATCCAATAGATACTTAATAAATTTTGGTTCGGTCCTTATCGGTTCCGAGTCAATTCAGGTATAGAGAATGAGGAATCGTAAAATACCCAAAAACTTTCGGTTCTTAAACAGTTTAGGTATTTAGTATCAAAAATAACAAATTCCTACCCGAAATGTTAAATAATACCCATAAAAAACAATAAAAAAATTCAAAATAATTATCAAGTTATTAACCAAAAATAAACCAAAACCGAACCGAACTGATTATTTCGCCGAAAAAGAATGGTAAAGGAAATATAGATAAGTGGGTTATGTCAAAATTCGAAAAAATATATAGATACATATATTGATGTATATATACTTTTGGGTATTTAGGTAATTATTTCGGTTTTCGGTTATTACCGGAATTAAAGCGATATCCATAAATCTTCAATACAAGATATTTACCAGGGTATAAACTGGTGTATTTTTATCTTCATATTTATAGTTTTATTTGTATAAGTTAGCGCTTCTTAAATTTGTGTACAAACGTTTTAAGAGAGAGAAAAAAAACATCCTCCTCCCTAGTTTACGAATCTCTGTAAAATAAAATAAAAACAAGGAGATGTCACCGTCAAAGAATGTATAAGAATGGCTACAGGTTTATTCCTTCATCAAAATTCAATTTTGTCCATCCATTTTTCATATGTCCTCTCATCTTGTTTACATGGCTCCCCTACCTCTCCTCCTCCTCTTGTTCTTTCTCCAGTCTCTTGCTTCTTCTACCTATGGCACAATATACGACATAACTCACCAAATACGACAAGACTTACCCTCAAAAGCCACTGTGGACAAAGGGCTTGGCCAATTTCTCTGGCCATCCACCACAGCTACCACAAAATCGTCAGTCATAAAGATCACTGTTCACTCCGTCACGCACCTGGACGCGCCCGGACACTACATTGACCGTTACTTTGATGCCGGTTATGACGTCGATACGCTTGACTTGGCCGTCCTTAACGGTACGCTCTACTACACTCCTAACATTCAGTTTTATTATTTTTCCAAGATTTCTCCTAAAAAAATAACTAAAACTTTGGCCTAAAACAATAATATGGAGTTAATACACTCCATCACGTGCACACGCGGATATAGACCCATTGCTTACGATTTATTTAAATATCCGAAAAATGTTCATCTGTGGGTTGCACATCTCGTTGGGGATTAATCTAGATATTTCCATAAGTTTGGAATAGTCTAAATTAATCAAAACGAAAAAATAAAAAAAAAACAATAATACAATTTTATGTGAATTCTTTTTACCAAATAAATAATTTTCATTCCAAGATAATAAAATCTGGCTATGTATTTGACAGGCCCTGCTCTGTTAGTTGATGTTCCAAGGGAGGCAAATAAAATTACCGGTACCCTTTTGTTTATAATTTACTAATTATTTGTTTCAATTTGATTCATATGTTGGGAAAATAATATAGTTCATAATTCAGTTTTAGAATTTAGCTAGAATGTGTGTGGTGGTTAGGCTTGGCTTGTTGTTACTTACGTGATTACTACTAATATAGCAAAGGTTATGGAGTCTTTGAATATTCCCAAAGGAGTAACACGAGTGATCTTCAGAACTTCCAACACAGAAAGGTAGGCAACATAACCACTGTAATACACAAAATCGATAGTGTATTATTATAATAACGACTATGGTTTATGAATCAGAGGATTAATGTACAAAAAGGAATATGATAGGAGTTTTGTGGGGTTTTCTGGAGATGGGGCCAAATGGTTAGTCCAAAATACACACATTAAGCTTATAGGTACCTAATATCTTCTTCTTTTTTCTTCTCATTTTCTGAACACAAATCTTTTATTATTTCGTTAACCAACTGATCTATTGTTTATTGGTTTTTGTAAATTTGTTTACTCATAGAAGATGTCAATTAACTTCAATTAAAATTTTGTTTTGTAGGAATAGATTACTTCTCTGTAGGAGCTGACGATGAATCTATAGAAGCTCATCAAGAATTTCTTGAGAACAAGGTAGGTATATATAATTACTAAAAGTTGATGGTCATGCATTGTTGAAATTTTAAAATAATAATCTGATTTTAAAATATAAAAGGAGATAATCCCAGTGGAAGCACTAAAGCTCGACAACGTCCCGGCCGGTTTGTATACTTCCGTTCATTGTCTACCGTTAAGATTGATCGGAGCTGAAGGATCTCCGGTGAGATGTATTTTAATCAAATGATGAGCCTTTTCTTTTTTATTCGGACGTCAACCTGCGTTTGTTATTATTATATAACAGAGTAACAGACGTATGTACGAATCCAATAATGATTGTGGACTATTAAATTTGCGGTGATTAATTGTATTAAATCTAAAACTAGAATCTGTTCCGTCCTAAAGACAGGATTTATTCTTATATATTTAATAATCTTTTAATAATATATATTTGTAAATTTAAAAGATCAAAATTAAATTATTAATTTATTACAATATATTAATACTAATTGATAATTTTGTTAATTAATTTTAAGTACATTTAAAAAATGCATAATCGAAATTGTCATGAAAAAATAATTTTTGTATAGACGTGTTTAAATGTATTAATTGTAGTTACTATTTTGTTTGTAGGTTTCTAGATTTATTATATATCTTAAGATTTGAAATCAAGAGAATATTTTTATTGAAAGATTTTGATCGTATATATGGTTAGTATTTAGATTCTGAAAATTATTTTTAAGAATATATTTTTAGTTTTTGAAATTAGGTATCTTTATTGATAGATTTTTTTTTAATATCACTTGTATTTTTCAATATCTTGCATATTTGTTCACATTTGCAAATGACAATTTTACCTTTAATGAGATTCTTAAAAAATCAAATAGGATCAATGACAAAAATCGTAATATAACACAGTACAAAAGGTTTTTTCTATAATGTTTTCTGTTTTAATAGTATAGATGTAGTGATCTTCTTGGCAAGAAAACGAAAACTCTATTACATCGAGGGGTATATAATCCAATAAAACTGAACTCAACTGATCCATAGTGAACTAAAATAGAATATGTGGTTTAGTTTTGATAATACTATATAAATTGTATGTATGTTATTTTTAGAAACCGTAATATTAATACATACATGGTTCACTTATAAATCGAACATACCGAATAAAAAAAAATTGATTGAAAAAATAGTAGTATATAATAGTATAATTATATGTATATTAGATAGTATAAAAAATTATGAGGAATACCCTAAAATGTATTGTTATCAAGTTTATGTGACCAAAATAAATTCAAAAAGAGAAATAGACAAAAATCTATACTATTAAAACAGGAAACATTATAGAAAAAACCTTTTGTACTATGTTATATTACGATTTTTGTCATTGATCCTATTTGATTTTTTTAAGAATCTCATTAAGGATAAAATTGTCATTTGCAAACGTGAACAAATATGCAAGATATTGAAAAATACAAGTGATATTAAAAAAACCTATCAATAAAGATACCTAATTTCAAAAACCAAAAATATATTCTTAAATATAATTTTCGGAATCTAGATACTAACCATATATACGATCAAAATCTTTCAATAAAAATATTCTCTTGATTTCAAATCTCAAGATATATAATAAATCTAGAAATCTTAACACAAAAATAGTAAATATAATTAATACATTTAAGCACGTCTTAAATAATTATCAAAAATATAAAAAAAATTATTTTTTTCATGACATTTTCGATTATGCATATTTAAAAAAAAATTGTAATTAACATTATTTAACAAAATTATCAATTAATATTAATATATTGTAATAAATTAATAATTTCATTTTAATCTTCTAAATTTACAAATATATTATTAAAAGATTATTAAATATATAAGAATAAATCTCATATTTAGGACCGGACAAAATATAGTATTTCATTAAAGGGGATAAAAGATTATTTACCCCTCATTCCCATATGCAATTAAAAAAATAAAATTAAAATTCAAAAAAAATTAATCATAAATTCGAAATATTTTTTTTCAAAATTTTTTTTTTAAATGTTTTTTTTTCAAAAATTTGTTTTTCCAAAATTTAGGAAATGTATAATAAATTTTAGTAATAATTTACATACTTTTAGGAAAGGGTTACTAAACTTTTAATAAATATTTTAGAATAAAACACATAAAAATATGTTCTTAAAATTTTTAAAAATGTATACTAATATTTAGGAATAGTTTACATTTTTTTAGGAAAGGATTCCTAAAGCGATTTTTGAAAAAAATTAAAATATTTTGGAATTGTTTACATATTTTAGGAAAATATTTCTAAACCATTTAAAAGTGGGTTTAACATACATAAAACTATGTTCTTAATATTTTAGGAAATGTATACTAAATATTTAGGAATGATTTACATATTTATAGGAAATGGTGCCTAATACTTTAATAAAAATGGGTTTCACATAAATAAAACTATGTTCTTAAAATTTTAGGAAGTGTATACTAATATTTATGAATGTTTTACATATTTTAAGGAAATGGTTTCTAAAACGGTTTTTGAAAAAAAAAATTAAAATATTTAAGAATTAGTTTACATATTTTTAAGAAAATGTTCCTAGAACTTAAATAAACATTTAAAAATGGGTTTAACATATATAAAACTATGTTCTTTAAATTTTAGGAAGGGTATACTAATATTTATGAATGATTTATATAGTTTTAGTAAAGGGTTCCTAAATATTTAATAAATATTTTATAAATATTTAAAAATAGATTAACATACGTAAAAGTATGTTCTTCTAATTTTTTAAAATGTATAGTAATATTTAGATTTCTTTTACATATTTTTAGGAAAGTGTTTTTAATACTTTAATACATAAAAATATGTTATTGAAATTTTTGAAATGGTATACTAATATATATGAATAGTTTACACACTTTTAGGAAAAGAAGTCCTAAGACTTTAATAAATATATAAAAATATGTTTTACATATAGAAAATAATTTTAAAATTTTTTTAAATGTTTTAAAATGATATATTAAATATATGTGAAATGTTTGGAAGATTAAAAATGTTCTTAAAACTATAGGAAATGTATAATAATTTTTAGGAATTGTTTACATCTGTTTAGTAAAGGGTACTTAAAACGGGTTTAAAAAAAAAAAATTTGCAAAAAAAAACATTTTGAAAAAAAATTTGAAAAAAAATTGAAAAAGAAGTTCGAAAAAAAAAGAATTTTCTATTTTTTTTTAAATAATGAAATTGAATAATGTTTTTCTAATTTAGTTATATAAAGGAGGAATAGAAAAGTCAATTTTCTTCTTTAATGAAACACTAGATTCTGGTCCGTCCTAAGGACGGGATTTTTTATTATATATTTTATAAATTTTTAATAATTTATATTTGTAAATTTAGAAGATCAAAATTAAATCATTAAATTATTACAATATATTAATATTAATTGATAATTTTGTTAATTAATGTTAATTACAATATTTTTTTTAAAAAATGCATAATGGAAAATATCATGAAAATTATATATATATATATATATATATATATATATATATATTATTTTTTTATAATTATTTAAGATGTGTTTAAATATATTAATTGTAGTTACTATTTTTTGTTAAGACTTTTAGATTTATTATATATCTTAAGATTTGAAATCAAGAGAATATGTTTATTAAAAGATTTTGATTGTATATATGGTTAGTATTTAGATTCCAAAAATTAAATTTAAGATTATATTTTTGGTTTTTGAAATTAAGTACTTTTATTGATAGATTTATTTTATGATATCACTTGTATTTTTCAATATCTTGCATATTTGTTCACATTTGCAAATGACAATTTTGCCCTTAATGAGACTATTAAAATATTAAATAAGATCAATGGTAAAAATCGTAATATAACACGGTATAAAATATTTTTTTATAATGTTTCCTGTTTTAATAGTATAGATTTTTGTCCATTTTCACTTCTTAGTTTATTTTGGTCACATAAACATGAAAATGTATTATTTAGGCGATTTGCCCAAAAATTATCTATATAAGCAGTTTATTGATAAATTTTTGATTTTTGAAATTTTGATTTTATTACTTTATTACTTTATTTTATTTAAAATTAATAGTAATTTTTTTTTTCAATTTTAAAATTTTTAATGAAAATAAAATTTACTATTGATATTTTTCTGTTTTTGTATTTCAGATCTATAATCATATATATTGAAATTTACAGAAAATAATTAAACCTAAATATTGTGATAATTTTTTATTTAAAACTAAATAAATCAAAAACCGAATATATTTAAACCGAACCAAACCATAATAGATATGGTATTAATATGATAGTTAGTTTTATTAATCAAAAAATAAAATAAAAACCGAAAAAACCGAACCGAAATCCAAATTAAACACTCTTAATTCTCTATAGCCTTCTAAAATTCCCAGATTTACCAAACTTTATAAATAAGATTTTGTAGAATGTTAAAATTTAATTTTGTATATATATAAATATACTAATTGTGAAAAATAAAAAATTGTACAATAGTAATCCAGTTAAACTCCTTAATCGTACGCATAAGCCAAATTATTCGGAGCCCTAAATAATTATTGTCTGTGGCGTTAGAACAACGCTTTTGGTTTACGGGCCGGCCCATAAAAGCTCGAATTAGTTTAGTAATATATAATGCCCTAAACCAAGCCTCATTTTAGTCGGAGACTCCGCCGTAAATTACCGTGATGAAGCCAGAAACTAAGAGAACCGCCATGGCCAGACGGCGGAGCAACAACGACGACGATGGTCATTCCCCGTTCAACCTCAGTACTCTGAAGCATGCGATCGAGGCCATAAAAGCCTCCATGGAGAAGGAGAAAGAGAAGGAGAAGACAATCAATCTAGCGTCGTTATCTGCGGCGTTATCCGCTGTGAGTCGTAAGATGAAGCAAACCGAGAAATCTCAGCGACAACGTGTAAGAGACACGATGAAGAAGAAGAAGAAGAAGAGGCTGATGGTCGGAACGAAGCCTGAGACGAACGCAGAATTGCAACGATGGTTTTCAAACTTCGACGAATCGTTCAAACAATCATTGACGAACAAGAAGATCAATACGGCTTATAAAGTCACGCCTAAAACCTTGATGGAACCGCAGATTTGTCAGTTTAACACAGATTTCACGTTGCATCATTGGGCTGAAGCGTTCATGTAAGCTCTTTTTGTTGATGATGATCCTTTAAAAAGAGATTTATTCAATTATTAATTAGCGTAATTATTTATTTTGTTTTAGACAATATGAATAAAAGGACAGTTGTACAACAACTTGTTGAAAGCTCTGTTTCTTGGATGTTGAAAGCTCTGTTTCTTGGATGTTTACAGTCAGTAACTACAAAATCTTAAGAATGTTTGGGTTTATGTAAATTATGATTTCTGGTATATACTGAAACAGAAGTTAAAATAATTGATTTGGTTAAGCTCGACTTTCGAACAGAGGTGAGCCGGCCGTGAAAGGACATGGGAGCCTACTGATGGTTGGGGCGTTATAGTTTCCTCCTCTTCTCTAACCATTTTCTGTGTTGATTGATACTGTAACATTATAATCTGTTTCTCTTGTTTCTTTTTCTTCTTTCATCTTTCCTATACTGTCTTAGACTTAGCCACTTAGGGATGGGATAACAGTAACTGCAAAAGCGAGAGAGATTGATGGCTTTAGTCAATGAGTTTATCCCCAAAATTGCAATACCTCTAAGTAAGCAAAGTGTTTTCTGACAGCAACAACGACATGCATTCCTGCTTTGATTAGAGCCAATGACCTCTGGTTCCATTTCTGTGACAAGTATATATCTGAGTGTCTCTAAAAGAACAACATCATCACCCTGTTGAATCTTTCAAATATACAAAACTACTCTTCTTAGTCTTTTTGTCATTCGTTGATTAAAATGTGTTTTTCCAATCAAATAGCCTATGTTACCTTGGTTATGTTTGACCGTCATATTACCAAAGTTAATTACAGATTTTTTTTATATATTCAGAATAAAGAAATCCAGGATCTTTCTTATCCTCTTTAACCAAGAACAAAAAAAGGAAAAACAGAGACAAAAAAAAGAAAAGGAAAGAGTAAATTCTCCTCTTTATCAAATTGGAAATTGCCTTGGTGAAAACAAATTACGTTTGCTGATTAGATTGGTTCTTGTCTTTAAGTTTAAGCCATCCCTCTGTATAAAAGACCGAGCCTCATAAGTCATAACCCTCAAAGAAACCATCGTTAACATAGCAAAGTCACAAAAATCTATCTCATCTTTTATTAAACTAAGCACGTAAGAAGAAGACGAAACGATGGCTCTCTCTGGTTCACAAAAGAAGCTGCTTCTACTCGTCTTGGCTTTTGCATGTCTCTCCTCATCAGGCGCAGAGCCGTGGAGCTGGAGTTGGAGCAACGGGTCGGGTTGGGGCTGGGGGTCCGACGGCTCTAGAAGCTCTAGCTCAGGTCCTGGTTCAAATTCCGACGGTTCAAGTTTGAGTTGGGGTTCGAGCCCTCGTTGGGGATCCGACGGCTCAGGTTCAGGTTCTGGTTCTGGTTCAAACTCTGATGGCTCTGGTTGGGGTTGGGGTTGGGGTTGGGGCTGGGGATCCGATGGGTCAAGCAGCTCGGGATCAGGTTCGGGTACCAATCCTGATGGTTCAAGGTGGAGTTGGCACTGGAACTCTAGCTCAGGCTGGAGTTGGAGTTGGTGCTCGAACAGTAATTCGGACAGTGAAGCACCAAGCAGTTCAAGATCGATCTCCAACAGTGAAGCACCAAGCAGTTCGGGCTCTGTTTTGGACAGTGAAACGCCAAGAGAGATCGTAGTGGGAGGATCCGACGGATGGGCAAAAGGGTTGGATTACAAGAAGTGGGCTTCCAAGAATGCTCCTTTCTGCGTCAACGATGTTCTTGGTAAACAAATCATTTGGTTACCTATACTTAGGCCATGTTGGTTTGGTGAGGACTAGAGGATGAGATTTTTAGACACAGCGTTTGAGCGCAGTAATTGGATGCAACAGTCAGACACTGTTCATTTACGATTTTGGTTTATGCGTGTAGAAATTGTATCTAGATACAGTTAGTTCGTTTTGTATTCTATATTTGTATCTCAACGCGTTTTAAGTCAAATGACCAAAAACTACTTATTTTTTATTTTGGTCTAAACCTATATGTAATATTCAAAATGAGAATTTGAGGTTTTGACGGAAAACGAGATTTTGTGGTTTTGACGGAAAAATGAGATTTTGTAGTTTTGATAGAAATACAAGATTTTGCGGTGTTAGCAGAAAAACAAGATTTTGCGGTTTTGACGGAAAAAAGAAACTTTGTTGTTTTAGCAGGAAAACAAGATTTTGCGGTTTTGATAGAAAACGAATTTTACAGGTTTTTATGGAACACAAAATTTTAAGGTTTGGACGTAAAAACGAGATTTTGAGGTTCTTGCGGGAAAATAAAATTTTGCAATTTTGGCAAGAAACTAGATGTTGCGCTTTTGGCGGGAAAACGAGATTTTGCGGCTTTGGAGGAAAAATGACATTTAGTGGTTTTGGAGGAAAATCGAAATTTAGCGGTTTTTGCGGGAAAATGAGATTTTGCGGTTTTGGCGGAAAAACGAGATTTTGCTGTTTTAGTGGAAAATCGAAATTTTATTGTTTTGGCGGAAAATGAGATTTTGAGGTTTTGGTGGGAAAACGAGATTTTGTTGTTTGTGTGGGAAAATAAGATTTTACGATTTTGGTAAGAAAATGAGATTTTGTGATTTTGACGGATAACAAGATTTTACGGTTTTGGCGGAAAATGTTGTTATGGTGTCTTTGATAAAGAGAATATTGTTTTGTAGTCTTTGTGATTTTTTATTTATTATTATTTTAAAGATAAAATTATAGTTATAAATAGATGTGTTTTTGATTTTTATTAGTTTTGGATGAGTTTACTCTAGCCAGACGCACCAAATTAACTCATCCAAAAATCCCGATTTTTTGGGATGAGTTTTGGAAACGCATCTGATTACTGCGTCGAGTTCATGTTCTTAATTAACATTAAACGAACATAATTTTGCATCTACGTCCAGATAACGCGTCTAACTCACTTAACGAACAGGATCTTAGACCTCATTTTCTATGATAAATCATTTAAATTGGTGTTAATGAATACTTTTTGACATGGTGCAGTTTTCAAATACGACAAATCTGCCAAGCGAAAGTGTAACACCCGTCTCATCCTCACTCAAGAACGGCGTGCCACTAAACACATCTCAAAACTCAAATACTCCCATTTAATAAATACACCTTGATTTCCGGAAATTCATAAATAACTCCATAAATAGATCCATAAATAAATCCGTAACTGAAATATATCGAATAAATCATAAAACCAATGTCTAAAATAAAATACGAAGAAAACGTGAAAATCCCAAAATAGATAGCACCAGGTCCGATACACCTACTACTCGTCCGTCTCACCTGAAATGGAAGAAAGAGGGGGGAGTTACTCAGTGAGGTACGGGATGCTAAACACACAGAAAACGCAGTCCCGGTCATAGCACTCCAAATACGGAAAACAGTCTAAACATGCACAAACACGGTACCTAAAGTACCCAAAGAACAGTCAATGTCCTACTACCGGATCCAGTGACCGGCGGCACCCTCCTCCCAGAAAGACAACTTATGGGATAGTGCCCAATCACACCGCCCGTAGACGATTATCGACCTCTGAAGGTACTGGACAACAGGTCGATTAAGCTGCCCAGCACCATCTCCTCATACAACACGCGACGCAAGTACAGAAGTCCGTCTCTATACCCCCGCAATCCCTAACGACCCACATAGTCGACTAATCCTAGCTCTAGCAAGTTTAAAAGACTCAATTAACAATTTAATGCACAATCAATGGGTTGAATCATCTATATTCCTAGGTCCAATTTACAAACAAAACTACCTAGACTCGATCAAGAAAACGGAACACATTTAGTACTAGATTCCATCTCAGAAGTTCTAGGCGAAAGTACGGATCTCTGTGGAAAAGCCACCCTCACCTTAGCAAAAATGGCTGATACTGCGGCTTCTGGACTCTGGATGCTAAAACGGATGCTAAATCTGGAATCAGCACGAAAAATCGAGTGAGAACGGTCTTCGAACGGCGAAAAACGGATAACGGATCAGCTGGAAAAAGTCAACGGAAAAGTCAACGGAAAAGTCAACGGTCAACGTTCAGCGGTCAACGGTCAACGGTCAGCGGTCAACGGTCAAACCGGACTTAAACCGAACCAAACCGGACTCAGAATCAAACCGGACCTAAACCGGACCAGACCGGACCAAACCGGGTCGACTGAGTCAACTCGGTGGGTCACTGAGTCAACTCGGACGATTCAACTCGGACGAGTCAACTCGGCGGCGGCGACGGCTTACCAGAGGCGGTGGCGGTGGTCAACGGCGGCGCGTGGGCGACACGCGCGAAGCTTCCTGCGGCGATTGCGGGCGCGTCCGGAGGCGGTTTGTGGCGATTTTTTGTGTCTACGGATTCGTCTCGTCGTCCTGAATCCGATGGTGGCCTTGGATTTGCGAGATTCGACACGGTTAGAAAGTTATGGACGATTTACTGTTCGGCTGAAGCGGAAAGTTATCGAAAATTGGTTTTCGGGATTACCTTTGCCTCGGATTCGATGATACACTGATAGATCTACGCGGTGGCTACGAGAATTCGCCTCTAATACTCTCCGACGAATTAATTTTGACAGAACTTCGCTTTGATGAAGTTTTGGGAGAAAAAGAAAAGGAGAAGAAGTTATTTAAAGGGAAAACCTAGAGTTTCCTACTGAAACTATATTGTGCCTTGCTGAGCTTGGTTTTAGGTCATTACAGAAAGAGCCATGTGTACTTGTTCCAAGATCCATGGAGTTACATGAAGAATGCAAAGAAGATTGGATCAACCAATAAAGGATTAGAAGAAAGCTTCAAGTTTACTCTTAACAAACTTCAGCCTTACTTATTGGCCTCAGGCGAGCATGGGATTATGCTCCTACCACCTCCTAACTAAAATCCACCTCCTAACTAAAATCTTTTAGCCTCTGTTAGAGCTCTATAATATTGCGTTGTTAACTTGTTATATATATTATTCATGTGTCATACTACAATCGAATAACATGTGACGAGGTTAATCTAAAATATTTAGATACAAACAAATATATAAAGAGTTATTAATGTATGTATGTATGTTTAATATTATTTGAAAATTCAATCAAAATCATATTTCATTGGATCATTAATTTTATTTTTTCTTTTGTATTATTCGTTCAATGTTTTATATATATTAGTTAAATTTGGAGTGGTTTTGACTTTTCTGACGATATTAAGAAGATATAGATTTTATATTATATTTTAACAACGAAAACAAACTCTCAAATACTAGGATGGAACCAATGGCGGATCCAGAAATTTATTTAGTATGGAAAACATATTTTTTCATTAATAAATTAAATTATAAAATATAGTATTAATAGCCAAAAGAAAATTCATAACTAAATGAAAAGAAAAAAACATACAAAAATTACAATAAAAACTTCAAAAATTTCCTACAAAAATATTCTACGATCTTTCATTTTTTAAAATCATTTTATCACTATTTTGTTTGTCATTTTATCAAAAATATTATTTTTAAATAAGATAAACTACACAATCATTTAAAAACTGGTTACTCGTTCGTTTAAAAATGTTCTTTTTTTCTTGATTTAGAAACTCTCTCAAAACTAAATCTTGTCTTTTAAGTCTTATGGAACAATTCTCTTAAACTCTTATTTATACATAGAATTAAACTACTTCCTTATTCTATTAGTAATATAATAACACAAAATTTATCTAAATCTTAATCCTAATATAAATCATATTTGCGTCTTATCTTTATCTCTTCAAACTTTTTCTTATCATGATATGTTTTTTTCTAATTTTTAGAATTATCCAACAACATGGTGGAAAATGGAAGAAAATTAAGAAAACCCAATAGATAGATTACTGACTAGGTCAAATCAGTATGACTTAATTGTTTTTAACTTTTATTTTCTAATGAATTAATATATATAAAAAAAGAATTTGGACTTTAGAAATATCAATAAAATTGATAGATAAACAAAGTTTGTGGACTAATAAATTTTTTTTTTAGAAAATACTAGTATGAAACACGTGCCATCACATAATACATGTCCGTCCACCATTAGGGGAACTTGTTGTTTTAAACGAATATCTAAAGACTAAAGACTGCAGGTTTCAAAATCAGTAATTATAAAACATAGATACCAACTCAATCAAAATACACAAAACTTTTACAAAATATCGAAAGATATGCGTTGGACTGGTTGGTTTCCAGCTTTCTTAGGAGAGAAGGTATGAAAACTTTAACTTCTTGTTTTATGTTCTATTGTTCTTTGTGTTACGTGGGTACAAAGGTAACTAGTGCATGTAATTTAATTTATGTTTTATGTTATGCTAAATGATTCTTCTCCGTTTGAAACTTCCCTTTTTTTTTTTTTTTTCAGCTGATGTTTCACATACACGAGTTGAGAAGTCGGTGAGGCAAAAGATTTCCTTTTATCTTCTAGGATAATCATCCCAAAAGTTAATTTATTGTTGTTAGATAAGTCTTAGAGTTTATACAAAAGATACGCACCAATGAAAACAAGATGAATCTGAAATTTTTTATGATTAATTAATAATGTGATAATTATAAAAGATATTGATAGAATCAAACGTCGTAAAGTCTGTTACAAAATCAAATATTCTTTTTCCCAAATCAGTTAGGTTTAGTATTGAGTTAGTTATCCTTCTCTATAAATACGTTTCTCAAAACCTAAACAAGAGAATCAAATCAATTGTTACGAAAATCAAAGCAACATAAGAAGAAGAAGAAGAAAAAATAACGATGGCTCTCTCTGGTTCACAAACGAAGATGCTCCTACTCGTATTGGCGATTGCATGTCTTTCCTCATCAGGCGCAGAGGCGTGGAGCTGGAGTTGGAGCAACGGATCGGGTTGGGGCTGGGGATCCGACGGTTCAAGCAGCTCTAGCTCACGTCCTGGTTCAGACTCAGATGGTTCAAGTTGGAGTTGGGGCTCGAGCCCTGGTTGGGGATGGGGTTGGGGATCCGACGGTTCAGGCAACTCAGGCTCAGGTTCTGGTTCAAACTCTGATGGCTCTGGTTGGAGATGGGGTTGGGGATCCGACGGCTCAGACAACTCTGGCTCAGGTTCTGGTTCAAACTATGGCTCTGGTTGGGGTTGGGGCTGGGGATCCGATGGGTCAAGCAGCTCGGGCTCAGGTTCGGGTACCAATCCTGATGGTTCAAGGTGGAGTTGGCACTGGAGCCCTAGGTCAGGTTGGAGTTGGGGCTCGAACGGTAATTCGGACAGTGAAGCACCAAGCAGTTCAAGATCGGTCTCGGACAGTGAAGCACCAGGCAGTTCGGGGTCTGTTTCGAACAGTCAAACGCCAAGAGAGATCGTAGTGGGAGGATCCGACGGATGGGAAAAAGGGTTGGATTACAAGAAGTGGGCTTCCAAGAATGCTCCTTTCTACGTCAACGATGTTCTTGGTAAGCAAATTGTTTGGTTACATATACTCAGACCTAATGAATCATTTAAATTGGTGTTAATGAATACTATTTTTTTGACATGGTGAAGTTTTCAAGTACGACAAATCTGCCAAGCGAAGGAACGATGTGTACTTGTTCCAAGATCCATGGAGTTACATGAACTGCGACATGAAGAACGCAAAGAAGATTGGATCAACGAATAAAGGATCAGAAGAAAGCTTAAAGTTTACTCTTAACAAACTTCAGCCTTACTTCTTTGCCTCAGGCGAGCATGAAGGCGATTATTGCAGCAACCATAACATGAAGTTGACCGTCTTCCCCATTCCTCACCGTTCTGGCTAGATTTCTTATGCTCTTTTTTTTTTTTTACTTTGTAGAGTTAAATTTCTTATAAGTGTGAAAGACGTAATCAAGGAAAACACGTGTAATGAAATATATTAATTTAGGGTTTTGGATTATTTGTATTTTCATAGTCAAAAGCTGCGTCAAAGTTACATTTAATTTAATTATAGCTGCTATGAATTGTTGTGTGGATGAGAAGATAAGAATGTTTCGTTACATTCCTCATTATTTGAGATATCATTAGTTGTTTATAACTCCATTTCTTCTAACTATTCATAAACATCAGCCTTTGACTGCTTGGACAACCTTTTCAGGATATAATGCCTTTGTTTTCTAAAGATGATATTACATCTAGATTTCCAATTCTTCACATTATTCAGAGAGAAGGTAACTCTTGATGATTTGTTTGTTCTTCAAAAATTTCGTCATAAGCTAAAGATGGTTGCCAAGCTAGCAGAGACATTCTCCAGATCATCAAAGAGACTGGACATGACCAATAAGTATTATGGATCGTTTTAGGAGCTGAGCAACACCTTTGGCATATATTATCCATATGTGAATTTTAAAGTAAATCAGTTCTTATAAATAAATATTTTTTTCTTTTCAAAAATGCAAAAACTGAAGAACAAACTGGTTTGGTTCTGCAGGTTTTAAACCTAATTTAATTTGCAAAATCGCTAATAGGTTTAGATATCAAAACTACATGATAACCAAAAAAAAAAAGTCTAGTTCAATTTATTACACCCAACCCTACTTAAAGCGTGTCAAAAAAAATTAACTCAGCTCTTCGTGAAACAAATATCTATATCGTATAGCACGCAAAAACAACAACACGAATATTACTGGAATCTTAAAATACGAACATCATCGACTTCGTTTGGAAATAAGTCTGTTTAGATTTGTTTCAAGAATATTAAATCGGTTATTTGGTTCAGTTAAAAAAAAATGCTCAATTTTTAAAAAAAATTCTGTATATTTCATTTAAATTCATTATAATTCACTTATTTTTAAATGAAAAGTTTTTTTAATATTCTCAAAATATTTTTTATTTTGAAAAGTAATATATGTTTTCAAATATTTTAGTTTTCAAATTTTTTAAACTAACTTTTTTATTAACTAAATAATACCATCATTTGAGAATTTATAGTTAAAAATAATATATAATTTTTTTTAAAAATCAATTAATATATATATATGTGTGTTAAATAAACTATTTTAATAATATCTTATATTTTAAATATATTTTTTGTTAACTTATATCAAATTATCAAAAATAATGTAGATTTAATTTTTCTTTATTACTATTTTTCGAATAATGTTGTTACCAAAATATATCATATATATTCTATGATTTGTTTTTTTAAAAATACAACATATAATTAGAAATTCAGTTATGATAGAGTAAAAATGAAAAGTTAAAAATTTTTATATCTAATTAAATAGAAATGAAAACTTTAATGATTTCTAATACAAAAAGTTACATGATAACTTTTTTATATACTTTTAATACTAAAATTTAGCAAACAATTAATAATATATTTTCGGTATTAGTTGTAAATAATAAAATTAGATTTTAAAATAATTTATATGTTTAAGTTATTTATGGTATTTTGATGATTTTGAAGTTTAGAATATTAGTTTTCAAACTTTATAAGAAATATAAGTTTTCAAAATATTTAAAATTTCTAGAATATTGAATCAAATTTCTTCTTTTTAAATTTCAGTTAAGTTCATCGGATATTTTGGGAGAAAAAACGTTTAGAATTTTAGAATCTTTTTTCAGTTTACAAAGAACTAATTGAATTAGAAATGCCTAACTGAACCAAACCGTTTGCAAAATTGCCGATTGGTTTGGAACTCAAAACTGAACAGTAACCAAAAATGTATCAAAAATTCAACTCACTGAAACTCAACTAATCACGCAGTATAAAAAACACGAACATAATTAGGATTATAAAAACAACACAACAGAAATGTAACATAAGTAAACCGAACAAAAGATTGATTTCGTTTGATTTGATCATTTGTTTGGTTTGGTTTAAGAAGAATTTAGTCCGTTCAGTTCCAAAAAAACGACTAAGCTTAAAAATTGTTCGGTTCTTCAGCATATCAAAATAGTACGAACATAACTAAGATTCATCCAAAAAACTAAGAACACTATATTTTCTATAACATTTCATCAATAAGAAAACCCACACAACCAATGACACAAGAACCATAACAAGATGACAACAACAACAAGAAACGAATTTGCAAAAATAGAGAAGCAAATACCAACAAGATGATTTTAGCAAAGATTTATGATGCAAAAGATAAGAGATAAGCTACATGATTAATTCCAAAGCAAATATCAGCAAGATAATTTTATCACAGACTTGTTCAAAGAATGAGACACAATTAATTGGAATAAGGAATTACAGTGAGAATATTGCACTCTGAATCCATATAATCACAACTGCTGCACACATAAAAGCTTCCTTAACAATCATACATGAAGCATTATGGCTACAAGAACTTAACAAAAATGTGAATACTGATATAATCTAATCAAAGTTGACTATATATGAGAACCCCAATACTCAATGCATGTGATTGGATAATTTTCTAAACAAGCTAGCCTCGTTGAACTTAAACGTGGCAATTCTAAAAATATGCAGCCTCAATATTAAAATTGATGAGTTATATGAATACTTTCTATAAATAATTACATATATTACACTAACAAATACTTTCATTTCACCAACTCAGACCTCCATCAAAATTGAACACACAAAAGCTAAAACAGATCTATTAGTATAGCAAGTCAAAGAGCACTGAATCTAACGATTAACTCTAAATGATATGAGTGCAAACATATGAAAAAGGTAAAAAAATACAAGGTATGGCTAAATCTCAAATAAGCTAGAATCACCTAAAATCACTAACTAATACTTCTACTCTCACCAATTCATATCTCCATATCATTTTTGACATACAAAAACAGAGACATAAGACACATAAAATACATTAAATGTAAAACATTAAATGATGAATATCAAAGTCTGAGATTTCATCCAAGTCTGGCTGACTCTCAGATAACCAAGGCCTGACCATAACAAGAACAACATCAGGAAAGAATTCAACTAAAAAACAAACTTGAAACATAATTATGAACATATGCCAAAAGATTTAAAAACTAATAAATATCGTGTAAAAATCATCAATCATAAGAAACAATGTAATAAGGAAAGCCTTAAACAGACAAACAAAACTATTAGTATAGCAAGTAAAGAAGCGTTAAATTTAGCAATCAAATCTATAAATGATATGTGCAGAAATATATAAAACAGAGACACAAGGCACATCCAAAAGGAAATATAAATAACGTCTTGTATACCAAATAAGCAATATTAGACCATAACTAGAATAGCAACAACGAAGAATAAAACTAAAAATCTAACATGCACAAAAAGAAAAGATGTCAAATGATCTACAAAACTAAGAGAAATCATGTGATACTCAGCTCCAAACCTTTGATTTAACCTTACATACATCATTACTAATATGATAAAAAATTACGCAGTGATAGCTTTTATATGCACTCAACAATCAAATTTTTTTTTTACGAGAACAAATAATGTACCTAAGAATGGTACAAAGGCAAAAAGATAAATTCAACATAGCGAAATCAACAATATTTAACACTTACTCAAACATTTTGACAAATAGAAATTCTTAATATAGCAGGTATAGAAGCGCTAAGCTTACCAAATCAAATCTATAAACGATATGAGCATAAACATATGAAACAAAGACAGAAAATTACAAAAACAGGTTATAGGCAAAAACGATATATGTTGATGCACAACATGAATAACAACATCAAAATATAGTTGAATCCCAAATAACCAGTGTCATACCATTGCAAGAATAGCACCAAGAAACAATAAAACTATAAAAACTAACACAGAAAATAAGTTAAAAACAAAACTTTATATGATGATGTTTGCAACATAATAGCCAAGAGAGACCATAACAAGAATAGCATCAGGAAAGAATAGAACTAAAAAACTAACTTGAAACATAATTAAGAACATATGCCAAAAGATTTACAAAACTAAGAGATAACTTGTAGAAATATCAATCATAAGAACCCATTTGATAAGAAAAGCGTTAAACAAACAAACAAAAACTAGTAGTATAGCAGTAAAGAAACGTTAAATTTAACAGTCGAAACAATGAATGATATATGCAGAACTATATAAAATAGAGACAGAAGACACATGAAAAAATATCAAAGACAATAGAAATAACGTCTAGGTACGGTTGAATTTCAAATAAGCAATGTTAGACATAATTAGAATAGCGACAACAAAGAGTAAAAAAACTAAACTTACATGCACAAGAAGAACAGATGCCAAACGATTTACAAACTAAGAGAAATCATGTGGAAGTCAGCTCCAAACATTTGATTTTACCTTGCAGCATTACTAATATGATAAAAACACATCAAAAGCAAAACATCTTACACGTAAGTATGGGAGAAAGATACACATTGCGCAGAGCTTTTATATGCACTCAACAAGCAAAGTTTTTTTTTATGAGAACAAATAATGTACCTAAGAATGGTACAAAGACAAAGAGATAAATTCAACATAAAGAAATCAACAATATTTAAAAATTACAGAAATGAACGAAATATAATGTTAAAGATATGCAGCATTATTTATCATTAACTCAAGCAGCACAGATATCAAACTTCTATAAAAGGTTCTTTATAAAACTAGAGAAACTAAAAAACTAAAAGCAAAAGCAATATGGATATTTTGTAAAAGAATTGGATGAAAATAACCCGAAACACAGAAAGGATTGGGAAAAAAATAACCTGAAACTCTCGTGCTGATATTTGAAATCTGAAGGAGAACATTTGTATGCTTGTTTACTTCTCAATAGTATCTGCATAAAAAAAGACGACAGAAATGCCTTAAGCTTTTGAGACGGATGTATGTCTAGACTTTATAGCGAAATAAAACATCATATTTTAAGCAAATTAAAATTTCACATACCTGAAATAGATGAAGGAAAAAAACTAAATTTAAGAGATTTATGATAGTGGTATTTAAGATTGCGTCATGCATGCTCCATAAATGTGTAATTACCTTATCTTAGTACCCATAAACTTAGAACCGAGTAATTCGAATAGAGTGACTTGAAAGGCGAGTAGTCCCACATCCTTATCATTTTCATTTCTAGCACCAGTGACCTTCTTTAGCTTTTTATCTAGCTTGAGTGACTAGCATCTCATAAAATCTCAGAGAGAGAATCATTTAGGTTCTGCAATCAAAGACACTGAAAAGAGGTAATTAAGATTACCTTATTTTTAAGACGAGGCATTTGTTAAGTTTGGTGATAGGAAACAGGACAAGCCTGTTCAAGTTCAAGCAATAGAGGTAATTAAAATTACTTCAAATGTAAGACGAGGCATTTGGTTATACCTCGGTGACTAGAAAACCGAGTTATCCATATAACCTGAAACAAGCTCATTTCCATTCTTGCAATAGGGACAGTTTAGAGAGGTAATTAAAATTACCTCAAATCTAAGACGAGGCATTTGGTTATAACTCAGTGACTAGGAAACCGAGTTATCCATAGAACCGGGACAAACTCATTTGCATTCTTGCACTAAGGACAGTTTAGAAAGGTAATTAAAATTACCTCATTTCTAAGAAGAGGCATTTGGTTATAGCTCGGTGACTAGGAAACCGATTTATCCATATAACCGGGACAAACTCATTTACATTCTTGCACAAGAGACAGTTTAGAGAGGTAATTAAAATTACCTCAAATCTAAGACGAGACATTTGGTTATAGCTCGGTGACTAGGAAACCGAGTTATCCATAGAAACGGGACAAGCTCATTTGCATTCTTGCACTAGGGACAGTTTAGAAAGGGAATTACAATTACCTCAAATCTAAGTCGAGGCATTTGGTCATAGCTCGGTGACTAGGAAACCGAGTTCTCCATAGAACCAGGATAAGCTCATTTGCATTCTTGTAATAGGGACAGTTTATAATTAAAATTACCTCAAATCTAAGTCGAGGTATTTGGTTATAGCTCGGTGACTAGGAAACCGAGTTATCCATAGTACCGGGACAAGCTTATTTACATTCTTGCATTAGGCACAGTTTAGAGAGGTAATTAAAATTACCTCAAATCTAAGTCGAGGCATTTGGTTTTAGCTCGGTGACTAGGAAACCGAGTTATCCATAGAAACGGGACAAGCTCATTTGCATTCTTGCACTAGGGACAGTTTAGAGAGGTAATTAAAATTACCTCAAATCTAAGTCGAGGCATTTGGTTATAGCTCGGTGACTAGGAAACCGAGTTATCCATAGAACCAGGATAAGCTCATTTCCATTCTTGTAATAGGGACAGTTTAGAGAGGTAATTAAAATTACCTCAAATCTAAGTCGAGGCATTTGGTTATAGCTCGGTGACTAGGAAACCGAGTTATCCATAGAACCGGGACAAGCTAATTTGCATTCTTGCACTAGGGACAGTTTAGAGAGGTAATTGAAATTACCTCAAATCTAAGACGAGGCATTTGGCTACAACTCGGTGACTAGGAAACCGAGTTATCCATATCAACGGGACAAGCTCATTTGCATTCTTGCACTAGTGACAGTTTAGAGAGGTAATGAAAATTACCTCAAATCTAAGTCGAGGCATTTGGTTATAGCTCGGTGACTAGGAAACCGAGTTATCCATAGAACCAGGATTAGCTCATTTGCATTCTTGCAATAGGGACAGTTTAGAGAGGTAATTAAAATTACCTCAAATCTAAGTCGAGGCATTTGTTTATAGCTCGGAGACTAGGAAACCGAGTTATCCATAGAACCAGGACAAGCTCATTTGCATTCTTGCACTAGGGACAGTTTAGAGAGGTAATTGAAATTACCTCAAATCTAAGAGAAAGAATTTGGTTATAGGTCGGTGACTAGGAAACCGAGTTATCCATAGAAACGGGACAACTCATTTGCATTCTTGCACTAGGGACAGTTTAGAGAGGTAATTAAAATTACCTCAAATCTAAGTCGAGGCATTTGGTTATAGCTCGGTGACTAGGAAACCGAGTTATCCATAGAACAGGATAAGCTCATTTGCATTCTTGCAATAGGGACAGTTTAGAGAGGTAATTAAAATTACCTCAAATCTAAGTCGAGGCATTTGGTTATAGTTCGGTGACTAGGAAACCGAGTTATCCATAGAAACGGGACAGTTTAGATAGGTAATTAAAATTACCTCAAATCTAAGTCGAGGCATTTGGTTTTAGCTCGGTGACTAGGAAACCGAGTTATCCATAGAAACGGACAAGCTCATTTGCATTCTTGCACTAGGGACAGTTTAGAGAGGTAATTAAAATTACCTCAAATCTAAGACGAGGCATTTGGTTATAGCTCGGTGACTAGGAAACCGAGTTATCCATAGAAACGGGACAAGCTCATTTGCATTCTTGCACTAGGGACAGTTTAGAGAGGTAATTAAATTACCTCAAATCTAAGACGAGGCATTTGGTTATAGCTCGGTGACTAGGAAACCGAGTTATCCATAGAAACGGGACAAGCTCATTTGCATTCTTGCACTAGGGACAGTTTAGAGAGGTACTTAAAATTACCTTAAATCTAAGTCGAGGCATTTGGTTTTAGCTCGGTGACTAGGAAACCGAGTTATCCATAGAAACGGGACAAGCTCATTTGCATTCTTGCACTAGGGACAGTTTAGAGAGGTAATTAAAATTACCTCAAATCTAAGTCGAGGCATTTGGTTATAGCTCGGTGACTAGGAAACCGAGTTATCCATAGAAACGGACAACTCATTTGCATTCTTGCACTAGGGACAGTTTAGAGAGGTAATTAAAATTACCTCAAATCTAAGTCGAGGCATTTGGTTATAGCTCGGTGACTAGGAAACCGAGTTATCCATAGAAACGGGACAAGCTCATTTGCATTCTTGCACTAGGGACAGTTTAGAGAGGTAATTAAAATTACCTCAAATCTAAGTCGAGGCATTTGGTTTTAGCTCGGTGACTAGGAAACCGAGTTATCCATAGAAACGGGACAAGCTCATTTGCATTCTTGCACTAGGGACAGTTTAGAGAGGTAATTAAAATTACCTCAAATCTAAGTCGAGGCATTTGGTTATAGCTCGGTGACTAGGAAACCGAGTTATCCATAGAAACGGACAACTCATTTGCATTCTTGCACTAGGGACAGTTTAGAGAGGTAATTAAAATTACCTCAAATCTAAGTCGAGGCATTTGGTTATAGCTCGGTGACTAGGAAACCGAGTTATCCATAGAAACGGGACAAGCTCATTTGCATTCTTGCACTAGGGACAGTTTAGAGAGGTAATTAAAATTACCTCAAATCTAAGTCGAGGCATTTGGTTATAGCTCGGTGACTAGGAAACCGAGTTATCCATAGAAACGGGACAGCTCATTTGCATTCTTGCACTAGGGACAGTTTAGAGAGGTAATTAAAATTACCTCAAATCTAAGTCGAGGCATTTGGTTATAGCTCGGTGACTAGGAAACCGAGTTATCCATAGAAACGGGACAAGCTCATTTGCATTCTTGCACTAGGGACAGTTTAGAGAGGTAATTAAAATTACCTCAAATCTAAGTCGAGGCATTTGGTTATAGCTCGGTGACTAGGAAACCGAGTTATCCATAGAAACGGGACAAGCTCATTTGCATTCTTGCACTAGGGACAGTTTAGAGAGGTAATTAAAATTACCTCAAATCTAAGTCGAGGCATTTGGTTATAGCTCGGTGACTAGGAAACCGAGTTATCCATAGAAACGGGACAAGCTCATTTGCATTCTTGCACTAGGGACAGTTTAGAGAGGTAATTAAAATTACCTCAAATCTAAGACGAGCATTTGGTTATAGCTCGGTGACTAGGAAACCGAGTTATCCATAGAAACGGGACAAGCTCATTTGCATTCTTGCACTAGGGACAGTTTAGAGAGGTAATTAAAATTACCTCAAATCTAAGTCGAGGCATTTGGTTATAGCTCGGTGACTAGGAAACCGAGTTATCCATAGAAACGGGACAAGCTCATTTGCATTCTTGCACTAGGGACAGTTTAGAGAGGTAATTAAAATTACCTCAAATCTAAGTCGAGGCATTTGGTTATAGCTCGGTGACTAGGAAACCGAGTTATCCATAGAAACGGGACAAGCTCATTTGCATTCTTGCACTAGGGACAGTTTAGAGAGGTAATTAAAATTACCTCAAATCTAAGTCGAGGCATTTGGTTATAGCTCGGTGACTAGGAAACCGAGTTATCCATAGAAACGGGACAAGCTCATTTGCATTCTTGCACTAGGGACAGTTTAGAGAGGTAATTAAAATTACCTCAAATCTAAGTCGAGGCATTTGGTTATAGCTCGGTGACTAGGAAACCGAGTTATCCATAGAAACGGGACAAGCTCATTTGCATTCTTGCACTAGGGACAGTTTAGAGAGGTAATTAAAATTACCTCAAATCTAAGTCGAGGCATTTGGTTATAGCTCGGTGACTAGGAAACCGAGTTATCCATAGAAACGGGACAAGCTCATTTGCATTCTTGCACTAGGGACAGTTTAGAGAGGTAATTAAAATTACCTCAAATCTAAGTCGAGGCATTTGGTTATAGCTCGGTGACTAGGAAACCGAGTTATCCATAGAAACGGGACAAGCTCATTTGCATTCTTGCACTAGGGACAGTTTAGAGAGGTAATTAAAATTACCTCAAATCTAAGTCGAGGCATTTGGTTATAGCTCGGTGACTAGGAAACCGAGTTATCCATAGAAACGGGACAAGCTCATTTGCATTCTTGCACTAGGGACAGTTTAGAGAGGTAATTAAAATTACCTCAAATCTAAGTCGAGGCATTTGGTTATAGCTCGGTGACTAGGAAACCGAGTTATCCATAGAAACGGACAAGCTCATTTGCATTCTTGCACTAGGGACAGTTTAGAGAGGTAATTAAAATTACCTCAAATCTAAGTCGAGGCATTTGGTTATAGCTCGGTGACTAGGAAACCGAGTTATCCATAGAAACGGGACAAGCTCATTTGCATTCTTGCACTAGGGACAGTTTAGAGAGGTAATTAAAATTACCTCAAATCTAAGTCGAGGCATTTGGTTATAGCTCGGTGACTAGGAAACCGAGTTATCCATAGAAACGGGACAAGCTCATTTGCATTCTTGCACTAGGGACAGTTTAGAGAGGTAATTAAAATTACCTCAAATCTAAGTCGAGGCATTTGGTTTTAGCTCGGTGACTAGGAAACCGAGTTATCCATAGAAACGGGACAAGCTCATTTGCATTCTTGCACTAGGGACAGTTTAGAGAGGTAATTAAAATTACCTCAAATCTAAGTCGAGGCATTTGGTTATAGCTCGGTGACTAGGAAACCGAGTTATCCATAGAAACGGGACAAGCTCATTTGCATTCTTGCACTAGGGACAGTTTAGAGAGGTAATTAAAATTACCTCAAATCTAAGTCGAGGCATTTGGTTATAGCTCGGTGACTAGGAAACCGAGTTATCCATAGAAACGGGACAAGCTCATTTGCATTCTTGCACTAGGGACAGTTTAGAGAGGTAATTAAAATTACCTCAAATCTAAGTCGAGGCATTTGGTTTAGCTCGGTGACTAGGAAACCGAGTTATCCATAGAAACGGGACAAGCTCATTTGCATTCTTGCACTAGGGACAGTTTAGAGAGGTAATTAAAATTACCTCAAATCTAAGTCGAGGCATTTGGTTATAGCTCGGTGACTAGGAAACCGAGTTATCCATAGAAACGGGACAAGCTCATTTGCATTCTTGCACTAGGGACAGTTTAGAGAGGTAATTAAAATTACCTCAAATCTAAGTCGAGGCATTTGGTTATAGCTCGGTGACTAGGAAACCGAGTTATCCATAGAAACGGGACAAGCTCATTTGCATTCTTGCACTAGGGACAGTTTAGAGAGGTAATTAAAATTACCTCAAATCTAAGTCGAGGCATTTGGTTTTAGCTCGGTGACTAGGAAACCGAGTTATCCATAGAAACGGGACAAGCTCATTTGCATTCTTGCACTAGGGACAGTTTAGAGAGGTAATTAAAATTACCTCAAATCTAAGTCGAGGCATTTGGTTATAGCTCGGTGACTAGGAAACCGAGTTATCCATAGAAACGGGACAAGCTCATTTGCATTCTTGCACTAGGGACAGTTTAGAGAGGTAATTAAAATTACCTCAAATCTAAGTCGAGGCATTTGGTTATAGCTCGGTGACTAGGAAACCGAGTTATCCATAGAAACGGGACAAGCTCATTTGCATTCTTGCACTAGGGACAGTTTAGAGAGGTAATTAAAATTACCTCAAATCTAAGTCGAGGCATTTGGTTATAGCTCGGTGACTAGGAAACCGAGTTATCCATAGAAACGGGACAAGCTCATTTGCATTCTTGCACTAGGGACAGTTTAGAGAGGTAATTAAAATTACCTCAAATCTAAGACGAGGCATTTGGTTATAGCTCGGTGACTAGGAAACCGAGTTATCCATAGAAACGGGACAAGCTCATTTGCATTCTTGCACTAGGGACAGTTTAGAGAGGTAATTAAAATTACCTCAAATCTAAGTCGAGGCATTTGGTTATAGCTCGGTGACTAGGAAACCGAGTTATCCATAGAAACGGGACAAGCTCATTTGCATTCTTGCACTAGGGACAGTTTAGAGAGGTAATTAAAATTACCTCAAATCTAAGTCGAGGCATTTGGTTATAGCTCGGTGACTAGGAAACCGAGTTATCCATAGAAACGGGACAAGCTCATTTGCATTCTTGCACTAGGGACAGTTTAGAGAGGTAATTAAAATTACCTCAAATCTAAGTCGAGGCATTTGGTTTAGCTCGGTGACTAGGAAACCGAGTTATCCATAGAAACGGGACAAGCTCATTTGCATTCTTGCACTAGGGACAGTTTAGAGAGGTAATTAAAATTACCTCAAATCTAAGTCGAGGCATTTGGTTATAGCTCGGTGACTAGGAAACCGAGTTATCCATAGAAACGGGACAAGCTCATTTGCATTCTTGCACTAGGGACAGTTTAGAGAGGTAATTAAAATTACCTCAAATCTAAGTCGAGGCATTTGGTTATAGCTCGGTGACTAGGAAACCGAGTTATCCATAGAAACGGACAAGCTCATTTGCATTCTTGCACTAGGGACAGTTTAGAGAGGTAATTAAAATTACCTCAAATCTAAGTCGAGGCATTTGGTTATAGCTCGGTGACTAGGAAACCGAGTTATCCATAGAACGGGACAAGCTCATTTGCATTCTTGCACTAGGGACAGTTTAGAGAGGTAATTAAAATTACCTCAAATCTAAGACGAGGCATTTGGTTATAGCTCGGTGACTAGGAAACCGAGTTATCCATAGAAACGGGACAAGCTCATTTGCATTCTTGCACTAGGGACAGTTTAGAGAGGTAATTAAAATTACCTCAAATCTAAGTCGAGGCATTTGGTTATAGCTCGGTGACTAGGAAACCGAGTTATCCATAGAAACGGGACAAGCTCATTTGCATTCTTGCACTAGGGACAGTTTAGAGAGGTAATTAAAATTACCTCAAATCTAAGTCGAGGCATTTGGTTTAGCTCGGTGACTAGGAAACCGAGTTATCCATAGAAACGGACAAGCTCATTTGCATTCTTGCACTAGGACAGTTTAGAGAGGTAATTAAAATTACCTCAAATCTAAGTCGAGGCATTTGGTTATAGCTCGGTGACTAGGAAACCGAGTTATCCATAGAAACGGACAAGCTCATTTGCATTCTTGCACTAGGGACAGTTTAGAGAGGTAATTAAAATTACCTCAAATCTAAGTCGAGGCATTTGGTTATAGCTCGGTGACTAGGAAACCGAGTTATCCATAGAAACGGGACAAGCTCATTTGCATTCTTGCACTAGGGACAGTTTAGAGAGGTAATTAAAATTACCTCAAATCTAAGTCGAGGCATTTGGTTTAGCTCGGTGACTAGGAAACCGAGTTATCCATAGAAACGGGACAAGCTCATTTGCATTCTTGCACTAGGGACAGTTTAGAGAGGTAATTAAAATTACCTCAAATCTAAGACGAGGCATTTGGTTATAGCTCGGTGACTAGGAAACCGAGTTATCCATAGAAACGGGACAAGCTCATTTGCATTCTTGCACTAGGGACAGTTTAGAGAGGTAATTAAAATTACCTCAAATCTAAGTCGAGGCATTTGGTTATAGCTCGGTGACTAGGAAACCGAGTTATCCATAGAAACGGGACAAGCTCATTTGCATTCTTGCACTAGGGACAGTTTAGAGAGGTAATTAAAATTACCTCAAATCTAAGTCGAGGCATTTGGTTTTAGCTCGGTGACTAGGAAACCGAGTTATCCATAGAAACGGGACAAGCTCATTTGCATTCTTGCACTAGGGACAGTTTAGAGAGGTAATTAAAATTACCTCAAATCTAAGTCGAGGCATTTGGTTATAGCTCGGTGACTAGGAAACCGAGTTATCCATAGAAACGGGACAAGCTCATTTGCATTCTTGCACTAGGGACAGTTTAGAGAGGTAATTAAAATTACCTCAAATCTAAGTCGAGGCATTTGGTTATAGCTCGGTGACTAGGAAACCGAGTTATCCATAGAAACGGGACAAGCTCATTTGCATTCTTGCACTAGGGACAGTTTAGAGAGGTAATTAAAATTACCTCAAATCTAAGTCGAGGCATTTGGTTATAGCTCGGTGACTAGGAAACCGAGTTATCCATAGAAACGGGACAAGCTCATTTGCATTCTTGCACTAGGGACAGTTTAGAGAGGTAATTAAAATTACCTCAAATCTAAGTCGAGGCATTTGGTTATAGCTCGGTGACTAGGAAACCGAGTTATCCATAGAAACGGGACAAGCTCATTTGCATTCTTGCACTAGGGACAGTTTAGAGAGGTAATTAAAATTACCTCAAATCTAAGTCGAGGCATTTGGTTATAGCTCGGTGACTAGGAAACCGAGTTATCCATAGAACGGGACAAGCTCATTTGCATTCTTGCACTAGGGACAGTTTAGAGAGGTAATTAAAATTACCTCAAATCTAAGTCGAGGCATTTGGTTATAGCTCGGTGACTAGGAAACCGAGTTATCCATAGAAACGGGACAAGCTCATTTGCATTCTTGCACTAGGGACAGTTTAGAGAGGTAATTAAAATTACCTCAAATCTAAGTCGAGGCATTTGGTTATAGCTCGGTGACTAGGAAACCGAGTTATCCATAGAAACGGGACAAGCTCATTTGCATTCTTGCACTAGGGACAGTTTAGAGAGGTAATTAAAATTACCTCAAATCTAAGTCGAGGCATTTGGTTATAGCTCGGTGACTAGGAAACCGAGTTATCCATAGAAACGGGACAAGCTCATTTGCATTCTTGCACTAGGACAGTTTAGAGAGGTAATTAAAATTACCTCAAATCTAAGTCGAGGCATTTGGTTTAGCTCGGTGACTAGGAAACCGAGTTATCCATAGAAACGGACAAGCTCATTTGCATTCTTGCACTAGGGACAGTTTAGAGAGGTAATTAAAATTACCTCAAATCTAAGTCGAGGCATTTGGTTATAGCTCGGTGACTAGGAAACCGAGTTATCCATAGAACCGGACAAGCTCATTTGCATTCTTGCACTAGGGACAGTTTAGAGAGGTAATTAAAATTACCTCAAATCTAAGTCGAGGCATTTGGTTATAGCTCGGTGACTAGGAAACCGAGTTATCCATAGAAACGGGACAAGCTCATTTGCATTCTTGCACTAGGGACAGTTTAGAGAGGTAATTAAAATTACCTCAAATCTAAGTCGAGGCATTTGGTTATAGCTCGGTGACTAGGAAACCGAGTTATCCATAGAAACGGGACAAGCTCATTTGCATTCTTGCACTAGGGACAGTTTAGAGAGGTAATTAAAATTACCTCAAATCTAAGTCGAGGCATTTGGTTATAGCTCGGTGACTAGGAAACCGAGTTATCCATAGAAACGGGACAAGCTCATTTGCATTCTTGCACTAGGGACAGTTTAGAGAGGTAATTAAAATTACCTCAAATCTAAGTCGAGGCATTTGGTTATAGCTCGGTGACTAGGAAACCGAGTTATCCATAGAAACGGGACAAGCTCATTTGCATTCTTGCACTAGGGACAGTTTAGAGAGGTAATTAAAATTACCTCAAATCTAAGTCGAGGCATTTGGTTTTAGCTCGGTGACTAGGAAACCGAGTTATCCATAGAAACGGGACAAGCTCATTTGCATTCTTGCACTAGGGACAGTTTAGAGAGGTAATTAAAATTACCTCAAATCTAAGACGAGGCATTTGGTTATAGCTCGGTGACTAGGAAACCGAGTTATCCATAGAAACGGGACAAGCTCATTTGCATTCTTGCACTAGGGACAGTTTAGAGAGGTAATTAAAATTACCTCAAATCTAAGTCGAGGCATTTGGTTATAGCTCGGTGACTAGGAAACCGAGTTATCCATAGAAACGGGACAAGCTCATTTGCATTCTTGCACTAGGGACAGTTTAGAGAGGTAATTAAAATTACCTCAAATCTAAGTCGAGGCATTTGGTTTTAGCTCGGTGACTAGGAAACCGAGTTATCCATAGAAACGGGACAAGCTCATTTGCATTCTTGCACTAGGACAGTTTAGAGAGGTAATTAAAATTACCT